>OX451741.1:969499658-971899658 GCA_948472305.1 Vicia faba | reverse complement strand
ATTAAAATAGGCCTTTAACGCTCTGGACAAAAATCAAACACATTAAATCATTTCCTTTTTTGAAACATTCGTGTCCCTTGAATGAACCTGGATGCTTGGATTTCGAGTGCTTTCAGGCCATGCTCTTCGATTATTCCTGATTTGCCTCTTTCGAATGGACTCCCTGCGTACCCTTCAAATGGGCCTGGCCCAAATATCAATCGAAGGATTCCAATCGAAATGCTCTGCTAACAGGCCAATCAAAAGGTGTTGTTCATGCCAAATGAAGGACATGGTTGACATGCCTGTCGACATTGCCTTGACATTATTCCAATCGAATGCTTGTCCATAATGCCAATCGAAATACTCCTTCAGAATGCCAATCGAAATACTCCTTCATAATGCCAATCGAAAGGTATTTGAAGTACCACTCAAAAATCTTCTTTTTCCTTAGGCAAGAGTTTGTGATCAACCAGGCAGGGGGAAGACTTTGGAAAACATGAGAGGGCAAATTTGTGGGTGCAACAATAGCCAGAGGAAGATCCTCGTATGAATCACTTGGGGCATGTTACATTGATCAGGGGTTCCAGCAAAAAACCACCTTGAAATTTGAATCTTTGATGTCATCAAATTGCTTACATGTACTAATAGTATCAGATGGTGTCAGTATCATGTCTTCGGATTCTTCTATGATAGTTCTTATAAAAATACTGACGAAGATTAAAGACTATCAGAAACTTGATCAAAAACTTTCTAGTATCATCAAATTTCTTACCTGTGTTAGTAGTATCAGATGGTGTCAGTATCATGTCTTCGGATCCATCCATGACAATTTTTAGAAAAATACAGAGGAAGGTCAAGACTATCAAAAATTTGATAATAAAAAAACTTCAAACATCAGGCGCACCAGACTAACCCCAGGGGAAAACAGGCTCCCACATATGTAAAGTCACGTGCGATCAGGAAAACATTTCCTGGCATTACTACAACACTTACTACCATAGATACTACACACAAAAGAGACCCGCTAGGTTGACATGCCTAGGAAAAAGTAAGGGTATCCCAGAGGACCAAAAGGGTTCGGGGAAAAGTTAGGGATATATACATAAAGATGGTACACCGGCAAGTCGAAAACCTGAAAAGGCGGCTTGGGCAAAAAAGGGTATCCCGGTGGACTGAAAATCTGAAAAGACGGTTCAGGAAAAAGTTAGGGATTAAAGCGTACGACTATGTCCCGTTATTTCATCACTCGTCTATCAGTAAAAGAATTATCACCTTGATCAAGAATTTACCAAGGTCTCTAGGAGATAGGACATTGTCCAAGTCATCCCCACATAGTCATATTCATCAAAGATACATTCCTCGACAGGTCTAAGGTGCTTTCAAACAGAAAGTAAGGC
Organism: Vicia faba; assembly: GCA_948472305.1. Lineage (NCBI taxonomy): Eukaryota > Viridiplantae > Streptophyta > Magnoliopsida > Fabales > Fabaceae > Vicia > Vicia faba. Next base: position 971,898,279 of record OX451741.1, on the reverse strand, counting down.
ATCTTCCAGCCGATAATATAGTCATGCTCACCAGCAGACCCCCTAGAGGATAAAGGAGTATGATCTTCTCCATGGTAATATCACCAACCCACAGAATTCCAAATCAGTACATCTCATGGGAATACTCTTCTCCAGCTGAGTTCGATCCTCCAAAATTGAAAAAGAAAACTTGCAAGAGTTCTTCTCTCTAGAAAAATTCAATTCCCCCAAGGGAGTTGGTTTCCTCAGCAGAGCACTTCTCCATCAATAATGGTTTATTTCCCCAACAAGGTTTATTTCCCCCAACAAACTACAAATTCCCTAGCTAATCACTGTCCAAATTCTTCTCCCCAGTGAAGTCTTCTCTATCCCCAGGAAGTTGCTGCAAAACCAGGAATCATACTAGATACCAATTAAACTTTATCTTCCCTAGACGAATCGGAAGGTTATCCATCTCTTTTATCCCCAATCAGGGTATATAAGAATTATCCTCTCCAGACGATTTAGAAGTTTAACCATCTCTTTTATCCCTAGTTAAGGTATATAAGAAATAAATTCTCCAGTAGAGCAACAGACGACAAATGTTCCTAAACTCTACTTCTCAAACAGAAATCAATACATCCCTTGCAGAGTTTCCTAAAACAAGTGAGTAGGAATCCCCAGCGGAAGCGTTCTAGACAATATCGAAGACACACATATTCTTCATCCCCAATAATTGTCAGGGATTTATTTTCCTAGACAAAGATACCGCATGAGTTTACAAATACACTTCAACAACAATTCACAACATATACATATGAAACACATATAGCAGTCACATTTATTTTAAGAACATAATTATGCAATGCATTTCATACATCATGACATTGCATACAACTAACTCTTTACATTTTTAGGAAAGACCAATCAATAACGAATATCATCAACAATTTTAAACCAGGTCAGATATTAATTCCTGAAACAAGACAGGGCAACTATCACAATGGCCAACAAAAATAAGGTTCCAAATTAATTCCTGAAATAATACAGGGAAACTATCTGAAGGACCAACCATAGATTAATTCCTGAAATAAGACAAGGAAACTATATGTAAAAAAAACTGATTGTAGATCAATTCCCGAAACAAGACGGGCGACTATCTACATGAACAAATTGAAGATTAACTCCCAAAACAGGATGGGGAAACTATCTTTCTTTCTCTTTGGTCATATAAAGATCAATTCCCGAAACAGGACGAGGCGACTATCTTTATCACTAATAAGATAAATTCCCAAAATAGGACAGGTTTAGCAATAAACTGATTGTAGATCAATTCTCGAAATAGGACGGGGCGAATATCCACATGACTAGTAACTATTCGAACATCTTTCCCAAAGTATTACTCAGGAAATTTTTTTCTAGATACACTCGGGACTCATTCTGATCCACTTTTAGATACAGTCAGGCGTAGACTCATTCTAATACATTTTCCAGATACAGTCGTGCGGACACTCTTTCTGATTCACTTTTTAGATACAGTCAGGCATGGAATCATTCTAGTATATTTTTCAGATATAGTCGGGTGAAGACTCATTCTGATCCACTTTTTAGATATAGTCAGATACAGTCAAGCATAGACCTCTGCTGGTTCAGTTTAAATCGACCAAAGATTTATTCTGATTCTTTTTCAGTGGATACTTTTTCTGGTTCAATTTAAATCGACCAAATATTTATCCTGATTCTTTTACAGTTAAAGAAATTCAAGACCTCTGCTGGTTTAGTTTAAATCAACCAAAGATTTATTTTGATACTTTTCCAGTAGACACTTTTTCTGGTTCAGTTTAAATCGAACAAAGATTTATTCTGATTCTTTTCCAGTAGACACTTTTTCTGGTTCAGTTTAAATGGACCAAAGATTTATCCTAATTATTTTACAGTTAAATAAATTCAAGACCTCTGCTGGTTCAGTTTAAATTGACCAAATATTTATTCTGATTCTTTCCCGGTAGACACTTTTTCTGCTTCAGTTTAAGTCACCTAAAGATTTATTCTGATGCTTATCCAGTTAAAGATAAATTCAAGACATCTGTTGGTTCAGTTTAAATCGACCAAAGATTTATTCTAATGCTTTTCCAGTAGACACTTTTTCTGGTTCAGTTTAAGTCGCCTAAAGATTTATTTTGATGCTTATCAAGTTAAAGACAAATTCAAGACATCTGTTGGTTCAGTTTAAATCGACCAAAGATTTATTCTGATTCTTTTTCGATAGACACTTTTTCTGGTTCAGTTTAAATCGACTAAAGATTTATTCTGATTCTTATCCAGTTAAAGACAATTCAAGACATCTGTTGGTTCAGTTTAAATAGATCAAAAATTTATTATGATTCTTTTCCAGTAGACACTTTTTCTGGTTCAGTTTAAGTCGCCTAAAGATTTATTCTGATGGTTATCCAGTTAAATACAATTCAAGACATCTGCTGGTTCAGTTTAAATTGACCAAAGATTTATTATGATTCTTTTTCGGTAGACAATTTTTCTGGTTATGTTTAAGTCTCCTAAAGATTTATTCTGATGCTTATCCAGTTAAAGACAAATTCAAGACATCTGGTGGTTCAGTTTAAATCGACCAAAGATTTATTCTGATTCTTTTTTGGTAGACACTTTTTGTGGTGTAGTTTAAGTTGACTAAAGATTTATTCTGATTCTTATCTAGTTAAAGATAATTCAAGACATCTGATGGTTCAATTTAAATAGACCAAAGATTCATTCTGATTCTTTTCTGGTAGATACTTTTTCTGGTTCAGTTTAAGTCGCCTAAAGATTTATTCTGATGCTTATCCAGTTAAAGACAAATTCAAGACATATGCTGGTTCAGTTTAAATCGACCAAAGATTTATTCTGATTCTTTTCCGGTAGACACTTTTTCTGGTTCAGTTTAAGTCGCCTAAAGATTTATTATGATGCTTATCCAGTTAAAGACAAATTCAAGACATCTGCTGGTTTAGTTTAATCGACTAAAGATTTATTCTGATTCTTTTCCGGTAGACACTTTTTCTGGTTCAGTGTAAATCGACTAAAGATTTATTCTGATTCTTATCTAGTTAAAGACAATTCAAGACATCCGCTGGTTTCATTTAAATCGACCAATGACTTATCCTGATTCATATCCAGTAAACACTTTCTCTAGTTCAGTTAAATCAACCGAATATTTATTCTGATACTTCTTCCAATAGATACTTTTTCTGGCTCAGATTAAATCGACCAAAGATTTATCTGATACTTCTCCCAGTTAAAGACAGACAAAAATATCTTCTGGCTCAGTTTAAGCCGACCAAAAATTTATTCTGATACTTTTCTCAGTAGACCTTTTTCTAGCTCAGAATAAATCAACCAAAGCTTTATTTTGATATTTCTTCCAGTTAAAGACAAAGACATCTTATGGCTCAGTTTAAATCGACCAAATATTTATTCTTATACATCTTTCGGTAGACCTTTTCTGGCTCAGATTAAATCGACCATAGATTTATTCTGATACTTCTCCCAGTTAAAGTCAAGCGTATACTTAGTCTAATTTCTCTATCAACAGTTACTTCTGATGGCATCTATAAGCCCATCTCCAACGACTCTTCATCATCTGTGGATGGCATCTATATGCCCATCTCCGACAAATATTATGTCACTATCCGGGATGGCATCTATAAGCCCATTTTTGACAACTCTCCGTCACCTCTCCAAATGGCATCTTTAATCCCATTACCGGTATAATCAACCAATAATGTTACTTCTTGCACACGCGAGTGCAAATTTCTAGGCACTTAAGTGTTTAATCATCTTCTACCTTCAAGCTGCGAATGGCGAACACACCAATCTAAATTTTCAGGTATAAGAAGATTGAACATGGGTAGCTATTGTACCCCAAAATTTTCCCTCCCATTTTTCATTCAAGATATTCTCCTAGGGTTTCTTAAATGCTAAAGGTGGCTCAAGAATTGATCAGGCGAATTCTCCTCATAAACAGTGCGTCCACAACTAGGGTTTTGTATTTCTCAAAGAAAATTGTTTTTCCAAGGTCTCAAGTGGATTTCATGGTGCTTCGTATGTATTCAAGAATGCTCCTATAAAATTTCATCCCTCGCATCACAAGTTTGCTTAGTCAATTGCTCGGATGACCGAAAATCAACTGTATTGACCAAAAAGTCAATGTTTTTAAGATCAAGTTCAAACGATTATAACTTCTTCATTATTCAATATTTTTGAGTGCTTCCTTTTGCGTATGACTCTCCTTTACGTCATCTCCAACTTCTCTTTACAAGTCAAGAGTCGATTATGTGCGAAAGATCATAAAATTTTTGAATACTTTAGAGGTCACTTATTGGACTTTGACCAAATCTCCAGTAACTATTGCCTAACTTTCAAGAATCATAATTTCCTAAATTTTTAAGATCTTTAGACGATAATTTTTGCATATTGTCATAAGGAATATCATCTACAAGTTTCTTTGAAGATTAGAGTCAAATTGTGCTTAGAAGACCCTGAAAGTTATTTAATCGTTATAGGTCATTTCTCGACCTGGAATGTTCTTAACTCCTAGATTCAAACTCCATTCATGTGGATAAATTTGAGACGTGTATCATAAAAGATTCAATTTATCAAATTCATAGCCTAAGTTCTCAAGGCATGTAGTTTATTCCTAAATACTAATTCAAGCACGCAAAGGTGGGAGGAAGGTTCATGAGGATTGCTTGAAGTTCAAGATACAAAAGAATTGTCATGTTAAAATAAAGCATTCATCATGGTTTTCGCAAGAAAAGTCTTATCATTCAAGCATCATTCAAGTAGTAAACAAGACTTGGGGATTTTCATTTATTTCATTTATAAAAAGGACAAGTATCATTCAAGCTTGTTGTTCAAAATACATTCAAGATCCATTACAAATTTTATTCATTCAAGATAATTTTTCATTCAAGCTTCATTCAAGTTCCATTCAAATATAAAAAACACCATCCATGATTCAAGAAAATTATATCCAATTCCTTTCAAATGAACATTACAAACTATGTTACACCATGTAGCCTAATTTACTAAGACTTAAAAATCCATGTTGCCAAATTGATTTGTGCCAAAAAATTGCTATCCAGCCTTGCACTAATTGTTGCTGCCCTGCTCTCAAATCCTGCATAAAACAACCCTGAAAACAACCATGTTGTTTCTGCACCTTGCTGTCCAAAATCAGCCTTACTACCCTTGCATAACCAGTCCAAAACTGCTACAAAACAGCCCTACATAGCAGTCCAAAAACTTGCACCATATCAGTCCAATATTTGCACAAATTTAGCAAAACATTTCTACATAAAAAAAGCAACAAAAACAGTAGCCAAAACAATTCAAACCTCATCAATTCCCCCCTAAAAAACACCCATTAATCCACCTATATAAACCATTCTTCAGATTACAGAAAGGGAGAGAGTTTTGTTAAACAAAAAACAAGGAAAATATACAGCTCTACATTTTTATCTCACCATTCCATTCAATCTATAACAACATTTTACATCTCACCATTCCATTCAATCAGTAACAAAATTCGTAAATCAAAGGGCTCAGATTTTGTTTACCTGTAACCTCTCCCTAAAACTATGCCTAACATCTCCACGATTAATCTCACGATTCCAAACCACAACAGCAATTTCCTCTTCATCTTCCATTAATCATTCACCTCCACCACCACCGTTAACCGCTCCATTCACCCTACTCCGCACATCTCGGAAAACCTCATCCACCAACATCAACATACAATCTCCCTCTGTCAAACAACAACCAGAACCATCTTCTACCTACTACTACCGTATACGCCTCCCGTCTCTCTCCGTATAACTAACAACCTCACGTCCACTACCATAGCCAAAAACATTGCTAGCTACCTTGTCCCTCCGCCTTGCCTCACAAATCTGAAACAGTTTCGTCAACCATTATATTCCCCCAACCTTCATTATCACAACATCTCCTCCCCTGCTGAAAACTCACTCCCAACCTTTGCAGAAATTCTGCAGAAACACTCGTACAACCTGTCATCAACATCATCATTGTAGAACTCACCTTCATTCCCTCTGTCTGTAACCTCGCTCCAACTATAACACTCATAAACTCCATAAAATCCGCTCACACAGAAGCAAAGGAACAAATCAAAAACAACAACACAACATTGCAGACATGCAAATTTGAAGAAACAGAGTCGAACTTAACAGGTCACTTGCAATTGTTCACTGGTGTCGGAATTCTTAGGCTAGCTTCAAGTTTGTAAGCTTTCTTTTCTTTCTTTCCAAATTACTGCTACCTTGTTGTTATTGTTATTTCATATTTGAACCGCGAGTTTGTTGCAGATTGAGAGAGAGAGACTCGTTTTGAAACTATTGTTGTTGTGTTTTTACTAACAAAATAAGCATAGTTGATTAAGTTATGAGTTGAAGCAAGAGACTTAGCTGATTTAATTGAGAAACAGAGTGACAGAATCGTATCGAAATCGAAATTGTGAGATTGTTTTTTTTTTTGCTTTTGCTCGAAATATAATTGTTTGAGTGAGGAAGTGAATTTGAAACAGAGAGAAAGATGAAGAGTGTTGATTCTATTTTTGAAAAGAGGCGCTGCCTCATTCCATTTCTTTTTTAGGGTTTACAAACCCGTCTGCTAATTTAAAGAGAGGGGTGGACCTTGGGTCAACACGGTTCGGCCCAGGCCCACCATTTTTTTATCCCAACTTAATAAATTCTTAGTATCTTGTGTTAATTGAAGCGCCATAATACACGAATGGTCAGGTGGTGCAGTGGTAAGAGTGCGTATGTGAATACTTCAGGTAACGGGTTCGAGACCCATAGGGACCATTTTTCTGTTTTCTTATTTTAACTCATTTCTTTCATTTCATTTTTAATCAAACACTTGGGTCTAACTCTCCTAAACCCAGAGCCCAATTCGTTTTCTGCTACCCATGCACCCCAATAATCTTGTTGGCACTCCCCACACTCATTTTATCTTTATTAATTTAGTTTAGTTAATAACTTTAGACTTTTAAGTTAACTTAAGTTTAATTTTGAAATTTTAGGATTTTGATTTTAGTTTAGATTTATCTTAATAACTTGAGATATTTTTAATTATTTTAGATTTATTTTAATAGTCTTAGAGTTTTGATTTAGATTTAAATTAGTAATTAGTAAATTTATTATTAATCTAGTTTAGATTTAAATTAGTATTTTTATAATTAATTTACTTTATATTTAAATTAGTTTAGATGTTATTTAAAAACCTTAGAGTCAATTTAGTTTAGATTTAATTTATTAAATTTTAGAATTTTAATTTTGATAATCTTAGAATTTTAATTTAGTCTAAATAATTTTTGTTTTAGTTACATCTTTATTCTATATTTTTTACTTTCTTTTCTATCAAATCACATAAAAAACAATTTTTCTTTCTCTTTTCATTTGTTCGTAGTTTACTATTTTTTTGCATTCTTTCAATTATTGTAACTGTTTACGGCTTGTAATAGTTTAATTAGGCTTTTACTTCATCCCTATTCATAAATTTATACCCCCATTCTCGAAGCTTTGTAATAGCGTAGAACTTTAATTTCTCCAATTTACTGGTTTTTTCTTATATTGTATAGTAATTAGGTGTGTATGGCAAGATTTAAAATCAATTGCTAGATAACCCCAATCAAGATAAATTAGACTTGAATCAATCACTTTTCACACACTCACCTCTAGGGTAACCTCGCTTGTTTCCTTGGAAAAACAGTCATGTCCCTCGAATATGAGACGCTTTAGCAAAGACCCTCGATTAAAAAAGATCGTAGTTCCTCGATGAACCTTCGATGTTGCCTTCGGTAAAACGATCTTAGTCCTATACGACAATTGCTAAAGCATCTCACAAGTTGTCTTCTATGACTGTACGATGACCCGCGCTTATCCCTCACATCCAATAATAGGGATTCATACTAATCAATGGTAGAATAGCACTATCTAAAAGAGGAGGAAAAGAACAAAGAATTTTTGAATCGGTAAATTGCTCATAATTGCTTGCTCATAAATCCAAACATTTTTCACACCTCACACCTTAAAAACATCTTTCAAATACTTTCCAAACAACAAATATTTTCAAAACCAACACTTTATATACATTCTCAACGATACGAGAATCATTACAAAGTTTTCCGTATGAAGGCATTTTCAAAATATTTTTAAAACTTACACAAAACATAAAGCATTTCAAAGCGAGTTAGCAATTAAGAGCCTGTATATAACTACGAATGAAAAGGGTGCTAACACCTTACCTTTTCATAACCTACCACCCGAACTCAAGAAAATTCTCAAAAGGTCTTTCCTATTCTTTTCAACCTTTCCTTTATTGTATAAAAGAAAAGTCGGCGGCGACTCTTGCTATCCACAACAATTGTGATAAAACGCAAAACACCAAGTCAGTTCTCCCACCGTATCACAGAACTGACGACTCTGCTGGGGAGATTAATTAAAAGCGGGGTTACCTTAAGAGCTAGATCACCTTTATTGCTTTATCTTGTATGCCTTGTTTGCTTTACATTTGCGGGTTATGCTTGGGTTTATTACTTGTAAAGATCCTATATCTGAATCTGGGGCATTTTAGGTAAGTAGCAATAGATCGTAGCGAGTGTGTTGCGTTTTACCGACACAATTTAAGTGATGGCTACGTTAGTGTGACACATTTATTGGTACCAGTGTCCCTTGTGTTGAATCAAGGAGAATACGGGGCCGCTGTATGGTGTCATGAAGCACTAATTGACTGTAGCAACTTAGTTGAATAACTTGGCCATTAGAAAGTAGTGAGATAGATGGATTTAGTGCAAACTGAAGATTGGTTGATACTCGATGCTACACTCATTGAGATCAAACTTTTGGGATATTTTTGTCGCAAGAAAAGATTGATTATGCTGAAACAATACCCGATGAAGAAAGATCAGTGACATTGAGATTCCTTAGAACCCGATTAATTTTGTTAAGACATGTTGAACCAACTAAACTTCAAGAGGGTACTTACCTACAAACTCCATTCAAGCCTTTGAACCTAAGGCTACTTGTGTGACTTATTTGCATTATCTAACCAAAATTGATTTTCTTGCAGGACTTTGTTTGTAGTCATTATCCAATAACCTCGACTTTTTGAAAAACTTACTTGTCTTCACCACCTTAAATTTTTGCTTGGTGCATAGCATACACATCATAACATTATACCATATCAACTCAAGGATCTCAAGGGGCAGCGATGCATGTTATCATGAACCTTACGCCTAACAAGAGGAAAGGGGATTTATTTTCCTCTAACCAATGATGTTAAATACCAAAGCATGTTATCTTGAGTCAAAGGTTATGACCCACTCAACATGGTGAGCTTGATTCTCGTAGAAGGACATTCAATGATACGAAGTTCTTCAATAAAAAATGCCGTCAGATTCGACTTCTAACATTTTATTTTGTTTACCCCGCGAGATCATTGAAAACATTGCATCCACATATGATGCATCATGTCATAACAAGTTTTCCCCATACAGGTTTTCTCATCTGCTTACTGTTTATTTTAGTAAAAGATGGCTCTTGAGTAAACCGTCAGAAGTCTCCAAGCTCAAGATGCTCAGTTCAAAGAAATGGTCCTGAACCTATCCAAAGGGCAAGAAGAATTGAAGGCACTCCTTACTGAGGGTTCGACTAAGAAGAGACCTAAAGACAACAGGGATGACCAGTTTGAACAATTGCAAGCCGAGATGGTAACAATGAGAATCAAATGATGGGACAAATGGATCTTATCCAAAATTTAGCTCAGGGACAAGAGGAGTTGAGAACTCTCATCAGTGAACTTCATCAAGACAGATACGACCGTATGGGACAACCTGCTAGAATTTGGGGTCTGAACAATAATCAACCTCTCTTGGAAAACAAGGAATTGGGTGACATGTTCACGAGGGAACATGTTGAAAATAAAATCAGAAGCAATGAAGTTTAGGGGACTGTATCTTCAAGTACTCCGAAGAGATCATACAATGGAAAGAAGGAGTCCAGTATTGCATACGGTCAGAAGGGTCATAATAAGAGGGATCTCAACAAATCTGTAGAGGCAGGGTGAATCTCTAATCCTGCACCAGTGCAACAATGACAGCATGGTCATCAGTGCAAGCAAGATACACCTAAAAGATGATTTACCAAAATCAACATGTCTTTGGCTCAAGAATTGCAACACATGTTGAAAGCCAAGCTGGTGACATTGAAGGATCCTCATCATAAGCCCAATACTTCTTCTTCCCATCACAATCCTAATGTAAGGTGTGCATACCATTCCAACAGTCCTAGACACGACACTGGCAGCTGTTGGGCGTTGAAAAATAAGATTAAGGACCTGATTGACGAAGGAATAGTCGAGTTTACATAAGATGGTCAGATCAAGCTCTTCTGTTACCCCCCAAATGCCGAGGCTGCAAGGCACACCATCTAAAGTGACAAATTTAAAGCGGAGAAGCTTTTCGTTCATTCGAGTTTTCATTTTTAATTTCTTTAGTTTGTTCAAACAATTATCTTTATGCCAAACTTTGGTTGTTCTCATTAATGCATTGCATATGTCTGTCTCGAGTTAATCCATTCGTTTTCACTATACTGAAATTATGCTTTTACCCCTTTTTATGATGATATTCAACTCTTGATTAAAAGCTACAAGCCTTTAGATGGAGGATGACGAAAATGATAGCATGATCTCATATAGTAAGCTTTTGAACTAACCTTGCTGACGATGTACATGCGTTGTTTCAAATCCTAAACAGTGGAGTTATAAGGAAGTCAATCCCTAGCCAACCCCCTTTGAGCCTAAGAAGTAGGAGTTTTCTTTTCCGCACAAATTGGAACCCTTGATCATTATCTGGGGAATGGCAGTTTCTCTGTTAAGTTAAATGTGTGTTCAGTCCCAAAACTCTCACTTTATACATAGAAAGTGATACCAAAGATATATTTCCAAATCAAAAGACGGTGTTAGTTCCCCATAGAATAGGCAGTCATTATCTCTCAAGAGAAAAGCCCGCTAAGTCAAAACCTGTGAAGGAGACTTAAGAAAAAAAATTTGGGCATCCCGCTGACTATAATCTCAAAACAAAAATAGTCAGGAAAAAAAATAAGGGATAATAAATAAAAAAAAAGGAGGTCACTACAAATCCTCAACAAAATTTTACAAAAATGATTGCCTTCTCAAATAAACTTAACTTATCTGAACCATCACCAAAACATCATTCCAGACTAAATTGGAATCCAAACGCACAATTAACTGAGTATAGGGTTGAAGAACATCATGTAGAACAGGTTGGGTACAAATAAAGTTTGACCTTTTATCCTTTGTTTCTTAAACCGTGAACCAGGCCACGTTACAACCCTTAAAAGTCCTAATTGAAGCATAGGTTAGTTTGAAAGCATAACTGTTACAAAAGGTATCCAAACTCTTATAAGGCTTACTGTAAATCTTGAGTTGAATTCATATTCTTACAAAATTTTGTTGCTTGTTAAAAAATGCATTTTTTCAGAAAATTTCAAGACAAACATAAACTTTGCATTGTTTGAATACCACTGTTTATATATGGCCAATTGTTCGACAACGGAGAAATTCGCACGACGAATATCCAATAAACGGAAATTCTCTCAATGAACATAATCACTTAAAATGGAAAGAAACTTCCAATGAAAAACCTTCCATAATCAAAGGGCAGGACAAGTTATTGTCCAATCACCTGTGGCAGTCAAGTTGAGATTCAAAGAATCTCTCAAAAGTGCTGAATAGCCAGGGGCAGATCTCTGTCTGAATCACTTGGGGCATGTTACATTGATCAGGGGTTCTAACAAGAAAACACCTTGAAATTTGAATCTTCGATGTCATCAAATTGCTTACCATTTCTAATAGTATCAGATGGTGTCGCTATCATGTCTTCGGATCCTTCCATGACAGTTCTTAGAAAAATACCGACAAAGATCAAAGACCATCGGAAACATGATAAAAAACTTTCTGGTATCATGAAATTGCTTAACTAAGCCAGTAGTATCAAATGGTGTCAATATCATGTCTTCGGATCCATCCATGACAGATTTTAGAAAAATACTGAGGAAGGTCAAGACTATCAAAAATTTGATAAAAAACTTCAAACATCAGGTGCACCAGACTAACCCCAGGGGCAAACGGGCTCCCACATATGAAAAGTCACGTGCGATCAGGCAAACATTTTCTGGCATTACTACAACACTTACGACCATAGATACTACGCACAAAAGAGACCCACTAGATTGACATGCCTAGACAAAAGTAAGGGTATCCTAGCGGACCAAAAGGGTTTGGGAAAAAATTAGGGATATTTACATAAAGATGGTAGACCCGGAAAGTTGAAAACCTGAAAAGGCGGCTTGGGCAAAAAAGGGTATCCCAGTGGACTAAAAATCTGAAAAGACGGTCCAGGCAAAAGTTAGGGATTAAAGCGTACGACTATGTCCCGTTATCTCATCACTCGTCTATCAGTAAAAGAATTATCACCTTGATCAAGCATTTACTAAGGGCTCTAGGAGATAGGACAATGTTCAAGTCATCTTCATAGATTCATCTTCATCAGTTCATCTTCAACAAAGATACTTTCCCCGACAGGTCTAAGGTGCTTTCAAACAAAAAGTGGGGCATCTTCCAGCCGATAATATAGACATACTCACTAGCAGATCCCCCTAGTAGAAAAAGGAGAATGATCTTCTCCCCGACAATATCACCAACCCATGGAATTCCAAATCAGTACATCTCATAGGAATACTCTTCTTCAGCTGAGTTCGGTCCTCCAAAATCGAAAAAGAAACCTTGCAAGAGTTCTTCTCTCTAGCAAAATTCAATTCCCCCAAGAGAGTTGGTTTCCTCAGCAAAACACTTCTCCATCAATAAGAGTTTATTTCCCAAACAGGGTTTATTTCCCCAACAAACTACAAATTCCCCAGCTAATCATTGTCCAAATTCATCTCCCTAGTGAAGTCATCACTATCCCCAAGAAGTTACTGCAAAACCAGGAGTCAGACCAGATACCAGTTAAACTTTATCTTCCCTAGACAAAACAGAAGGTTATCCATCTCTTTTATCCCCAATCAGGGTATATAAGAATTATCCTCTCCAGACGAGTCAGAAGTTTAACCATCTCTTTTATCCCCAGTTAAGGTATATAAGAAATAAATTCCACAGTAGAGCAACAGACGACCAATGTTCCTAAACTCTACTTCTCAAATAGAAATCAATACATCCCTTGCAAAGTTTCCTCAAACAAGTGAGAAGGAATAGCCATCGAAAGCATTCTAGACAAGATTGAAGACACACATACTCTTGATCCCCAACAATTGTCAGGGATTTATTTTCCCATACAAAGATACCACATGAGTTTACAAATACACTTCAACAACATTTCACAGCATATGTATATGAAAAGGATATAGCACAGTCTTATTTATTTTGAGAACATCATCATGCAATGTATTTCATACATCATGACATTGCATACAACTAACTCTTTACCTTTTCAGGAAAGACCAATCAATAGACGAATATCATCAATAATTTTCAACCAGGTCAGATATTAATTCTTGAAACAAGACAGGGCAACTATCTCAATGGATAAGAAAAAGCAGGTTCCAGATTAATTCCTGAAACAAGACAGGGCGACTATCTGAAGGACCAACCACAAATTAATTCCTGAAATAAGGCAGGGCAACTATCTGTAAAAGAAAGCTGATTATAAATCAATTCCTGAAACAAGACGGGGCGACTATCTACATGAACATATTGAAGATTAACTCTCGAAACAGGACTGGGAACCTATCTTTCTTTCTCTTTGGTCATATAAAGGTCAATTCCTGAAACAGGACGGGGCGACTATCTTTATCACAAATGGTATAAACTCCCGAAATAGGACATGTTTACCAACAAACTGATTGTAGATCAATTCTCGAAACAGGATGGAGTGACTATCTACATGACGAGCAACTATTCAAACACCTTTACCAGAGTATCACTCTGGAAATGTTTTTCAGATACAGTCGGGCGAAGACTCATTCTGATCCAATTTTAGATACAATCAGGGGTAGACTCATTCTAATACATTTTCCAGAAACAGACGGGTGGAGACTCATTCTGATTCACTTTTTAGATATAGTCAGGCGTAAACTTATTCTAATATATTTTTCAGATACAGTCAGGAGAAGACTCATTCTGATCCACTTTTTAGATACAGTCAGATACAATCAAGAATAGACCTCTGCTAGTTCAGTTTAAATCGACCAAAGATTTATTCTGATTCTTTTCCAGTAGACACTTTTTTTGGTTCAGTTTAAATTGACTAAAGATTTATCCTTATTCTTTTCCAGTTAAAGAAATTCAAGACTTCTGCTAGTTCAGTTTAAATCAACCAAAGATTTATTCTGATAGTTTTCCAGTAGACACTTTTTCTAGTTCAGTTTAAATCGACCAAAGATTTATTCTGATTCTTTTCCAGTAGACACTTTTTCTGGTTCAGTTTAAATCAACCAGAGATTTATCCTGATTCTTTTCCAGTTAAAGAAATTCAAGACCTTTGCTGGTTCAGTTTAAATCGACCAATGATTTATTCTGATTCTTTTCCAGTAGACACTTTTTCTGGTTCAATTTAAATCGACTAAAGATTTATTCTGACGCTTATCTAGTTAAATACAAATTCAAGACATTTGTTGGTTCAGTTTAAATCGAACAAAGATTTATTCTGATTCTTTTCCGGTAGACACTTTTTCTGGTTCAGTTTAAGTCACCTAAAGATTTATTTTGATGCTTATATAATTAAAGACAAATTCAAGACATCTGCTGGTTCAGTTTAAATCAACCAAAGATTTATTATAATTCTTTTCCTGTAGACACTTTTTCTAGTTCAGTTTAAGTCGCCTAAAGATTTTTTCTGATGCTTATCCAGTTAAAGACAAATTCAAGACATTTGTTGGTTCAGTTTAAATCGACCAAAGATTTATTCTGATTCTTTTCCGGTATACACTTTTTCTGGTTTAGTTTAAATCGACTAAAGATTTATTTTGATTCTTATCCAGTTAAAGACAATTCAAGACATCTGCTGGTTCAGTTTAAATCGACCAAAGATTTATTCTGATTATTTTCCGGTTGAGACTTTTTCTGGTTCAGTTTAAGTCGCCTAAAGATTTATTCTGATGGTTATCCAGTTAAAGACAATTCAAGACACTTCTGGTTAATTTAAATCGACCAAAGATTTATTATGATTATTTTCTAGTAGACACTTTTTCTGGTTCAGTTTAAGTCGCCTAAAGATTTATTCTGATGCTTATCCAGTTAAAGACAAATTCAAGACATTTGTTGGTTCAGTTTAAATCGACCAAATATTTATTCTAATTCTTTTTCAGTAGACACTTTTTTTGGTTCAGTTTAAATCGAATAAAGATTTATTCTGATTCTTATCCAGTTAAAGACAATTCAAGACATATGTTGGTTTAGTTTAAATCGACCAAAGATTTATTCTGATTCTTTTCCTATAGTCACTTTTTCTGGTTCAGTTTAAGTCGCCTAAAGATTTATTCGGATGCTTATCCAGTTAAAGAAAAATTCAAGACATCTGCTGGTTTAGTTTAAATCGACCAAAGATTTATTCTGATTATTTTCCAGTAGACACTTTTTTTGGTTCAGTTTAAGTCACCTAAAGATTAATTCTGATGCTTATCCAGTTAAAGACAAATTCAATACATCTGTTGGTTTAATTTAAATCGACCAATGATTTATCCTGATTCGTTTCCAGTAGACATTTTCTCTGGTTCAGTTAAATCAACCAAAGATTTATTCTGATACTTCTTCCTATAGATACTTTTTCTGGCTCAGATTAAATCGACCAAATATTTATTATGATACTTCTCCCAATTAAAGACATACAAAAACATCTTCTAGATCAGTTTAAATAGACCAAATATTTATTCTGATACTTCTCTCAGTAGACCTTTTTCTGGCTCATAATAAATCAACCAAAGATTTATTATGATACTTCTTCCGGTTAAAGACAAAGACATCTTTTGGCTCAATTTAAATCGACCAGAGATTCATTCTGATATATCTTCCGGTAGACATTTTCTGGCTCAGATTAAATCGACTATAGATTTATTCTGATACTTCTCCCAGTCAAAGTCAAGCGTAGACTTAGTATAATTTCTCTATCAAGAGTTACTCCGGATGGCATCTATAAGCCCATCTCTCCCGACTCTCCATCATCTCTGGATGGCATCTATAAGCCCATCTCCGACAAATATTCCGTCACTATCCTGGATGGCATATATAAGCCCATCTCTGAAAACTCTCCATCACCTCTTGAAATTGCATCTTTAATCCCATTCCCAGTATAATCAACCGACAATGTTACTTCTTGCACATGCGAGTGCAAATTTCTGGGCACTTAAGTGTTCAAACATCTTCTACCTTTAAGCTGCGAATGGCAGACACGCTAATCTAACTTTTCAGGTTTAAGAAGATTGAATAGGGGCAGCTGTTGTACCCAAAATTTTCCCTCCTATTTTTCATTCAAGATATTCTCCTAGGGTTTCTTAAATGCTCAAGGTGGCTCAAGAATTGATCAGGCGAATTCTCCTCCTAAACAGTGGGTCCACAACTAGGGTTTTGTATTTCTCAAAGAAAATTGAGTTTCCAAGTCTCAAGTGGATTTCATGGTGCTTCATATGTATTCAAGAATGCTCATATCAAATTTCATGCCTTGCATCACAAGTTCGCTTAGTCAATTGCTTGGATAACCGAAAATCAACTGTATTGACCAAAAAGTCAATGTTTTCAAGGTCAAGTTCAAACGATTGTAACTTCTTCATTATTCAATATTTTTTAGTGCTTCTTTTTCCGTATGAATCTCCTCGACGTCATCTCTAACTTCTCTTTACAAGTCAAGATTCCATTATGTGCGAAAGATCATCAAAAATTCGAATACTTTAGAGGTCACTTTCCGGACTTTGACCTAATCTCCATTAACTGTTGCCTGACTTCCATGAATCGTAATTTCCTCAATTTTCAAGATCTTGAGATGATTATTTTTGCACATTGTCATAAGGAATATCATCTACAAGTTTCTTTAAAGATTGGAGTCAAATTGTGCTTAAAATACCTTGAAAGTTATTTAATTGTTATAGGTCATTTCTCGACCTGGAATGTTCTTAACTCCTAGATTCAAACTCTGTTCATGTGGATAAATTTGAGATATGTATCATAATGGATTCATTTTATCAAATGCATAACCTAAGTTCTCAAGGCATGTAGTTTATTCCTAAAGTCCAATTCAAGCACGCAAAGGTGGGATGAAGGTGCATGAGGATTGCTTGAAGTTCAAGATACAAAAGAATTGTCATGTCAAAAGAAATCATTCATCATGGTTTTCGCAAGAAAAGTCTTATCATTCAAGCACCATTCAAGTAGTAAACAAGAGTTGAGGATTTTCATTTATTTCGTTTATCAAAAGGACAAGTATCATTCAAGCTTGTTATTCAAAATACATACAAGATCCATTACAAGTTTTATTCATTCAAGACAATTTTTCATTCAAGCTTCATTCAAGTTCCATTCAAATATACAAAACACCATCCATGATTCAAGAAAATTATATCCAATTCCTTTCAAATGAACATTACAAACTATGTTATAACATGTAGCCTAATTTATTAAGACTTAAAAATCCATGTTCCCAAATTGATTTGTTCCAAAACCTTTCAGTCCAGCCCTGCACTAATTGTGCTGCCCTGCTCTCAAATCCTGCATATAATATCCCTGAAAACAACCATGCTATTTATGCACCTTGCTGTCCAAAATCAGCCCTGCTACCCCTGCATAACCAGTCCAAAACTGCTATAAAACAGCCCTGCATAGCAGTCCAAAAACCTGCACCATATCAGTCCAATATTTGCACAAATTCAGCAAAACATTTCTACATCAGAAAAGCAACAAAAACAGTAGCCCAAACAATTCAAATCTCATCAATCCCCCCCCCCCCAAAAAAAAACACCCATTAATCCACCTATATAAACCATTCTTTGGATTACAAAAAGGGAGAGAGTTTTGTTAAGCAAAAAACAAGGAAAATATACAACTCAACATTTTTATCTCACCATTCCATTCAATATTTAACAACATTTTTCATCTCACCATTCCATTTAATCTGAACAGAATTCGTAAATCAAAGGGCTCAGATTTTGTTTACCTGTAACCTCTCCCTAAAACTCTACCTAACACCTCTATGATTAATCTCACGATTCCAAACCACAACAAGAATTTCCTCTTTATCTTCCATTTATCATTCACCACCACCTCCACCATTAACCCCTTCATTTACCCTGCTCCGCACATCCTAGTAAACCTCATCCACCAACATCAACATATAATCTCCCTCTGTCAAACAACAACTAAAACCATCTTCTACCTACTACTACCAACAACAATCTTTATCTTCTCCTATTCACCCGCAACATACGCCTCCCGTCTCTCTCCATCCAACCAACAACCTCACAGCCACTACCATAGCAAAAAACATTGCAAGCTACCGTGTCCCTCCGCCTTGCCTCACAAACCTGAAATAGTTTCATCAACCATCATATTCCCCCAATCCTCATTATCATAGCATCTCCTCCCCTGTTTAAAACTCACTCCTAACCTTTACAGAAATTATGCAGAAACACTCGTACGACCCTTCATCAACATCATCATCGCAAAACTCACCTTCATTCCCTCTGTCCGTAACCTCACTCCAACTGCAACACTCATAAACTCCCTTAAATCCGCTCACACAAAATCAAGGGAACAAATCAGAAATGACAACACAACATTGCAGACACACAAATTTGAAGAAACAAAGTCGAACTTACCAGGGCACTTGCAATCGTTCACCGGTGTCAGAATTCTCAGGCTAGCTTCAAGTTTGTAAGCTTTCTTTTCTTTCTTTCCAAATTACTGCTACCTTGTTGTTATTGTTATTTCATATTCAAACCGCGAGTTTGTTGCTGATTGAGAAAGAGAGACTCATTTTGAAACTATTGTTGTTATCTTGTTACTGACAAAAGAAGCAGAGTTGACTAAGTTCTGAGTTGAAGCATGAGACATAGGTGATTTAGTTGAGAAACAGAGTAAGGGAGTCATACCGAAATTGAAACTGTGAGATTGTTTTTTTTTTTGCTTTTGCTCGGAATATAATTGTTTGAGTGAGGAAGTGAATTTGAAATACAGAAAAAGATGAAGAATGCTGATTCTATTTTTGAAAAGAAGCGCTGCCTCATTCCATTTCTTTTTTAGGGTTTACAAACCCGTCTGCTAATTTTAAGAGAGGGGTGGACCTTGGGTCGACTTGGTTCGGCCCAAGACCATCATTTTTTAATCCCAACTTAATCAATTCTTAGTCTCTTGTATTAATAGAAGCACCAGAATACACGAATGGTCAGGTGGTGCAGTGGTAAGAGTGCGTATGTGAATACTTCAGGTCACGGGTTCGAGACCCATATGGACTATTTTTCTGTTTTCTTATTTTAACTCATTTCTTTCATTTCATTTTTAATCAAACACTTGGGCCTAACTCTCCAAAACCCAGAGCCCAATTCGTTTTCTGCTACCCATGCACCCCAATAATCTTATTGGCACTCCCCACACTTATTTTATGTTTATTAATTTAGTTTAGTTAATAACTTTAGAATTTTAAGTTAACTTAAGTTTAATTTTGAAATTTTAGGATTTTGATTTTAGTTTAGATTTATCTTAATAACTTGATATTTTTTTAATTAGTTTAGATTTATTTTTATAGTCTTAGAATTTTGATTTAGATTTGAATTAGTAATTAGTAAATTTATTATTAATCTAGTTTAGATTTAAATTAGTATTTTTATAATTAATTTAGTTTATATCTAAATTAGTTTAGATGTTATTTAAAAACCTTAGAGTCAATTTAGTTTAGATTTAATTTAGTAAATTTTAGAATTTTAATTTTGATAATCTTAGAATTTTAATTTAGTCTAAATAATTTTTGTTTTAGTTACATCTTTATTCTATATTTTTTACTTTCTTTTCTATCAAAACACATAAAAAAAACAATGTTTCTTTCTCTTTTCATTTGTTCGTAGTTTACTATTTTTCGTATTCTTTCGATTATTGTAAGTTTTTACAGCTTGTAATAGTTTAATTAGGCTTTTACTTTATCCTTATTCATAAATTTGTACCCCATTCCCGAAGCTTTGTAATAGTATAGAACTTTAATTTCCACAATTTACTACTTTTTCCTTATACTATATAGTAATTAGGTGTGTATGGCAAGATTTAAAATCAATCGCAAGATAACCCTAATCAAGACAAATTAAACTTGAATCAATCACTTTTCACACACGCACCTCTAGGGTAACCTCGCTTGTATCCTCAGAAAAACAGTCACGCCCCTTGAATATGGGACGCTTAGCAAAGACCCTCAATTAAAAAAGATCATAGTCCCTCGATGACCCTTCGATGTTGCCTTCGATAAAATGATCTTAGTCCCTTACGACAATTGCTAAAACGTCACACAAGTTGCCTTCTATGATTGTATGATGACCGGGCCTGTCCCTCAGATCTCATAATAGGGCTTCATACTAATAAATGATAGGATAACAATATCTAAAGAAGGAGGAAAAGAACAAATATTTTTTTTAGCCGGTAAATTGCTCATAATTACTTATTCATAAATAAAAATAATTTTCACACCTTACACTTTCAAAACATCTTTCAAACACTTTCCAAACAATAAATATTTTCAAAACCAACACTATATATACATTCTCAATGATACGAGAATCATTACAAAGTTTTCCTCACAAAGGCGTTTTCAAAATATTTTCAAAACTTACACAAAACACAAAGCATTTCAAAGTGAGCTAGCAATTAAGAACCCGTAGATAACTACGGATGAAAAGGGTGTTAACACCTTTCCTTTTCATAACCTACCCCCCGAACTCAAGAAAATTCTCAAAAGGTATTTCCTGTTCTTTTCAACCTTTCCTTTATTGGATAAAAGAAAAGTCGGTGGCGACTCTTGCTATCTGCAACAATTGCGATAAAACATAAAGCACCAATTCATTTCTCCCACCGTATCACACTTGTCATAATCATAACACACATTTAAAATCATGTTCCATAAACTAACACAAATGTATCTGGAAGAGGAATAATTCTTAACTCAAAATAATACTAATCATGATTGAAATCCCATACTGACAATCATCTCATAAATCTTAGGCACTAAAGACAATCATCACATACATCTCAATCCAATATAAAATAATTCAGAGTATAACAACATCTCTCACATAAACATGAATATCATAAAAATAACATGAATCCAAACATTCCCCGTGTTACATAGACCAAAGCAATGACTCACTACCTAAGAAACCAGATAAATATGAACTATCTCTTCCGTCTAATCCTCACTAGGAGCTCCACTAACTTCGGTACCTGAGCGATGTCGTATGAAAACATCATTCCAACAAAAGGGTGAGAATTCACATAATTATAGAAATATATAATAATAAGTAATGCATATCAAACATACATCAATTGAATTCATCATACTTCACATAATCGTGTAACCAACATAATTCACATGATTACATATACAACATTGCTCAACAATTCATTATTCAAAGATAATCAATCACAAATACCACATATGTAACACTCACACCAACATCACATAGTGCACACCAATTCAACATTTTCACATCGACACTTGTGACTCCAATGAAACTCAATGCAATATGCATGTGGTATCAAATGTTATCCTTACCGGCCCTGCCAGGTCCGCATCTCCAAGACAGATAACCACCAATAAAAAGCTCGATTCAACCTTAAGCTTTCAAACCCCTCAGCGTTAGGTTTGGGACAAGTCACTAATTCCCATGGACTTACCAAAAATTTCCTCTTAACACAAATGATGCATGTGCAATCTCAACATAAATATGCAATTAAGATTCATCTATATATCTTAATCATACAAATATATTTCATTTAATTCAACATATTTGAATTACCTTCACCAAATTGCACAACATACATCAATCATGTCATTAATCACATACAATGCATTCTAATAGACTCGTCACATCATTATAACATATAGCAAACAAGTCTAAACCATGTTATATTCAGTCAACATCAATTCCCAATAATTACATACACAAAATCAAGTAATCAGTTTCTCATCAAAGTCATCCAAAACCAATCCAAAACACATCGAATAAATTATTAAAATTCATGTAAATCAATGATAAATAATAACATACAAGACACATATCCAATCAAACAAAATAAAATATTTCTGCTCCCAGGATACCATGCTAAGCGCCCTCACGAAAAATCAGAAAAATCTGCTTACAGACAGTTTTGTCTTGTTACGAATTTCTCACCCAAAATCCATTCCAACACCCATTTTTTACCAATTAAATGTATTATAGCCTATATCTATCATATAACATCAAATACAAAATCAAAACATGGTTTCTAACATCAATTTCATGATTTCACGTTCAAACCCTAACACGTCAAAATCTAGAAATTAAAGAACAAATCCCTAGTTTTTCATGTTACTACCCATTACATACTCATATATAATCCTATAATAATAAGAAATCCCACCCTTACCTTGGATGTAGACTCTTCCTAGGTTTTCCTTCTTCTTCTCTTCTCTTCTCCTCTTTTCCTCTCTTCTCCTCTTCTCTTCTTTTGATAATTCTCTTCTAATTTTATTTTCTCTTATAACTATTATTAACCTTAGTTTTCTCTATTGAGCTTATCTCACCCACTCTTTAATGAAACATAAGGCCCGATACTTAATTTTTCTATTCTCACACTACTATCCCAATTACTTAATACACATATCTCAATTAAATCAATTACTCACATAATCACACAAAATCAAATAATTAAATAATTATCACCTAATTAATAATTAACATGGCAATTGATTAATAAAATAAATAATAAAGAAAAATCGGGGTGTTACAACTCTCCCCTACTTAAAAGATTTTCGTCCTCGAAAATTACCTCAAACAAATAACTCAGGATAAGACTCTCTCGTCTGACTCTCGAGTTCCCATGTCACGTTTCCACCCGTCGGTCCTCCCTAAGCTACCTTCACCAAGGCAATCTCTTTACCACGAAGTTGTTTTAACTCTAGATCCTCTATCCGCAAAGGTGATGTCTTCACAGTCAAGTTATCTCTCACTTGAACATCATCTAATTGCACCTCATGAGACGGATCCGCAATGTATCTCCTCAACTAAGACACATGGAACACATCATGGAAATTAGCAAGCGTCGGTGGAAAAGCAATCTGATAAGCCACTTCACATACTTTCTTGGAAATATGATAAGGATCAATAAAATACGGCGTCAACTTATGCGACTTCAAAGCTCAACCAACACCTGTTACCGGAGTAACTCTAAGAAACACATGATCTCATTTCTCAAACTCAAGTGCTTTCCTCCTCTTATCGTGATAACTCTTCTAATAGCTCTGAGAAGCCTTCATCTTCTCTTGAATCATCTTAATCTTATCTGTAGTCTGTTGAACTATCTCAAGTCCAACCACGTCACTCTTTCCAGATTCATACCAACATAAAGGCACCATACACCTTCTACCATACAAAGCCTCAAACGGTGCCATTCCAATACTCGAATGGAAGCTGTTATTGTAAGTAAACTCAACCAAAGGCAAATAATTATACCAAGCACATCCTTGTTCCAAAGAACAAGCTCTCAAAATATCCTTAAGTGACCGAATCATCCTCTCAGTCTGAACATCTATTTGTGGGTGATAAGCAGAACTCAAACGCAACTTTGTACCTAATGCATTCTTCAAACCTTCCCAAAATCTTGAAATATACCTCATATCCATATCTGATACAATGTTAGACAGAATACCATGCAAACATACAATCCTCTCAATGTACATATTTGCAAGTCTCTCTATCAGATAATCCATTCTCATTAGAATAAAGTGAACAAATTTCGTCAACCTGTCCACAATAACCCAAACAGCTTCACAATTACTCGGTGTTCTAGCTAAACCAGAAACAAAATCCATAGAAATACTATCCCATTTCCATTAAGGAATAGATAATGGTTGTAACAAACTAGAGGGCTTCTGATGTCCAATTTTTGACTTCTGACAAATCAAACAAGAATACACAAATTCCACAATCTCCTTCTTCATACATGGCCACCAAAATAATTTCCTCGAATCGTGATACATCTTAGTAGCTCCAGGATGAATACTCAATCCACAACGTTGTCCTTCATCAAGAATCCTTTCTTCAAATCATCTATATTCAGAACACAAACTCTATCACGACATCTCATGATACCATTCTCATTAATCCTAAAATCGCCACCTCTAACTTGGTCGATCAACATCAACTTATCCACCAAAATTAAATCTGATTTGTGACCTTCCCGAATCTCATCAATAATATCACTAGTTAGCTTCAACATACGAAGCTTAACACAAGAAGAAGTGTTTTCAAAAATCAAACTCATATCTCGAAATTGCTCAAGTAATTCCAACTCTCGCGCTATCAACATCGACACATACAAAGACTTCCTACTTAATGCATCAGCCACAACATTCGCTTTACCAGGGTGGTAACTCAAACAAAATCACAAACCTTCAAGAATTACAACCATCTTCTTTGTCTCATATTCAACTCTTTTTGAAAAAACAAATATTTCAAACACTTGTGATCACTAAACACATCAAATCTTGATCCAAACAAATAATTCCTCCAAAGTTTCAATATAAACACAACAACAGCTAACTCGAAATCATGAGTCAGATAATTCCTTTCATGCACTTTAAGTTTCCTTGAAGCATAAGCTACAACTTGTCGATTTTGAATCAACACACCTCTTAAACCCATCAATATAGCATCACAATACACAACAAACGGTTATGTCGGATCAGGCAAAATCAAAATAGGAGCGATTGTCAACTTTCGCTTGAGCTCTTGAAAACCAACTTCACACTGAGCAGTCCAAATAAAAGCTTAACCCTTCCTAGTCAATTGCGTTAACGGTTAAGCTAACTTTGAAAAGCCTTCAATAAACTTTCGATAATAACCTGCTAAAACAAGAAAACTTCTAATCTCATAAATAGATTTCATAACTTCCAATTGAAATGCAACCTCAATCTTCGACGAAACAGCAACAATACCAACACTTAATATCACATGCCCAAGGAAATTCACTTCCTTCAACCAAATATTACACTAAGAAAACTTAGCATACAACTTCTTCTCTTTCAACACAAATAACACAATCCTTAGATGTTCAACATGATCCCCTTCACTCTTCGAATAGATCAAAATATCATCAATGAACACAACAACAAACTTGTCTAAATACTGATGAAAAATCATGTTCATGTATTCCATAAATACACCAGATGCATTGGTCACACTGAAAGGCATCACAAAATACTCATAATGACCATACCTTATTCTAAAAGCAGTCTTCTGAATATCTTCATCCTTCACACAAATCTGATGATACACAGACCTCAAATCTATCTTGCTAAAAACACAAGCACCCACCAAATGATCCATCAAATCATCAATCCTCAGAAGTATATACTTATTCTTGATAGTCACCTTGTTCAATTGTCTATAATCCACATATAACCTCATAGTACCTTCTTTTTTATTAACCAATAAAACAGGTGCACCCCACGGTGACACACTAGGATAAATAAATATCTTCTCAAGCAAATTCTCAAGTTGACTCTTCAACGCTTTCAACCCAAATGCTAACATTAGATACGAAGCCATCTATACCAGACTAGTTCCAAGAATCAAATTGATTTCAAACTCCAACTTACATTCTGGCGACAAATCACTTACATCATCAGGAAATACCTCAAGAAAATCACGAACTATCGGTAATTCACCAATAATTCGTATCCCACTAATTTCCAATGTTGCCATCAAAGCTAACAACACCATCTTGCGCAAACTCATTCACTTGCTTGGCAGACAAACAAATATCTCTTAAAACTAAAATGAAGAAAAATAATCGTCTTGTCAAAACAGTTGATATAAACATGATTGAATTCCAACCAGTTCATCCTAAGAATAACATCAAGTTGATCTAATGGAAGACACACTAAATCAATCCCAAAGTCTTTAACAAAAATATTCAATGGACAATTCAAACATACAAATGAAGTAGTCCCTGAAACCATAGCAGAAATGTCAATAACCATACTTCTATTCATATCAGATAACTCAAGATTCAATCTCTAAACATAATACAAAGAAATGAAAGAACGTGCCGCACCAATATCAATAATAGCAATCAAAGGTGTACCATTAATAAAGCACATACATCATATTAGTCTATCCTCAGCAGCAGTCTTAGAACCAGATAAACCAAACATTTCCCCTCTAGCTTGGTCCTTCTTCGGCTTGTCACACTTGGAACTAATGTGACCTTGCTCACCATAGTTGTAGCAAGTCACACTCGAAACACCTCTGCAATCAGGAGACTTGTGACCAAACTTGCCACACTTGAAACACTTCACTTCAGCATTGGACATTCGGAAACATGATGTCCTTCTACACCACACCTATAGCACTTAACCGGAGTAGAAGCTTCTCCCCCACTCGGCTTTTTGTCATCACCAGCTCTCTGTTTCCCTTTACCAGCAGGAGTCATATACAGCTTCCCTCTGAATTTACCCTTGTCCTTATTATCATGCAAAGCCTTATAGTGAGCAGCATTATCTCGACTATCCTCATCATAGATCCTACTTTTGTTAACCAACTCAAAAATATAGTAATCTGCTGTTAACCCATTGCCTTCTTAATTTTAGGTCTTAAATTATTCACAAACTTAAGATACTTAGATCACTTAGCATTAGAAGTGTTGTAATAAGGATAAAACTTAATCAACTCCTCAAACTTCGCAGCATACTCCGCCACTGTTCCATTATCCTGTTTCAGCTCAAGAAACTCAATCTTCTTATTGCCACACACATCTTTAGGGAAATACTTCTCCAAAAATGAATCCCTAAAAATTGCCCAAGTAACCTTAATCCCGTCTTCATCAAACCTCTGAGCAGTGTTGTTCCACCAATCCTCAGCTTCCTTCTCGAGCATATGGGTGCCAACTGCACCTTCTGTGCATCAGAATAATTCATGACCCAAAAGATCTTCTCAATTGCTTTCATCCAAACTTGTGCCTTGTCATGTTCATGAGCTCCTTCAAATATTGGAGAATTGTTCCTATGGAACTTCCCCAAAGCACGAAATTCATCATCTTCATTCCTATTACCAGCATTGACGTGCGGCTGTTGCCCAATCGCACTAGCTAACATAGCCAACACTTCAGCAATGACATCGTCATTCCTTTCGGAAACCATCATCCTAAAATTCCAAACAACCAAACAACCAACAACACTCATCAGACAAACAATATCGATTGTGTATATAACACACGTCGAATACAAAGGAAATAAACATATTAATAACATGGCCAACTGACCGAACCAGGCTCTGATACCACTATTGTAACACCCTCTAAACCCCACAGAAATATATAGCATAATCAGAGTAAATTAGTATGCACATTACAAGAGGGCGTCACATTTACTTCTCGGCAAACAACCACATATACTGCATATTGGTCATAATCGTAACACACACATTTAAAATCATGTTCCATACACTAACACAAATGTATCTCGCAACGGAATAATTCTTAACTCAAAATAATACTAATCATGATTGAAATCCCATACTGACAATCATCACATAAATCTTAGGCGCTAAAGGCCATCATCACATACATATCAATCCAACATAAAATAATTCAGAGTGTATAATAACATCTCTAACATAAACATGAATATCATAAAAATAACATGAATCCAAATCTTGTACACCCCAATTTTGTTGAATTATTTTATTAATTAGGTGATGTGATGTATTTGTGCACTTTAGTGAGTCTTTTATTGTGTTGTGATGCATTTGTTGGGAATTATATACCTTAGAAATTATTGGAGTTAAGATAATAGGGGTGTATGACAAAAAGTGTATAAACATGAGGTGTAGAAAGATAAATATTTTATTAGCATTATTTGGATTAAACTATTAGATTTAATACTATAGTATAATGATTAAATAAATTATTAGTAGAATAATAGAATTATTATTTAATTGGGGAAGGACAAGGTTGAAATTATGATTTAGGGGTCCTAAGACCAGTGTTGGAATAAAATAGAGTTGAGAATAGAGAAGAGAAAAACACACAATATAGAAAACAGAGAAGGTTCGTAGAAGAGAGAAGAGGAGAAAGAGGCTAGGGAAGGAAGTTTCACCGTAAGAGTCAAGAACCAACAAATCCAAGATAAGGGTGAGGTTCTAACTCTATAACGAGTTGCATACTAACGGGGCATGGTAGTGATTAGGTTCCATGATTGCGTGTTCTTGATTCTCACTATTTTGCTTTATGGTTTTTGCCCATTGATAAATTCTTTTGATGCATTTTTGTGTGTAATTGGTGAAATTGATGATGTAAATTGAGTTGGATTGATGGACAACGTTTGTGGATAATTGGTAGTATAAAAAGAAATTGTTCTGATTGAAAAATTGGAAGTTTGGGTTTTGAAATAATGAAATTCGTATTTTGAAAAGTTACAGATTTTGGTTTTGCATCAGGTGTAATCGGTTACCGTCTTGGGGGTAATCGATTACCCTGTGCAATTTTGGGCAAAACAGGCAAAAACGTGAAGGTGTAGCTGGTTACTGGTTAGGAGGTGATCGGTCAATCGACTAGATAAAAGCATTGTATTTTGGGTTACATGGGTGTAACCGGTTACCCTCCCGGCAGTAACCGGTTACCACTGAAGCTGACAAATTTTCCAAAAATTATAAAATTCATCTTTCGACTCGGGTGTTCATTTGACGCGCTCTTTGGACAATTGAAAAGCTAAAATCATTTTCTATCTTATAAAAATAAATTGGAACACATTATATTATTTGACATATATATATATATATATATATATATATATATATATATATATATATATATATATATATATATATATATATATATATATATATATATATATATGTGTGTGTGTGTGTGTGTGTGTGTGTGTGTGTGTGTGTGTGTGTGTGTGTGTATTTTTGAGTAATGTGTTATGATGAATGTTGCGATTGAGTACGATGATGTTGTGTGAATGGCTCAATTGTTTTGCGTGATGTACTGCATGATAAAGATGATGATGATGAAATGTATTGGTGTGGCATTGATGAATAGTAATATCAATTCATTTTATGTTGTTGTGTGTCAGGGTCGCATGCATTCATGATAAGGGCTTATGCTCTGTAAGATGGCCTGTAATGGCAAGAGATGGCCTGTATTAGCGTAAAGATGGGGGCTTATGCCCTTTTGCTTCCCTATTCGGTATTATGATGGGGGCTTATGCCCTATTGGTACCACATGCATTGAGTCAGTGTCGGTCTCATTACATTACATTATTATTGATAACTTAATGTTTTAATGCTGAAAAAGTATGAGTTATATCATGATGAGTATTATGTGTTGTGTGTATAATTGATTATATGTTAATGTACTATGTGGTATGATGAATGAAGTAAAGGTGTGATGTAAAGGAGTATGATTATGTGTACTTGAATTATTATCTACTCGTCATTATGCTTCCTTTTATATTGTTATGATATCTCATCCCTTCTGTTTGAATGTTACCTTTATATTGGTAACATGCAGATGATCTGGAGTAGCTTGAGACTGAAGTTAGCTGAGGAGTTGCCTCATTTTGCATAGCTTGAGTCTGTGTCAGCTCTGATACGTAACACTTGGGGATTTTGCGCTTGTTTTGTTTATGTTGGGAATAAACTTCTGTAAAACTCCATTTGTTGGATTTAAGTGTAATTATATGTTGAATTTTTGAAGGATGATGTTTGTCACTCTTGTTGAAGAGCTGGAAATAATTGTTATTGATATTTTCTGCTGCGAATAAATGAAATATTTTTTAGACATGAAGTACATGTGATTTTATGTTTTCATAAATGTGTTATGTATTTCATATTGTTGAGCATATGTATGTATGAAGGTAATGTCCTGAGTATTGAAATATTTTAAATTCCTTCAAATTTTATTTAATAATTACACGGGGGTTTTAGGGTGTTACATTAGTGGTATCAAAGCCTGGTTGGTGCGTCCGACCAGGTTATTGAGTGACAGTTGAATACTGTCGTTGTGTTTCGTCTAACCATTGTTTGATGTTATGATGTGCAACAGAGTAATGTCTGGAAGGAACGATATTGCACTTACCGGTGCTTTGCAGGCTTTGGCTCAGGCAGTACAATATTAGCCTAATGCTGGTGGGAATGATGGATCTCGCGTCTTAGAAACATTCCAGAGGAACCATCCACCTATGTTCAAGGGTAAGCATGATCTCGATGAAGCGCATAGTTCACTCAATGAGGTCGAGAGGATGTTTTGGGTTATGGGATGTACGGATGCACATAAGGTACACTTTGGTATGCATCAACTGGAAGGGGAGGCTGATGACTGGTGGGTGAGTACTCGTCAAAGACTGAGTGGTGAAGAAGAAGAGATTACACGGGTTGTGTTCAGTAGAGAATTTCTTAGAAAGTACTCTCTAGAAGATGTTTGCGGGAAGAAAGAAATCGAATTTCTGGAATTAAACTAGGGAGATTTCTCGGTAACTGATTATGCTGCTAAGTTTGTTGAGATGGCAAAGTTCTACCCTCATTACAGTGAGGCAACCGTTGAATTTTCAAAGTGCATAAAGTTTTAAAATGGCTTACATTCAGAAATCAAGAAGGAAATTGGGTATCGATGGATCCATAAGTTTCTAGCTTTAGTGAATAGCTGCAAAGTTTATGAAGATGATAGTAAGGCTCACTACAAGATCATGAATGATAGGAGAGGTAGGCAACAACAGAACCGTGGGACGCCTTACAATGCTTCGTCTAACAAAGGAAAATAGAAAGTTGATGATGGTAAGAGGCCAAGTGGGGGAGGTGCTCCCACTAACCTTAGATGTTTCAGGTGTGGTAAGCCAGGTCATCAGAGTAATGAATGTACTTCTGAATTGAAGAGGTGTTTCCGTTGTGAAAAAATTAGGCATGAGGTAGTTGAATGTAGACACAAATAAGTAATATGTTTCAACTATGGTGAAGAAGGACATATCGGTGCCCAGTGCCAGAAACCGAAGCAAGCTCGATCTGATGGGAAGATGTTTGCTTTAGCTGGGACTCAGACATCCAGTGGAGACCGCTTAATCAGAGGTATATGTTTAATTAATAGTACTCCTTTAATTACTATTATTGATACTGGTGCTACACATTATTTTATTATTGCTGATTATGTGAAAAGGTTGGGTCTTGTGTTATCTTATATGAATGGAGAGATGGTTATCAATACTCTAGCTAAGGAATCAATGAATACTTCTCTAGTGTGTTTGAAGTGTCCTTTGTCAATCTATGACAAAGATTTTGTTATGAATATAGTTTGTTTAACCCTGAGTGGTCTGGATGTGATTTTGGATATGAACTGATTGGAATATAATTATGTTTATATTAATTGCTACAACAAATCCGTTCAATTTTCTGCTCCTGACAAGGAGGATGAAGCTGAGTTCTAGTCTATTAGGCAGTTAAATGAGTTGATACAAGATGAAGCTCTGGTGTTTTCATTAATGGCATCTTTATCTATTGAGATTCGGGTTGCGATTGATGAGTTACAACTGGTATGTGATTTTCCTGAAGTTTTTCTAGATGATATTCCAGATATGCCACCAGAAAGAGAAGTGGAATTTGCTATTGATCTTGTCCCTAGTACCAGGCCTATTTCTATGGCACCGTACAGGATGTTAGTGCCTGAATTGGCAGAGTTAAAGAAGCAATTAGAAGGCTTACTTGAAAAGAAATTTGTGAGACCAAGCATATCTCCTTGGGGAGCTCCGGTGTTACTAGTGAAAAAGAAAGATGGTAGTATGAGGCTTTGTGTTGATTATCGACAGCTGAATAAAGTGACGATTGTCATACCCCAATTTTTTTACCTAAGATCCCACCCTCCATTTGCATCATTGCATAACAAGTATTCATGAGTGGTTTGACCTATTTTTTTTTGCCAATTCTTGAGTTAGATTTCAAAAATTTATAACTTCTTCAAATTTCGACATTTTTTAGCGGTTCTTTTTGCATATGATTCTCCTTGACATCATCTATAATTTCTATTTACAAGTCAATGGCTAATTATGCTTTGAAAAGCCACGAAAAAATAGAAATGTTAGAAGTCATTTATGAATTTAGTGGAATTTGATTTTTATTATGTTTTATTCATGATTTCTTTTCCATTTAAAAAAATCACAAAAAATGCACTTAGCATCATGTTATTTTTTTATTTACTATTTTTAACTCTTTACTAAAAAATTATCAAAAATATATTCTTTTATTAATTTAAATTTATATATTGGTATCATTTATTTAAAAAAAATCTAGCAAAATTTATATAAGTCCTTTTACTTATATGTATTTTATTTTTTATCTTTTAATTTGCACTTATATTTTTATTTATTTTAATTCAAGAAAAAAAATCATAAATAGTTAATTTAATGTCTCTTTTATTTTCAATTTTTGTATTTATTATTATTAAGAACACTTTTAGTTATTATTATTATTATTATTATTATTATTATTATAATAATAATAATAATAATTATTATTATTACTTTGTCCTTTTTATTTTTTTGTCAATAAAGAAAAGTTGGGACCACTATAATATAGTACAAACAATTCACATAGATTGCCAATTTGTACTTATCAATGACTAAGAATCATTCTCACACTTCACATGAATTGCCATCTTGGACTTATCAATGACCAAGAACCATCCTTATAAAGTCACATAGATTGCCACAGCAACACTCCCACCTCATTCACCCTATAAATAAGACATTTCTTTCTTTCATTTGAGGAACAATACCATAAATCATTCATTAAACTAAGCCAAAACTCTCTTCCTTTTTTTCTCTTCATTTTCTTTCAAGTCATTTCTTCCTTTTATTGAATAGGTATGCTATTATACTTATTCTTTATTTAATTCTATTGTATTTGTACTATTTATTTATTTATTTAGTACCGTAATTATCACCATTTTGGAAGGAAACTCCATTGATTCAAAATCAAGAGTTGAAAAGTATTATTGAACCTCCAAAAGCAAAAGTAATTTATTATTGTTTAATTTTCATTTTTTTCTGTAATTTTTTATTGTTTATTTATTTATTTTGAGTATGGATCCTTGGTTGTGAGGTTGAGTAGATAACTTTTCATTATTCATTTGTTTAATTTCATGAAAAATTGAGAAAGTTATGACATTTATATTATTTTTATTATAAACTTCATTTTATTCTTCTTTATCTATTTTATTTTTATTTTTATTTGGATCAATTTGGAAAGCATTTGAGTTTTTTTAGTCCATCTAAGCTTGTCGGATATTTGATAAACTTTCATCATTTCCAATCTACCTCTAAATGGCCCTTTGATCATTCAAGGTACTTGGGATTGATGATAAGTTTATCATAATATATCTTCCTTGACTTTGTCTTGATCCCCCATATTTGTTAATTGTACTACATGTATAAGAGAATGAACATCAAAGTATCATTTCTCTAACATGTACGGGGACATACATTCTATGCTCCATATGAAGTTACACTTATCCTAAATTAGATTATTAAATTTATATTGTACTAATTTTACTTTAATATCATTTATATTTTTGCACTTTATATTTTCTTCTCTTTATTTTTATGTCATTTATCATCCATAACATTTTATTTTCTTTACTTTATGCATTTTTTCTTTGCTCACTTGAGCATTTATCTTCTCTTTGCTCACTTGAGCTTCTTATTTTCTTTTGCTTGTTATAAGCAACTTAATAAAGAAAAAAACCTAAAATTGGTTCTTTAATCCTTGGACTATGGTTACTATCCATTTTTATCTGATGCATGGTTATTGTCTGATCTTCATCTGATTATTATCTTTGTGTTTGAATCCAAGGGAAATGATCGTCTCTTTAACTTTATGTTATTGTGAGTCTTTATATTTTGTCCCTCATATTTGTTTCCCATTAGTTAAAACTTTTAAAACCCTATTTTCAAATTTACGCTCTTTTAATCCAAAACCTCGACATTAGATCATTGCATTTTCAAAATTTCTCATCTCCCCGATCCTTTTTACAAATAAACTTTTTAACCAAAAAATACAAATATTTCAAAAGGTTCCTATAGGATACTATAAATACATAGGGTACTAGTACCTTCCCTTTGTATAACCAACCCCCGAACCTTCGATCATTTCAAATGCATTGTATTTTTCTTTACTTTTAGTATTGCACTCTCTTTGCATATTTATGGGTTTTATTTCGTACTTTTCTCTTTTCCCTTGGAAATAAAAAGCGCGGTGGCGACTCTGGATCATTTGCGAGTCAAGTTAATTAACTTGATCTCCTATTTTCACCGCTATAGAATTGGCGACTCTGTTGGGGACAAAATTTTCTAAGTGGGTTAAACCTAATTTGTTATATCTGTTTTTGTTATTATTTGTTGTTTGCTTATATGTGTTATTTTGTGGTTTCTTTAGGTGTTGATTACAACGGACAAGTCCTATACCCAGACTAAGTACACTTAAGATAGGATGAGCAATATAGTCATGTTAACTTTGAGGGAGTAATCCCAAAAAAGGAGGCATGAGATCCCCTAATCAGTGGAGGCCCCTTTGACTATAGTATTTGTTTACCGAGTAATCGGGAAGACATTGCTGCTTTTAACCTGGGAGTCATAGAAGCTGAGAGTCGTATGTGATACGGTGGCAGAATCGACTATTTAGTACTGGTTTGCGTTTTGCGTTTTTTGTTCACAAATGTCGCGGTAAGAAAGAGTCGCCACCGAATTTTATTTTATCCAACCAGGAAAAGGAAAAAGAAAAAACCTTTTTCGAGATGTTTCTGAGTACGGGGGGTAGATTATAGAAAGGGAAGGTGTTAACACCCTTTCTATCCGTAGTTATCTACGAGATCTTAGGTACTTGCTCATTTTTCAAATTACTTGTGTGTGTTTGTCTTGAAAATGTTTACTTTGTGATAACCCTTGTATCAGACCTCAAGGATGTGACGAAGTTTGTTTTGAAAATTTGTTTTAAAAAGGTGTTTGTGTGAAAAGTTTTTTATTGAGCAAGTACTTAAGATTCTACCTACTCAAAAAATATTGTTTGTTCTCATTTCCTTTAGACAACCCTATCCTACCATTAAGGAGTAGGTAGCACCATCGTTGGAGTTGTAAGGGACATTCGAAAGGGACGTACGGTCACAAAAGCAATGTTAGGACACCTTAGTAACCATCCTAGAGTCCTAAAGATCTTTTCCGAGGCAACAATCGAAAGGGTCATTTTTTGATCTTTTGGGACATAGAGGATAGCCACTAAAACATCTTATGCTTCATGACTGTTTACCGAAGGCAATCGGAGTGAGAGTATACCCTAAGAGTGAGCATGTGCAAGTGTGCTTTTTTAGTTAATGTTATCTTTGCATATTAGGGTTTTCTATCTGTTTTAATTTTTCATGCAAATTGTCTTTTGCATACAATCCTAGGCGTACATCTAGCAGTTTGATAGTTGTGGAAATTAAAAGCAGAAAAGTAAATATAATTAATACAAGGCTTCGGGGAATGGGGATTACATAACTAAAACTTGGGGGGAAATTAAACAGTAAATAAAACCCTAGTTTAAAAGACTATTACAACCTCGGAGCAATTACAAAAATATAATGAAAAGTACGTACGACAAACGTAAATGCGAGAAATTAGGGTTTTGACCCTTGAAAACCAAATTGAATTTAATTAAAGAAAAAAAATCATTTTTTGTCATTTTTATTTAAGGAAATAAAGAATAAATTGCAAAATATCTTAATCACTAATTAAGTTTTAATTATGAAAAATCGATAAATTAATGAAAAAAACAATTAACCTATTTTTGTGTTTTTATTTTGAGAAGGAATTCAAATTAAGAATTAAACCTAATTTCTATTTTATTTTAATTATGAAAAAAAGATTTAAAGTAACCTAATTAAAGTAATTAATGCAATTAAATATTTTATGAAAAAAAATACTAAACCAAATATTATTTGTGATTTTCTGATTTTTATGTTTTGATTAAAAATAATTTTTGGAAAATAAATAAATTAAAATAATAAAAAGAATTGAAATAAAAAAAAGATTGGGCATGTGTGGTAGAATGCAGACTGGGGGGTGCATTGCCAAATTGTTAGGCCCAAATTAATTGGCCCATGTTCCTTGCGTGTGATCCCATGTGGATTAGCTTCAGAGAGTGCACCATGGGCTGCTATGGTTGGACGCTAGATCTGGATCAAGGGATGATCTAAATGGTAGGATTTGTGAGCGTATGATGGACGCATGGAATGGTGATGTACTGAATCTGCAGTAAATTGTTAGGAAAATAATAAAAGTGTGAATTAATAATTAAAAACCTAACTTTGATTAATTTACAAGTTAATTATGAAATAAAATCAATATTGATTAAATCCAAACAACTTTTATGTCAAAAATTATTTTAATTAATTAAAAGCCTAAAACTAATATTTAATGATTTTTTTGTGATTTTATATGTTAATTAAATTAATGATAGAAAACAAATCAAGTGAAAAATAAATAAATGAAAAGGGTTAGAAAAGAAAATAGTCAAAAAAGTGAAAAATGCATGGGGTGGGTGATGAACCCATGCCCCTTGGGTCACAGTTAGGCGCCTCATCCACCAAGTCAAGCTATTGTTTGTGATTCAAACCTGTTCTACGTAACAACAAGAACTCATTTGGATAGTTAATAAACATTAGCAATGCATGAAATTAATTATATGAATGTTTGAAAGAAAAGCAAATCGGAGAAGATGAGTATGATTGTTTCAAGCATCAATGGCCATGACTTTAGACCTATTCTTACCCTTAGATACCTCATGAATGATTTGTAATTGTTGGCTTGGATTGAAAGTGGCTGGATCTTCAGTTTTGACTTTGCACTAGTTTTGACAGAATTTGAGGTTTTTAGAGAGTGTTCTTAGGAAGCCAATTTTGTGCTCCCTAGTGTATGAGGGTGTTGTGTTTATATAGAGGAGGAATTTAGGTCAAAAATAATGGAAGAAATCTCATGGTATATTGAGAAATTATGAAGATTTGATTTGATTTTGGCCTTGTATGATTTCTTTCTAAAATAGCTTCAATCATGACTTTTTCAATCTAAATCATCCTTGCACGAATTACATGCCATGCTAGCTGTATATGGACTCATAATGTGCACAAAAATCCCAAGATTTGATTTGCTTTTATTATTTTACCATTTAATTTGATTTATTTTGGTTTAAATGAATAAAAAATCAAAATAAATGATAAAAAAAATAAAATAATAGGTGGAAAAGCTCAGGGGTCGTGGGTCCTATTAGAAACGTGTTTCAAACAAGAAAACATGGGCCCCTTTGAAAAAAAAATGCAAATTTGATCAATGTTGACTTTTGACAATTTTCCAAATATTTCCAACTTTGACAATGCACAACTCTCTCAATTTTGACCCTAGGAGGGTGTTCTTGGATTTTTTAGAAAGCTTAGGATGTCCTCTAAACAAGCCTTTTGGTTTCATCTCAATTGGATCTTCCATGTTCATGTATGAAGCTTTGACCCAAAAGGTTTTTTTGTTGACCTTTCAAAAGGACCTATAATGTCAAAATTCATATCTTTTTATGAGTGCATATTTTGAACTTGAGCGCTGAAGATGAATTGTAGGGAATTGCATCCTCTTCAAAATGAGCCTTGGATGGAAAATTTCTGATAAAGTATGAAGAAGTTATGCTTGATCATAGTTGGGTTGACTTTTACTAAGAAACCCTAATTTAGCAACTTTTGGGTTTTGATGAATTTGGAGCATTCCTTGAGGAATCATGATCAACCCTTGATCAAATGATGAAAGTCACTTCAAAATGTTGATGTTGACCCAAAATCTTGAGGTTTGACTGTATGTGGGCCACAATTGACTTTTGACTTAATACTGTCGATT
This sequence comes from Vicia faba, assembly GCA_948472305.1. NCBI lineage: Eukaryota > Viridiplantae > Streptophyta > Magnoliopsida > Fabales > Fabaceae > Vicia > Vicia faba. The sequence goes on along the minus strand of OX451741.1, from coordinate 971,860,055 downwards.
TCCCAAGCATCTGAGCAGTTGACTGAGCAAACTTCTTATGCAAGGCATGAAACTTGACATGTAGGGTCTTGAGAACATATTAAGACCATGGAGAGCATATGAGACCTTTGTGGTCCACCCATCTTGATGAAAATAGAAACCCTAATTTGGGGTATACTGCCTTAGGAGAGAGTTTGTCTGGTCAACTCTTGGGCAACCTTGAGCAAATTAGGGACCTCACTTGACATTTGTTGAGTAAAATGAGAGGGAAAATTTTGGGGTACAACAGCTGCCCCTATTCAATCTTCTTAAACCTGAGGATGTAGATTGGTTTCTCTACCTTTCATGATCTGAAGGTGGAAGATGATTGAACACTAGAGTGCCCAGATATTTGCACTCGCATGAAGTGGCACTCGACTTGTGACATCGGGAATGGGCTTATAGATGCCATTTGGATGTTGATGATAGAAGATTTATTGAAGATGGGCTTAAAGATGCCATCCTGAATGTGACAGAGAATTGTCTGAGATGGGCTTAAAGATGTCATCTAGAGAATGTGGATTTCCTGAGATATTCCTTTGACGAGAGTCCCTGTTGCTGTTGTTGAGGAGGAATCTGCTGAGGAATGTTGGTATCTGTCTCAGGAGATATAGAATTTTAGGAGCTTCAGCTGTCCTTTACTCTACTGGGGAATTAACTCCGGAGGTGAACTGCATATCTGGTCAGTGTACAGGCTACACTGCGACTTACTGGGGAAAGGTGAAACCGATCGTGTTTGATCAGGTCCAAGTCTTACAATGTTGTTGACTGCCATCTAGAGATAAGAGAAAAGAGACCTGGATGGTAAGGTTATGAGAAGGAGCCTGGATAGTAGGGCTTATGGGAAGGAACCTGGGTAAGGTTGTTTCGTAAGAAGTTTGGGTAAAACTGCATCTGAACCAAGAAGGAACCTAGGTAAGGTTACTTTGTGAGGAATTTGGGTAAAACTGCATCTGAACTAAGAAGGAACCTAGGTAAGGTTGCTTTGTGAGGAGTCTGTGTAGGGCTTTAGGAGGAACCTGGGTAGGGTTACTTCGGGATAAGCCCGTGTAAAACTTCGGCAGGAACCTGGGTAAGGTTACTTTGGGCTAAGTCTACGTAAAACTTCAAGAGGAACCTAGGTAAGGTTACTTTGTGATAAGTTCGTGTAAAACTTCAGAATGAACCGGGGTAATGTTACTTTGAGATAAGTTTGTGTAAAACTTCAGGAGGAACCTGGGTAAGGTTACTTTGTGATAATTTCGTGTAAAACTTCAGGAGGAACCTGGGTAAGGTTACTTTGTGATAAGTTCATGTAAAACTTCAGAAGGAACCTGGGTGAGGTTACTTTGGGATAAGTTCGTGTAAAACTTCAGGAGGAACCTGGGTAAGGTTACTTTGTGATAAGTTCATGTAAAACTTCAGGAGGAACCTGGGTAAGGTTACTTTGTCATAAGTTCATGTAAAACTTCAGAAGGAACCTGAGTGAGGTTACTTTGGGATAAGTTCGTGTAAAACTTCAGGAGGAACCTGTGTAAGGTTACTTTGTGATAAGTTCGTGTAAAACTTCAGGAGGAACCTGGGTAAGGTTACTTTATGATAAGTTCGTGTAAAACTTCAAAAGGAACCTGGGTAAGGTTACTTGGGGATGAGTTCATTTAAAACTTCAGGAGGAACCTGGGTAAGGTTACTTTGGGATGAGTTCGTGTAAAACTTCAAAAGGAACCTGGGTAAGGTTACTTTGTGATAATTTCGTGTAAAACTTCAAAAGGAACCTGGGTAAGGTTACTTTGTGATAAGTTCGTGTGAAACTTCAGAAGGAAATGTATGAGAAAGGACCTGTGTAAGATTTTTCAGGATAAACCAGTGTGAAGCTGCATTTAGGAGAAACCCGTGTAAGATTGCTTTATGACGAACCCGTGTAAAGCTGCATTTGATCATGAAGATAATTACTCTGTTTAGTTTCAGGAGCTAATCTTGAACTTGCTGGAAGCTGTTGATGATAACCATCTTTCCTGAAAAGGTACATGATTAATCGTATATGATGCATGAAATGCATTATATGATGATGTTCTCAAAATAAATGAGACTATGCTGTATGCAATGTGTATGCGCACGTCATGATATATGAACATGAAATGCTATTGTGACATATCCGAGTGGGAAAATAAATCCCTGACCACTGCTGGAGAGTAACGGAAATTGAGTTCCTGACCGTCATAGAAAAAGTGGTTCTTCTACTTCCGCTGGGGATTGTGAACTGGAGATGACTATGTTGGAGATTTTCCCCTTGTTTACAGCTACTCTACCGGGGGAGAGACTCTGTTTGAGAATAACTCTGCGGGAGAATAACTCCGTTGGGGATGAGCTTCTGTATTCAGAGAAATAAACTCTGCTCGGGAGAAAACTATATGAATCGCTTGCCATTACCAAATTCGGCTGGGGAATATAGACGTTGGCTCTCCGAAAGAGCTTGGCTGGAGAAAGTAACTCTTGTTTGGGGAAGCAGAGATCAAAACTTTGGTTGCCTCTACTCTGTGGGGAGTGTAGATGTTACTGGGACGCATGCTGAGGATATGACAATGACTTCGCATCAAGACTTTTCTGCCCATGTACCTTCTGGAGAAAGTGCCCGCGGAGGCCTTGTGGATTGAGTGTCATCCCAACTTATAAGGTGCTTGGTAACTACCGATCGGAATGATAAGTCTTCTACTGATAGGCAAGTGACAAGATGATGGGACATAGTCGTACTCTTTAATCCCTAACTTTTTCCTGGACTGTCTTTTCAGATTTTCAGTCCACCGGGATACCCTTTCTTGACCAAGCCGCATTTTTAGGTTTTCGGCTTGCCGGGTGTGTGATCGGTGGATCTGGAACTGACTGTTTAACGCTGGTTCGCGAAATGTCGCGGTAAGCAAGAGTCGCCACCGTCTTTTATTTTCTCCAAATGGAAAGGACAAAAGCACAGAAAAATTCCTTATTGAGATTAGTTCTCGGTTCGGGAGGTAGATTATAGAAAGGGAAGGTGTTAGCACCCTTTCTATCCATGGTTATCCATGGGCTCTTAGATACTTGCTCATTTGTGTTTTCAAAAACGGTTTGCTTGCTTTTCAACTGTGGGTTTTAAAAAAAGTTTCTTTGAAAATTTCAGTTCGACTCTTGTATCAGTCCTCAAGAGTGTTTGAAAAGTTGCTTTCGAAAGCTTTTTGAAAAGGTGTCGGTGTGAAAAGTATTTTTGATTTGTTTTTGAAATTAGAGCAAGTATCTAGAGTCGTCTACCTACCCTAAGGAATTCGTCTGTGTAAATGTCCTTAAAGTAGTGCCATCCCACCATTGAGAGGTAGGTAGCACCACCGTTGGAGGTATTCGGGTCAATTCGAGGGTTTGGGACATGGTGATCACCGGAGCAATGGGAAGACACCTTAGAAGCTACCCTCATGCCAGGTTCCTGGATCATGAGGACTTACTAAAACATCCTCTACTCGACGATCACCTCTCGAGGGGCAAGGCAACAGTGAGGCGTACCCTAGGGGTGGTGTGTAATTTGTGTGTCGTTTTCAGATATTTTTATCTTGTTCATGGATTGGTGATCTACGTATTGCTTTTATTTTGGCACTCATTCTTTCATGCAGTTTAATTAACAGTTTAAAAGTTGCGAGAAATATAAAGGTCCTACGCTATTACAAAGGCGCGGGTCCACATCGCCAAATTAATCCAGAACCCGTTTTTTGAAATAAAAAATAAAGTGCGGAAAATAAATAACCTAATTGATCTATTACATGGCTTTGGGAGAATTACATGAATATTCACAAAAAAGAAATAAAAATGCGAAGAGAATTAAAGTCGGGAATGCGAGGGCGTTGGACCCTTTTTAGGAAATTAAATTACGATAATCAAATTAATTAAATTAAAATAAAAAAGAAAAGATTTTTTTGGAGTTTTTTGTATTTATGGACTTTTAGTAAGAATTAATGGAATTTAAACCTAATTCTAACGGTTTTTTTAATTTATTAAGAAAACTATGTTAAAATTGAATCTAAAATTAACCTAATTAATTAATACAATTTTTATTTACAAAAATAAATAATTAATTATTAATAATGGTAAAAGAAAAGAAAAAAAAGATAAAAGTGATTAAACCCTAATTCTACAAATTTTTTAAGTTTATTAAGAAAATGTTAAAATTAATCCTAGAATAAAAAACTAAATTAATTGATAACATTTATTTACAAAAATAACATTTAAATAAAATATATTTTATTTTGTGACTTTCTGATTTTTTTTATTATTTATATTTAAAAGATCAATTTTATGGAATTAAATAAAATAGAGAAAAGAATTAAAATAACTAATAGAAAAGCATAAAAGAAATAGAGAAAAGAAGGCAAACATGGGGGGTTTGTAGGCCCATTTGGAGGTATGCTGGTAGCAATCAGGCCCATTTGTGGAAGGCCTCTTTTGACTTTTCATGCTGGCGTGGGGAACGTTGACCAACGAGCATGGTGTTCATCAGATCAGGGCCCTTGGATTGAGATTTTGAGCCATGTGGCACGCTGGGATTGTGGACGTAGGGTAGTCTTCTGAGGGGAGCGCTACATGTTTGCATGGAAATAAAAATAATATGGAGAAAGGAGGGGACCTGGGAATCGAACCCAGGTCCCAGAGTGTACCAAACCAAATGCCTTGCCACTGAGCCATTCACACGCTTTGGATATAATATAGAAAACAAATAACATAATGCAAAACAAGGGTTAGTGGTTAATTTTCGCGCGAAATTCAAATGCGCCTGTAAGCCATGGACACGTCTGTCTTCTTCTTCAATTGCCTGTAAAATAAAAAGAGATAGCGGGGGTTTTGAACCCCCACTAAATGGTGAACATAAAAATAGCGAATAGGAATTGGCTTATGATAAATTGAGCGCGAGTATGCCATGTTAATCGTTATGAGCTTCTGATTCTGATGGCATAAGTCTTGTTGCCTGATTTTTCCTTAAACGTAAAGCCCCAATTTTACAGTTTGGAAACCCTAACGAGCTTCAATGGTGAATTCGTGTATGATGCACAAAAACTCAATTAAAATACATGGTTAGCTTCAACATGATTATATTAGTGTATAACAACAATTAAATGGTATGAAAAATGCCCAGAAATTGAAATACGATTATGCACAAAGTATGAGAATTCTCGACTTCTATGTACCAATCCTTGATGCTATGGGCGTGGAAAAGTATTCAGTCAGGTTCAGTGATGCCTCAGGAACGTAATGGGATGGTTCTCTTGCCTTGAAACCCTTTGGAATGATGTTTTCAGTTTTGAAAAAAATTCACAAAAATTGCAAAGTGTATGAGAGGTTTTGAGCGCAGCTTTTTTTGGTCCTTCCATTAGGTTTAGCTTCTGACTTATGTATGGAATGAATTAGGGTTGAAAAATATGTCCAAAACCTTTTGCATTGATGGAAGAAATATTTGATTTTCCATGCATATTTTTTCAAATCTTTTCATGTGATTTTGATTCCAATCATGGCCAATCTTTCCAATTCTGGTATGCACGAAATCTTGAGTATCTAATGAGTGATTACACTGCATAAAAAGATTCAAATGTATTGGTTTAGTATTTTTCCATATTTTATTTAATTAAATGAATTAATGGTGATTAAAAATTCAAATAAATAATAAAAATGATGAAATAAATCCCCTTGGGCCAAATGGTCGTGCATAGCCTTTGGATGATGAATCTTGGAAGAAAATGTGGCCCATTAGCAATTTTGAGGCATTTGAAGCAAAGTTGACTTTTCAAAATTCCCAAAATTTTCCCAACTTCCACAAGGCATATCTTGCTCAATTTTTAAGCTCTGATCATGTTCTTGGACATTTTGGAAAGGTCTTGAAGTCCTCTAACCAATGCCTTTGGTCCCATGTAATTTTGATTTACCAATCTCAAGTTATGGTCTTTGACTTAAAGTCCCTTTTTGTTGACTTTTGAAAATGACCTATAATGTAGAAATTGATAACTTTTTGTGAGAGCATTTCTTGGACTTGAAGTGTGAAGAGGAGTTGTAGGAAATGTCTTTATCTTCAAAATGAGCTTTGGATGGAATTTTTCTGATAAACCATGTGGAAGTTATGCCTTGGTCAAGTTACAGTTGACTTTTTCAATTGTCCAAATATGGAAACTTTTGCATCTTGAGACTTTTTTGAGCCATGCCTTGAAAATCATGATCAAGAATTGATCAAATGAAGTTTATGGCTTCAAAATGAGATATTAACCAAAAATTTGAACTTTTGACTGTCAAATGACCATTTTGCCCCTACAGTTGACTGTTGAGCAATTAGGGTTTTTGACTATGCAATTTTGTGCTGTAAGTCTTGAAACTTGGCATGAGGATGCTTGACCATGTTTGTAGGCATGTGGGACTTGTTTGGACTCTTGGAAACTTCAATTTCTTTTCCATAACCAAAACCCTAGTTTTTGACTGTTAGGAGGCCCTTGAACTGTGCAACCCTTGGGGAGATTTTGAAGCATGTTCTTTGCAAATTTTGAAGAATATGGGAGGGAAAATTTTGGGGTACAACAGGGTGTACATATCTTTTTTGTTTTTATCCCTAATTTTTGCCCGAACCCTTTTGGTTCGCCGGGATGCCCTTATTTTTTCCTAGGCTAGTCAACCTAGCGGGTCTTTGTTCATGCGTAGTATTTTCCGACTATGTCCATGTTCACTGGGTACAGAGAATTGTCACTGTCCATAGTAGTAAGTGTTGCCACACTACGAGAAGATGTTTGTTTGATCGTACAGGATTCTTTGCTGGAATTCATGCCCAATTCCCCCAAGTGATTCAGATGGAGATCTTCCCCTGGCTATTTGGCATCTTTAAGAGATTCCTTGAATCTTGACTTGACTGCCCTAGATGATGGACAATGATCATGTCGTGCCCCTTGGTTGGAAGTGTTTTTCCACTTGAGGTGATCCTTTTTATTGTGAAGGTTTTTGTTCACTAGATATTCGTCATGTGAATTTCTCTGCTGTTGAACAAATAGTCATATGCAAACAATGTTATTTTAATAATGCAAAGCTTACGTTTGTCTTGAAGTTTTGAAAATGCAGTTTTTTTATAGAAAAAATAGAATTTTGCAAAGATGTGATATCAACTCAGGATTTGTAACGTGGCCTAGTTCGCGGTTTAAGAAACAAAGGATAACGGCTCAAATTTTATTTGTACTCACCCGTTCTTCGTGATGTTCTTCGATCCTAAACTTAGCTAATTGTGCATTTAGATCCCGTTTGAGTCTTTGCTCTAATATTCCAATGATGGTTCGGATACTGATAGTTTATTTTGAATAGGTAGTCATTTTTTGTTGTTGAGGGTTTGTAGGACCTCTTTCTTTTTGATTTTATTATCCTTGTCTTTTGCCTGAACTGTTTCTTTTTGTGATTACAGTCAGCGGGATACCCCAGTTTTTTTTCTTAAGTCTCCTTCATAGGTTTTGACTTAATGGGCTTTTATTTCGAGAGATAATGACTGTCTGTCTCGATGATTATAGGGAACCATCACTGTCTTTTGTTTCAGAAGGACGTCTTTGATTTCGTTCATTGTGTACAAAGCGACAGATTGTGACTGAATGCGCCTCTGAATTAACTGAGAAAACTACCCTGCCCCAGGTTATGATAAGGGTTTTAATATGTGTGAAAAGAAAAACTCCTACTTATTTGGCTCGAAGGGGTTGACTAGGGATTATCTTCCTTATAACTCCGCTGTTTAGGATTTGAAACAACGCCTGTACATCGTCAACAAGGTCTGTTCAAAAGCATACTGTAGAGATTGTGGTATCGTTTTCGTCATCCTCCCTCTAAAGGCTTACATTTTTTAGTCGAGAGTTGAATGTCACAAAAAGGAAATATAAAGCAATTTAAGCATAATGAAAACAAATTAATTCAAGACAGACATATGTAATATATTAATGAAATAATAGAGTTTGACATGAGAATAATTGTTTGAATAAGCAAAGAAAATACAACTTTAGAATTTAAATGAACAAAAATGCTTTCAATCCTAGCCATGTTTTGGAAAGGGAGCAGTGATCATGTTGGGAGTCTCAGGAGGGTCGAATTCAATCTCCTTGGCATCAATCATATTCTGAATGTTGTATTTCAGCGCCCAAAAATCATTAGTATCGTGCCCCGGGCTGTCAGAATGATAAGCACACCTTGCCTCCAGATTGTAGTTAGGAGAGGAAGTCTTCGGGTTCAGATGAGGGTTTATCACCGTAATCAGCTTCATCTTTAACATGTGTTGAAATTCTTGTGACAGTGGCATGTTGATTTAGGTGAACTACCTTTGAGGTCTTTCCACCCTTGGCTGATTGTTTCGTTGTTGTGGTTGTTGTGCGCGTGCCGAATTAGAGATCAGCACTGCCCCCACAAATTGGTGGTAGTCTGCCTTGCTACGCCCCTTCTAGTCGTGCACAACGTTGGCTTCCCTCTTGCCACCAAATGACTTCTTCTTTGTACTTGAAGAGGTATTTTTCTGGATCTTGCCACTCCGGATCCCAACTTATACTCTTTCTCCAGTCAATATCAGCTCAGTGAAACCAGCTGAGGATCTACTAATCAAGTGATTGAAGAAAGGACCAGACAACGTACCAAGGAACATATCCACCAACTCCCTATCAGACAAAGGGGGTTGGACTGTCCCTGCCAAATCTCTCTATTTCTGTGCATAGTCCTTGAAACCTTCGCTTGCACCCATGGACATACTCTGTAGTTAAGTACGGGTAGGGGCAAGGTCAACGTTATATTGATACTGCTTGTAAAAAGCAGCAGCCAGATCTTCCCAGTTACTGACATTGGTTCCCTCCAGCTGGTAGAACCATTCAAGTTGAGTCCCTGACAGACTATCTTGAAATAAATGAACCCATAGATTTCTATCAGCTGTGTAGGGTTGGATCTTCCTGACATAAGAACGAAGATGGAGTTTTGGGCAGGACACCCCATCATACTTAGCAAAAACTAGAGCTTTGAACTTCTGCGGGATGACCACTCATGACACCAATCCCAGTTCTTCGAAATCTAGTCCAGGTATCCTCTAAAGTTCCATGGCACTCAGACGGTATTCTAGCTGTTTGTATCTATCCTTAGCAGGAGGATATTGTTCATCATTATAATCAGTATCATTGTCAGAGACTGCATGACTAGGTTCCTTCTCTTCTTCCCGATTCTCCCCTTCCTTGGATGAAGAGGTCAGATCAGTTTGTCGCTTCAACCGCTCTCCAAACCTTCTGCCCATATTCAGAATACCGGTAGCCTTCTTCTTTTTCTTTTTCTCTTTCAGGATGGGGGCTTTCAGATCCTCCTGCCCTTTTGCCAGACTTATGAACATTTGTTGGAACTGGGCATTCTATGCCTGAAGGTCCTTGCTACTTTGTTCGAAAGACATTTCTGCGTGAAATAAACAGCGAAGAAGATGAGAAACCTGTAATGGTACCTGTTTATGCAATGCTGTGGATGGGATGTGTATGCAATGATTTCAAGGATTCTTAAAGGCTCAAATTTGTTTAACCAAAAGAAACACACATTAATTGCATTAATAAGTTCAAATTGTTACAAATAATGCCTTTTAGGCTTACAATTAAACAAAACAAAACTTAAAGAAAGAAACTAGGTCTCCCAAGAGCGCATCCTCTTTGGCGCGATGTAGGCATTTATGTTCCTTTCTTCATGAAGTAGCCTAGTGAGCTCCAAGACCTTCTTCTCTCTAGCATAGAACTGAGCTTCAAATGTGTCCCGCTCCTCTTTGAGTTGAACCCAGGACTTCTATAACTCTTCATGATCTGTTGGCATGTCAGGGTGATGAACAAAAGAAGCAGTGTCTCCTTCAGCAACTGGTTCCATAATTATTGGTAGGACAGCAGGGTAGGGCATCATCAGACTTTGGGCACGAGCTCGTACCCATCGGAGATAAGGCTCAAGAGGAATGGAATTCTTGTGCCCTAGAGTCTTGCTATCAATTTTATGTACCATTCCCCAAGCTTTTATGAACCTTCTACGATAGCCTTGAACGTTGTTATCATAATTGAAGGTGATTCCTTGGATAAGCGTATCATGAGGACCATCTCTTCTCGTATAACTAAAATGACGCAGTTCCAAACAAGGGTTGTAAGTGACTCTTCCCCTAATGACTAAGAGGGGGACATTAGGGAATTCACCATAGCGATCGATGATGGTAACATCTTCCGAGAACCGTGAACACCAATGAATGTCTGAATGCTTAAGGGACATCAGCCTGCGAGACCATTTCAAACCCTGTTCATTCTTCAAAACAGCCTTGGGTAGGTGCGAAATAAACCACCTAGCCAATAGAGGAGTGCAACACAGGAGGGTTCCCCTTCTCTTTAGAGTGCGAGCATGCAGAGAGTGCAAAATATCCCCGAGTAATGTAGGTACTGGATTATGAGACAGGAAAACCTTGATAGTGCTCACATCTACGAGTTGATCAGCATTAGGGAAAAGTACCGTCCCGTATATGAGAAGTGCTAGCACCTCTTCGAAAGCTTGTAAATCTAAGGTATCCCAAAATCGACAAGCCTTCTCAAATAGAAACTTAACCGAAATTCCTTGGACACTCCCTCTAGTCTCCCAATTTGCCATTATGTCAGACCGTTGTAAAGACAGAGCTCTAGCAATTTCTTCAGGCTTTGGATGTTCTTCCGTACCATTGAAAGGAAACTGGTCAAGAATAGGTACCCCTAACAACTGAGAAAACTCCTCCATAGTAGGTACTAGCTGGAAATCCGAGAAGGTGAAACAATGGTGCATCAGGTCGAAGAACTGAAACAACACTTTTAACAACTCTTCATCAGGTTTTGCAGTGACCAGATTGAGCAACTGACCATGCTTTCTAGTGAAATGAGAACCTTCAAGAACCCTTAATGCCAGATCCTTTAGTTGGAGAGACACTTTCACAAGGTTGATTTGTATAGTGTTCCTACGGGCAGATGCCATGTCCTACAAAACAGAACAAAAATGAGCCCTAGGGAATCCTTGAAATGGTTAGTAATGATATGCCATGCTTATGATGTCATGATTAGGTTAGAAAATCACAGGTATAAAAAACAACAAACAAGTCACACCAAGTCCTTAGGTTTAAGGCTTGCATGAGTTTTAAGGTCATACCCTCTTGAAGTTGGATTGGTTTAACCTGCCCTATAAATAGTAATCGGGTTCTAAAAGGGATCTCAATATCACTGATCTTTCTCCCAGCTTCGTTCAATAAGCGATTGACTCGCAACCAAATAAAACTCAAGAGTCAAACCTCAATGAGTGTAGCATCGAGTATCTGTCGACCTTGGGCATATACCAAAGTCGACCATCTCGCTACGTCCTACTGGCCAAGTTGTGCAATTAAAGGTTCTAAGTCAGTTGATGCTTCATGACACCATGCGGTGGCCCCGTACTCTCCCTGATTGACTCAAGGGTTACCGGTACCAACCAAAGTGCCACATCAACGTAGCTACTGCTTCAACCGTGCCGATATACCCCAACATAGTTCCCTCACAGTTTATTGCTACTTACCTAAAAGGTGTTCCCCAGATCCGGGTGTAGGATCTATAGTAACCCCAAACAAACCCTCAAAAGTAAAGAAATCAAGACAATCAAGAGAAGCAATTTTAAAATGATCTAAATTCTAAGGTATACCCCAATTTATAAATCTTATCCCCAGCAGAGTCACCAGTTTTGTGATACGGTGGCAGAACCGACTGTTTAATACTGGTTTGTGTTTTGCTCTTTTTGTTTGCAAATGTCGCGGTAAGCAAGAGTCGCCACCGACTTTTATTTTATCCAACTAGGAAAAGGAAAAATAATAGAAAAAACCTTTTTCGAGATGTTTCTGAGTACGGGGGATAGATTATAGAAAGGGAAGGTGTTAGCACCCTTTCTATCTGTAGTTATCTACGGGCTCTTAGGCACTTGCTCATTTTTCAAATTGCTTGTGTGTGTTTGTCTTGAAAATGTTTACTTCGTGATAACCCTTGTATCAGTCCTAAAGGATGTGATGAAGTTTGTTTTGAAAATTTGTTTTGAAAAGGTGTTTGTGTGAAAAGTTTTTTATTTAGCAAGTACTTAAGATTCTACCTACTCGAAAAAAGATTGTTTGTTCTCATTTCCTTTAGACAATGCTATCCTACCATTAAGGAGTAGGTAATACCATCGTTGGAGTTGTAAGGGACATTCGAAAGGGACGTACGGTCATAAAAGCAATGTTAGGACACCTTAGTAACCATCCTAGAGTCCTAAAGATCTTTTCCGAGGCAACAATCAAAAGGGTCATTTTTTGATCTTTTGGGATATAGAGGATAGCCACTAAAACATCCTATGCTTCATGACCGTTTACCGAAGGCACCCGGAGTGAGAGTATACCCTAAGAGTGAGCATGTGCAAGTGTGCTTTTTCAGTTAATGTTATCTTTGCACATTAGGGTTTTCTAACTGTTTTAGTTTTTCATGCAAATTGTCTTTTACATACAATCCTAGGCATACACCTAGCAGTTTGATAGTTGTGGAAATTAAAAGCGGAAAAGTAAATCTAATTATTACAAGGCTTCGGGGAATGGGGATTACATAACCAAAACTTGGGGGGAAATTAAACAGTAAATAAAACCCTAGTTTAAAAGACTATTACAAACTCGGAGCAATTACAAAAATATAATGAAAAGTACGTACGACAAACGTAAATGCGAAAAATTAGGGTTTTGACCCTTGAAAACCAAATTGAATTTAATTAAAGAAAAAAAATCATTTTTGTCATTTTTATTTAAGGAAATAAAGAATAAATTGCAAAATATCCTAATCACTAATTAAGTTTTAATTATGAAAAATCATTAAATTAATGAAAAAAAACAATAAACCTATTTTTGTGTTTTTATTTTGAGAAGGAATTAAAATTAAGAATTAAACCTAATTTCTATTTGATTTTAATTATGAAAAAAAGATTTAAGTTAACCTAATTAAACTAATTAATGCAATTAAATATTTTATGGAAAAAAAGACTAAACCTAATATTGTTTGTGATTTTCTGATTTTTATGTTTTGATTAAAAATAATTTTTGGAAAATAAATAAAATAAATAAATTAAAACAATAAAAAGAATTTAAATAAAAAAAAAGATTGGGCCTGTGTGGTAGAATGCAGACTGGGGGGTGCATTGCCAAATTGTTAGGCCCAAATTGGTTGGCCCGTGTTCCTTGCGTGTGATCCCATGTGGATTAGCTTCAGAGAGTGCATCATGGGCTGCTATGGTTGGACGCTAGATCTGGATCAAGGGATAATCTAAATGGTAGGATTTGTGAGCGTATGATGGACGCATAGAATGGTGATGTACTGAATCTGCAGTAAATTGTTAGGAAAATAATAAAAGTGTGAATTAATAATTAAAAACCTAACTCTAATTAATTTACAAGTTAATTATGAAATAAAATCAATATTGATTAAATCAAAATAACTTTTATGTCAAAAATTATTTTAATTAATTAAAAGCCTAAAACTAATATTTAAAGTTTTTTTTTTGTGATTTTATATGTTAATTAAATTAATGATAGAAAACAAATCAACTGAAAAATAAATAAATGAAAAGGGTTAAAAAAAGAAAATAGTCAAAAAAGTGAAAAATGCATGGGGTGGGTGATGAACCCTTGCCTCTTGGGTCACAGTTAGACGCCTCATCCACCAAGCCAGGCTATTGTTTGTGATTCAAACCTGTTCTACGTAACAACAAGAACTCATTTGGACAGTTAATAAACATTAGCTGCATGAAATTAATTATATGAATGTTTGAAAGAAAAGCAAATCGGAGAAGATGAGTATTCTTGTTTTAAGCATCAATGGCCATGACTTTCGACCTATTCTTACCCTTAGATACCTCAGGAATGATTTGTAATTGATGGCTTGAACTGAAAGTGGATGGATCTTTGGTTTTGACTTTGCACTAGTTTTGATAGAATTTGAGTTTTTTAGAGAGTGTTCTTGGGAAGCCAATTTCGTGCTCCCTAGTGTATGAGGGTGTTGTGTTTATATAGAGGAGGAATTTAGGTAAAAAATAATGGAAGAAATCTCATGGTATCTTGAGGAATTATGAAGATTTGATTTGATTTTGGCCTTGTATGATTTCTTTCCAAAATAGCTCCAATCATGACTTTTTTAATCTAAATCATCCTTGCACGAATTACATGCCATGCTAGATGTATATGGACTCATAATGTGCACAAAAATCCCAAGATTTGATTTTCTTTTATTATTTTACCATTTAATTTGATTTACTTTGGTTTAAAAAAATAAAAATAAATGATAAAAATAATAGGTGGCAAAGCTCAGGGGTCGTGGGTCCTATTAGAAACATGTTTCAAACAAGAAAACATGGCCCCTTTGGAAAAATACAAATTTGATCAATGTTGACTTTTGACAATTTTCCAAAAAGTGCCAACTTTGACAATTCACAACTCTCTCAATTTTGACCCTAGGAGGGTGTTCTTGGAATTTTTAGAAAGCTTAGGATGTCCTATAAACAAACCTTTTGGTTTCATCTCAATTGGATCTTCCATGTTCATGTATGAAGCTTAGACCCAAAAGGTGTTTTTGTTGACTTTTCAAAAGGACCTATAATGTCAAAATTCATATCTTTTTATGAGTGCATATTTTGAACTTGAGCGATGAAGATGAATTGTAGGGAATTTTCTGCCTCTTCAAAATGAGCCTTGGATGGAAAATTTCTGATAAATTATGAAGAAGTTATGTTTGGTCAAAGTTGGGTTGACTTTTACTAAGAAACCCTAATTTAGCAACTTTTGGGTTTTGATGAATTTGGAGCATTCCTTGAGGAATCATGATAAAACCTTGATAAAATGATGGAATTCACTTCAAAATGTTTATTTTGACCCAAAATCTTGAGGTTTGACTGTATGTGGCCCACAATTGACTTTTGACCTAATATAGTCGATTTCCCAAGCATCTGAGCAGTTGACTAAGCAAACTTTTTATGCAAGGCATAAAACTTGACATGTAGGGTCTTGAGAACATATTAAGACCATGGAGAGCATATGAGACCTTTGTGGTCCACCCATCTTGATGAAAATATAAACCCTAATTTGGGGTATACTGCCTTAGGAGAGAGTTTGTCTAGTCAACTCTTGGGCAACCTTGAGCAAATTGGGGACCTCACTTGACATTTGTTGAGTAAAATGAGAGGGAAAATTTCGGGGTACAACACCGTAGAACCCTTAACCCATCTTGGCCTTTTAGATATAGTGCGGAGACTATGACGTAGTAATCTGGAAGTAGTCGTCACACGGCGCTGCACTCAGACGAGTTTTTCCTGTGAATATTACTAATTACCGAGTAATTGGGACGTTGGTAATATCCGAAGGAAAGATGTAGACTCTGGGATCCTTTTAGAACCTTGTTCGGAAGATGATAAACCCTTATTACATACCTTACGGGTTGATTCTCACCCTTTGACTCCATGCTCGTGACGTTAAACCTTTGAACCTTGTATGTGTTTGTTGCATAGCCTTACATTCATGCATTCATAAACATCATGACATGCTTGTGACATACGTGGTCATTTCATTTCTAGGGAACTTTATCTTTTATTCTCGTATCAAGCTCATTACTCATAAATGGACACTAGAAAGAGGAGTACCATCAGTTACAATGTTTAGATGCTAGTTCAAGTTGGGGTCACAAAGTCTGAAGATGAAGATCAGCAAGAAGATTTTTACGACCTTCAGCTTCAAGAAGAGATTGATCATTTGAAAAACATTATCAATAGAATGGATATGCTTATCAAGGAGCTAAATGAGAGACCAAAGATCGAAGCAATGAAAGAGATCTTTAAAAGGGTCCAAGAGCGGAGTAATGAGAATCTAGTTTGGGGTACCCTTGCTGATGTAGAGTTTGGGTAAACATCTTAGGATTTATGATATATATTTTTGATGATCACCGTCAGGTTTTTTGATTGGGATCTCTTAGCTTTGTATTTTTTAGCCTTTAGTCTCTTAACTTTGTATTAAACTTATTTGTCACATTTTGTTGTTAATTATTTCTCGCTTGAAGCTTGAATCATTTGAGGTCCTTAGAAATGAATTGAACTTACCATTTGCATAACCATGCATCATTCTACATTTTTGTTTCACTTTTGAAAGTCATTCCCGAGTCTTATTTTCCCTTTGGTCCCAGAGTACAACGCTCACGCTAAGAGGAAGATGGAAAATATTGAGCAAGAGATTTCTGAACTTTGCAAAGAGGTAACTACTTTGAAGGCTAGTATGGAGTATCTAACTGCTTTGGTTGAAACTTTGGTTGCTGCCCAAGTCAATCTTTCTAGGAAGGAAGAAGAGATACAAAAGGTATTCATAAAAATTCTGAAATCATTCTATCATGAGAAGGTTAATACACCCAGTGATTGCCCTGAAAAAGTGAATGTGGAGTGCTTCCAGAATAAAATTCCTGAGAGGAACATTTGTCTGAAAATGGTAACTCAACAGATAATGCAAAGAAGTATGGTGATAACTTCACCAAGAAAAGAGAGCAAGACTCCATTGATACTTCGCAAGAAGGGAAAAGGAAACCTAGATGTAGAAAAAGGAGTTATCAACATCCACAAGTTATGCCATCGGTTAACCCAACTCTTGCAAATCATCTGCAACTGCAGCAAGGACTAAGGAGACCCCAAAGAAGGGAAGATCATCATCAACAATGATGTGTTTTTCGTATCACCCCTATGGTAAATACAACTTCCGAAGCTTCCAACCAGTAAATTCCTAATCAGAGGAAAACTCAGTTTGATCTAATTCCAACTACCTATGCAGAGTTGTTCCATGTCCTAATGCAGGGGAATTTGGTTCAGACCCTATCTCCACTAAAGACTCCTGAGAAGATGCCTTGGTACTAAAAAGCTGATTTGACTTGTGATTTTCATCAAGGAGCCCCTGGGCATAGTACCGAACATTGTTATCCATTGAAAGCTGAAGTCCAGAAATTGGTCAGAAAATGGAATCTTGACATTTAAATATATTGGTCTTGAGGTTCAAGTCAAGTCATTGCCAAAGAATAACCATGATTGAAGGATACCTTGGAGTTTAAAGAAGAGAGTCTTCTCAGTTTAATTAGCATTTTACTTTTTTTTCTTCATTTGTAATCTTTCTTGTTTATCATTGCACTGTTTGCATGTAGAACTTGTTTGCATTTGAATGATTATCTTAATACAATTAATATGTTTGTCTTGAAGAAATCCATCTGTTTCACTCGTATTTGTTTCAATTTTTAAATTAATTTTTACATTATGATACCAACTTGTTATCCATTATCTTTCCTAGGCAAATATTTGAGGGAGTATGATGAATTTGAAACGTAATATTTCTGGTTGTATGCTTTTGGGTAAAACCCTGTTGACGATGTACAAACATTGTTTCAAATTCCTAAACACCGCAGATATAAGGGAGTGAAACCTTTGTTAACCACCTTGAGCCTTCAAGTAGGAGTTTATTTTTGTTCAGAAAAAACCCTCATTTTAAACCTGGGGCAGGGTAGTGTTCAATTAATCTGATTGAGTATTCAAATCTCATCAAGAGTGCGCGTCTAAGGATACAACAAATGGTTATCCTTCAAAAGGTTGAGGAAACTCAAAATCGCAATGGTCAATCTTCCCTATCAGTAGTGTGCATCAAAAAATGACGATATCCCAATGGGTATCTCACACACATCAAGTGGTCAATAAGTAAGGATACAATAATGGCTATCCCTCATCTACCAAGAAATCAGGAAGTCACAATTCTTCCAACAAGTCACATACGACTCGAAGTCACACGATGTGTTCAAAAGGAAAGAAAAATAAAATGAATAAACAATGATAAAAAAAGAAAGAGACAAAAATCCCCGCTAAGTCAAAACTTGAAAAAACAAGTCGCTTAGGCAAAAGTCAGGGCATCTCGCTGGACTATCAATTCAAAAGAATTAGTTCAGACAAAAGTTTGGGAAGGGAATGAAGAAATGGAAAGCTTGAAAGGAGAGAAAGGATTACAACATAAAATACTCAACAAAGAACAAAGTCGTGTGACAAAAGTCAAGACTGAGTGACTGTCGTGTCCAAAGAATATCAGTGGTTCCTCAACCATCAGCTAAATCCTCTCAAGAGATGAGTGCTCGTATCAAATTAACTGAATATAGTACTGAAGAACATCATGAAGGGGGTGGGAACCGAATATTTTGAGCCTTAAAATATTTTTTCTAAAACCGTGAAGCATGCCACATTACAATTTTCAAAAGTCCTAATTGAAACAAAGTTTATTTCAAAAGCATACTCCAACGAGATGGTGTTTCCTGACTCCCATAAGTTTTGCTAAAATATTTGTGTTGGTATCATATGCTTTCGTTATCTTTCATACAAAAATAAATGATGCACTAATTCGCAAGTTTTGTGACATTTTTTCAAAAAAAATCTTCGAGACTTACATAATAGTTGCATTAGAATTTTCATTCTCAAAATAAACTTTTCCTGCTGGTAAAACATTTGTTTAATGTCAAGGAAGCTTACATATAAGCACCGGTGAAGATTTTAATCTTTTGAGGTCTAAAAATCTGTTAAGTAATTGGCGAATCATTTCTAAAAATGATCACATCCAGGGGAATGTCGCCTGAAGACCTTCAGCATGAACATGTTGCTGCCTTCATAGTCCGTTTACCCTCATAGGGAAAATTTGAAAACTCGGTTGTTCCAAATATAGTCAATATGGGGCAATCACGTCAAGATTCGATGAATCTCTCTAAGAGTTTGGAGACACTAGAGCATTTTGGATGCCAGGTATTTTGTAAAATCCTCTTGAGACGATTTCTTCTCATTAACCATATAACTTGGGGCATTTTAGAAGTGAAGTAATTCGCAAGAATTGTCGTGCGTCAGCAGTAAACTTGGGGCATCCAAAATTAGTTCCAGGGGCAATCCAGATTTGTCAAGATATGTGATCTGCTTCACACACATTATCAGATGGTGGAGTTCCCCAGTATCTCCAGCTAAGTAAGATTTTTCTCCAGCTGAAGCAGAGTTCGTGTTGTTATCCTTTTAATGGATTATTGATGTTAAAAGTTTGAACTTTGGGTTTTCTCCCGAAAAATATCTTCCTCCCCAGAGAGATTAGAGCCTTATAGAAGAAATATGCTCCATCGATGGCTTTTATTCTATCTACAGTAATGTTCTCATCTTGTTGAGGTTAGCTGAGTATCTGGTTGTATTATGATGTCTTATCATCTCCAGTTTATCTCGTCTATCATATACATGACATTCATTTATTCATTCACACTTGCATCATGCACGTACATTCATAATTGTTGATATTATTGGGTTCGTATACCTTGGTTATATCTATTCAAATAGTTATTTGCTCTTTCCAAATACATTGTCAACTTAAGTAGAAAGTGTGCCTCCTTTCTAAGTATCCATTGAGTTAACTCTCGTGGAAGAATCTTGCTTTAACTTTCCTTTTCCATCTCTGGATAGGATAAATCCCCAATTGAGTTGTTTCCTCATTGGGTGGAGTCTTGTTTGACTATTTTCTCTCCAGTTTATTCCTGGATTGAGCTTCATCTCCTACAAATGTTACCCTGTGGATTTCTATAGGATGTGAAACCTAGATTGAGAGTGCATTTATTTTGCGCCTGTAAATACTTTTGTCTCCTCAGTGTAAGTACGAAGTTCGCCTAAGAGGGGCGGGGGGGGGGGGGGGGGTGAATTAGGTACTTTAAAATTCTGGTTTTTAGTGATGATGGTTCTTATTTTTCTGGTTAATGGTGAGTTTAGGAAAGCGTAAAATGCAGAAAAAATAAAAGACACGAGCGATTTATCCTGGTTCCGCTCACAGTCCGAGAGTACTCCAGTCCCCTTTCAACATGAAAGAGATTTCCTTATTGTGGAAAACTTAAACAAGAACTACCAAACAACCAAGAACAATCCTCTTAGATTTTCACTATGTCAACTATGAGAACAATCCTCTCAAAGTATCGACACTTGTATCCAACAACTTTGGAAAGACAAGATTTCAAAAAAACTTAAACTTATTTCCAACAATCCTGGAAAAATAAGTAAGTAACTATCAATTTTTAAGTTTGAGTGAGTTGAGTAGTATTGATCACTTAGAGTGATTTAACAATTTATGATCTTCTCTTCCAATAATATTATTGTACAATGACTCAAGATATAATTGCTCAAAGTTTTCTGTTTAACAATGTATAGAAATGTGCAGAAAACTTATGCATGAAAGTGAAGGAATGCTTGAGTTTGTATTTTGAAATTTCAGAAAAATATTTATGGAAGAGGTGTTCAAACAGATTTTGAAAATGAATATTTATATGTTCATAAAACCCTTTTTAAACATCATGAAGTTCTTAAAATGTATCATGAAAAAATGCCAAGTTTGAGTGAAAGGTTTCAATGAAAAGGCATGATGATGGTTCTTTAAAATTCTGGTTAATGGTGAGTTTAGGAAAGCGTAAAATGCAGAAAAAATAAAAGACACGAGCGATTTATCCTGGTTCCGCTCACAGTCCGAGAGTACTCCAGTCCCCTTTCAACATGAAAGAGATTTCCTTATTGTGGAAAACTTAAACAAGAACTACCAAACAACCAAGAACAATCCTCTTAGATTTTCACTATGTCAACTATGAGAACAATCCTCTCAAAGTATCGACACTTGTATCCAACAACTTTGGAAAGACAAGATTTCAAAAAAACTTAAACTTATTTCCAACAATCCTGGAAATATAAGTAAGTAACTATCAATTTTTAAGTGTGAGTGAGTTGAGTAGTATTGATCACTTAGAGTGATTTAACAATTTATGATCTTCTCTTCCAATAATATTATTGTACAATGACTCAAGATATAATTGCTCAAAGTTTTCTGTTTAACAATGTATAGAAATGTGCAGAAAACTTATGCATGAAAGTGAAGGAATGCTTGAGTTTGTATTTTGAAATTTCAGAAAAATATTTATGGAAGAGGTGTTCAAACAGATTTTGAAAATGAATATTTATATGTTCATAAAACCCTTTTTAAACATCATGAAGTTCTTAAAATGTATCATGAAAAAATGCCAAGTTTGAGTGAAAGGTTTCAATGAAAAGGCATGATGAACAGGCATGTGAAAAGCTATTGTTTTTCAAAATCGTGCAGCATGAAATCGATTGCACCCTTTATGTAAATCGATTGCACAAGGTTTCAACAACTATATTTTCAAAAGTTTTAAGTGTGAAATCGATTGCACTAGCAATGTAAATCAATTGCATGTAAAGTCAGTAGCAAAAAGTAAGTGAGTCCAATCGATTGCACTAGCAATGTAAATCGATTGCACTGAGAAACAGAAGCAAACGTTTTGAAAAATTGAAGCATGCAATCGATTGCACTAAAATGAAAATCGATAGCACTCAAGTGAAAAATGAAATTTTAATTTTGAAAAACTTGAGTAATGATTTTTAAACATTTCTTTTTCAAAATTGAGCATCTATATCTTAATATCAAAGTAAGTAATATTATTATACCTTGAAAGTTGTTGATAGGTTTTAACTGAAGATATTGTCCTTAGATGCTTTGAGCTTGATCATAAATCTTTGCCTTCTTTGTCAATCATGGTTTGTCTTCATCAAAACAAAAGCTCATTAGAGAAGCTTGATTTTACATTCTCCCCCTTTTTGATGATGACAAACAATCTTGCTTTATGCGATGTACTTTCCGGAAGAGCTTCTCCCCCTAAGATGCAAAACTCCCCCTATGTATGAGAAGGTTGGAATCCTTTGAATTTGTTCATCTTGGTAGAAGAGTACCTTAAAAATTTAGACAAGGAAAATACAAGCATAAAGTACCACATCTTTCTCCCCCTTTGACATTATCAAAAAGAAGGGAAAGATGCACAAAACAAATAATAATAGAGCAATATATTGAGAAAACTTAGAATTTAAACAAGTAACACAAATTGTTTAAGGATTACACACAAATTTGAACAAACAAAACATTGAATAACAAGACAAGAACATAACAGAGAAAAAAGTTATCCAGAACTTTAAGGGTGATGCATGTCCGGATGGTTATAAGACCAAGAGCCTTGATTCGGGAATTGTTGTTGAAGTGGGGGTTCTGTGTAATGTTGAGGAGGTGCAGCTGGATTATTTGGATCATATGGTGGAATATGAAGATGAGAGTAAAGGTATGAAAATTGTTGATTCACATCTGTGCGGAAGTCATTAATCCGGGTTATAGTGGAATCATTGATCGCACTCCATTGATTGTTGATGTTGGTGTTCATGGAAGAAAATTGTTGAGACATGTAATCCATAAGCTCTTGATTGCTTGGACCAGAGGGAGCAGTAGGTGGAGGAGGCACAACTTCACCGCCTTCGACTTCTTGGTCATTTCCTTCATCGCCAACAACATCTTCACCAATGTAAGTGATGGTTTTTGTTTCCGAATTGTAATGCACGCCCATTCTGGAGTCAACATTCTTAATGGAAATATTGTTTAGATTAGGATCCATATTCACCTTTTCAAACCCAGCAAAATCCACACCAAATTCCTCCATAATTAGAGTAACAAAATAAGCATATGGAAGAAATTTAGATTTCGCATAGACTCTCAGCATATGCACCATGATAATTCTTTCCCAGTTTACACTTACCCCTTTCTTTCTTGCATAAATTAGCTGCATTTCCAAGTCGGTAACAGTGCAGTGGTTTCCAGCTCTTGGAAACATAATATAGACCAGAAAATAATGATATAAGCGATCGTCTATATGGAGGTTACCTGCACTCTAGGAGTCTCTGGATGGAATTACTCCGCCAAGACCACGAATCCGTTTGGCGCGAAATTCAGCTTCACTTAACCGCCCAATGCTGTAAAAGAACTCCTTTTTCCGGTAGTCATCCCATATCTCATTTTCAGGGTCATATAGGGAACTTCCAATGAAAGGAATATGAAGGATCTCACCAACAACCCGAGGAGTTAGAGAGATACGAGTACCCAACACATATGTGACTATTTTTCCTTTGTGGGGTGTTAGATTGCTGAAAAAAATTCTTACCAAATCCGGGTAATATGGACCGAATGAGGAAATCAAGGGTTCTAGACCATAAGCAACTAGATCATTTTGAAAGGAAAAGCATTATTGAGGAAAGGAGGATAGCAGACCATATTTGGGGTTGGATACTATTTTCCTTTGAAAGTATTTGATAAATATGGCTTCTTGCTCTTCGGTGAGAGTTGAAAGCAATGGATTGGATGTTGAATCAACCTTTTTCTGAAGCTGGAGCCTTTCTCTTTTGTCTTGAAGCCATGGGTATGGAGTTTTAGGGTTTTGGGAGAGAGAAAGGTGTTTGTGAGCTGAGATTTGGAAATGATTTGGGTAGATAGGGAATGAGTGTTTTGAATTAAAGTCTATTTGGCTTGGGAATATGAGAGAGAGGAATTATGACCAACATAATTTTTCTGTCATAAAAGTAAGTTGTAGTACATGCAATCGATTTGCATTTCAGGTGAAATCTATTTGCACACAAACAGAATCAAAATAAAATAGAAATGCAGAGTGTAATCGATTTGCATTGAAGGTGTAATCGATTTGCACTTGAAACAGAATGGACAGAATTGAAAATACTCAGTGAGCAATCGATTAACACTCTTTGGGCAATCGATTTGCATCAACAAAAAAATGTCCAAAACCAAATTTTTCTTAAAAATTTAAATACCACATAACATAGATTCACATATAGCATGTATAAACATATATAAAATTATATCAAGGGTAGAATGCACCTTATAATTCGTGTTTGTCAAGTATGCCAAGCTCTCGTCGAATTTGTTTTTGAACACCCATCTTGTTCCTATAATGTGTTTGTTGCTTGGCCTAGGGACGAGTTCCCAAACTTGATTCCTTTCAAATTGATTCAATTCTTCTTGCATAGCGATAATCCATTGGTCACCGCCTAAGGCTTTATCAACTTTGGAAGGTTCAATTTGAGAGACAAACGCCATGTTTAAGCAAGCATCCTTGAGATTTAATCTTGTAGACACACCTTGACTTATATCACCAATTACTTTATCAATAGGATGATCTCTATTAGTTCTCCATTCTTTTGGTAGATCATTGAGATTCGATTCTTGTTGAGGTGATTCTTCGTGTTGAATGGGTTGATCTTTGGAAGAATTTTCTTGAGGACCTTCTAGTATTTCATCATCATTATCACGAACAATATTATCCTCCTTCATCGGATTTCTCATCAAACTTACCAAGGTTATCTTTGTCATTGTTTAAGACAAAGCATTTGCATCCGAAGATGTGAAAGAAAGCAGTGTTTGGTTTTCTCCCTTTGAAGAGTTCATATGGAGTTTTCTTTAAGATTGGTCTAATGTTAACTCTATTGCTGACAAAACATGCCGTACTCACCGCATCCACCCAAAAGTATTTTGGAAGATTTGAGTCACTAAGCATTGTTCTATCAAGTTCCACAAGAGACCTATTCTTTCTTTCTACCACTCCATTTTGTTGAGGAGTCCTTGGTGCTGAGAAGTTGTGAGATATTCCATGTTCTCCATAAAATTCTTCAAATAGAGCATTTTGGAATTCTCCGCCATGGTCACTCCTTATTGAGGCAATTGTTAGAGACTTCTCATTCTGAATTTGTTTAGCATACTTCTTGAACGCCTTAAATGCATCACTTTTCTGCACTAAAAAGAATGTCCAATTATATCTAGAGAAATCATCAACAATAACCAAAGCATACACATTACCTCCGAAACTCCTTGTTCTCGATGGACCAAATAAATCCATATGTAACAATTGTAGTGGCCTTGTAGTGGACACCACGTTATTAGATTTGAAAGTTGATCTAGTTTGTTTCATTTTTTGATAAGCATCGCATAGTCTATCTTTGACGAAATTTCTCTTAGGCAATCCAATGACAAGATCATGCTTGATTAATTTATTCAAGTGTTCCATATGAATATGAGCAATTCTTTTGTGCCACACCCATGAATCATCGTTGTTCACCATGAGACATTTAACCTTCAAAGATGGATCATCAAGGGAAATCATGAATATATTATTGATTCTTTTACCTTTAAGTATAACCTCATGAGTGACTTTGTCTTCTATCAAACATTCATCCTTGGTGAACTTGATTTTGAAGCCTTTGTCACAAAGTTGGCTAATACTAAGAAGATTGTGCTTTAGTCCTTCAACATAAAGAACATCTTCAATGGATGTGAAAGGTGGAGCACCAACTTTGCCTTTGCCTAGGATTATTCCCTTATTATTGTCTCCATAAGTGACAAAACCCTTGGCCTTTAGCGCTAGATTTGAAAATTGGTTTATGTCTCCTGTCATATGCTTTGAACAACCACTATCAAGATACCAAAGATTTTATGTGGTCTTCAAGCATACCTGCAAAACAAATTAGGTTTTGTTAGGTACCCAAGTTGATTTGGGTCCTTCATATTTAGTGCCTTTCTTTACCCATACATAATGCCCACTTGCCACACTGAAGTTTATAACATAACAAGCATTAGGTGTATGGCCTTTATGCCACAATAAAAACAAGTAGGTTCAAAGTTACTTCTATATCTAGAAGGATAAGATTTCTTCTTAGGAAATGTGTTCTTTTTAGGATAGTGATGAACTATTTTAGGTTTGCTCACTTTCTCTTTGGATGATTGATCACTAGCCTTAACAAATATAGTTTTGTTAGAATTTGGTTTTGAAAACTTTGAATATCCAAGTACACTTTTATTATTGGAGTATCTTTGTTGGCTAAGAACACCTTTCAATCCAATTTGGCCTTTTTCATATCTTTCAATGATTCTTTTTAATTGGACAATTTGGAAAGAGAGTGAATAACAATTTTTGCATACAAAATTCTGTTTTTGTTCATCACTTGATTTTTGTTTTTCTTCTTTGAAATATTTTTCCATAGAATCATATTTTTCTTCTAAGGATGAAATTTGTTTCTTTTGTGATGAAATGGTTTTATACAGAATTTTGCATTCACTCAATATTTCATCTATAGCACCTTGTGCATCACTATCAAAAAGATAAAATTCATTACTAACCTCATTGTCTTCATCATCGGAATGGTGTGAGGCCATTAATGCTAGATTTTCACTTTCATCACTATTGGAATCGGATGAGGAACTTATTTCATTGTCCTCCCATGCGACATAAGCCTTTTTGTTCTTGAATCCATTCTTACATTTGAAGCCACCTTTCTTGGAGAGTTTTGGACAATCCGGCTTGATATGACCTTGCTTACCACATTCATAACATGTGATTTCTTGTGTTGATGTGGAGGCTTCCTTTTTCTTAAATTGTTTCTTTCCTTTTGAATGGGAAAAAGGTTTGTCATTTCTACCGAAGAACTTACTAAGCCTTTTAACAAGAAGCATGAAGTTTTCATCTTCTTCTGGATTGTCTTCCTTTTCAACTTCCTTAGAGTCTATCTTCAAAGCAATCTTCTTGGATTTCTTCTCTTGATTTTCATGCTTTTCAAGTCTTCCGAGTTCCGTTTCATATTCTTGAAGTTTTCCAAATAATGTTGCGGATGTCATGTTGGAGAGACTTTTCTTTTTTGAAAATGTTGTTACCTTTGGTTGCCATTCCCTAGTTAAGGACCTAAGTACTTTCAGATTTAGTTCATCATTCGTCAAAGTTTTACCAAGAGCACTTAGATGATTTGTCAAGTGTACAAATCTCTTTTGTAAGTCAAGAATGGTTTCTCCGGGCTGCATTCGAAATAATTCGTATTCTTGACTTAGGGTATTTAGTCTTGATCTTTTTACTTCAATCGTTCCTTCATGAGTTTGTACCAAGGTATCCCATATTTCTTTTGTTGTCTTGCATGCCGAGACACGGAAGAATTCATCCATGCGAAGTGCATCTTGAAGAAGGTTTATTGCCTTTTTATCATAGAGAACTTTCTTCTTATCATCATCGTCCCATGCAGTTTTAGGCTTTGATGAGCCAACACCATTGATTACCGTTATAGGGATAAATGGACCATTTTCGATGGCATCCCATATTTCTTCTCTTTGTGCTTCTAGATGTGCCTTCATGCGTATTTTCCAGAAGTTAAAGTATTCACCACAAAATAGAGGAGGCTTGTTATTACTACCACCATCTCTGAAAACAGGATTTTGATTTGCGGAAGCCATTCTGGATCTTTTAGGAACAGGTTACCTATAACCTTCTCTGATACCAATTGTAAGTACGAAGTGCGCCTAAGAGGGGGGGGGGTGAATTAGATACTTTAAAAATTCTAGTTTTTAGTGATGATGGTTCTTATTTTTCTGGTTAATGGTGAGTTTAGGAAAGCGTAAAATGCAGAAAAAATAAAAGGCACGGGCGATATATCCTGGTTTCCCTCACAGTCCGAGAGTACTCCAGTCCCCTTTCAACATGAAAGAGATTTCCTTATTGTGGCAAACTTAAACAAGAACTACCAAACAACCAAGAACAATCCTCTTGGACCAAGAACAATCCTCTTGGATTTTCACTATGTCAACTATGAGAACAATTCTCTCAAAGTATCTACACTTGTATCCAACAACTTTGGAAAGATAACATTTCAAAAACACTTAAACTTATTTCCAACAATCCTGGAAAGATAAGTAAGTAACTATCAATTTTTAAGTTTGAGTGAGTTGAGTAGTATTGATCACTTAGAGTGATTTAACAATGTATGATCTTATATTCCAATAATATTATTGTACAATGACTCAAGATATAATTGCTCAAAGTTTTCTGTTTAACAATGTATAAAAATGTGCAGAAAACTTATGCATGAAAGTGAAGGAATGCTTGAGTTTGTATTTTGAAAATTCAGAAAAATATTTATGGAAGAGGTGTTGAAACAGATTTTGAAAATGAATATTTATATGTTCATAACACCCTTTTGAAACATCATGAAGTTATGAAAATGTATCATGAAAAAATGCCAAGTTTGAGTGAAAGGTTTCAATGAAAAGGCATGATGAACAGGCATGTGAAAAGCTGCTGTTTTTCAAAATCGTGTAGCATGCAATCGATTGCACCCTTTGTGTAAATCGATTGCACAAGGTTTCAACAGATATATTTTCAAAAGTTTTAAGTGTGCAATCGATTGCACTAGCAATGTAAATCGATTGCATGTAAAGTTAGTAGCAAAAAGTAAGTGAGTGCAATTGATTGCACTAGCAATGTAAATCGATTGCACTGAGAAACAGAAACAAACGTTTTGAAAAATTGAAGCATGCAATCGATTGCACTAAAATGCAAATCGATTGCACTCAAGTGAAAAATGAAATTTTAATTTTGAAAAACTTGATTAATGATTTTTAAACATTTCTTTTTCAAAATAGAGCATCTATATTTTAAGATCAAAGTAAGTAATATTATTATACCTTGAAAGTTGTTGAGAGCTTTGAACTGAAGATATTGTCCTTAGATGCTTTGAGCGTGATTATAAATCTTTGCCTTCTTTGTCAATCATGGTTGCCTTTATCAAAACAAAAGCTCATTAGAGAAGCTTGATTTTACACTCAAGAAGATTCTATTCATGGTTCCCACTGAAGATGAACTTTATTTCCCAGTAGTGTTGTTGCAACACTCTTTTGGAATCTCAACATGACAGCAAGTGGAAAACTCTTCATTAGCAGCTTGTGTATTATTGATATCTTTGGAATATAGCAAGTGGAGGACTCTTCATGAGCAGCTTGTGTATTATTGACATCTTTGGAAGATATTAAGTGGCAGAATCTTCATGAGCAGCTTGTGTATTATTGATATCTTTGGAAAGCAACAAGTGGCGGACTCTTCATGAGCAACTTGTGTATTATTGATATCTTTGGAAGATAGCAAGTGGCAGACTCTTCATGAGCAACTTGTGTATTATTGATATCTTTGGAAACAGTAAGTGGCAGACTCTTCATGAGCAGCTTGTGTATTATTGATATCTTTGGAAGATAGCAAGTGGCAGACTCTTCATGAGTAACTTGTGTATTATTGATATCTTTGGAAGATAGCAAGTGACAAACTCTTCATGAGTAACTTGTGTATTATTGATATCTTTGGAAAGCAGCAAATGGCAGACTCTTCATGAGCAGCTTGATTATTATTGATATCTTTGGAAAGCAGAAAGTGGCGGACTCTTCATGAGCAGCTTGTGTATTATTGATATATTTGTAAGATAGCAAGTGGAAAACTCTTCATTAGAAGCTTGTGTATTATTGATATCTTTAGAAAGCAGCAAGTGGCAGACTCTTCATGAGAAGCTTATGTATTATTGATATCTTTGGAAGATAGCAAGTGGCAGACTCTTCATGAGCAGCTTGTGTATTATTGGTATCTTTGGAAAGCAACAAGCGGCAAACTCTTTATGAGAAACTTGTGTATTATTGATATCTTTGGAAGATAACAAGTGGTAGACTCTTCATGAGCAGCTTGTGTATTATTAATATATTTGGAAAGCAGCAAGTGGTGGACTCTTCATGAGCAGCTTGTGTATTATTGATATCTTTGGAAGATAGCAAGTGGCGGACTCTTCATGAGCAGCTTGTGTATTATTGATATCTTTGGAAGATAGCAAGTGGCGGACTCTTCATGAGCAGCTTGTGTATTATTGATATCTTTGGAAAGTAGCAAGTGCCAGACTCTTCATGAGCAGCTTGTGTATTATTGATATCTTTGGAATATAGCAAGTGGCGGACTCTTCATGAGCAACTTGTTTATTATTGATATCTTCGGAATATAGCAAGTGGTAGACTCTTCATGAGTAACTTGTGTATTATTGATATCTTTGGAAGACAGCAAGCGACAACCTCTTTATTTGAGCAGCTTCTGTATCCCTAACAATATGTTATTTTAACAGTAAATGGCGTCTCTTTTGATAAGTTTGCTCATCAACAGCAAATGGTATCTCTTTTGAGAAGTTTGCTCGTTTCAACAACAAATGGTATCTCTTTTGAGAAGTTTGCTCATCAAAAGCAAATGGTATCTCTTTTGAGAAGTTTGCTCATTAACAACAAATGGTATCTCTCTGGAAAAGTCCCACATAGAAGTTTATATATTATCCTCTTCTAGTGGAAGACTCGACAAAGAAGAAACTGGAATCCGTTCTTCGTGGAAAGGTTTATTATCTTTTCTACCTTCATCTATTGAGTTGGTAGTTTACCATCATCTGTGAGTCAATATCTTTTACTTTTCTACCTTCATCTATTGAGTTGGTAGTTTACCGTCATCTGTGAGTCGGTATCTTATTGATTTTCTACCTTCATCTATTGAGTTAGTAGTTTACTGTCATTTGTGAGACGGTATCTCTTAATTTTCTACCTTCATCTATTGAGTTGGTAGTTTACCGTCATCTGTGAGTTGGTATCTTTTTCGATCTTCTACCTTTAACTATTGATTTGGTAGTTTACCATCACCTGGGAGTAAGTATCTTTTTCAATCCTACCTTCGACCATTGAGTTGTTAGTTTGTCGTCATCTGTGAGTCAGTGTCTTATTGATCTTCTACCTTTAACTATTGAGTTGGTAATTTACCGTCATTTGTGAGTCAATATCTCTTTGACTTTCTACCTTTGAAAATAAGATGGAAATTTACCATTATCTTGAGTCAGTAACCATTTATCTTTTCACAGCCTATGCAAGGCGTCTTCCCTGATAGAGTCAATAATTTTTTCTTCTCTTGAAGTTATTCCCCAATAAAAGTCTCTCAATCGAAGTTTGTGGCTCTGTTTCCCAGTGGAGTTATAATCTCTTCCCCCGCGGGATTACTTTATCATGTGCTTGGTTTCTCCAGCAGTAGTTTGTCGCATGTGGCGTCATTCCCTATAAAATTCAGAGCATTGCATCCATATCATATCATAAACATCATTGTGGTATCTTAGGACCAAAAGTTGTGTATTCTATATTTAAGTATCTTCAATCTCGTCGAAACGAAGATTTTAATCTTCATATCTCTGAATAGAAGAAACTTAAATAGGGGCATCTGTCATACCCCAAATTTTGACCTAAGATCCCACCCTCCATTTGCATCATTGCATAACAAGTGTTCAGGAGTGGTTTGACCTATTTTTTTACCAATTCTTGAGTTAGATTTCAAAAATTTATAACTTCTTCAAATTTCGACATTTTTGAGCAGTTCTTTTTGCATATGATTCTCCTTGACATCATCTACAATTTTTCTTTACAAGTCAAGAGCTAATTATGCTTTGAAAAGCCACGAAAAAAAATAGAAATGTTAGAAGTCGTTTATAAATTTAGTGGAATTTGATTTTTATTGTGTTTTATTCATAATTTCTTTTCCATTTAAAAAAAATCATAAAAAAATATACTCAGCATCATGTTATTTTTTTATTTACTATTTTTACCTCTTTACTAAAAAATTATCAAAAATATATTTTTTTATTAATTTAAATTTATATATTGATATCATTTATTTTTTAAAAAAAATCTAGAAAAATTTATATAAATCCTTTTACTTTCTTATATGTATTTTATTTTTTATCTTTTAATTTGCATTTATATTTTTATTTATTTTAATTCAAGAAAAAATCATAAATAGCTAAATTAATGTCTCTTTTATTTTCTAGTGGAAATGCTTTTTAGAATTTCATTTTTGAAGGGGAAATGCTTTTCAGAACGAAGCAATGAAGAAGATTCTTTTCAAAATAAAATTCTGAAGGGAGATGCTCGCCAGAACTCGGTTTCTAGGGGGAATCCTTTTCAGGATTCCGTCTCTAAAGGGGAAATGCTTTTCAGAATGAAGCGCTGAAGGAGATGCTTTTCAGAATAAACTTCTGAAGGAAATTATTTTCACAACGAAGTGCTGAGGGGAAATGCTTTTCAGAACTCCTCTAAAGTAAATGATCTCCAGAACTCGGTCTCTGGTGGAAATGCTTTTCAGAATTTCATCTCTGAAGGGGAAATGCTTTTCAGAATGAAGCGCCGAATGAGATGCTTTTTAGAATAAACTTCTGAAGGAAATGCTTTTCAGAATGAATTGCTGAAGGGGAAATGCTTTTTAGAACTCCTCTAAAGGAAATGCTCGCTAGAACTCGGTCTCTCGTGGAAATGGTTTTCATAATTCTGTCTCTGAAGGGGAAATGCTTTTCAGAATGAAGCGCAGAAGGAGATGCTTTTCAGAATAGACTTCTGAAGGGGGATGCTTTTTAGAATTCAGTCTCTGAAGGGAATCACTTGGTCATGTGGATAGTCACCCCGTCTTGTTTCCGAAATTGATCCATAACCTGTCATAAATTATTGGTAGTATCTGTCGGTTTGTGAACTTAACCTGAAAAGGTAAGTTAGTTTTGTGCAATGTCAAGATGTATGAAATGCATTTTGTAATAATTCTCTCAAAATAAATGAGAATGTTATATGCATTTCGTATGCATATGTCATGATTTTTTGTGAATGATGTAATGTGTTACTGAAGCGTATTAGTAGCTTCGTATAATAATGTCTGGCTGGGGGAAAATAAATCCCTGGCTGTTGCTGAGGATAAAGATAGTAGTTCTTCAATTTTGTTTAGAATAACTTTACTGGGGATTCTTGCTTTCTGTTTGAGGATATTCTGCTGGGGATCTTCGACTTCTGCTTGGGGATAGAGGAATTCAAGGAGAGTCAATCATTCATCGTTCTTTGAAGGATTTAATTCTTATGCATTTTGATTGGGGCTAAAAGAGATGCATAATCCTCTGATGTGCTATTTGACCAAGTTTCAGATATGAGTATTAGCTCTTATGGGGAGGACCACATTGGATGATATATGGTTGGAGAATAAAAACTTATCGGGGAATAACAATATTGGAGAAATAAACTCCGTTGGGGAAATAAACCATGTAGGCTATGCCGAGGAGATAAACTCTGACGGGGATTAACTTGTGGAAAATTGCTCCGTGGGAATTTATGGTCAACTTTGAACGTTAACCCAACTCTTGGAGTCTCTCGTAATTGCTACTCTTATTTTCATGCATATATTTGTAAAGAGTAATCATATTCAAATGCATATGTTCATTCAATATAATCATTGGACGCTTTTGAAAACAAAACAGAGAAAGTAAAAATAGTTTTTTAATTCGAAACTGATTGCATTGATTTGTAAAATTTGCCTATAAACAGACAATTTTATACAAAGAGACTAAATTCCTAGTAAGAGGAAATCATCGTAAAAGGTGTACAAAGATAAACCAAGAAAAACAGCTATGTGGAAATGATCCCATCGAGTTTCAACTCTGCTATTGCCCATATGTCTTCAAGCATCTCATCCCTTGCTGTCAGAAGAAGTTGATTGAACTGATATGTACCCTTTGAACTTGACGTTGATAATTATCCTGATTGTAAGTAGACGGGTGATCTAACGGTACATATTCGTATGCTTTAATCCCTAACTTTTTCCTGGACCGCCCTTTCGGGTTTTCAGTCCACCAGGATATCCTTTTTTTCCCAAGTCGCCCTTTTAGGTTTTCAACTTACGGGATGCACATTTTTTTATATATATCCCTGATTTTTGCCTGAACCCTTTTGGTTCACCGGGATGCCCTTATTTTTTCCTAGGCCATTCAACCTAGCGGGTCTCTTTTATGCATAGTATTTTTTGACTATGTCCGCGTTCATAGGGTGTGGAAAATCTTCACCATCCATGGTGGTAAGCATCATAGCACCACCAGAAAATATCTTCTTGATCACAAATGGCCCTTCGTATGTGGGAGTCCATTTTCCCCTGGGATCACCTTGTAGTAGGATGATGCGCTTTATGACAAAATCATCAGCCTGGTACAACTGATGTTTGACTTTCTTATTAAAGGCCTTGATATGCGCTTCTAGTACATCTGACCATGGCAAACAGCCGTAAGCCTTTTCTCATCAATCAAATTTATCTGGTCAAGTCTAGTCTGAATCCATTCGTCTTCATCCAAACCTGCATCTTTCATAATCCTTAAGGAAGGAATCTGGACTTCGACAGGTAAGACAACCTCCATACCGTAGATGAGAGAAAACGGAGTTGCCTCAATTGATGTAAGTGTTGAAGTGCGATAACCATGAAGAGTAAATGGTAACATCTCATGCCAATCCTTGTATGTCACTGTCATCTTCTGCAAAATCTTCTTGATATTTTTATTGGCGGCTTCCACTGCGCCATTCATCTTTGGTCGATATAGAGAAGAGTTATGGTGCCTAATGTTGAACTACGTGCAGAGTTCCATGATTATAGTATTGTTAAGATTGGTACCATTATACATGATGATCCTTTCAGGTATGCCTTACCGACAAATGAGGTTATGCTTGACAAACTGAGCTTCAACATTCTTGGTTATAGATGCAAATGAGGCTGCTTCAATCCACTTCGTGAAATAATCAATAGCAACCAGGATGAACGATGTCCATTAGAAGCGGTAAGCGTAATCTCTCCAATCATGTCAATGCCCCATATTATAAATGGCCAAGGAGCAGTCAACACATTCAAGGGAACCAGAGGTACATGTACTTTGTCAGCATAAATCTGGCATTTATGACAAGTTCTGGAATGACGACGACAATTAGTTTCTATAGTCGACCAATAATAACCCCTCCTTAGAATTTTATTAGCCATCGTATGCCCACTGGAGTGAGTACCAGAGACTCCTTTGTGCATATCTTCCATAATCTTCTCAGTTTCTTTCTTGTCTACACAATAAAGCAAAGTCGAATCATGATTGCGCTTGTACAAAATTTTGTTACTTAGAAAGAACTTGACAGAGAACCTCCTTGGGAATTTCTTATCATTAATAGATGCCTCTTCAGGATACTCTTGAGTCTCAAGGTATCTTCTCACTTTGTGGTATCAAGGCTTTTCCTCCACTCCATCAGTATCAATTTCGTAGCAATGTGCTGGTTAGTCTAGTCTCTCAATAGTAATTTGAGGAGTTTCATTGTCCCATCTGACTCTGAAAATAGATGACATGGTAGCCAATGCGTCTTCCAGTTGATTCTCTTCTTGCATAATATGTTCAAAAGTGATTTCTTCGAAATATGGAATTAATGTTAACACATGCTCTCGATAATGAATGAGATTTAGATGTTTCTTATCCCATTCTCCCTTAATTTGACTGATTACCAGAGCTGAATCCCCATATACATCTAAGAACTTGATTCTCATATCAATGGCAGCTTTGATACCCATGCTGCACGCTTCGTATTTGGCCATATTGTTGGTACAATGAAAACATAATCTGGAAATAAAGGGCATATGGCAACCCTTGGGAAATCAAAACACCAATTCCATTACCAAGCGCGTTGGAAGCTCCATCAAACACCATCGTCCATCGGGATCCTAGCTCAAGTCCTTCATACAGTCCAAGCTCTTCGTAATCAGTAACTAGCATAATATTCTCATATGGGAACTCAAAATTCATAGACTGATAATCATCTAAAGCCTGATGTACCAAATGATCTGCCAATGCACTTCCTTTAATTACCTTCTAAGTAGTATACTAAATTTCGTATTCATTCAAGACCATTTGCCATCTTTCTATTCTTCCGGAGAGAGCGGGTTTCTCGAATATATATTTTATTGGGTCCATCTTAGAGATCAACAAGGTAGTATAAGTTAACATATACTATCTTAGCTGGAGAGCAGCCCATGGAAAAGCGCAACAAGTTTTCTCAAGCAGTGAGTATCTTGTTTTACAGTCGGTAAACTTTTTGCTAAGGTAGTATATTGCATGATCTTTTCGACCAGACTCGTCATGTTGCCCCAATACACATCCCATTTAGTTCTCTAGCACTGTTAGGTACATGATCAGAAGTCTTCCTTCAACTAGTGGCATCAGAATTGGAGGTTCTTGAAGATATTCTTTGGTTTTGTCGATGGCTATCTGACAATCATTGTTCCACTTCACTACTTGATCTTTCTTTAGTAACTTGAAGATTGGCTCACAAGTAGCGGTCAAATGGGAAATAAATCTGGAAATGTAGTTTAATCGTCCCAAGAAGCCTCTGACTTCCTTTTTAGTACGGGGAACTGACATTTCTTGAATAGATTTAACCTTGGAGGGATCAACTTCAACACATCTACCACTGACGATAAAACCTAGGAGCTTACCGGATCTTACCCTAAAGGTGCACTTATTTAGATTCAACCTCAGCTTGTATTTCTTCAATCTTTCAAATAGCTTGTGTAGGTGATTGAGATGTTCTTCTTCAGTCTGAGATCTGACTATCATGTCATCAACGTAAACCTTATCTCGTGATGGATCATATCATGGAACAAAGCTACCATGGCGCGCTGATATGTTGCACCAGCGTTCTTCAACCCAAAAGGAATAACTTTGTAACATAAAGTGCTCCACCGTGTGACAAAAGTAGTCTTCTCCATGTCTTCTGGTTCCATCTTGATTTGATTATAATCGGAGAAACCATCCATGAAGGAAAATACTATATGCTGAGCAGTGTTGTCAACCAGAACATCAATATGTGGAAGCGGAAAGTCATCTTTGGTGCTTGCTCTATTTAGATCCATGTAGTCTACACATATACGCACCTTACCGTCTTTCTATGGTACTGGAACCACATTTGCAACCCACTGAGGATAGGATGTAACAACTAAGAACCCTACATTGAATTGTTTCATAACCCTAACCTTGATCTTTTCAGACATCTCAGGACGCATACGACGAACCTTCTGCTTTATAGGGGGACAACCTTCCTTCATCGGTAGATGGTGAACCACAATATCAATATCAAGCCCTGGCATGTCTTCATAGGACCAAGCAAAGATCTCAACATAGTCATGCAATATCTGAATTAACCTCTTTTTGACACTGTCTTCTAGGTTGACACCTATCTTGATTTCCTTCTTCTCCTCTTCAATACCCAAGTTCAAAACCTCAAATGGCTCTTCATGTGGTCGTATGGCTCTTTCTTGCATTAACAGCCTAGAAAGCTCTCCAGGTATTTCACAATCTTTCTCACCTTCGTCCTCGGTTTGGTAGATCAGATTTTCGAAGTCGTAATTGGCAATAGCAGAATTATTATCAATGGGATCCAAGGTGGATATGGATTTTCAATTTGTTGCGTGGGTGTGCGTAAGAATACATAGCTATTTTGAAAATAGTAAAGTAAAAGGAAAAACAAAGAGCACAAAATTTGAATGCAAACGTCCAATGATTTATTAAATAAACATATGCTGATGAATAATGACAACCCTAACAAATGGACCATTGTGCCTCGGGTAAGGCACAAGGCTTAAAGTTTATTGTTTAAATTACATAACCAAAAAACTTAAAAGTAAGAAAACATAAAACAACATTTACTCCTAACTAAAGGAGATTGATATAAAGTCTTCAGTCTTCCAATTATTGAGCCCATTGTCAGTGTTAGGGAAGATCCAATTGTCTATGTCACAGTCAGTATCAGCGTCTTCCACAATGTTGACATGATTGTTGTCAACTCCATCGTTGTTGATGCGGAATGGCGGTCTCCCAGAGTTAACGCGAGCACGACGAACAACCCTCTGAGCTTGATAAGTGAAATATAAACCAAATTTATCTGGCTTATGAGGAATATCGGGAAGCTGACCCCAAATGGTGCAACCACCTTCTTCGACCACAACCCTAGTGTCTTTCAGAGAAGTCATTTTTGATAGGGTCTTAGGAACAGTTGGAGCAACTTTATCAACAAATTCAAAGGTATGGCAAGGGGTCTTGAAGAACTCACCATCCATCTCAACATACTTGAAAGAGTTCAAATGGCTCACCATGTATTCTTCTTCACCATAAACTATAACAATTTTTGCCTTCACGAGATACTTCAACTTCTGGTGTAAGGTAGAAGTAACAACGCTTGCCCCGTGAATCCAAGAGCATTCGAGCAAACAAGAATAGGCTGGAAAAATATCCATCACATAGAAAGTAGAGTCGAAGACCTGGGAACCCACTTTGATTGAAATATCAACCTCCCCATGCACCATTCTCTTCGAACTGTCAAAAGATCTTACTACAATGTCACTGGGTTTCAGCACAATCCCCTCACAATCAAGTTTATCTAAAGAAGCTTTTGGCAACACATTCTATGAGGAACATGTGTCCACCAACACATGAGATAAGGTAGTTCCCCTACACTCAATAGAGACATACATGACCTTATTATGGTCTCTTTGTGTGGGGGTCAAATCAACATAAAAAAAGCCTAACCCATTATTAGTTGTCAGATTAGTGACACAAATTTTCAAACTGATCAACAGAGATTTCCGTCGGTACATGAGCAAATTTCAGAAATTTCACCAAAGCCTGAGCATGGGATTCAAAGCATAATAATAGGGATAACATAGATATTTTGGAGGGAGTCTTCCCTAACTGTTCAACAATTTATAGTCGCTCTTTTTGATAATCTTTAATATTTCCTCCATCTCTTGCTTTGAGGTGTCTTCAATAGTGACTTTCTTCGGTGCCTCAGTTTGGGAAGGCTCAGTCATATGCTCTTCGTCTTGAGTCTCAGTAGTATATTTAGTAGTAGTGATACGAACTGGTGCAGTAACCGCCTTCAAAGAGATCTCTGGAGAGAAAACCCTTCCACTTCTGGTAACCTTACTAGTCCCAGCAATATTGCCAACATCGGGATTAGTAACTTCAGCATTTCCATCTTCAACAGTCAATGGCTCTTGCTTGACGCCATGGTAATAGACATCAGCTTCGTAATTCCAAGGGATAGCCTTATTGGAAGAATTGATCCTTACATGAGTACAAGAAATTGTAGACATGTCTTCGAGATTCAAGTCTTGGGATGTACTCTCTATAGAAGGAGTCTTCTCAAAAGGAATATTCTCAAATAGGATCTCACAGTCATCCATTAGACATTGGATACCTTTCTCCAGCAGTGCAAAACCATTGGATTCAGATGCACAATAGTAGCAGTCTTCAGCATAACCTAGAAATAAACCGACTTGCAGTAACTTCTCCTTAACAATCATCATAGGAGTAGTCAAATCATTCATAGTAGAAACATAAGAAACATCTTGCATATCATTAACGCCCTTGTCATGATTAGGCGTAAGTGTAGTAATCACATTAGGAGTCTCAAGAGGATTACGTTCAATTTTTTTAGCATCAATCATATCTTGGATCTTATTCTTCAGGGTCTAACAGTTGCTAGTGTCATGCTCAGAGCTGTTGGAGTGATATAAACACCTTGCATTGGGATTGTAGAGGGGAGAGGAAGTGTTGGGATTCTGCGAAGTCTCGCTCAATGTAACCAGCCCTGCCTTCAACATGTGTTGTAATGCTTGCACCAATGGCATGTTGATCTTTGTAAACTGTCTCCTGGGCGCCTCCTGCCTACGCTGGTTAGTCTGTTATTGTTGCACTGGCACCAGATTACAGATCAGTAATGCCCCCACAGATTGGTTATGGTCTCTCTTATTATGACCCTTCTAGCCGTGCGCAATATTGGATTCTCTCTTCCCATTATAAGCCTTCTTCACAATATTTAAAGATGTAGCCACCTGTATTTTATCGCTTATAATTCCATTCTCAACACACTCCCAAGTAAGTGATTAGAAGGGACCTGTTAGTGTGCTCATGAACATATCAAACAACTCTCTATCAGCCAAATGAGGTTAAACTCTTCCTGCAAGATCTCTCAATTTTTGGGCATACTCTTTAAAGCCTTCGTCAAAGCCCATGGACATACTTTGCAATTGCATGTGGGTTGGTTCCAGATCAGAATTATATTGGTATTGCTTATAGAAAGCAGCAACCAAATCTTCCCAGGTGTGAATATTGGCACCTTCAAGTTGATAGTACCATTAGAGTTCTGTCCCAGACAGACTCTCTTGAAAGAAATGCAGCCATAACTTCTTGTCAGCAGTATATGGCTAAAATTTCCGAACATAAGATCTCAAATGCATCTTCGGGAAAGAAATGCCATCATACTTAGCAAAGACATGAGTTTTGAATTTAGGAGGGAATAAAATTCCTGACACCAGACCAAAATCATCAAAGTTTAATCCAAGCACTTTCTGTATCTCTATAGCTCTCAAACTCTCTTCCAGCAGCTTATACTTCTCATCAGCAGGGAGATATTGCTCATCCAAATAATCATCTTCCTCTTCGTCAGGAAATTTGTCAGAACAAGGATTGATCCTTTCAGTTTTCACACTTTTACCATCTTCATCCTGTTTGTCATCTTTATCTGATGGGATATTAAGATCTCGAGCTTGCTTGACAGGACCTCTGAACCTTCTTCCCATGTTAAGGACACCAGTTGGTTTCTTTATCTTCTTCTTTTTCTCACTGGTGACAAGTACTTTCAATTCTTCCTGCCCATTGGCTAAGTTCAGGAACATATGTTAGAATTGGGCATTTTGAGCTTGAAGATCTTTGATCGTTTGTTCAAGATCAATTTTCTGCTGAAATAAACAGCAAGAAGATGAGAAAACCTGTCTTGAGAATACCTGTTATGATATGCATGAGATGTATATGTATATGCAATGTTTTCAAGGATCTTATGGGATTAAAATATCAGAAAAAGACTCTGGTTGCAACTTTGTCTTGAAGAGCTTCGAGTTTTCATCTTTGAACGTCCTTCTATCAGAATCAAGCTCACCATATCAAGTAGGTCCTAGCCTCTGAATCAATAGAACGTGTTTTGATCTTTGACGACATCTGGTTAGAGGAAAATAAATCCTCTTGCCCCTTGCTAGAAATCTGGCTTATAATAATCCTGCAGCAAATGTCCCTAAGATCCTTGAAATGGTTAGTAAAAATGCCATGTCATGATGTCGTGATGTTATATTCATGTTTAAATAGGTAGCAAACACAAACAAATCTCACAAGAGCCTTAGGTTTAAAGGCTTGCACAAGGTCCATAGGCAAGTACCCTTCTCTATTGAAGTTAAGCTGGTTCAACATGTCCTAAAATAGTAACCGAGTTCTATGGATCTTTCTCGAAGATTTAATTTTATTACAGCAACTAATTTGCATCCAAAACATCCCAAGAATCTCAATGAGTGTAGCATCGAGTATCAACCAACCTTGGACTGCACCAAAGCCGACCATCTCACTACCTTCTAATGGCCAAGATGGATCAATTAAGGTTCTAAAAGTTAGTTAGTGATAATGACACCACACAGAAGCCTAATGTTATCCTCGACTAACTCAAGGGTCATTAGTATAATCCAAAGTGACACACTAACCGTAGCCATCACTTTAATCGTATCGGTCTACTCCCTACAGTTTTCATGATCTATTGCTACTTCCTTAAGGTATCCCTAGATCTAGGTGGAGGATCTTGCAAGTAAATAAACCCAAGCAACCCTTAATTTTAAAGCAAACAAATCAAACAATGAAAGCAAGTAAATATGATCAAGATTATAAGGTAACCCCTCTTTTTTAAGTATTCCCCAGTAGAGTCACCAATTCTGTAATACGGTAGGAGAACTGACTTTTTTGGTTTTATCCAAATGTGCGGATAGCTAGAGTTGCCATCGACTTTTCTTTTATCCAATATTTAGGAAAGGTGAAAAGAACAGGAAAGACCTTGATAGATTTTGAGTTGGGGAGGTAAGTTATGAAAAGGTAAGGTGTTAGCACCCTTTTCATCCATAGTTATCTACGGGCTCTTAATTGCTATATCACTTTTGAAATTTGCTTTGTGCATGTGATTTGTTTGAAAATACTTTGAAAATCCTAAAGTACGGCTAACTTTGTAATGGTTCTTGCATTAGTCCTCAAGAATGCGTACAAAGTTTTTTTGAAAATATTTTAAAAGTGTGACATGTACAAAATGTATTTTTTTGTGAGAAAAGTTGTGAAAAGTAATTAGGAGTTTCTTACCCACTAAAGTCTTTCTTATTCTTTTACTTCTCCTTTAGAGATAGTAATATCCATACCATTAGTTGGTAGGTAGCCCTATCTATTGGATGTGAAGGGACAGACGTAAGGTCATCGTATGATCATCGAAGGCAACATATAGAGATTCTTTAGCGATTTATCGGAGGGACTAGAACATCTTTCATAGGAAACGCCAAAGGGTTATCGAGGGACTGTGATCTTTATTCGAGGGTCTTTTCTAAAGTATCCCTATTTTGAGGGACATGGCCATGTATTCGTAAGACAACAAGAGGGGGTACCCTAAAGGTGCAAGTGTGCAAAGTGTGTTCAGTTCATTTATTTATCTTGAATTAGGGTTTTTTTAGATTGATTTTAGTCTTGCCATACAAACCCTAGTTACTAACAATATAAAATATAGCAGGAAAAGTAAAGTATGGAATGTAAAGACCTAAGCTATTACAAGGCTTTAGGGCAGTTACATAAGTAGGAAAATGTGGGAAAGTAAATCCTAAAACTATTACATCCTGGGAGCAGATACATAATAGAGAAAATGTGAAAAATATAAAGCTACGCTATTACAGAGAGAATGCGTTCTACACACTTGATCTAGGAAAATTAAATAGAAATAAGAAGAAAAAAATAGAAACTAAAAAAGAACAAGTTTATTGTGATTTTGTATGGAAAATAATTTTGAATGATAATCATAATTAAAACCTAATTTCTAATTAATTTTAATATTAAAAAAAGGTTAATTAATTAAAATAAGAAAATTAAATGTTTATTGAAAAACCTAAACCTAATTTATTAGGGTTAAAAAAGGTTATTTTTTAGTTTAATTAGAAAACAAGTTAGGGTTAGGGAAAGAAAAATCAATGAAAAGGTTAAAAACCAAAAAAAGAAGGAAAACTACATAGGGTGGGTGTTGAACCCACACCCTCTAGCCTTCTCACAACCTTGATTGCATTGCGCCATGTGTTGGTTTGTGTCTGAAGAATAGGCGCTACATATTATGTAAGAAACCCGCATGTTAATTATGAAAGTAACAAAAAAGATGCAAAAGGCAGGAAACCCA
Source organism: Vicia faba (assembly GCA_948472305.1). Lineage (NCBI taxonomy): Eukaryota > Viridiplantae > Streptophyta > Magnoliopsida > Fabales > Fabaceae > Vicia > Vicia faba. The sequence goes on along the minus strand of OX451741.1, from coordinate 971,817,130 downwards.
CGCCTTTAGAGACCAAAGCTTTAGCGCGTGTATGTATTTCCATTGGGGTGGCTGTTTCATCCGGTCACATAATGGAAATAATTCAATATAATATAAACAAAACAGTTAGACCGGAGAGGCGCCGGAGCCCTAGCTCTGGTAGTCTTATCCGGCGAGTTGATTCTTGTAACCTGCAAAACAACAATCGTTAATGATCAAAAGGGACCCTACCCCCTAATTTGACCCTTGCGAATCCATTGGTGGCCTTAGTTTTGGCTAATTCTTCCTGCATAAAGAGATACGAACAAAATAATGTAAATTGATCCAAACATGGTGCTAAGCTATCGAGGCGTTATGGTAATCATGCAAAGGTTCAATCCTGTATTGTTTGATCTCAGGAATACATTAGAATGGTTAGTTTACATCAAAGCATTGTAAAAATAAAATATCGAAATTCACAAAAAGTATGGAAATTGATGATGCATGGATGCATGTTTCAGGCACTTTTGATCATCAAGCACGATCAAAATTTACTCTGCAGTGTCTCTGGGATTGATTTGAGTGGTTGCTTTACTTTGAATGTGGCTGGAAATAGGATTGCAATTTTACCTTAGTTTGACAAAACTTGATATTTTTGGAGAGTGTTCTTGAGGCAAGTTTTTCGTGTCCTCTCTTGTCTGAAGACGGAGTATATATATAGGAGAAGATTAGGTCAAGAAAAATGGGCTTGATCCTCTTTGTAAAACACTTCGATTTTGTTTGAAAAATAGATAGAAATCTTGCAAAACATGAACATTTGTTTCACAAAATAATTCCACACGGTTTTTGTATGATCTTGGGGCCCCAAATAAAATCAAATCTCAAGCCTTTTGTGCTTTGTACATTATTTGAGAATTATTTGATTTAATTTTGAATTTAAATGAGAGAATCAAAATAAATGAAATAAAGACTACAACGTTAAATGAATGGACTTACGTTTCTCTTATGAGGTCAAGAACATGTTTGGACCTTAAAATATAAGCCCATTAGCCCAAAAGTTCAAATTTGCTCAATTTGGACTTCTTGCATTTCCTCAAAATTTCCCAACTTGCACCAATCATAACTCACTCAATTTTTGTCATATGAAGGTGATCATGTTGGTAATTTTTCCATTTGAATATTTTAACTTAATGTAAATTGCTTTGATAAAGAGTGTCTTTTTGTTTACTTTTAAAATGACCTGTGATGTTTTGGCCCATATCTCTAAAATGAAGCATTTTTGGACTTGAGCTTAGAGAGACAAAGTTGTAGAGAATTGAATTTCTATCAAAACGAGCTTTGGTTGAGAATTTTATGATGAAGCATGTGAAAGTTATGCTTGGTCAAAGTTTAGTTGACTTCTCCTAAAGAAAACCCTAATTTAGCAACTTTTGACTTTTGATGCATCTTTGAGTTTTCTTGATGAATCATGATCAACCCTCGATCAAATGATGAATGTGACATCAGAATCTTGATGTTGACCAAAAATATCGAGGTTTGACTATAAGTTGACCATAACTGACCTTTTGTCTAATACAGTTGATTTTCAATCATCTGAGCAATTAACTGAGCAAATTTTTGATGTAAGGCTTGAAACTTGTCATGAGGACTCTTTAAACCATATGAGGAACCGTAAAATCACTTGAGGTATTAGAAGTCCCATTTTCCTTGAGGAAACCAAAACCCTAGTTGTAGACCAATGTTTAGAAGGAGGATTCATCTAATCAATTCTTGAGTAGTCTTGAGAAATTGAGAACCCTAACAGTATGATGAGGTCTTTTGAAATGGTAGGGAAAATTTTGGGGTACAACACATGTCATCTTAGGGATTTGGTTCATCATGGAAATACCTGAATCTTTGGTTCATAATTCATTGTTTGGGCCGCAAGTCATCTACCCGGTTCTCATACAAAAGCTTGATGTATACACGGCATAAGCTATCAAGTTTGAAGGCATTGGATAATTTCAAGGCCATTTTAAACTATTGGGCTTTCACATGTCACCGCAAGAAGTGTATAACACCATAACTCATTACAACACAAAGCTATCATCATTGTCATAATTTCATCAACACCATTACAAAAGCAAAATAAAGGAAGGAAGACCGCGTTGAATTCAAAGAGTTCTAAATTCATTTTTTTTCTATTAGATCAAGTCACCATGCTCATTACAATGACAACCAATTCTATGATATCACAACATCAGAGGAAAACACTTTGAATACTTGAAAGAATTATAATTGAATCTTCAAATAATTACATTAAAAAATCTTCATGATTACCATTACATCTTTGGAACTTTTGACAAAAGAAAAGGACTTTACAAATTAAGTCCATCGCTAAGTTGCTAAGTTCCTAAGCTACATGAACAAGCTTTAAGCTTCATGAATCAAAAACTTGTCATGAGCTATGTTCTGCCTTTGTCACATGATTAAAACCTACCGCAACATGATTAAAGCAAACTGTTATGCACCACACAAATGGGTCCATAACATGAAATTTCCGAACCTACATAATATCATGGTCATTCAACATGCTGCAGCCTGCTACATCAAACCCTAAACATCAATACACTTTCATTAACAATACTGCTCATGTTTTACAATCCTATGCATTACATGAGTACCTTTCTTCGGGTTTCCTCTATGAAAATGCACTTCACCAGCTTCGTATCTTCGTCTACTTTATGCAACCATGACCATGATACATTGTGACTTCATATTCCTTTAATTTGCTCTTCTCGAATCGAGCATTTAACACCAACACCCTGCTGTACCAAGCACAAGCATGCATAAAATCCAAAACCAATCAATAACATTCCCCAACATGTTACAAACGAAAAGAATTTATCAAGTTCATTCATCATCATATACGTTTTAAGGAGAAAGGCCGTATGAATTCTAAAATGCAATACATCATATCTTGCTAACCTCCATAAGTAATCCAACCTTCAAACCAAGGTGGCATATATTCTCACAAACCAACTGCCAATCCTGTTTCTTAAACTTTCAGTTTCTTTAACTAACTAATTTCAACAAAGTTACCAGTCATAGTATTCTAAATTTCTAATTCCTAGATATTACTAATATTCTATTGCTAACCGAATTAACTGTAGCCTAACCTTTTTAGTTTTTAACTAATAAACTAGTTTATTTCATAACCTGCATCCAAGCCACAAACTTCAACTCAGGAAACAACAAAACAAAAAAAAACAAAAAATTAGAAATAGGAATTAAATCAGGAAATTGTTTACAGCTTAACGTAAAATTCAAAACAATTAGCCTTCACGTCCAAAGCTAGCTCAGTCGGTTAGAAAAGCCAGCTTATCATAACCAGAATAACTAACTGTAACTAACTACTTAACCCTTCTCAATTTCCCTCTAAAAAATATGTTTTCAACTAACTTTCTAATAGCTTCTAACCAAGTAACCGTCAAATAAAAGCTTAGATCTCCTAACTGAATAACTAACTTCCTCTAACCTCACTAACCAACCGAAACTAACAGCTCAAACTAACCTCTTAATTGTATCTGAAATAACATAATTCTTAACCTCCAATAATAAACTCTCCAACAGTTTGTAACTAACCTCAATCTCACCATTCAATCTATAACAAACTCTACCCCATCCAATGGCTGAGATTACCCTAACCATAACTGAGTCATTCAAGCTTCACGCCTATATAAGCTAGATGCACCTTCAATTCAACTCCCTCCGCCATTTTTCCATACATCTCAGAAACTCACGCACCACTCTTCATTTTTCCAATTTCAGAATTATCTCCCTTCTCTTCTTCAATTCATCATTTTTCCATCCTCTGCCACCTTCATTCAACTGTTTACGCTCCAACGCACACTTCACCATCACCGCCTTCATCATTCGCATCACCTCTGCATCTTCGCACCAGCGCAACAACAACATTACTCTCCATTTCTTCTGTAACCTTAGTACTAAGTTTATTTCTCAGTCTCACTTCTTCAATCCTGCTTCATACATCAACAAATTCAATATAGAACCCACAAAAAGAGCGAAAAAGAAGAAAAGAAGAAGAGAAAGAAGATTTGTACGCATTAGAAGAAGCTAGCAAGGACCAAGAGAATATTTCCTGGAAGGGATCTCCTCCTTATTTTTTTTTGTATCTTGCCTTCTTTGAGTTACCGGTTCATGTTCAATTTCTCTCGACTTCTTTGTGTTCTTTTCACACCTTAGTATGGCTTGAGGTATGATCGAGCTTAAGAAACTGTTGATTTAGCTTTAGATTATTTTAGATCTTCTGATTCGTGTGAGATTCAGAAAGGTAACGATAGTAATAGAAATCGATTCAGACATAGATGATGATGAGTGTAGCTGAACCAAAACAAGAGGGAGAGCTAAGAATGGTTGAGCAGTGGAGCATTGAAGATGGCGGCGATTGATGAGAAGAAGAAGGTGAGGATGGTGGTTATGATTCGCCGTCTGAGCTTGAGAGAGAGGAAGGAGTTCTTGTTATGAAGCTCAAGAGTCACGATTGAGGCCTAATTTCACGATCCTTCCTCTTTTGGATTTAATTTAATTTCTTTGTTTTTTCTCTATTATTTAATAAAAAAATTCTAATAACAAAAATCTGAGTAATTGAATAAAAATTCAGATTGGGTGTTTCGACTGCCTACTTGCATCCCCATGTAGGCCCGCCACACTGTTTGTTTTTTTACATTTGGAGCCTCAACAAAAAGGGCTGATTATCGACTCTCTTGTTGGGCCATTTCTGGACCCTTGCTGTTTGGGCTTAGCACCCTTCTTCTACACCCCCTAAATTCTGATTTTTGCCCCCTGACCCTTTCTAATTGTTTTAGTTTTTTTCTTCTTTTATTTTAAATTTTCTTTCAAACTTTATTAACATAAGTTTAGTGATAAAAGGACAAACAAAGAGATATGCAGAATTTAGGACTTTCTTTTATTTTTTTCTATATTTTTGTTATGATAAAAAAGTATAAAATCAATAAAAAATTTGTTAGTTTTTCTTAATCGATTTTAGGAATTAATTATTTAGTTTTTGGTAAAATTTTCCTCATATGAAAAACTAATAAAAAATACCCTTTTTCTTTTTGGTTTTTATATTCATATTTTCATATCGTTGTGCCTCGTTATTTTTGACGCGTTTGTTCATTGTGCAAGGTGCATTTTGGTGCTTTCGATCATGTAACATAATGGATTGTTATATGATCGAAGCTTATGGCTTATGCTCGCTTCTGATGCAACACGCCTTATTTTTTCATCATCCTGAGAAATTCATATCATATTATATGTTGTCCATATGCATGTGATATTTTGTGATGCTTTGTGCATGAACTTCTGATTACGTGTTGTATTCACAACACGCGTTTGCTTTTATTTAGTTAGATATCATTTCTGACTTTGTTTGTTTCTTGGTGAAGCTTTCTCGATGTGTACTCCCTTCTTCTCCATTGCTTTCATCCTATTTTGATGATATGCTTGCTTTTGAAAATCGCCGCTACTATTTTTACATTTTCCTGCACTTTATCACATTTCTTTACTGCTTTCTAGATATCATGAGAAGTAGGAACTTTATTTCTTTCTGATGCCATGAGAAGTAGGAATAGAGATGTATGATAGGGGTCTCCGTTGTTGATCATGTCAGGAACCCCTCTGGTTTATTTAAAGACCCGTTTAGGGCAATTCCACATTATTTGCCACTGTGTGCTACTTGTGTGTGGTTTGTTTAAAACCCTACCTTTGTGTAGGTATTTTACAGGTGTGTTTACATTTGCAGTCACATATGTTACAAATGATAAGTCCTCAAAATGAGGCGAGCAAAAAGGGTTAGCAATCAACCCCTTCAATTTCTTCTGTGTCATCCTTAGCTCGTGACGCACCATGATGCTTCGGAGTTGCGCGTACTCTTGTTATCAAGTCGTCAAGTGGAAAAGGGTTTTGCAATCGAACCCCCACACTTTGTCAGGAGTTATCATTGGCCGATGCTGACACTCCGTGATTGTTCATATTGCCTTTTATATCCTACCTCGATCTCTTATATCTTGGATAGGTGTTTAGTCGCTTTGGATATCACGTTTTTGTTTTACATCATATTCCCACTTGTTTGCTTCGGGTGATCCGCTCTCCTTAGCTAAAGCATTTCTCTTATTTTATATTTCACTCCCGCTTATTTGTCTTGGGTGATCCACTCCCCTTGACTAAATCATTTCGCTTATTTTCTTTACCATTTCATGGGTGTGCTCTTTCGAGCTTGTTTACCCACTCGCTTTACCATGTTCCCTTAGGATGTGCCTGCTCCTTTCGGATGCAAGTTAGACCTTAGATTGCAAACCATGCATGATAACATTAGGTAGATTTTTCCCTTTTGTTAATCCAAACCTTAGGACCACCATTGTATGATAACATTAGGATTAGAAACAGGCTAGTCTCCTGTAGACTCTTTTCTTCCCCTTTTGCATTTGCATTTAAAACTAAAACTTTGTTTTTCTTAGCAAATCATAAAACATCTTAATAATACTTAAACCCTTTTTCAAGGTAAAAAAACACAAACCAATCAAACATGGCATCTTTCCTTGAGGGTGTAACTCATAACTATTTTCCGGTAAGGACATGTTAATTTACTTTTGTACCAATGTGTGAGTCTCCAAAGGCCGAGCTGCGGCACAAGGCGGAATCAACAATGTTCATAAAAAATACAAAACAAATAAAAACATGTGAGCTGAACTACGGTAACTCTGATTCCTTGAAAGGGATACGTAGGCATTAGGGTATGGCCAAAGCGAGCATAACTTTATTTTCTCTACATTATTTTCTCATTTCTTTTGCATGCATTCTTTCTCAATAATAAGCAGTAAACATAGATTAAACACACCTATAAGATAGATAACAAGAGTGGATACCATAGGTACTACAGGCGTATGGGGTGCTAATACCTTCCCCTCACGTAATAGACTCCCTTACCTGATCTCTCAATCGCAAGACCGTGACTTCTCCCTTCTCAGATTTTCTCGATGTTTACCTATTCCTTCATGTAGGATAAAAGACGTTCGATGGAGACTTCATTGTTTGATGATTTTTAGCCAGTTTTTTATTGGAAGATGAAGCTTTGATGTTTGTAATGTTTACATCATTACAAATTGATCGTAAAGCTGTAAGTGTTGAGGTACCTATTGTATGTGAACTTCCAGAAGTGTTTCCGAATGACATAAGTGATTTACCTCCAGAGCGTGAGGTGGAGTTTTCTGTAGAGTTGGTACCAGGTACAAGTCTAGTGTCGATGGCTCCTTATAGGATGTCAACTTTAGATTTGGTGAATTAAAGAAATAATTGGAGGAATTACTTGAGAAGAAGTTTGTTCGACCGAGTGTCTCTTCGTGAGGTGCTTCTATGTTGCTGGCAAAGAAGAAGGATGGTAGTATGAGGTTTTATATGGACTACAAACCATTGAATAAGGTGACTTTCAAGAATAAGTATCCACTTCTAAGAGCTTATGATTTGATGGATCGGTTGGTAGGTGCTTGTGTTTTTAGCAAGATTGATTTGAGATCAAGTTATCATCAGATTCACGTTAAACCATATGATATTCCGAAGATGGTGTTCAGAACGAGGTATGGTCATCATGAGTACATTATAATGTTATTTGGTTTATCTAATGCGTCATGTGTTTTCATGGAGTATATGAATCAAACTTTCCATCCGTATCTGGATAAGTTTGTAGTGGTATTCATTAATGGTACTTTGATCTATTCTAAATAAGAAGAAAAACATGTTAAGCATTTGTGAATTATGTTGCAAGGGTTGAAGGAGAAGAAGTTGTTTGCTAAATTGTCCAAGTGTGAGTTCTGGTTGAAGGAGGCGAGTTTCCTTGGCCATGTGATTTCTAGTGGTGGAATTGTTGTTGACCATTCTAAAGTTGATGTTGTGTTGCAATGGGAAACTCCGAAGTCTGCGACAGAGATTCAAAGTTTTCTTGGTTTAGTTTGTTATTATCGAAGGTTTATCGAAGGCTTTTCTAAGTTGGCATTACTTTTGACTCAGTTGACTTGAAAGGGTCAAGCTTATATGTGGAATGTTGCTTGTGAAGAAAGCTTTGTAGAACTAAAGAACAAGTTGACGATTACTTCAGTATTGGTTTTGCCAAATCCAAGTGAGTCTTTTGTGGTATATTGTGACACATCGAAGATGGGTCTTGGTAGTGTGTTAATGCATAATGGTCAATTTGTTTCTTATTCCTCTAGACAAGTGAAGGTTCATGAAAGGAATTATCATACACATGACTTAGAGTTGGCAGTTGTGGTGTATGTGTTAAAAATTTGGAGACATTATCTGTTCGGATCCAAATTCGAGGTGTTTAGTGATCACAAGTGTCTGAAGTACTTGTTTGATCAGAAGGAATTAAATATGAGACCAATAAGATAGCTCGAGTTATTGAAGGATTGCCATTTTGATTTAAGTTACCATCCTGGTAAAGCACATGTTATGGCATAAGCTTTGAGTAGGAAGTCCTTGAATATATCGATGCTTATGGTGCACGAGTTAGGATTGATCGAGAAACTCATAGATAAGATTTTAGTGTGTGAAGAAACTTCTAATAGTGTGAAGTTGGAAATGTTGAAAATGACTAGTGGTATTATTGAAGAGATTAGATAAAGTCATAAACATGATCCTAGTTTGGTTGACCGGTTGTTACTAATTGACCAAGGTAATGGAGAAAAATTTCAAGTTGATGAAAATGGTTTAATGAGGTTCAAAAATAGAGTTTGTGTTCCAGATGTGCTAGAGTTTAAGAAGAGTATTCTTGAGGAAGGACATCAAAGTGGTTTAAGTATTCATCTCGGTGCTACAAATATGTATCAAGACTTGAAGAAATTGTTTTGGTGGCCCGGTATGAAAAAGAAAGTTGATGAATTTGTTTATGCATGTTTAACTTGGCAGAAGTCGAAGATTGAACATCAGAAGCCTTTGGGTCTGATGCAACCGTTGAATATTCCAGAGTAGAAATAAGACAACATTTCCATGGATTATGTGTTAGGTTTTCCAGAGACTGCTAAGGGAAATGATTCGATTTGGGTGATATTGGATAGTTTTACTAAGTCGGATCATTTCTTATTGATGAAGATCAATCATTCCATGTAGAAGTTGGCTGAGATGTATACCAAAGAGATTGTCAAATTACATGGGATACCTTATGTTAGAACAAGTTTTGGTTCTGCAATTCTATCTGAGTTTTGATGATAACAAAGAGTATGTTTGTATGAACAATTTTGGTACTCTAATATTTATTATTTTGAGTATTTAACAAACATGTTCTGCTTCTAATGAAAGACACTGCCAATACATTAGAAGAGAATAAGTTCCGCTTCTAGCTACACAAGTTCTAATAAATAGTAGCAAATAGCTTCAGAAGGCTCTGAAGTAGTGACTCTGACACAAGTCCAAGAAACTATGTTCTGAAGATCTGAAGACAAAAGTTCTAACTGAAGTCTATATGGTGAAGACTTGTGTTTCTGAAGACAAAGGGTTCTCAAGACCTAGTGCTGAAGATTCTGAAGACAAAGTTCTAAATACTCTGAAGACTTGAAGTTCTGATGACCTAAGGTTCTATAAAGGGTTCTAAAGACCAAGTGCTGAAGATTCTGAAGACACAGTTCTGAAGACTCTGAAGACTTAAAGTTCTGAAGACCCAAGTGTTATTATCATTCTTCTAACGCATGCTCAGAAGCCTCTGACGTTAGAATAAAAATAGAATAATATTATGTGGTACAATAGTACATGGTACAAACAAATTATTCCATTCCACTACCTTGAAGGACAGACGTTGTGTGCGATCTTGTCTCCCACAAGATTATTCAAGCTGCCAACTTTCTAGAAGTTTCAGAAATACCCTTCAACAGTTATAGTATTTCATTGGCTATATAAGAGCTTGAAGACTATGAGAGAAGGTTGCTAATTCACATTATCTAAAGACTGTTCATACGCTTTCATTTCTCTAGTCTATATTGTTGAAAATCCGTTTACTTATTCGCTTGTGTAAAATCATATCTTTTGTAAATAAACCTTGTTTAAACAATTGATTTTCCTTAAGGGACAAGTTGGTCAGAATCCTTGAGAAGTATAAGATTAGTGTATCATGGATATTGTAACGTTAGTCACTTGCAGTTTTATTGTGCATTGTAATAGTCTATTTGACTATTGGATTAAGACCTTGTTGAGAAAGGCAAAATCACCTTGGCGGATGGACTAGACTAGCTTGATAGTTTTCAAGTGAACAAGTATAAACATAACTTGTTCTTTCCCTCTTGCATCTTATCATTATTATCACTAAGTGAAGTAACTTGTTACAGTTCAGAGGGGATTTTAAAAGGAAAAGTTTTTGATTTAAAACCCAATTCAAACCCTCCCTTTCTTGTGTTTTTCACACTCTCAGTTGGCATCAGAGCTCCGGTTATAAGGAATTGATAAAAATTTTGAATTTTTATCAAGCACCTACAAATTTTCAGTACCGATCCAAACTGTATGAAAAACATTGGTAGACAAAGGTAACAATGCTACTATAACTGGTGATAATAGGGATAATGATAGAGATCAGTATAGTGCTAAACATATTATGTTTGATGGAGAAAAGTTCGACTATTGGAAGGACATAATTAAAAATTATTTTCTGGGATATGACTTGGATCTATGGGATTTGTTAGTTGATGGCTACACTCACCCAATAGATGATAAAGGTCTACACATTGCCAGAAGTTCAATGACAGACGCTCAGAAGAAGGTTCACAAAAATCATTACAAAGCAAGAACAATTCTTCTTAGTTCTATTTCTTACAATGATATGAGAAGATCACAGATAGGGAGATGCAAAGTCTATTTTTTATTCTCTTCAGATGACTCATGAAGGAAACACTCAAGTTAAGGAGACAAAGGCTCCGACTCTAATCCAGAAATATGAAGCCTTCAGAATGGAAGATGATGAATCTGTGGAAACTATGTGTGATACGGTGGGAGAACTGACTTGAGGTTTTGCGTTTGTGTTTGCAAATGTTGCGGTTTAGCAAGAGTCGCCACCGACTTTTATTTTATCCAAAAGGAAAGGTAAAAAAGCACAGGAAAGACCTTTGAGATTGTTTTTGGGTTCGGGGGGTAGATTATGAAAAGAGAAGGTGCTAGCACCCTTTTAATCCATGGTTTTCCATGGGCTCTTAGTTACTTGTTTTAGATCACTTTCTTTGCTTTTTCAATTGTTTGAAATGGTGCTTTGTGTGGTTTTGAAAGTATTTTGAAAAGAGGCCTTTGTTTTGGCAATCTTTGTAATGATTCTTGTTTGTAAGAATGTATACAAAGATGTTTGTCTTTTGAAAAATGTTTCAATGTTTTGAAGGTTGTTTGGAAAATGTTTTGAAATTGTGTGTGTGTTTGAAAATAGCAAGGATGGTTTGCAAGTTTGATCAAGTAACTAGAAGCATCTACCTACTAAAAAGTCTTTCCTACACATTTTTATTCCTTTGATGTTGTTGATTTACCATTGCATTTGGTAATCAATCCTATCTTTGGATGTTAAACGGGACGGGCGTGGGTCATCGTATGACCATGATAACAATATTGCCAAGTACCTTAGCAAGTTTTTGGGACTAAAATCATTTGTTTTTAGGCAACCTTTTGATAGTGTCATCGAGGGACTATGATATTTTGTTTTGTTTTGATTTTGCCAAGATACCTAGCATGCATACCATGGCCATTTTGTTTTAAGGCAACCAAGTGGATGAAACCCTAGGGGTGCTTGTAGGCAAGGTGTTGTCATTTTTCATGCATTTTTGTCTTGTATTAGATCTTGTTATTTGTTTGATTTTTTGTCTTTGCATACAAAACCCTAGTTTACTATCATGGTATATGAAAGCAATAAAATGCGTAAAGTAAATCTAGACTATTACAACAATATTATGGGAGGGGGATACAAGTTTTGAATATGGGGATATTGCTCAAAATAAAACCCTAAAACTATTACAACCAAATTGAATTTATTATACAAATAAATAAATAAGCAAATATTTAAATATGCAATAAAATGTATGTATGCAAAAATATTTTTTGGTATTAATTTTATGTATGAAAAAATAAATTTATTTAAGTCTTAAAAATAAGAAAATAAAATGATTATTTTTGAAAGGGTGAAAAACCCTAATTTTTGTTTAATAGAAAATATATTCTAATATTATTTCTTTTATTCATTTTTTGTTCAAGAAAAAATAATAATAATATATACAAAATGTTAAAAAATTGAATATTGTATGAAAATATTATTTTAAGTGTATAAATAATAAAAATAAAAATGTATGATATTTTTATATTATTTACAAGTTTTATTTAAGAAAATAAATTCTATTTAACCTAATAAACTATTTTTATGCCATAAAAATAATAAAAATAATAACATAAAATGCAAAAATTTAAGATAATATTTTTATGATTTTATAATGTTCAGAAAAAATAATAAAAGTCAAAAATATAAAAATATCAAGAAAATATGAAAAAATATAAAAATAAACAAAAGGGGGGTGCAGTAGCAAAATGGGAGGTGTGAAAAGTAGAGACAACAAGCCCAAGCCCAAGCTCACTTCATCCCTGACCTCCAGACCAAAAACGCGCGCGCTGTACTTCAAATCATGTTCTTGCTATTCTTTGCATAAAATCAAAAACTTATAACATGAAAAATGTAGCTCATGATCACACGATTCCAATGATATAAAGAACATGACCCAACTCTCAAAGATCAGAGAGAATTTTAATGGCCCTAAATTCTGACCTAGTTTTTTCAGCATGTTCAACATCCAAATACTCTTAGCTCAGTTAATATAAATGGAAACTAAGCATATGTACAGCTCAAGCATGTTACAGACTACATTTTTGCTTCACAAACCTAAACTTAAAGATGCCTAAATAGAGAGATAGAAACTTGACAAATACCTTGTTCAGTTGAGTTTGGATATGGCAATGTGGGATCTTTGAGTGAGGCTTGAAGGTCGTGTGAGCTTGCTTGAAGTTTCCTCAAGCTATCTCAATGCTCAGCTTGCCTTGTAGATGCCTGAATCTTCCTATAGAAGTCAACCTGCAAACTCAAAAAGTGAAAATGGTGAAGCTTGAAACAGGGCTCACAGTTGCTGGACAAAGGCCTGGATAGTTTAGGTAGGGGGTATGGAATGTGTTTGAAGTGATTCCAAACAAAACTCACGATATTCTGAGATTGTTCAAATGATACAAAGTCTTGGTTTTACCAGATACACAAGCTTGCTTAACTTTTGCAAGTTGGTTGCTTTTGAAGAAAAGCTGAAGTGACAAAGCCAAATGCCTGTACAGGCTAGCTCAAGGTCTGATAAGAGTTGGTACAAATTGCCTGATATTTGTGGATATTGTTTGCAGCAAGAGATTAGGTCCATGGCTCAAGATAAACAAAGTTGTAAAAGCATACTTTATCAAAGTAGCAATGTGAACTTTATGCCATTTTTGGAATAATTCTTTGTGCAAAGCTCCCAAGATCAGAATAAAGCCAATGTCCAATGTGTTTGCATTAAATTAATGAGTGTAGAAGGGATTAGGACCTGTAAAACCAAGTACAAGCATGTTTGAAGCTGATTTGCAATTTGAACCAAAGTGAAAATTCCTTGTACAAAAGTGATAAATTGCCATTTTCATTTCTTCGATTCTCCCTAACCATAAATGATCTTTAAGAGTTCTTTGACATTTTGGAAAGCTTGTAACATGCTTATCTCACCCCTTTTGTGATCCAGTTTTATCCTGAGACATTTTTCTGAAGTTTAGTTTCATCTACTCTTCTAAGTTTGAGTTTTGTCTCAATTTTGTTAAAGTCTGTGTTACAGCTTCATTCTGACGCATGTCTTTGAAGGGCCAATTTTCATTAGACCCTGTGCTTGCTAAATCCAATTTCATTTTGTACCTTCTAAGTCTCGAGTATGCTGACTTTCTTTGTCTTTGGGGAGGGGGGTTGTTTCTTTTTCAAGAGTGTAAATTTTTGGGTTCTTTCATATTTAATCATCTTTAACTTTGAACGTTCAAAAGCTGTCGCTTTTCTCACTTATCAAGCTTAAGATTATTGAATAGGGACAGTTGTTGCACCCCAAAATTTACCCTCTTAATTTTAGAATTTTATGGCTTATGTTTCATCATACATATTCATGCATTGTGATGGGAGAAAATTATTCTTATCTTCCTGGTTTTCTTCAAGCTTTGGAAGTGGTTGTATTGACAATCAGTTCAAGATGGATCTCATATCCTCATTATTTTGATCATTCAAGTTACCAAAGATTCTCAGGCCTCGTGACATCTCAAGTTGATTCTTTGTTTCATCAGAGAATTAAAAATGGCAAGGGTTTCAAAGAAAATCACATTCTTCTCTTATCCACTGGCCCTTGTGCATGGTTTCTGATCACTGAAATATGTGACGTGTTTCTTGTTAAAATTCTTAGTCTCATCTTCATGAGATTTTCCTCATTGCATAAAGCACCCAGGGTCCGTGATTCAGTGCAATATTAGGGTTTACAGTTGAGGCTATCCTGAGTCAGATTTTGATTTATGATAAAAGCTTCTGAGCTTGAGAACTCTCTAATGATACATTGATTGTTTATGAAGCAATTTAACCAGATCTGAACTTGAGATTGGAGTCTCTCATATTTTTGTCATGTATTTATTGATAATTATCAATGGTGTTTTGGTATGTGGTTGTTATTGCAAAGATGTTCATTCAGATGATTATTGAATGCCATAGGATTAAGTGGTTTCAATTTGGCAAAGTTGAATCAATCTTTTGCGACACGATTGTGTGGACACTCTTGGTATTCAGAAATCTATCTAGGTTCATTAAGATATTTCATTCAAAATTCAACTAGTTTTTACAAGCACCATGGCAAATAAGATTGAATTGAAAGTTTCAAATTTGAATCTATACAAGTTTACAAGTCTGCTTACAAGTACAAGTGTGAACCCTTTTTTTAATTTAAAATTCACTACTAATTACAAATTCTCAATTCTCAAAGTTCAAATCACAATGTGAAATTACAATGTTACATTTCTTTAATAGACACATGTTTGTTCTAAATCTACAAAAAGAGAGTTCTTCTTTAAATCTTTAAGCTTTCCAAGGCCATTGCCTCAACTTCATCTTCAAGACCTTTCTCTCCATCTTCCTCATCAACTCACATGAAATAAGAAAATAGGCATGGTTGGAAAATCATCAATATTTGAGTAAAAATTCCAAACATGAACAAAGATTTCAAGCAAGTTTTTCGTAACTTCATCATTAGGGTTAGTGCAAGGAATAACTTTATTTAGGGAATTGAATCATGTTTACAAAAGCCTCATACATTTGATTCATAACAAATCATATTTCAATTTTTTGTCATAGGCCTATTCTCCTATTGCAAATCACAAAAGGCTAGTTTTGGTTCACAAAGGGAGGTGTAAAAAGACAAAGAAACTCAAATCTTTCATCAGAGTTACATGGCGTCGCGGGTCCATATAGCAAAAACTCAGCAATCAGAATTACAATTAAACACAACAACAATAACAGAAGCAGAAAATAGAAGAGCCGATATAACAATAAAAACTCCAGTTCACATCCCAACAAGAAGCATCACAAATCAAAAGTGTAAACTTAGTAAAAAAATTCAACCTAGTTACAACAATCAGATATCAAAAAAGGGCATATCAGACATAAAAAGTAGCACTCAAAATCACAAGTTAGAATCGGATTTCAAGCCAAAAAATCACAGTCACTACAACAAACATATATTTAACAGCTCAGATAACAGAAACACAATTTCCAAAGTCCAAACGCAAAACAATTCAGCAAGCCTGTTATCATAACAAATTGTAGAGTCCAACTATCAAGCATAAACCCTAATCTATCTCACTATAAAAGCATTGAATGCACTGAAATTAGGGGAGGCGCTGTTCACAAATTCAGAGCATAATTTTTCACATAAAATCAAAACCCTAAAAAAGTTCACCACATCCCTTATCTTCAAACCCTTCAAAAATCGTTCACAGAGAAAGAAAAAGGAAAACGATTCAAAATAAAAATAAAGATTATCGTTCTCACGAAGATATCAAACACAAAAACCCTATCGTTATTATCACTTTCCTAATGTCAAAAACCCTTCAGAAAATGTAAAGAAATCACAAGTTCGGAATCACAAAAAAAGAAGAGGAAAAGTATCATGTAACTACAAACTCAAGAATCTCATAAAGATCTCACCAGAAATCTCAAGGGAAATCGTATTTGAGCTCTAGGGTTTCCAAACCCCTTTCAAGATCCCGACCAAATCCTTCAGAATATGAGAAATCCAGCCATGGATTAGTGACAAGAAGAAGAAGACGAAGCGATCAATATACAGAAATTGAAGATCGAAGATGAAACATTGATCGCCGCCGCTGCCGCCTCCGTGAGGCGATTTCTGGCGCGGCAGAAGTGTCTTCTCAGGCGAGGAACCATTGAGAGAGAAATGAGAGACACAAGAGAACACAATTCATGAGAGAGAGATTTTGTTCTCTTTTGATTAGGATTTGGTTTATTTGTTTAATTTTGTTATTTAATTAATAACTAATCTAGCGGTGACACTTGTCACCTCCCTTGTGGCCACCATGTGATTCTTTGCAGGTACCTCACCAGGTCATACCATGCTCCCTCACCTTGCAGCCGTCAGATATGCATTAGATTGTTACTAGAAAGATCTAAGGAACCATATCTGAGCATCCATGGTGAGCCTCTTGGAACGTCTTCAACAAATCTCGTGAGCACATCCTCGTCAACATTATGGTGCACTCTCAAAGCATCACCACCAGATCACTCTTGATCAACATACAACGCTCCAACACGCGAGCCCTCATGCTAAACTCCTGGAGCTAACCGCGTGGAATCAAACGAATCACCTCTTTTAGGCCTAGTGAATTTCATTTCCAGCACCCCCAGATTGCTGTTTTCCGGCCCATTAACTTTTTCTCTATTTCCTTTATTTATATTTTCTTTGATATTTCTTTAATTATTATTTTGATTTCTATCATAATAAAAAATACAAAATAAATTTTCTTGTTTTAAATAAATAATTCATTAAAAATATTATTTAATATTATTAATTATTTTGTTAATTAATTCTATTAAATAAAAATGATTTAGTTTAATTAGTTATTTAATTAAATTAGTTTGGGTTGTATTATTTGTTTATTTAGACTTTTTTTATCATATTATCGATTCGACACATCCCCATTCGTAAACTTGTACCCCATCCCATATGGTTTGTAATAACTTAGAATTTTATTTTCTTTGTTATTTCTTTATATGTTTTAATTATTGCTATTATGCATATTTTGTCCAATTAAAACACATGGCCTCCTCCCGGGCTCATCATCAATGAATATCTATCCACCTACAAATGCACACTTGCACACATTCATAGTTTGGTCCTGGGATTTTCTACAGCGACAACTATTCGATCGAGTGTTCCAATTGGTCGTTTAGAATACTAGAGCCACACTAGTCCCACTTTCTAGGAACATGCATATAGCCAACTTGTATAGGCTTTTGATTTTTATCTTATGCATTGACGCAACTCTCTTCTCTCCCCTCGGTCCACATACCAAGAATTTTCTTAAAGGGTCTCATAGTTGAGTTTGGGCATGGCCATTCTCACAAGATTAATCAAGTTTTTCCCTTGATTAATCATAACCAAAATCAACCACTTTGGTCCATATACCAAGTGTTTCCATGCAAAAAGGGTCTCATGGTTGAGGGTAGGAGCACCTACTCTCACGAAATTAATCAAGTACACCCCTAGGTTAACCATAACCTGATTCAACTCCCATACACCCAGCATTCCATTTATATTATGGACACTTGTGCTATAATCTTGCGATTGATCATTGGTGCAACTCGGGTGTGATACAGTGGGAGAACTGACTTTAGGGTTTTGCATTTTATCGCAAATGTTGCGGATATTAAGAGTCTCCACCGACTTTTCTTTTATCCAATAAAGGAAAGGGTGAAAAGAACATGAAAGACCTTTTGGGAATTTTCTTGAGTTTAGCGGGTAGGTTATGAAAAGGGAAGGTATTAGTACCCTTTTCATCCGTAGTTATCTACGGGCTCTTAATTTCTAGCTCACTTTGAAATGCTTTATGTTTGTGTATGTTTGAAAAATATTGTGAAAACGCCTAATAGCAACAATTTTGTAATGATTCTTGTATTGTGGAGAATGTATACAAAATGTTTGTTTTGAAAATATTTTGAAAGGAAGTGTTGTTTTGTGGAAAGATGTTTTGAAAATGCCAATGTAAGGCAATTTTCTTTATAATAACCCATGTATTAGTCCTCAAGAGTGTTTATAAAGCTTTTTGAAAGTAGTTGTTTTAAGAGTGTGAAATATGGAAATTGTTTTAGTTTTTGAGCAAGTGATTACGAGCGATCTACCTACTCAAAAGAAAGTCTTTGTTCTTTTCCTCCTCCTTTAGACAATGCTATCCTACCATTAGTTAGTAGAGAGCCCTATCGTTGGATGTGAGGGACATGCATGAGTCATCGTACAGTCATAGAAGGAAAATTGTAGAATGCTTTAGCAATTATCATAAGGGACTAAGATCATTTATCGAAGGCAACATCGAAGGGTCATCGAGGGACTACGATCTTTTAACCGAGGGGCTTTGCTAAAGCATCCCACGTTCGAGGGACATGACTATTTTTATCCGAGGCAACAAGTGAGGTTTACCCTAGAGGTGCATGTGTGCAAAGTGCTTGATTCAATTATTTGTCTTGGATTTTGGGTTTTGCTATGATTGATTTTAATCTTTCCATATAAATCCTAATTACTAACAGAAATAAGGAAAACAATAAATTGCGGAAATTAAATGTCCTACGCTATTACAACGCTTTGGGAATGGGGGGGGGGGGTACAAATTTGTGAATGGGGAGGAGAGAAATAAATACTAATTATCTATTACACACCATTTACATAAATGATAATGCGAAATAATAAAATACACAAAAATGTGAAGTAGAGAAAAAGGAAAAAGAAATTGTTTTGGTGATTTTTGATAGAAAAAGGGTTTGATGATTAACCTAACTATTTAATTGTTTCTTTATTAAAAAGGAAGTTAATTAATTAATCAAACAAAACATAAAAATTTATGTTAATTTTAATTAATTAAAAACTAAGAATCTATATTGAATTAACTTAATTAATTTAAAAGGGAAATTAAATAAACAAAACCTAAGTCTAATTTATTTTTAATTTTAAAAGAGAAACTAATTGGCTTAGAAAATATTTTTGGTGTCTTATTAAGAAATAATTGAAGTATAAAACCTAATTCTAATTAATTAATAAAATAAAAATCAAAGTGATTTAATTTAAATTAATTTTATTTGTGAAAATTAAATTAATTAAAACCTAAACCTAATTCTTTTTATGATTTTTTCCTAGAATAAAAATATTTTTTTTTGTATTTTTATTAAATGAAATAAAAAAGATTGGACCTGTGGTGTTGTGAAAGAAATTTAGAGGGTGTGAAAAGGAATACTAGGCCCAAAACAAATTTTTTGTTTGGATCAGAAAAATAAAATAAGAATGAAAACGGGCCTGCAAGTTAGTAAGAGGGAGGTGTGAGAAAGAAATTCAATCAGGCCCAACACAAAAAGGTTCAGGCGCCTGTGAGATTCAATGGGGATGGCTTATAATGAGGCAACATGGGCTTGCAATCCTGAGCGTTGGATATGGCCATGTGATGATCAGGTGGTGAGCAAATGAGGTACACCATGCGCTTGTGTAGGCTTAATGTATTGGATCTGCAAGAAATATTTAAAAAAATACAAAAGGGTACTACTGAGGCTCGAACCCAGGTCTCTAAGGCAGACAAAAACTTTGTACATGCGCGCTTGCCACTGGGGTAGTTGTTTCATCTGGTCATTATACAACAACCACTAAATATATTATAAACTCGTTTCTGAACGTGACTTCATCTTCTTCCTCGCGCCAGTAATCAAAACAACATTTTTGAATTTCTGAAAATGCTTATTTTCTCAACCAAATTGGAAAATGTAAACATCAAAGTTGTTCCATTTCACTATGAATTCTACCATGCCATTAACTTAAGCTAAAACTCAAAGATTAAAATGAATTTCTGTTGGTACCAAACTGAACCCTAATTTTTTAGAAACTTCACTTCCAAAATTCACATCACACATCCAATATAAATGAAAACTAAGGATATGGTTAGCTTCATGGACATGATATCTATATTTTATCTTTTGAAATTAGATGCAAATGATGCTTAAATAAGGATTTCCAAATTTAGAAAACTTACCTCTTGAAGTGAAATCTTAGAAGCGTATGGATGCTTCCAGGTGCAAAGTGATGATTGATTAAGCTTCCTTGGACCTCCCTGAAGCTGTTACAGTCCTTACTTTATGCTGAAAGTTGTTGAATCACTCCAACCAAGTCAAGTTGCAAAACTCTATTTTTGAAAATGGAGGATGATGAAGATAATGTTACAGTGATGAAAAAGGTCTTTGGATAAGTTCTATATGAGTTATTGAAGCTCTGTGAATGATTTAGAATGAAAACACATGAGTGGATTAGGTGTTTGGAGTTCAAGGTCAAAAATTGCAAATAATGGAGTTTTGGATGCAAATTATGATTTGAAAGAGTATGAGTGTATTTTAGGGCTTATGAACTCGTCCCTTGGCTTGAAAATGGACCTCTCTATTTATAGAAAAATGTTGGAGGGAAGGAGCTTATCAGATTGTCAAGATCACAAGTTATGGTTTGGTTGGATTATATATGAAGCAAACTTTGAAACACATGGTTTCAATGTGAAGTTCAAGGCAATATAAAGTGGTTAGGCACTTTAAACATGTTGCTTCTGGATTTTGTGTTGAGTGTGTGCAGAGGGAGCAAGTGGAGGATCAAGGAGAGTTGACAAAGTGATTAAAGCAAACTTTTCCAAAATGGAAGTGTGAACTTTGTACCATTAATGGAAAATTTTCTTGAACAAATCTTGAATCAAGTGGATAATGGCTCAAAATTTTGTGTAATCTTCTGATTAGAGGTAGATACACAAGTTAAGAGGCCTGAAAAGCAAGATGATGCAGCATGGAATGAGGATTTGGTTACGTATTCTTCACAAATGTTACTTATAATTCAAGAATGGATGACCAACTTCATATATTCGAATCTCTTAGCTCAAGTATGATAAATTCATGCTCTGGGATGTTTTAGAAAGCTTAAAACATTGTCTATAACTTTCATGTTAACAACTTTGGCTAAATCAACAAGGAAGTTGGTGAAAATTGGCGAAGAAGTTGTGATGAAAAACTGACCAAAACTTGTTGAAAAATTCTCTAAGTGTTAGATAAAAACATCATGATTTCATGGGCCTATATCTCCTAATCCAAGAATTTTTTAGACATCAACCCTCAAGGAAAAAGTTGTAGAATTCATCAATCCCTACAACTTTCATGTTGAAAGTTTCCCTTGAATCAATTTGCATCTTAGTGAAAAATGGCCATGAAGTTGTGAATTTGTTAAGGATAAAGCACTAACACTTAGAAAATTTTCTAAGTGTTGGAAAATTTTCTATCTTTGACTTTTGTTGACTTTGTTGATTCTTGATGATCAAGCTTGATAATTTTGAATGTCTTGATAGTTCTTGATTTTTGAAGTTCAATGTTGACCAAAAAGTCAAATTTGACTTTTGTGTGATTGTTGACTTTTTCATTAATCAATTCAATTTTCCAACTATCAGTCATTTGCATCTTTGGAAATGTCTTGAGCCGTGTAATTAGGTCAGGATGTTGTATTTGAATCATCAAGATCATGCTTCAAGCCATTAGATCACACACTAGGTCAAAAGTCAATGGTCAGTCATCCTCAATCAAAACCCTAATTTGGGCAATTTTTGACCTCTGATGATTTGAGGGTTTTCCTTGAGGAATTATGATCAACCCTTAATAAAATGATGAATATCACCTCAAAATGTTGATGTTGGAAAAATATATTGAAGTTTGATTGTATGTTGACCACAATTGACTTTTTGTCCAATATAGTTGATTTTCAATCATTTGAGCAATTGACTGAGCAAATTTGTGATGCAAGACTTGAAAATTGGTATTGGAATTCTTGGAGACCTATTATGAACCATGAAATCCACTTAATGCATTAGAAGTCCAGTTTTCCTTGAGAAACCCAAAACCCTAGTTGTGGACCCTTGCTTAGGAGGAGGTTTGACTAGTCAACTCTTGAGAATCCTTGAGTGTTTGAGAATATTAGAAGAAGGTCTTAAAGAAAATGGGAGGGAAAATTTTAGGGTACAATAGCTGCCCCTGTTCAATCTTCTTAAACCTGAAGAGTTATATTGGCCTGTCCTCCATTCGTGACTTGAAGGTAGAAGATGATTGAACACTAAAGTGCCCAGAAATTTACACTCGCATGTCCCCAAAGTAATGCTGTTAGTTGATGTAATACTGGGAATGGGCTTAAAGATGCCATTTGGAGAATTGATGGAGAATTTTCAGAGATGGAATTATAGATGGCATCCAGAGTAACTGTTGAGAGAAATTAGACTAAGTCTACATTTGACTTTAATTGGGAGAAGTATCAGAATAAATCTTTGGTCGATTTAATCTGAGCCAAAAAATGTCTACTGGAAGAAGTATCAGAATAAATCTTTGGTCGATTTAATCTGAGCTAGAAAATATCTACTGGAAGAAGTATCAGAATAAATCTTTAGTTGATTTAATCTAAGCCAGAAGATGTCTATGTCTGTCTTTAACTGGAAGAAGTATCAAAATAAATTTTTGGTCGATTTAATCTGAGCTAGAAAATGTGTCTACTGGAAGCAGTATCAAAATAAATATTTGGTCGATTTAAACTGAGCCAGGAGATGTCTTTAAGGAGGTGTTCATCATGTAGATAGTCGCCCCGTCCTGTTTCAGGAATTGATCTACAATCTGTTTTTATTGGTAAACTCGTCCTGTTTCGGGAGTTCATACCAATGGTGATAAACATAGTAACCCCGTCTTATTTTAGGAATTGATCTTTACTTGCCCATAAAGGAAGAAAGATAGTTTCCTTGTCCTGTTTCGGGAGTTAATTTTCAACATGTTCATGTAGATAGTCACCCCGTCTTGTTTCGGGAATTGATCTACAATCTTTTTTACCCATAAATAGTTGCCTTGTCTTGTTTCAGGAATTAATCTGTGGCTGGTCATCCAGATAGTTGCCTCGTCTTGATTCTGGAATTAATATGGAACCTGCTTTTTGTTGGCTGTAGAGATAGTTTCCCCATCTTATTTTAGGAATTAATCTATGACCTGGTAACATAGATAGTTGTCCCGTCTTGTTTCAGGAATTAATCTTGGACCTATTTAAGAATTTGTTGATGATATTTGTCTTTTGATTAATCTTTCTGATTGGGATTATACTTAGGTATCCAATGATTCGGACAGCAAGTGCACAATCTTATCGTGTAGTTTTAAAAGATATCGAACCACAGAGACTGATGAATTGATCTACCGTCTTCTATTGTTACTTCGCAAATCTAAAGCTAATGAATGTTTGATTGGGTTGTAGGGAAAACTAAATACTAAATTAAGTTGGATTTTTAATAATCAATGAGCGTAACTACCAGTATGCAATAGTCGAACCTCGGGAACTAGCGACCGGTTGGGTGTCTTTATATTTTCAAAACAGCTTTCAGTAAAACTTATTTAGTTTAAAAACCCTCGTCTCACACTGTCGTTTTGTTGATCTAGGCTATGCAGTTAATCCTAACGTACGCTTCCGCCATCCCGCAGGAGTTAAAAACACCTTTTGAAAACTAAATAAAATCTTAATTAACTTTAAAGTGCTTCCGCTGTATTTTAAGCTAATGCCTAATTACTACTGTCTAGTTAAAAGATCTCAAGCATCCGCTTTGTTGACCCTAACCTCTATCTGTTCTTTACTTTCGTAACAAAACAATTAAATGATTAAAAATAGTAACTTAGACCAGAAAAGAAGGTTTTGTAGTAAAAATAATCCCAACTAAGTCACTCGATCCCTTGGTTAGGTGACCTTACATACCGGTATACGAATTCTAGCCTAACATAATATCTGACCAAATCACAGAACAATTCCAGAGACAAACAAAAATAAACATGATTATATTAATTAAAAGTAATAAAAATTCATAAACATAAACCTGGTAATAATTCTGGATATAGAAGCACTCCTGCACAAACTGTAGGCTTTGCTTCGATCGGGGAACAGATGTAACCGTACAATAAAAATAATGCTAGAGGAAATATAGAAATTGCTGGGAAATAAATAATGCTTAAAGAATATTTGTTTAGAGTAAAAATGAATTCTCCAAAGTTACTGCCCAAAAAAGAACTCTCTTTCTCGTATGGTCCAAGGTCCTATTTATAACCCCTGTGTGATAAGTTCGTTCTCGGTAATGTAGGAACACTTTGTGTTCCTTTGAGAAATAATAGCACCACTAAATTAGTTACGTTCTTCATGCATTGACTGAGTGGATCAGATAAATAGGGTGATCGTTGGATTTGTTTTGAATTGGTTTCCTTCCGTTGGATATGTGGTCAAGAGGGAGAAAGTGGCCTTGTGACGTTCGTCAAGTCCAAATGACGATGGTCACTTGGTCCATCACTTCGCGTGACGAGCGACAATACTCCTTGACGATGGTCAAGGCCTTCTTCATGGTGGGC
Organism: Vicia faba; assembly: GCA_948472305.1. Lineage (NCBI taxonomy): Eukaryota > Viridiplantae > Streptophyta > Magnoliopsida > Fabales > Fabaceae > Vicia > Vicia faba. The sequence goes on along the minus strand of OX451741.1, from coordinate 971,792,385 downwards.
CACGTGCTCACATGCTTGATGGGCTTAAGCTGATTTCTTATCTTTTGGCCCTTTTTGCTATCTTTGCACCTTTTTTTCTTCATTTCTTACAAAGTATTCAACTTAATGTGTATCTGCAAAAATAGAAAAATACCTGCATAATACCTATAAAATAATTTAATTTAAACTAAAGTATGAGAAATATTTTGTGTATATCAAGCCAGAAATATCACATATTTGTGTTTCATCAAACTCCCCCATACTTAAACTTTTCTTGTCCTCAAGCAAATGCTAAGTACGATGTTTTTCTAAACATGGTCAGATGCACGGTTATGACTCAGATCAACTAATATATGGCTGCATTGTGTTTTTGTCAGAAAATCGATAGCTTGATTCATGCTCCATTACTACGGAAATGACACTAGACAGTCCCATTTTACGTAAACTAGTTACAGGTCCTATCATAGCCCACCTCGAGTATTTGTCTTGTTTTGTCCTTTTTATTCTAGCACAATCACATTAAGCCCTTTATCTTTCCATGCACATAGTAGAACAATCGGTTAGTGGTTATGATCCTTTTAAACTTTAGAGGTTTCTGGCACAGTAATGTGGAAACCTTTTTCAATTCAATGGTTCGATGCGGGGGATCAGACCATAATCTGCCCTACCGAGTTCAGTACCAGATGCTCCTGAACCATCTACCAAATGATTTTTCATGTTACTTTGTAAGGTTTACATCCTTTGGATTAGACGATCAGGTAAGGATTGTCCAGTTTAATTGGTGTGTTTCCTTGCAACATTTTTCTGAAATATTATATCATCCACTTATATTCATCAACTTCCTGCGTAGTTTGTGTTTAAGACGGTGCTGACTGCTAATATAAATTACTCAGGTTTACTACATAGACTAACACTCAGGGTGTTGGAATAACAGGTACTTGAACTGACCTATCATACTCTGGGGTTGTAGAATGTCTAGACGGTAGAAATTTCGCTTAATCTTGCCACAGTTCTTGACAATTAAAGATCTTGCAGTCTATGTGTGATACGATGGAAGAACTGACTTGGGATTTTGCGTTTGTGTTTGCAAATGTTTCGGTTTAGCAAGAGTCGCCACCGACTTTTTATTTTATCCTAAGGAAAGGTCAAAAAGCACAGGAAAGACCTTTGAGATGTTTTCTTGGGTTCGGGGAGTAGATTATAGAAAGGGAAGGTATTAGCACCCTTTATATCCATGGTTATCCAAGGGCTCTTAGTTACTTGCTTAGATCACTTGCTTTGCTTTTCAATTGTTTAAAATGGTGCTCTGTGTGTGGTTTTGAAAGATGTTTTGAAAAGAGGCCATCGTTGTTGCAACCTTTGTAATGATTCTTGTTTGAATGTATATAAAGGTGTTTTTGTCTTTTGAAAAGTTTTCAATGTTTGAAAGTAGGGTTTTGAAATTGTGTTATGGAGTGTGTTTTGAAGATAGCAAGGATGTTTTTTGCAAGTTTGATCAAGTAACTAAGAGTTGTCTACCCTATTTTACTCAAAGATCTTTCTTATGTTTTTTTTAACCCTTTTAAAAGTGTTGTTTCACCATTGTATTTGGTGAACAACCTTGTGTTAGGATGTTAAACGGGACAGGCGCAGGTCATCGTATAGACCATGATAGCAATAGTGTCAAGTATTTTTGGCAATTTTCTTGAGGGACTTGGTCATTTTGTTTAGGCAACTCAGATAGCATCATCGAGGGACTATGATCTTTTATTTGTTTTTTTCTTTCCAAAGTACTTGACATGCATATCATGGCCCATTTTTGAAGGCAACAAATGGATTGTAACCCTAGGGGTGCAAGTGTGCATTGTGTTTGTTTTCATGCATTGTTATCTTGGATTAGGTCAAACTAATTATTGATTTTTATTTTACATACAAACCCTAGGTCTAATCATGGCATAATTGAAAGAATTTAAAGGTGCGAGAATTTAAATTCTACACTATTACAACATGATATAGGGAGGGGGTACAAATTTGAATTGGGGATTATTTTACGAGAAATTAAATTCTACATTATTACAACCAAATTGAATGGGTGAGGCATAACAATTAAATGTACAATATTTAAATAAATAAATATTAAATAAATGTATTATGCAAAAAAGTTTTTTATGTATGAAAAGTATTTTTAATGTGAAATGTAAACAAATAAAAAGTCAATTTCAATTATTTTGTTTTTTAGGGCAAAACCCTAATTTATTCAATAAATAATATTATTTATTATTTATATTCAATAATGTATTAATTTGTACAAAAAATAAAAGTATATTTAAAAAAGGTATTTTTTAGTATAAAAATATTAATAAAAATAAAATGTATTATTTTTGTGTTTTTTGTTTTTATTATTTAATAAGATATATTATATGTGTATATATATGTATTAAATATATTAAATGTATAAAAATAAAAATTAATTATTTACAAAGAAAATGTATATATTTCAAGAAATATTTTCAAATATGTATAAAAATAATAAAATAAAAGTATTTTTTACATTATTTTTTTATTTAAACAAAAATAAATATAAAGTATTTAAGATATTAATACTAGAAATAATTAAAATAAATGCCAAATAAATATAAAAATTTATGAAAATATTTTTTAAGTATTTTTTATATTTGAAAATAAAATATCAAGGTCAGAGAAAAAATAAAAATGCCAAAATAATGAAAATACAAAACAATGGGCCAGGGGGTGCTGAAAGTGAATTGGGAGGTGTCAAAAGTAAAGAATCACAGGCCCAACCCAGACTTCATCTTCAACCTCCAGAAGTTTGAAAAAACGCGCGTTTTCCACACTAACCTGTATCTCCTATTTCAGTGATCCTTTGACAAAACTCAAAACATGAAACTTGAGAGCATCAAACAACGAATCTAACCATATAAAAAACTTAAGGTAACTCTCAAAGACCAGAGAGAATTTCTCTGGCCCTAATTCTTAACCTAGTTTTTTCAGAAAGTTCATCAACAAAATTCTCCTAGCACGATTAATATAAATGAAAACTAAACACATGTATGGTTTCAGGGCTATGAGTACAACATCTTTCATTCACAAACCTAAGTCTAACTATTCCTAAATAGAGAGATAGAAGTTCATGAAATACCTGTTTCAGTTGACTTCGAGCTGGACAATGCAACAACTTCCAAGAGTGCTTGAGGTTCTTTTGAGCTTGCCTGATGTCCAATGAAGCTTTCCCAATGCTTGGCTTGTTTTGAAGTAGCCTGAATCGTGCTACAGAACTCAACCTGCAAAGCTTTGAAACAAAAATGGCAATGTGTGTTAATGGTGTTACAGCTAGCAATGGAGGTCTGGAATAGTTCATGTGAGTTGAATGGAAGGTATTGGAACAAGTTTGAGGCAAAACGCACGAGGGAAAGTGGAGATGGGGGTGGTTCTGCAGGGCTTGCCCTGTTTTGCAGAAAAATGGTGATTTAGGGTACAAGGAGGTTTGAGTGGTGAAGAGCTCGTGTTTATGACTCAAAGGATTGTTGATGTGTCTGCGATCGACCTAATGTGTCTAACGGTATCTTAACTGCAAGTGCACAGTCTATCGCGGTAGTAATAAAAATGATGTCGAACCCACAGGGACTTCGTAATCACTCTAGTGTTAAGAACAGGGTTGTTTAGCTAAGGCGGAAATTGTCACGTTTGGGTTTTAGAAGTTTAAAACAAAAGGGAAACTAAATTCGATTAAGGGAATTAATATTAAAGCGGTCGGAGCATAATGATTTGAACCTATGCGAATTAAGTTGTACCTAAGCATATAAAAATATTTAACTTAATTGTTCTGTAGTGCTTATCAGTTTAAAAACCCTCGATTCACACTCTCGTGGTCTTACCTCGGATCATACTCCTAAAGCCAAATGTCTGCTCTCGCTAGTCCATAAGTGTTTAGAAAGCATCTTTTTGAAAACTAAATAAGTCTAATTCGTTTTAAAGCGCTCTCGCTATATTTAAATCGAATGCCTAACTTTAGCTATCCGGTTAAAACCTCACACTCTCGTGGTCTTGATTTCTCCCTATTTCACTTTCTTCACTCTCTTAATAAAAAGCTTAAATTTTAATTATAAAAAGTCACGGCCAGAAATTAAGTTAATTAAGGTTTTATCTTAGAAAAACATTAATTTATTCGGTTATTTCATCACACCCCGACTACGGGTATTTAGCTACTCATAGTACTCGGAATTAAAAAGTAGGAAATAAATTCAGAAAACAATAGCGCATGCATCATAAATAAAGAATAAAAATATAACATAAATAAAATTGCAATTATATCAAATACAATAAAAACCTAAAAAGCAATAAAATCCGAGATCCTTCTTCCACAAGCCGGCAAGATTGGAACGTCGGAATTAGAATTTAAATGGACGAAATTTGGAAATAAAATCGAGATTAAAAATCGACAGAGCTTCCGCAAGGTTTTTGTGAACTAAACTCTCCTCCCTTTTCTTTCTAAGTCTAAGCTATATATAGAGAATAAAAGTACGGTTGGAAAAATATCTGAGTTCCTAAATTCTTGGTTTTACTGAGAAAAATGAGGAGAAAGTGGCCTTGGAAGTTGGAGAGAATTTAGGCATGTATGCATGCTTTGCTTGACCACTTCATTCAGTTTTACCACGTTCTGTTGCTTGACCACGTTCAAAGTTTAACACTTATAAGCTTGTTACGGGCGTGGCTGGGGCGTTACGCTCATTTTTCATAAGCTAGCGTGTTACGGTCGTGGCAGAGGTGTTACGAGCGTCACACTCTTCTGAAGCGTCTTACGGTCGTGGCAGGGGTGTGACGACCGTAATAGCAGCAAAATGGATTTTTTTAAACAGATTTATCTTTTCTCTTTGGTCTTGGCCGCAATCTCGCGCATTTCACGTTTCTTCTTAGTTTGAGCTGAGATATGTTGTACCTGCATAAAACCATACGGAACTCGGAATATTCGAGAGTTAATCGGGTAAATATGACATAAAACGGATAAATTTTATGGTAAATATATGATATGATTTCGCGTTATCAAATCCTCCCATACTTAAACCTTTGCTTGTCCTCAAGCAAATAGTCGTAAAAAAATCGGACAAGTGTTCGCTAGGCGCACGTGCACGACATACCTTTTATTTTCGAGATAAAACACAGGAAACCAATCGTTAGTCGGCCGGTACTTGAGTAAAACGTCAGTGATATGCCAATGACACAATTGAGTCGCGTATTTCCATCTTAACAAACCGCTTAATCGTTTCATCATATTTAAACCTCGATCCTCGCGTGCTTTTTCGCCCAGTTTCGTTCTGGCGCAATCACATTAAGCCCTTTGTCTTTTCACGCGCGTAGTGGAGTAGCCGGTTAGTGACTTTGATCCTATTTTTGTCGCGGGGTCTGGTACACGGATGTGGTTACCCTGGATTTTTCCAAATTGGAGGTTGCGGGGGATCGAGCTGTAGCACGCCCTACCAAGTTCAGAACCAGATACCTCTGAACCAACCAACAATGGACTTCTTCTCTTATACTTATGTCTCGTATGCGATCTTTGTCTTTTGGCACAAGATTTTCGTTGTTTAGCATCGAGATGAGAATGGTGTTTCATTGATTAGGCATCAAACACTTATATTCATCGGCTCCCCACGTGGTTTGTGTCCAGACGGTGCTAACTGCTAGTATAAACTACTAGGGGTTACTTCAAAACTTAAAAATCAAGGTGTACATATAACGTCTCGTTTAGACGGGTTGCATAAGTAGGATGTTCACGGTGTCATAGTCGTGTTGATTTTGTTTACTCGTTCTCGTCTACCTAACTAGGTTTCCGTTTTAAGGCAGGTATGTCGAGCTATGCGAGCGGAGAATTTTTTGGTATGGCTTAAAATACGGGGAAAACTTGAAAAACTTGAAAATATCATAGAGTTACCATAAATTTATTACAACATGAAGAAAATATAACGTCTCTCCCACACTATATCAGACATTGTCTCAATGGCATGATATAAGTTAGGAAGGAATACAAATAGAAAACTGTCGGAAAGGGAAAGAAATGAAATACAAAAACAAAAGAAAACTACTGGTGGCCTCTGCCTCTGCTTCGGGTGCTGGAGCATCGGGTAGGTGTGGCCTCTAGGTCGGTATCATGCGAGCCAAGAGCGGTGACGTCCATGCGTAAGGCGTTTATCTCGGAGAAAACCTCGTCCAGCTTCTCGTTGACATTGCACTGGCCGCTCAGGATTTGGACGTTTTGCGCATGTAGAGTGTCATACTGCTCCTGATGCTTCCTTTCAAGAGCTACAGCCATCTGATTTTGCTGATGGAGGGCTCTGAGGACGTCCTCCATAGTAAAAGGAGGTGGTGCAGAAGAGGACTCAGGAATGTCGGGAGCAGGTGTTTCGCGATCCAATTCCTCCTGGATTTCGTCAATTGGAGCAGCTGGCTGGGCATCGTGCACGGGAGCATGGCCGTCAGGGGTATCAAATAGCCAATTGGCTCGGTTATGCGGATCGATACGGTCCCTGAAAGGCAAAACAATGTTAGAATAAACAACGTTACAGATCACTGGATGGAACCGACCATCGTCCCGTTGGTAAATGAGATGAGCCGATTTGCAATGGTCTAAGGTAAGCAAGACCGGTGCTCTGGAGGGCAGATGGGCAAGGGTGTCGCCATGATTCAGGGCCAATGCAATAGAAGTGACAAGCCCTCCAAAATAGAAGGGTTTGCCGCCGCGAGTGTAAATAGAATGAATATGGGCCAAGAGGAATGGTGCGGCATTGATTTTCTGATTAGTAAACGCACATTGCATGAAGAACAGCTCTTTAGAGTTAAGCTTGTGGTTACTATCCCTTGCGAAAATGGTGTTGGATAAGATGCGATGGAAGTAGCGAATGGCGGGGTTATGGATTTGGGTAGCATTGAGGTGATCATAGGAGTTAGCCCGATTGTTGGTCAAGCTATGCCAAAGGTTGAAGGATTCCTCATGCAAGGTGTCAGGAACACGTAGGTGAGCGCCTTCATCGGTACAGAAGTCGAGTAGGCGACCGAATGCATTCTGAGAGAAGTCGTATTCGGTGCCGAAAATGAGGAACCTTACCACACCGGTAAGTTGATTTCTTGGACCATTCGGAGTGATGTAGCAAAATGAACTGAGGAACTCAAGGGTGAGATTCTCGTACGTTGGTTGGGGCTGGCTACATAGGGTCCAAAGGTTGACATTCTATAGGAGGTGTTGGACACTTTCAAGTAACCAGAGGTCTTGGAGGCAGTCAATGTCGACGAACCTCGTGGGATGGATGCCTCGGCGTTGGAACTTCAGGAACCTCGTGCGTTGGGTTTCACCTGCTTCACCATCGCGTAGGTAGATGCCTGGGATTTGTTGGTTGATGTTTGCCATTTTGGAATGCTAAAGCGTTAGAGATAGTGGGTTTGGGTTGTGGGATGGAGTTTGTGAGGTATCGGTTGTGAGATGGAGATAATGATGAGGGAAAAATATTGGGAAGGATGAAACTTAATGGAGAATGAAGGTGACTTAATGGATGAAACTTAATGGGAAGGTTTTGAAATAGTGGAGAAGAGGGAAGGTTGCAGAAGAAGCGCTACTGTCTGCTACAAGGGTCACTGATGTAACCCGTGTTACGGTCGTAACACAGGGATGACGATCGTAACACGCTAAAAGGCGTGTGGCGAGCGTAAGAGGGATGTGACGATCGTATTGACTGCAAAATGTGAAATTTCTTAACAGACTGTGCTGTATCAAGTCTGCAACATTCTATCTCTACACAAAGGCATTTTAATAGCAATATAAATTCAATGGTATACCAAGAAAATGCAAGCATATATGTTCCAAAACATCACACCATCAACAATTAGAGTAAAAACCCGCAATATATGTAAAGCAGTATAATTCGTGCAGAGGAAACTAGCAAACCAGTATTAAACAACTGAAACGATGATTTCGTAAAACTGCATGTTCAACAACATAAACTCAAAAATTACATAAAGATAAATTTGTTCTACATTTAAAATGAAACTGAAAGTGTGCAGAAATTGGAAACTTCCTAGAAACAAAACAAAATGAAATATAAAAACTGTAGCTGCCATTCATGACTTCATCCAAGCTTTGCTTTAATTTCTTCGAGTGAATTATGAATATGATAGAATTGCTCCACTGTTATGTCGGTTAATCCCATTATTTCCATACGCATGCTTTTTATTTCATCTTTTAATCCATTAATGTTAGTCTGGTAGGTATTAAGTGTGGTGGCAATTTTGTTAAGGCTATCATATAATTCCTCGAATTTTCTCTTTTGGTTTATACCCCTAAAGGTGGTTTCCAAGAAATTATGTGGATTTGGTTCCATGGTTATTGTTAGGGAAACAAGCCAGAAGAGAAGGTAGAAGAGAAACAAAAACTTTTCAGAAATCCTGTGGCAATTAAAATTATTTTGAAATCAGCAGCAGTTTTATAGAAATTAGAACAAAAGAAAGAAAAATAAAACTTAAATAGGAATAAATGCAAAAACGAAAAGTATAGAAACAAATAACAATTAACAAATAGGTGGGTTGCCTCCCACTTAGCACTGTTTTTAACGTCAAAAGCCTGACAGCTCAGGAGTGCAAGCACTCATGGTGGTTCTCTCGAGAATGACTCCTCGGTTGAAACTTTTAGTAATCATCGTTTTCCATGGCCACTTATCAAGCCATCTCACATATCCCTCACCTTTTCTTTTCTTTCTTCTGTGGGGTGGTTCATTCTTCTGAACTTGTGGTGGTGGTTCTGGATCTATCCTAAGTATCAACTTTTCAAGTTTGGGGTTAGTGATTTCATCCACCACCTCAAAGGTTAACCTTGCCTTCTTAACAGTAATTATATCCTTAGTTTCACGGTCCTCTAATTTTCTCTTTTTATGCGATACTTCCAACAAGGGTGCATTAGTGGATTTGATCTTGCCTCAGAGATATGGCCCCATGCCTCAAGGATCTTGGTTTGACATAAAGTGTAACTTTTCAAAAATGGCAATATACCTTTTTCCAAATAGGGATTAGTTTTGTGCGCAATGTCCAAATGGCCAAGATAATGCATTATCTCAGTGGATTTGCATTCATTTAAGGAGTGTAAAATGGTTTAGAGGCCTGCAAGCTAGTACAAAGCATGCTGATTTGAAAATGCAAGTTGTATGAACATGTATTGGTCATGGATCAAAGTGAGTTTTTGCCAACTTCAAGCATTCGATTCTCCCTAACCACAAAAGTGTTTGAGGAGTTCTTGGACAATTTGGAAAGCTTGAAACATGTAATATAATCCATCTTTGAAATGCAACTTGAAACTCCAAGTGGAACTATGTGAAAAATGTCCAAGAAGATGGGTCAAAATCCTGCCTAAACTAGGGCAAAATTTCTCTAAGTTAAAAGTTTTAGGTACCCTTGTTCCAAAAATCATAACTTGAGATAAAAGTATCTTTTGAGAAAACTTTGTGAATCAAAGTTGTATACTTTGTGATGGACTACAACTTTCATGTTGTAAGTTTTGTTTGAATCCATTTGCATATTGGTGAAAAAATGGGACAAAGTTAGGAAAAAATAAGAAAATTTTATAACTTAGAAAAATTCTAAGTTATGAAATTTTCCATTTAAAACCCTAATTTGCATTTTTGGGTTTCTTGATGAACAAGTTTCATAATTTGACATGTCTTGATGAAAAATGACCCTTGGCACTTGATTTTGACCAAAAAGTCAAAGTTTGACTTTTCAGTAACAGTCAAATTTTGATCAGTTGACTGAAAAATTCATCTGTCAATCCTATGCATTTGAGATATTTTGAACTTGTTGAATGGGTCAAGATGATGTCATTGAGTCCTTGAGTCCATGGTTGAGCTTGATTTGCCATTGGTTAGGTCAAACAGTCAAAAATTGCCTTTGTACAATCAAAACCCTAAAAAATGACCATTTTTCCCTTTTGATGATCTGATCAAATTTCTTGTGGAATTATGATCCAAACTTGATCAAATGGTTCATATGAGTTCATAATGTTGATGTGGGTCAAAATTCATGAGGTTTGACTGTCAATTGGCCACAGTTGACTTTTTCCCCAATACAATTGATTTTTAGGTCAACTGTCCAATTGACTGGGCAAAGATTTGAATCAAGGCTTGAAAATTGGTATGGACAAACTTGTGAGTCCAACATGAAGTATGGAAGTCAATTTGGGCATTGTAGGTCAAAATATCCTTGTGCAAACTCAAACCTTAATTTAGGTCAACAGTGCAAAGAGGTGTCTTGAGCAGGGGAAACCCTAGCTTGATCTTGAATTCCAAGAGTCTTGTGATGAGAAATGTTGATGAAATGAGAGGGAAAATTTTGGGGTACAAAATTATGTATTTGTCAAGTGAGTCAAGGTTATGCTTTAAAACATTTTTTTATAGGGCTCAAAAAGAAAGGGGAGTCTAAAAGAACAACACAAAATGCTTCAATAGATAACTTGATAAATTTTTTTTTTGAATTAGAGATAACGGAAGGGAAATTACAAAGAAAATAAAAATTACTAGGAAAGGGAAATACTTCCTCCCCCATACTTGAATCATACATTGTCCTTAATGTATTGACAGAAGATGGAAAGGGGAAATGGAAACTAGACAATCATTCTTCCTCCTCTTGTCTTTGGAATCTACCACGTGTCCTCACTCTTCGACACGCTTGCTCATTGTTTCTGGAAGATTCGCCTCCATTCCTCTGAGAAATAACGTTATGCAAGTCGTCAACACGAAGTTTTAAGGCTCACATATCTTTCGTCATTCCTGCGGTGAATTCCAGCATAATTTGATCATTCCTGCGAGTCTAGTCGTTTTGGTCTCTCTGCATTTGTTGCATGAGATTCATCATTTCAGTTTAGCGCGTCTCGAGGCTCTGGTAGCATTGAGTGGACAACTGGTTTTGCTGCATTATTGCGGCATAGATTGCATCGATGGTGGCGGGATTGTTGGCGTGTTGTGGTTGGGGCTCTTGCTGCTATAATTCTTCTTAGATTTCATCAGCGGTAGCATTGTTGGCCTCACCTTGATTTTCTTGCTCATTTTCTCTGGGTTCTGGGGCGTTCAGGTTGTAAAGCCAATTATCCAGATTGCCCAAATTTGTACGATTGTGATTCAGCATTATCACACTACAAACTTTTGTATTCTTAACCATTAGATAGTACCCTCCAGCTTCTCGCACTTTAATCAGGAGGCCAGCTATACAGTTATCAATATCCATATAAACTGCTGGCAGCAGAGGTAGGAGTTGAATCCTTTACCCCCAGTTCAGGTGAACTGCGATTGTGGTGACAATGCCTCCGATACAAAAAGGCGTAGTCCCATCACTCATAACAAGGTTTTGAATATGGGCCATCATTAAAGTAACGGGATTAAGACGGAGGTCTTGTGAAAAGGTACAGTGAAGAGCATACAACTCTTTAGTGTTGACTTTGTTGTTGTTTTCCCTTCTGAACACTGTGTTTGCCATAATGCGATGTAAGAAGTGAATGTTCAGGTTGTGAATGTGAGAGGCGTAACGTGATTCGGGAATAACATTTGGTTCACCGGTTATTCTCTCCCATAGTGCGTATGCACTTCCATTCCAATCCAATTCTGGAAGAATGCAATATTGCACATTATTTCCACGGGGAAAATGAAATATGTCGCTCAAATTTTCATGGCTAAGTGTGTACTCTCGGTTGAACATCCAAAATTGAGCAGCTCCCGTTAGGTGTGCGTCGGCATCATCGCAAGTGTGATAGGCGTAGGAGCTTAAGAATTCCAACGTTAGAGCTTCGTAGGTTGGTGTGTTCATCGTGCTTATAAAGCCCAGGCCAGCTTTGTTCAGCAAGCCTTGCATGTGGGTTTGCAACCCCAATTCTTGCAAGCAGTTGTTGTCGACGAACCTCGTGGATGTTAACCCTCGACGATGGAATTTTATGTACCTTTCCTTTTGAAGTTCACCTACTTCTCCTTGTCAGAGCACGAGATGGCGCATGTCGGGTTCGGCTTGGTTTGGTGGATTTCTTCGGGCGGCCATAATTTTGAACTTGATAGAGAAAAAATGTACTTGTGATGAAGATATGGAAAGTGGGTGGTAGTGATGAAAACTAAGGGATGGGAGAAAGGTTTATATAGATGGTTTTTATTGAGTATGAAATTGAATGGGGTTTATGGGATGATTATGAATATGAGAGGTTATGGAAGTTAAGGATGGATGGAGTAATGGGGTAGTGGGGGTTTTAAAACAAAATTTCGTTCACGTTTCAATGTGGTTCAACGGTCACGGGAAGAGGAATCGTGGGAGACAGGCTTCTGACGCTTGTCACGCGTTCCTGATGTTCGTCAGGGTCAAAGAGATAAGCTCTGACGCTCGTCACATGCTTCCTGACGTCCGTCAGGGTGTAATGGTGCCCGCATGTCTTTTGTTTGACCGCGTGCAGTAAAGCAAGAATTAATTAATTTATTTATTCATATAGTTTGAGTAGTGTTGCAAGGGATATTTATCTATGTGAATACTTAGTGACACATAGTAGAATCGGAGGAATGATAGTCGGAATAAATAAATAAGAAATAATTTAATTAAAGATAAAATAACCGAATATGCAAAGTATGAAATGTAAATGAAAATAAATAAATACTGTGAAATAAATAGATAAATTTGAAGTAAATAGATAAATAGATATTTGAAATTTTTAGAACCGAAAGCAACAAACTATTCGAGAGATATGAGTATAAAACAATAATGAGTATTAAGAATAATAATGAAACCCTCCCCATACTGAGAACAAACAGTGTCCTCACTGGGGTGGCACAGAAACAAAACTATCGAGCACTAGGACCTCCTAGAGGTGCGGCAGTAGCGTGCAAATGCTGATAAATATGATCAAACTGCTCTGTGACGACATCCATGAAATGAAAGAAGTCACGCTGAAGTGTGCTGATATTATATTTAACGGTGGTGAGCTCTCCGCGGAGCATAGTAACATCTAACTGCAGTGTCGTGATAGCATGTGCATGATCAACCATAGGGATGTCCATAGCTTCGGTAACAAGGGGAGGTGTAGGGTATTCTAATGGAGTATAGTCATGGTAACCGGTAAGTGTGGACGGGTCGCTCTCCTCCCTCTCAGGGTCATGTTCATCTGTCTTTTCTAGGTTATATATCCAGTTTTTCTTAGTATAGACACTTGTGTTCTCAGAGATAGGCAAGAGGAAGTAGTAGACAAGGTCATTTCGTACCAGCAGCTGAAAGTGAGGTGGGTCAAGGTTACCTATTAGAGATATGTTAAAATAGAAGGGGATATCCATGGTATAGTACCTGCCATATGGCATAAGGCGTGATAAAGATGACCGCAGGGATAAGGCCTCGGCTATCATAGTGACTAGCGCACCAACACAGATAGGTCCATGGGTACACTGAGCTATAGCAAACATGTTGGCGATCATAAATGATGCACCAATGACGGGTCTGGATTGGAAAGCACAGTAAATAATGAATAACTCATCCCTAGAAACTGAGAGTCTATTTATAGGTTTTCCAAAAAGGGTGAAAGCTAATATATGGTGGAAATACCTAATTTCAGGGTTATGGATCTCAGTCACATCTAGGTGGTCAGGGTCCTCAGGGTATTGGCCAGCTATATCCCTCCAAAAGTGGTTAAGTTCAAAATTAAGGTAGTCATCCTCCTGGGTTTCCATGTAGGCATCTATAGAACTAGGGAATCCTAGCAGCTCAGCAAGACGACGAATTGTAAAATGGTGGGTGAAGCCAAATAATCTGAAGGACATTTGTCCCCTACTACGTCCTAGGCCTTGGGTGGGTTTATAAATGAGTGAGCTCAAGAACTCTAAGGTGAGGTTTTGATATGTAGGGTATTTATGGGCAATGAATCCTTCCCATCCTATCTGGTTGAACAAAAAATATACACTCTCCCTGATGCCTAAAACTGTCAACGTGGGATCATGCACATAAGTAGTCATGCTCATCTGGCGCTGAGCCAATATCTCATATCGCCGCTGCTGGGCCTCCGTGGCGAAGGTGATAGTATCCATAAATGAGTTTATTTTGTAAGTTCCTGTGAGTCGGTACTAAAATTTGTAAAAGAAGAATGCAAATAAACAAAATATGTAATGAGAGAAAGAAAGAAAAAGAAAAATTTGGGAATAAAAATCAAAATGCAAAATAAAAATATAAAGAGATTTGAAAGAAATTAAATGAAAAACTTGTGGGTTGCCTCCCACACAGCGCTTGTTTAATGTTGTTAGCTTGACATTATTTTAGACGTGAATTAGTTTCCTAATTCGGGCAGTAGCTCTAATAGTGTTAAGCTCGCGGTGTAGTCCTTGTTTTCAACGCTGTAATAATGTTTTAAACATTGGCCATTTACTAAGAACGGGTTCGTGGATTTTCCTTTGATCTCGATGGCACTACTGGGGAAAACTTTGGTCACTTCGAAGGGTCCAGACCATCGTGAACAGAGTTTCCCGGGAAAAAGTTTTAGACGAGAGTTAAATAGGAGAACTACATCTCCTTCATTGAACTCCTTCCTTGAGATTCGTTTGTCGTGCCACTTTTTCGTCCTTTCTTTGTAGATCCTCGCATTTTCATATGCGTCTAATCTTAGTTCTTCTAGTTCATTTATGTCGAGGATCCTTTTCTCACCTGCCGCAGTGTAGCTTAGATTTAAAGTCTTAATTGCCCAGTAAGCTTTGTGTTCAATTTCCACTGGCAGGTGACATGACTTACCATAGATGAGTTTAAAGGGTGTTGTACCGATTGGCATCTTAAACGCCGTCCTGTAAGCCCATAATGCTTCAAGTAACTTATCCGACCAGTCCTTTCTTGACGTGGCAACAGTTTTTTCCAATATTTGTTTTATTTCTCGATTTTAGACTTCCACCTGTCCGCTTGTCTGGGGGTGGTATGGTGTTGCTACGCGGTGTTTCACCCCATATTTGGTTAGGAGTTTATCGAAGATTTTGGATATGAAGTGGGATCCACCATCGCTTATGACTTGCTTGGGTACACCAAATCTTGGGAAGATAATATTCTTGAAGAGTTTAATCACGACTCTAGTATCATTTGTTGGAGAAGCTATTGCTTCGATCCATTTCGAAACATAATCTACAGCCACGAGTATATATTTGTTACCGAATGAGGACGGAAATGGTCCCATGAAGTCTATTCCCCACACATCAAAGACTTCGACTTGTAGAATGCCAGTCTGAGGCATCTCATCGAGTCTGGATATGTTTCCAGTGCGTTGGCATCGATCGCAGTTAAGGATGGCTTTGTGCACATCTTTCCATAAATTTGGCCAATAGAAACCAGACTGCAAAATTTTGGCACATGTCTTTGACGTGCTTGTATAGCCTCCGTAAGGGGCATCATGACAATGAGAAATAATGTTTTCAATTTCGCTTTCCGGGACGCATCATCGGAATATACCTTCGGCACTTCTCTTGAATAGTAAAGGTTCATCCCAAAAGTAATGTTTCAGATCGTGAAAGAATTTTTTCTTCTGTTGATAAGTCAGATCAGGGGGTAGGATTTTGGCTTCCAAGTAATTTGTTATATCCGCATACCATGGTAAGGTTTGGTTAGTTTGGACAAAGATCACAGTTTCGTTTATATCATTATTTATTGCGTCTCGGATTTCTTGTGAATCACGGCTAACAGCTTGTGTGTCAAGTTCTAAAAGCAGTTGATTTGGATTTAATTCAGGTGGTTCTTCGCTGGCATCTCCTAAGTCCATATGAGCTAACAGACGTTCATACGGGAAGTCATCGTTAATGGGTACCTCTTCTGGTGTCAGCCTCTCCATTCGGGATAAATGGTCGGCTACTACGTTCTCGATACCTTTCTTGTCTTTAATTTCTAAATCGAACTCTTGTAGAAGTAGAATCCATCTCAATGGTCTCGGTTTCGAATCTTGCTTGGTTAAGAGGTATCTAATAGCTGCATGGTCTGTATAAATGATTATTTTTGTGCCTACTAGGTAGGAGCGAAATTTGTCCAGTGCAAAGACTACAGCTAAAAGTTCCTTTTCCATGGTTACGTAATTCATCTGTGCAGGGTCCAAGGTTCTACTTGCATAGTATATCGCATGAAGCTTCTTATCTCTTCGTTGTCCCAGGACTACACCTATGGCGTAATCACTTGCGTCGCACATGATTTCAAATGGGAGTCTCCAATCAGGTGGTTGCATGATTGGTGCGGATACAAGAGTTGTTTTTAATTGGTTAAATGCCTTTAGGCATTTGTCATCGAAATCGAATTCAACGTCTTTCATAAGGAGGGTAGTTAGAGGTTTTGATATTTGCGAGAAATCTTTTATGAATTTTCGGTAGAAACCGGCGTGTCCTAAGAAACTGCGTATTTCTCTTACTGTTTTAGGGGGTTGCAAATTTTCTATGACTTTTATCTTAGCTTTGTCGACTTCAATCCCCTTCTCAGACACAACGTGTCCTAGTACGATTCCTTGTTTGACCATAAAGTGGCACTTTTCCCAATTCAAAACGAGGTTAACTTTTACGCATCTCTCCAAAACTTTCTCTAAATTTAGTAGACAATCTTCAAAACTCTCTCCACATACAGAGAAGTCGTCCATAAAGACCTCCATGATATTGTCTATGAAATCAGCAAAGATTTCCATCATGCACCTCTGAAATGTGGCGGGAGTGTTGCATAATCCAAACGGCATTCGTCTGTAGGCGAAAGTTTCATAAGGAAATGTGAATGTTGTTTTCTCTTGGTCATCGGGGTGAATAGGAATTTGAAAGAATCTTGAGTAACCGTCTAGATAACAGTAATGAGAGTGCTTAGCTAATCATTCAAGCATTTGATTGATGAACGATAGAGGAAAATGGTCCTTGTGAGTGGCTTTGTTTAGCTTCCTATAGTCAATACACATTCTAGCTCCGCTTACAGTTCATTCCACTACAGCTTTGCCTGCTTTGTTTGTTGTTACTGTTATACCACCTTTCTTTGGTACACAGTGGACTGGGCTTACCCATTGACTATCAGAGATTGGGTATATGATTCCTGCGTTCGGAAGTTTTTTTACTTCGTCTTTAACTACGGTGCTCCATATTGGGTTAAATCTTCGTTGATGTTCTCTAGAAGATTTGCAATCATTTTCTAGCATAATACGATGCATGGAAATGGAAGGACTTATTCCTTTGAGATCTGTAATGTTGTATCCCAAGGCGAATGGGTATTTTCTTAAGACTTGTAATAATTTGTCTGTTTCTTGTTGTCCTAAGTCCGCGTTGACAATTACATGTCGTTTTAACTCGGTGTCAAGGAATTCATATCTAAGGGTCTTAGGTAATGGCTTAAGATCCAATGCTGGTTTTCTTGGACAAGGCATGTGGTTGGGTGTCAGAGCTAAGCATTCACTTAAATTATCGTCTCGGTATTCGGGACACCATTCATTATCTTCGAATATAAGAGGTGTGGGAATCTTCATGGTTTCAGAATAAGGTATCGGTTCCCATTTGATTTCTCTTACGCATTCGTCCATGATGTCTACCAGATAACATGTGTCATCTATGGCAGGCACTTGTAGGAATTGTGTCAGAATAAATTCGACTTTCTCTTCACCTACTTCAAAGGTTAGTTTTCCCTTTTTTACATCTATGATAGCTCCAGCGGTAGCTAAGAATGGTCTTCCTAAAATGATAGGTGTACTTTCGTCTTCTCTAATGTCCATGATTATGAAATCTGTAGGGATGTAGAATTGACTTATTCGTACAAGAACGTTTTCCAAGATTCCTATTGGGTATTTGACAGAGCGATCCGCCAATTGAACGGACATCTTCGTTGGTCTTAGTTCACCCATTTCTAGTTTGTTGCATATGGATAAAGGCATAACGCTAATACTAGCTCCTAAATCACATAGGGCTTTGTCTATGAGAAACTTACCTATATGACATGGTATAGAGAAGCTTCCAGGATCTTTCAGCTTAGGAGGCATCTTGTTTTGGATAATTGCGCTACATTCTGCAGTAAGTGTGACTGTTTCGTTATCTTCTAGCTTTTTCTTGTTAGATAAGATTTCCTTGAGGAATTTGGCATAGGAGGGCATTTGAGTTATGTCTTATGTGAAAGGAATTATTATATTAAGTTGTTTCAGAAGTTCTACGAATTTTTTAAATTGCCCTACATTCTTAGGTTTGGCTAATCTACCAAGAAATGGGATTTTGGATTTATAAGGCGGTGGAGGCATATAAGGTTTTTCTTTTTCTGTGTCTTTGGCCTCTCCTCCTTTATCTTCTTCGTCCTCCTTTGGTTTCTCTGGTTGATTTTCCTTCTCAGTTGGTATTTCGGACCTTTGATACATACTTTGATTTGATAGTCTTGGGTCAGGCGGTCCATCTAAATCGGTTCCACTCCTTAATATGATGGCATGATCATGCCCCTTCGGGTTAGGTTGTCGTTGACCAGGGAATGTATCAGCCGGTGCAGCTGTAGGTGCTTGTTGTTGAGCCACTTGAGAGATTTGGGTTTCCAACATTTTATTGTGGGTGGCCAAAGCATCTATTTTGTTTGCTAATTATTTTATCTGCTCGTTAGTGTGTATGTTTTGATTTTGGACGTCTTTGTTTATTTGTGCTTGGGTAGCTATGAAGTTCTCCATCATCAATTCTAAGTTTGATTTTCTAGGTACACTAGGAGCGTTTGCAGCAGGTTTCTGATATCCATGTGGCACGGCAGGTGCTTGGATTGGAGCATATAACGCATTGGGGTTTTTATATGAGAAATTTGGGTGATTTTTCCATCCAGGGTTATATGTGTTTGAGTAAGGGTTTCCTTGAGCATAACTCACTTGGTCAGTTGGAGTCCCTGCCAAGATCTTACATTCGGTAACTAGATGTCCAAGTACTCCGCATATTTCGTAATTTGGAGTTATAACAGCCACGATGGCTGGAGGTATTGCGGTCAAATTATCTATCTTTAGGGTGAGGGCATCTACCTTAGCATGGACACTGTCTAGATCGTTTATCTCATACATGCCTCCTTTTGTCGGTGTTTTCTCTGCAGTACCTTTGTCTACTTGTCCTCTTTCACTTCCCCACTGATAGTGGTTTTGGGCCATGCTTTCTATTAGAGCATAGGCAGCGGTGTAGGATTTATCCATAAGTGCACCTTCTGCAGCAGCATCTATCGTTAATCTTGTATTGTAAAGGAGACCATTATAGAAGGTATGGATAATCAACCATTCTTCCAAGCCATGATGTGGGCATAGTCTCATTAGATCCTTGTATCGTTCCCAAGCATCGAAAAGGGACTCGTTTTCCTTTTGCCTAAAATCGCTTATCTGAGATCTTAGCATAGCTTTTTTGCTTGGCGAGAAATACCTTGAAAGACTTTTTTCAGCTAATCCCATGTGGTGACTGAGTTTGCGGGTAGATATTGGAGCCAAGCTCTGGCTCTGTCTCTTAGAGAAAAAGGGAAGAGACGAAGTCTTATTGCCTCTTGACTGACCCCATTGTTCTTAATTGTATCTGCGTACTGTAGAAATATTGATAGATGAAGATTGGGGTCTTCCATTGACCCACCAGAGAACTGGTTCTGTTGTACAGCAGACAACAAAGAAGGTTTCAGTTCAAAGTTGTTAGCCTCGATTGGAGGAGCAACAATTCTATTGTGTGGTTCATCTTGCGAGGGAATGGCGTAGGATTTGAGTGGGCGCGGAGCAGGATTGGCAGCCATTTCTTCGGTTGGTCGAGGAATATGAGATTCGAGTGATTGACGAGGTGGAGTGTTATGCAAGAGATGATACTCTTGAATGCGGCGTCTAAGTCTGAGATACCGCTCGATATCGTTGATTTGTATGTATAACGGCTCGCCTTGCAAACGAGTGTTTGGCATACAAATAAGAAAAGAAATAGAAAAGAAATAGAAAAGAAAAAGAGAGGTTTTTTCTCTAGTCTCTACTGCGTAACAAAAGAGTAGCGATATCGACTTAAATCAGTCCCCGACAACGGTGCCAAAAACTTGATCGGGATTATACTTAGGTATCCAATGATTCAGACTGCAAGTGCACAGTCTTATCGTGTAGTTTTAAAAGATATCGAACCACAGAGACTGATGAATCGATCTATTGTCTTCTATTGTTACTTTGCAAATCTAAAGCTAATGAATGTTTGATTGGGTTGTAGGGAAAACTAAATACTAAATTAAGTTGGATTTTTAATAATCAATGAGCGTAACTACCAGTATGCAATAGTCGAACCTCGGGAACTAGCGACCGGTTGGGTGTCTTTATATTTTCAAAACAACTTTCAGTAAAACTTATTTAGTTTAAAAACCCTCGTCTCACACTGTCGTTTTGTTGATCTAGGCTATGCAGTTAAGTCCTAACGTACGCTTCCGCCATCCCGCAGGAGTTAAAAACACCTTTTGAAAACTAAATAAAATCTTAATTAACTTTAAAGTGCTTCCACTGTATTTTAAGCTAATGCCTAATTACTACTGTCTAGTTAAAAGATCTCAAGCTTCCTCTTTGTTGACCCTAACCTCTATATGTTCTTTACTTTCGTAACAAAACAATTAAATGATTAAAAATAGTAACTTAGACCAGAAAAGAAGGTTTTGTAGTAAAAATAATCCCAACTAAGTCACTCGATCCCTTGGTTAGGTGACCTTACATACCGGTATACGAATTCTAGCCTAACATAATATCTGACCAAATCACAGAATAATTCCAGAGACAAACAAAAATAAACATGATTATATTAATTAAAAGTAATAAAAATTCATAAACATAAACCTGGTAATAATTCTGGATATAGAAGCACTCTTGCACAAACTGTAGGCTTTGCTTCGATCGGGGAACAGATGTAACCGTACAATAAAAATAATGCTAGAGAAAATATATAAATTGCTGGGAAATAAATAATGCTTAAAGAATATTTGTTTAGAGTAAAAATGAATTCTCCAAAGTTACTGCCCAAAAAAGAACTCTCTTTCTCGTATGGTCCAAGGTCCTATTTATAACCCCTGTGTGATAAGTTCGTTCTCGGTAATGTAGGAACACTTTGTGTTCCTTTGAGAAATAATAGGACCACTAAATTAGTTACGTTCTTCATGCATTGACTGAGTGGATCAGATAAATAGGGTGATCGTTGGATTTATTTTGAATTGGTTTCCTTCTGTTGGATACGTGGTCAAGAGGGATAAAGTGGCCTTGTGACGTTCATCAAGTCCAAGTGACGATGGTCACTTGGTCCATCACTTTGCGTGACGAGCGACAATAATCGTTGACAATCGTCAAGGCCTTCTTCATGGTGGGCCACGTGCTCACATGCTTGATGGGCTTAAGCTGATTTCTTATCTTTTGGCCCTTTTTGCTATCTTTGCACCTTTTTTTCTTCATTTCTTCCAAAGTATTCAGCTTAATGTATATCTGCAAAAATAGAAAAATACCTGCATAATACCTATAAAATAATTTAATTTAAACTAAAGTATGAGAAATATTTTGTGTATATCAATCCAGAAATATCACATATTTGTGTGTCATCACTTTCCTAAAAAGTTAATGAGTTATAGCTGTATGCAATGTCATGATGTATGAAATGCACTACATAATGATGTTCTCAAAATAAATGAGACTGTGCTATGTGCATTTCGTATGCATATGCTATGATGTTTGTAAATGGTGTATGAATGTGAAATGTTGTTTAAATGTAATTGTAAACCCGTGATATATCTTTGTCTGGGAAAACAAATCTATGGCTGTTGCTGGGGATGAAGAGCATGTGTATCTTCTATCTTGTCCAAAATGCTTCTACTGGGGATTCCTTCTTGCTTTTTGAGGAAACTCCACCGGGGGGTGTTGACTTCTTCTTTGGGGAGAAGAGTTTAGGAACATTGGTCATTCATTGCTCTACTGGGGAGTTTAATTCTTATATACCCGACTAGGGATAAAAGAGATGGATAATCTTCCGATCGTCTGGGGAGTTTAATTCTTATATACTCTGACTGGGGATAAAAGAGATGGGTAATCTTTCGACTCGTATGGGGAGGATAATGTTGACTGATATCTGGTCCAATTTTCATGGCAACTCTTTGGGGATAGTGGAGACTTCACTGGGGAGAGGAATTTTTTAGGTGATTCATAACAATCTGAGGAATAGACTCAAGCAAAGGAGACTATAATTTGTTGGGGAAATAAACCCTATTGTCGGATAAATATTCTGCAGAGGAAACAAACTCTCTTGGGGAAATTGAATTTTTCTAAAGAAAGAAATTTGTAGGGGTTTTACAGTTTTTAAACTCAGCTGGGAAGAGAATTTCCATGAACTATACTAATTGGAACTCCGTAGGTGGGTGATATTGTCGGGTAAAAGATCATACTCTTTTATCTGCTGGAGCAATCTACCGAGGAAATTGTGGGGAATGTATCTTCATTAAAGGTGAATTTGTGAAGATTGCTCTATAGGGATAATCTCAAGGAAGTGGCTTTGTGGGGATTTTTGGACGACTTAAATGTCATCCAAACTCATAGAATCTTGAGTAAATGCTTATTCATGTTCTTATGCATATATTTATTAATAGTTAATCATGCTCATATGCATATGTTCATTCCATTTTAGTCATCGGCAATTTTTCAAACAAAACAGAAAAATTTAAAAAGTTTGAAATTCAAGGTGTATTTGTATTGATAGTTTTCCTATAAACATGAGATCTTGTACAAAGATACATAAGTCATAGTAAGAGGAAATTGTCGTGAAATGAAAAGAATACAAATTGAAAACAAAACATATAGCTATGTGGAAATGATCTTGGTAGGTTCCAACTCTACTATCGCCCCTATGTCTTCGAATATCTCATCCATCATTGTCGGAAGAAGTTGGTTTAACTGATCTATACCGTTTGAGCTTTTTACTTTGGTAATAAAGCTTGTAGTAAGTGATCCAACAAGACATAGTCATATGCTTTTAATCCCTAACTTTTTCCTGGACCGCCCTTTCGGGTTTTCAGTCCACTGGGATACCCTTTTTTGCCCAAGCCTCCTTTTCAGGTTTTCGACTTGTCAGATGTACAATCTTTTATATATATCCCTAATTTTGCCCGAACCCTTTTGGTTCACCGGGACGCCCTTATTTTTGCCTAGGCAGTCAACCTAGCATGTCATTTTCATGCGTAGTATCTTTTGACTATGTTCGCATTCATAGGGTGCGGGAAATCTTCACCGTCCATAGTGGTTAGTATCATAGCACCGCCCAGAAATACTTTCTTGACAACAAATGGCCCTTCGTAGGTGGGAATCCATTTTCCCCTGGGATCACCTTGTGGTAGAATCATGCATTTTATTACTAAGTCACCATCCTGATATACCCAATGCTTGATCTTCTTGTTGAATTCCATGATCATACGTTTCTGATACACCTGACTGTGACAAATAACCATAAGCCTTTTCTCGTCAATAAAATTCAACTGATAAAACCTAGTTTGAATCCATTCGTCTTCGTCTAAGTTTGCTTCTTTCATAATTCTCAAAGAAGGAATCTGAACTTCAACAGGTACGACAACTTCCATGCCATAGACCAGAGAGAATGGGGTTGCCCCAATTGATATTCGCACGGAAGTGCGATAGCCATGAGGAGAAAATGGCAACATCTCATGCCAGTCTTTGTAAGTCACAACCATCTTCTGTATGATCTTCTTAATATTCTTGTTGGCGTCTTCCACTGCGCCATTCATCTTTGGTCGATACAGAGAAGAGTTGTGGTGCTTGATCTTGAACTATGTGCAGAGTTTAATGATCATAGTGTTGTTAAGGTTGGCACCATTGTCCGTAATGATTCTCTCGGGGATGCCATACTAGCAGATAAGATTATGTTTTATGAATCAGACGACCATATTCTTGGCAACAGAGGTGAACGAGGCTACTTCAACCCATTTTGTGAAGTAGTCAATGGCGACGAGAATGAAACGATGTCCGTTAGAAGCAGTAGGTTTGATTCCTCCGATCATATCAATACCCCACATTGCGAATGGGCAAGGAGAAGTCAAAATATTCAGAGGAACCGGAGGCACATGAACTTTATCAGCATAGATCTGGCACTTATGACAAGTTCTCGAATGGTGGTGACAGTCGGTTTCCATAGTCGACCAATAGTAACCTGCTCTCAAAATATTTTTAGCCATAATATTCCCACTGGAGTAAGTACCAAATATGCCTTTATGCATATCCTCCATAGTATTCTCTGCTTCCTTCTTGTCTACATAGAGAAGCAGAGTTGAATCATGATTACGCCTGTATAAAATTCCATTGCTCAAGAAGAACTTAGCCGAGAACCTCCGTAGGAATTTCTTGTCATTGATCGATTCCCCTTTAGGGTATCCTTGAGCTTTAAGGTACCTTTTCACTTCATGAAATCGAGGTTTTTCTTCTACTCCATCAGTATCAATTTCGTAGCAGTGTGTCGGTTCATCAAATATTTCAATGGTAATTATGGAGCCTCATTGTCCCATCTGAGCTTAAACATGGATGACATGGTAGCTAAGGCGTCCGCCAACTGATTTTCTTCTCTTGGGATAAGCTGAAAAGTAATCTCTTCGAAATACAGAATCAAGGTTAGCATATGTTCTCGATAAGGGATAAGATTCTGATGCTTCATATCCCACTCTCCCTTGACCTGGCTGATTACTAAGGATGAATCCCCATATATGCTCAAGAATTTGATTCTCAGTTCAATAGCATCCTTAATACCCAGGATACATGCTTCATATTCAGCCATGTTGTTGGTGCAGTCAAAGCAAAGCTTGGCAGTGAAGGGTGTATGGCAACCTTGAGAGGAGATAATTACAACACCAATTCTGTTTCCAAGTGCGTTAGAAGCTACATCGAAAACCATAGTCCATCAGGATCCTAGCTCAGGTCCTTCATATGGTCCAGGTTCTTCTGTAACTATCACGATGTTCTCATCCGGGAATTCAAAGCTCATAGATCAGTAGTCGTCTATAGCCTGATGCACCAAATGGTCATCCAATACAGTTCCTTTGATTGCTTTTTGAGTGGTGTACTAAATGTCGTATTCCTTCAAGACCATTTGCCATCGGGCTATTCTTCCGGAGAGAGATGGCTTCCTGAATATGTACTTGATGGGATCCATTTTAGATATTAATAAAGTGGTATTGGTCAACATATATTGTCTCATTCGGAGAGCAGGCTATGCCAAAGCGCAACAAGTTTTCTCAAGAAATAAATATCCTATTTCATAGTTAGTAAACTTTTTGCTAAGGTAGTATATTGCATGCTCTTTTTGACCAGACTCGTCATGCTGCCCCAGTACACACCCCCATTGAATTCTCTAGAAATGTTAGGAACATGATTAAAGGTATTCCTGCAACTGGTGGCATCAGAATCAGAGGTTCTTGTAAGTACTCCTTGATTTTATCAAAGGCTATTTGACAGTCATCGTTCCATTTTACTACTTGATCTTTCTTCAGCAGCTTGAAGAGTGGCTTATAGGTAGCAGTCAAATGAGAAATGAATCGGGCAATGTAATTCAGTCATCCTAAGAAACCTTTGACCTTCTTCTTAGTACGGGGATCCAAAATTTCTTGAATATCTTTGACTTTTGCAGGATCAACTTCAATACCTTTTCCACTGACGACAAAACCTAGGAGTTTTCCAGAACTCACCCCAAAGGTGCATTTGTTTGGATTCAACCTTAGCTTGTACTTCTTCAACCTTTCAAATAACTTATGCAGATGATCGAGATGTTCTTCTTCACTCTGTGATCTTGCTATCATATCATCAACATAAACTTCTATCTTGTGATGAATCATGTCATGGAATAAATCTACCATGGCATGTTGATAAGTTGCTCCAGCATTCTTCAACCCGAAAGGCATGACCTTGTAATAGAAAGCGCCCCACTGTGTGACAAAAGTAGTTTTCTCCAGGTCTTCAGGCGCCATCTTGATTTGATTATAACCCGAGAAACCATCCATGAAAGAGAATACCTTATGCTGAGCAGTGTTGTTGACCAAGACATCAATATATGGAAGTGGGAAGTCATCCTTGGGGCTTGCCCTGTTCAGATCCCTATAATCTACACACATAGGTACCTTGCCATCTTTATTTGGTACCAGAACAATATTAGCAACCCATTGAGGATATGACGCCACATCTAAGAACCCTGCATTGAATTGTTTCATAACCTCGTCCTTGATCTTCTCTGACATCTCGGGACGAATGCGACGAACCTTATGCTTAATCGGAGAATAACCCTCTTTCATTGGCAGACGGTGAACCAAAATATCAGTATCGAGCCCTGACATGTCTTCGTATGAACAAGCAAACACCTCAACATAGTCGTGCAACATCTGAATAAATATGTTCTTAACACTGTCCTTTAGGTTGGCGCCTATCTTGGCCTCTTTTTTGTCTTTCTTAGAACCCAAGTTTACAACTATGATCGACTCTTCATGTGGTTGGATATCATTTTCTTCTTGTATCAAGAGTCTGGCAAG
Organism: Vicia faba; assembly: GCA_948472305.1. Taxonomy (NCBI): domain Eukaryota; kingdom Viridiplantae; phylum Streptophyta; class Magnoliopsida; order Fabales; family Fabaceae; genus Vicia; species Vicia faba. The sequence goes on along the minus strand of OX451741.1, from coordinate 971,765,898 downwards.
TTCTCCAGGTATTTCACAATCTTCTCCACCTTCGTCTTCAGCTTGGTAGATAGGGTTTTCAAAGTCATAAGCGACAATAGCAGAATCGTTATCAACAAGATCCATAGTGGATGGGGATCTGCAATGTATTGTGTAGGTGTGTGTAAGAACACATAGCTATTAAAGTATAATAAAGTAAAAGAAAGACAGAGAGTGCAAAATTTAAATGCAAAACGTCCAATGTTTTCATTAAATGAAAATATGACATATGAATTGACAACCCTTAACAAATGGACCATTATGCCCCGGGTAAGGCACAAGGTTTAAAGTCATTATTTTAAAAGAAATTACATAACCAAATTTCTTAAAGCAATAAAAACAGAAATAGCTATTACTCCTGGCTAAAGGAGATAGGGATAATGTCTTCTACTTTCCAATTGTCGGGTCCGTCACCAATGGTAGGGAATATCCAACTGTCGATATCACAATCACTGTCAGTGTCTTCTATAGCATTGACTCCATTGTTGCTGATACAGAACAAAGGTCTTCCAGCCCGAGCATGACGAACAACCTTTTGACCCTCTGCGGTAAATTCCAAACCAAACTTGTCAGATTTGTAGGGGATATCAGGAAGTTGACCCCAAATTGTACAACCACCTTCCTCAATAGTTGCTTTGGCATATTTCAAGGAATCCATCTTGTGCAGAACCCTGGTAGTCTTTGGAATGGCAGAAACATCTTCCACAGCGGCAGGGGAAATCACTTCAAAAGCTTGGCAGGGAGTTTCAATGAATTCACCGTCCATCTCTATGTATTAGAATGAATTCAGATGGTTGACCATGTACTCCTCTTCTCCGCAGACAATAACAATCTTCCCTTTCATAGGATACTTTAATTTCTTGTGCAAGGTGGAGGTAACAACGCCTACCCCATGGATCTAGAGGCGTCCTAGTAGACAAGAATAAGCTATTCGAATGTCCATTACATAGAAGGTGGATTCAAATATTTGTGAAACTACTTTGATTGGGAGGTCCACTTCTCCATGTACCATTCTTTTAGATCCATCAAAGGCTCAAAATGTAATGTCGCTAGGTTTCAGCATGACCCCTTCATAATCCAGTCAGTTAAGAGTGCCCTTTGGCAGAACATTCAGAGAAGAGCTAGTATAAACTAACGCATGAGCCAAAGTAGTGCCCCTGCATTCAATGGAGACATACATAGCCCTATTATGATTTCTCCCCTCCAGAGTCAAGTCGGCATTGGAGAAACCTAATCCATTATCAGTCGTTAAGCTGGAAACATAACTTCCAAATTGATCAGCAGAAATATCTTGTGGTACATGAGCAATCTTTAAAATTTTCGTTAAAGCTTGTGCATGAGCTTCAGAACACAATAGTAGGGATAACATAAAGATCTTGGATGGGGTATGCCCCAGCTGTTCAACAGTTTTGTAGTCGCTTCTACGAATTATTTTCAAAACTTCTCCCATTTCTTGTCTAGAAGTATCCTTGACTGCATCTTCTTTTGGTGCCTCCGTCCGGGCAGGCTCTAACATTGGTTATTTACCTTGTGCTTCGACAGTTGCCTTGGTAACTATGACTTGAACAGGTGGAAAGATATCTAGGGAGAAAATCCTTCCACTTCTAGTGATTTTGCTGGTCCCAGCAATATTGTTAATATTGGGATCAGCCTTTTCATCATCTTCGTCAGACAACTCTTATTTAACACCATGGTAGTAGACTTCAGACCCATAATTCCATGGAATAGCCTTCTTCGAGGAATATGGGATGGGCCCGGGTTTTGTAATGATTAAAGGAGCATCTTTTGGATTGTAGTAATCCTTATAGGACCCTTGGAAGTGATCCTGAAAGGAGTACCAGTTATGACAGACAGATCTTGACACAAATATTTAGTAGACGGGACTTTTTCAATCAGAATAACATGTTCATCCATCAGGCGTTGAATGCCTTCATTTAGTAATCCGCAGCCATTGGATTGAACCGCACAACAATAACAATTTTCAACACAACCTGGAAATAAATTGAATTGTAATAAATTCTTCTTGATTGTAGAGAGAGGAGCAATCACATCATTTATGGAGGTAACATACAGAACGTCTTCAATAACACTCATGCATTTGTCATGCTTCGACATTGGAGCGGTAATCACGTTCGGAGTCTTAGGAGGGTCGAACTCAATTTCCTTGTTATAAATCATGTCTTGAAATTTGTTTTTCATGGCCCAACAATTATTTGTTTCGTACCCAAGACTATTTGAATGATAGGCACATCTTGCATTTGGATTGTACTTCGGAGAGGATGTGTTGGGATTAGGAGGAGGATCTCAGAGTGTTATCAAGTCAGTCTTTAGCAAATGCGGAAATGATTGAGCCAATGACATATTAATCCTGTTGAACTTCCTCCTTGGAGCGTCTGACCTACGTTGGTTGCCTTGTTGTGATTGTTGAACAATCTCCATATTAGAAATCAATACCGCCCCCACAGACTGATGGCAATCATTCTTACTACGACTTTTCTGGCCATAGACAGCGTTGGTTTCTTTCTTTCCAACAAAAAGCTTCTTCACAACATTAGAAGATGTAGCCATCAGAATCTCTCCGCTCTTAATACCACTTTCAACTCTTTCTCCAGCCAGAATTAGCTCAGTAAACCCTGATGAAAAACTCCCAATCAACAGATTAAAGAATGGACCCGTCAGAGTGCCCATGAACATATCCACCAATTCTCAGTCTGTCAAAGGAGGTTTCACCCTTCCAGCTAAGTCTCTCCACTTTTGTGCATACTCCTTGAACCCTTCGTTCGAGCCCATGGTCATGTTTTGTAGCAGCACACGAGTCGGCGCCAGGTCAGCATTATATTGATATTGTTTGTAGAAAGAAGCAGCCAAGTCTTCCCATGTGTGGGTGTTGGTTCCCTACAGCTGATAGAAACATTCAAGTTGAGTTCCAGCCAAAATTTCTTGTAAGAAATTGACCCATATGTGCAGATTAATTAAAAAACCTGTTGAATACAATGACCCTGCACCCTCTCCCAACTTTGAATATCCCGTGTATGTGGCTGAAGAAGAAGAATATGATGAAATTCCATAAGAGGTTTCACAATTTCTCGAGCGCGAGGAAAATGCCATTCAGCCATATAAATAGCTGTTGGAGACAATCAATTTGGGTATAGAGGAAGATCTGAAAAAAGTCAAGATTGAAGCATTTCTTCATCCCAGTGGAAAGAGCAGGTTGATGGAATTGTTGAAAGAGTATATGGAAATCTTTTCTTGGTCTTACCAAGACATGCCTGGTTTGGATATTGATATTGTGGAACATCATTTGCCGCTAAATCCAAAATGCCCATCAATCAAGCAGAAATTGCAAAGAACTCACCCTGATATGGCAGTGAAAATTAAAGAAGAAGTTTTGAAGCAGATTAATGTCGGTTTTCTTGTGACATTAGTGTACCCTCAATGGATTTCCAATATTGTCCCAGTACCAAAGAAAGATGGAAAAGTCCGTATGTGCATTGATTATAGAGATTTAAATAAAGCTAGTCCAAAACATGATTTTCCATTACCACATATTGATATGTTGGTGGATAGTACAACAAAATTCAAAGTATTCTCGTTCATGGATGAATTTTCCGGATATAATCAAATCAGAATGGATCCTAAGGACATGGAAAAAAACAACGTTCATCACACCCTGGGGAACATTCTGTTACAGAGTGATGCCTTTCGGGTTGAAGAACGCTGGTGCAACGTACCAGAGGGCTATGACAACCCTATTCTATGACCTGATGCACAAGGAAATTGAGGTATATATTGATGATATGATTTCCAAATCCCAGAATGAGGAAGGGCATGTAGAATATTTGTGGAAATTGTTTCAGCATTTGAGGAAATATCGTCTCCGCTTGAATCCAAATAAATGCACCTTCAGTGTCTGATCAGGGAAGTTGTTAGGTTTCATTGTCAGCCAAAAAGGAATTGAAGTTGACCGTGATAAAGTCAAAGCAATTTAAGAAATTCCAGCGCCAAGAACTGAAAAGCAAGTTAGAGGCTTCCTTGGGTGGTTGAATTACATCTCCAGGTTTATTTCCCATATGACCGTGACGTGTGAACTGATCTTTAAGTTGTTAAAGAAATATCAAGGCTATGTATGGACAGGTTATTGCCAAAGGGCATTTGAAAGAATTAAAGAGTATCTGCTTGAACCTCCTATCTTTCTCCCGCTGGTTGAAGGAAGACCATTGATCATGTATCTAACAGTGTTAGATAATTCTATGGGCTGTATTTTGGGAAAATAAGATGAAACAAGAAAGAATGAATATGCCATTTATTATCACATCAAGAAGTTTGTTGACTGTGAATGGAGATAGTCTATGCTTGAAAAAACATGTTGTGCTCTGGCCTGGGCGGCAAAGAGGTTGCAGCAATATATGTCGAATCATACTACTTGGTTGATTTCCAAAGTGGATCCAATTAAGTATATATTTGAAAAGCCTAATCTTACTAGAGAATTTTCTGTTGGAAGATGTTTTTGTCTGAATATGATATTGAATACCATACTCAGAAGGCTATAAAAAGCAGTGTGTCAGCAGATTATCTTTCTCACCAACTGGTGGATGATTATCAGTCTGTTAAATATGATTTCCCTGATGAGGATGTTATGTTTCTGAAAGTGAAAGATTGTGATGAACCTTTGCCTGTGGAAGGTCCTGATTCTGAATCCAGTGGGATATGCTATTTGATAAAGCTGTGAATGCTTATGGGAAAGAAATTGGTGCTGTGATTATCACTCCTCATGGATCACACATTCCTTTTACGGTAAGGCTAACTTTTGACTGTACCAATAATATGGCAGAGTATGAGGCTTGTATCATGGGACTCGAGGAGGCCATTGATCTTAGAATCAAAGTTCTAGATGTGTGTGGAGATTCAGCTTTGGTAGTAAATTATATTAAAGGAGAATGGGATACTCGTCACCCTGGCTTGATCCCTTACAAAGACTATGCTATAAGATTATTACCCTTATTTAATAAATTTGAATTCCATCATATTCCTAGAGATGAAAATCAAATGGCAGATGCTTTGGAAACTCTGGCTTCTATGTATCAAGTAAATACTTGGAACGACGTACCTCGTATCACAGTGCGACGTTTGGATAGACCAGCTCATGTGTTTGCAACATAAGAGACGTTATATGAAAACCCTTGGCATTATGATATCAAACATTTTCTCCACACTCAGGATTACCCAGTTGGTACATCAAATAAAGATAGAAAGACATTGAGAAGGTTCGAAAGAAGCTTTTTCCTCAATGAAGATGTGTTATACAAAAGCAATTATGACATGGTCTTGCTCAGATGCATGGATAGACACGAAGCAGACATGTTGATGCATGAAATCCATGAAGGTTCCTTTGGTACCCATGCCAATGGACATTCAATGGAAAAGAAAATGCTTAGGGCAGGTTATTATTGTATGACAATGGAATCCGACTGTTATAAATTTGCAAAGAAGTGCCACAAATTCCAGATCTATGCTAACAAAATTCATGTGCCTCCAACACTTCTCAATGTCATTTCTTCCCCGTGGCCTTTTTCTATGTGGGGTATTAACATGATTAGGATGATTGGACCAAAGGCGTTGAACGAACATCGTTTTATCTTGGTGGCAATTGAATACTTCACCAAATGGGTGGAAGCAACTTCATATGCTAATGTTACTAAATAGGTGGTAGTACACTTTATCAAGAACAATATCATATGTCAGTATGGTGTGCCAAGAAGGATTATCACCGACAACAACTCGAATTTGAATAACAAGATGATGTCAGAACTTTGTGAAGAATTCAAGATTGTCTACCATAATTCATCTCCTTACAGGCCAAAGATGAATGGGGTTTTTGAAGCTGCTAATAAGAACATCAAGAAGATCATCCAGAAAATGGTTGTTACTTATAAAGATTGGCATGAGATGATCCCTTTTGCTTTACATGGGTATCAAACATTTGTCCTCACTTCAACAGGGGCAACCTCGTTCTCTCTTGTATATGGCATGGAAGAAGTGCTCCCCGTTGAGGTGGAGATTCCCTCTTTACGCGTGATAATGGAAACCAAGTTGTCAGAGGCTGAATGGGTCCAGAACAGGTTTGACCAATTGAATTTGATTCAAGAAAAGAGAATGACAGCTTTGTGTCATGGTTAGTTATATCTGAAAAGAATGAAGAAAGCTTTTGATAAGAAGGTCAGGCCTCGTGAATTTAGAGAAGGAGACCTCGTGCTCAGGAAGATCATGTCTTTTAACGCTGATTCTAGGGGCAAATGGACTCCAAATTTTGAAGGCCCATATGTTATCAAGAAAGCCTTCTCTGGCGGTGCATTGATTCTTGAAACTATGGATGGCGTAGAGTTTATGCATCTCGTGAATGCCGATGCAGTCAAGAAATACTTTGCCTAAAGAAATGAAAGAACAACTCGCTAAGACGAAAATCTGAAAGGGCGGCTTAGGCAAAAAGGAGCGTCTCGGTAGGCTGAAAACCTGAAAGGGTGGTCTAGGCAAAAGTAAGATACATAAACAAAATAAATTCTCCCGCTAGGTTGGAAACCCGCAAGGGCAACTTAGGCAAAAGTTAGGGATTTCTTGGCAAGTAACTACATCAAACAAGACTTGATCATTGAAGCAATAATCTTCTTGGATCCTCACCACTCTTCAACCAAAGTCGTTGCTCAGGAATTCAAAATTGTTAGGGAGTATAGTGGTCATTGTATTTCAATGTATGTTTTCCAATGTATATTACCATTTTCCAAACTTTGTAATCATCTATGGAGTCTCTCCATTTGTAAACTACCATTCTATTAATAAAGTTTGAGCTTTTATCTAATTCTTTGTAATTTTATTTTATTCAGCTTATAAAGACTTCATTTATTATTGATAGTAATTTTCAAAGCAAACAAATTAAATAACAAAAATTGTTTTTTAAAAAAAGAATTTGCAAATTACTTTTTACTATAGATTTTGTGACTCAAGAAAAACAAAAATAGTGACTCCAAGGATGGACGAACCCTAAAATTTTGGAAGTATGAATTCCCCGGGAAGGCCCTCCCATGTCATTTTTACTGGTATGAGTATGATCTTCTTGTGCTTCTCAGATATTTTAAGATGATTCCAATTGTTGTATGGTGCGATATTGGGTTTGTGATTCTATTTTCCCCAGTCAGGTCTTGGTTCATTTTAATTTCGGGTTTGCATGGTATGATGTCTCTATCCCAGATTCCTCAGTAAGGTCTTCACTCACATGACGGAAGTCTCTTCCCCTTTGTGTGTTGAGATGGAATCATTTGCAAAACATCTCCCTTTGAAGTGTTAGCATTATGGTTGTTATTTGTTTCCCAGGCAACCAGACAACGGCAATATCTTCTCTAAGAAGTGTTGAAACATTTGTCAACTTTTTGGGTTATCTCTCGCCAAGTGTTGGGTTTGATTTAAAATCCCCATAATTTTGATTTCTTGTTGTATTGTTTGACTTCTTAAATCTCTAAGAAAAGTCGAGATAACAGGTCTCTCTGAAAATTGCTACCCCCTTGAGGTTTCATAATTTCTCCCCAGAGAAGTTGGTCTAATCATTACTCTCTGTATTGAAGAATTTATCTTGGTTTCCCCTCGACAATGTAGTGTTGCCCTCCCTAATGAAGTCAGTACGAAATCTTCAGTTGATATCTCGATGATGTGGTTTTCATCTACCCTGTTGAGATCAGTATTACAATCCCTAGTAGATGTACAAACGTTGAAGCATTTGTTTTCCCCATTGAAGTTTGTGTGATATTCCCCGGTGAAGCCTGGAGGAGGATGTTATATCCCTGTATCTGTACTGATTTATTGTTATGATTTGATTATTTTCGGATTATGTTCCTTCCCAGTGAAGTTAAGCCATGAAATAGGAATCTGTTTCCTCAGTTGGTGCTTACTTTCTTATGAAATTTTCATCTTGGATGTTGTGATACGGTGGGAAAGAACTGACTGTTTTTTGGAATGCTGGTTCGTGTTTTGCGTTTGTTTTTGCAAAATGTCGTGGTAAGCAAGATTCGCCACCGTCTTTTATTTTATCCAACAAGGAAAGGAAAAAAGCACAGAAAAATTCCTTTTTTGAGATGTTTCTCGGGTCCGGGGGGTAGATTATAGAAAGGGAAGGTGTTAGCACCCTTTCTATCCGTGGTTATCCACGGGCTCTTAGGTACTTGCTCAAAGTGTTTTCAAATTTTGTTTTTCTTTGTGTTTGTGGGTTTGAAAGAGTTTTTGTTTTGAAAGGTGTAAGTGTGAAAAGTTTTGTTTTGTTTTGAGGGAGCAAGTACTTAAGAACCATCTACCTACTCGAAAAAGAAATCAATTTGTACTAATATCCTTTAGACAATGCTATCCCACTATTGATGAGTAGGTAGCATCGTCATTGGAGTTTTAAGGGTCAATTCGATTAAGGGACGTGTGGTCACTAAAGCAATGTTAGGATGCCTTAGCGGTAACCCTAATGTCTTAGATCATTTTTCCGAGGCAACCGTTTCGAGGCAACTATGATCTTTGGACAAGAGGGCGACCTCTAAAACTTCCTATACTCAATGACCATGTTCGAAGGCAACCAAGCGAGGTGTACCCTAAGAGTGCGCATGTGCGAGTGTGTTGTTTCGGTTAATTTTATCTTTGTACATGTCAATGGTTATCTATGTTGATTTTAGGTTTAAACATTTGATCTTATCATGCATTCCCTATTATCAAACATCTAACAGTTTATAAGTTGCGGAAATTAAATTGCGGAAATTAAAACTAACTATTACAAGGCATCGGGTATTTACATCGCCAAAAACAACCCTTGAAATTAAAATGCGGAAAGTAAATAAAGAGATAAAATAATTAAAGTCCTAATTAAACTATTACATTCCGGGAAACAGATACAATATTGAAATCAAATGGATCGCGTGCGAGAAATTAAATCGGGCAAGTTTTTAGGGTTTTGACCCTTTTTGAAAGAAAGCATTTTTGTTATTTTTAAATTAAAAAGAAGTTAGGCTAAGTTAATAATTAAATTCATAAACAAATTAATTAATTGATAAAAATATTTTTGGTTTTTTTGATATTTAAAGAAATAAAATAAATTTGATCAAAGTTAGTAAAACCTAATTATCTAAATTAATTTTAATTATTGCAAAAGATATTTAAGTTAATTCCTAATTAGACTAAATTAATTAAATTAATATTTATTTACAAAAATAAAATGCTGAATTTAATTTTAATAATGAAAATGTTTTTGGTTTTTGATTTTATTAAGAAAAAATGTTTTAATTGGTTAATGATAATAAAAATAATAATAAACAATAAATTAATTAAAAGAAAAAAATAAAAAGTATAAGAGAGAGTTAGGGTTTGGGCCTGTATAAGGTGGTGAGTTTAGCAATCTTTGTGGCCCAATAGTGCAAGCCTGTGCTGACTTTTCTGGATCCCATGCACGCCCATTGACTTGAGAGTATGATGGACTTTCGTTCTGGACCACCAGATCTGGCCTGGGGCCATCTGGCAAGGGATTGGATGTAGGTGTATGATAGGCAATAATTGCTGAAAAGCGCTAGAACACCTGAAGAAAAATAGCAAAGTAATATGGGGGGACCTGGGATTCGAACCCAGGTCCTATTGGAACTTGCACTAACGCCTTTGCCACTGAGCCACTACGCTTCATTTGTCATAGTATTAGGTAATAATAATAATATGGGAAACAAGTCAATATGCCAGAATTAAAAAAAAAAATAAAGCGTGAATTTTGAACTGTCCAATAGGAGGGAGACGCGTCATCGTCTTCCTCGTTTGACCCTGTAATATTTCCTGCGGATTCATATCCGCAGCTGAATCCCTAGGTCAACCCTAAAACCAATTCTAAGTTATGAAAACTCAATCTAAAACCACAGTCATGCTCGTCTCTCCCTCCTGAACATGCCTATGTCCATCAATGGCGTCAATTTCACCTGCAAACAAAATGCCCAAAAACAAGAACCAAGAACCCTAGATTCGGGTATAGCACTACAGGTCATATAAACACAATTAAATAACGCAGAAAGTTTAGAAATTGCACAAGGATCATGAATAGGTCAATGATTTGTCAAGAAAATGCCAGAATGAGAGCTTGCGATTTCAAATACAGGGTGGTTTTTTGAGAGACTTACAGCGCTTTAAAACGTGTATGGGGAGTGGTTTTGAGTTGGCTTCGCTTTAGTGGATGTCCAACAATTGATTCGCGTTGAGTTTTGCCTTTGAATTCGCCTCTAGGAGTGATTTTAGTTTCAAGCTTTTTCCAAGTTTTCTCAAGTTTGGTTCTTGTGATTTTGCAGCCTCTAACCTCTAATTCGTGTACCTTTGCATTGTATATGTATGCTGCATTGGATTAGGTCAAGTTTTGGGTCTTGAATCTTTACACATTGATGTTTGAAGATATGATTTGATTCACCATTGGTAACTTTCTTATTTTGTCCAAAATCTAATATTTTTGTACATGAAAAGCTTGATACGGATTTGATCCACTTTATGATGATGATTAGGTTCTGAAATAGCCAAAAGGAGATCCAATAATCAATGTTTGGATTTTATATGATTTAAATTGATTTAAAATGCAATAATTCATTAAAAAATAAAATTAAATAATAAAATTGATAAATGGTCATGAGGCTGAAGCTAGGACACGTGTGGAGTGTGACAAGATCAAATCAAGTGAAAAATAATGGGGCCATTTGACAAAATTTGAAGTTTTGGGGATAGTTGACTATTGGCAATTTTGCAAAAATGTCCAACTTCAACAATGCATAACTTCTTCAATTTTGAACTTTTGGAAGTGTTCTTGGACTTTTTGGAAAGCTTGAGATGTCCTTTAACCAACCCGTTTGGTCTCATCTCATTTTGATGTTCCATGCTCAATTTATAAGCTTTGGCAAAAAAGCTGTTTTTGTTGACTTTCAAAAATGACCTATAATGTCCAAATTTGTAACTTTTTATGAGTGCATTTCTTGATCTTGGGGTGTGAAGATGGATTGTAGGAAATTTCATCCTATTCGAAATTAGCTTTGTATGGGTCATTTCTCATAAAGTATGAGAAAGGTATGCTTGGTCAAAGTTGAGTTGACTTTTCCTACAAAACCCTAATTTAGCAACTTTTGAGTCTTGATGAATTTTGAGAAATCCTTGATGAATCATGATAAACCCTTTATAAAATGATGAAATAACCTTCAAAATGAGAATGTTGACAAAAATATTGAAGTTTGACTATTTATAGGTCACAGTTGACTTTTGCCCTAGCATAATCGATTTTTGGACCCTTTGAGCAATTGACTTACCAAACTTCCTCTGCAAGGCTTGAAATTTGACATGGATGATATTGAGAACATATTACGACATTGGGAAGCACTTGAGGTCATTTGGATGCAAGGACCTTGATGCAACACAAAACCCTAATTTGAGGTTGACTGCCTTAGGAGATAGCTTGATTGTCCAACTCTTGAGCCATCTTGAGCAACTTGGAGATTATTATTGCAATGTCTTGGGAAATATGAGAGGGAAAATTTTGGAGTACAACAGATGTGATTTAGCCGAGTATTAACTTTACCCAAGTTGGTTTTGTCTGGTTATCCCCAATGTTATATGTCTGTTTTGTCAGCATATACATGATAACATTCATACGTTCATACATGCAACATGCATAGTTGAATTTAGAAAATCATTTATAATTTGAATTCATTAATATCTTGTTAGAATATTACCCTATTTTGCAGAGTTGTGTTATCCTCTCTCCAATAGAATGTCAACCTTAGGCAGAAAGTGTATATTCTTTCAATTTCCCCACTAATTTATCCCTCATGGAAGATTTTTGCTTTAGCCTTCCTGTATAGCTCTTTGTCTAGATAGAAAATGGTTCCATATTGAGTTTATTTCTCAGGAGGTGTTATTTGGGTTGACTGATTCATTCCGATTTATTTCTGGATTGAATCTGTGGTCCGCAGCAATATTATTATTTTGATTTCTGCAAGCTTTGAGCCCTAGTTTGAGAATGTGCATTTATTTTGCACGAGAAGACTTTATCTCCTCAATAGGAATATATTGAAATTTCCCCAAGAAGTATTATTTCTTTCCCCAAAAAATCATTATTGCAATTCCTTCTCGTAACAGCAAATGGAAGGTCTCTTTATTTGAGCAACTTGTACTTCCCCAGTGAGTCTGTTAGCTCCCCGAGAAGATTGAGATTTGTTACTCCAATGAATGTTAGCCTTGTCATTATGGAAGGTAGTTAGTTGCTGAGATTTGTTACTCCAATGAATGGCAGCCTTGTCATTATGGAAGGTAGTTCATTGTTGAGATTTTTTAGTCCAATGAATGGTAGCCTTGTCATTATGGAAGGTAGTTTGTTGTTGAGATTTGTTACTCCAATGAATGGTAGCCTTCTCATTATGGAATGTAGTTTGTTATTGAGATTTGTTACTTAAATGAATTGTAGTGTAATATGGTGGGAGAGCTGACTTGTGTGTTTTGTGTTTTATCGCAATTGTTGCAGATAGCAAGAGTCGCCACCGACTTTTCTTTTATCCAGTAAAGGAAAGGTTGAGAAGAACATGAAAGACCTTTTGATATATTTTCTTGAGTTTGGGAAGTAGGTAATGAAAAGGGAATGTCTTAGCACCCTCCCTTTTCATCCGTAGTTATCTACGGGCTCTTAATTTCTAGCTCACTTTGAAAATGCCTTGTGTTTTATGTAAGTTTGAAAGATGTTTTAAAGATGATGATTTTGTAATAATTCTCGTATCGTTGAGAATGTATACAAAATGTTTGTTTGGAAATATTTTGAAAATGTCTTAGTACGGAAAACTTTGCAATGGTTCTCGTATCGTTGAGAATGTATACTAAGTATTTGTTTTGAAAATATTTGTTTGAAAGAGAGTGTTTGAAAAGATGTTCGTTTTTGAAAGTGTGAGGTGTGAAAATGATTTTAGTTTATGAGAAAGAAATTACGAATAATCTACCTACTCAAAAGTCTTTGTTCTTTTCCTCCTCCTTAGATAGTGCTACTTTACCATTGTTTTGTAAGAAGCCTTATCATTGGATGTGAAGGAACATGCATGGGTCATCGTATAGTCATAGAAGGCAACTTGTAAGATATTTTAGTAATTTGTCGTAAGGGACTAAGATCGTTTACCGAAAGTGACGTCGAAGGGTCATCGAGGGACTACGGTCTTATAATCGAGGGTCTTTGCTAAAACATCCCACGTTCGAGGGACATGACTATTTTTATCCGAGGCTACAAGTGTGGGTTACCCTAGAGGTGCATGTGTGAAAAGTGTGTTGTTTTAAAGTATTTTGTCTTGAATTAGGGTTGTCTAGTATTGATTTCAAGTCTTGTCATACAAACCCTAATTACTAGCAATAATAAGGAAAACGATAAATTGCGGAATTTAAAGATCCTACACTATTACAATACTTTTGGGGATGAGGAATACAAATTTACAAATGGGGGATATAAAGAAATGAAGTCCTAATTACTATTACAAAGCATGTACATGAATAATAATGCGAAATAATAAAATGCACGAGAATAGTGTAAAGGAAAACAATTTGTTTTTTTGTGGGTTTTTGATAGAAAAAGTTTTAATTAACCTAATTAATCTAATTAATTTAAAAGGAAAGTTAATTAATTATTTAACAAAAACCTAAGGTCTAATTTAATTACAAAATAAAATTAAATAAAACTTAAGTCTAATTATTTTTAATTCTAAAAAGAAATTAATTAGTTAAGAAAATATTTTTTAGCGTTTTAATTATAAAAATAAATAAGATAAAAATAAAATAATTTTTTTAATCTAATTATTTAAGAAAATATGTTTGTATTTTAATTAAATAAAATAAAATAAATAAAGAGAAAATAAAAAAATATATAAAAAAAACATTGGGCCTGGTGTTTAAAAGTAAAAAGGGTGTGTGCAAAATGTTTTTGGTTTTAGTGCCCAAAAGATAGTTTTTGTTTGTTATAAAATCAGAAATAAAATTAAGATAATGGGTCAGGAGGTTGTAAGCAAATTGGAGGGTGAGAGTGTATCAAAAATATACAGGCCCAAGGGGGGAAGGCCTAGGCACTGTAAACAACAAAAAACAGAAAAAATAATATGGAAACTTTGTGATTAAAGCAACTTTACAAGAATGGAATGGTAACTTTGTGCCATAAATTGAAATTTGGTTTGGACAATGGCTCAATAACTTGGATAATGGCTCAATCAATTTTGTAAACAATTAATTAAGGAGTGATTTACAATTTAGAAGCCTGCAAAGCAAGATTATGTAGCATAGGTTTGAGATTTGATCAATTGTTCTTCATGAAAATGGATTGAAATGCAAGAATGGATGCTCAACTTATTTTCTTCGATTCTCCTAGCTCAAAAATGATCTCTTCAAGTTCTTGAATATTTTGTAAAGCTTGAAACATTTTATACAACCTTCATGTTCATCAATTTGACAAAATCACATTGGAACTAGGTGAAAATTGGTCAAGAAGTTAGGTCAAAAATTTGCCTTAAATAGTTGAAAATTTCACTATGTGTTTTATGAAAAATTTCATGACTTCATGGGCTTAGATCTTAAAATATAAGAATTTTTTAGATATCAACCCTCTAATGCAAAGTTGTAGAGTTCATCAAGATCTACAACTTTCATGTTGACAGTTTTCCTTGAATCATCTTGCATCTTGGTGAAAAATTGTCATGAAGTAATGAATTTATCAAGTATAAAAACACTTAGAAATTTTCTAAGTCTTAGAAATCTTGACTTTTTATTGACTTTATGAATTTAATGATTCTTGATGATCAATTTTGATATTTTCTAATGTCTTGATGAATCTTGATTTTTGAAATTCAATATTGATCAAAAAGGTCAAAGTTTGACTTTTTGTGTATCAGCTGACTTTTCATCAGTTGATCAAATTTCAACTATCAATATGATGATCTTGAGAAATGATTTGAGCCATGAAATTATGTCAACATGTTATGTTTGAGTCCTTGAGATTATTCCTCAAGCCATTAGGTCATGTATTAGGTCAAAAGTCACTGATCAGTCATTCTCAATCAAAACCCTAATTTTGACAATTTTGCCCCTTTGATGATTTGAGGGATTTTCTTGAGTAATTGTGATCAACACTTGATCAATTGATGGATATGACTTCAAAATGTTGATGTTTTCCAAAAATTATGAAGTTTGACTATATATAGACCATACTTAACTTTTTACCCAATATAACTGATTTTCAGTCATCTGAGCAATTGACTGAGCAAATCTATGGTTCAAGAATTAAAACTTGGTATGATAAATATTAGAGACCTATAATGAACCATGAAATTCATTTGACGCATCAAAAGTCCAATTGTCCTTGAGAAAGACAAAACCCTAATTTGGAGGCTCAATGCTTAGGAGGTGAGCTTATCTGATCAAACTCTTGGAATTTCTTGAGCATTTGAGATCTTTTGTGATGAATGTCTTGAGAATAAAGAGGGAAAAGTTTGGGGTACAACAGGTAGCCTTGTCATTATGGAAGGTATTTTGTTGTTGAGATTTTTTACTCCAATGAATGGTAGCCTTGTCATTATGGAAGATAGTTCGTTGTTGAGATTTGTTACTCCAATGAATGGTAGCCTTGTCATTATGGAAGGTAGTTCGTTGCTGATATTTTTTACTCCAATGAATGGTAGCCTTGTCATTATAGAAGGTAGTTCTTTGTTGAGATTTGTTACTCCAATGAATGGTAGCCTTGTCATTATGGAAGGTAGTTCATTGTTGAGATCTTTTTCTGATGGATGGTAGTCTCGTCATTATGGGAGATAGTTCATCATTGAGATTCACATTACTCAGAAGAAGTTCTTTTGTTCCTAGTCGTGAATATTGGTGCTAATCGTTTATTACCTACCCTAATATTGGTATTTACCAGTATTATCTTACCATTTCTTTCCCGGTAGGTCGATGTTACTTTTTTTGCTATCTCCTCAGTGAGTGGATAGTTCACAGTCATCTGTCGATCTTTGTTATCCTTTACTTTCTCTCCTCAATATTTGAGTTGATGAGGCCTTATCTCCTCTTTGGGCTTTACCCCAATAGAGTTGGGTCTCTTGTCCACCTGTGATTTATTTTCCTGGTTAGGTTTTTCTTTTGATCCCTATTTTTATTTTCTACATTCCCACTGGTGTCTTGTGTCATTTTTTGTATTTGTTCATTTGCGTTCATAATCATAAGCATTGCATGGCATCTTAAGGATAAAAATAGGGCTCGTTTTATATTTAAGTATCTTCAATCGCGTCGACATGAAGATTTAACCTTCGCATCTCCGGATAGAAGACACTTAAATAAGGGCAGTTGTTGTACCCCAATTTCCCCCCCCCCCCCCCCCCAAGATTCCTATATCATATCATATAAACTCAATCACAACAAGATCAAACTAGGGTTTGGTTCTTCTCCTTATCTTTAGCTTTACTCGTGGGGAATCACCAAACACCTTGACTTGTATTTTGTGATCATCTATATTTTGTATTGATTAACTTTTAACTAATAAATACAATGAATGTTTTCCCTAATTGATTATATTATAGGTGAAAGTACAACACATTCCATCAAGTTGATCTATAGGTTCATGAGTTTATTCCCATGCCTTCTTCAACAAAGCTTTATTAAGATTCAAGCTTCATAATTGAAGATGTTTTGAAGTAACATCATGACAAATTCTATTATTATCCATCATGCCTCAAGTTGTCAAATATAGTCCAAAGATGCAAAGGTTGATTGGAGAAAGTTTGACCTAATTAGACAAGTCTTTGATTTCTTGATCACAAGTGCATATCTCCCTCAATCATCAATGTTTGGAAGTGGTTATGGTTGCCATGGTTTCTCATTATCATCCTCAATAACTTCTATTTACATGACAAAAGTATTTATGCAAGAAGGTTTGTCAAAATTGAAAAGAGTTTCCAAGGCATTTTGTTGCTCTAGGGGGCTAGGGTTTTGAACTTCAAAGAGCTATATCTTGCTCATATTTTTGTATTTTTGAGTGATTCCAAAAACATGCTTCTCTTAAAAGAGTTACCAACAAATCACTTCAAAAGTCTCAAGAAAATTTTGCGTGGAAGATACCTAATGATGAAGAAAGATTACAAATCCTCTACATAAGCCATCAAATTCCCTTATGTGACTTCAAAAGATAATAAATTGGTCAATTTTTGTCTCCTTGAGCCCATTATTTTTCCAAAATGATCTTAAATATGTGAACTTCAACTCTTATTTTATGTGATATGCTTGTAAATGGATGGAATATTCCCTAAGGATGCAAAAGATTATAGGTCATCTCATTAATTTTCACCAACTTCACAAAGTCATAACTTTCTCATTTTTGGAGTTTTTAAATGATTCAAGTCTCAAAATGTAATTAAAGAGATATACTCCATGCCATATTTTTTGGTCAAGATCAAATTTTAAATGTAAGGCCATGTTTGGATACAAAACATTATAGGTCATTTTGAAGAAAAAACTTAGAATATTTCTAAGTACAAAAAGTCAGCATCTTTTTCTCAACTTTGACTCATCACAACATTCAGCTCAAGCATCCATTTGATTACATTATTTTCACATTGTAAAGTTTGTGATCTCATCTTTCCAATGCATTAAGAATCAAGTCCCAAGGTCCCCTAAATCGTGCACACCATTGTTTCAAAGATGGTACATTGAAAATGAAGTTTTCTCCAAAGTCAGAATTTGAAATCCTTGATTTGGCATCTATACATAAAATTTCTGCGCGTTTTTACTTCTAATAATCTTTAATGAACTTCTAGAGATGATTAGCACATTGAAACACAAGCTTTGGTTGAGTTTTGAGCAAAATATAAGTCACACTTTTCATGTTTGCAACTTCACACGATTTCCCTCCAAACTTCATCATTTCACACGCTTAAGCATTCCATTAGTTTCCATATAAATAGAGGGTCATACCTCATTAATTTTCTTAAGCTTGGAGAGCCAAAATCACCCTGCCAAACTCCCTGCATAACACACATTTCTGATTTTTTGAATTCCTATTTTCCCTATTTTTCAATCCAATTTCTCCATTGATCCTTCATCCTTCATCCTTAAACTTCCTTGAAGCTAACAGAAGAAGAATCAAGCCTTGAGGTGTCCTAAATCGTTCTAACCAAGTCTAGTTTCAGAATAATTTTCAGCTACTTCGTTCAGGTAGAATTCTCCATCAAATTGAACCAAATAAAGTCCTATTCTAATCTATTCATCCTTCTGATTCTCACACTTCTTACGGTTTTCATTTTCATTGAGAATTGAGGGGGATACTAGGGATTTTCGTGCTCGCTATTTTTTATGGTTTTCTTCAAATTCATCCTTGCACAATTTATATAAATTTGGCGCGAGGGTACCATTAGAATTGTCTTAAATAGACAAAGCTAATGGTACCAGTCTGGTCCTCTAATTTTACAGTTTGAAGAATACCAATCTAGGGCGTCTAGAGGTTGAAGACGACCTACTGTTGTGCTTCAGCCAATGAAAGCGTGACACGTGATTTTTTGGATTCTATCCAATACATCTGTTTTACCGTGCGCATGTCTCAGGAGCCCTTGGATCTGATTACTTTAGTGAGTCAGACTCCATCCAACATGCCATATTTTAAGTTGTTTTTATTTAATAAAGATTGATTCAGTGTGAAATTCAATAAAGTCCATGACATGCACAGCGTGCCAGATCCACTGGATCTGTTTACTAACGCGTTTTGACAATGATCAGATGGCCCATATTTTTTTGGTTTGATATTTTTATTTTCTGATTTTTATTTTAATTGATTTAAACTTCAAAAATCATAAAAAATTCATTTTAACTTCAAAAAATCTGGAAAAATTCTTAAAAGTATTTTTGATTTTTCTCTTCCTAATTATTATTTTTTCACAATTTTATTTTGTGTTTTGATATTTTTTTAAATATTTTTTCACTTTATTTAAATTGTTTTAAATGTTTTAAAATACTTTTCTTAATTTTTAAATTCTGAAAAAAATATGGAAGGATCCAATGACCTCTTGACAAATATTGGTGATCTCGTTTTATTTTTATTTCTGACTTTACTCTTTCACAATTTTTGGTTTTTTTTGCCTATTTCTTTTAATTTTAAAAATAGTTTTTGTCTTTAAAAAATTACCAAAAATTTTATAAAAATATTTTCATTTAAAAATATTTTTCTTTATTTTTAAATACAGTTTTATTTTTGTATATATTCTGGCTGATCTTGAACTATGAGATTTTGATCATGAGCTTCATTAACATCATTGGATCTTGTGATTGATTTGGTTAAGTTCTAAATGATATATAGATGCTTTGTGATTGATTTTGAGGAAGAACACACGAGTGAAATGGGAGTTTGAGGTGTCAGGTCAGAAATGACACAAAAATGAGGTTTTGATGCAATTATGAGTTTGAGGGAGTTTGAGAGAGTTTTAAGGCTTGTAATTTCGTGTCCTTGGCTTGTAAACAATGTCTCAATATATAGGAAAATGTTTGAGGACTTGAAGTGATCAGAATCACAAGATCACATGTTTATAGATTTTGACTTGTCTTTGAAGCAACCTTGACAAATATGGTTTCAAGGCAAGGTACAAAGCTTGTAGGATGGCTAGAAGCTTTAAACATATTTTCTCTGAACTTGTAGATGAAGTTTATGTAGAAGGAACAAGTGCAAAGCTCAAGACAAGTTAACTTTGTGATTAAAGCAACTTTTCAAGAATGGCAATGGTGCCTTTGTGCCATAAATGGAAATATAGCTTGGATAAAGGTTCTAATGATTGGATTATAGCTCTAACAATTGTGTAAACCATTAATTATGGAGTGAAATGCAAGTTAGAAGCCTGCAAAGTAAGATTATGCAGCATAGCTATGAGATTTGGCCAAGGGTTCATCATCAAAATGACTTGTAATTCAAGAATGGATGCCCAACTTCTTGCCTTCGATTCTCTTAGCTCAAAAATAATCTCTTAAAGTTCTTGGACATTTTGGAAAGCTTGAAACATTGTATACAACTTTTATGTTGACAATTTTGGCTAAATCATCTTAGATCTAAGTGAAAATTGGCCAAGAAGTTAGGTAAAAAATCTGCCTAAACTTGTCAAAATTTTCACTAAGTGTTTTATGAAAAATGTCATGACTTCATGGGCTTATATCTTCAAATCTAAGCATTTTTTGGACATTAACCCTGTAATACAAAGTTTTAGAATTCATCAAGATCTACAACTTTCATGTTGAAACTTTTCTTTGAATCATCTCGCATCTTGGTGAAAAAAGGTCATGAAGTAATGAATTTATCAAGTACAAAATGTACTTAGAAAAATTTCTAAGTCTCGAAAACTTTGACTTTTTGTGGACTTTCTTAATTTTCTTGATTCTTGTTTACCAATTTTGATATTTTTGAGTATATTGATCAATCTTGATTTTTAAAAATTAATGTTCATCAAAAAGTCAAAGTTTGACTTTTTGTGTATTAGTTGACTTTTCAGCACTTGATCAAATTTCAATTATCAATTCATTGATATTTGATAAATTATTAGAGACATGAAGTTAGATCAATATGTTGTGTTTGAGTCCTTAAGATTATGCTCCAAGTCACTAAGTCATGTACTAGGTCAAAAGTCAATGATCAGTCATTCTCAATCAAAACCCTAACTTTGACCATTTTGTCCCTTTTATGATTTGAATGCTTTTCTTGAATAATTGTGATCAACACTTGATCAATTGATGAATATGACTTCAAAATGTTTATGTTGGCCAAAAATCATGAAGTTTGACTGTATTTTGACAATAGTTGACTTTTTACATAATATAGTTGATTTTCAGTCATCTGATCAATTGACTGAGCAGAATTGTGATCCAAGACTTGAAAATTGGCACGAGTATTCTTGGAGACCCATAATGAACCACGAAGGTCTTTTGAGGCATTATAAATACAATATCCCTTGTGAAAACCAAAACCCTAAGTTGTGGCCTCAATGCTTAGGAGATGAGTTTGTCTGATTAATTCTTGAGAATCCTTGAGCATTGGAGATCCTTTGTGAGAAATGTCTTGAGAAAAGAAAGGGAAAATTTTGGGGTACAATAGTAGCCCCTGTTCAATCTTCTTAAACCTGAAAAGTTAGATTGGCGTGTCCGTCATTCGTAACTTGAAGGTAGAAGATGATTTAACACTAAAGTGCCCAGAAATGTGCACTCATTTGTGCATGAAATAGTGTTGTTGGTTTATTATCGGGAATGCGCTTAAAGATGCCATTTGGAGAGATGATGGAGCGTTTTTGGAGATGGGCTTATAGATGCCATCTAAATTTGACTTCTACTGGAAAAAGCATCAGAGTAAACCTGGTGGCGATTTAAACTGAAACATCAAATGTCCTTTGCCTATTTTTAACTGGAAGAAATAAATCTAAACCAGAAGAGGTCTTTTGTTCACCTGTCTTTAACTGGAAGAAGTAAATCTAAACCAGAAGAGGTCTTTCGTTCTCCTATTTTTAACTGGAAGAAATAAATCTAAACCAGAAGAGGTCTTTTATTCGCCTGTCTTTAACTGGAAGAAGTAAATCCAAACCAGAAGATGTCTTTCATTCGCCTGTTTTTAACCCGAAGAAATAAACCTAAACCAGAAGAGGTCTTTCGTTCGCCTGTTTTTATGAAGAAGTAAATCTAAACCAGAAGAGGTCCTTCATTTTCCTGTCTTTAACTGGAAGAAGTAAATCTAAACCAGAAGAGGTCTTTTGTTCGCCTATCTTTAACTGGAAGAAAAAATCTAAACCAGAAGAGGTATTTTGTTTGCCTGTCTTTAACTGGAAGAAGTAAATCTAAATCAGAAGAAGCCTTTCATTCGCCTGTCCTTAAATGGAAGAAATAAATCTAAACCAGAAGAGGTCTTTCGTTCGCCTGTCTTTAACTGGAAGAAATAAATCTAAATTAGAAGAGGTCTTCCATTCGTCTGTCTTTAACTAGAAGAAATAAATCTAAACCAGAAGAGGTCTTTCATTTGCCTGTATTTAAATGGAAGAAATAAATCTAAACCAGAAGAGGTCTTTCGTTTGTCAATTGATTCTTTCCTAAAAAGGAAAAGGGTTAATCGTATGCGACATCATGATGTATGAAATGAATTGTGTAACGATGTTCTCAAAATAAATGATATTATGCCATATGTTTCGTATGCATATGTCATGATGTATGACTATTGTTGAAATGTATCTTTGTCTGGAAAATAAATCCTTGACTATTGCTTTGAATGAAGAGTATGTATATCTTCAACTTTGTCTAGAATACTTCAGTTGGGGATTCCTGTTTGCTGTTTGAGAAAACTCTGCAGGGGATGTTGATTTCTGCTTGGGGAGTAGAGTTCAAGAGCCTTGGCTGTCCATTGCTCTATTGGGGAATTTAATTCTCATATACACTGACTGGGGATAAAAGAGATGATTAAACTTCCGATTTGTCTGGGGAGAGTAAATTTAACTGGTATTCTGGTCGGACTCCAGGTTTTACTGTAACTTTTTGGGGACAATGGAAATCCTGTTGGGGAAGAGGAGTTTTGTTAGTGTTTTGTTGTACTCTAGAGGGTAGACTCAAGCTGGGGAGATGATAGTCTGTTGGAAAATAAACCCTATTGAGGAAGATATTAGGGAAACAAATTCTTCTACGTAAGAGCTATGCAAGGTTTCTCTTTTAGTTTTGGAAGGCCAAACTTGACCGGGGAAGAGAATTTCCAAGAGATATGCTGATTGGAACTCCGAAAGGAAATTGTGGAAAATGTAAGAATTTACTCTGTGGGGATGTATGGACAACATGAGTGTTATCCTGGATCCTAGGGTAAGTATTTATTATTTTTATTATGTGTATTTTTGTTAATAGTTAATCACGTTCATATGCATATGTTCATTCAATTTTAGTCATCGGGCGTTTTTGCAATCAAAACAGAAAAACAAAAAGTTTGCACTTTAAAGTATATTTGTATTGATAATTTCCCTATAAATAAGAGTTTTTGTACAAAGAGACGGAAATCCTAGTAAGAGGATGTCGTCATGAAATGAAAAGAATACAAAGTGAAAACAAATATATATAGCCATGTGGAAGTGATCTTATTAGGTTCCAACTCTACTATTGCCCCTATGTCCTCGAACATAATCCCTTGCTGTCGGAAGAAGTTGATTGAACTGACCTTGTACCATTTGAACTTTGACCTTGGTAGTAAAGCTGGTTGTAATGATCCAATGGGACATAGTCATACGCTTTTAACCTTTAACTTTTTCCTGGACCGCCTGTAATACGGTGGGAGAACTAACTTGGTTGTTTTGCGTTTGGTCGCAATTGCTGCAGATAGCACGAATCGCCGATGACTTTTCTTTTATCCAATAAGGAAAGGGTGAAAAGAACAGGAAAGACCTTTGAGATATTTTCTTGAGTTCGGGGGGTAGGTTATGAAAAGGGTAGGTGTTAGCACCCTTTTCATCCATAGTTATCTATGGGCTCTTAGTTTCTTGCTAGATCACTTTTGATATTGATTTGCTTGAAATGTGTTTGTGGTGTGTTTTGAAAGTATTTTTGAAAAACGCCTTCGTTTAGGAAAACTTTGTAATGATTCTCGTCTCTATAAGAATGCAAACAAAGTGTTAGAATTTTTGAAAATAATTCATGTTTTAAAAGTGTTTAGTATGTTTGAAAAGATGTTTGTTTTTGAAGATGGATCGTGAGCAAGCAACTAAGAATGTTCTACTTACTCAAAAGTCTTTTGTTCATTTCTTCTTTCTTTTGATATTTCTATCTTACCATTGATTGGTAAGTAGCCTTATCTTCGGATGTAAAGGGATGGGCATGGGTCATCATATAGTCATGGATATAAATGTTATTAGATATCTTAGCATTTTCCTTAAGGTACTAAGATCATTTGTAAGACAACATTTGTAGCATCATCGTGGGACTTTGATCTTGTATTTTGTTTGTTTTTGCTAAGATGTCTCACATGCGTAACATGACCATTTTAAGGCAACAAAGTGGAGTAAACCCTAGAGGTGCAAGGTGTGCAAGTGTATTGTATTTCATGCTTGAGTTTATCTTGGATTAGGGTGTTCTAAATATTGATTTTATCTTTCCATATAAACCCTAATTACTAGCATTCATATGAAAGCGATAAATTGCAGAAAATAAATATCCTACGCTATTACATCAATTGGGGATGGGGTGTATAAATATACAAATGGGGATTGCAAGAAATTAAATCCTAATTATTTATTACAACCATATTGAATATTTAGAAGAATTAAATGTACAAGAATGAATAAACGTGAAAGGATATGAATGGAAAAGAAATGGATTTTTGTTTAGATTTTTAAAGAAAATGTTCTGACCTAATTAACTAAATGAGGATAATTTATAAAAATAGGAAAATTGAACTAAGTTTAAAATGAAATTAATCAAAGATGCAATTTAAGGGTTTCTTGCATGAAAATGGTTTTAACTTAATTATACTAGTATGAGAAAATTAATTAGAAGAAAACCTAAGTTCTAAGTTAATTTAAATAAAAGAAATTAAAACCTAAGTCTAATATTAATTTGTTTAAGAAAAGAAATTAAATTTGCAATAAGAAAATATTTTTGTGTTTTTTTTTCTTGAAAAATTATATAAATATATAATAAAAATAAAATAAAATATTTTTTTGTCTTTTTATTAATAAAAATAATAGTTATAATAATAATAAAAATAAGAATAAGAAAATAAAATAAAAATAAAAATAAGAAAAGTTTGGTTAAGGGGTGAAAAAAGGATTTTTGAGGTATTTGTTAGAAAAAACAGTTTTTGTTTGAAGCCTGACCCAATGACAATTTTGTAAACAGAAAGAAAAAAAAAGAGTGAATGGGCTATGTTATTGAAACAAGGGGGGGGGGGGGGGGGGTCTGAATGATGCAAAATGGGATGACCCAAATGTGGGAGGCCCAAACGTGCTAGCTATTGACAAAAATGAGGCAAAAATATGAAAGAAAAAAATGACAAAACGGACGCTGGGACTTGAACCCAGGTCCTAAAGGTGGCAGGCGCGCGCTTCTACCACTGGGGTGGCTATACATCCGTTAAATTGTATCAAACTATACATATATATATATATATATATTGCAAATCCATTCCTAGGCATGTACTTCATCTTCAACCTCACGCCCATCAAGACCAATTGTATCTCAATCATTTCTCAACCAAAATGAAAAATTTAAACATGAAACTTGTGGAAATTTTCATCACGAATTCAGAAATGTAACTCATTAAAATTATAAATTAAAGACAAGCATGAATTTTGAATAGTACGAAATCTAACCTATTTTTTTCAAAAAGTTCAGGTCCAAAATTCTCCCTACTCAAGCAATATAAATGAAATCTAAGAATATGTACAGTTTCAGGGCAATGATATCTACATTTTGTCTTTGAAAATGCAAGCCTAACAATGCCTAAATAATGAGATGAAAAGTCAGAAAACTCACCTTGCAGCTGGAGATCGTGTTTTGAGTTAGAGGACCTTTCAAGGTGTTGTGATGATCTGGTTAGCTTCTTCAAGTCCCTAGGAAGCTAATGCAACCCTTAGCTTGAACTATGGATGGCTGGAATGTCCTGGAGAAGTCAAGGTGCAAGCTTCAGTTTTTAAAAATGGAGGATGATGAAGATGGAGTTACAGTTGGATAACAGGTGTTGGGATTGTTTATGTATGATGTTTAGAAGCTTTAGGAACCAAAAGGCCAAGAAACGCACGAGTAGATTTGAAGATTGGGTTCAAAACTCAGAAATGACAAGTTTTGAAGTGTTCTTGGTGATTCTCTGTTTTAGGATGTTTCAGGGCTTAAACATTCATGTCTTATGTTTCTATAGACTTGTATATATGTATGGAAAAGGTTAGAGATCAATTGCACTCAAGGTTTCTGAGTTCTAGCCTTTTGGCTCTATAACTTGCTTTTGAAGAAAAGTTAGAAGACAAGTCCAAAAGTGTTGTACAAGCTTGATCTGAGTTGGTAGAGGCCTTAGACATGTTGTTTTGGTTTTGACTTTTCTTGTGTGCAGAGAAAACAATTGAGAGGTTAATTAAGTTGACAATTGCAAAATTAATGCTTTATCAAAATGGAAATGGCAACTTTGTGCCATAAATGGAAAACCAATTTGGACAAAGCTTCAAGCACTTGGATAAAGGCCTAATCAGTTGTGTAAACCATTAATTATGTATTGAAACACAAGTTTGAGTCCTTCATAGTGATATTTGTATAACATGCTTGATGATTGGGCAATTGTTCATCAAAAAATCTGCCTTGCAAAACAAGAATGGAACCCTAACTTATTGCCTTTGATTCTCTTAGATAAAGCATGATCTCAATTAGTTCTTGGACATTTTGGAAAGCTTGTAACATCTTCTACAACCTTTATGTTGGATATTTATTAAGATTCAATTTGGAACTAGGAGAAAAGTTTCCATGAAGTTAGGTCAAAAATCTGCCTAACTAGGGCAAAATTTCACTAAGTGTTTTTGTTTCATGAACATGTCTTTATGAATTAATAACTTGAGATCCAAGAATTTCTATAAAAATATCTGTCCAACAATGTTTTATATCTCATTAAGATCTACAACTTTCATGTTTGTAGTTTTCCTTGAATCATCTTGCATCATGGTGAAAATTTGGCACAAAGTTATGAAAAAAAGTAAATTTTCCAATACTTAGAAACATTTCTAAGTCTTGGAAATTTTGACTTTTAAAAATGAATTTTGAATTTTTGATTTCTTGATGAACAAACTTCATATTTTTATATGTCTTGATGAAATATTATTTTTGAAACTTGATTTTGATCAAAAAGTCAAAGTTTGACTTTTCAGTGTATTAGTTGATTTTTCATCGGTTGACTGAATTTCAACTATCAATCAATTGATCTTTGGGGAATATTTTAAGCCATTTCATTAGGTCAAAATGATGCATTTTAGTCCTTGATATCATGTCTCAAACCAACAAGTCATGTGTTTGGTCAAAAGTCAAACATTGAATCTTCTCAATCAAAACCCTAATTTTGACCACTTTGCCCTTTTTATGATCTGATCAAATTTCTTGAGGAATTGTGATCCAAACTTGATCAATTTCCATATATGAGTTCAAAATGTTGATGTGGATAAAAAATTATGAAGTTTGACTGTAAATTGACCATAGTTGACTTTTTCCCCAATACAATTGATTTTAGGTCAACTGATCAATTAACTGAGCAAAAATCTGATTCAAAGCTTGAAACTTGACATGAGCAATATTGGGAGTCCAAAATGATCAATGAAAGTCACATGAAGCATTAAAAGTCCAATAGTCCTTATACAAACTCAAACCCTGATTTTAAGTCATCAGTGCTTGAGGAGGTGTCTTGAGCTGATCAAACCTTGTGCAGTCTTGAATCAAATGGAGATCTTGTGAGAGAATTATTGAGAACTTGAGAGGGAAAATTTTTTGGTACAACAACTTCCCCTGTTCAATCTTCTTAAACCTGAAGAGTTAGATTGGTGGGTCCGCCATTTGTGACTTGAAGGTGAAAGACGATTGAACACTAAAGTGCCCAGAAATTTGCACTCAATGATGTATTGATTCGGGAATGGGCTTACGGATTCCATTTGGAGAGATGATGATAAAAAACTGGGAGAAACATCAGCACAAATCTTTAGTCGATTCATGCTGAAAACCAGGTGTCTTGTTTGTCTTTGACTAGAAGAATCAATTCTGATCCAGAAGAATCAATTCTGATCCAGAAGAATCAATTCTGATCCAGAAGAGGTCTTTGGATTAATGATTTTTTTCCTACAAGGAACAAAAGGGGCTAGTTGTATGCAAATGTACACATGGTGTAATGATGTTCTCAAAATAAATGAGATTATGTTGTATGTATATTTTATGTATGTTATATGATGTATGAATATGATATGTTGTTAAAGCGTATCCTTGACAGGTACTGGGGAGCTTTGAGAAGTTAAATCTCATACTGATGTTGGGGATGAAGAGTATGTGTATATTCAGATTTTGTTAACAAGGCTTCCACTAGGGATTCCTACTTTGTTGAGACGAAACTCCACTAAGGAATATTAACTTGCTTGAGAAGACTCTGTGGAGAATGTTGATTTCTGTTTGGGAACCAAAATTCAGGAGTTTTAGTCATCCATTGCTTTGGTGAGGAATTATCTCTCGAAAGTTAGCTATTATCTGGTCGAATTCCAGACTTCACAATAACTTGTTGGGGATAAAGAAGTTAACTGTTATCTGGTCAAATTCCAGGCTTTGCAGCAACTCGTTGGGATAGTGGAAAACTCTACTAGGGAAGAGGAGTTTTATTAGTGATTTGTAAGAATTAAAATATTATCTGGTCGGTTCCAGGCTTTAGCAACTCGAACGGTTAACTGGTCAGGTCCAGGTTTTTTAGTAGATGGAGAAGTTAAGTTACCATCTGGTTGGGTCCAGGCTCTAGCCATTTGAAATTGAGGTTTATTGTCATCTGGGCGGGTCCAATCTTCAGCGAGTTGAACTTGAGATCAACTGTTATCTGGTCGGGTCCAGGTTTCAGTAACTCAAACTATTAACTGGTCGGGTCCAGGCTCAGCAGTTGAAGGAGTTAAACTAATATTTGGTTGGGTCCAAGCTTTAGCAACTAAATTTGAGATTTACTGTTATCTCGTTGGGTCCAGGTTTCAGAAATTGGAGTTGTTATCTGGTCGGGTCCAGGCTTCAGAATGTTTAACTGGTATCTGGTCGGGTCCAGGCTTGAACTATTGAATGGTCGAGTCCAGGCTTTAGCAACTTGGAATTGAGATTTACTATTATTTGGTCAGGTTAAGTCTTCACAATAAGTTGAGAGTAGGATGAAGTTGAGAAAGTATCTGGTCGGGTCCAGGCTTTATAGTAACTTACTTGAAAGGATGAAGTTGACTGTTATCTAGTCGGGTTCCAGGCTTTTACAACAACTTTCGGAGATAACAATGACTCTGTTGACGGCTTCATTGGGGAATAGGGGTTGTGGTCCCTTGATTTGTAATAGTCTGTAGTTTGTTGGGGAAATAAACCCTGTTGAAGAGGATATTTGACAAACTGCTGGGGAGAATATTTTTTAGGAAGAATTCCATAAGGCTTCCTTTTAAGACCAACTCGGCTGGGGAAAGGATTTTCTGGAGATTGAAACTCTGACCGGGGATTTTATGAATCCAAATTTATGGGGATAATTCTATTGAAATAACTCTGTGGGGATATCTCAAATGCATTTAAGGAGATGCTTGTTACTGTTTTTAAGCATACATTTGTTAAAAGTTTAATGATGTTCATATGTACATTGTAATACGGTGGGAGAACTGACTTGGGATGTTTTGCGTTTGATCGCAATTAATGCCGTTAGCAAGAGTCGCCATCGGATTTTCTTTTATCCAAAAGGAAAGGTGGAAAAGAACAGGAAAGACCTTTGAGATTATTTCTTGAGTTCGTGGGGTAGATTATGAAAAGGGAAGGTGTTATCACCCTTTTCATCCATAGTTATCTATGGGCTCTTAGTTGCTTTCTAGATCACTTACTTTGTTTGAAAATGTGGTTTGTGGTGGTTTTTTGAAAGTATTTTTGAAAAGGCACATTCGTTTAGGTAAACTTTGTAATGGTTCTCGTTTTGTAAGAACGTATACAAAGTGTTGGACTTTTTGAAAATATTTTATGTTTGGAAAGTGTTTTTTTTTTTAAAGTATTTGTTTTGAAAGTGATCAAGAATGTTTGTTTTGAAAGTGAGCAAGCAACTAAGAACATTTCTACCTACTCAAAAGTCTTTTGTTCATTTCTTCCTTTCCTTTGATATTGATATCTTACCATTGATTGGTAAGAAGCCTTATCTTTAGATGTAAAAGGGACGGGCATGGGTCATCGTATAGTCATGATATCAATATTGTGAGATATCTTAGCATTTCTCTTGAGGGACTAAGATCATTTGAAAGTTAACATTCATAGCATCATCGAGGGACTATGATCTTGTATTTTGATTTGTTTTTACTAAGACATCCCACATGCATAACATGACCATTTTTTAGGCAACAAGTGGAGTTAACCTCAAGGGTGCATGTGTGAATAGTGTGTTCGATTTGCATGCATTTAATCTTTGATTAGGGTTATCTACTTGTTGATTTTATCTTTCCATACAAACCATAGTTTACTAGCATTTATATGAAAGCGATAAATTGCGGAAAGTAAATTTACTACGCTATTACATCATTAGGGGGATGGCGTGTACAAATTTACAAATGGGGATTGCAAGAAATTAAACCTAATTATCTATTACAACCATATTGAATTGAATAATGTACAAGAAATGAATAAATATAATGTACAAGGATATAAATGGAAAAGAAAAGAATTTTTGTTTGGTTTTGAGGAAAACGTTTAGTTTTGACATAATAAACTAAAAGAAACAATTAACTAAATTAAGAAAGTTAAACCTAAATTAATTAAGAAAAGAAATTAAATTAGAAAGCATTTTTAGGGTTTTTTAGAAAAAAAGGTTTTAAGTTTAATAAAAATAGTATGGAAATTAATTAATTAAAAGAAACCTAAATTCTAAGTTAATTTTAAATAAAAAGAAAATAACTAAACCTAAATCTAATTATTAATTTATTAAGAAAAATAATTAAGTTTGTTTAAGAAAATATTTTTGTCTTTTTGTTTTTTAAAGGAATAAAATATACATGAATCTAAATATATTAGATATATAAATAAATAAACTATTTTTTTGGATTTATATTAATAATAATAATAATAATAATAATAATAAAAATAAAAATAAAAAAGAAAAATAAAATAAAATAAAATATAAAAATAAAAGTCAGGAGATTTTGAAATGGAATTTGGGAGTTTGTTAGAAAAACAGTTTTTTGAAGCCTGGCCCAATGGTGTTTTGTAATCAGAAAAATAAACAAAATAAAAAAGGGGTGGGTCTGCATGGTAAATGGAAACAGAGGGGGTCAGAATCAACAAAAATGGTAAGGGCCCAGTTGTGGAGGCCCGGGCGCTAGTTGCTTTGTAGCAAAAAAGAAAGAAAATGTTTGAGAAATATGAAAAAAAGGCAGCGCTGGGACTTGAACCCGTGACCTTGACCATAAACGCGCGTTACCTTTACCACTGGGGTGGCTGTACATCTGTTACCTTAAACAAAACCATAAATATATAACATAAATCCAGTCCTAGAAATGACTTCATCTTCAACCTCCAGCCATGGTTCCTGTAACTCACTCATTTCTCATCCATTCATAAAACTTCCAACATCAAACTTGTTAGAAATTTCACCACAATTCTGAATATGTAAATAACTTAAAATAATTCTCAAAGATGAGAAAGAATTTCTAACAGTACCAAATCCTGACCTAACTTTTTTCAGAGATTCAAACCTAAAATTGTCTAAGCTCAGGCCATATAAATGAAAATTATGAATATGTACAACTTCGGGGCAATGATATCTACATTTTATCTTCACAAATCAGAATCAAATGATGCTTGTATGAAGAGATAGAAATTCAGAAAACTCACCTTGCAGATGGAGGTCGTGTTTTCAGTTTGAGCAAGCTTTGAGGTTTCCCAATGATCTGTTTAGCTTGCCTGGACCTCCCTGAGTGTGTTGCAAACTTTACTTGGCTTTGAAAGTCCCTGAGTCTCCCTACTCAAGTCAACCTTTAAGGTTGATGTTTGAAAATGGTGAATGATGAAAATGGAGTTACAGGAGTGTAACAGGTATTGGTATAGCTTTGATATGATGTATAGAGAGCGTATGTATGATTAGATTTTAAAACGCACGAGTGGTTTTTGATTTGGGGGTTCTAAGTTCAAAACTGTCAAGTTATGGCTAGTTCTATGAAGAAAGGTGCTTGTGGGGTTTTAAGAGTGCTTCAGCTCGTATGTTTTCTTGCAAATAACTTGTAAAGTTATAAGCAAGAGGTCTTAGGGTTTGAAGTTGACAGATCTGTGAGATATAAAGTTATGGCTATGTTACTTGATTTTGAAGAAAAGTTGAAAACATGGTTTCAAGGCATAGTACAAGCATGGTATCAGTTTATTGGAGGCTCTAGACATGTTGATTTTATCTTTGACATTGTTTGTACTCAGATGAAACAAGTTGGGAGCTCAAGAAGTTGACTTTGCATAAAGGCTTGCTTTACTAGAATGGAAATGGCGACTTCTCCCTAAAATGGAAAAATGCTTTGGGCAATGCTTGAACTAATTGGACAATTGATCAATCAGTTGTGTAAACATTAAATTAAGGAGTGATTTTCAAGTTAGATACCTTCAAAGCAATATTATACAACATGGCTTATGGATTTGGTCAAGTGTTCATCAAAAAATTGACTTGTAATTCAAGTTTATCATGCCAACTTTAAGTCTTCGAATCTCCTAGATAAACAATGATCTATTCAAGTTCTTGGACATTTTGGAAAGCTTGTAACATCCTCTACAACCTTCATGTTGGAAATTTTTGAAAATTCATCTTGGAACTAGGTGAAAAGTTGCCATGAAGTTGGTACCAAAAATTTGCTTAACTAGGGCAAAATTTCACGAAGTGTTTAAGTTTCATGAGCACGTCTTCACAAATTCATAACTTGAAATCCAAGAATTTCTAGAAAAAGTTATTCCCTACAATGTTTTATATATCATTGAGATCTACAACTTTCATGTTGGAAGTTTCCCTTGAATCATCTTGCCTCATGGTGGAAATTTGGCACAAAGTTGTGAAAAAAAGTTAATTTTCCAACACATAGAAAAATTTCTAAGTCTTAGAATTTTGACTTTTCAAAAATGAATTTTGACTTTTCAATTTCTTTATGAACAAGTTTCATATTTTGACATGTCTTGATCAATTGTAATCTTTGAAACTTGATTTTGATCAAAAAGTCAAAGTTTGACTTTTCAGTGTACAATTGACTTTTCATCAGTTGACTGAAATTCATCTGTCAATCCAATGATCTTGAGAGGTGATTTGAACTATTAAATTAGGTAAAGATGGTTCATTTGAATCCTTGAGATCATGTCTTAAACCAATAAGTCATTTGTTAGGTCAAAAATCAAAAATTGAACCTCCTCAATCAAAACCCTAATTTTGACCATTTTGCCCTTTTGATGATCTGATCAAATTTCTTGAGGAATTGTGATCCACACTTGATCAATTGACATATATGAGTTCACCATGTTGATATGGATAAAAAATTATGAAGTTTGACTTCCAATTGACCACAATTGACTTTTTATTCAATACAACTGATTTTAGGTCATCTAATCAAATGAATGAGCAAAAATGTGATCCAAGACTTGAAACTTGACATGAGAAATCTTGAGGATCCCTAATGATCCATGAAAGCCATATGGGGCATTAAAAGTTCAATTGTCCTTATGAAAACTCAAACCCTAATTTTCAGTTGTCAGTGTTGAGGAAGTGTCTTGAGCTGATCAAACCTTGTGTAGTCTTGAACCAATGGAGATCTTATGAGAGATTTCTTGAGAAGTGAGAGGGAAAATTTTGGGGTACAACACACATGTTCATTAAATTTTATTCATTGGACACTTTTGCACTTAAAACAGAAAAAATATAAAGTTTTCACTTCAAAGTATATTTGTATTGATGTTTTGCCGATGAATTAGGCGTTTTTGTACAAAGAGACTGAGATCCTTAGTAAGAGGAAATCATCGAAAGAAGGGAAAAAATACAAAGTGAAAACAAAAAATAATAGCCATGTGAAAGTGATCTCATTGTGTTCTAAACCCACTATTGCCCCTATGTCTTCGAACATTATCCATTGTCGTTGAATAGAAGTTGATTGAACTATTTGAATTTGGCTTTGGTAATAAAATTGGGTGTAAAGATCCCACGGGACATAGTCATACGCTTTAGTCCTTAACTTTTTACTGGACTGCACTTTCAGGTTTTCAGCCAACCGGGATACCCGTTTTTGCCCAAGTCGCCCTTTCGGTTTTTCGACTCGCCGAGTGTACAATCTTTTGCATATATCCCTAATTTTTTCCCGAACCTCTTTGGTTCACCGGGGTGCCCTTATTTTTGCCTAGGTATGTCAACCTAGCGGGTCATTTTATGCGTAATATTCTTTAACTATGTCTACATTCACAGGATGTGGAAAGTCTTCACCATCCATAGTAGTCAGCATCATGGCACCACCAGAGAAAACTTTCTTTACAAAAAATGGTCCTTCGTAAGTGGGAGTCCATTTTCCCCTGGGGTCGCCTTGTGGAAGAATGATGCGCTTTATTACCAAGTCGCCAGTCTGAAATACTGGAGGCTTGATCTTTTTGTTGAAAGCCTTGATCATACGTTTTTGGTACATCTGACCATGACAAATAGTAGCCAGTCGCTTCTCGTCAACCAGGTTCAACTGATCCAACCTAGTCTAAATCCATTCGTCTTCACCTAAATATGCTTCCTTCATTATCCTTAGCGAGGGAATCTGAACTTCTACAGGCAAGACGGCTTCCATTCCATAGACCAAGGAGAAAGGAGTTGCTCCAGTTGACATTTGGGTTGAAGTACGGTAGCCATGGAGAGCAAACGGTAACATCTCGTGCTAGTCTTTATAGGTTACCACCATCTTTTGCATAATCTTCTTGATATTTTTATTGGCAGCTTCCACTGCGCCATTCATCTTGGGTCTGTACGGAGAAGAATTGTGATGCTTGATTCTGAACTGAGTATAAAGTTCCATAATCATAGCATTGTTGAGGTTGGTTCCATTGTCAGTGATGATCCTTTTGAGGATACCGTAACGGAAGATGAGGTTATGCTTACCTGGCTACAATGTTCTTGGTGATTGAGGCATATGGGGCAGCTTCGACCCACTTGGTAAAGTAATCAATGTCAATAAGGATGAAACGGTGTCCATTTAAGGCAGTAGGTTTGATCTCTCCAATCATATCAATGCCCCACATTGCAAACAACCACGAAGCAGTCATGACATTTAGAGGAATATGAGGTACATGAACCTTATCAGCATAGATTTGACACTTGTGGCGAGTCCTTGAGTGATGATGACAATCAGTTCCATTGTGGACCAATAGTAACCAGCCCTCAGGATTTTCTTGGCCATAGTGTGACCACTAGAGTGAGTCCCAAAGAGGCCATTATGCATATCTTCCATAATTTTCTCTCCCTCCTTCTTGTCCACACATCAGAGTAGAGTAGAATCATGGTTGTGCTTGTATAGGATTCCGTTGCGTAGAAAGAATTTGGCTGAAAATCTTCGCAAGAATTTCTTATCATTAAAGGAAGCTCCTTCATGATATTCTTGTGCCTCAAGATATCTTCTTACCTCATGGTACCATGGTTTCTCTTCGTCAATGTCAAGCTCATAACAGTGTGCGGGTTCGTCAAATCTTTTGATTGTTATCATAGGAGCTTCATTGTCCCATTTGACCTTGAACATGGAAGACATTGTTGCTAAGGCATCAGCCAACTGATTTTCTTCTCTAGGAAAATGTTCAAAGGTGATCTCCTCGAAGTATGGTATTAAGGTTAACACAAGCTCCTTGTAAGGAATAAGGTTAGGATGCTTAGTGTCTCATTCTCCTTTGACTTGACTGATCACTAGAGCATAATCTCTTAATACATCCAAATGCTTGATCCTTAAGTCAATAGCAGCCTTCAAACCTAATATGCACGCCTTGTACTCAACCATGTTATTCGTACAATCGAAGCATAGTCTAGTAGTGAAAGGAGTGTGATAACCTTTAGGAGAAATTATCACAGTTCCAATTCCATTACTCAGAGCGTTGGAAGCTCCATCAAAAACCATAGTCCATCGGGATCCTTGTTCAGGTCCGTCATACGGTCCAGGTTTTGCACAGCCAGTCACTAACATGATATTCTCATCCGGGAAGTCAAAATTCATAGATTGATAATCATCAACAGCTTGATGGGCCAAATGATCTTCCGATACACTTCCTTTGATGGCCCTTTGTGTTGTATATTGAATATCGTATTCAGTCAGAATCATTTTCCATCTAGCTATCTGTTCGGAGAGAGCGGGTTTCTCGAAGATGTACTTGATAGGGTCCATCTTAGAAATAAATAAATTAGTGTGAGTCAACATATACTGTCTTATCAAGAGAGCATTCCATGCCAGAGTGCAGTAAGTTTTCTTGAGTAGTGAATATCTGGTTTCACAGTCGGTAAACTTTTTGCTCAGGTAGTATATTGCATGCTCTTTTCGGCCAGACTCGTCATGTTGGCCTAACACACACCCCATAGAATTCTCTAGCACAGTAAAGTACATGATCAATGGTCTTCCTTCCACTGGAGGCATAAGAATAGGAGGTTCTTGCAACTATTCCTTGATTTTATCAAAGGCGGCTTGACAATCATCATTCCAACCGGCTACTTGATCTTTCTTCAAGAGTTTGAAGATTGGTTCACAAGTAGCAATTAAGTGAGATATGAAGCGGGCAATGTAGTTAAGATGGCCCAAGAATCCTCTAACCTCTTTTTCCGAATGGGGAACCGACATTTCTTAAATGGCCTTTACCTTCGCAGGATCAACTTCAATGCCTTTACCACTGAAGATAAAACCTAGAAGCTTTCCAGACCTTACTTCGAATGTACACTTATTGGGGTTCAACCTCAATTTGTACTTCTTCAGCCTCTCAAATAGCTTGTGTAGATGATCGAGATGCTCTTCTTTGGTTTGCGACCTTGCAATAATATCATCCACATAGGCTTCTATTTCATGATGAATCATATCATAAAATAAAGCTACCATAGCTCTTTGATATGTTTCCCCTGCATTCTTTAATCCGAACGACATGACTTTATAGTAAAAGGTGCCCCAATTGCGTAACAAAGGTGGTTTTTACCATGTCTTTGGGGGCCATCTTGATTTGGTTATAGCTAGAAAATCCATCCATGAAGGAGAAGACTTTATGTTGAACGGTTTTATCAACTAAGACGTCAATATGTGGTAGAGGGAAATCACCTTTGGGGCTTGCCCTATTCAGATCCCTATAATCTACACACATGTGAATCTTTCCATATTTCTTTGGAACGGGGACCATGTTCACAACCCATTGAGGATAAGATGTGACATCCAGAAAACCTGCATCAAATTGCTTCATTACCTCAGCCTTTATCTTTTTAGAGATTTCTGGCCGCATACGATGAAATTTTTGCTTGACAAGGGGGCAATCCTCTTTTGTTGGTAGATGATGAACCACAATGTCGGTATCCAATCTTGGAATATCTTCATACGACCAAGCAAACACTTCAACATAGTCATGTAACATCTGAACCAATCTTCTCTTGATACCATCTTCTAGGTTGGCGCTGATCTTGACTTCTTTCCTATCTGTCTCAGTACCTAAGTTGATAAATTCATCTGGCTCTTCATGAGGTTGAATAGATTTCTCTTCTCGCATTAGATGTCTGGCTAATTCTCCTGGTATTTCACAATCTTCCTTGCCTTCGTCTTCGGCTTGGTTAACTGGATGTTCGAAGTCATAACTGGCAATAGTAGAGTCGTTGGCAATGAGATCCGGAGTGGATGAAGATATGCAAGTGTGTGTGTGTGTGTGTGCATGTAAGATACATGGCTATTGAAAAATGTAATAAAGGAAAAGAAAGACAATAAACTCAGAAGTTTGAATGCAAAAGGTCCAATGGTTTATATTAAATGATCACATGATAAATGAACATGAACAAAACCCTTAACAAATGGACCAAAGTTCCCCGTGCAAGGAACATGGCTTAAAAGTCATTTTTTGGAATTAAGATTACAGACAAAAGTTCTTGAATTGACAAAAAACAGTAAACAATAATTACTCTTCAATGAAGGAGATATGAGTGAAATCCTTCACATGCCAGTTGTTGAGCTTTCCTTTGACAGTTGGGTAGATCCAATCTTCAAAATTATTTTTATCATCAGAGTCTTCCACCATGTTCACTTCATGATTCCCGATGCAGAGAGGTGGCTTTCCCATGTGAGCGCGGGTGACTTCTTTCTGAGCTTTGATGGTGAAACCCAATCCTAATTTGTCTACTTTAAATGGAATGTCAGGAAGTTGTCCCCAGATAGTACCGTTTCCATCTTCGACCACGACACAAGCGTCCTTAAGTGAAACCATTCTTGGTATAACTTCATCAGCTTTTGATAAGTTGGAGGAGATTTTGGTGGCGGAAACCATAGGAGGAACAATTTCAAAAGCCCGGAATGGAGTCTCTATGAATTCACCATCCATTTCCACATACTTGAAATAATTGAGGTGGCTCACCATAAATTCTTCTTCGCCGTAAACAGTAACGATCTTCCCCTTGACTGAGTATTTTAATTTTTGATGAAGGGTGGATGTTATTGCCCCTGCCCCATGGACCCAAGGGCATCCAAGCAAACAAGAGTAGGCGGGACGTATGTCCATTATATAAAAGGTAGAGGTGAAAATCCATGAGCCAAGTTTAATATGGAGATCCACCTCTCCAAGAACCATCCTTTTAGACCCATCGAAAGCCCTTACAACAATATCGCTTGGCTTCAATATCAGTCATTCATAATCTATCCGGTCCAAAGCACCTTTGGGTAACACATTTAGAGATGAGCCAATATCAATTAGGATATGGGCTAGGGTGGTCCCCTTGCATTCAACAGATATATGCAAGGCTTTGTTGTGGTTCCTTCCCATAGGAGTCAAATCAGCGTCGGAGAACCCTAATCCATTGACAGTCATTAAACTTGCTATGCAGTTCTCAAACTGGTCAGCTGTGGTTTCTTGGGGCACATGGGCTTTCTTAAAGAACTTTATTAGGGCCTGGGCATGAACGTCCGAATAGAGTAACAATGACAACATGGAAATTTTGGAGGGGGTTTGCCCTAACTGCTCAACTATTTTGAAGTCACTCTTCTTTATGATTTTCAGGATTTCCTCCATCTATCGAGTGAAGGGTTCTTCAGTGGCAGTATCTTTAGTAGGTACCTCTATCCCAGCAGGCTCACCTTCTTTCTCTCTGCCTCTAGTATTGGCACTAGACTTGTCATGAGTTATGCGGATGGGAGTTGTCGTAGTAGTGGGTGGTGAAATATCAGGGGAACAAATTCTCCCTGTTCTTGTCACTTTACTAGAACCTGCAATATTAGTGACAACAACTTTGTCTTTTTTGATCCAAGAATCTTGTTTTATCCATGATAATAAACCTCGGCACCATAGTTCCATGGAACCGCTTTATCAGAGGAATAGGGAATAGTCCTGGCGGAAGTGATTATTAAAAGAGCAATGGTTGGTTCATTTGAAATTCTAATAGGACCCTTTGAGGGGATCCTAAGAGGCTCATTAGAGATGGTTATTATGGACAGGTCTTCAGCTTTGTTGGTTAAACTTTTGATGCTATGAATCTTCTCAAACAGAAACTCGCAGCTATTTATCAGGCGTTTCATGCCTTCCTTCAGCCGCTTGCACCCATTTACTTGTTGATCACAACAAACATAATCTTTAGAACAACCAGGGAACACCCTGTTGGCTTCTAAATTTGACACCCGCGTTTTATCATCATATAGATCATTAATTATGAGTCAGAAGAGTTTCTTACACAAGAAGGCTTCGACCAGCTGATCGCGTGGAAGGCTCATCAAAGAATGATAAGATACTTAGAGAAATTCCTTTAAGTTGGAATCTTGTTGTCTTCGACGTCGAAGGAGCAACCTCTCGACCAAGGTCCCTGATGCCCAAGATCGAACGGTTTGAATTCTGAATTGTTGGAGGGAAAACGGTTCCCAGCAGTTACCAAGCGCAACGTGTCGTGCACGTAGGCGTCGAAGGTTGTGAGCATGCCATGTGGTGTCATCATGAAGCGGTGTGACTGCCTAGCAGTTACTTAGGTTTTTTTTAGTTGAAATACTAAAGGTTCACGAAGTTATAAGTGTGTTCATCATTGTATATAAGTCACTCATTTAGATTCAAGTACCCAGCGTGAGAGAAAGAATCATTGAGAATGTATGTGTGAAACACCATTTACCTTAATCAAAGTATTTTATATTCATGCAATTTATCACTTTCACTCATTTACTTCAGTCGAAGTCATTTATTTAACAACTCTTTAATGCTTTTTATTTACTTTATCAAGCTTTTCTCCATGCAATTTATTTAAAGTGTCCCTACTTTACTTGCATTAATCACCATTAGGATTAATTAAAACTCTTTATTTCAAAGCCTTTAAACTCCAAAAATCAACCATGTCTTAGGATGAATCTGATTGATCCTGCGAGTCACCAAATAAGTAACCTTTTGGAAGATCAGCGGTTGTTTACCATTTTTCACGGTAAACAAATTTGCACGCCCAGTGGGACCTTGTGTTGATTCTTTCACGTTTAATCGTCTTATATAAACTATCCTTCTTTTTCGAGAGTATTGCATGTTATTGAGAAGTGGTAGAATATACACCAACGAAACCAATACTAGGAGAAGAGTTAGTGAAATGGCGAATCTACCAAACAATGGAGAAATCCCACAAACAAACGTGGGAGAAACGGTTATCCCAACCGTAAGTGAAGTGGTAACCGCTGGTTCGACGCCAGCAGTAACGATTACACAAACGGGGCCATTACCTCCATTTACAGGCCCCAGAATGCCCTTGGGAACTCCCCCACCTAGGGGAAACAAAGGAACAAGACCATATGTTCCCCCAGGTTTTTCGACAGTCGGGTTAAATCCAGAACCACCCTATGGAATGCCAACTTCTGAATTGGCTAGCTTGACGAACACTACGTCCACCTTTTCAAATCCTTTAGTGAGCGCCTCTTCGCCACTCCAAGGCTCTGGGGTTGGTATGGCGAACAGGGGTAGGAACAAACTCTTAGGAGGAACGTCC
Organism: Vicia faba; assembly: GCA_948472305.1. NCBI lineage: Eukaryota > Viridiplantae > Streptophyta > Magnoliopsida > Fabales > Fabaceae > Vicia > Vicia faba. Next base: position 971,724,956 of record OX451741.1, on the reverse strand, counting down.
CACGTAATGCCTGGCCTTACGAATGCCTCGACAACAGTCTTGAGGCAGCAAATGGACGAAAGCAACCACGACATGGTTCAAATGTTGGCGCAAACTTTAAGTACAGTGCTAAATCCTCTAATACAGAATACCACCCAGTCGAATCATCAAATGACAGCGCAAGTGTCGCGTCTGGCTGATTTTTTCGGGGTACCCCAACAAATTCGACAGCCCCAAAGGGCACAGATAAGGGGAAACCAATGCATACTTCTAGAGGAAGAAACCACTATTAACCAAGTCCAGCAGCCTGTCGAAGAGAACCTTAGGGTACAACTGGAAAAACCCGGGGTCGAAGAGCCGAGAGTCGTAGCCCCAAAAATAAGGATGGTTAATAGAAACCAAAACGCTGACGAAGTAGTTCAGCAGATTCAATACCAGAATGTTGGTTTGGAGAATAACTTGACAGCCATGATTGAAAGAATCATGATGCAAAACGGGATGAATACGGGCTTCCGTAGGCCCAACTTCACATCCCCGCTGTCGGAATATGTGTTACAAACGGACTTGCCTCCTAGATGCAAAGTCCCTAAGTTCACTAAGTTTTCAGGGGACACGACAGAATCCACTGTCGAACATGTGGCAAGATATTTAATCGAAGCGGGATAAATCTTAAACAATGAGAACCTAAGGATTAAGTATTTCCCAAGTTCCCTAACAAAGAATGCGTTTACTTGGTTCACAACTCTCCCTCCCAATTCGATCCACCATTGGACTCAGTTGGAGAGATTGTTCCATGAGCAATTCTACATGGGACAAACCAAGATAAGCCTGAAAGAGTTGGCCAGTGTAAAGAGGAGATTCACTGAGCCTATAGACGAATACTTAAATAGGTTTAGATTGCTCAAGGCAAGATGATTTACGCAAGTGCCAGAGCACGAGTTAGTCGAAATAGCCGCAGGAGGTCTAGATTACTCAATTAGGAAGAAATTAGACAATCAGTATCTGAGGGACATGGCCCAATTGGCCGATAGGGTTCGACAGGTAGAACACCTTAAAGCTGAAAAGGCTAGGGTGACGAAAAATCATAAAAGAGAAAAGATAGCATATGTCGAAATGGACGAAGAAGATCCAGAAACATTCGACGAACTTATAGCCGTCGAAGAAAGTGAGGTTGATTTGGCTGAGTTAAAATAAGGGCCACCATACTCTTGCAAATTACTAGTCCCCTCAAGTGGAAAAAACCCCACTGGGTCTGAAAAGGCCAATGATAGGTTCCCTAAAAAGACTTACAGTTTCGATATTACGAAATGTGATGAAATTTTTGATTTACTTGTAAAAGATGGCCAAATGATAATACCCCCAGGGGTAAAAGTGCCTCCTCTTGATCAAAGGAAGAAAAGAGGCTATTGTAAATATCATAACTTTCTGGGCCATAAAACATCTCAATCTTTTCTTTTCAGGGATCTCGTGCAAAATGCTATCGAAGAAGGGAGGTTGAAGTTCGCTGATAAGGCCCCCATGAATATGGATTCGAACCCTTTACAGGGGGAGGCCCATTATGCTGAACCTTCATAGGTCAATATGATCGAAGCTTCTAGGAGTCAGGTGAAAAGGCCAGGGATAACTATGGTCGAAGTCACCAAAGATCATATTAATATGCCAATCTTTGGCAGTTTTTCTGGAAACCTTTCTAGAAAAACAATCGAGGCAGTCCAAAAAGCCACTGAGGGCCCAAAACTATAAACAAATGGAGTCTCAAAATCTGGAACTAAACCCACCTCCTACTTGGCTGTGGTGCAAGGCCACACAAAAGACCTGGAGGCTCAAATGAAGCAAATGACTTTTGCTACTAAAGACAACATGAATGTCAACATGGTCGAAATTTCTGAATCAAAAGTCTCAGAGGAAGCCATCAGGCAAGAGCAAGCAAACAGGACAGTGTTCCCCCTTGAGAACGAAAATCTGGCAGAATTCTTGCAACGATGCCAAAGGAAGAAATCAGAAGTAGTGTTGTGTCCTCGATGCAGCTCTATTTTTGACAAGAAAGCTGCTGAACACATCGAAGGTATGAGAGAAGCAAATAAGAAATGGAGTAGAAATGCCCAAAAAAGTGCAGGCTCTGATGTTCGACACGATCCTAGAAGAACCTATCAAAAGGGTTCAAGTCAGGAAAAGAGGCCACTAACTTTCAGGCCTCCAACCAATGTGCCAGTCGATACATGGCTCAAAACATTGGGTCGAAAGAGACCCAACGAAGAAATGTGGCACCCCTTTGAAGTGCCAAGAGGTTTATCTTTGATACTCAAGAAAGAACCTCATGCAGGTGACACCAAAGTTACTCAAGTATCGATTAATTACAAGGGAAAGAACCCAATGTCTCGATCCCAGTGGAGAAGATACCAAAGACGGTGCAAGGCTGAGAGAGAGGCTGTCAAAGAACCAAAACCAGAGTCGAGTTCAAATGTCCCCCAGCGAAAGCAAAGAAAGCCTTTTGAGAGGGAACCAGTAACCAATAGATTGGTATGGCCTGACCAAAACGAGGTTGGTGACAGAGATGGCTCTGAGTCCAACGACACTTTGGACATCATGGTAAATATAGTTTCGGTCTTGCCAAGAGAATTCAACCGCCAAGTGGAAGTCGAATCAAACGATTGGGAAGTCGAACAAGAGATGGCCAAGCATAGGCCAGTATGCTACTTTGTCATGGGTAATGGCTGCACTGAAGAGCAAAATGGTTTCTTCGAACCACCAACTGAGGCGATGAAGAGTCACCTCAAGCCTTTATTCATAAGGGCAAAGCTCGAAGAAGCCACTGTAAACAAGATCTTGGTGGACTGTGGGGCGACTATCAACATAATCCCCCACTTCATGCTAAGAAAAGTAGGCAAGAATGATGAAGACATTAAGCCTCATAATATGGTCCTATCGAACTACGAAGGTGGAATAGGGACCACCATGGGTGTGATTCAACTAGACCTCAAAGTGGGATCCATCCTTCGAGCAACCATGTTCATGGTCATATCGGCGAAACCAAATTACAACCTATTATTAGGCCGAGAATGGATACATGGTGTCGGAGCAGTACCATCATCGATGCACCAAAGGTTGATATTATGGCGTCCTGATGGGATTGTTGAGAATGTAGAAGCAGATCAGAGCTACTACTTAGGCGAAGTTAATCACCTAGGGAGAGTTGACTTCGACAAAAATTTGGCTCACATTGGGCCATGTCCAGCACCTGACTTCGACATGGCGCCAGTGCCAAATGCTTTTTGTTCCTTGTACCTGCATCCTGATCATGGGTTTCAATGGGATAAAGAAGACTTGTCCCACATTGATTTCAGCGGGCTGACTGACATTCAGCCAACTGGTTGGGGAAGAGAATTCAGTGATAATGACTGAGTCACAAGTGTTACAACGAATTTCGGCTTACGTAGCCGAAACAAGAATGATAGCGGCTCTTGAAGCCGAAGTAAAATATATGGCCACCAAGGCCAATGACCAGGAGCCACCAGATATAGGTCCTGGAAAAGACTTCGACCCAGAACCTCCCGATATCATGACAGAGGGAATGCAGGAACAGAGGCTCGACGCCATCTACGACGATGAGCCTTTGGGTTTCGAAAAGGACCCCCTGGCGAACAACATCAAAATGTTAGCACAGGATCCTTTAGAAGAAATCAACTTGGGCGAAGGGTTAGATAAAAGGCCCACTTACATCAGTGCCAAAATAGACCCAGAGCTCAGGGTTGAAGTGATCCAATTACTGAAGGAGTTCAAGGACTGCTTTGCATGGGATTACGACGAAATGCCTGGACTCGACAGAGGATTGGTAGAACTTCAGTTGCCAATCAAATCTGGGAAAAAGCCTGTCAAACAGACTCCAAGATGCTTCGCTCCAGAAATACTGTCGAAGGTCAAAACAGAAGTCGAGAGACTGCTGAAGTGCAAATTCATACGAACTACGAGGTATGTCGAATGGATTGCAAACATTGTGCCAGTGATTAATAAAAATGGTAAATTGAGGGTGTGCATAGATTTCAGAGATCTGAATGCTGCAACACCCAAAGATGAATATCCTATGCCTGTGGCGGAAATGCTTGTCGACTCTGTCGCTGGCCACGAGTACCTGAGCATGCTCGACGGGTACTCAGGATACAATCAAATTTTCATTGTTGAAGAAGATGTGTCAAAAACAGCTTTTCGATGCCCTGGGGCTTTAGGCACTTACGAATGGGTAGTAATGCCTTTTGGCCTAAAGAACGCTGGGGCAACATATCAGCGAGCAATGAACTCTATCTTCCATGATTTTATTAACACTTTCATGCAAGTATATATTGACGATATTGTTGTAAAATCTATTTCCAGGAAGAACCATATAGACCACCTTTGACAATCATTTGAAAGAATGAGAAAGCATGGTCTGAAAATGAACCCTTTGAAGTGCGCGTTCTGTGTGAAAGCTGGAGATTTCTTGGGCTTCGTCGTCCACAAGAAAGGAATCGAAATCAACCAGAAAAAAACAAAGGCAATCTTGGAAACGAAAGCGCCAACAAACAAGAAGGAACTGCAATCTCTTCTGGGCAAGATAAACTTCTTGAGGAGATTTATATCTAACCTAAGTGGAAAAGCGCAAGCCTTCTCACCCTTGCTTCGTTTGAATAAGGAAAGATTCGAGTGGGGGCAAGAGCAACAAGATGCCTTCGACAAGATCAAAGGGTACCTCACCAAGCCACCTATTTTGGTGCCTCCTTGTAGCAATAGGAGTATGAGATTGTACATAGCTGCATCCGACAAAACTTTGGGAAGCATGTTAGCCCAAGAAGATGAAAATGGAGTCAAAAGACCCATTTACTACCTTAGTAGGGTTTTGAACGATGCAGAAACTAGATACAGTGAAGTTGAAAAATTATGTCTATGTCTTTATTTCTCTTGTACAAAACTCAAACAATATATAAAACCAGTTGATGTGTATGTTTCGTCCCATTTTGATGTGTTCAAATACATGTTGTCGAAACCCATCTTGCACAGTCAAATTGGCAAATGGGTGTTAGCATTAACTGAGTATTCATGGACCTTCATGCCTCTTAAGGCAGTGAAAGGACAAGTGGTAGCAGACTTTATAGTCGACCACTCAATTCAGGTGGAAAATATAAATTACTTGGAGATAGAACCCTGGAAATTTTACTTCGATGGTTCTAGCCATAGAGATGGAACGAGAGTAGGGGTTTTAATTATTTCTCCAGAAAAAATTCCAACAACATTCAAGTACAAGATAGAAGGTACTTGTTTGAACAATGAGGCTGAATACGAAGCTCTAATTATTGGCCTTGAAATATTGTTGGAATTGGGGGCAACTCGAGTCGAAATAATGGGAGACTCAGAGTTAATCATTAAGCAAGTCACAAAAGAGTACAAATGTATAAGGGAAAATCTCATTATGTACTTTGTGATAGCAAATCGTTTATTGAAAAAATTCGAAGCGGTTAATATTCAACATATACCTAGATTGGAAAACCAAGTAGCCAATGATTTGGCACAAATTGCATATGGGTATAAGATTTCAAAAACGAGATTACAAAGAGCAATCGAAATCCGAGGGAAAATAACGGCAACCAGTTTGTCCCCAACTGATTTGGAATCAACAAGACTAGGGTATACCGATCAAAGGAATTTCGAAATTACGTTCATAGACAATTTATCGGAGCAAGACTGGAGGAAACCCATTATGGATTACCTGCAAAATCCAACAGCTTCGACAGAACGGAAAATAAAATATAGGGTGTTAAGTTACGTACTCATGGGGAATGAGTTGTTCAAAAAGACGCCTGAAGGGGTATTATTAAAATGCTTAAGCGAAACCGAAGCATACATAGCCCTTTCGACTACGCATGCTGGGGAATGTGGAGCTCACCAAGTAGGTCATAAGATGAAATGGTTGTTGTTTCGACAAGGACTATATTGGCCTACTATCTTTAAAGATTGTGTCGAGTTCGCAAAGAGTTGCCAGGAATGCCAAGTCCACACTGGTATCCAACATGTACCAGCAAGCGAGCTCCATTCAATAGTGAAACCTTGGCCTTTTAGAGGATGGGCGTTGGATCTTATTGGAGAGATTCGACCAGCATCATCGAAGAGCCAGAAGTATATACTGGTAGGCATTGATTATTTCACTAAATGGATCGAAGCTATCCCTTTAGTCAACGCAGACCAAGAAAATGTCATTGAATTTATTCAAAAGAACATTATCTATAGATTTGGAATCCCCTAGACTATAACAACTGATCAAGGGTCAGTGTTCACTGGTCGGAAAATGCAAGAATTCGCTCAAGAAACAGGCTTCAGACTCCTAACATCAACACCTTATTATGCACAGGAAAATGGTCAAGTCGAAGCAGCGAATAAAATAGTGATTGGCTTGATCAAAAAGCATGTGGGACAGAAGCCAAAAATTTGGCACAAAACGTTAGACCAGATCTTGTGGGCTTGTCGAATGTCCCCAAAGGAGGCCACAGGTACAACACCATATCGGCTAACATACGGTCATGACGCAGTACTGCCAGCAGAAATTTGTCTTCAATCAGCAAGGGTTCAAAGACATCAAGATATTCCCTCTGATGTTTATTGGGATATGATGTTAGACGAATTGGTAGATTTAGATGAAGAAAGACTACGAGCTCTCGACCTATTAAGAATTCAGAAGAAAAGAGTGGAAGACTCTTACAATAAGAAAGTAAAACCTAAGGCATTCACGCCTGATGAACTAGTTTGGAAGGTAATTCTTCCTATGGATCGAAAAGATCGAAGCATGGGAAAATGTTCACCCAAGTGGGAAGGACCCTTCAAAATTATTCAAACTTTTTCTGGTGGAGCTTATGAGGTCGAAGAGTTAAGCGAAGATAAAAGACTCTTGAGAGTAAATGGCAAATATTTGAAAAAATATAAACCTATGCTCCAAGAGATCAAAATAAATAATAATTAATGACTAAGTTAAACATAAGGCCAAAATGGAAAATGACATTGATTAACTAAAATGGCTACATTGTATTACAAAAATTACAGTACATGGTCAATGAAGTACAAAGCAAATTAAAAAGGGACAGAAGCTTTGAGACGAAGATATTTGGCTCGATGTAACTCCAGTCGTTTGTTACACAAGGCATTCGCTTGAGAGATTTTGGCAATCTGGTCATCTAGAGCCTGGGCCCTTTCAGCGATCTCTAGGCCTCGAGCAACTTCATCTTGGCTCTCTGCGTCTGAAACAGTCGAAAGAAGTTCTTCCTTGCGCTTAGTATTAGCGTTTAACCTGGATTCCAACTCCTCGATTTGCGCCCGTATAGAGGCATTATCCTGATCTATGGCTTCGATTTCCTTCTGCTTGGACGTCCTCTGTTTCGACAATTCTGCAATTCGAGAAGTCGATTCAGCTACTTCAGTTCAAGCAGAAGAACTCTTACCATGCAGTGTTTCGAGTTGGCTGCTAAACCCCCATCGACGATTATAGTCCGCAGAGACTTGGTTAATAATGGAGTATAACTCTAAGATGAAGCTGGAGATCTCTGGAGAAACAGCAAGCAAATCGACCGCACCCAAGACAGCCCCCAAACAAGACTAGGCAGTAGGATCCCCCTCCAAAGCCTTCATTAGACCCCTCTTAAAGAATTGAGCCTTAACTTTCTTTAAGATATCATCGAGAGGAGAAGTCGAAGTAGACTTCCCTGATGCAGTAGAAGCATCATGACTAGGGTCAGATGAATTTTCCCTGCTCTCGACGATGGCGTTCAGATAGCCAATTGGATCACTTTGCTTCAAGAGGGCCAAGTCCTCTTTAGACCTGGGCTTTGTCGAGGTAACCTTTTATGTGGTAATGGTGGCTTGGGGCTGAGCATTTTCAGCAGCATCGACGTCAACATGACCCTCTTCATCATGTTGCTCTTCTGTCTCGTTGACCACTTGAGCTTCCTCCTGGTGATACTTCTCAGGGGCATCCTCTGTTTCAGCAAGGAACTCATCATCCACCAGTTCTTCTTCGCGTTGTTTGCTATGGTCAGCAGAGTCCTGCGGCTCCGAAGTTTGATTCACTTCGTTAGCTGAACTGACAAAAGAAGAAGGATTGTAGGTGGGCTCCCCTGCGCTATTTACAAAGGTATCAGAACCTTCGACAGGATGCCCAGCTGGCGCTGAAGTTCCAGCCGTTTCCTGAAAATAGAAAGAGGAAAATATTCTGATTAGAGAGATGTACAATCGAAGGTGATCATCGACACTTAAGTTAAAAGTGGTCGGAGGCATTACATGTACAGGAACCTCAGCCCCAGGGCTGGAGTTGTCGCTCTCAACAGGATTACTGAGCAAGACATTTAGCTCCTCCTCCGTGGGCTCTTTGATGATCACAGGGGGTGGCCTGGGTTTATTCCCTGTGACTTTAGTTCTTATCACAGGTCGAGGTTCAGGGGGAGGGGCAGCCTTTTTCAGCTTTCTCTGTTTGAGAGGAACAGGAGGAGATTCCTCCTCGTCGCCACTCGAAGATTCGACCGTTAATATAGGTCTCTTCTTAGGCGCAGGTTCCTGAAAATCCCAAATAGAGTCGATTTAAAACACAGCATCGGGAACAAGAATGTTTAAAACCAAAGAAGAAAACAAGAAAAAAAAATTTGTTACTTGTACTAGAGGTTTTGCAGAGGGACCTCCACCCTAATGGTTGTCTGTGGCCTTCTTAGCCACAGGTTTTCGAACAACTGAAAGAAAAAACGTTCACAAGTTATATTTGGCAGATATAAGTTGAAATGGAAAGACAAATATAAGTTGAAGAGGGAACGCACATTTCTTTATTTTATCAAGGACCATGACGAAGGACTTCTTGAGTTCATCTACAAAGTCCATCTCGTCGAGGAATTCTTCGACGTAATATCTCTTCCACCAGTCTTCAAAAGCTGGTGAACATAGGAAGTTGAGTTTGTAGTCGAACAATCATAGTACGGTCCGACCAACATACCTACTAATATGCCTAGTAGCGGCTTCTTCAGAGTAGTCATTAGAAAAGAACAACAATGATTTCTCCCGAGGATAAATTGGAGAAGGAAGCAATTGGATAATTCCAAATTGTCGAGAGACAAGATTTGGCTGGTAGGCAATCAGGCTCAGCTGATTCTTTGAACTCTTGAACCGCAACGACATTATCCTTGGAGTAAGAAATGCTTCCCACATTGTTGTGTGCTCTTCAAAGTGAGGATCCTCTGATGATTTAGGATGGGGCCTGGTAAACCATCCTGGACCACACTTTTGACCTGCGAAAGGGGCCATGGTCGAGGTAAATTCCTTCCTCCCTGCAAACAACTGAACAAAGTTTGCGAAGGTCTTTTGTAGTTCCATCCCATCCTCAATAGGAGTCAATAAGGAAAGCCTGGTGCCTTCAACGCGCCTTCTAGCTATCTCAGGAGCCTGTTCATTTATTTGAGGCTTCTGGGGAAGAAAAGACTCGAAAGTGGCATTCAACCAGAGTTGAAGTAGCCAGAAGGGACCAGCAAGCAGCAGGCTGGCTCTATTTTCGATTACTTTTAATTGAGCCACTCTATTGCTTATCGACTCATACAAGTTCGCCAATATTAATTCGGCCAAACAAATGTTTTGGCCGTGATGAAGCAGAGTAGCGAGGGTGACCATTTTCTTCGTCACCTGCAGGGATTTCGTGCAGAACACGAAGCGCGACAGCCATAGGGCTAGAAACGCGATGTGCTCCACATCAGTCACCACAGCTGTCGATTTGTCATGGTAATGGTTGGTGTAAGTGGTGTAGGTGGGTTTGGTAGCAGAAAACCCAATCTGGTCTTCAGACATTTCCTCTGGGTCGAAGTAGTCCCCAGTTGGTCGAAGACCAGTAATGGCGGCCACATCGAAGAGGGTGGGCGTGACCATTCCACAAGGCAAGTGGAAGGTATAGTGAGTGTAGTCCCAAAACAGCAATGAAGCTACCAGCATGTCAGGACAGTAGTTAAGGCCAGTTTTGGACAACATGACCAGGTCATAAATGCCCATACTTTTCCAAATCGAAGCCTGGAACCTCTCCATCTTAAGGAGTCAAGCGGCATATTCTGGTGTAAGACTAGGGCTAGAGCGAAAAGCCCTAACCCCCCCTGTTAAAAAACCGAATATCTATCTTCTCCTTCGCAGGATCTTCAGTATCATCTTTTGCTTTCTTTGAGCACCCAACAGGTTTGAGTGCCGCATGCACAGGGAAGAAACCCTCAATTTTTGTGGGGTCATTGATGCATGTTGAAAGAGGGCCTGACATGGCAAAAACCTGGTTGGAATATCCAACGGGAATCAGCAGCTGAGAGCCATAGGTTTCACGTTCAGCCTCACCCATGGGTTTAGGAACCCTTCGCATTCCCATAGAATTGACTATCGGAGTGGTTGAGAAGATTTCTGGTCGAGCAGTTTCGGAGGTAATTCTAGTTCTTGGGGTATTGGGAACACGAGTACGTGAAGCCATTTTTTGGTTTGAGATGAGAGTAGATGAAGAATAAAGATTATTGGGTTTGGAGAGGGAGAAGCAAAAAGTTGCTTGTAGAAAATTTCGTTCGATTGAAGGTTTGGATGCAAGAAAGCATAAAGAGTCCAACTAAGGCACTTAGTGCTATTTATAGTGATTGAAAAATCACAGGGCTCAAGGTCATTTAGTTCCACAGACAAGAGTGGGGCACGTGGCACGCATTTGGTGTTGTAACCGTTCTGAAAAACGGAAACGTTGCAGCGTGCTTCCTCGATTTCGGGAAATAGTCATGATGACAGCATTGAAAGGCCATCGTGCATGCAAAATGTATTACTGAAGTGACGTCTTGGGAAAAGGTGAAATGATGACTTTTTGAGTTTGTTAGTTGGTTGGTTGACGAAAAGCACACAAACTGATTTGTGGCTGAGAGTGAAGGACAGGTGTCGAATGGAATATCAAAGAATGCATTTTTCTTTTAAGCGTCGAAATAAGACATTCTTGGGGGGAAATATGTTGGCTTCTAAATTCGACACCCACGTTTTATCATCATATAGATCATTAATTATGAGTCAGAAGAGTTTCTTACACAAGAAGGCTTCGACCAGCTGATCGCGTCGAAGGCTCATCAAAGAATGACAAGATACTTAGAGAAATTCCTTTAAGTTGGAATCTTGTTGTCTTCGACATCAAAGGAGCAACCTCTAGACCAAGGTCCCTGATGCCCAAGATCGAACAGTTTGAATTCTGAATTGTTGGAGGGAAAACGGTTCCCAACAGTTACCAAGCGCAACGTGTCGTGCACGTAGGCGTCGAAGGTTGTGAGCATGCCATGTGGTGTCATCATGAAGCGGTGTGACTGCCTAGCAGTTACTTAGGGTTGTTTTAGTATAAATACTAAAGGTTCACGAAGTTATAAGTGTGCTCATCATTGTATACAAGTCACTCATTTAGATTCAAGTACCCAGCGTGAGAGAAAGAATCATTGAGAATGTATGTGTGAAACACCATTTACCTTAATCAAAGTCTTTTATATTCAAGCAATTTATCACTTTCACTCATTTACTTCAGTCGAAGTCATTTATTTAACAACTCTTTAATGCTTTTTATTTACTTTATCAAGCTTTTCTCCATGCAATTTATTTAAAGTGTCTCTACTTTACTTGCATTAATCACCATTAGGATTAATTAAAACTCTTTATTTCAAAGCCTTTAAACTCCAAAAATCAACCATGTCTTAGGATCAATCTGATCGATCCTGCGAGTCACCAAATAAGTAACCTTTTGGAAGATCAGCGGTTGTTTACCATTTTTCACGGTAAACACACCCTGACTCTAAGCAAATTAACCTTCACAGTAGTTAACGAGGTTGTTAAATCTTCAATGGAGGAGACAAAAGTAGTATCATCAATTGGATTAACACCTTTGCCATGATTTGGCATTGGTGCGGTTATCACATTTGGAGTAGCAGGTGGATCAAACTCAATTGTTTTATTGTCTATCAGATCTTGAATTTTATTCTTCAGAGCCCAACATTAGTCAGTTTCATGCCCAGGGCTGTTGGAATGATACACACACTTGGCATTTGGATTATACTTAGGTGATGAAATGTTTGGATTGGATGGTGGATCGTGCAATGTCACTAAGTTGGCCTTCAACAGATGTTGTAAGGCTTGGGATAATGACATGCTTATCCTTGTGAATTGTCTTCGAGAAACTTCAGATCGTTGATTGTTAGATGATTGCCTTTGAGAAGATGGAGGGTTGGAGATTAACACAACATTAACAGAAGTTCGATGATCCTTCTTGGTATGGGCCCTTTACCCATACACATCATTCGTTTCCTTATTTCCAGTGAAAGGCTTCTTTACAGCGTTGGATGAGGAAGCAGATGTCATGGGAATTTTTCCGCTCTTAATGGCACTTTCGACCCTTTCCCCAGTTAGGATCAACTCGGGGAAACAAGATGAAGAAATGATAATCAATAGGTTGAAAAATGGGCCAGTTAATGTACCCATGAACATGTTAACTAGTTCTCTGTCAGTTAGTGGTGGTTGGACCCTACCAACAAGATCCCTCCATTTTTGTGCGTACTCCTTAAAACCATCATTAGTACCCATCATCATACCTTTAAGTTGGACTCTGATTGGTTCCAGATCGACATTGTATTGATATAGATGATAAAAAGTAGTGGCTAGATCTTCCCATGTGTGGATTCGGGAACCCTCCAATTGATAGAACTATTCTAGTTAAGTCCCAGCCAGACTCTCTTGGAAGAAATGGACCCAAAGTTTTTTGTCAGTAGTGTGCGGCTGTATCTTGTGCACGTAAGACCTTCGATGAAGTTTCGGGCAGGAAACCCCATCCTACTAGGCGAAGACCGTTATTTTGAACTTATGGGGAATGACAATCCTAGGTACTAAGCCCAACTCACCAAAATCTAAGCCATGCATGACTTGAATTTCAACAACCTTTAGTTTATCCTCTAACTGCTTATATTTATCCTCAGCGGGAGGATATTCCTCATCAAAGTAATCTTTGTCTTCAGAAGCTTGATTATTGGCACCCCTAGCATGGGTGCTCCTTGCCTCTTAATCTTGATTTTAGTCCTCCTCAGACGACTCTTCGACTATCTATACCTGATAAACCGGACCTTTGAATCTCTTACCATGTTGATGAAGGCTTTCTTCTTGGTTTTCTTCTTGGCTACTAGCATAGTCATCATCTCTTGTTGCCCCTGGCCAGGGTCATCAAGGTCTCTTGGAACTGGGAATTCTACGCTTGCAAGTCCTTCACTGTTTGTTCGATATCCATCTTACTGAAATAAATAGTAGAAATATAAGGAAATCTATTGTGGAAAACCTGTTTATGTTATGATGCATGAAAATGCATATGCAAATGATTTCAAGGATTTAAAAGATTTAAATTCGTTTAGACAAAAGAGAACAAACATTAATTGCATTAATAAGTTCAGATTGATTACAAATATGCCTTTTGGGCTTACAATGGAAGAAATAAATACAAAATAAATTCCTAAGACAAAAAGGCCGAACGCATCCTCTTCGGCGCAATGTAGGCGTTCAAACTTCGCTCTTCATGAAGTTGTCTCGTAAGCTCCAAAACCTTCTTTTCACTTGCGTAGAACCGGGTTTCGAAGGTGTCTCACTCTTCCTTTAGCTGAATCCAATCTCTTTGCAGATCTTCAAGAGAAGTAGGCATGTTAGGATAAAGGACAGTATACGGAACATCTCCTTCGGCAACAGGCTCCATGATGATAGGCAAGATGGCTTCATAAGGCATCATGAGGTTTTGGGCGCGAGTTCGCACCCAATTGAGATAAGACTCCAGAGGAATGGAGTTATTATTCCCCAATGTCTTACTATCAACCTTATTAACCATTCCCTAAGCTTGTATGAATCTCTGACGATAACCTTGGACATTGCTCTCATAGTCAAATGTAAATCCTTGGACAAGTGCATCATAAGGGCCATCCCTCCTAGAATACCCAAACTATCGCAAATCCAAACAGGGATTATAGGTGATACCTCCCCTAATGGAAAGTAGAGGGACATTAGGGAATTCCCCACAATGGTCAATAATAGTAAGGTCCTCCATGGATGAAGCACACCAATAAATATCAGAATGCGTAAGTGACATTAATCTTTGAGGCGTTGCCAACTGAGCTGCGTTGTTAACTTGTTATTATAATAACAATAAAACATAATATAAGAAAAGCAAAAAGAGCTGATTCCAAGGCGCAAAATTCAAACATCCCAATGGCTGCTTGACACGCCAGCGTCTTCTTCCTAGCAACCATCGTTTTAGAAAACAAGACTTTTACCTACAGACGTTCACTGTAGGTATAACCCTGCACATTCCAAAAATGATGTACACGCAAGATAAATGAAAGTTAATGGTACCAATCAACTCGTCTCATCCTCACGAGTATCATGGTACCTGATTAAAGGCCTAATTTTTCATGTACAAAAAGACCTTAAAAATAACTCAGAAACCCTAGCAATGGCAACATCACGTACATGCATCAAAAACGAAATTAAATGGCATGGTTAGCTTGTAAACATGATGACAAACACAAATATAACAAGCAAAAATTATAATGATGCAAGAATTGTGATAATCGAATTGAAAAAATATGCCAAACCGTGTGAAGTGTAGCGCGCGTTTCTAGGTGTTTCGGGCCTTGCAAACGATTGGGACAGCTTCCTGGGGCGTCCAACAATGGATTGGGATAGCTAGGAAGGCTTGAGATGGCCTGTGGAGTGAAAACCAATTCACACTTTTGCCAACTTTTTAAAGTTTTGTTCTTTGCTTCACACGACCTCTAACCCTTGTTTTTTGATCTAGAATTATTCATTATATAACCTAGAGTGAATTAGGTTAACAAACTTGGACTAAATCTTTGCATTTATCCAAGATTTGATTTGATTTGCAAGCTATATGATATGTTGTTATTTTGAGGAAAATCATGCCTTTCTTGTACCAATTTCGCTTGATTCGAATTGATCTTGTTAACTCAGCATATCTTGATTGCCAATCTGTCAAAAAAACAAATCAAAGCATATCTTTGTTAATTTTCATCATTTATTTGATTTAATTCACTTTTTAATTAATGAAAAATAAAAATAAATTGAAAAATGAAGCACATAATGGGTGAGTGAACATCTGAGTCGTGGACCACATTATAATTGAGGTGCAAGCATAAAAAGTTGGGCCCATTTAGCAAAAAATGCAAATTTGAGCACATTTGACTTTTGGCAATTTTGCAAAAATGGTCAACTTGGCCAATGCATAACTCTCTCAATTTTGACTCTAGAGAGGTGTTATTTGACTTTTTAGAAAGCTTAATATGTCCTCTAAACAACCCTTTTAGTCGCATCTCAATTTAGTCTTCCATTTTCATGTATGAAGCTTTGACCCAAAAGGTGTTTTTGTTGACTTTTCAAAAGGACCTATAATGTCAAAATTCATATCTTTTTGTGAGTGCATATTTTGGACTTTGGAGATGAATATGAATTGTAAGAAATTGAATCCTCTTCAAAATGAGCTTTGGATGGGTCATTTATGATAAAGTATGAGAAAGTTACACTTTGTCAAAGTTGAGTTGACTTTTCCTATAAAACCCTAATTTAGCAACTTTTGGGTTTTGATGAATTGTGAGAAATCCTTGAGGAATCATGATCAACCGTTGATCAAATGATGGATAATACTTCAAAATGAGAATGTTGACCAAAAATATTGAAGTTTGACTGTATGTGGGCCACAATTGACTTTTGACCTAGTACCGTTGATTTTCAGGCATTTGAGCAATTAACTGAGCAAACTTCTTCTGCAAGGCTTGAAACTTGGCATGGATGATCTTGAGAACATATTAGGATAATGGTGAGCATTTGAGTCCTTTGTGGTTCACACATCTTGATGAAGATGGAAACCCTAATTTGAGGTATACTGCCTTAGGAGAGAGTTTGTCTGGTCAACTCTTGAACTTCCTTGAGCAATTTGGGGACCTCCCTTGCCATGTGTTGAGAAATATGGGAGGGAAAATTTTAAGGTACAACAGCTGCCCCTGTTCAATCTTCTTAAACCTGAAGATGTAGATTAGCTGATCTGCCTTTCGTGATCTGAAGGTGGAAGATGATTGAACACTAGAGTGCCCAGAAATTTGCACTCGCATGAAGTGCAACTTGATTTGTGATATCGGGAATGGGCTTATAGATGCCATTTGGAAGTTTAGGATTGAAGATTGTCGGGGATGGGCTTAAAGATGCCATCTGAAGAGGTATCGATCGCATAAGATATTCCTTTGCAAGGACTCGTATACCTGTTGTTAAGGAGGACTTCGTT
Organism: Vicia faba; assembly: GCA_948472305.1. Taxonomy (NCBI): domain Eukaryota; kingdom Viridiplantae; phylum Streptophyta; class Magnoliopsida; order Fabales; family Fabaceae; genus Vicia; species Vicia faba. Next base: position 971,708,629 of record OX451741.1, on the reverse strand, counting down.
GGGGAATGCTGGTATCTATCTTGGGAGAAATAGAGTTTTAGGAGCTTTAGTTGTCTGTTACTCTACTGGGGAATTAACTCCGGCTTGGGGAAGCGGAAGTGAACTGCATATCTGGTCGGGGTATATGTTGCACCGCGACTTATTGGAGAGATGCAAAACCAATTGTGTTTGATCGGGTCCCGGTCTTACAGTGTTATGGACTGATGTCTAGGGATAAGAGAAGAAGAACCCGAATAGTAAGGTTATGATAAGGAACCTGGATAATAGGGTTATTTCGATATGAAAGCCTGGATAGTATGGTTGTGAGAAGGAACCTAGATAGTAGGGTTACTTCGATATGAAAGCTTGGATAGTAGGGCTGTGAGAAGGAACCTGGATAGTAGGGTTACTTCGATATGAAAGCCTGGATAGTAGGGTTATGAGAAGGAAACTGGATAGTATGGTTACTTCGATATGAAAGCCTGGATAGTAGGGCTGTGAGAAGGAACCTGGATATTAGGGTTACTTCGATATGAAAGCCTGGATAGTAGTGCTGTGAGAAGGAACCTGGATAGTAGGGTTACTTCGATATGAAAGCCTGAATAGTAGGGCTGTGAGAAGGAACCTGGATTGTAGGGTTACTTCGATGTGAAAGCTTGGATAGTAGGGTTGTGAGAAGGAACCTGGATAGTAGGGTTACTTCGATATGAAATCCTGGATAGTAGGGCTGTGAGAAGGAACCTGAATAGTAGGGTTACTTCGAAATGAGTTTGGGTAAAACTGCAGAGGGAACCTGGGTGAAGTTGCCTTGTGATGAGTTCGTGTAAAACCTCAGAATGAACCGGGTAAGGTTATTAGTTTGTCTAAAACTTCAGGATGAACCGGGGTAAGGTTGCTTTTGTCGCACCGATGATTACTCTTGTTTAGCTTCGTGTGTTGATCATGGACCTACTGAAAATTGTTGAAAATAACTGTCTTTATTGAAAGAAATACAGGGTCAGTTATGTGTGATGCATGAGATGCATTGCGATGAGGTTCTCAAAATAACTGAGATTATGTTATATGTAATGTATGCACACGTCATGATGTATGAACATGAAATGCTGACGTAATAATCTGAGTCCGGGAAAATAAATCCCTGACTGCTATTTGGAGAGTATGAGAAATGGTATTCTTGACTGTTGTAAAAAACCATAGTTCCTCTACTTTTGTTGGAGATGGTGAACCAGAGATGACTATGCTGGGGATTTGCCCCTTGTTTACGGATATTCTGCCGAGGAGAGACTCTGCTTGAGAACAACTCTGCGGGGGAATAATTCCATTGGAGAGAGAAGCTTCCATAGCTGAAAGGATAAACTATGTCAAGGATTGAGCTTCTGTATTAAGAGAAATAAACTCTGCTTGGGAGACAACTTTACGAACCGCTTGCGATTATAAAATTCGGTTGGGGAATATAAATGTCGGCTCTCTAAAAGAGCTTGGCTGGGGAAAGTAACTCCTGTTTGGGGAAGCAGAAATCAAAACTTTGGTTGCCTCTACTCTGTGGGGAGTGTAGATGTTACTGGGACGCATGCTGAGGATATGACAATGACTTTGTATCAAGACTTTTCTGCCCCTGTACCTGCTGGAGAAAGTGCCTGCGGAGGCCTTGTGGATTGAGTGTTATCCCAACTTATGAGGTGTTTGGTAACTGCCGATCAGAATGATAAGTCTTCTACTGATATGCAAGTGACAAGATGAGAAAACATAGTTGTCTGCTTTGATCCCTAAATTTTTCCTGGACTGCCCTTTTGGGTTTTCAGTCCACCGGGATACCCTTTTTTGCCCAAGCCACCTTTTTAGGTTTTTGACTTACCGGGTGTATAGTTTTTTTCATATGTATATCCCTAACTTTTGTCCTAACCTTTTTGGCTCGCTGTGATGCCCTTATTTTTGCCTAGGCCAGTCAACCTAACGGGTATTTGTTCATGCGTAGTATTTTCTGACTATGTCCATGTTCACTGGGTACGGAGAATTGTCACTATCGGTAGTGTTGTATTGCCACACTACCAGAAGATGTTTGTTTGATCGTACATGATTCGTAGCTGGAATTCATGCCCAATGCCTCAAGGGATTAAGATGGAGATCTGCCCCTAGCTATTTGGCATCTTTGAGAGATTCCTTGAATCTTGACTTGACTGCCCCAGATGATGGACAATGATCATGTTGTGCCCCTTTGCTGGAAGTGTTTTTCCACTTGAGGTGATCCTTTTTATTGAGAAGGTTTTTGTTCACTAGATATTCGTCATACGAATTTCTCTGCTGTTGAATAAATAGTCATATGCAAACAATGTTATTTTAAGAATGCCAAGCTTATGTCTGTCTTGAGGTTTTGAAAATGCAGCTTTTTTTTTAGTAAAATAGAATTTTGCAAAGATGTGATATCTACTCAGGATTTATAACGGACCTTCAGGAGTCAGGATACCTTTTGTAACAATATGCTTTTGAACTAACCCATGCTTCAGCTAGGACTTTTAAGGGTTATAATGTGGCCTGGTTCACGGTTCAAGAAACAAAGGATAAAGGCTCAAAATTTATTTGTACCCACCCGTTCTTCATGATGTCCTTCAGTCCTATGCTCAGCTAATTGCGCGTTCAGAATCCCAGTTGAGTACTGGAGTATTTTCCTTGATCTTCCGGTGATGGTTCGGATAGTGAAAGTTCATTTTGAATAGGTAGTCATTTTTTTTGTTGAGGGTTTTTAGGACCTCTTTCTTTTTGACTTTATTATCCCTGTCTTTTTCCTGAACTGTTTCTTTTTGTGATTACAGTCAGCGGGATGCCCCAGATTTTTCTTAAGTCTCCTTTATAGGTTTTGACTTAATGGGCTTTTATTTCGAGAGATAATGACTACCTGTCTTAACAATTATGGGGAGCCATCACCGTCTTCTTTTTCGGAAGGACGTCTTTGATGCCATTCATTGTGTACAAAGCTGAAGATTGTGACTAAATGCGCCTCTGAATTAACTGAGAAAACTACTCTACCCCAGGTTATGATTAAGGGTTTTAATATGTGTGAAAAGAAAAACTCCTACTTCTTTGGCTCGAAGGGGTTGACTAGGGATTATCTTCCTTATAACTCCACTGTTTAGGATTTGGAACAACGCCTGTACATCGTCAGCGGGGTCTGTTCAAAAGCATATTGTAGTGATTGTGGTATCATTTTCGTCATCCTCCCTCTAAAGGCTTACAGATTTTAATCAAGATTAGAATATCACAAAAAGGAAGTAAGAATGCAGTTTTGAAATAGTGAATACGAATGAATTGATTCAAGACAAACATGTGTAATGCATTAATGAAATAACAAAGTTTTGACATGACAATGTTCAAACAAATCAAAAGATAATTACATATTGAAAATTCTAATGAACGGAAAGTCTTCTGGTTAGAACTTGTCACTTCAAATGGTGGGCCTCAGAGGATTGACATAAACATTCCAGTTGACCATCTTGTGTGAATTCCAATACTCCTTCATCAATCAGGTCTTGAATTTTATTTCTCAACGCCCAACAGTTGTTAGTGTCATGTCCAGGACTGTTGGAGTGGTAAGCACATCTTGAATTTGGATTGTACCTTGGGGGAGGCTATGTTGGGATTTTGAGGAGGGTCCCTTAACATTACCAACTTGGCCTTCAACAGGAGTTGCAATGCTTGAGCCAATGACATGTTGATTTCAGTGAAGCGTCTTTCGGATGTATTCTTCTTATGTTGATTTCCCCGTTGTCTTTGGCGAGGTTGTTGTTGGACGCGTGATTTAATAGTAATTTGGAAAGGTCCACTCTTCCCCAAACCAACCTTTTGTCTTCTTGGAGGTTGATCAATGACTTGGTCCCCTACCTCGACTGTTTGCTTCATACTGTTGTATCCGTCTTGATGAAGTTGGTTGATGATGGCTTTTAGCTCTTCCTTTCTTCGGGCTAGCCCTTGGATAAGAGCCACCTGCCCCAGCATCTCGGTTCTCATTGCACCTACCTCAGCTTGCAGTTGTTCCAGCCGTTCGTCCATATTGTCTTCAGGACTTTTCTTGACCAAGTTCCCAACGAGGAGTGTTTTCAACTCTTCCTGCCCCTTGGATAGGTTTAGGAATATGCCCCTGAACTGAGCTTCTTGAGTTTGAAGATCTATGTTTTATTGTTTGAGAGCCATTGCTGAAATAAACAGTGAGAACATGAGAGACCTGCTTTGAAACCTTCTTATGCAATGATATGTATGAAATGTTTTCAAGTATCTCGCGGGGTAAACAAGAAAATGTTAGAAGTTGAATTTTTTCCACTTTGATTGAAGCACTTCGTATCATTGAAGGTCCTTCTACAAGAGTCAAGCTCACCATATGAAGTGGATCGTAGCCCCTGACTCAAATTATCGTGTTTTGATCTTTTGACGAAATTGGCTAGAGGAAAATAAATCCCTTTTCCCCTTGCTGGACGTCTGATTTACCATAACCTGCATCACAAACCCTTGAGGTCCTTGAAATGGTTAAGGAAATGTTAAGGCATGATGTTATGATGTGTATGCTATGCGTTTAAGCAAAAGTGCGAGGTGATGTAAGCAAGTAAACCCAGCAAGAAATCCAAGTTATTGGATAAGGACTGTAAACAAAACCTGCAAGGAACTCATGTTGTCAGATAATAAAACTGTGCAAGTAATTCAAGTTGAAAGCACATAAGTCACACAAACAGCCTTAGGTTTAGGCTTGCTTGGGTTTTAAGGTAGTACCCTCTTGAGGTTTAGCTGGTTTAACCTGTCCTAAAAAGTAACCGGGTTCTAGAGGATCTCAATATGACTGACCATCCTTCATTGGCATTGTCTCAGCTCACGCAATCTTTTCCTGCAGCCGAAATATCCCGAAAGTCTGATCTAAATGAGTGTAGCATCGAGTTTCAACCAGTTCTCAGCTCTACACCGAGGCCGGCTATCTCACTACTTTCTAATGGACAAGTTATGCAATTAAAGGTTCTAAGGTCAGTTGATGCTTCACGACACCATGCGACGGCCCCGTATTCTCCTCGTTTCACCATTAAGGATTACGGTACCAACCAAAGTGCCACACCAACATAGCTACTGCTTCAACCGTATCAGTTGACGCCGTACAGTTCCCTCACAATCTATTGCTACTTACCTAATGAGTGCCCCTAGATCCGGGTATAGGATCTACAGTAACCCCAAACAAAAGCCTAAAAAATAAAGCAAACAAAGCAATCAAGAGAAGCAATTTTAATGACCTAGATCCTAAGTTATACCCCACTTATAAATTCTCTAATAGAGTCGCCAGTTCTGTGATACAGTGGCAGAACCGACTGTTTAATACTGGTTTGCGTTTTGCATTTTTTGTTTGTAAAATGTCGCAGTAAGCAAGAGTCGCCATCGACTTTTATTTCATCCAACCGGAAAGGAAAAAAGTAGAGAAAAAAAATCCTTTTTCGAGATATTCTGAGTACGGGGGGTAGATTAAAGAAAGGAAATGTGTTAGCACCATTTCTATCCATTGTTTTCCATGGGCTCTTAGGTACTTGGTCATATTTTTTAAAATTTCTTGTGTATGTGCTTTGTTTTGAAAATGTTTTACTTCGTGATAACCCTTGTATCAGTCCTCAAGAGTGTGACGAAGTTGTTTTGAAAATTTGTTTTGAAAAGTGAGTGTGAAAAGTTTTTATTTAGCAAGTACTTAAGATTCTACCTACTCGAAAAAAGATTGTTCGTTCTATTTCCTTTAGACAGCGCTATCCTGCTATTAAGGAGCAGATAGCACCATCGTTGGAGTTGCAAGGGACATTCGAAAGGGATGAGTACAATCACTAAAACAATAGTTAGAAAACTTTAGTAGTAACCCTAGAGTCTTAAGATCTTTCCGGGGCAACATTTCCGAGGAAACATTCGAATAGGACACTATGATCTCTTTAGACTGGAGGACAACCACTAAAATCTCCTATGCTTAATGATTGTTTACCGAAGGCAACCGAAGTAAAGTAAACTCTAGGAGTGAATATGTGCATATGATTTATTTCAGTTATTTATCTTTGCACATTAGGGTTTTCTAACCATTTTAATTTTGTCATGCATTCTTGTCATACAATCCTATTAGCATACATCTAACAGTTAATAATGGCGGAGATTTAAAAGTGCGAAAATATAAAACCTAAATATTACAAGGCTTCGGGGAGGGGGATTAATTACATAACCAAAAATCAGGAAAAGCGATAAGTAAAAACCCTAGTTAAAACTAATACATCCTCAAAACAGTTACAAACATAATAAAAGAATTGAATGTGCGCGGTAAATTAAATGTGATACGATTAGGGTTTTCACCCTTTGACTAATCCTACTTGCGATTGATTAAAGAAAAAAAATATTTTTTGTCATGCTTTGTTATTTGAGAAAATAATGGAATAATTGAATAAAAAAAGGACCCTAATTACTAAATAATTTTAATTAAGAAAAATAATTAAGTTAGCCTATTTTTGAATTTTATTTGCAAAAGGAAAACAATTAAATCAAGAAATAAACCTAATTTTTCTAGTTGATTTTAATTGTGAAAAACAAATTAAAGTTACCCTAATTTAAACATTAATCTAATTAATTAACAAAATTAAATTTAATAAGTAAACAACTAAATCTAATTTTTTTGATTTTTTATGATTTTTTATGATTTTTTATGATTTAATTAAAACTGATTTTAAAAATAAATAATTAAAAAAAAAGATAAAAAGAAAAATAAGAAGAAACTGAGAGATGGGCATGTGTTGTTGGCTGGAGGGGGTGCAAAACTAAAATCTTTGGCCCAAAATGCTCCAAGCCTGATTGACCACGCCTGATCCTGTGCAGTGTTGACTTTGAGGTATACCATGGATCTTCATTGCTGGCACGTTGGATCTGATTGGTTGGGCATCCAGTGGCCAAGCGTTGAGGGTGTATGGAAGGCACGTGGGGTAGTGTTGCATTGGATCTGCAAAGGGAAAACAAGAAAATGCATTTTGTTGGGACATGGAATCGGACCCAGGTCCTTGTACTCCCTACCAATGAAGCGTTGCCAAATGAGCTGTGTTGTTAACTTATTATTATAATAACAATAAAACATAATATAAGAAAAGCCAAAAGAGCTGATTCCAAGGCGCGGAATTCAAACGTCCCAATGGCTGCTTGACACGCCAGCGTCTTCTTCCTAGCAACCGTCGTTTTAGAAAACAAGACTTTTACCTACAGACGTTCACTGTAGGTATAACCCTGCACATTTCAAAAATTCTGTACACGCAAGATAAATGAAAGGTAATGGTACCAATCAACTCGTCTCATCCTCACGAGTATCATGGTACCTGATTCAAGGCCTAATTTTTCCTGTACAAAAAGACCCTAAAAATAACTCAGAAACCCTAACAATGGAAACATCATGTAGAAGCATAAAAAAACGCAATTAAATGGCATGGTTAGCTTGCAAACATGATGACAAACACAAATATAACAAGTAAAAATGCTAATGATGCAAGAATTGTGATAATCGAATTGAAAAAATATGCCAAACTGTGTGAAGTGTAGTGCGCGTTTCTGGGTGTTTCAGGCCTTGAAAATGATTGGGACAGCTTCCTGGGGCGTCCAACAATGGATTGGGATAGCTAGGAAGGCTTGAGATGGCCTGTGGAGTGAAAACCAATTCACACTTTTGCCAACTTTTTTCAGTTTTGTTTTGTGCTTCACACGACCTCTAACCCTTGTTTTTTGATATGGAATTCTTCATTATATAACCTAGAGTGAATTAGGTTAACAAACTTGGACTAAATCTTTGCATTTATCCAAGATTTGATTTGATTTACAAGCTATATGATATGTTTCTATTATGAGCCAAATCATGCCTTTCTTGTACCAATTGCCCTTGATTCGAATTGATCTTGTTACCTCAGCATATCTTGATTGCCAATCTGTCAAAAAACAAATCAAAGCATATCTTTGTTAATTTTCATCATTTATTTGATTTAATTCACTTTTTAATTAATGAAAAATCAAAATAAATTGAAAAATGAAGCACATAATGGGTGAGTGAACATATGAGTCGTGGAACACATTATAATAGAGGTGCAAGCATAAAAAGTTGGGCCCATTTAGCAAAAAATGCAAATTTGAGCACATTTGACTTTTGGCAATTTTGCAAAAATGGTCAACTGGGCCAACGCATAACTCTCTCAATTTTGACCCTAGATAGGTGTTCTTGGACTTTTTAGAAATCTTAGGGTGTCCTCTAAACAACCCTTTTGGTCTAATCTCAATTGAGTCTTCCATGTTCATGTATGAAGCTTTGACCCAAAAGGTATTTTTGTTGACTTTTCAAAAGGACCTATAATGTAAAAATTCATATCTTTTTGTGAGTGCATATTTTGGACTTGGGAGATGAATATGAATTGTAGGTAATTTCATCCTCTTAAAAATGTTATTTGGATGGGTAATTTATGATAAAGTATGATAAAGTTATGCTTGGTCAAAGTTGAGTTGACTTTTCCTACAAAACCCTAATTTAGCAACTTTGGGGTTTTGATGAATTGTGAGCAATCCTTGAGGAATCATGATCAACCATTGATGAAATTATGGATAATACTTCAAATCGAGGATGTTGTCCAAAAATCTTGAATGTGGGCCACAGTTGACTTTTGACCTAGTACAGTTGATTTTCAGGCATTTGAGCAATTGACTGGGCAAACTTCTTCTGCAAGGCTTGAAACTTGGCATGGATTATCTTGAGAACATATTAGGACAATGGTGAGCATTTGAGTCCTTTTTGGTTCACACATCTTGATGAAGATGGAAACCCTAATTTGAGGTATACTGCCTTAGGAGAGAGTTTATCTGGTCAACTCTTGAACTTCCTTGAGCAATTTGGGGACCTCCCTTACCATGTGTTTAGAAATATGGGAGGGAAAATTTTGGGTTACAACATTGTCGTTAGCAAGAGTCACCACCGATTTTTCTTTTATCCAAAAGGAAAGGTGAAAAAGCACAGGAAAGACCTTTGAGATTGTTTCTTGAGTTCGGGGGGTAGATTATGAAAAGGGAATGTATTAGCACCCTTTTCATCCATGGTTTTCCATGGGCTATTAGTTACTTGCTAGATCACTTTCTTTTGTTTGAAATTGTGCTTTGTGTGGTTTTTAAAAGTATATTGTAAAAGAGGCCATTGCTTAGGCAATCTTTGTAATGACTCTCGTTCGTAAGAATGTATACAAAGATGTTTGATCTTTTGAAAATGTTTTCAATGTTTGTAAGATGTTTGAAAATGTGTGTGTTTGTTTTTGAAAATAGCAAGGATGTTTTTTTTGAAATGGAGCAAGTAATTAGGAGAAATCTACCTACTCAAATGTCTTTCTTGTTCATTTTCTTTTCCTTTGACATTGTTGTCTTACCATTGATTTGGTAAGCAACCTTATCTTTGGATGTAAACGGGATGGGCGTGGGTCATCGTATAGCCATGATTATCAATGTTGCAAGGTATCTTAGCATTATTTTTAAGGGACTAAGATCATTTGTAAAGCCATTTTAGATAGCGTCATCGAGGGACGATGATCTTGTATTTGTTTGTTTTTGCTAAGATACCTCACATGCATAATATGACCATTTTGTAAGGAAACCAAGTGGATTTTACCCTAGGGGTGCTTGTGTGCAAGTGTGTTATTTTCATGCTTGATTTTGTCTTGAATTAGGGTTTTCTACTTGATTGATTTTATTCTTTCCATGCAAACCCTAATTACTAGTATGTTATGTAAAAGCGATAAATTGCGAAATTTAAAGTCACTACGCTATTACAACATTTGTGAGAGGGGGTATACAATTTATGAATGGGGATTGCAATAATATAAACCTAATTAATCTATTACAACCAAATTGAATATGTACAAATAATTTAAGAAATATATAAAGTACAAATGCAAATTGAAAGAAATGATTCTTGTGTTTGGATTTTTATATGAAAGAGGTTTTAACCTAAACCTAATTAGAGAAAAATAATTAAATCAAAATTAACTTAAATTAATTAAGAAAATATTTTTAAATAAAACCCTAATTCTATTTAGTTGATTAAAAGAAAATAAGTTTAAAGAAAAAGTATTGTTTTGTATTTTTGTCTTGAAAATAATATATGGTGTTGTGAAATATTTTTGGCCTTTTCTTATATTAAAATAAATAGATTTAAATAAATAATAACCTAGTTTTAATTTAATTTACAAGGAAATTAGTAAAGGTAAATAAAGTATAATGAATAAAAATAATTTGTTTTTGTGTGGGAAAAATATTTAAATTATGTCAAAACATAAATCTATTATTTTTATTTTTTTTATGATTTTATTGGTATTTTAGAAAATATATTTAAAAGGAAAAATGAAATAAATAAGTAAATAAAAATAAATGGGCCAGGGGGTGCCAAAAGTAGGCAGGGATGTGAGCTAGCAAAATAAATAAAAAACACTGTCAGGCCCAAAGGGCCCAGCGCCTGCAAAAAAATGTTAGGGAAACAGAAAATATGAAAAATGCAAAAGGGGTTCACATTGGTTTGAACCCTCGCCCTTTAGGTAAGAAGTGACTTAGTACACGCGCGCTTGCCACTAGGGTGGCTGTACATCTGTTTACTTATGTCAAACCATAAATATATATTAGAAACTGCTTCCTGAAGGCAACTTCATCTTCAACCTCGCGCCTAGCCGGACCACCTGTATCTTCTTCATCTCTCCACAAAAATGGAAAGTTCAAATATGAAAGGTGTGGTGTTTATTCCCACGAATCCAACCATATAACTAATCTAAGCTAAAAGTCAAAGATGAAAACTAATTTTGCTGGCCCTAAATTGAAACCTAATTTTCTCATAAATTTCAAATCCAAAATTCTCTATACACAGTCAATATAAATAGGAACTGTGAACATGGTCAGCTTTAGAGAAAAGATATCTACATTTTATCTTCACAAATCAGGATCAAAAGATGCTTGTATAAAGAGATAGAAGTTTGAAAACTTACCCCTTGCAGCTGGAGTCGTGAATGGAGTTTGAGAACCTTCTAAGATGGCCTGAGGATTTGTTTAGCTTGCCTGGACCTCCTTGAGTGTATTTCAACTCCTACTTTGCCTTGAAAGTTCCCAAACCTCTTTATTCAAGTCAAATTGCAAGCTTGGTGTTTGAAAATGGTGGATAGTGATGGAAGAGTTAGAGTCTTGAAATAGAGGCCTGGATTACTTTGGTATGATGTATAGAAGATGTTTGAATGATTAGTTTTCAAAATGCACGAGTGGAAATGAAGATGATGAGTTTTGGTTCAAAATTGTGTATCAATGGTGTTTTTGAGCAGATTTATGGTTTTTGAGTGTTTAAGATAGTTTCAGGGCACCAACATTCATGTATCATCTTGTAAATAGTGTATGTACTTATAGCAAAGAGGTTTTGAGGCTTTAAACAACTCAGAAATTGAAATCACGTGTTATGGTTTGGTTACTTGTTTTTGAAGCAAAGTTGACAAACATGGTTTCAATGTGGAGTACAAGGGTTTGCAGGGTGGTTAGCAGGCTGTGGATATGTTGCTTATTACTTTTAAATGCTTTTGAGTCAGAAACAACAATGTATTGGCTCAAGAAGAGTTGACATTGTGATTAAAGTCACTTTTCCAAAATGGAAGTGGTGACTTTCTTCCAAAAATGGAAATGAAACTTGGATAATGGCTCAAATGCTTGGACAATGGCCCTATCAGTTGTGTAATCATTAAATTATTGAGTGATTAGCAAGTTTAAATCCTTCAAAGCAATATTTGTACAACATGCTTGAAGATTGGATCAAGTGTTCTTCACAAAATGGCTTGTAATCCAAGTGACTAAACACCAACTTTATCTCTTCGATTCTCCCTACTCAAGAATGATCTAAAGGAGTTCTTGTACATTTAGGAAACTTGAAATATTCTCTACAACCCATCTTTGAATTTCTTTTTAAGATTCCCCTTGGAACTATGTGAAAAATTGCCATGAAGTTAGGTAAAAAATCTTCCTAACTAGGGCAAAATTTCACTAAATCTTTTTTTGTTCATGAGCATGTATTCACAAAATTATAACTTGAGATCCAAGAACTTTTGGGAGAAGTTGTGTGAATAAAATTTGTATATTTCATGGAGATCTACAACTTTCATGTTGGAAGTTTCCTCTGAATCATCTTGCATCATGGTGAAAACTTGGCTTAAAGTTATGAAAAAATAAGAAAATTTTGACACTTAGAAAAATTTCTAAGTTTAGAAATTTTGACTTTTCAAATTGAAATCTTGATTTCTTGATTTCTTGATTTATTGATGAATAAGTTTCCTATTTTTACATGTTTTGATGAATTATGATCTTTGGCACTTGAATTTGACCAAAAAGTCAAAGTTTGACTTTTCAGTATACAATTGACTTTTGATCAATTGATTGCAAAATTCATCTGTCAATCCAATGGACTTGCAGTGTTTTGAATCATGTCATTAGGTAAAAATGATGCAATTGGACTCTTTAGATCATGCCCTAAACCAATTGACCATTTTCTAGGTTAAAAATCAGAAATTACCCTTTCCTAGTCAAAACCCTAATTTTGACCATTTTGCCCTCTTGATGATTTGATCAAATTTCTTGAGGAATTATGGTCCAAACTTGATCAAATGATACATATGAGTCTAAGATGTTGATGTGGATCAAAAATTATGAAGTTTGACTGTAAATTGGCCATGGTTGACTTTTTCCCTAATATAGCTGGTTTTTAGGTCAATTGTTCAATTGATTGATCAAAAGTGTGATCCAAGGCTTGAAACTTGACATGAGTAATCTTGGGGGTCCATAATGGTCCAAGAAAGTCATATGAAGCATTGATAGACCAAAAATCCTTGTGCAAACTCAAACCCTAATTTTGGTCATCAGTGCATAAGAAGGTGTCTTGAGCTGATCAAACCCTAGTGCAGTCTTGAGCCCAAAGAGATCTTGTGAGAAAAATCTTGATAAGTGAGAGGGAAAATTTTTGGGGTACAACAGCTTCCCATGTTCAATCTTCTTAAACCTGAAGAGTTAGATGGGCATGTTTTGCCATTCGTGACTTGAAGGTGGAAGATGATTGGACACTAGAGTGCCCAGAAATTTGCACTCGATGATGTGAAGGTTGAGGGAATGGGCTTAAAGATGACATTTGGAGATGTGATAGAAATTTGTTGGAGATGGGCCTGTAGATGCCATATGGAGTGATTGCTTAATTGTAATTTGTAAGCTGAAAGAATGAGTATCAGAACAGCGTCCTTGTCTGGAGCGTATCTGAACTGTATATGGGAGCTGATTTTGATATATCAGAATGGCATCCGTTCCTGGAGCATATCTGTACGGTATCTGAAAGAGGCTGATTTTGATTTATCAGAATGGCATCCGTGCCTGGAGCGTATTTGTACGGTATCTGAAAGAGGCCCTGAATGAATATCAGAATGGCATCCGTGTCTGGAGCATATTTGTACTGTATCTGAAAGTTGAATCTGAATGGGTATCAGAATGGCATCCGTATCTAGAGCATATCTGTACTGTATCTGAAAGTTGAATCTGAATGAGTATCAGAATGGCATCCGTATCTGGAGCGTATCTGTACTATATTTGAAAGTTGAATATGAATGAGTATCAGAATGGCATCCGTGTCTGGAGCATATTTGAATTGTATATGAAAACTATGAACATTGTTAATGGTAGATGTTAATCTAATCCTGAAAAGGGTAAAATGTTAGCTAAAATGCAAAGTCATGTTGTATGAAATGTATGATATAATGCATTTGTGTAATCAATGTTTATGATATATGGATGCGATGTATGCGTATGGGAGCTAATCTGCTGCACTGTTGTTGAATTGGGGAAAATAAATCCCTGAATGTTGCTGAGGATATGTAAGTCTTCATGTCTTAAAGTTTTGATGAATTTCCATTTAGAGAAATAAATTCTGTTGCAAGGGAAATGTCATGTATTGCTTAAAAATCTGTTTGGAGAAATTGGATGATTTCTACAGGGGATTGATAATTAGAAGCTTTGTTCCGCTGGGGATTAAACCACATACTACGGGGAATTTCTTATGGAATAGCCTAGAGGTATTTTCCTATTCCTTCAACCTATCAATAATTGCCTTTTTCATTTTGTTTATTTGTAAACAGTAATTATGTTCAAATGCATATGTTCAACAATGAATCATTGGATGTTTTTGTAAACCAAACACAAGCGTAAAGAAAAACAGATAGTTTTTGCACTTTCAAAGGGATATCTTTGTATTGACTTTGAGTAAGTATTTTTGTGCAATGAGACAAACACTATAGTAGGAGAATGCCGTCGTAAAAAATGAAAATTTTAATATACAGAAAAGATAGCTATGTGTACATGGGGTTCCCATTCTGCTATAGCCTTCGTATCTCTGAGCGTCTGGTCTATTTGTTGCCTTGTCCGAAGATGATTGAATTGGTCAGGGATGTCGAGTTTGCCAGTTGTCTGTAAGGTGATCCAACGGGACATAGTCATACGCTTTAATTCCATAACTTTTTCCTGGACCGCCCTTTCGGGTTTTCAGTCCACCGGGAAACCCTTTTTTTTGCCCAAGTCGCCCTTTCGGGTTTTCAACTTGCCGAGTCTATAGATTTTTTGTTTCATCCCTAATTATTTCCCGAACCTTTTTGGTTCGCCGGGATGCCCTTGTTTTGCCTAGGTACGTCAACCTAGCGGGTCTCTTATGCGTAGTATCTTTTGACTATGTCTGCGTTTACAGGATGCGACAGGTCATCGCCATCCATGGTGGTCAAGATCATTGCTCTGCCAGAGAATATGTTCTTGATTACAAATGGTCCTTCATAGGTAGGAGTCCATTTTCCCCTGGGATCACCTTGTGGCAATATGATGTGTTTGATCACTAGGTCCCCAACTTGATACACTTGGCGTCTGACTTTCTTGTTGAAAGCCTTGATCATCCGTTTTTAATACATTTGACCATGGAAAATAGCAGTAAGTCTCTTCTCATCAATCAAGTTCAGTTGATCAAGTCGAGTCTGGATCCAATCGTCTTCATTCAGACCTGCATCCTTCATAATTCTTAGAGAGGGGATCTGAACCTCAATAGGCAAGACAGCTTCCATGCCGTATACCAAAGAATAGGGTGTTGCCCCGGTTTATGTGCGAGTTGTGGTACGATACTCGTGGAGAGCGAATGGTAACATCTCAAGCCAGTATTTGTATGTAACTGTCATTTTCTGTATGATCTTTTTAATGTTTTTATTTGCAGCTTCGACAACACCATTCATCTTTGGCCGGTAAGGGGAAGAATTGTGATGCTAGATCTTGAATTTCTTGCACAAGGCGGTAATCATAGTGTTGTTGATGTTTGTACCATTGTCAGTGGTGATCCTTTCCGGGATACCGTACTGGAAAATGAGATTTTGCTTGATGAAACGGGAAACAACATTCTTGGTAACGGAAGCGAACGAAGCTGCCTCTACCCACTTTGTAAAATAATCAATGGACACTAAGATGAAGTGGTGTCCATTGGAGGCCGTCGGCTTGATTTCCCCAATCATATCAATTCCCCACATAGCAAAGGGCCAAGGAGCCGTCAAGACATTTAGGGGAACTGGAGGTACGTGCACCTTGTCAGCATAAATCTGGCATTTATGGCAGGTTCGAGAGTGTTGATAACAATCTGCTTCCATGGTAGACCAATAGTAGCCTTCCCATAAGATTTTCTTTGCCATCATATGCCCACTGGAATGAGTGCCAAAAGTGCCTTCATGCAATTCAGCCATGATCCTTTCAGCTTCAACCTTATCTATGCACCGAAGTAACACTGAGTCATGATTACGTTTGTACAGGATGCCATAACTAAGGAAAAATTTAGCAGAGAATCTCCTTAAGAACTTCTTATCATTGATTGAAGCTCCTTCCGGATATTCTTAAGCCTCGAGATACTTCTTGACTTCGTGAAACCAAGGTTGGTCCATTACTTCTTCAGTATTAATCTCGTGATAGTATGCTGGTTCTTCCATTCGTTCGATGGTGATTTGGGGAGCCTCGTTATTCCAATTAAGTTTAAACATAGATGACATTGTGGCTAGTGCGTCTACTAGATGATTTTCTTCTCATGGGAAATGCTCGAAGGTAATCTCCTCAAAATAAGGTAGAAATGTCAAAACATGTTCTTTATAAGGGATAAGGTTAGGGTGTTTGGTGTCCCATTCCCCTTTGATCTGACTGATGACCAAAGCTAAATCTACGAATACATCCAAGGATTTGATCCCCAAGTCTATGGCAGCTCTGAGACCAAAGATGCACACTTCATATTCTGCCATGTTGTTGGTATAATTGAAGCAGAGTCTTCTGGTAAAGGGAGTATGACACCCTTTAGGAGATATGAGTACAACACCGGTACCATTGCCAAGTGCGTTGGATGCCCCATCAAAGAACAGGGTCCATCAGGATCCTTGTTCAGGTCTGTCATATGGCCTGAATTCTTCACAGTTGTCTAATGTCATGATGTCTTAATCCGGAAATTCGAATTTCATGGACTGGTAGTCTTCTACAGCTTGGTGAGCAAGGTGATTGGCTAATACACTGCCCTTTATTTCTTTCCGGGTAGTATACTGTATGTCGTATTCCGCCAGGATCATCTGCCATCTCGCTATTCTCCCGGAAAGAGCAGGCTTCTCGAAGATGTATTTTATCGGATCCATTTTAGCCGGCGAGCAGCCCATGCCAGAGCGCAGCAAGTTTTCTCGAGTAGTGAATATCTTGTTTCTCAGTCAGTAAACTTTTTGCTCAGGTAATAAATAACATGCTCTTTTCGGCCAGACTCGTCATGCTGCCCCAATACACACCCCATTGAGTTTTCTAAAACAGACAGATACATGATCAATGGTCTTCCTCGACTGGTGGCATCAACACTGGAGGCTCTTGTAAATATTATTTGATTTTGTCAAAAGCAACTTGGCACTCGTCATTCCATTTGACTACTTGATCTTTCTTCAACAATTTGAAGATTGGTTCACAAGTAGCTGTCAGGTGAGAGATGAATCTGGAAATGTAATTCAAACGCCCCAAGAATCCTCTGACTTCCTTCTCAGTACGAGGAGCAGGCATCTCTTGTATTGCTTTAACTTTGGAAGGATCGACCTCGATACCTTTGTTACTGGAGACAAAGCCTAGGAGTTTACCAGACCGTACCCTAAATGTGCATTTGTTCGGATTCAACCTCAGCTTGTACTTCTTCAGTCTCTCGAACAATTTTTGTAAGTGATCAAGATGCTCTTATTCTGTTTGAGATCTGGATATCATGTCGTCCACGTAGACCTCTATTTCGTGATGTATCATGTCATGAAATAAACCTACCATGGTGCGTTGATAGGTTGCCCCAACATTCTTTAGTCCGAATGGCATCACCTTGTAGCAGAATGTGCCCCACTGTGTGACAAATGTTGTTTTCTCCATGTCCTCAGGTGCCATTTTGATTTGGTTGTAGCCTGACAAACCGTCCATGAAGGACAACATTTTGTGTTGTGCCGTATTGTCAACTAGAATATCAATGTGGGGGAGTGGAAAATTATCCTTAGGGCTTTCCCTATTCAAATCTCTGTAGTCCACACACATTCGAACTTTTCCGTCTTTTTTGGGTACGGGAACAATATTGGCAACCCATTAGGGATAAGAGGTGACAGCTAGGAATCCAGCGTTGAATTGCTTCATGACTTTTGCTTTAATATTTTCTGACATATCAGGCCTCATGCGATGAACCTTTTGCTTTACTGATGGACAATCTTCTCTTGCAGGCAAACGATGTACCACAATGTCTACATCAAGTCCCGACATGTCTTCATACGTTAAGGCAAAGACTTCAACATAATCGTGTCACAACTGAATCAGACGCTCCTTGACACTGGGTTCCAAATTGGCACCCACTTTGACCTCTTTTTTGTCTTCTTCGGTACCTAGGTTGATTGTATCCATGGGTTCCTCGTGAGGTTGAATGGTTCTCTCTTCTTGTTGTAGTAGTCTGGCAAGTTCTCCTGGTACTTCACAATCTTCCTCACCTTCGTCTTCGGCTTGGTAGATTAGATTCTCAAAGTCACAAAAGGCCATAGCAGTATCGTTACCCATGGGATCCCGAATGGATGTATACCTGCATTGTGAGTGTGGGTGTGTGTAAGGGTATAACTATCTTTGAAAGAAATAAAAATGTAAAAGAAAAAACAATGAGCACAAAAGTTTGTATGCGAAAACGTCCATGATTCATTGATGTCATATGAAAATGAGATAATAACCCTTACAAATGGACCATTGTGCCTCGGGTAAGACACAAGGTTTTAAGAGTGCGAATTGTTTTAATATTACAGATCCAACAAAATGTAAAGACAAATTACTGTGGGATAAAAGTGATCGGGAAAAAATCTCTAGCCTCCCAATTGTTGAGCCCTCCATTGACAGTTGGGAATATCCAGTCCTCTAAGTCACAACTATCTTCATCATTTTCTAAGGCGTTGACCTCGCGGTTGTTGATCTTTAGGGGTGGTCCTTCGGCATGAGCGTGGCGTATAGCCTTCTGAGCACTTGAAGTAAAACATAGGCCAAACTTGTCAGACTTATATGGGATATCTTGGAGTTGTCCCCCAGATAGTGCACCCTCCTTCTTCTACCACTGCTTTGGCATCCTTCAGAGATGACATCCAGAGTGGAGGCCTTGTAATATTGGGAACCTGAGACACAACCTTGGTCACTGCCACATCTTGGGGGACTTCTTCAATATGTTGAAATGGAATTTCAATAATTTCACCATCTAATTCCACATATCTGAAGGAATTGAGATGGTTAATCATGTATTCTTCCTCTCCATGAACGATGATAATCTTCCCTTGAATTGGATACTTCAGCATTTGGTGCAGCATAGAAGTAACAACGCCAGCATTGTAGATCCATGGTCGGCCTATCAAGCAGGAGTATGAAGGGCGGATGTCCATTACATAAAAAGTTGAATTGAAAGTTTGGGTTCCAACCTTTATGGGGATATCCACTTCCCCATGCATCATCCTTTTTGAGCCTTCAAAAGCCCTTACTACTATGTTGCTTGGCTTTAATGTCAACCCCTTGCAGTCAAGTCTGTCAAGAGCTTTTTTAGGTAATACATTCCGAGATGAGCCAGTGCCCACCAAAATATGAGCCAGGGTTGTGCCCCTACATTCAACTGTGACATACAATGCCTCATTATGCTTCCTTCCCCTTGGCGTCAGATCAGCATCTGAAAAACCTAGGCCAATATCTATATTCAAGCTGGCTATGCAGTCTTGGAACTGATTGGCGGATGTTTCTTGAGGTACATGGGCGGTTTTCAGGAATTTTACCAAAGCTTTTGCATGCGCTTCAGATTATAGTAGTAATGCCAGCATGGAGATTTTAGATGGAGTTTTCCCCAGTTGTTCAACTACATCGTAGTCGCTTCTCTTTATAATTTTAGGATTTCCTCCATTTCTTTCTTGGAGGTCTCAGGGATAGTCAATGACTGAGCCTTCGTCTGGACAGGCTCAATCAAAATAGTTTTTCCTCGAGTCTCGATTAACTCGGCAGCATGAGTGTTAGTAGGAATGATAACAGGGGTTGTAACGACTTTTTCAGTTGGAGTATTGGTGGAGATGTTTGTAGGATTGGGAGTAACCTTCATAATAGCAACATGAATGATTACGGGTCCAAAAACGGCCTTTAGGGGAGCAATTTTTGGAGAGAAGATTCTACCACTTCGGGTAATCTTACTAGTCCCTGCAATATTACTGACGTCGGAATCCACTTTCTCAGAACTTGAATCTTCGGCATCTGGCCAATCTTGCTTAATACCGTGGTTGTAGACATCCCCTCCATAATTCCATGGTATGGTTTTGTCTAACGTATACGGGACTGGTCCAGGCATTGTAATTATCAAAGGAGTCACTTTCGGAACTGATGTATTTCTAACGGGTCTTTTGGTGGAGACCCTGGATGAATTGGCGGAAATGGTAATGATAGAAACATCTTCAAAAGGAATAGGTGGAACATAAGTCTTTTCAAACAAAATTTCTTTATTATCTATTAGGCACTGAGCACCTGCTTTCAACAAAGGACAACTGGTTGGTGAGGACAAACAGAAGTGACAGCCTTCACCACAGCCCGGGAACACACCGGCATTCAACAAGTTCATTTTAATAGTCAAAAGTGGGGTCATAAGTTCATCAACTGAAGTAACAAACAATCCTTCTTCAATGGCATTAGTATTATGGCCATGTATGGGCATAGGGGCAGAAAAGATATTTGGCTTCTCAGGTGCATCGAATTCAATCTCTTTTGCTTCAATAAGATCTTGTATTTTGTTCTTTAGAGCCCAATAGTTATTAGTGTCGTGACCAGGACTTTCAGAGTGATATGCGCAACGGGCATTGGGATGATAGTGAGGAGATGTTGTGTTGGGGTTTTTCGGAGCTTCTTTCAAGGTCACCAAATTGGATCTTAGTAGATGCGGTAATACTTGAGATGGGGTCATGTTGATTCTGGTGAACTACCTGACTGGCATTTCCATCCTTGGTTGATTATTTCTTTGCTGATCATAACAGACACCACCATTGGTCGGCGTTTGGCCCTATCTTGGTTTCTTAGCGGATATACAATAACCACCTCTTTCTTTCTGATGAAAGGCTTCCTTACAGCTGCAGAAGAAGATGTATCTTTCTGAATCTTTCCACTCTTTATACCAGCTTCTACCCTTTCTCCGGTCAATATTAGTTCAGTAAAGCATGCAGATAAACTTCCAATTAAATGATTGAAGAAGGGACCAGACAAGGTGCCCAAGAACATGTCTACCAATTCACACTCAGATAGAGGGGGTTGAACTCTTCCAGCCAAGTCTCTCCATTTTTGCGCATAGTCCTTGAAACCTTCATTGGAAATCATGGCCATACTCTAAAGTTGAGTACGGGTAGGCGTGAGATCAACATTGTATTGGTATTGTTTGTACAAGGTTGCAGCAAGATCTTCCTAATTATGAACATTGGCTCTTTCTAGTTGGTAAAACCAGTCAAGTTGAGTTCCAGACAGACTGTCTTGGAAGAAGTGTACCCATAAGTCTTTGTTAGCGGTATGGGTTTGGATTTTCCTCACATATGACCGGAGATGCATTTTAGGGCATGAAACTCCATCATATTTGGCGAACACAGGTGCTTTGAATTTCGGAGGAATCACAATCTCCGACACTAAACCCAATTCCTTAAAGTCCAAGCCAGGCACTTTTTGGATTTCCATCGCACTCAACCACTCTTCGAGGTGTCTATACTTGTCATCAGCTGGAGGGTATTGTTCTTCAGAGTAGTCTTCTTCTTCTTCCTCTTCCTCTTCTGATTCAGATGGGACAATTGTTTCCTTGCCTTTCCCGTCTTGATTGTCTCTTTCACCGGATGTCATTGCAAAGTTTAAGGTCCTTCTTGTCTGCTTATGAAATCTTCTTCCCATGTTTAGGACTCTGGTTACCTTCTTTGTCTTCTTTTTCCTCTCTTCGGCCAACAAAGTCTTCAATTCTTCCCGTTCTTTGGCCAAGCTCAAGAGCAACTGTTGAAACTGTGTATTCTGAGCTTGGAGGTCCTTCACTATTTGCTCAAGATCCATCTTACTGAAATAAACAGTATAGATATGAGGAGACTTGTTGCAAAAGACCTGCTTATGTTATGATGAATGGTATATGCAATGCTTTCAAGGATTTTAAGATTCAAATTTTTTTTAGATAAAAAGGAAACACACGTTATATTAATAGATTAAAGCTTGAGTACATCAATGCCTTCTTGGGCAAAATAATACAAAAAATCTAAGATAAAAAGGTAGTACGCATCCTCTTTGGGGCAATGTAGGCATTGAGAGTCTGCTCCTCATGAAGTAGCCTAGTGAGTTCCAAAACCTTCTTCTCGCTTGCATAGAATTGGGCTTCAAAAGTATCTCGCTCTCCCTTGAGTTGTATCCAATATCTTTGTAGGTCTTCAAGAGAGGTGGGCATATCAGGATGTAGGATAGTGTATGGAACATCTCCCTCCATGACAGGCTTAATGATCACCGGGAGAATGGAGGGGTAAGGCATCATAAGACTCTGAGCACGAGTTTGTACCCAGTTGAGGTAAGGATCAAGAGGGATGGAATTTTTATTCCCCAAAGTATTGCTATCCACCTTGTTTAATATCCTCCAAGCTCGGATAAATGTCTGGCGAAGACCTTGATCGTTGTTGTCGTAGTCAAATACCAAACCTTGAATCAGCATCTCATGTGGGCCATCCCTTCGGGCGTAACCAAACTGCTTTAAAGCTAAACATGGGTTATAGGTGATACCTCCCCTAATGCCAAGTAAAGGGACATTAGGGAATTCTCCATAACGGTCGACAATGACAACATTCTCTTTGGATCAGGAGCACCAATGAATGTCCGAATGTTTGAGCGTCATCAACCTTTGTGACCACCTTGAACCTTGCTCATTCTTTAATAAAAATTGGGGAAGATGAGAAATAAACCTTCTTTCCATGAGAGGAGTGATACACATAAGAACATCTCTTTTCCTCATTGTGTGAGTATGAAAAGAGTGTAGGATATCCCCTAGTAATGTAGGCACCGAGTTGCGGGATATGAAGATTTTGAAGGCATTGACATCTATGAGTTGGTCAGGATTTGGAAACAAAACCATCCCATAGATGAGGAGAGCCACAATTTCCTCAAAGGCTTGCAAGTCCAAGGAATTCCAACAGCTTTGGGCTTTCTCAAACAGAAACTTTGCTAGGAAACCTTTGACACCACTACTTATTTCCCAATGAGTTGTGATATCAGATGAGTGCAAGTGTAGAGCTTGAGCAATCTCTTCTGGCTTTGGGTCTCTTTTCGTACCATTGAAAGATAGTTTATTTAGAATGAGAATCCTCAAGAGTTGGGAGAATTCTTCCAAAGTAGGCACAAGTTAATAGTCGGGAAATGTGAAGCAATGGTGTAAAGGATCAAAGAACTGAAAAAGCACCTTTATCATATTCTCATCTGTGTTGGAGGTGACCAAGTTGAGTAGGCGACCATGCCTCTCGGTGAATGAAGAGTTTTCAGGAATCCTGGAAGCTAGCTCCTTAAGTTGTGGAGGGATCCTTACAATATTGACTTGAATAGTTTTCATGCGAAGTGAATCCATATCCTACAAAACAAGAACAAAGATGAATCCCAAAATCCTTGAAATGGTTAGTGGATGTATATGATGTTCATGATGTTTATGATGTTATGTACAAGTATGTATATACAAACAAAACAAACAAATCCTTAGGTTTAGGCTTGCATGGAATTTTATAGGTAAGTACCCTCTTGAAGTTTAGTTGGCTTAAACCTATCCTAGTAATAGTAACTGGGTTCTAAGGAGCTCAATATCACTGGTTTGTTTCCTTGGTCATTGTTTCAGCACAAGCCTCTTTAATGGTGACCAAAATATCCCAAGAAACCAAACCTCAATGAGTGTAGTATCGAGTATCTACCAACTTCGGACTGCACCAAAGTCGGTCATCTCACTACATCCTAAAGGCCAAGTTGGTCAAGTAAAGGTTCTAAAAGTTCATTAGTGATTTATGACATCACTCAGTGGCCCCATATTCTCTTTGATTAACTCAAAGGCTACCGTTACCCACAAATATGTTGCACTAACATAGTTATTGCTTAGACCATGTCGGTATACCCCGCACAGTTTCCACAATGTATTACTACTTACCTATAATGTATCCCAAATCCGGGTAGAGGATTCAAACCCAAACAAGGAACCATAATGTAAAGCATACAAGTCAAACAATGTAAGCAAATAATTGTGATCTAAACCCTAAGATAACCCCACTTTTAAAAATTCCCCAGCAGAGTCGCCAGTTCTGTGATACGGTGGGAGAACTGACTTGAGGTTTTTACGTTTGATCGCAAATGTTGCGGTTAGCAAGAGTCGCCACCGACTCTTCTTTTATCCAAAAGGAAAGGTGAAAAAGCACAGGAAAGACCTTTGAGATTGTTTCTTGAGTTTGGGGGTAGATTATGAAAAGGGAAGGTATTAGCACCCTTTTGATCCATGGTTTTCCATGGGCTCTTAGTTACTTTCTAGATCACTTGTTTTTGTTTGAAATTGTGCTTTGTGTGGTTTTTGAAAGTATTTTGTAAAAGAGGCCATTATTTAGGAAATCTTTGTAATGACTCTCGTTCATAAGAATGTATACAAAGATATTTGATCTTTTGAAAATGTTTTCAATGTTTGTAAGATGTTTGAAAATGTGTGTGTTTTTTTTTAAAATAGCAAGGATGTTTATTTTGAAATGGAGCAAGTAATTAGGAGAAATCTACCTACGCAAATGTCTTTCTTGTTCATTTTCTTTTCCTTTGACATTGTTGTCTTACCATTGATTTGGTAAGCAACCCTATCTTTGGATGTAAACGGGACGGGCGTGGGTAATCGTATGGCCATGATTAGCAATGTTGCAAGGTGTCTTAGCATTCTTTTTGACGGACTAAGATCATTTGTAAAGTAACTTTAGATAGCGTCATCGAGGGACTATGATCTTGTATTTGTTTGTTTTTACTAAGATACCTCACATGCGTAATATGGCCATTTTGTAAGGAAACCAAGTTAATTTTACCCTAGGGGTGCTTGTGTGCAAGTGTGTTGTTTTCATGCTTGATTTTGTCTTGAATTAGGGTTTTCTACTTGATTGATTTTATTCTTTCCATACAAACCCTAATTACTAGCATGTTATGTAAAAGCGATAAATTGCGAAATTTAAAGTTACTACGCTATTACAACATTTGTGGGAGGGGGTATACAATTTATGAATGGGGATTGCAATAATATAAACCTAATTAATCTATTACAACCAAATTGAATATGTACAAATAATTGAAGAAATATATAAAGTACAAATGCAAATTGAAAGAAATGATTCTTGTGTTTGGATTTTTATATAAAAGAGGTTTTAACCTAAACCTAATTAGAGAAAAATAATTAAATCAAAATTAACTTAAATTAATTAAGAAAAGAAATTAATTAATAGATTTTTTAAATAAAACCCTAATTCTATTTAGTTGATTAAAAGAAAATAAGTTTAAAGAAAAAGTATTTTTTTTGTATTTTTGTCTTGAAAATAATATATGATGTTGTGAAATATTTTTGGCATTTTCTTATATTAAAATAAATAGATTTAAATAATTAATAACCTAGTTTTAATTTAATTTACAAGGAAATTAGTAAAGGTAAATAAAGTATAATGAATAAAAATAATTTTATTTTTGTGTGGGAAAAATATTTAAATTATGTCAAAACATAAATCTATTATTTTTATATTTTTTATGATTTTTTTTTGGTATTTTAGAAAATATATTTAAAAGGAAAAATGAAATAAATAAGTAAATAAAAATAAATGGGCCAGGGGGTGCCAAAAGTAGGCAGGGAGGTGAGCTAGCAAAAAGAAAAAAAAACACTGTCAGGCCCAAAGGGCCCAGCGCCTGCAATAAAATGTTAGGGAAACAGAAAATATGAAAAATGCAAAAAGGGGTTCACATTGGTTCAAACCCTCGCCCTTTAGGTAAAAAGTGACTTAGTACGCGCGCGCTTGCCACTTGGGTGGCTGTACATCTGTTTACTTATGTCAAACCATAAATATATATTAGAAACTGCTTCCTGAAGGAAACTTCATCTTCAACCTCGCGCCTAGCCGGACCACTTGTATCTTCTTCATCTCTCCATAAAAATGGAAAGTTCAAACATGAAAGTTGTGGTGTTTCTTCCCACGAATCCAACCATATAACTAATGTAAGCTAAAAGTCAAAGATGAAAACTAATTTTGCTGGCCATAAATTGAAACCTAATTTTCTCAGAAATTTCAAATCCAAAATTCTCTATACATAGTCAATATAAATAGGAACTATGAACATGGTCAGCTTTAGAGAAAAGATATCTACATTTTGTCTTCACAAATCAAGATAAAAAGATGCTTGTATAAAGAGATAGAAGTTTGAAAACTTACCCCTTGCAGCTGGAGTCGTGAATGGAGTTTGACCAACTTCTAAGATGGCCTGAGGATCTTTTTAGCTTGCCTGGACCTCCTTGAGTGTATTCCAACTCCTACTTTGCCTTGAAAGTTCCTGAACCTCTCTATTCAAGTCAAACTGCAAGCTTGATGTTTGAAGATGGTGGATAGTGATGGAAGAGTTACAGTCTTGAAACAGGGGCCTGGATTGCTTTGGTATGATGTATAAAAGGTGTTTGAATGATTAGTTTTTAAAACGCATGAGTGGAAATGAAGATGATGAGTTATGGTTCAAAACTGTGTATCAATGGTGTTTTTGAGCAAATTTATGGTTTTTGAGTGTTTAAGATAGTTTCAGGGCACCAACATTCGTGTCTCATCATGCAAATAGTGTATGTACTTATAGGCAAGAGGTTTTGAGGCTTAAAATAACTCAAATTGAAATCACATGTTATGGTTTGGTTACTTGTTTTTGAAGCAAAGTTGACAAACATGGTTTCAATGTGGAGTAAAAGGGTTTGCAGGGTGGTTAGAAGGCTGTGGATATGTTGCTTCTTAATTTTAAATGCTTTTGAGTCAGAAACAACAATGTATGGGCTCAAAAAGAGTTGACATTGTGATTAAAGTCACTTTTCCAAAATGGAAGTGGTGACTTTCTTCCAAAAATGGAAATACAACTTGGATAATGGCTCAAATGCTTGGAAAATGGCCCTATCAGTTGTGTAAGCATTAAATTATTGAGTGATTAGAAAGTTTGAAGCCGGCAAAGCAAGATTTTTACAGCATGCTTGAAGATTGGATCGAGTGTTCTTCACAAAATGGCTTGTAATCCAAGTGACAAAACACCAACTCCATCTCTTCGATTCTCCCCACTCAAGAATGATCTCAAGGAGTTCTTGGACATTTTGGAAACTTGCAATGTGCTCTACAACCCATCTTTGATTTTTGAAGATTCTCCTTGGAACTATGTGAAAATTTTCCATGAAGTTAGGTCAAAAATCTGCCTAACTAGGGCAAAATTTCACTAAGTCTTTTTTAGTTCATGAGCATGTATTCACAAAATTATAACTTGAGATCCAAGCACTTTTGGAAGAAGTTGTGTGAAGTAAAGTTGTAGATTTCATGAAGATCTACAACTTTAATGTGGGAAGTTTCCTCTGCATCATCTTGCATCATGGTGAAAACTTGGCTTAAAGTTATGGAAAAAAAAGAAAATTTTGACACTTTGAAAAATTTCTAAGTTTAGAATTTTTGACTTTTCAAATTGAAATCTTGATTTCTTGATTTATTGATGAATAAGTTTCCTATTTTGACATGTTTTGATGAATTATGATCTTTGGCACTTGAATTTGACCAAAAAGTCAAAGTTTGACTTTTCAGTATACAGTTGACTTTTGATCAATGGACTGCAAAATTCATCTGTCAATCCAATGTACTTGTAGTGTTTTGAATCATGTCATTAGGTGAAAATGATGCAATTGTACTCTTGAGATCATGCCCTAAACCAATTGACCATTTGCTAGGTCAAAAATCAGAAATTACCCTTTCCCAGTCAAAACCCTAATTTTGACGATTTTGCCCTCTGGATCATTTGATCAAATTTCTTGAGGAAGTGTGGTCTAAACTTGATAAAATGATAGATATGAGTCTAAGATGTTGATATGGATAAAAAATTATGAAGTTTGACTGTAAATTGGCCATGGTTGACTTTTTCCCTAATATAGTTGGTTTTTAGGTCAACTGTTCAATTAACTGATCAAAAGTGTAACCCAAGGCTTGAAACTTGACATTAATAATCTTGGGGGTCCATAATTGTCCATGAAAGTCATATGAAGCATTGATAGTCCAAAAATCCTTGTGCAAACTCAAACCCTAATTTTAGTCATCAGTGCATAAGGAGGTGTCTTGAGCTGATCAAACCCTAGTGCAGTCTTGAGCCCAAAGAGATCTTGTGAGAAAAATCTTGATAAGTGAGAGGGAAAAATTTTGGGGTACAATAGGAGGAAACAAAATAAGCATCTTCAACGGCATTGACACCCTTACCATGATTGGGTATGGGTGGGATGATCATATTGGGTGTCGGTGGAGGTCGAATTCAATTGTTTTGTTATCAATCAGGTCTTGGATTTTGTTCTTTAATGCCAAACAATGATTAGTGTCATGTCTAGGACTATCAGAATGGTAGGCACATTTTGCATTCAGATTATAATTTGGAGATGAAATATTGGGATTTGGAGGGGGATCCCGCAATGTTACCAAATTTGCCTTCAACAGATGTTGTAGAGCTTGAGACAATGGCATGTTGATTCTGGTAAACTGCCTTCTTAGGACGTCTTGATTTTGTTGATTGTTTTGTTGACGCGGTCATTGAGTTGGAGTTGGATTGGAAATCAATACTACCCTCACTAAATGATGGCGGTCATTCTTGGCACGACTTCTTGATCCATACACGACATTAGCTTTTTTTTATACTAATAAATGGTTTTTTCACAGCATTAGAGGTGGAGGCCATGGGTATCTTCCCGCTTTCAATTCCACTTTCCACCCTCTCTCCAGTTAAGATCAATTCAGTAAATCCGGATGATGAACTCCCAATCAGCAAGTTGAAAAAGGGACCAGTCAATGTTCCAATAAACATGTCTATCAATTCTCTATCAGTTAAAGGTGGATACACCCTGCCATCCAGGTCTCTCCACTTTTGGGCGTACTCTTTGAAGCCCTCATTTGAACCCATGGTCATGCCTTGCAATTGCACTCAGGTTGCTGCCAAATCAGCATTATATTGGTATTGACGATAAAAGGCAGCATCCAGATCCTCCCATGTATGGATGTTTGTCCCTTCCAATTGGTAAAACCACTCCAACTGCGTTTCAGATAGACTCTCTTGGAAAAAGTGCACCTATAATTTCCTATCGGCGGTATGCGGTTGAATCTTGCGGATGTATGATCTGAGATAAGGCTTCGGACATGAGATACCATCATACATGGAAAAGATATAGATCTTAAATTAGTGGGGAATGACCACCCCAGGAACCAAACCTAAGTCTCCAAAGTCCAAGCCAGGCACTACTTAGATCTCTACAGCTTTTAATTTATCTTCTAGCTGCTTATATTTATCATCGACAGGCGGGTATTTCTCATCGGAATAATCCTCGTCCTCAGAAATTTGGTTATTCCCAACACCAACATGAGTGCTTCTAGCATCTTGATTATCATCCTCCTCGGAGGAGTCCTCTTCAATTTGAACTTGTCGGGCGGGGCCTTTGAACCTCTTCCCCATGTTGTTTACCATGCCCCAAGCATGCACAAACCTTTGATGATAAACTTGAACATCATTCTTATAGTAGAATATAATTCCTTGAATGAGCGCGTCATGGGTACCATCTCTTTGAGCATAGCCAAACTGTCGTAAGGCTAGAGAAGGGTTATAGGTGATACCTGCCCTAATGCCCAAGAGTGGAACATTATGGAACTCCCTATAATGATAAAATGATAGTAATGTCTTATTGAGATCGAGAGCACCAACGGATATCAGAATGAGAGAGCGACATCAATCTTTGAGACCATCTCAATCCTTGCTCATTCTTCAATACTGACCAAGAAAGGTGCGAACTAAATCACCTAGATAACAATGGAATGAAACACATAAGAGACCCTCTCTTCCTTATGGTGCGAGTGTGAAGACAATGTAGAATGTCTCCAAGCAAAGTAGACACGGAGTTACGAGTAAGGAAAATTTTGACAGCATTCACATCTATGAGTTGGTCTGGGTTAGGGAACAGTACCAAACCAGAGATTAGAAGAGCCAAAACTTCTTCAAAAGCTTGAAAATCCATGGCCTCCCAAAATAATAGAGCCTTCTCCATCAAGAATTTAGCCAAAAAGCCTTTGACCTCACTTCTTGTCTCCCAATTAGCTATAATGTCAGAACTCTTCAAATGTAAGGCCTTGGCAATAACCTCAGGTCTTGGAACTTCCTCTCGACCGGTGAAGGGTATTTGATCAAAAGTAGGCACTACTAGTTTTTAGAGAATTCCTCCATTATAGGCACCAATTGATAATCAGGAAAGGTAAAACAATGATGTAAGGGATCAAAGAACTTAAAGAGCACCTTCAACATGTCTTCATCAAAGCTTGAGGTAGCCAAGTTGAGAAGTCAACCATATATTTTGGTGAACAGAGAATTTTTAGAAACCCTTGACGCTAACTCTTTGAGTTTAGAAGGTACCCTTACGAAGTTGATTCGGATGGTATTTTTGAGGGTGGAAGCCATATCCTACAAAATAGAACAAAGATAAATCCCCAAGTCCTTGAAATGGTTTATGGAAATGCTATGGCATGATGTCATGATGTTTATGAACAAATAATCACACACAAACAAGCACACAAGGTCTTAGGTTTAGGCTTGCATTATAGGTAAGTACCCTCTTAAAGTTTAGTTGGTTCAACTTGTCCTAAAATAAAGTAATTGAGTTCTAAGGAATCTCAATATCACTGATCTTTCTTCGTCGAGCATTATTTCAGCCCAAGCTTCTTTATTGGCAACCGAAATATCCCGAAAGTATAATCTCAATGAGTGTAGTATCGAGTATCAATCAACTTTATTCTTGCACCAAAGCCAGCTATCTCACTACTTTATAATGGCCAAGTTGTTCAACTAAGGCTCTACAGTCAGTTAGTGCTTCATGACACCATACAGCAGTCCTGTGTTCTCCTTGACTGGACTCAAGGGATACCTGCACCAAAAAATGTGTCACACTAACGTAGCCATCACTTCAACCATGTCGGAATTACGCCATACAGTCCCCACGATCTATTGCTACTTACCTAATATGCCCCAGATCCGGGTATAGGATCTTTACAAGTAATAAACCCAAGCATAACCCACAAATGTAAAGAAAATAAAGAAAACAATTAAAGAAAATAAAGGTGATCTAACTCTTAATTTAACCCCACTTTTAGTTTAGCGTCCCCAACAGAGTCATCGGTTCTGTAATACGGTGGGATAACTGACTTGGGTGTTTTGTTTTTTATCGCAATTTTTGCGGATAGCAAGAGTCACCATCAACTTTTCTTTTATCCAATAAAGGAAAGGTTGAAAAGAATAGGAAAGACCTTTTGAGATATTTTCTTGAGTTCGGGGGGTAGGTTATGAAAAGGGAAGGTGTTATCACCCTTTTCATCCGTAGTTATCTACGGGCTCTTAATTGCTAGCTCACCTTGAAAATGCCTTGTGTTTTGTGTAAGTTTGAAAGATGTTTTGAATATGATTATTTTGTAATAATTCTTGTATCATTGAGAATGTATACAAAATATTCTTTTGGAAATATTTTGAAAATTCCTTAGTATGACAAACTTTGCAATGGTTCTCGTATCGTTGGGAATGTATACAAAGTATTTGTTTTGAAAATATTTGTTTGAAAGAGAGTGTTTGAAAAGATGTTTATTTTTGAAAGTGTGAGTTGTGAAAATGATTTTAGTTTGTGATCAAGCAATTACGAACAATCTACCTACTCAAAAGTCTTTGTTCTTTTCCTCCTCCTTTAGATAGTGCTACTTTACCATTGTTTGGTAAGGAGCCTTATCATTGAATGTGAAGGGACAGTCGTGGGTCATCGTATAGTCATATAAGGCAACTTGTAAGATGTTTTAGAAATTTTTCGTAAGGGACTAAGATCGTTTACCGAAAGAGACATCGAAGGGTAATCGAGGGACTATGATCTTATAATCGAGGGTCTTTACTAAAATACCCCACGTTCGAGGGACATGACTATTTTCATTCAAGGCAACAATGTGGGTTACCCTAGAGGTGCATGTGTGAAAAGTGTGTTGTTTTCAAGTGTTTTGTCTAGAATTAGGGTTGTCTAGTATTGATTTCAAATCTTGCCATACAAACCCTAATTACTAGCAATAATAAGCAAAGCGATAAATTGCAGAATTTAAAGGTTCTACGCTATTACAATACTTTTGGGGATGAGGAATACAAATTTACAAATGGGGGATATAAAGCAATGAAGCCCTAATTACTATTACAAACCATGTACATGAATAATAATGCGAAATAATAAAATGCACGAGAATAGTGTAAAGGAAAAGAATTTGTTTTTTTTGTGGGTTTTTGATAGAAAACGTTTTAATTAACCTAATTAATCTAATTAATTTACAAGAAAAATTAATTAATCATTTAACAAAAATCTAAGGTCTAATTTAATTACAAAATAAAATTAAATAGAACTTAAGTCTAATTATTTTTAATTCTAAAAAGAAATTAATTAGTTAAGAAATCTTTTTTAGTGTTTTAATTATAAAAATAAATAAGATAAAAATAAATAAAATTAAAAAAATATAATCTAATTATGTAAGAAAATATTTTTGTATTTTAATAAAATAAAATAAATAAAGAGAATATAAAAAAATATAAAAGAAAATAAAAACATAGGACCTTGTGTTTAAAAGTTTACAAGGGTGTGTGCAAAATGTTTTTGGTCTTAGGGTCCAAAAGATAGTTTTTATTTGTTTTAAAATCAGAAATAAAAACAAGATAGTGGGCCAGGTGGTTGTAAGCACATTGGAGGGTGAGAGTGTAGAAAAATTAGACAGACCCAAGGGGGAAAGGGCCAGGCGCTATAAACAACAAAAATCTGACAAAATAATATGGAAAAATTCAAAAGGGTACCATTGGGGCTCGAATCCAAGTCCCTATAGTTCAATGCCTTATACGCGCGTGCCTTGCCACTGGGATGGCTTTTACATCCGGTTATGAAACATGTAGCAATAAATTTAAAAGAAACCAAGTCCATGTTAGACTTCATCTTCTTCCTCGCGCCACATTTTTGAACTTCTGAACTTACTCATTTCTCAACCATTCAACAAATTGTAAACATCAAACTTGTTAGAAATTTCATCATGATTTCAAATATGTAAATAACTTAAGCTATGGATCAAAGATGAACAAGAATTTTCTTGGTACCAAATTCTGACCTAATTTTTCAGAAAGTTCAAACTCAAAATTCACATCACTCAGGTAATATAAATGAAATCTAAGGGAATGGTTAGCTTCAGGGCTATGATATCTACATTTTATCTTTTATAATCAGAGACAAATGATGATTGTATAAGGATTTGAAAGTTCAGAAAACTTACCTTGAAAATGGAAATCGTGTTGTTCGTTTGAGCACTCTTGGAAGTGTTGTGATGATCTGAATAGCTTCAGTGGACTCCTGGGAAGCTAATGCAAAGCTTACTTTGGATTGAGCGTGGTTGAATCTCCCTGTAGAAGTCAATGTGCAAGTGATTGGTTTTTTAAATTGAGAATGGTGATGGAGGTGTTACAGTTGTGTAACAGGGTCCTGGATCACTTCTAAATGATGTATGGAAGCTTTGTGATTGACTTTGAGTAAGAACGCACGAGTGAAATGTGAGTTTGGAATTCAAAGTCAGAAATGGCACAAAAATGGAGTTTGAGAGCAATTTCTGGTTTGAGGGAGTTCCAAGGCTTGTGTGTTTCTATGGTGACTTGTAAATAATGCCTCTATTTACACGAAAAGATTTGAGGGAAAGATAGCATCAGGTTTGCAAGTTGTAGGGTTATGGCTACATGACTTGTTTTTGAAGCAAGCTTTGACAAACATTGTCCCAAGGCATGGTATAAGGCTATCTAGAGTGGTTAGAAGCTTTAAACATGTTTATCTGACTTTGTATGTTGAGTGTGTGCAGAGGGAGAAAGTTAGAGGCTCAATACAAGTTGACTTTGTGATTAAAGCAACTTTACAAGAATGGAATGGTAACTTTGTGCCATAAATGGAAAATTGGTTTGGACAATGGCTCAATCACTTGGATAATGGCTCAATAGATTGTGTAAACAATTATTATGGAGTGATTTACAATTTAGAAGCCTGCAAAGCAAGATTATGCAACATAGGTTTGAGATTTGATCAAGTGTTCTTCATGAAAATGGCTTGAAATGCAAGAATGGATGCTCAATTTATTCTCTTTGATTCTCCTAGCTCAAAAATGATATCTTCAAGTTCTTGGACATTTTGGAAATCTTGAAGAATTTTCTACAACCTTCATGTTGACCATTTTGACAAAATCACATTAGAACTAGGTGAAAATTGGTCAAGAAGTTAGGTAAAAAATCTGCCTAAACTAGTTGAAAATTTCACTAAGTGTTTTATGAAAAATGTCATGACTTCATGGGCTTATATCTTCAAATCTAAGCATTTTTTGGACATCAAACCTATAATGCAAAGTTGTAGAGTTCATAAAGATCTACAACTTTCATGTTGGCAGTTTTCTTTGAATCATCTTGCATCTTGGTGAAAAATTGTCATAAAGTAATGAATTTATCAAGTATAAAAACACTTAGAAATTTTCTAAGTCTTAGAAATCTTGAATTTTTTATTGACTTTTTGAATTTCTTGATTCTTGATGATCAAGTTTGATATTTTTGAATGTCTTGATGAATCTTAATTTTTGAAATTCAATGTTGATCAAAAGAGTCAAAGTTTAACTTTTTGTGTATCAGTTGACTTTTCATCAGTTGATCAAATTTCAACTATCAATCCAATGATCTTGAAAAATTATTTGAGCCATGAAATTAGGTCAACATGTTATGTTTGAGTCCTTTATATTATGCCTCAAGCCATTAGGTCATGTACTAGGTCAGAAATCACTGATCAATCATTCTCAATCAAAACCCTAATTTTGACAATTTTTTCCCTTTGATGATTTGAGGGATTTTCTTGAGG
Organism: Vicia faba; assembly: GCA_948472305.1. NCBI lineage: Eukaryota > Viridiplantae > Streptophyta > Magnoliopsida > Fabales > Fabaceae > Vicia > Vicia faba. Next base: position 971,673,825 of record OX451741.1, on the reverse strand, counting down.
AATTGTGATAAACACTTGATCAATCGATGTATATGAATTCAAAATGTTTATGTTTTCCACAAATTATGAAGTTTGACTGTATATTGACCACACATGAATTTTTACCTAATACAACTGATTTTTAGTCATCTGAATAATTGACTGAGCAAATTTGTAGTGCAAGACTTGAAACTTGGTATGAGCAATATTAGTGACCTATAATGAACCATGAAATTCATTTTATGCATCAAAATTCCAATTGTCCTTGAGAAAAACAAAATCCTAATTTGGAGGCTCAATGCTTAGGAGGTGAGCTTATCTGATCAAACTCTTGGAATTTCTTGAGCATTTGAGATCTTTTGTGAGAAATGTATAGAGAATGGAGAGGGAAAATTTTGGGGTACAACAAGTAGCCTTGTCATTATTGAAGGTATTTTGTTGTTGATATTTGTTATTCCAATGAATGGTAGCCTTGTCATTATGGAAGGTAATTCATTGTTGAGATTTGTTACTCCAATGAATGGTAGCCTTGTCATTATGGAAGGTAGTTTGTTTCTGAGATTTGTTACTCCAAAGAATGGTAGCCTTGTCATTATAGAAGGTATTTTGTTGTTGATATTTGTTACTCTAATGAATGGTAGCCTTGTCATTATGGAAGGTAGTTCATTGTTGAGATATTTTTTTGATGGATGGTAGTCTCGTTATTATGGGAGATAGTTCGTTGTTGAGATTTGCATTACTCTGAAGAAGTTCTATTGTTCCCAATCATGAATATTGCTGCTAATCGTTTATTACCTACCCTAATGCTCGTATTTACCGATATTATCTTACCATTTCTTTCCCCGGTAGGTCGATGTTACTTTTTTTTCTATCTCCTCAGTGAGTGGACAGTTTGTAGTCATCTGTCGATCACTGTCATCCTTTACTTTCTCTCCTCAATCTTTGAGTTGATGACGCCTTATCTCCTCTTTAGGCTTTACCCCAATAGCTTTTGGTCTCTTGTTCACCAATGATTTAGTTTCCTGGTCGGGTTTTTCTTTTGATCCCTATTTGTATTTGCTACATTCCTAGTGGTGTCTTGTGTCATTGTTGGTGTTTTTTCATTTGCATTCATAATCATAAGCATTACATGGCATCTTAGGGCCAAAAATAGGGCTTGTTTTATATTTAAGTATCTTTAATCGCGTCGACACGAAGATTTTAATCTTCGCATCTCCGGATAGAAGACACTTAAATAAGGGAAGCTGTTGTACCCTAATTTTTGCCCATAAGATTCCTCTATCATATCATATCAACTCAATCACAACAAGATCACACTAGGGTTTGGTTCTTCTCCTTATCTTTAGCTTTGCTCATGGGGAATCACCAAGTACATTGACTTGTATTTTGTGATCATCTATGTTTTTTATTGATTAACTTTTAACTAGTAAATATAATGAATGTTTTCCCTAATTGATGATGTTATAGGTGAAAGCACAACACATTCTATCAAGTTGATCTATAGGTTCATGAGTTTATTCCCATGCCTTGTTCAAGAAATATTCATTGAGATTCAAGCTTCATCATTGAAGATGTTTTGAATTAATATCATGAAAAATTCTATTATGACCCATCATGCCTCAAGTTGTCAGAGATAGTCCAAAGATGCAAAGGTTGATTGGAGAAAGTTTGACCTAATTAGACAAGTGTTTGATTTCTTGATCACAAGTGCATATCTCCCTCATTTACCAATGTTTGGAAGTGGTTATGGTTTCCATGGTTTCTCATTATCATCCTCAACAACTTATATTTACTTGACAAAAGTATTTATGCAAGAAGGTTTGTCAAAATTGAGAAGAGTTTCCCAGGCATTTTGTTGCTCTAGGGGGATAGGGTTTTGAACTTTAAAGGGCTATATCTTGCTCATATTTTAGTATTTTTGAGTGATTCCAAAAACATGCTTCTCTTAAAAAGGTTATCAACAAATCACTTCAAAAGTCTGAAGAAAATTTTGTATGAAAGATACCTAATGATGAAGAAAGATTACGAGTCCTCTACATAAGCCATCAAATTCCCTTATGGGACTTCAAAAGATCATAACTTGGTCAATTTTTGTCTCCTTGAGCCCATTCTTTTTTCCACAATGATATTAAAGATGTGAGCTTCAACTATTCTTTTATGTTCTAAGCTTGTAAATGGATGGAAGATGCCCTAAGGATGCAAAATATGATAGGTTATCTCATGAATTTTCATCAACTTAATAAAGTCATAACTTTCTCAATTTTTGGAGTTTTTAAATGATTCAAGTCTCAAAATGTCATTCAAGAGATCTAATTCATGCCATATTATTTAGTCAAGAGAAAATTTAAATGTAAGGCCATGTTTTGAAACAAACCATTTTGTGTCATTTTGAAGAAAAAACTTAAAAAATTTCTAAGTACAAAAAGTCAGCATCTTTTTCTCAACTTTGACTCATCACAACTTTCAACTCAAGAATCCATTTTATTCCATTCTTTGCAAATTGTAAAGTTTGTGATATCATCTTTCCAATGCATCAAGAATAAATTCCTAAGGTTCCCTAAATCACGCACACCATTGATTCAAAGATGGTACATTGAAACTGAAGTTTTCTCCAAAGTCAGAATTCGAAATCCTTAATTTAGCCTCTAAACAAACTTTTTTTTGCGTGTTTTTACTTCTAATCATGTTTAATGAACTTCTAGAGATGATTAGCACATTGAAACGCAAGCTTTGGTCGAGTTTTGAGCAAAATAGAAGTCACACTTTTCATGTTTGCAACTTCACACAATTTCCCTCCAAACTTCATCATTTCACATGGTTAAGCATTCCATTAGTTTCCATATAAATAGAGGGCCATACCTCATTCATTTTCTCAAGTTTAGAGAGCCAAAATCACCCTGCCAAACTCCCCGCATAACTCACTTTTCTGATTTTTCGAATTCCTATTTTCCCTATTTTTTAATCCAATTTCTCCATTAATCCTTCACCTATAAACTTCCTTGAAGCTAACAGAAGAAGAATTAAGCATTGAGGTGTCCTAAATCATTCTAATTGTAGTGGTAGAAATGTTCAAGACTAAGCCATTGAATTGACTAGACTTTATACAAATCAAAATAAAAATAGCCACCGCGCTTTATTATTTCCAAAGGAATGGAAAAAGAGCGAATAACCCAAAAAAAAGGGGGAAAGATTCAAGGGGGTTGGTTATGCAAAGGGAAGATATTAACACCCTAAACATCTACGGTACTCTGCAGGAGCCTCTTTGTAAAATCTGTATATTTTGGCTATATAAAAAAATGTGTTATATATAAAATGGATGGTGGAGGTGAGAAAAAAATATATTATTTTATGATTTTTGCACCTGCCGCGGTTGTGAACCTTTAGTGCCTACGTACCACCTTTCGTGCAATAGGGGATCAGGGTACACGTAGTTCCTCTTTTAAAAGATTTGAAACATGAGGGTGTTGGCTAATTTTAAGAGATAAGGCACCATCGTCATTATCCGTGTGGAAAACATACTTACTAACCACAATCATGAGAAAAGAGAATTTGCATCATCTCAAAGTGGAGGATATGGCTTGGATTTTAAAATCACCAATATCTCACTCAACACCCAAGTGGAAAATATCTCTCTTCACTACATATTGTAGAAGTATAGTTGTTTGCATCACTACAAGGATTGACAAGAGTCTAATCTTTTAAGAAAAAGTTTAAGGGTAAAAGCCAAAGTGGCAAAAATGGTTTGAAATGAGATTGGTTGACTTTTATTCTTCTCATAAAAAAAAGTGTCAAAGTATTATTAAATTGATTGTGGTTTATTTATGAAAATGTTTTGAAAATGCATGGACCTAAGTCCAAGTTTATTATGAAAGTGTTTAAGTTTCAAAACAAGAAGAGTTTTCAAAAGGAGGGAGAAGATTTTTAAAATTAAAGAAGATGGGAGGAGAAGAAGAGACTATCCTAAAGCATAAGGTAAAAGCTAAGGATAATGACCATCTAACCGACAAGAAGCCAAAACCTTGACATTATGAGTCAAGATAGAATTCCCATTCTTTGGATTGAAACCAAGCAAGCAAAGATACTAGACCTCTTCAAATGTATTAAGTCTTCACAAAAATTGGGCAGAGTAACGACTGTATACGGGTGAATTCCATATTACAAGTCAAGGATGCAATCACAAAAACCCGCACACATAAACAAACAAGTAACCCAATGTCTTGAGGTAAACCTCAAGAGCTCCAGACAAAATAATCAGATAAGATCACAAGGTCTCCAAGTTAAGGCCAAGGTTTCTAATCCTAAGTCCAGAAAAGTCCACTGCTCCATAATGCCAAGTATAGCAACCAAATAGTCCAAGTACCATTAAGAGTTTTTTAGGGTTTATGTTGATTATTAAGTATCTTAGGAAAATAAAGGAAATGAAAAGCTCAAGTGAGCAAAGTAAAAATGACAAGAATAAATAAATACTCAAATGAGCAAAGATAAAAAATGGCATGAAATGTAAAATGCTAAAAAAAATAGTACATAAAGCATAAAAAGAATAAAGCATAAAATAAACAAGTCAATAATTAGTGGTTAGTTGGATGACCATCTTGAAACTTGCATTTGGAACTCATTAGAGGATTGGTAGAACCAAAGCCTCCACACAACAAGTTGCATTTGCTTTTTGTCAAGTATATCATCCATTTGGAATTCTCATAAGTACCATTTAATGATCAACGATGTTTAAGTGATCCGCGTTGACCAAAGGTGTTGTAGATCCATTAGAGGATTGGTAGAACCAAAGCCTCCACACAATGAATCTCAAGGTTATTGGATCAAAGAGATCAAATTAACATACTTGGGCTTGCAATCATAAGTTTGGGCCACGAATGATCATTTATTCGAATCGGAACGAAATTTAGTGTTATGTTAAGCAACCGTAAGTGGACTTATATAGAAGTCGCACCTATTTTGAGGCCGGTCAATAGCAGTCTATGCACCATTTGTTTTGAGACATGATATAGAGATCATGCCCCAACAACATTTAGTGCAAGAAGAAGGGAATGAGATGAAGAGGAATTAGGGTGAAAAAAGAAAACCACATTTGAATTAATATTTAATCAAACTATTATTAAAATCATTCATCCATTTTTGTGGAGTTAGACTCAACACCATGGATCCAATGATGCTAATAAAGCCAAGACCAAAAACTCAACCCAAGACAGCCAGAAAATATTCACAAAATGATATAATATTTAATATATATTAAAGAATGAAAAAATGTTAAAATAAACTAAAAAATAATGGGGAAAATACGAATAATATTCAAATTAATCAAGAAATGAAAAATAAAACCATAGAAAAATCAGAAATGGGTCCAAATAATTATACAATTTTTTTGGGAATTTTTAAAAGTCGGAAACTATTTTTAAAAATTAAAATAAATGGGTAAAATAAACAAAAATAGTAAAAAATAGTAAAGTCAGAACAAAAATAAAATAAAGTCACCGATATTTGTCACAATGTCATTGGATCATTCCATAATTCTTTCAGAATTTAAAAATGTGTAAAAGTATTTTTAAACATTTTAAATGAATCAAATAAGTGCAAAATTCATAAAAAATACCAAAACACAAAATTAAATTGTGAAAAAATAAAAATCAGAAAGAGAATAATCAAAAATATTTTTTATAATATTTTTGGAGTTTTTGGACTAAAAATGAATTTTCTTTGATTTTTTGAAATTTAAAACAATTAAAATATAAAAATCAGAAAAAGAAAATAAAAGAAAAAGATGTGGACCATTGGATGAGAGTCAAAACGCGTTAGTAATCAAATCCAAGGGATCTGGCGCGCTGTGCATATCATGGTCTTTACTGAATAAAGCACTGAATCAAATGTAAAATTAGAAATTCAAAAAATACAAATGGCACGCTTTCATTGGTTAGAAGGTGACACGTTGGTCATCTTCAACCTCCAGCCTCACGAATTGCAGGTCTCTCAAATTGTAAAATCAGAAGCTCAGACCTATGCCATTCGTTTCGTCTCTTCAAGACGAAGATAACCATACCCTCTTGCCACTTTTATATAAATTGTAACTCAAGCAATTTGGAAAGAAAGTTTTGAAAGGGGATTTGAAAATTCATGGTCAAAATGTGTTTCTAGATAAAAGTAAGTGTTGCGACTAGAACCAGGGCAATTAGAGCAACACAATGGTACCAAAGTTTTGAAAAATTGATGAAGGAATCTACCTATTGAAGTTGAGTTGCAGAGCTCTGAAACTGGACTTCTATGGAGCAATATAGGGCACGATTCTTTAATGTAATGGTATGGTTAGCTTCAGGGACGATCAAGGAAGGTGAATTGATGGAGAAAATGAATTGAAAAACGCTTGAGAATAGGATTCGAAGTAGCTGAATTCTGAGTTGTGAAGCAAGTTTGGCAGGGTGATTCTGGCTATCTAAGCTTGAGAAAATGAATGGGATAGTACATGTATTTATAGGAGAAGCAAATGGGATCAAAAGGAAGAGTGAATAATGCGTTTTGGAGGGAATTCGTGCAAACCTAATGCACGAGGGAAGTGTGATCCAAACTTCACCAAAACTCATCCAATTCTTGCGTTTTGATGCACTAATCCACTTGGGAAAGTTGGCTAATCATGTTTAGACCCAAAATGCGTGCTAATTTGAGGTTTAGAGGTTGTAACATGAAATTCAAATTCTGACTTGCAGGGAAACTTCAATTCCAAGTTACCACTTTTGAAACAATGGCATTTCCATCTCAGGGAGTCTTAAGGCATGATTCTTAGTGCTTTGGAAAGATGAGGTAAAAAACTTTGCAATGGAAAAAGAATGGAATCAATTGGAGGCTTGAGCTGAAAATTACATGGAGTCAAAGTTGGAGAAAAAGAGTTGACTTTCCATACTTAGAAATACTTCAAATTCTTCTTTAAAAATGACCTATAATCTCTTGCTTCCAAACATGGCCTTGCACTTAGAATTTGCTCTTGATCAAAAAAGATAGAATGAAGTAGACCTCTTGAATGACATTTTTCAATTTGAACCACTCAAAATATCCAAAAATTGAGCAAGTTATGACTTGTTGAAGTTGGCCAAAAATCATGAAATAACCTATAATCTTTTGCATTCTTAAGGAAACTTCCATCCATTTTCTTACTTTTCACATAAAAGAAGGCATGAAGTACACGTCCTTAATATCATCATGGAAAAAGAATGGGCTCAAGGTGATAAAAATTGACCAAGTTATGACAATTTGAAGTCACATTTGGAAAATTAGGGATTCAACTAGATGACTTTTGATCTTGCTTCTTCACCAAGTTCCTTCCACATGAAAACTCTTTGGATCTTTTGAAGTGATTTATTGGTAACTCTTTTAAGATAAGAATGTTTTTGGAATCACTCAAAAATGACAAAAGATGAGCAAGATATGCCTCTTTGAAGTCCAAAACTCTAGCCCCTAGATCAAGAGAATGCTTGGTGGAACTTTTCCAAGTTTGAACAAACTTTTTGTGCCAATATTCCTCCTTTGTGAATAGAAATTGTTTAGGATGATAATGAGGACTTATGGACACCAAAACCAATTTCATATCAACTTCAAAACAACTTCAATGGTGAGGTTTAAATCTCTCAAGCTTTTGACTAGGGCATGGAAATAAACTCATGAACCCATGAAGTAACTTGCTAAACCTCATTGCTTTTACCTACATTATCAACAAGTAAGACAAACCAACATCGCATTTTATTAATTAAAGAGAAAAATCAAAGTACAATATCTATGATCACAAAAGCAAACAAATCAAGGTGCTTGGTAACTTCTCAAAGAGCAAAGCTAAAGATAGGGAGAAGAACCAAAATCCCTAATGTGATTTTGTGGTGATTGAAACAATGTGGTATGATGAAGGGATCTTAGGGGCAAAAATTGAGGAACAACACTAACCAAGTCCAGTTTCAAAATAATTTTCAGCTACTTCGTTCAGGTAGAATTCTCCATCAAATTGAACCAAATAAATTCCTATTCTAATCTATTCATCCTTCTAATTCTCACACTTCTTACGGTTTGCATTTTCATTGAGAATTGAGGGAGATACTGGGGATTTTCGTGCTTGCTATTTTTTCTGGTTTTCTTCAAATTTATCCTTGCACAGTTTATACAAATTTGGCGCGAGGTACCAGTCTTGAAGAGACGAAGCTAATGGTACCCAGTTTGGTCCTCTAATTTTACAGTTTGAAGAATCCCAATCTAGGGCGCCTGGAGGTTGAAGACGACCTACGTATCGTGCTTCAGCCAATGAAAGCATGACATGTGATTTTTTGAATTCTATCTAATACATATATTGTACCGTGTGTGTGTCTCAAGAGCCCTTGGATCTGATTACTTTAGTGAGTCAGACACCATCCAACGTGCCACATTTTAAGTTGTTTTTATTTAATAAAGATTGATTTAGTGTGAAATTCAATAAAGTCCATGACATGCACAGTGCGCTAGATCCATTGGATCTGTTTACTAACGCGTATTGACGTTGATCAGATGGTCCATATTTTTTTGGTTTGATATTTTTATTTTCTGATTTTTTTATTTTAATTGATTTAAACTTCCAAAATTCATTAAAAAATCATTTTAACTTCAAAAAATCTGGAAAAATTCTTAAAAATACTTTTGATTTTTCTCTTCCTGGTTATTATTTTTTCACAATTTTATTTTGTGTTTTGATATTTTCTAATATTTTTTTTACTTTATTTGAATTGTTTGAAATGTTTAAAAATACTTTTCTTAATTTTTTTATATTGGTGACCTCATTTTATTTTTATTTCTGACTTTACTATTTTTCACAATTTTTGATTTATTTTGCCTATTTCTTTTAATTTTAAAAATAGTTTCTAACTTTAAAAAATTACCAAAATTTTTATAAAAATTAGAGCTCATTTCTGATTTTTCTTTGGTCTTATTTAATTTTTCTTGGATGTTTTAAATATAGTTGTTATTTTCCCCTTTTATTTTCATTTAAAAACCATTTTAAAAATCTTTTTCTTTATTTTTAAATACAATTTTATTTTTGTATATATTATGGCTGATCTTGAACTATGAGATTTTGATCATGAGCTTCATTAACATCATTGGATCTTGGGTGCTGAGTTTAACTCCTCCAAAATGGATGATTGATTTTAATAATAGCTTGATTAAATTTTTGGTCCAAATGTGGTTTGATTTTTATCCCATCCCTCTTCATCTTATCATCTTCTTATTGTGTCACATGTTGTTAGAGGATGATATACATATCATCTCTCCAAACATATGACACATAAATTGCTATTGATCGGCCTCAAAATAGGTGTGACTTCTATATAGGTCCAGTTACGATTGCTTAACATAGCGCTAAATTTTGTCTCGATTCTAGAAATGATCATTCGTGGCCTAAACCCATGTTTGTAAACCCAAGTATGTTAATTTGAATCCTTTGATACAATAACCTTGAGATTCATTGTTAGGTGGCTTTGGTCTTATCAATCCTTTAAAGAATCTTCATAAGCTTTGGTTAAAGTGAATCACTTAAACATCATTGATCATTTATGGTTTCCATGAGAATTTTAAATGAGGGATATACTTGACAAAAAGCAAATGAAACTTGTTGTTGAGAGGCTTTGGTTTTATCAATCCTCTAATGAGTTTGAAATGTAAGTTTCAAGATGGTCATTCAACTAACCTTTAATTTCTAACAATTGACTTTATTTTGTGCTTTTACTTTATGCTTTTACTTTAAGCACATTTATTTTAGTATTTACATTTCATGCTATTTTCATATTTGCTCACTTAAGCATTTACTTTTGTGTCATTTTTATTTTGGTCACTTGAGTTATTTCATTTCTTTTTGAAGATACTTAATAATCAACTTCAACAACAAAAAGATTTAATGTTACTTGAACTATTTGGTTACTATCCTTGGTATTATGGAGTGATGGACTTCTTGTACTTAAGATTAGAGACCTTGACCTACTTTGAGACCTTGTGACCTCAACTGTTATTTTGTCTGGAGCTCATGGGGTTTTCCCCAAGACATTGGGCTGTTTATTTGCTTTGTGTGCAGGTTATTGTGATTACATGCTTTGTCTGTGATCGTAAATTCATATGTATACAACCGTTACTCTGCCTAATTTTTGTGAAGACTTAATTCAATTGAAGCTTGGTTTTATTAAGAGGTTTATTATCTTTGCTTGTTTGGTTTCAAATCCAAAGGATGAGCATTCTACATTGACTCATTGTGCCAAGGGCTTCTTATTGGTTAGACGGTTCTTTTCCCTAACTTTTACCTTATGCTTTAGGATAGTCCTTCATCTCCTCCCACCTTCTTAATTTCAAAAATCTTCTCCCTCCTTCACAATAAACTTGGACTTATGTCCATACATTTTCAAAATATTTTCTTAATCAAACTTCAATCAATTTAATAATACTTTGACATTTTTTGTGAGAAGACTAAAATTCAATCAATTTCATTCAAACTATTTTACCACTTTGGCCTTTTTCTTTAAAATTTTCTCAAAAGATTAGACTCTTGTCAATCCTTGTAGTGATGCAAGCTACTATACTTCTACGATATATAGTGAAGTGAGATATTTTCCACTTGGGTGTTGAGTGAAGCTTTGTTGATTTTAAAATCCAAGCTATATCCTCCACTTTGAGATGACACAAATTCTCCTTTCTGATAATCGTGGGTAGTAAGTATGTTTTCCACTCAGATACGACAATGATGTCTTATCTCTTAAAATTAACCAACACACTTGTGTTTTAAAAACATTTCTAAAGGTGAACTACGAGTACCATGATCCCCTATTTCATGGAAGGTGGTATGTAGGCACTAAAGGTTCACAACCGCGGCGGGTACAAAAATTATAAAAAATATTTCTTTTCTAATCCCTACAATTTATTTTTGTATACAATATTTATAGCCAAAATACACATATTTTTAAAGAGGTTCATGCGGAGTACTGTAGATGTTTAGGTGCTAATACCTTCCCTTTGTATAACCAACCCCCGAACTTAGATTCTCTCCCCCTCTTTTGGGTTATTCGCTCTTTTCCCATTCCTTTGGAAAGAATAAAGCGCGGTGGCAATTTTCATTTTGATCTGTGCGAGTCAAGTCAATCCAATGGCTTAGTCTCAACATTTCTACATCTACATGTGTCCCGTTCTTCCTTGATTTGAATCCAGGACTTCTATAATCCTTCGAGGTTAGTAGGCATCTCCGGATGAAGAATGGTATAAGGAATATCCCCCTCGGAAACAGGCTCCACAGTTACCAGTAAGACAGCGGGATATGGCATCATAAGATTTTGAGCACGAGATTGTACCCACTTGAGATATGGATCCAAGGGGATAGAATTATTATTTCCTAAAGTCTTGTTATAAATCTTGTTTACCATGCCCCAAGCTCGTATAAACCTTTGATGATAACCTTGAAAATCGTTCTCATAATCGAACATAATACCCTGGATAAGTGCGTCATGAGGACCATCTCTTCGAGCATAACCAAATTGTCGTAGAGCCAGAGAAGTGTTGTAAGTAATGTCTCCCCTAATTCCAAGGAGTGGAACATTAGGGAATTCCCCGCAACAATCAATGATGGTAACATCTTCCAGAGATCGGGAACACCAATAGATATCTGAATGAGAGAGTGATATCATCCTTTGAGACCACCTCAGACCTTGTTCATTCTTCAATCCTTATCGGGGAAGGTGAAAAATAAACCACCTAGATAGCAGATGTATGCAACACATAAGAGTTCCTCGCTTCCTCATGGTACGAGTGTGAAGAGAATTCGAAATGTATCCGAGAAAAGTAGGCACAGGGTTATGAGAAAGAAATATTTTGATGGTGTTCACATCTATGAGTTGGTCCTAATTAGGGAATAGTAACAAACCGTAGATTAGAAGAGCCAAAATTTCTTCGAAAGCTTGAAAATTCATAGCATCCAAAAATAGTCGAGCCTTCTCTAACAGAAATTTAGCAAGGAAACCCTTGACTCCACTCCTTGTTTCCCAATTAGCTATAATGTCAGACCACTTCAAATGTAAGGTTGACGCAATTTCTTTAGGTTGTGGCTCTTTAGAACAGACACTCCCAGTAATTAAGAAAACTCCTCCATTGTGGGCACCAACTGATAATCGGGAAAGGTGAAGTAGTGATGCACAGGGTCAAAGAACTGGAATAGAACGCTCATCATGTCTTCTTCAAAACCAGGGGTAACTAAACTGAGTAGTCGACCATGCCTTTAATGAATGGATAACTTTAGGGAACCCTTGAGACTAACTCTTTAAGTTGAGAAGGTATCCTCACAAAAATTCTTCGGATAATGTTTCTATGAGCAGAAGCCATAACCTACAAAACAGAACAAAGATAAATCCCTAGGTCCTTGAAATGGTTAGTGAAAATGATATGGAATGATGTCATGATGTTATGATGTCATGTTTGAACAATTAATCATACACAAACAAAGCACACAAGGTCTTAGGTTTTATCTTGCATGGAGTTTATAGGTAACTACCCTCTTGAAGCTTTAGTTGTCTCAACCTGTCCAAAAAAGAAGTAACTGGGTTCTAGGAATCTCAGTATCACTGATCTTTTTCTTAGGCATTGTTTTAGCACAAGCATCTAAATTTCGACCGAAATATCCCAAGAGTCTGATCTCAATGAGGGTAACATCGAGTATTAACTAACTTCAGTCTGCGCCAAATCCATCTATCTCACTACTTTCTAATGGCTAAGTTGTGTCAACTAAGATTCTATGTCCAGTTTGTGCTTTATGACACCACACAGCGGCCCCGTATTATCCTTGACTTGACTCAAGGGACACCGGTACCAACAAATGTTTCGTACTAACGTAGCCATCGCTTCAACCATATCGATCTACACCATACAGTTTTCACGATCTATTGCTACTTATCTAAAATGCCCCCAGATCCGGGTATAGGATCTATACAAGAAATATACTCAAGCATATCCCGAAATATAAAGCAAACAAAGCAAGCAAGTAAAATGATAAAGTTTATCTAGCTCTTAAGGTAACCCCACTTTTAATTTTTATTCCCCATCAGAGTCGTCAGTTCTGCGATACAGTGGGAGAACTAACTTTAGGGTTTTGCATTTTATCGCAAATGTTGTGGATAGCAAGAGTCGCCATCTACTTTTATTTTACCAATAAAGGAAAGGGTGAAAAGAACAGGAAAGACATTTTGAGAATTTTCTTGAGTTCGGGGGGTAGGTTATGAAAAGCGAAGATATTAGCATCTTTTTCATCCGTAGTTATCTACGGGCTCTTAATTGCTAGATCACTTTGAAATGCTTTGTGTTTGTGTATGTTTGAAAAATATTTTGAAAATGCCTAAGTGCGACAATTTTGTAATGATTCTTGTATCATGGAGAATGTATATAAAATTTTTGTTTTGAAAATATTTTGAAAGGAAGTGTTGTTTTGTGGAAAGATGTTTTGAAAATGCCAATGTAAGGCAATTTGCTTTATAATAACCCTTGTATCAGTCCTCAAGAGTATTTATAAAAGCTTTTTGAAAGTAGTTGTTTTGAGAGTATGAAGTGTGGAAATTGTTTTAGTTTGTGAGCAAGCGATTACGAGCGATCTACCTACTCGAAAGAAAGTCTTTGTTCTTTTCCTCCTCCTTTAGACAGTGTTATCCTACCATTAGTTAGTAGAGAGCCTTATCATTGGATGTGAGGGACAGGCGTGAGTCATCGTACAATCATAGAAGGCAACTTGTAGAATGCTTTAGTAATTTTCGTAAGGGACAAAGATCATTTACCGAAGCCAACATCGAAGGGTCATCGAGGGACTACGATCTTTTAACCGAGGGGCTTTGCTAAAGCATCCCACGTTCGAGGGACATGACTGTTTTTATCCGAGGCAACAAGTGAGGTTTACCCTAGATGTGCATGTGTGCAAAGTTTGCTTGATTCAATTATTTTTCTTGCATTTAGGGTTTTTCTATGATTGATTTTAATCTTGACATACAAACCCTAATTACTAACAGAAATAAGGAAAATGATAAATTGCGGAAATTAAATGTCCCACGCTATTACAACTCTTCGGAAATGAGGGGTACAAATTAATGAATGGGGAGGAGATCAATAAATCCTAATTATCTATTACAGACCATTTACGTAAATGATAATACGAAATAATAAAATACGCAAAAATGTGAAGTAGAGAAAAAGGAAAAAGAAATTGTTTTGGTGATTTTTGATAGAAAAAGGGTTTGATGATTAACCTAACTATTTAATTGTTTCTTTATTAAAAAGGAAGTTAATTAATTAATCAAACAAAACCTAAAAATCTATATTAACTTTAATTAATTAAAACCTAAGAATCTATATTAAATTAACTTAATTAATTAAAAAGGGAAATTAAATAAATAAAACCTAAGTCTAATTTATTTTTAATTTTAAAAGAGAAACTAATTGGCTTAGAAAATATTTTTGGTGTCTTATTAAGAAATAATTGAAGTATAAAACCTAATTCTAATTAATTAATAAAATAAAAATCAAAGTGATTTAAATTAAATTTATTTTATTTGTGAAAAATTAAATTAATTGATTAAAACCTAAACCTAATTCTTTTTATGATTTTTTCCTAGAATAAAAATATTTTTTTTATATTTTTATTAAATGAAATAAAAAAGATTGGACATGTGTTGTTGTGAAAGAAATTTACAGGGTGTGAAAAGGAATACTAGGCCCAAAACAGATTTTTTGTTTGAATCGAAAAAATAAAATAAGAATGAAAATGGGCCTGCAAGTTAGTAAAAGGGGGGTGTGAGAAAGAAATTCAATCAGGCCCAACACAAGAAGGTCCAGGCGCTTGTGAGACTCAGTGGGGATGGCTCATGATGAGGCAGCATGGGCTTGCAATCCTGAGCGTTGGATAGGGCCTTGTGATGATCAGGTGGTGACGAAATGAGGTACACCATGCGCTTGTTTAGGCTTAATGTATTGAATCTGCAAGAAATATTTAAAAAAACACAAAAGGGTACCACTGGGGCTCGAACCTAGGTCCCTAAGACAGGCAAAGACTTTGTACGCGCGCTTGACACTTAGGTGGCTGTTTCATCCGGTCATTATACAACAACCACTCAATATATTATAAAATCGTTTCTGAATGTGACTTCAACTTCTTCCTCGTGCCAGTAATCAAAATAACATTTTTGAATTTATGAAAATGCTCATTTCTCAACCAAATACGTAAACATCAAAGTTGTTCCAATTCACCACGATTTCAACCATGCCATTAACTTAAGATAAAACTCAAAGATTAAAATGAATTTCTGTTGGTACCAAACTGAACCCTAATTTTTCAAAAACTTCACTTCCAAAATTCACATCAAACAGCCAATATAAATGAAAACTAAGGACATGGTTAGCTTCATAGACATGATATCTACATTTTATCTTTTGAAAGCAGGTGAAAATGATGCTTAAATAAGGATTTACAAGTTTAGAAAACTTACCTCTTGAAGTGAAATCTTAGAACGCGTATGGATGCTTCCAGGTGCAAAGTGATGATTGATAAGCTTTCTTGGACCTCCCTGAAGCTATTCCAATCCTTACTTTATGCTAAAAGTTGCTGAATCACTCCAACCAAGTCAAGTTGCATAACTTTGTTTTTGAAAATGGAGGATGAGGAAGATGATGTTACAGTGATGAAACAGGTCTTTGGATAAGTTCTATATGAGTTACTGAAACTTTGTGAATGATTTAGAATGAAAACGCATGAGTGGATTAGGTGTTTGGAGTTCAAGGTCAGAAATTACAAACAATGGAGTTTTGGATGCAAATTCTAACTTGAGAGAGTATGGGTGTGTTTTAGGGCTTATGACCTCGTCCCTTGGCTTGCAAATGGACCTCTATCCTTATAGAAAAATGTTGGATGGAAGGAGTTGATCAGATTATCAAGATCACAAGTTATGTTTTGGTTGGATTGTAAATGAAGCAAAGTTTGAAACACATGGTTTCAATGTGAAGTATAGGGCAATCTAAAGTGGATAGGCACTTTAAACATGTTTCTTCTGGCTTTTATGTTGAGTGTGTGCAGAGGGAGCAAGTGAGAGGCTCAAGGAGAGTTGACAAAGTGATTAAAGCAAATTTTTCCAAAATGGAAGAGTGAACTTTGTACCATTAATGGAAAATTGTCTTGGAAAAAGCTTGAATCAAGTGATAATGGCTCAAAAGTTTGTGTAATCTTATGATTAGAGGTTGATTCAAAAGTTAAGAGTCCTAAAAAGCAAGATTATGCAGCATGGCATGAGGATTTGGTTATGTATTCTTCATAAATGTGACCTACAATTCAAGAATGGATGCCCAACTTCATCTCTTCGAATCTCCTAGCTCAATTGTGATAAATTCATGCTCTTGGATGTTTTGGAAAACTTGAAACTCTATCTACAACTTTCATGTTTACCACTTTGTCTAAATCAACAAGGAAGTTGGTGAAAATTGGCCAAGAATTTGTGATGAAAAACTGACCAAAACTTGTTGAAAAATTCTCTAAGTGTTAGATAAAAACATCATGGTTTCATGGGCCTATATCTCCTAATCCAAGCATTTTTTGGATATCAACCCTCAAGGACAAAGTTGTAGAATTCATCAATCCCTATAACTTTCATGTTTAAATTTTCCCTTGAATCAATTTGCATCTTAGTGAAAAATGGCCATGAAGTTGTGAATTTGTTAAGAATAAAGCACTAACACTTAGAAATTTTTCTAAGTGTTGTAAAATTTTATATCTTTGAATTTTTTTGACTTTGTTGATTCTTGATGATCAAGCTTGATAATTTTGAATGTCTTGATGATTCTTGATTTTTGAAGTTCAATGTTGACCAAAAAGTCAAAGTTTGACTTTTGTGTGACATATGACTTTTTCATCAATCAATTCAATTTTCCAACTATCAGTCATTTGTATCTTTGGAAATGTATTGAGCCATGTAATTAGGTCAGGATGTTATATTTGAATCCTTGAGATCATGCTTCTAGCCATTAGGTCATGCACTAGGTCAAAAGTCAATGATCAATCATCCTCAGTCAAAACCCTAATTTGGGCAATTTTTGACCTCTGGTGATTTGAGGATTTTCCTTGAGGAATTATGATCAACACTTGATCAAATGATGAATATCACCTCAAAATGTTGATGTTGGCAAAAAATATTGAAGTTTGACTGTATGTTGACCACAGTTGACTTTTAGTCTAATACAACTGATTTTCAGTCATCTGAGCAATTGACTGGGCAAATTTATGATACAAGACTTGAAACTTGGTATGGCCATTCTTTGAGACCTATGATGAACCACGAAATCCAATTGAGGCATTATAAGTCCAATTTTCCTTGAGAAAACCAAAACCCTATATGCGGACCCTTGCTTAGGAGGAGGTTTGACCAGTCAACTCTTGAGAATCCTTGAGTGTTTGAGAATATTAGAAGAAGGTCTTAAAGAAAATGGCAGGGAAAATTTTAGGGTACAACACCGGGTATGCATAACTGATGGCTGATTGAGGAGGTTCAAGGAGGCGTTCTGTAGAGTTTTCTTATCTCATGCGCTTTGAAGAGGCAACAAACCTACTTCGTTAGGTATCATTGTGACTTCATTCTTCACTTCCGCATTTTAATTATTTATAGAGATCATGTCAAGTAGGATTTTACCGCTTTCGTTGCCATGTCAAGTAGGAATAGAGATGCATGAAAGGGACCACCATTGTTGATATCTATCAGGAATCCCTCTGGTTTCTTTAAAGACTTGTTTAAGGCAATTCCGCATATGTGCCTTGTTTGCTACTTGTGTTTGTTTAAAACCCTACCTTTGAAATAGGTATTCTGTAGGTGTGTTTACATTTGTGCTCGTATGTCCCCCACCCCAATAAGTCCTCAAACGGAGGCGCGCAGAGAGGGTTAGTAGGTTACCCCCACAGATTCTAGTTTATGTTATCTTTAGCTCACATTGTATGTCGGTGCATTGGATTTGTGTAGATCTTGTGTATCGAGTTGGTCATGTGTAGAAGAGTTCGCAACCAACCCCCACGCTTTGTCAAGAGTTAGAAATGTCCATTGTTGATACTTTTCTACCCGCTTGTTTTCTTCGAGTGATCCACTCCCCTTAGCTAAAGTAATGCTTTTCTTTTTTACTTCATCTCAGTCTCCCGCTTGTTTGCTTTGGGTGATCCTCTCCCCTTAGATAAAGCATTTTCTCTTCATACTCCTATCCCCTGAAGACAGTATACCTCGATTGTGTGCTTTTGCCAAAGCACTTGTTTGATATGCCATGCTCCCTTAGGATTGCTCGTGTAGGGTTAGTCCTCGAGCTAGACATTAGGATATCAATCCATGCACACTAACATAGGGTAGATATTTCCCTTTCAAAACTCAACCGTAGGTCCATACTTGGGCTAGATATTAGGATAGTCTCCCTTAGTTGTTTTATTTTCTTTGCATATTTGCATTTAAAACAAAAACTTTATTTTTCTTGGCAAATCATAAAACATATCTAATGAACTTAAATCCTTCTTCAAGGTAAAAAATACAAACCAATCTTATTTGTTTGTGCGCCCTTTGGCTCTGTTTTAAACCTTGTTAAGTTGACATCTTACCGCCTTTACCATGATATTTAGCTATCTTTGTGACGATGTTTTGCCATAAATTATGTTTGTTATCCTACTTTGATTTTCAATATCGTTGTTAGGTGTGATGTTTTATCATCTAAGTTGTGATGTTTTTCCATCTTTACCATGATCTTTTGCTATCTTTGTGTCGATGCTTTGCCATCCCTTTTGTGATCCTACTTTTATTTTCAATATCATTGTTAGGTGTGATGTTTTTTCATCTAAGTTGTGATGTTTTGCCATCTTTGCCATGATATTTTGCTATCTTTGTGTTGATGCTTCGCCATCGCTTATGTTTGTTATCCTACTTTGATTTTCAATATCATTGTTAGGTGTGATATTTTATCATCTAAATTGTAATGTTTTGCCATCTTTACCATGATATTTTTCTATCTTTGTGTCGATGCTTCGGCATCGCTTATGTTTTCTATCGTACTTTGATCTTCAATATCATTGTTAGGTGAGCTGTTTTATCATTTAAATTGTGATGCTTTGCCACCATTATTGATGTCTTTGCCATCATTGTTAATCCCTTGCCTTTGTTGTTGATGTTTTTCCATCGTATATGATGTTTTGCCATTTTGATTGTTGCTTTTGTCCTTTAACTAAAAAACACCAACAAACCAAAATATGTGAGCCGAACTATGGCGCTCTGATTCCTTAAAAGGGATACATAGGCACTTGGTCACGGGGCTCAGCCGAGCGAACTTTGTAATATTTCCTTCTTTTCCTCATGTTTTCTATTTTGCATGCATTCCCTATTTGCATCTTTATTTTTTAGCTTTTAAGATTTAGACATAGATTTTACACACCCTTATATTTGACAACAAGAGTGGATACCGTAGAGTACTACGGGCGTGTGGGGTGTTAATACCTTCCCTTCGCATAGCCGACTCCCTTACCCGATTTCTACAATCACAAGACCGTGATTTCTCCCTCTTCAGGTTTTCTCGATGTTTACCTTTCCCTTTCGGCGGGATAAAAGACATACATTGGCGAATTCATTGATTTTATATCCAATGACGATTCAGTCTGTTATTTCACTTAGCAAAGACTCTGATGCATCCAACATGCATTCTAGAAAAAGAAGAGGTAAGTGGAAAGGTATGTCAGAAGTTGTATTGTGGTATGATAGGCTCTATTATATATCTAACTACTTCTAGACCTGATATTTTATTTAGTGTTCATCTATGTGCTAGGTTCCAATCTGATCCTAGGGAATCTCACTTAACTATTGTTAAGAGAATTCTAAGGTATCTGAAAGGAAATCCTAACCTTGGCTTTATGTATGAGAAATCATCAGAGTACACTCTTTCTGGTTTCTGTGATGCAGATTACACTGGAGACAGACTGTAGAGGAAGAGCACTTCTTGAAACTATCAGTTTTTGGGCAAGAAGTTGATCTCATGGTCAAGCAAGAGGCAATCAAAAATTTCTCTTTCAATAACAGAAGCATAGTACATCTCAGTAGTAATGTGCAGTACTCAGATGCTATGGATGAAGAATCAACTGGAAGATTATCATATTTATGAGAGTAACATTCCTATCTTTTGTGATAATACTACTGCTATTTGTTTAAGTAAAAATCCTATTTTACACTCTAGGGCTAAACACATAGAAATAAAACATCATTTTATTAGAGACTACGTTCACAAAGGGATTTCATCTTTAAAATTCATAGATACAGACCATCAATGGGATGATATCTTTACAAAACCCTTAGATGAAGATAGATTTCTATTCATTCTGAAACATCTGAAAATGGAATTTTGTCCAGAATAAGATTTCATCGGAATCAGATGTGTTTATTCATAGTCTGAAGAAAATAAGACTCTGAGTTAAACAAAGGTATTGTTTTAAACCTCAGTCATGAGAAGATGTTTTGGTAAGAAATGTCTCTAATCAAATGGGAACCTTTTGGCTTTCCAGACTCTGAGGATATCAAAATGTATTAGAATAGTAATTAAAGCATGTAACCTTTGGTTATTCCTAGTCATTATACCCCACTTAATTTATGCAATGAGCAGCGTGCATTTTTCTTGGAATTGATTAATCATGATTATACTCATTTATTACTCCTCTTAATTGTGTATTTTTCAAAATATTTCTCGTGCTCTACCTATTCTATTTTAATCATGCCCTATCCCCTATTAACTCTTCTTTTGAAGTCTGTGAAGTCATCTGATTCTTTTTCTTCAAACATTTATTGTCTTGGATGTCTCAAATATTGATTACTCTGTAGTAACTCAATAGTCTATTTTTCTTAAACCTTATCTTAACTATTTATGTCGTCCATCATATGTAGTTTATTCTCAAGTTTAAGAATTGTTTTCTTTTCATTCCTCCTCCTTATTTCCACTCTAGAAATTTTTGTATCCAATGGCTATTCAAACATTTCATGGAGATGAAAATATTCTAGAGGTGATTTATGAGAAACGGCCTAATTGTGTGTCTGATAATGGTCATGTCAACATGTTTTTTGAAATTCATGATTGGACATGGTATGATGCCATGCTTAGTGGTCCATCTATCCTAACATTGTGAAATAATTCTGGCTTTATGCATCTGTTAGCTATGATGGTAGCTACATTAAATATAATATTCATGGTATTTATTTTGTTGTCACTCGCTCTTCCATCTCCGAAGAAATTGGGTGTACTCCTAAGTCTAACTCTTTTGATCATGGTAGTTTTTCTTACATGGATGTTGATATTTTCCCAACAATTCATGACACTTCCAATGGGTATGAACCTAATGATCCAGATAACCTGAAACCTCTTACTAAGATCTGGTTTCGGTTCCTATTAACAAATCTTCATCCTAGAGGAGAAGATCTCGATGATGTATTTCCAAGGGATAAGTGTTTTCTGTTTTGCCTTCTCAACAATATTCCTGTCAATTTGTCAGCTATCATTTTCAATCATCTAAAGGAATCAATCTTGGAATCCAGAGACTCTAAAAAAAGCTTCATTCCTTATGGGTGTGTCCTATCTAAACTTCTTGAATTAGTTAAAGTAATCAAAATTGTTCGAAAGGCTCAGTTCACCAGAGGGAATGCTTTGTTTGATGAGAGTTGCGATGTTTTTGAAGTCTAGATAGTTTTTCCTTATTTTTGTCTTTTTTCTTTTGTTTTCTTTCTGATTTTTTCCATTCTTTTGTATGAATTTCAATGAAGTATCATTTCTATTTCTTTTATTTCTTCTGTTTTTATGTTTTTCACACATAGTTACCTTTTTTATTATGACAAAAAGGGGGAGTAAATAACTGAAAGTAATTTTGATTCTGATAATCAAATTCTGGAAAACGTCTCTAAAAAGAGACACTTACATTCTAACCTAGTTAAACTTCTGTTTCTATTAGAATTGTTTTCTTTTTCAGGTATCATGAATTCTGATTAAAGTTAAGATCTGAAAGTGTTAAACAAGGATTTTGTCTAACTTTTGGATTCAGACTCTGAGAAGTTTTAAGTTCATAATCAGATTGTTCATAATCAGGCTCTGAATTGATAATCTGGAATATATCTTTGTGACGTTAAAGCTTCAAGATCTCAATTGGCATGATTGGTATCAAGACTCTCAAGATTCCTATATCTGATCTATTGCAACCAGGACGAGTTCTACTCAAATGGTTCATAATCAGGATATATGATCTTTATCAAGTCTTAGACTCAGGGGGAGTTTTCATAACAAGGGTAAGTGTTTCTTAACCTTCTTATTTTTACTTTGTTTGATTATGTATAAACTTCTGTCATCACAATACATAGTTTTGTCCTCATAAAAAAGGGGGAGATTTTTAGAACAAGTTTTGGTTCTGCAATTCTATCTCTGATTTTTTATGATAACAAAGAGTATGTTTGTGTGAACAATTTTGGTACCCTAATATTTGTTATTTTGAGTATTTAACAAACAGGTTATGCTTCTGATGAAAGGCGCTGCCAAGACATTAGAAGAGAATAAGTTCCACTTCTAGCTACACAAGTTCTGATGAACAGTAGCAGATAGCTTCAGAAGGCTCTGGAGTAGCGACTCTAATAAAAGTCCAAGAAACCAAGTTCTGAAGATCTGAAGACAGAAAATCTAACTGAAGTTCAGATGCTGAAGACTTATGTTTCTGAAGAAAAAGGGTTCTCAAGACCAAGTGCTGAAAATTCTGAAGATGAAGTTCTAAAGACTTGAAGTTCTGATGACCCAAGGTTCTAAAAAGGGTTCTAAATACCAATTGTTAAAGATTCTAAAGACGCAGTTATGAAGACTCTGAAGACTTGGAGTTCTGAGACCCAACTGTTATTCTCATTTTTCCAAAGCATGCTCAGGAGCCTCTGACGTCAGAAGAAAAAGAGGATAAGATTGCGTGGTACAATAGTACATATGTTGCACCCTAAAATTTGCCCTCTCACATATCAAGAATTTTCTCACAAGATCTCCCTTTACTTGGAATTAGGGGAGGTATCACCTACAACCCCTGTTTAGCCTTAAGACAGTTTGGTTACGCCCGAAGGGATGGCCCGCACGAAATGATGATTCAAGGTTTAGTATTTGACTACGACAACGACGATCAAGGTCTTCGCCAGAGATTTATCCAAGCTTGGAGGATTTTGAACAAGGTAGATAGAAAGACTTTGGGGCATAAAAAATCCATCCCTCTTGAGCCTTACCTCAAATGGGTACGAACTCTTGCTCAGAGTCTTATGATGCTTTATCCCTCCATTCTCCCAGTAATCATTGAGCCAATCATGGAAGGAGATGCTCCATATACTATCCTACATCCTGACATGCCCACCTCTCTTGAAGACCTACAAAGGGATTGGATACAACTCAAAGGGGAGCGAGATACTTTCGAAGCCCAATTCTATGCAAGCAAGAAGAAGGTTTTGGAACTCACTAGGCTACTTCATGAGGAGCAGACTCTAAATGCCTACACTACACCAAAGTGGATGCGAACCACCTTTTTATCTTATAGTTTTTGTATTATTTATCCCAAGGAGGCACTGATGTACTCAAGCTTTAATTATTAATATAACGTGTGTTTCCTTTTTGTCTAAAACAAAATTGAATCTTAAAGTCCTTAAAATCATTGCATATGCATTTACCATTCATCATAACATAAGCAGGTTTCTTGCAACAAGTCTCCTCATCTATCTACTGTTTATTTCAGTAAGATGGATCTCGAGAAAACAGTGAAGGACCTCCAAGCTCAGAATGCACAGTTTCAACAGTTGTTCTTAACTCTAGCCAAAGGACAAGAAGAGTTGAAGACCTTGCTGGTTAAGGAGAAGAAAAAGAAGACGAAGAAGATAATCGGAGTTCTAAACATGGGAAGAAGATTCCATGGGCAAACAAGAACGGCCTTAAACTTTGCAACAAAATCCGGTGAGAAAGACAATCAAGATGGGAAGGGAAAAGAAACAGTTGTCCAGTAAGAATCAGAAGAGGAAGAGGAAGAGGAAGAAGAAGACTATTCTGAAGAACAATATCCTCCAGCCGACGACAAGTATAAGCATCTAGAAGAGCGGTTGAGCGCAATGGAAATCCAGAAAGTGCCTGGATTGGACTTTGAGGAGTTGGGCTTAGTGTCAGGGATTGTCATTCCCCCAAAATTTAAAGAACCTGTATTCGCCAAATATGACATAGTCTCATGCCCCAAAATGCATCTCCGGTCCTATGTTGCAAAGACTTATAGGTACACTTCTTCCAAAACAGTCTGTCTGGAACTCAACTTGATTGGTTTTATCAGTTAGAAAGAGCCAATGTTCATAACTGGGAAGATCTTGTTGCAGCCTTTTACAAACAATACCAATACAATGTTGATCTTGCGCCTACCCGTACTCAACTCCAGAGTATGGCCATGGTTTAAAGTGAAGGCTTCAAGGACTATGCACAAAAATGGAGGGACTTGTCCAGAAGAGTTCAACCTCCCTTATCTGAAAGAGAATTAGTAAACATGTTCTTGGGCACCCTGTTTGGTCCCTTATTCAATCACTTAATTGGGAGTTCATTGGCATGTTTTACTGAACTGATATTGACCGGAGAAAGGGTAGAAGACGGGATAAAGAATGGAAAGATTCAAAAGGATGCATGCTCTTCTATTGTAAGGAAGCCATTCATCGGAAAGAAAGTAGTGGTTGTTGTATATCCTCAAAGAAATCAAGATAGGGCCGAACGTCGTCCAACGGTGGGGGCTGTTATGATTCTTAAACCCGCGCCTGATCAGCAAAGAAACAACCAACCAAGAATGGAAACACCAGTCAGAAAATTCACCCGAATTAATATTACATTATCCCAAGTATTGTCGCATTTGTTAAGATCCAACCTAGTGACCTTGAAAGAAGCTCCAAAGAACCCTAACACAACCTGTCCTCACTATCATCCTAATGCCCGATATGCATACCACTCTGAGAGTCCCGACCATGACACTAACAACTGTTGGTCTCTGAAGAACAAAGTACAAGACCTCCTTGAAGCCAAAGAGATTGAATTCGATGCGCCAGAAAAGCCCAATGTCATTTCTGCACCTATGCCCAAACACGGCCATAATACCAAAGCCATTGAGGAAGATATGTTTGTTACTTCAGTTGATGAACTTATGACCCCACTCCTGACTATGAAAAGAATTTATTGAATGCCGGTGTATTCCCAGGCTGTGATGAAAGTTGTCATTTCTGTTTGTCCTCACCAACCAACTGTCTGTTGTTGAAAGCAGACGTTCAGTGCCTAATAGATAACAAGGAAATTTTGTTCGAGAAGACTTCTATTCCAACTGTTTCTTATAATGATGTTTCCATCGTGACCATTTCCGAGAATTCTTCCAGGGTCTCCACCAAAATACCCGTTAGAATTACATCAGTTCCAAAAGTAGCTCCTTTGATAATTACAATGCCTGGACCAATCCCGTATTCGTCATACAAAACCGTACCATGGAATTATGGAGGGGATGTCTACTACTACGGTATCAAGAAAGATTGGCCAGCTGCTGAAGATTCAAGTTCTGAGAAGGTTGACTCCAATATCAGTAATATTGCAGGAACTAGCAAGATCACCCGAAGCGGAAGAATATTCTCTCCAGAAATTGCTCCCCCAAAAGCAGTTTCTGGACCCGTAATCATTCGTGTTGTTGTTGCTCCTCCAAAGGCTGTTCCCAGTCCTACAATCATCTCTACTGATACTTATGTTGACAAAACTGTTACAATCCCTGTTATCACTCCTACTGACATTCTTGCTGCCGAGTCAACCGAGACTCGAGGTAAAGGTATTCTGATTGAGCCTATCCGGACGAAGGTATGATCATTGGCTATTCCTGAAACTTCCCGTAAAGAGATGGAGGAAATCCTAAAGATCATAAAAAGAAGCGACTACAATGTAGTTGAGCAACTGGGGAAAACTCCCTCTAAAATTTCCATGAGGCTTTACTACTATGTTCTGAGGCGCATGTAAAAGCCTTGGTAAAATTCCTGAGAACTGCCCATGTACCCTAAGAAACATCTGTAGATCAGTTCCAAGACTGCGTAGCCAGCTTGACTGCAGATAATGGTTTATGTTTTTCAGATGTTGATTTAACTCCAAGAGGGAGGAAGCATAATGAGGCATTGCATGTCTCAGTGGAATGCAGGGGCACAACTCTGGCTCATGTCTTGGTGGACACTGGCTCGTCTCTGAATGTATTGCCTAAAAAAGCTCTTGAAAGGCTTGACTGTGAGGGATTGACATTAAAGCCAAGCAACATAGTAGTGATGGCCTTTGATGGCTCAAAAAGGATGGTGCATGGGGAAGTGGATATCCCCATAAAGGTTGGAACCCAAACATTTGATTCAACTTTTTATGTAATGGATATTCGCCCTTCATATTCCTGCTTGCTAGGCCGACCATGGATTCACAATGCTGGCGCTGTTACTTCTACACTGCACCAAATTCTAAAATATCCAGTTCAAGGGAAGATTATTACCGTTCATGGAGAAGAAGAGTATATGATCAGCCATCTCAATTCCTTCAGATATGTGGAATTAGATGGTGAATTTATTGAAACTCCATTCCATCACTTTGAAGAAGTCCCGCAAGATGTGGCAGTAACCAAGGCTATGTCTCAAGTTCCCAAGATCACAAGGTCTACGCTCAAGATGTCATCTTTGAAGGATGCCAAGGCAATGATAGAAGAAGGTGGGTGCACTATTTGGGGACAACTCCCAGATATCTCACACAAATCTGACAAGTTTGGCCTGGGTTTCACTTCAGGTGCCCAGAAGGTTGTACGCCGCGCCCGTGCTGGAGGACCACCCTTGAAGATCAGCAACCACCAAGTCAGCTTCGTGGAGGTTGATGAAGACAGCTACATCCTGGAGGATTGGATCTTTCCAACTGTCGGTGGAGGGCTCAGCAACTGGGAGGCTAGAGATTTCGTCCCAATCACTTTTATCCCACAATAATTTGTCTTTACATTTTGTTGGATCTGTAATATTAAAACAATTCAGACTCTTAAAACCTTGTGTCTTACCCGAGGCACAATGGTCCATTTGTAAGGGTTATTATCTCATTTCCATATGACATCAATGAATCATGGACGTTTTTGCATACAAACTTTGTGCTCAATTTTTTTCTTTTTACATTTTCATTTCTTTCAAAGATAGCTATACCATTACACACACTCACACTCACAATGCAGGTCTACATCCATTCGGGATCCCATGGGTAACGGTTCTACTATGGGCTTCTGTGACTCTGAAAATCTAATCTACCAAGTCGGAGACAAAGGTGAGGGAGATTGTGAAGTACTACGAGAACTTTCTAGATTACTACAAAAAGAAGAGAGAACCATTCATCCCCACGAGGAACCCGTGGATACGATCAACCTAGGTACCGAAGAAGACAAAATAGAAGTCAAGGTGGGTGCCAATCTGGAACCCAGTGTCAAGGAGCGTCTGATTCAGTTTCTACACGAATAAGTTGAGGTATTTTCCTGGTCGTATGAAGACATGCCAGGACTTGATGCAGATATTGTGGTACATCGTCTACCTACAAGAGAGGATTTCCCACCAATAAAACAAAAGGTTTATCGAATGCGACAAGATATGTCAGAGAAGATTAAAGCAGAAGTCATTAAACAATCTAATGTTGAATTCTTAGTCGTCACCTCCTATCCGCAATGGGTTGCCAATGTTGTTCCCGTACCCAAAAAGGACGGCAAAGTACGAATGTGCATGGACTATAGAGATTTCAATAGGTCAAGCCCTAAGGATGATTTCCCACTTCCCCACATTGATATTCTAGTTGACAATACGGCACAACACAAAGTGTTTTCCTTCATGGACGATTTCTCAGGTTACAACCAAATCAAAATGGCGCCTGAGGACATGGAGAAAACAACCTTTGTCACACAATGGGGCATATTCTACTACAAGGTGATGCCATTCGGACTGAAGAATGCTGGGGAAACCTATCATCGGGCCATGGTAGCTCTATTTTACGACATGATACATCACAAAATAGAGGTCTATGTGGCCGACATGATAGCTAGATCTCAAACAGAAGAAGAGCATCTTGATCATTTATAGAAAATGTTTGAGAGGTTAAAGAAGTATAAGCTGAGGTTGAATCAAAATAAGTGCACATTTGGGGTGAGGTCTGGTAAACTCCTAAGCTTTGTCGTCAGTAATAAAGGTATTAAAGTGGATCCCGCCAAGGTGAAAGCGATACAAGAGATGCTTGATCCTCGTACCGAGAAGGAAGTCAGAGGATTCTTGGGACGTTTAAACTACATTTCCAGATTCATTTCTCATCTGACATCTACTTGTGAACCAATCTTCATATTACTGAAGAAAGATAAAGTAGTCAAATGGAATGACGAGTGCCAAACTTCTTTCGACAAGATCAAAGAGTACCTGCAAGAACCTCCTATTTTGATGCCACCAGTTGAGGGAAGACCGTTAATTATGTATCTAACTTTTTTAGAAAGTTCAATGGGGTGTGTGCTGGGGCAGCATGACGAGTCTGGCCGAAAAGAGCATGCTATTTATTACCTGAGCAAAAAGTTAACCGACTGTGAAACAAGATATTCACTGCTCGAGAAAACCACTTGCGCTCTGGCATGGGCTGCTCGCCGGCTAAGACAGTATATGCTAACCCATACTACCTTGTTGATATCTAAAATGGATCCGATAAAGTAAATCTTTGAGAAACCTGCCCTCTTTGGGAGAATAGCGAGATGGAAGATGATCCTGACAGAATATGACATAGAGTATACTACCCAGAAAGAAATAAAGGGAAGTGTACTAGATGATCACCTTGCTATCCAAGCTGCGGAAGACTACCAGTCCATGAAGTTTGAATTCCCAGATGAAGACATCATGATGGTAAACAACTATAAAGAATTCAGACCATATGACGGACCTGAACAAGGATCCCGATGGACCCTGGTTTTTGATGGGGCATCTAACGCACTCAACAATGGTATTGGGGTTGTACTCATATCTCCTTAATGTTGTCATACTCCCTTTACGGCAAGACTCTGCTTCAATTGTACAAACAACATGGCAGAATATGAAGCGTGCATCCTTGGTCTCAAAGCTGCCATAGATTTGGGGATCAAATCCTTGAATGTATTCAGAGATTCAACTTTGGTCATTAACCAGATCAAAGGGGAATGGGACACCAAACACCCTAACCTTATCCTTTACAAAGAACATGTTTTGACATTGCTCTCACACTTTGAGAAGATGACCTTCGAGCATTTCCCGCGAGAAGAAAATCAGCTAGCAGGCGCACTGGCCACAATGTCATATATGTTTAAACTTAAATGGGATAACGAGGCTCCCCAGATCACCATTGAACAAATGGATGAACCAGCACACTGTCACGAGATTAATACTGAAGAAGTAGTGGACCAGCCTTGGTTTCACGAAGCCAAGAGGTATCTCGAAACCCAAGAATATCCAGAAGGAGCTTCAATCAACGATAAAAAGTTCTTAAGGAGATTCTCTGCTAAGTTCTTCCTTAGTAATGGCATTCTCTACAAACGCAACTGTGATACGGTGGCAGAACCGACTGTTTAATACTGGTTTGCGTTTTGCATTTTTTGTTCGTAAAATGTCGCGGTAAGCAAGAGTCGCCACCGACTTTTATTTTATCCAACTGGAAAGGAAAAAATCACAGAAAAATTCCTTTTTCGAGATTTTGAGTACGGGGGGTAGATTATAGAAAGGGAAGGTGTTAGCACCCTTTCTATCCATGGTTTTCCATGGGCTCTTAGGTACTTGCTCATCTTTAAAAATTTCTTGTGCGTGCTTGCTTTGAAAATTTTTGTTTTACTTTATTTTAACCCTTGTTTCTGTCCTCAAGAGTGTTACGAAGTTGTTTTGAAAACTTTGTTTGAAAAGTGTTTGGTGTGAAAAAGTTTGTTTTGAGCAAGTACCTACTAGCATCTACCTACTCGAAAAAAGAATTGTTTCTATTCTTGTTTCCTTTAGACAATACTATCCGTCATTGGAGTTGTAAGGGTCAATTCGTAAGGGACGTACGATCACTAAAGTAATGTTAGGACGTCTTAGTAATAACCCTAGAGTCTTAAGATCATATTCGAGGCAACATTTCTGAGGCGACGTTTCCGAGGCAACATTTCTGAACGGGACATTTGATCTTTGTTAGACAAGAGGGTAACTACTAAGACACCCTATACTTAATGATCGTTTACCGAAGGCAACCGAAGTGAGAGTATACCCTAAGAGTGCGCATGTGCGAGTGATTTGATTTCAGTTATTATCTTTGCGCATTAGGGTTTTCTATCCATTTTAAATTATCATGCGATCTTGCCATACAATCCTATTAACATACATCTAAATAGTTAATATTTGCGAGAATTAAAATGCGGGAAAGTAAAACCTACGCTATTACAAGGCTTCGGGGTAGGGATTAATTACATAACCGAAAAAACCCGTAAAAGACGATAAAGAAAAGAAAACCTAGATTAAACTATTACATACCGTGGGCAGTTACATTAATATTGCAAAAATAATAAACACGCGCGATGAATCGAAAATGAGAGATTTAGGGTTTTGACCCCAACTACCTAATTATAATTTAAAAGAAAAATCATTTTTTTGTGTTGTTTTTTATTATTTTGAGAAAATAAAGTTTAATTGAATAAATAAAAAAACTAATTACTAATTAATTTAAATTTAAGAAAAATAATTAAATTAACCTATTTTGTATTTTTTTGTTTTGAGAAAAGAAATAAAAAATTAAATCAAGAGTTAAGCCTAATTTTTCTAATTGATTTTAATTATATAAAAAAAAGGTTAGAATTACCCTAAATTAAATTTAAACTAACATTAAATTAATTTTGATAATATAAAAAAAACTAATTCTAAATTTTGTGAAACTTGATTTTATGATTTTTTTGGTGAAAAAAAGAAATTAATTTTGGTTAAAAAATAATTAAACTAATTAAATTAAATAAAAGAAAAGAATAGAAAAGAGAAACAATGGGCCTGGTGTTGTTTAGAAAAAATGGGGGTGTTATTTGCAATTCTGGGCCCAACAAGCTTCTGGCCCTATTGACTTTCCCAATCCCATGTGCTTGTTTGACTGGGCGTATGGTGGACCTTCAAGGGATAGCCTTGGATCTGAAGCCTTGGTGGTTTGGATGGTTGGATATTAATGATGCATGGTAGACTCATGGGGTACCAGCACACCTGAATATACGAGAAAAAATAATATGAAGCAATGTTGGGACCTGGGGATCGAACCTAGGTCCTTGAGCATTATCACACTGCGCGCTTGCCATCTGAACTAGCCATGTTAGTTGTACAGATAATAACAAATGAATATTATATGATAAAAACAACAGTCCAAGTTCTGAAACGCGCGAAATTTGAATTGGCAAGTCAGGGAGTGCCACGTTACCTTCTTCTTCCTCCCACTGCCGTGTTAGTCCTGGAAGTTTTACCTACGGACATCTGAGTGTAGGTACAACCCTGTTCTTCTCCAAAATCTCATACAAGCATGATAAATGACAACCAATGGTACCAGTCAACTCGTTGCAACCTCACGAGCATCATGGTACCATTATTAATGGCCAATTGTTCCTGTATGCAAAACCCCTAAAAACAAAGCACGAACCCTAGCCATGGCACTTTCATATTCAGTCAATAAAAACGCAATTAAATGTAACCATTAGCTTGCAAACAACTCAAGGATTATGAATATATCAATTAAACATGCTAAATGTGACAGAATTAACGTATTCGAATTCAAGAAAATATGGAAGTCGTGTGACTCTTACAGGGCGTTTCAAGGCGTGTGGAAGCTTGCTAGTGATTGAAACAGGATCCTAGGATGTCCAGCAAACGATTGGTATGATCAGAATGGCTTGAGGTAGCCTGAAACCTGAAAATCAGTTTGCAACTTTTCCTTGAATTTTTGAAAATCGTTCTCTCCTTTGCACGCCTCCAACCTCTTGTTTTTTGGTCTGCACTTGTTCCTTATGTATCCAGAAATGAATTAGGGTTGCCATTTGTTTCAAATCTTCTCCAATTATGATTATTGATTCATGATTTGATCCTTGTTCAAAATCTTTCCAAATCAAGCAAAATGCAATCTTTTGTGTCCATACGAACCTTGCATGACTTGATCTTGTTTCTAGTTGTGTATTGGACCTAATCATGCACAAAATCTCAAGATTTAATTAACTTTTGATATTTTCATTATTTTATTTTGATTTTATTTGATTTAATTGAAATAAAATCAAAATAAATAACAAAAATAAAATAATGAAAAGTGGAAGAGCTCATGGGTCGTGGGTCACATTACAAACTCAGCGAAGCATAAAAAGTTGGGCCCATTTGACAAAAAATGCAATTTTGGACACTTTTGACTTTTGGCAATTTTGCGAAAAGGGTCAACTTTGCCAATGCATAACTCTCTCAATTTTGACCATAGAGAGGTGTTCTTGGACTTTTTAGAAAGCTTAGGATGTCTTATAAGCAACCCTTCTGGTCTCATCTCAATTGAGTCTTCCATGTTCATGTATGAAGCTTTGACCCAAAAGGTGTTTTTGTTGACTTTTCAAAATGACCTATAATGTCCAAATTCATATCTTCTTGTGAGTGCATATTTTGAACTTGGGATATGAAGATGGATTGCAGGGAATTACATCCTCTTCAAAATGAGCTTTGGATGGGTCATTTTTGATAAAGTATGAGAAAGTTATGCTTGGTCAAAGTTGAGTTGACTTTTCCTACAAAACCTTAATTTAGCAACTTTTGGATTTTGATGAATTGTGAGCAATCCTTGAGGAATCATGATCAAACCTTGATCAAATGATGAATAATACTTCAAAATGAGAATGTTGACCAAAAATCTTGAAGTTTGACTGCATGTGGGCCGCAGTTGACTTTTGCCCTAGCACAATCGATTTTCAGGCCTTTGAGCAATTGACTGAGCAAACTTCCTCTGCAAGGCTTGAAACTTGACATGGATGATCTTGAGAACATATTAGGACAATGGTGAGCATTTGGTATCCTTTGGACTCAAGCCTCTTGATGCAAAATGAAACCCTAATTTGAGGTAGATTGCCTTAGGAGAGAGTTTGTCTGGTCAACTCTTGAACTTCCTTGAGCAATTTGAAGACCTCACTTGAAATGTTTTGAGAAATATGGGAGGGAAAGTTTTGGGGTACAACAGCAACCATGACTCTGTTTTACTCTGGTGCGTAGACAAGGTTGAAGCAGAAAGGATCATGGCTGAGTTACATGAAGGCACTTTTGGCACCCATTCCAGTGGGCATACGATGGCGAAGAAAATCCTACGGGCAGGCTATTATTGGTCTACCATGGAAGAAGATTTCTATCAACACTCTCGGACCTTCCACAAGTGTCAGATTCATGCTGACAAGGTGCACGTACCTCCAGTTCCTATGAATTTCTTGACGGCTCCTTAGCCCTTCGTTATATGGGGGATTGATATGATTGGGGAAATCAAGCCAATGGCCTCCAATGGACACCGCTTCATCTTAGTGGCCATTGATTATTTTATAAAGTGGGTGGAAGCAACTTCTTTCGCTTCCGTTACCAAGAATGTTGTCGCCCGGTTCATCAAGCAGAATTTCATTTATCGTTACGGTATCCCGGAGAGGATCATTACAGACAATGGTACAAACTTGAACAATACTATGATCACCGCCTTGTGCGAGCAATTCAAGATCCAGCATCACAATTCTTCCCCTTATCGTCCGAAGATGAATGGTGTTGTCGAAGCCGTGAATAAGAACATTAAAAAGATCATACAGAAAATGAAAGTCACGTACAAAGACTAGCATGAGATGCTACCATTCGCTCTCCACGGATATCGTACCATAGCTAACACATCAACTGGGGCAACACCCTACTCTCTGGTATACGGCATGGAGGTTGTCTTGCCTATTGAGGTCCAGATCCCCTCTCTAAGAATTATGAAGGATGCAGGGTTGAATGAATAAGATTGGATCCAGACTCGACTTGATCAACTAAACTTAATTGATGAGAAAAGGCTTATTGTTGCCTGCCGTGGTCAAATGTATAAAAAACGAATGATGAAGGCTTTCAACAAAAAGGTCAGACGCCAAGTATATTAAGTTGGGGATCTGGTGATCAAACGCATCATACTACCGCAAGGTGATCCTAGGGGAAAATGGACTCCTACATACGAAGTACCATTTGTAATCAAAAGCATATTCTCGGGTGGAGCAATGATCTTGACAACCATGGATGGTGACGACCTGCCGCACCCTGCGAACACAGACATAGTCAAAAGATACTACACACAAGAGACCTTCTAGGTTGACACACCTAGTCAAAACAAGGGAATCCCAGCGAACCAGAAAGGTTCGAGAAAAAATTAGGGATAAAACAAAAAAAAATTGTACACCCGGTAAGTTGAAAACCCGAAAGGGCGACTTGGGCAAAAAAGGGTTTCCCGGTGGACTGAAAACCTGAAAGGGAGGTCCAGGAAAAAGTTAGGTAATTAAAGCGTATGACTATGTCCCGTTGGATCACGTTATAGACAACCTTTGGCTTCAACTGACAAACTCAGAGGTTCTGATCAATTCGATCATATTCAGACGAGGCAACAAATAGACAAGATGCTCAGAGATATGGAGGCTATAGTAGAATGGAAACCCCATGGGATTATTGCACATAGCTATCTTTTCTTTGTATCAAAATTTTCATTTTAACGACGGTGTTCTCTTACTAGAATGTTTGTCTCATTGTACAAAAAGACTTACTCAAAGTCAATACAAAGATATCCCTTTGAAGTGCAAAACTATCTATTTTTCTTTACTCTTATGTTTTGTTTAGAAAAACGTCCAATGATTTATTGTTGAACATATGCATGTGAATATAATTATTGTTTACAAATAAACAAAATAGAAAGACAATCACTGAGGGATTTAAGATAGGGAAATCTCTCTAAGTTATTTCCATAAAACCCCCCACAGTATGCAGTTTAATCCCCAGCGGAACAGAGCTTCCAATTATCAATCCTCAGTAGAAGTCGTTCAATTTCTCCGGATTCCTCAACATGATTTTACAGGCAGTACATGGCATTTCCCTTACAACTGAGTTTATTTCTCTAAGCGGAAATTCATCGACACTTCAACTTCACAACATGAAGAATTACACCCTATATCCTCAGCAACAGTCAGGGATTTATCTTCCCCAAATCCAACAAGCATTGCATCAAATTAGCTCACATACGCATACATCACATCCATATATCATAAACATTGATAACACGAATACATTATATCATGCATTTCATACAACATGACTTTGCATTTTAGCTAACATTTTTCCCTTTTCAGGATAAGGTTAACAACTACCATTAACAATGTTCAAAGTTTGCATATACAGTACAGATACGCCCCAGACGCGGATGCCATTCTAATACTCATTTAAAGTCTCTTTCAGATACAGTACAGATACGCTCCAGACGCGGATGTCATTCTGATACTCATTCAGAGTCAGCTTTCAGATACAGTTTAGACACGCTCCAGACACGAACGACATTCTGACACTCAGTCAACTTTCAGATACAATTCAGATACGCTCCAGACACGGATGCCATTCTGATACTCATTCAGATTCCTTTCAGATATAATACAGATACACTTTAGACGCGGATGCCATTCTGATACTCATTCAGAGTCATCTTTCAGATACAGTTAAGACACGCTCCATACACAGACTCCATTTTGACACTCAGTCAACTTTCAGATACAGTTCAAGTACGCTCCAGACACGGATGCTATTCTGATACTCATTCAGA
Organism: Vicia faba; assembly: GCA_948472305.1. Classification (NCBI taxonomy): domain Eukaryota; kingdom Viridiplantae; phylum Streptophyta; class Magnoliopsida; order Fabales; family Fabaceae; genus Vicia; species Vicia faba. Next base: position 971,637,909 of record OX451741.1, on the reverse strand, counting down.
TTCCTTCTCAAATACAGTAAAGATATGCTCTAGAAACGGACGTCATTCTGATACTCATTCAGACTCTCTTTCAGATTCAACAATCACTTTTAGATGGCGTCTACAAGCCCATCTCCAACAACTTTCTATCATCCCTCCAGATGGAATCTTTAACCCCATTCCTCTACCATTACATCACCAAGTGCAAATTTCTAGGCACTCTAGTGTCCAATCATCTTCCACCTTTGAGTCACGAATGGCGAAACTCGCCAATCTAACTCTTCGGGCTTAAGAAGATTGAACAGGGGCAGCTGTTGTACCCCAAAATGTTCCCTCTCACATATCAAGAATTTGCTCACAAGATCTCCCTTGACTCAAGACTACATTAGGGTTTGATCAGCTCTAGATACCTCTGTATGCACTGATGACCAAAATTAGGGTTTAAGTTTGCACAAGGATTTTTGAGCTTTCTATGCCCCATATGATTTTCATGGATCATTTTGGACTCCCAAGATTACTCATGTCAAGTTTCAAGCCTTGGATCACATTTTTGATCAGTGAATTGAGTAGTTGACCTAAAAATTAGTTGTATTACGGAAAAAGTCAACTATGGTCAATTTATAGTCAAACTTCATGATTTTTGATCCACATAAACATTTTAAACTCATATGTATCACTTGATCAAGTTTGGACCACAAATCCTCAAGAAATTTGATCAAATCTCCAAAAGGGCAAAATGATCAAAATTAGGATTTTGATTGGGATAGGGCAATTTCTGATTTTTTTGACCTAACAAATGGTCAATTGGTTTAAGGCATGATCTCAAGAGTCCAACTAAATCATTTTGACCTAATGACATGGTTCAAAACATTGCAAGTCCATTGGATTGACAGATGAATTTTGCAGTCAACTAATCAAAAGTCAACTGTATACTGAAAAGTCAAACTTTGACTTTTTGGTCAAATTCAAGTGCCAAAGATCATAATTCATCAAAACATGTCAAAATATGAAACTTATTCATCAATAAATCAAAAAGTCAAGATTTCATTTTGAAAAGTCAAAATTTTTAAGAAATTTTTCTAAGTGTTGGAAATTTCATGTTTTTTTATAACTTTGTGCAACATTTTCACCATGATGCAAGATGATTCAAGAGAAACTTCCAACATGAAAGTTGTAGATCTCCATGAAATCTACAACTTTCATTTACACAACTCCTTCCAAAAAATCTTGGATCTTAAGTTATAATTTTATGAACATGGGGTCATGAAACTAAACACTTAGTGAAATTTTGCCCTAATTTGGCCAGGATTTTGACCTAACTTCATGACACTTTTTCATATAGTTCCAAAGGGAACCTTAAAATTAAATTAAAATGGGGGCTGTAGAGCATATTGCAAGCTTTCCAAAATGTCAAATAACTCCTTGAGATCATTCTTGAGTAGGGAGAATCGAAGAGATAAAGTTAGGGTTTTATCACTTTAATTACAAGTCATTTTAGTGATGAACAAAATTAAAATTCAAACCATGTTGCATAAACACTACTTTTCAGGCCTCAAACTTGTTAAGCACTCCTTAATTAATGGTTTATACAGATGTTAAAGGCCTCACTTCAAGCATTCAATGCATGGACATGCTTTTTATCCATTTTTGGAAGAAAGGTTACATTGCCATTTTGATAAAGTGACTTTTTATACAAAACTTGTTCTTGAGCCTTGCACGTGTTCTATTCTGATCAAACAGGTCCTATAACTCATGAGAAATGTTTCAAACACTTACAATCACCCATCCCATGCTTGTACCTCTTCTTGAAATTTGTTTCCCTCTTTTCTTCAAAATCAAGTAACCTAGCAAAAAGCTAAGAACTTGTACTTCTGACTTGCCAATGCACTCAAACACTTTTTTTTATACATACACAAACCATTTTGACACAAACACACGAATTCTCAAGCCTTGAAAGAACCTAGAACTCAGAACCACACTACACACTTCCATTTTCACACAAACTAACCAAAAACTTGAAACTCATAATCTACTCGTGCGTTTCTTGACCTTTTTGTTTCTAAAGTTTCTAAACATCATATAGAGTTGATCCCACACCCTGTTTTAGAACTGTAACACCATTAACACCATCCTCCATTTTCAAAAACTCAGCTCTGCACATTGACTTCTCTAGAACATTTCAGCCATCCATTGTTCAAGCTAATCATTGTATTAACTTCCTGGGACCTCGAGGAAGCTAACCTGATCATTACCATCACTTGAAAGAAGCTCAAACTCAAAACACGATTTCCAGTTTTGAGGTAAGTTTTCTCAACTTTGAACTCTTCATACAAGCATCATCAATAGTTTATTTGTGAACAAAACATGTAGATATCATTTCCCTGAAGCTAACCATGTCCATAGTTTCCATTAATTTTGCTTGAGCTTAGAGAATTTTGAAACTGAAATTTCTATGATTTTTAGGGTTCAGGTTAGGGCCATTAAAATTCATGCTTATCTTTGATCTATAGTTTTAATGCTTTACATTTCTGAAACCGTGAGAAAATTTTCTACAAGTTTCATGTTTACAATTTTCATTTTTGATGAGAAATGAGCAAGTTACAGTTGGTCTGGCTGGAGATTGAAGAAGAAGTTATCAGGGTGCATTTTTGCCTTGTATATTTATTGTTTTGCTTATGTTAACGGATGTATAGACACCCCAGTGGTAGAAGCCCGCACCTGTAACCTTTGGGACCTGGGTTCGAGCCCCAGTGGTACCCTTTTCATTTTTTCACATTTTACTTTCTGATTATTGTCTTTTTGGCAGGCGTTGAGCCTCTTTGGTCTTGGCTTGTTATTTACTTATTTTCTTTTACATCAATTAAAATATATTTTTTAATATAAAAAAGACCAAAAATATTTTTATAATGCTATAAATATTTTCAAGACAAAAATACCAAAAAATACTTTTTCTAAACTTATTTTCTTTTAATCAATTAATAAAACTAGGGTTTTATTTAAAATATTTTCTTAATAAATTTAAGTTTAATTAATTATTTTCTTTAATTAATTAGGTTAAGACAATTTCCCTTTTATCATGAAAACCAAACAAAGATCCATTTTCTTTATATTTTCATTTTTGTATATTTATTAATTTTGTACATTGTATCCATTTAAATTCCTTATATATTGATACCCATTCAATATGGTTGTAATAGACTAACTAGGTTTACATTCTTGCAATCCCCATTCAATTTGTATACCCCCTCCCCCAAATGTTGTAATAGTGTAGTAACTTTAAATTCCGCAATTTATCGCTTTATATATAACATGTTAGTAATTAGGGTTTGTATGGAAAGACTAAAACCAATCAATTAGAAAACCCTAATTCAAGACAAAAACAAGCATGAAAATAATACACTTGCACACAAGCACCCCTAGGGTTATTCCACTTGGTTACCTTATACAAAATGGCCACATTACGCATGTAAGGTATCTTAGAAAAAAACAAGCAAATACAAGATCATAGTCCCTCGATGACGCTATCTAAGTTTCCTTTCAAATTATCTTAGTCCCTAAAAGAGAATGCTAAGATACCTTGCAACATTGCTAATCATGGTTATACGATGACCCACGCCCGTCTCGTTTACATCCAAAGATAGGGTTACTTACCAAATCAATGGTAAGGTAACAATATCAAAGGAAAAGAAAAATAAACAAGAAAGACTTTTGAGTAGGTAGAATGCTCCTAATTACTTGCTCAAATTCAAAACAAACATCCTTTCTATTTTCAAAACAACCACTTACACTTTCAAACATCTTACAAACTTGAAAACATTTTCAAAAGATCAACATCTTTGTATACATTCTTACAAACAAGAATCATTACAAAGATTGCCTAAACAATGGCCTCTTTACAAAATACTTTCAAAAACCACACCAAGCACAATTTCAAACAAAAAGCAAGTGATCTAGAAAGTAACTAAGAGCCTATGGAACTCAAGAAACAATCTCAAGGGTCTTTCATGTGCTTTTTCACCTTTCCTTTTGGATAAAAGAAAATTCGGTGGCGACTCTTGCTAACCGTAACATTTGCAATCAAACGCAAAACCTTCAAGTCAGTTCTCCCACCGTATCACAGAACTGGAGAATCTGCTGGGGAAAATTCTAAAAGTGGGGTTACCTTAGGGTTAGATCACATTTACTTGGTTACATTGTTTGACTCGTATGCTTTACATTATGGTTCTTTGTTTGGGTTTGAATCCTCTACCCGGATTTGGGATACATTATAGGTAAGTAGCAATACGTTGTGGAAACTGTGCGGGGTATATCGACATGGTCTAAGCAATAGCTACGTTAGTGCGACATATTTGTAGGTACCGGTAGCCTTTGAGTTAATCAAAGAGAATACGGGGCCGCTGAGTGATGTCATGAAGCACTAATGAACTTTTAGAATCTTTACTTGACCAACTTGGCCATTTAGGATGTAGTGAGATGACCGACTTTGGTGCAGTCCGAAGTTGGTAGATATTCGATACTACACTCATTGAGGTTTGGTTTCTTGGGATATTTCGGTCTCCATTAAAGAGGCTTGTGCTGAAACAATGACCAAGGAAACAAACCAGTGATATTGAGCTCCTTAGAACCCGGTTACTATTACTAGGACAGGTTTGAGCCAACTAAACTTCAAGAGGGTACTTACCTATGAGACTCCATGCAAGCATAAACCTAAGGACTTGTTTGCTTTGTTTGTATATGCATACTTGTACATAACATCATGAACATCATAACATCATAAGGAACTAGCTTCATATTTGTAGGACATGGATTCTATTCGCAGGAAAACTATTCAAGTTAACCTTGTAAGGATCCCTCGACAACTTAAGGAACTAGCTTCAAGGATTCCAGAAAACTCTCCATTCACCGAGAGACATGGTCGCCTACTCAACTTGGTCACCTCCAACACATATGAGGACATGATGAAGGTGCTCTTTCAGTTCTTTGATCCTTTACACCATTGCTTCACATTTCCCGACTATCAACTTGTGCCTACTTTGGAAGAATTCTCCCGACTCTTGAGGATTCCCATTCTCAATCAACTATCTTTCAACGGTACGGAAAAAGACCCAAAGCCATAAGAGATTGCTCAAGCTCTACACTTGCACTCATCTGATGTTATAACTCATTGGGAAACAAGGAGTGGTGTCAAAGGTTTCCTAGAAAAGTTCTTGTTTGAGAAAGCCCAAAACTGTTGGAATTCTTTGGACCTACAAGCTTTTGAGGAAATTGTAGCTCTCCTCATCTATGAGATGGTTTTGTTTCCAAATCCTGACCAACTCATAGACGTGAACACCGTCAAAATATTTATATCCCACAACCCGGTGCCTAATTTACTAGGAGACATCCTACACTCTTTTCACACTCGCACAATGAAGAAAAGAGGTATCCTTATGTGTTGAACGCCTCTCTTGGCAAGATGGTTTATTTCACATCTTCCCCAGTCTGTATTAAAGAATGAGAAAGGTTCAAGGTGGTCGCAAAGGTTGATGATGCTCAAACATTCAGGCATTCATTGGTACTCCCGATCCATAGAGAATGTTACTATTGTCGACCGTTGTGGAGAATTTCCTAATGTCCCTTTACTTGGCATTAGGGGAGGTGTGATGAGGTGGGAGAACTAACTTGAGGTTTTGCGTTTGTGTTCGCAAATGTTTCAGTTTAGCAAGAGTCGCCACCGACTTTTTATTTATCCAAAGGAAAGGTCAAAAAGTACAGGAAATACCTTTGAGATGTTTTCTTGGGTTCGGGGGGTATATTATGAAAAGGGAAGGTGCTAGCACCCTTTTCATCCATGGTTTTCCATGGGCTCTTAGTTACTTTTTTTAGATCACTTGCTTTTGCTTTTCAATTGTTTGAAATGGTGCTTTATGTGTGGTTTTGAAAGTATTTTGAAAAGAGGCCTTTGTCTAGGCAACCTTTGTAACAATTCTTGTTTGAATGTTTTACAAAGGTGTTTGTCTTTTGAAAAATGTTTCAATGTTTGAAAGTTTGTTTTGGGAAATGTTTTGAAAGTGTGTTGTGATGTGTGTTTGAAAATAGCAAGGATGTTTTGCAAGTTTTGATCAAGTAACTAGGAGCATCTACCTTCCTACTCAAAGATCTTTCCTACACATTTTTAACCCTTTTACAGTGTTGTTTTACCATTGCATTTGGTAAACAACCTTGTATTTTGGATGTTAAACGGGACAGGCGCGGATCATCGTATTGACCATGATAGCAATTGTGCTAAGTATCTTTAGCAACTTTTTTGAGGGACTAGATCATTTTGTATAGGCAACCAAGATAGCGTCATCGAGGGACTATGATTTTTGTTTTGATTTTGTTTTTCCAAGATACCTAGCATGCATGCCATGGCCATGTTAAAGGAAACAAGTGGGTGAAACCCTAGGGGTGCTTGTGTGTATTGTGTTGTTATTTTCATGCATTTTTGTCTTGTTTTAGTCAAGCTATTTATTTGATTTGGGATTTTTGCATACAAACCCTAATCTTTCTATCATGGCATATTTGAAAGCTATAAATGCGTAAAAGTAATCTAAGCTATTACAACGTTGATATATATGGGGAGGGGGATACAAATTTAAATAGAGGATTATTTGCAAGAAATTAAAACCCTAAGATTATTACAACCAAATTGAATTCTTTGTTCAAATAACAAATAAGAAAATATTTAAATGGACAATTAAATAAATATGCAATATATTATAAATATGCAAAACAAGGTTTTTGTATTACATTTATGTATGTAAAAATAAAATATTTAATGTATTAAAAATAAGAAAATAAAAGATTATTTTTATTAAGGGTGGAAACCCTAATTTGTTTTAATAAAATATATATATTATGTATTATTTATTTATGTACAATAAAATAAATAAAATATATACAAATGTTAAAAAATAAAAATAATGTGAGAAAATATCATTTAAGTGTATAAATAATAAATAATAAAAAAATATGATATTTTTTGTATTATTTATGAGTTTTTTATTTAAGAAAATAAAAGTATATTATTTAAGAAACTATTTTTATGCTAGAAAAAATAATAAAAATAAAAAAATAAAAAAATGAAAATATATGAAAATATTTTTAGTAATTTTTAATATTTAGAAAAATAAAAATAAAGTCAGAAATGAAAAAGAAATAGAAAAATATACAAAATAAAATTAAATGGGCCAAGGGGGTGTGAGAAGCAAGTCAGGGGGTGTCAAAAGCAAGGAGAAACCAAGCCCAGCCCACATTGCTTCATCTTCAACCTCTGATCAAACAAAAACACGCGTTTCTTGTTCAAACCTGGAAATCCTGCATACGTGCTCTAAAGCAAAAACTTGCAACATGAAAGTTATAGAGCATGATCATACGATTCTAACCATATAAGAAACTTAATCTAACTCTCAAAGACCATAGAGAATTTCTCTGGCCCTAATTTCTAACCTAGTTTTTTCAAAAAGTTCATCATTCAAATTCTCCCAACTCAGTTAACTTAAATGAAATCTATGCATATGTACAACTTAAGGGCAATGAGTACTACATTTTTTATTCACAACCCTAAGCCTAATGATTCCTAAATAGAGAGATAGAAGTTTGAACTTTACCTGTTTCAGTTGAATGTAGGGGTTTTCAGTGAGGCATGAGATGCTTGTGAGCTTGCTTGAACTTCCTCTGACCTTCCCGAATGCTTAGTTTGCTTTGAACTTGCTTGAATAAGCTTGTAGAAGTCAACCTGCACAGTCAGAATTTAGAAATGGTGAAGCTTGAAAACAAGGTTACAGTTGCTGGCCAATGGTTGGGATAGCTTAGGTGTGTTGTTTAGAATGTGTTGGAAGAGGTTTGGGGCAAAACGCACGAGTAGTTTTTGTTTTGGAAATCAAAATGCAGAAGCTTCTCTGTTTTGCAAGATTTTGGTGTTTTAATGTTCAAGGGTATTTTAGGACTGGCTAGATCGTTCTTCTGACCTTATGTGATATGCAAAACTTGGTTCAAGTGTTTACAAACTTTGTTCTTATCAAATTCAAAAGATATGTCCCTTTTGCAAGTTTACTTGGTTTTTTAAGAAAAGTGTGAAGTGATCAAGCAAAGAGCCTGTACAGGCCTCCTTCCTAGCTGCACAAAGTTGTTGTACTTTGACCTGAGTTTGTGGAGTTGGTATGCTGCAAAAAGCTTGGTGCAATGCTCAAGAGAAACAAATTGACATAAAGCCAACTTTACCAAAGTGGCAATGTTACCTTTTTGCCATATTTGGATTAATTCAATGTGTAATCTTCCATTGATCAGAATAATGCCTTAAACCATTGAGTTTGCATTCAATTTTTGAGTGTGGAAGGGTTTAGATACCTGTAAGCAAGTACAAGCAAAGTTGGACAGAAATTGCAACTTGTAGCAACATGTAAAATGCCATGGATCAAAGTGACATTTTGCCAAATTCAAACCTTCGATTCTCCCTAACCACAAATGATTTTGGAGAGTTCTTGGACATTTTGGAAATCTTGTAAAATGCTCTACAATCCATATTTGAAATTAATTTTGAGATTCCAATTGGAACTATGTTAAAAATTGCCATGAAGATAGGTCAAAATCCTGCCTAAACTAGGGCAAAATATCACTAAGTTAGAAAGTTTTTGGACCCATATTCATAAAATCATAACTTGAGATCCAAGCATCTTTTGGGAAAACTTTGTGAATCAAAGTTGTAGATTTTATGGAGGAATACAACTCTCATGTTGGAAGTTTTCTTTGAATTCAATTTCATCATGGTGAAAAAGTTGGGCAAAGTTGGAAAAAAATAAGAAATTTTCATAACTTAGAAATTTTCTAAGTTATGAAAATTTTCCATTTTAAACCCTAATTTGCAAAATTAGGTTTCTTGGTGAACAAGTTTCATGTTTTGACACATCTTGATGAAAAATGACCCTTGGCACTTGATTTTGACCAAAAAGTCAAAGTTTGACTTTTCAGTGTATAGTTGATTTTTGATCAGTTGACTGGAAAATTCATCTGTCAATCCAATGCATTTGAGATCTTTTGAACCTTGTGATTAAGTCAAGATGATTCCATTGAGTCCTTGAATCCATGATTGAACCCAATTTTCCATTGGCTAGGTAAAAAAAATCAGAAATTGCCCTTCTGCAATCAAAACCCTAAAAATGACCATTTTGCCCTTTGGATGATCTGATCAAATTTCTTGAGGAGTTGTGATCCAAACTTGATCAAATGGTTCCTATGAGTCTATAATGTTGATGTGGATCAAAAATTATGAGGTTTGACTGTAAATTGGCCACAGTTGACTTTTTCCCCAATACAGCTGATTTTTAGGTCAACTGTCCAATTGACTGGGCAAAAATTTGATTCAAGGCTTGCAACTTGGTATGAGCAATCTTAGAGGTCCAATATGAAGTACGAAAGTCACATGATCATTGGAAGTCCAAAAATACCTGTGCAAACTCAAACCCTAATCTCAGGTCAACAGTGCAAGGTGGTGTCTTGAGCAGTGCAAATCCTAGCTTGGTCTTGAGTCCAAAGAGTCTTGTGAGGGGAAATCTTGATGAAATGAGAGGGAAAATTTTGGGTTACAAAAGCTTCCCCTGTTCAATCTTCTTGAACCTGAAGAGTTAGATTGGCGAGTTTTCCTTTCGTGACTTGAAGGTAAAAGATGATTGGACACTATAGTGCCCGTAAATTTGCACTCGTCAAAATGTTGAGGAAATGGGCTTAAAGATGCCATTTGGAGATTATTGAATCTTGTTGGAGATGGGCTTAAAGATGCCATCCAAGAAGGTTTGTTGAAAATCAGGAGAATGAGCGTCAGAATGGTATCCGTGTCTTGGAGCATCTCTGAGATGGGGATCTGAATAAGCAATGGAATAGCATCCGTGTCTGGAGCATCTCTAGGCTGTTTTCTGAATTTGAATCTGAATAAGCAATAGAATTGCATCCGTGTCTGAAGCGTCTTTATGCTGTTTTCTGAATTTGAATTTGAATAAACAATAGGAGAGCATCCGTGTCTGGAGCATCCATATGCTATTTTCTGAGTTTTGAATCTGAATAAGCAATAGAATAGCATCCGTGTCTGGAGCATCTCTAGGATGTTTTCTGAGTTTTGAATCTGAATAAGCAATAAAATAGCATCCGTGTCTGGAGCATCTCTAGGCTGTTTTCTGAGTTTTGAATCTGAATAAGCAATAGAATAGCATCCGTGTCTGGAGCATCTCTAGGCTGTTTTCTGAGTTTTGAATCTGAATAAGCAATAGAATAACATCCGTGTCTGGAGCATCTCTAGGCTGTTTTCTGAGTTTTGAATCTGAATAAGCAATAGAATAGCATCTGTGTCTGGAGCATCTCTAGGTTGTTTTCTGATTGTATATCGGTATCTTGTTAATCTTATCCTGAAAAGGGTAAAAGGTTAGCTGAAACACAAAGTTATGTTGCATGAAATGTATGATGCAATATATGTATTTGACCAATGTTTATGACATATGAAGGTAATGTATGCGCATGTAAGCTGACTAGCTGTCTTGCTGAGGAAAATAAATCCTTGATAGTTGGAGAAAATGAAACCCTTGACTGCTGCAAGGGAAAATAAATCTTTGACCGTTGCTGGAGATTCAGAATCTTTGATCGCTAAGGATGAGAAATCCTTGTTGACCACTGTTGGGGATAGAAAATCCTTGGCGACTAGTGGGGATTAACAAGATCTTTGATAACTTCTGCAGGGATATGGGAATCCTTTATGACTCCAGGGGATATAGGGATCCCTCAAGTCTACTTGAGAAACCTGTTTGGAAAATCCGGAGAACCTTGATGACTGTAGCTGGGGAGTACCAATGGGAATCCTTATTCGGATGGGGAATAAAGAAATTATGTTGATCTCTACCGGGGATTAGTCAAAAGAAAAAACCTTGATCTGCTGGAGAGTAAGGAAGACTTTGATGGCTTCTACGGAGAATAAGAATGAGGCACTTCGATCTTCTGGGGAATTAAAACCTTGGGGGCTTCACTGGAGAAGTGAGAATCTTCGATCTGTAGGGGATTAAAAATTCTGACAAATTCGTGCTGGGGAGTTATGAAGGCTCTGTCAACTTTACTGAGGAATCTAGACTGAGAATCAATCTGCTAGGGGAAATAAATCCCTGGGGACTTCAAATTGAAAAGTTAAGAATGAGAATCTTCATTCTGATGGGGAGTAAAACTCTGTGGGGAGTAGCTATACTGCTGGAGAGTAAACTATCCTTCTGGAAAGTAAGTTCAAGACTCTGGGGGAAGAGGTTTATTCCGTTTGGAAAAAGTTCAGGACTTTGGGTTGTATGCCAATCTACTAGGGGAATTATCCTGAGGTTGGGGATAAAAGTTAGCTGTTATCTGGTTGATTCTCAGGCTTTAAGACAACTTGTTGGGGAATCTGGAGAAACTGGATGGTTTCTGTTATGGATTGGTAGTTGTAAATTTGACTCCGTTGGGGAAGGAGGTCTCATCTTTACTAGGGATTTAAGACCCAAAGTTTTACTCTCCTGAGGATTTTAACTCCGATGAGAATTAAAGGTTTGAAATATGACTCCGCCGGGGATTGGGAGTTTAAAGATTAGACTCTGGCGGGGATGTTGAAATTTAATTCCGCTGGGGATATGTTTTTTAAGGTTTTAGTTCCGCTGGGGATCCAGATAATATATTGCAGGGGATTTCTCTTGGAATATCCCAAATACGTCTTCCTATCCTTTCAACTTGTCAGTAATTATTCTTTCACATTTCATTTATTTGTAAACAGTGATTATATTCAAATGCATATGCTCATTTAATAAACCATTGGACGTTTTCAAATAAAACATAAGTGTAAAGAAAAAGAAAAGGAAAATAGTTTTCTGCACTTTGAAGTATCTTTGTATTAACTTTGTGTAAGTATTTTGTACAAAGGAGACAGACATCCTAGTAAGAGAATGTTGTCATAAAAATTGAGAAAAACTTATACAAAGAAATATGGCTATGTGTAAAAATTCCATGGGGTTCCCATTCTGCTATAGCCTTCGTAACTCTGAGTATCTTGTCCATTCGCTGCTTCGTCCGAAGATGATTGAGTTGATCAGAAGCCTGGAGCTTGTCTGGTGAAGAGATTGTCCTTAAAGTGATCCGACGAGACATAGTCATACGCTTTAATTCCCTAACTTTTGTCTGGACCGCCCTTTCGGGTTTTCAGTCCACTGGGAAACCCTTTTTTGCCCAAGTCGCCCTTTCGGGTTTTCAACTTGCCGAGTGTACAGATTTTTTTGTTTATCCCTAATTTTTTCCTGAACTGCCCTTTCGGGTTTTCGATTCACTGGGATGCCCATTTTTGCCCAAGTCTCCCTTTCGGGTTTTCAACTTGTCGGTCGTTTATGTGTAGTATCTTTTGACTATGTCTGTGTTCACAGGGTGCGGCAGGTCGTCGCCGTCCATGGTGGTCAGGATCATTGCCCCACCAGAAAAGATGTTTTTGATCACAAATGGTCCTTCGTAAGTAGGAGTCCATTTTCCCCTGGGATCACTTTGCGGCAAGATGATCCGCTTGATTACAAGGTCCCCGACTTTATATACCTGGAATCTAACTTTCTTGTTGAAAGCCTTAATCATGCGTTTTTGATACGCCTGACCATGGCAAACAGCAGTAAGTCGCTTTTCATCAATCAAGTTAAGTTGATCAAGTCGGGTCTGAATCCAATCGTCTTCACTTAAACCAGCATCCTTCATGATTCTCAAGGAGGGAATCTGAACCTCGATATGTAAAATAGCTTCCATTCCGTATACCAAAGAATAGGGTGTTGCCCCAGTTGATGTATGTGCCATGGTACGGTACCTGTGCAGAGCAAATGGTAACATCTCATGCTAGTCCTTGTAAGTGACTGTCATTTTTTGAATGATCTTCTTGATATTTTTGTTTGCAGCTTCGACAACACCGTTCATCTTAGGCCGATAGGGAGATGAATTGTGATGTTGAATCTAAAACTGCTCGCACAAGGCGGTGATCATAGTGTTATTCAGGTTTGTACTGTTGTCGGTGATAATCCTGTCAGGGATGTCGTACCGGCAAATAAGGTTCTGCTTGATGAAGCGGGCAACAACATTCTTTGTAACAGATGCGAAGGAAGCAGCTTCAACCCACTTGGTGAAGTAATCAATGGCCACCAGGATGAAACGGTGTCCATTGGATGTTGTAGGCTTGATCTCTCCAATCATGTTGATTCGCCACATCGCGAATGGCCAAGGAGATGTTAAGACATTGAGAGGAACTTGAGGTATATGTACCTTGTCAGCATAGATTTGGCATTTGTGACAAGTACGGGAATGTTGATGACAATCAGCTTCCATGGTAGACCAGTAGTAGCCTGCCCGTAAAATCTTCTTAGCCATCATATGACCGCTTGAGTGGGTGCCGAAGGTACCATTGTGCAGTTCAGCCATGATCTGCTCAGCTTCAACCTTGTCCACACATCAGAGCAAAATGCAATCATGATTGAGCTTGTATAGGATACCATTACTCAGGAAGAACTTTGTAGAAACCTCCTTAAGAACTCTTTGTCGTTGACTGAAGCTCCTTCAGGGTATTATTATGCTTCGAGATACCTTTTGACGTCGTGAAACCACAGCCGGTCCACTACTTCTTCGGTATTAATCTCGTGACAATGTGCAGGTTCGTCCATCCTTTCAATGGTGATTTGAGGAGCCTCATTATCCCAGTTAAGTTTAAACATGGACGACATTGTAGCTAGCGCATCTGCTAGCTGATTCTCTTCTCGCGGGAAGTGCTCGAAGGTAATCTGCTCGAAATATGGTAACAATGTCAGGACATGTTCTTTGTAAGGGATGAGGTTTAGATGTTTAGTATCCCATTCTCCTTTGATTTGACTGATAACCAAAGCTGAGTCCCCAAATACAATCAACGATTTGATTCCTAAGTCAATAGCAGCCTTGAGACCAAAGATACAAGCTTCATACTCGGCCATGTTGTTGGTGCAGCTGAAGCAGAGTCTAGCAGTGAAAGGTGTGTGGCAACCTTCTGGAGAAATAAGTACAGCGCCGATACTGTTGTCAAGTGCATTGGAGGCACCATCAAAGTACAGGGTCCATCGGGATCCTTGTTCAGGTCTGTCATACGGTCTGTTCTCTTCAATGTTGCTCAAAGTCATAATGTACTCGTCGGGGAAGTCGAACCTCATGGATTGGTAATCTTCGACAGCTTGATGGGCCAGATGATCAGCTAGTACACTCCCCTTTATAGCTTTTTGGGTCGTGTACTGTATATCATATTCGGTGAGGATCATCTTCCATCTGGAGATTCTTCCGGATAAAGCAGGCTTCTCGAAGATATACTTGATAAGATCCATCTTAGAGATCAGCAAAGTGGTATGTGTCAACATATACTGCCTTAGGCGGCAAGCACCCCATACCAAAGCACAACAGTTTTCTCGAGCAGTGAGTAGCGAGTCTCACAGTCGGTAAACTTTTTGCTAATGTAATAAATGGCATGCTCTTTTCGGCTAAACTCGTCATGTTGGCCCAATACGCACCCCATTGAATTCTCCAAGACAGTCAGATACATGATTAACGGCCTTCCTTCGATGGGTGGCATCAAGATAGGAGGTTCCAGCAAATACTCCTTGATTTTATCGAAAGCAACTTGACAGTCATCATTCCATTTAACCACCTGATCTTTCTTCAACAGCTTGAAGATTGGTTCACAGGTAGATGTTAGGTGAGAGATAAACCTTGCAATGTAGTTTAGGTATCCCAAGAAACCTCTGACCTCCTTCTCAATGCGAGGGGCAGGCATTTCTTGTATAGCTTTAACTTTGGCAGGATCAACCTCGATGCCTTTTTTGCTGACTATGAAACCCAAGAGTTTACCGGACCTGACTCCGAAAGTGCACTTGTTAGGGTTTAATATGAGCTTCTACTCCTTCAACCGGACAAACAGCTTTTGCAGATGGTCGAGGTGTTCTTCTTCAGTTTGTGAACGGGCTATCATGTCGTCTACGTAGACCTCTATCTCATGATGTATCATATCATGAAACAAATCTACCATGGCGCATTGATAGGTTGCCCCGGTATTCTTCAGTCCGAATGGCATTACTTTATAACAGAATGTACCCCACTGTGTAACGAAGGTAGTTCTCTCCGTGTCTTCAAAGGCCATTTTGATCTGGTTGTACCCTGAAAATCCATCCATGAAAGAAAATACCTTGTGCTGAGCTGTATTGTCAACCAAGATGTTAATGTGTGGTAGTGGAAAGTCATCTTTAGGGATAGCCCTGTTTAAGTCTCTGTAATCCACGCACATCCTAACTTTGTCGTCCTTCTTAGGCACGGGCACAATGTTAGCAACCCATTATGGATAGAATGCAACATCAAGAAAACCAGCGTTGAACTGCTTCATCACTTCAGCTTTGATCTTTTCAGACATGTCGGGCCTCATGCGGCGAACTTTCTATTTGATTGGTGGACATTCTTCTCTTGTCGGGAGACGGTGAACCATAATATCTGTATCAAGTCCCGGCATGTCTTCGTAGGACCAGGCAAAGATCTCAACATATTCATTCAACAACTGAACTAAGCGCTCTTTGACACTTGGCTCTTGGCACCCACTCTAACTTCTTTTTTGTCTTCCTCTGTTCCCAAGTTGATAGTCTCTAACAACTCCTCGTGAGGTAGAATAGTCATTTCTTCCTGTTGTAGCAGTCTTGCCAACTCTCTAGGCACTTCACAGTCTTCATCACCTTCGTATTCGGCATGATTGACCAGGTCTTCAGAGTCACTGAAGGCCATAGCAGAATTGTTACCCATGGAATCCGGAATGGATGGGTACCTGCATTGGTGAGTGTGGGTGTGTGTAAGGGATAGCCACCTTTAAACAAATAAAATGTAAAAAGAAAGAAAATGAACACAAAAGTTTATATATGAAAACGTCCACGATTCATTAAAATGGCATATGAAGATGAAAAATCAAACCCTTACAAATGGACCTATGTATCTCGGGTAAGGCATAAAGGTTAAAAGTGTACGAATTATTTGGGAATTATTACAAACCAATAGAAATGTTCGAAAGATAAAATACGGATTGATGAAAGTAATGGGAATAAAGTCCTTTGCCTCCCAATTGCACAAGCCTCCTTCAACGGTAGGGAAAATCCAGTCTTCTAGGTTGCTCCCCTCTTCACCATCCTCCAAAGCACTGACTCCATGATGGGTGATCTTCACTGGTGGCCCTCCAGCCCGGGAGCGACACACAGCCTTCTGACTAGCAGCAGTGAAACCCAAGTCGAATTTATCAGATTTGAACGGAAAATCGGGAAGTTGTCCCCAGATCGTACTTCCTCCTTCTTCAATCACAGCCTTTGCATCTTTGAGAGACGACATCTGAGGCGGAGGTCGGGTAATCATGGGTATAGAAGGCACTGCCGCAATCTCCTGAGCTACTTCCTCAAAATGCTGAAAGGGGGTTTCGATGAATTCACCATCCAATTCCATATAGCGGAAAGAATTAAGATGGCTTATCATGTATTCCTCCTCACCGAGAATAGTCACAATTTTCCCCTAAACAAGGTACTTGAGCTTCTGATGCAAAGTTAAAGTAACGGCTCCAACATGATGAATCCAGGGTCTTCCCAACAAGCAAGAATATGAGGGACGGATGTCCATGACATAGAATGTGGAATTGAAAGTTTCAGTACCCACTTTAATTGGGATGTCCACCTCCCCGTGGACCATCCTTTTAGAACCATCAAAGGCTCTGACAATGATGTTGTTGGGATTAAAAGTTAAACCTTCACAATCTAGCCTATCCAATTCCTTCTTTGGTAAGACGTTCAGCGATGAACAAGTGTCCACCAAAACGTGTGCCAGAGTAGTCCCTCTGCATTCCACCGAGACATGTAGGGCGTCATTGTGCTTTCTCCCTTTGATGGTTAGATCGGCATCGGAGAACCCTAAACTGTTGTCTGCTGTTAGGCTAGCTACACATTCCTGAAACTGATCCGCGGAGGTTTCCTGGGGCACATGGGCCGTCTTTAAGAATTTGATCAAAGCTTTGGCATGAGCTTCTGAACAGAGTAGCAAGGCCAGCATAGAGATTTTTGAGGGGGTTTGCCCCAGTTGCTCCACAACATTATAATCGCTTTTCTTGATTATTTTCAAAATCTCTTCCATTTCTTTTTGAGAGGTTTCAGGGATGATCAACGGCTGAGCCCTTGTCCTGATGGGCTCTTCTTGGATCCCTTTCCCTCTATTATCAGCAGCAGTAGAGGGGACAGCTTCAGGAGTCACAACTTCTTTAATAACTGGAGTTCTTGCAGATATGTTGATTGGTACAGGGTTAACTTCAGGAGCGACTGAGGGTCCGAAGATTGCCTTTGGAGGCGCAATCTCCAGAGAGAAAATTCTTCCACTGTGGGTGATTTTACTCGTTCCGGCAATATTTCCAATGTCGGAAGTCTCTTCATTAGAACTCTCTTTGGTCGATTCAAATTGCTTAATAGCGTGGTAGAAGATCTCTCCTCCATAGTTCCACGGTATTGATTTGTTGGACTTGTATGGGATAGGCCCCGACATAGTTATCTTTAAAGGTAAAATCTTCGGATCAGATGTAATCTTAACAGGTCTTTTGGAGACCTTGGAAAGATTGGTGGATATGGTTATTATCGAAACATCATTGACAGGAGTCGGTGTAACAGGAGTCTTTTCAAAAAGTATCTCTTGGTTATCCATTAGGCGTTGGATGCCTAACTTCAACAATGGACAATCGGTTGGTAAGGAGGAACAAATGCAGTAATCTTCTTCACAACCTGGGAAAATCCCAACCTTTAACAAATTCAGCTTGATTATTAGTAACGGAGTCATCAAATCATCAACAGTAGCAACATACAGATCCTCTTCAATAGCATGAGCATTGTGGCCATGCTTTGGCATTGGAGCAGATATCACGTTCGGCTTTTCAGGGGCGTCGAATTCCACTTCTTTAGCGTCTATTAAGTCCTGAATTTTATTCATGAGGGCCCAACAATTATTGGTGTTATGCCCCAGGATGTCTGAATGATAAGCACACTTAGCATTGGTATGGTAGTATGGTGAAGTTGTATTCGGATTTTTCGGTGCCTCTCTCAAACTGGCAAGGTTTAACTTCAAAAGATGAGGGAGAACTTGAGCAGGTGTCATATTGATCCGGGTGGATTGCTGTGCAGGCCTTTCCACCCTTTCTTGGTTGGTTCTGGGTTGATTATTTCTAGGCTGATCAGCCGCGGACTTCTGAATCATTACAGCCCCCACCACAGGCCGATGCTCAACTCTTCCTTGACTTCTCTGAGAGTATACAGCTGATACCTCTTTTTTGGCCAGAAAGGTCTTCTTGATAGCACCGGAAGCAGATGCATCCTTTTGAATTTTTCCGTTCTTGATTCCTGCTTCAACTCTCTCACCAGTCAGAATTAACTCGGTGAACCCCACAGACGAACTTCCAATCAGGTGATTGAAAAAGGGGCCTGACAGTGTACCCAAGAACATATCTACCAGCTCCCTCTCTGATATAGGTGGTTGTACTCGCCCCGCTAAATCTCTCCATTTCTGGGCATACTCTTTGAAACCTTCATTTGAGACCATACCCATACTCTATAATTGAGTACGGGTTGGCGCTAAGTCTGTATTATATTGGTACTGTCTGTAGAAAGCAGCAGCCAAATCCTCCCAGTTGTGCACATCAGACCTCTCTAGCTGGTAGAACCAATCTAATTGTGTCCCCGAAAGACTGTCCTGGAAGAAATGAACCCACAGGTCCTTATCAAAAGAATGAGGTTGGATTTTTCTGACGTAAGACCACAGATGCATCTTTGGACAAGACAAACCATCGTATTTAGTAAAAAGAGGCACCTTTAATATAGGGGGAATCACAATCCCAGCAACCAAACCTAGCTCCTCAAAGTCCAGCCCAGACACTCTTTGTACCTCCATAGCTACCGGACGCTCTTCCAGATTCTTGTATTTGTTGTCTGCAGGAGGGTACTGTTGTTCTGAATAGTCTTCATCCTCTTCATCTTCTTCTTCCTCAGACTCAGATTGCACTGCTGTTCCTTTACCCTTTCCAACCCCTTCATCAGATGTTGAGGGGAAATCCAGGACCCTTCTAGCTTGGTTCTAAAATCTTCTACCCATGGTAGCCACTCCAACCCTCTTCTTTTTCTTCTTCTCTTTTTCCTTTTCCAGTAGACCTTTGAGCTCCTCCTGACCCTTTGCCAAGGTCATGAGTAGCTGTTGGAACTATGAATTTTGCGCTTGTAAGTCTTTGACCATCTGCTCTATATCCATTTGGCTGAAATAAACAGCAGAGAGATAAGGAAACCTGGTGTGAAGACCTGCTTATGCATATGATGAATGATATGTTATTCATGTAATGCATTCAAGGACTCATAAATTCAAATTTTTTGCAAACAAAAAGAACACACGTCATATTAATAAGAAGAATTTGTTAGTACATAAATGCCCCATGGGCAAAATAATACAAAATTCTAATGTAAAAAGACGTTGCGCATCCTCTTTGGTGCTATGTAGGTGTTGAGAGTCTGCTCTTCATGAAGTTGGCGAGTAAGTTCTAAAACCTTCTTCTCATTGGCGTAGAATTGGGCTTCAAAAGTATCGCGTTCTTCCTTGAGCTGTATCCAACTCCTTTGTAAATCTTCAAGTGATGTTGGCATGTCAGGATGTAGGAGGGTGTATGGAACCTCTCCTTCCATAACAGGCTCTTTGATCACAGGAAGTATGCAGGGGTAAGGCATCATAAGACTTTGGGCGCGAGTTCGTACCCACTTGAGGTAAGGCTCAAGGGGGATAGAATTCTTGTGTCCCAAGGTCTTACTGTCCACCTTGTTGGGCATTCTCCAAGCTCGGATAAACCTTTGTCGAAGTCCTTGATCATTGTTGTCGAAGTCAAAAACCAAGTCTTGAATCAGCATGTCTTGAGGGCCATCCCTTCGGGCATACCCAAACTGTCTCAGAGCCAAGCAGGGGTTGTAGGTAATGCCTCCCCTAATGCCTAGTAGTGGGACATTAGGGAATTCCCCACAACAATCAATGATGATAACATTTTCTCTGGATCGAGAACACCAATGAACATCAGAATGTGTAAGAGTCATCAATCGTTGTGACCACCTCAAACCTTGATCATTCTTCAAAACTGGTTGGGGAAGGTAAGAAATAAACCACCTTGCTAGAAGAGGAGTATAGCACATGAGAACACCTCTTTTCCTCATTGTTCGTGTGTGAAATGAGTGGAGGATATCCCCAAGCAATGTAGGCACCAGGTTGCGAGCCATGAAAATTTTGACAGCATTGACATCTATAAGCTGGTCAGGGTTTGGGAACAAGACCAACCCATAGATGAGAAGAGCCACAATCTCCTCAAAAGCTTGTAAGTCCAATGAATTCCAGCAGCTTTGGGCCTTCTCAAACATAAACTTTGAGAAGAAACCCTTGATACCACTTCTAGTTTCCCAATGGCCTATGATATCATATGGTTGCAAGTGTAGGGCTTGAGCAACATCTTTAGGCTTTGGATCTCTTTCCGTACCGTTGTAGGGTAGTTGATGGAGAATAGGAATCCTCAGGAGTTGAGAAAATTCCTCCAAAGTAGGCACAAGCTGGTAATCAGGAAATGTGAAGCAGTGGTGTAGGGGGTCAAAGAACTGGAAGAGAACTTTCACCATGTCTTCCTCAGTGTTGGTGTTGACTAAGTTGAGAAGACGACCATGCCTCTTGGTTAATGGAGAATTCTCAGGAATCCTTGAAGTAAGCTCATTGAGTTAGGGAGGAATTCTCACAAGGTTGACTTGGATAGTTTTCCTGCGAAGTGAATCCATAACCTACAAAACAGGAACAAAGATGAAGATCCAAATCTTTGAAATGGTTAGTAGGTGCACATGATGCTTTATGATGTTCATGATGTTATGCATAAGTATATATGTACAGACAAGTCACACAAGTTCCTAGTTTCAGGCTTGCAAGGGGTTTCATAGGTAAGTACCCTCTTGAAGTTTAGTTGGCTCAACCTGTCCTATAAATAGTAACCGGGTTCTAAGGAGCTCAATATGATTGGATTATTTTCTGTGTTCATTGTTTCAATTTATCCACTTTACTGGCGACCGAAATATTCCAAGAAAACAACCCTCAATGAGTGTAGTATCGAGTATCTACCAACTTCGGACTGCACCAAAGCCGGTCATCTCACTACCCCTAAAAAGGCCAAGATGGTCAAGTAAAGGTTCTAAAAGTCCATTAGTGCTTTATGACATCACCCAGCGGCCCCGTATTCTCTTTGATTAACTCAAAGGCTACCGGTACCCACAAATATGTCGCACTAATATAGTTATTGCTTCAACCATGTCGGTATACCCCGCACAGTTTCCACAATGTATTGCTATTTACCTATGAATGTTTCCCAAATCCGGGTAGAGGATTCAAACCCAAACAATAGAACCAAATGTAAAGAAATCAAGTCAAGCAAGATAAGCATGTCAAGGTGATCTAAAACCCTAAGGTAACCCTACTTTTATAATATTCCTCAGCAGAGTCGTCAGTTCTGTGATGCGGTGGGAGAACTGACTTGAGGTTTTGCGTTTGTGTTCGCAAATGTTTCGATTTAGCAAGAGTCGACACCGACTTTTTATTTATCCAAAGGAAAGGTCAAAAAGCACAGGAAATACCTTTGAGATGTTTTCTTGGGTTCTGGGGATAGATTATGAAAAGGGAAGGTGCTAGCACCCTTTTCATCCATGTTTTAGATCAGTTGCTTTTGCTTTTCAATTATTTGTAATGGTGCTTTGTGTGTGGTTTTGAAAGTATTTTGAAAAGAGGCCTTTGTCTATGCAACCTTTGTAACAATTCTTGTTTGAATGTTTTACAAAGGTGTTTGTCTTTTGAAAAATGTTTCAATGTTTGAAAGTTTGTTTCAGGAAATGTTTTGAAATTGTGTTGTGATGTGTGTTTGAAAATAGCAAGGATGTTTTGCAAGTTTTGATCAAGTAACTAGGAGCATCTACCTACCTACTCAAAGATATTTCCTACACATTTTAACCCTTTTACAATGTTGTTTTACCATTGCATTTGGTAAACAACCTTGTACTTTGGATGTTAAACGGGACAGGCGCGGGTCATCGTATTGACCATGATAGCAATTGTGCTAAGTATCTTTAGCAACTTTTTTGAGGGACTAGATCATTTTGTATAGGCAACCAAGATAGCATCATCGAGGGACTATGATCTTTTGTTTTGATTTAGTTTTTCCAAGATACCTAGCGTGCATACCATGGCCATGTTAAAGGCAACAAGTGGGTGAAACCCTAGGGGTGCTTGTGTGTATTGTGTTGTCATTTTCATGCATTTTTGTCTTGTTTTAGTCAAGTTATTTGTTTGATTTGGGATTTTTGCAAACAAACCCTAATCTTTCTATCATGGCATATTTGAAAGCTATAAATGCGTAAAAGTAATCTAAGCTATTACAACATTGATATGGGGAGGGGGATACAAATTTGAATAGGGGATTATTTGCAAGAAATTAAAACCCTAAGATTATTACAACCAAATTGAATTCTTTGTTCAAATAACAAATAAGCAAATATTTAAATGGACAATTAAATAAATATGCAATATATTATAAATATGCAAAAAAAGGTTTTTGTATTACTTTTATGTATGTAAAAATAAAATATTTAATGTATTAAAAATAAGAAAATAAAAGATTGTTTTTATTAAGGGTGGAAACCCTAATTTGTTTTAAGAAAATATATATATTATGCATTATTTATTTATGTACAATAAAATAAATAAAATATATAGAAATGTTAAAAAATAAAAATAATGTGAGAAAATATCATTTAAGTGTATAAATAATAAAAAATAAAAATATATGATATTTTTTGTATTATTTAGGAGTTTTTTATTTAAGAAAATAAAAGTATATTATTTTTAGAAACTATTTTTATAGTAGAAAAAATAATAAAAATAATAAAATAAAAATATGAAAATTTATGAAAATATTTTTAGTAATTTTTAATATTTAGAAAAATAAAAATAAAGTCAGAAATGAAAAAGAAATAGAAAAATATACAAAATAAAATTAAATGGGCCAAGGGGGTGTGAGAAGCAAGTCAGGGGGTGTCAAAAGCAAGGAGGAACCAAGCCCAGCCCATATTGCTTCATCTTCAACCTCTGATCAAACAAAAATGCGTGTTTCTTGTTCAAACCTGGAAATCCTGCATACGTGCTCTAAAGCAAAAACTTGCAACGTGAAAGTTGTAGAGCATGATCATACGATTCTAACCATATAAGAAACTTAATCTAACTCTCAAAGACCAGAGAGAATTTCTCTGGCCCTAATTTATAACCTAGTTTTTTCAGAAAGTTCATCATTCAAATTCTCCCAACTCAGTTAACTTAAATGAAATCCATGCATATGTACAGCTTAAGGGCATTGAGTACTACATTTTTTATTCACAAACCTAAGCCTAATGATTCCTAAATAGAGAGATAGAAGTTTGAACTTTACCTGTTTCAGTTGAACTCGAGTATGGCAATGTAGGGGTTTTCAGTGATGCCTGAGATGCTTGTGAGCTTGCTTGAACTTCCTCTGACCTTCCCCAATGCTTAGTTTGCTTTGAACTTGCTTGAATAAGCTTGTAGAAGTCAACCTGCACAGTCAGAATTCAGAAATGGTGAAGCTTGAAAACAAGGTTACAGTTGCTGGCCAATGGTTGGGATAGCTTAGGTGTGTTGTTTAGAATGTGTTGGAATAGGTTTGGGGCAAAACGCACGAGTAGTTTTTGTTTTGGAAATCAAAATGAAGAAGCTGCCCTCTTTTGCAAGATTTTGGTGTTTTGATGTTCAAGGGTGTTTTAGGACTGGCTAGCTCATGCTTCTGACCTTATGTGATACGCAAAACTTGGTTCAAGTGTTTACAAACTTTGTTCTTATCAGATTCAAAAGATATGTCCCTTTTGCAAGTTTACTTGGTTTTTTAAGAAAAGTGTGAAGTGATCAAGCAAAGAGCCTGTACAGGCCTCCTTCCTAGCTGCACAAAGTTGTTGTAATTTGCCCTGAGTTTGTGGAGTTGGTTTGCTTCAAAAAGCTTGGTGCAATGCTCAAGAGAAACAAATTGACATAAAGCCAACTTTACCAAAGTGGCAATGCTACCTTTTTGCCATTTTTGGATTAATTCAATGTGTAATCTTCCATTGATCAGAATAATGCCTTAAACCATTGAGTTTGCATTCAATTTTTGAGTGTGGAAGGGTTTAGATACCTGTAAGCAAGTACAAGCAAAGCAGGACAGAAATTGCAACTTGTAGCAACATGAAAAATGACATGGATCAAAGTGACATTTTGCCAAATTCAAACCTTCGATTCTCCCTAACCACAAATGATTTTGGAGAGTTCTTAGACATTTTGGAAATCTTGTAACATGCTATACCATACATCTTTGAAATGAATTTTGAGATTCCAATTGGAACTATGTGAAAAATTTCCATGAAGATATGTCAAAATCTTGCCTAAACTAGGGCAAAATTTCACTAAGTTAGAAAGTTTTTGGACCCTTATTCATAAAATCATAACTTGAGATCCAAGAATCTTTTGGGAAAACTTTGTGAATCAAATCTGTAGATTTTGTGGAGGACTACAACTTTTATGTTGGAAGTTTTCTTTGAATTCAATTGCATCATGGTGAAAAAGTTGGGCAAAGTTGGAAAAAAATAAGAAATTTTCATAACTTAGAAAATTTCTAAGTTATGAAAATTTTCCATTTTAAACCCTAATTTGTAAAATTAGGTTTCTTGGTGAACAAGTTTCATGTTTTGACACATCTTGATGAAAAATGACCCTTGGCACTTGATTTTGACCAAAAAGTCAAAGTTTGACTTTTCAGTGTACAGTTGATTTTTGATCAGTTGACTGGAAAATTCATTTGTCAATCCAATGCATTTGAGATCTTTTGAACCTTGTGATTAGGTCAAGATGATGCCATCTAGTCCTTGAATCCATGCTTGAACCCAATTTTCCATTGGCTAGGTAAAAAATCAGAAATTTTCCTTCTGCAGTCAAAACCCTAAAAATGACCATTTTGCCCTTTTGATGATCTGATCAAATTTCTTAAGGAGTTGTGATCCAAACTTGATCAAATGGTTCCTATGAGTCTATAATGTTGCTGTGGATAAAAAATTATGAGGTTTGACTGTAAATTGGCCACAATTGACTTTTTCCCCAATACAGCTGATTTTTAGGTCAACCGTCCAATTGATTGGGCAAAAATTTGATTCAAGGCTTGCAACTTGGTATGAGCAATATTAGAGGTCCAATATGAAGTATTAAAGTCACATGAGCATTGGAAGTCCAAAAATCCCTGTGCAAACTCAAACCCTAATCTCAGGTCAACAGTGCAAGGAGATGTCTTAAGCAGTGCAAACCCTAGCTTGGTCTTGAGTCCAAAGAGTCTTGTGAGGGGAAATCTTGATGAAATGAGAGGGAAAATTTTGGGGTACAATAGGAGGTATCACCTACAACCCCTACTTAGCCTTAAGACAGTTTGGTTAGGCCCGAAGGGATGGCCCGCACGAAATGCTGATTCAAGATTTGGTATTTGATTACGACAACAACGATCAAGGTCTTCACCAGAGATTTATCCGAGATTGGAGGATGTTGAACAAGGTAGATAGCAAGACTTTGGGGCATAAAAATTCCATCCCTCTTGATCCTTACCTCAAATGGGTACGAACTCATGCTCAGAGTCTTATGATGCCTTATCCCTCCTTTCTCCCGGTAATCATTGAGCCTATCATGGAAGGAGATGTTCCATATACTATCCTACATCCTGACATGCCCACCTCTCTTAAATACCTACAAAGGGATTGGATACAACTCAAAGGGGAGCGAGATACTTTCGAAGTCCAATTCCACGCAAACGAGAAGAAGGTTTTGCAACTCACTAGGCTACTTCATGAGGAGCATACTCTGAATGCCTACATTGCACCAAAGAGGATGTGAACCACCTTTTTATCTTAGAGTTTTTTTATTATTTAGCCCAAGGAGGCACTGATGTACTCAAGCTTTAATTTATTAATATAATGTGTGTTTCCTTTTTGTCTAAAACAAATTTGAATCTTAAAATCCTTGAAATCATTGCATATGCATTTACCATTCATCATAACATAAGCAGGTTTCTTGCAACAAGTCTCCTCATCTCTCTACTGTTTATTTCAGTAAGATGGATCTTGAGAAAACGGTGAAGGACCTCCCAGCTTAGAATGCACAGTTTCAACAGTTGTTCTTAACTCTAGCCAAAGGACAAGAAGAGTTGAAGACCTTGCTGGTTAAGGAGAAGAAAAAGAAGACGAAGAAGATAACCGGAGTTCTAAACATGGGAAGAAGATTCCAAGGGCAAACAAGAAGGGTCGTAGACTTTGCAACGACATTCAGTGAGAAAGACAATCAAGATGGGAAGGGCAAAGAAACAGTTGTCCAGTCAGAATCAGAAGAGGAAGAGGAAGAGGAAGACTATTTTGAAGAACAATATCCTTCAGACAACGACAAGTATAAGCATCTAGAAGAGCGGTTGAGCACAATGGAAATCCAAAAATTGCATGGATTGGACTTTGAGGAGGTTGGATTAGTGTCGGGGATTGTCATTCCCCCAAAATTCAAAGCACCTATGTTCGCCAAATATGAAGGAGTCGCATGCCCCAAAATGCATCTCTGGTCCTATGTGAGGAAAATCCAGCCCCATACCGCTGACAAAGACTTATGGGTACACTTCTTCCAAGACAGTTTGTCTGGAACTCAACTTGATTGGTTTTATCAGTTAGAAAGAGCCAATGTTCATAACTGGGAAGATCTTGATGCAGCCTTTTACAAACAATACCAATACAATGTTGATCTTGCGCCTACCCATACTCAACTCCAGAGTATAACCATGGTTTCAAGTGAAGGCTTCAAGGACTATGCGCAAAAATGGAGGGACTTGGCCGGAAGAGTTCAACCTCCCCTATCTGAAAGAGAATTAGTAGACATGTTCTTGGGAACCTTGTCTGGTCCCTTCTTCAATCACTTAATTTGGAGTTCATCGGCGGGTTTTACTGAACTAATATTGACCAAAGAAAGGGTAGAAGCCGGGATAAAGAATGGAAGGATTCAAAAGGATGAATGCTCTGCTGTTTTAAGGAAGCTATTCATCGGAAAGAAAGAAGTGGTTTCTGTATATCCTCAGAGAAACCAAGATAGGGCCGAACACCGTCCAATGGTGGGGGCTGTTATGATTCTTAAACCTGCGCCTGATCAGCAAAGAAACAACCAACCAAGAATGGAAAGACCATTCTGAAAATTCACATGATTTAATATGAGATTATCCCAAGTGTTGCCGCATTTGTTAAGATCTAACCTAGTGACCTTAAAAGAAGCTTCGAAGAACCCTAACACAACATCTCCTCACTATCATCCTAATGCCCGTTGTGCATACCACTCTGAGAGTCCCGGCCATGACACTAACAACTGTTGGGCTCTGAAGAACAAAGTACAAGACCTCATTGAAGCCAAAGATATTGAATTCGATGCGCGAGAAAAGCCCAATGTCATTTCTGCCCCTATGCCCAAACACGGCCATAATACCAATGCCATTGAGGAATATATGTTTGTTACTTTAGTTGATGAACTTATGACCCCACTCCTGACTATCAAAAAAAATTTATTGAATGCCGGTGTATTCCCAGGCTGTGATGAAAGCTATCATTTCTGTTTGTCCTCACCAACCAACTGTCCGTTGTTGAAAGAAGGCGTTCAGTGCCTAATAGATAACAAGGAAATTTTGTTCGAGAAGACTTCTATTCCAACTGTTTCTTATAATGATGTTTCCATTGTGACCATTTCCAAAAATTCTTCCAGGGTATCCACCAAAAGACCCATTATAATTACATCAGTTCCAAAAGTATCTCCTTTGATAATTACAATGCCTGGACCAATCCCGTATTCGTCAGACAAAACCGTACCATGGAATTATGGAGGGGATGTCTACTACCACGGTATCAAGCAAGATTGGCCAGTTGCTGAAGATTCAAGTTCTAAGAAGGTTGACTCCAATATCAGTAATATTGCAGGAACTAGCAAGATCACCCGAAGCGGAAGAATATTCTCTCCAGAAATTGCTCCCCCAAAAGCAGTTTCTGGACTCGTAATCATTCTTGTTATTGTTGCTCCTCCAAAGGTTGTTCCCAATCCTACAATCATCTCTGCTTATACTCCTATTGACAAAATTATTACAATCCCTGTTATCACTCCTACTGACATTCCTTTTGCCGAGTCAACCGAGACCCGAGGTAAAGGTACTCTGATTGAGCCTGTCTGGACGAAGGCACAATCATTGGCTATTCCTTAAACTTCTCGCAAAGAGATGGAGGAAATCCTAAAGGTCATAAAAAGAAGCGACTACAATGTAGTTGAGAAACTGGGGCAAACTCCATCTAAAATTTCCATGCTGGTGTTACTACTATGTTACGAGGCGCATGCAAAAGCCTTGGTAAAATTCCTGAAAACTGCCCATGTACCCCAAGAAACATCTGCCGATCAGTTCCAAGACTGCATAGCTAGCTTGACTGCAGATAATGGTTTAGGTTTTTCGGATGCTGATTTAATGCCAAGAGGGAGGAAGCATAATGAGGCATTGCATGTCTCAGTGGAATGCAGGGGACAAACTCTGGCTCATGTCTTGGTGGACACTGGCTCATCTCTGAATGTATTGCCTAAAAAAGCTCTCGATAGGCTTGACTGTGAGGGATTGACATTGAAGCTAAGCAACACAGTAGTGATGGCCTTTGAAGTCTCAAAAAAGATGGTGCATGGGGAAGTGGATATCCCCATAATGGTTGGAACCCAAACATTTTATTCAACTTTTTATGTAATGGATATTCGCCCTTCATATTCCCGCTTGCTAGGCCGACCATGGATTCATAATGCTGGCGTTGTTACTTCTACACTGCACCAAATGCTAAAATATCCAATTCAAGGGAAGATTATTACCGTTCATGGAGAAGAAGAGTATATGATCAGCCATCTCAATTCCTTCAGATATGTGGAATTATATGGTGAATTTATTGAAACTCCATTCCAGTACTTTGAAGAAGTCCCTGCAAGATGTGGCAGTAACTAAGGCTGTGTCTCAAGTTCCGAAGATCACAAGGCCTCCGCTCAGGATGTTGTCTTTGAAGGATGCCAAGGGAGTGATAGAAGAAGGTGGGTGCACTATTTAGGGACAACTCCCAGATATCCTATACAAATCTGACAAGTTTGGCCTGGGTTTCACTTCAGGTGCCCAGAAGGCTGTACGCCGCGCCCGTGCTGGAGGACCACCCTTGAAGATCATCAACCACCAAGTCAGCTCCGTAGAGGATGATGAAGACAGCTACAACCTGGAGGATTGGATCTTTCCAACTGTCGGTGGAGGGCTCAGCAACTGGGAGGCTAGAGATTTCGTCCCGATCACTTTTATCCCACAGTAATTTGTCTTTACATTTTGTTGGATCTGTAATATTAAAACAATTCAGACTCTTAAATCCTTGTGTCTTACCCGAGGCACAATGGTCCATTTGTAAGGGTTATTATCTCATTTCCATATGAAATTAATGAATCATGGACGTTATTGCATACAAACTTTGTGCTCATTGTTTTTCTTTTTACATTTTCATTTCTTTCAAAGATAGTTATACCCTTACACACACTCACACTCACACTCACAATGTAGGTCTACATCCATTCAGGATCCCATGGGTAACGGTTCTACTATGGCCTTCGGTGACTCTAAAAATCTAATCTACCAAGCCGAAGACAAAGGTGAGGAAGATTGTGAAGTACCAGGAGAACTTTCCAGATTACTACAAAAAGAAGAAAGAACCATTCAGCCCCACGAGGAACCCGTGGATACAATCAACCTAGGTACCGAAGAAGACAAAAGAGAAGTCAAGGTGGTTGCCAATCTGGAACCCGGTGTCAAGGAGCGTCTAATTCAGTTGTTACACGAATATGTTGAGGTCTTTGCCTGGTCGTATGAAGACATGACAGGACTTGATGCAAATATTATGGTACATTGTCTACCTACAAAAGAGAATTGCCCACCAATAAAACAAAACGTTCGTCGAATGCGACCAGATATGTCGGAGAAGATTAAAGTAGAAGTCATGAAACAATTCAATGTTGGATTCTTGGCCGTCACCTCCTATCCGAAATGGGTTGCCAATGTTGTTCCCGTACCCAAAAAGGACGGTAAAGTACGAATATGCATGGACTATAGATATTTGAATATGGCAAGCCCTAAGGATGATTTCCCACTTACCCACATTGATATTCTAGTTGAAAATATGGCACAACACAAAGTGTTTTCCTTCATGGATGATTTCTCAGGTTACAACCAAATTAAAATGGCGCCTGGGGACATGGAGAAAACAACCTTTGTCACACAATGGGGCACATTCTGCTATAAGGTGATGCCAATCGGACTGAAGAATGTTGGGGCAACCTATCAGCGGGCCATGGTAGCTCTATTTCACGACATGATACATCACGAAATAGAGGTCTATGTGGACGACACGATATCTAGATCTCAAACAGAAGAAGAGCATCTTGATCATTTACAGAAACTGTTTTAGAGGTTAAAGAAGTATAAGTTGAGGTTGAATCCAAATAAGTGCACATTTGGGGTGAAAGATCAAATAATCAAATGGAATACGAGTTCCAAACTTCTTTCGAAAAGATCAAAGAGTACCTACAAGAACCTCTTGTTTTGATGCCACCAGTTGAGGGAAGACCGTTATATATGTATCTAACTGTTTTAGAAAATTCAATGGGGTGTGTGCTGGGGCAGCATGACGAGTCTGGCCAAAAAGAGCATGCTATTTATCACCTGAGCAAAAAGTTTACTGACTGTGAAACAAGATATTCACTGCTCGAGAAAACTTGTTACGCTCTGGCATGGGCTGCTCGCCGGCTAAGACATTATATGCTGACCCATACTACCTTGTTGATATCTAAAATGGATTTGATAAAGTAAATCTTCGAGAAACCTTCCCTCTCTGGGAGAATAGTGAGATGGCAGATGATCCTGACAGAATATGACATACAGTATACTACCCAGAAAGCAATAAAGGGCAGTGTACTAGCTAATCACCTTGCTATCCAAGCTGTGGAAGACTAACAGTCCATGAAGTTCGAATTCCTAGATGAAGACATCAAGATGGTAAACAACTATGAAGAATTCAGACTATAAAACGGACCTGAACAAGGATCCCGATGGACCCTGGTTTTTGATGGGGCATCTAACGCACTCGACAATGATATTGGTGTTGTACTCATATCTCCTGAAGGTTGTCATACTCCCTTTACTGCAAGACTCTGCTTCAATTGTACAAATAACATGGCAGAATATGAAGCGTGCATCTTTGGTCTCAAAGTTGCCATAGATTTGGGGATCAAATCCTTGAATGTATTCAGAGATTCAGCTTTGGTCATTAGCCAGATCAAAGGGGAATGGGACTCCAAACACCCTAACCTTATCCTTTATAAAGAACATGTTTTGAAATTGCTCCCAC
Source organism: Vicia faba (assembly GCA_948472305.1). Lineage (NCBI taxonomy): Eukaryota > Viridiplantae > Streptophyta > Magnoliopsida > Fabales > Fabaceae > Vicia > Vicia faba. The sequence continues at coordinate 971,606,278 of OX451741.1, read as the reverse complement.
ACTTTCAAAAGATTACCTTAGAGCATTTCCCGCGAGAAGAAAATCAGCTAGCAGACACACTGGCCACAATGTCATCTATGTTTAAACTTAAATGGGATAACGAGGCTCCCCAGATCATCATTGAATGAATGGATGAACCAGCACACTGTCACGAGATTAATATTGAAGAAGTTGTGGACCAGCCTTGGTTTCACGAATTCAAGAGGTATCTCGAAACCCAAGAATATCCAGAAGGAGCTTCAATCAATGATAAGAAGTTTTTAAGGAGATTCTCTGCTAAGTTCTTCCTTAGTAATGGCATTCTCTACACACGCAACCATGACTCTATGTTACTCCGGTGCATAGACAAGGTTGAAGCAGAAAGGATCATGGCTGAGTTACATGAAAGCACTTTTGGCACCCATTCCAGTGGGCATACAATGGCGAAGAAAATCCTACGGGCAGGCTATTACTGGTCTACCATGGAAGCATATTGCTATCAACACTCTCGAACCTGCCACAAGTGTCAGATTTATGCTGACAAGGTGCATGTACCTCTGGTTCCTCTGAATGTCTTGACGGCTCCTATGCCCTTCTCTATATGGGGGATTAATATGATTAGGGAAATCAAGCCAGCAGCCACCAATGGACACCGCTTCATCTTAGTGGCCATTGACTATTTTACAAAGTGGGTGGAAACAACTTCTTTCGCTTCCGTTACCAAGAATGTCGTCACCCGATTCATCATGAAGAATCCCATCTGTCGTTACGGTATCCCGGAGAGGATCATTACAGACAATGGTACAAACTTGAACAATACTATGATCACCGCCTTGTGCGAGCAATTCAAGATCCAGCATCACAATTCTTCCCTTTACCGGCCGAAGATGAAGGGTGTTATCGAAGCCGCGAATGAGAACGTTAAAAAGATCATACAGAAAATGATAGTCACATACAAAGACTGGCATGAGATGCTACCATTCTCTCTCCACGGATATCGTACCACAGCTCGCACATCAACCGGGGCAACACCCTACTCTCTGGTATACGGCATGGAGGATGTCTTGCCTATTGAGGTCGAGATCCCCTCTCTAAAAATTATGAAGGATACAGGGCAGAATTAAGAAGATTGGATCTAGACTCGACTTGATCAACTAAACTTAATTGATGAGAAAAGGCTTACTGCTGTCTGCCATGGTCAAATGTATCAAAAACGGATGATCAAGGCTTTCAACAAAAAGGTCAGACACCAAGTATATCAAGTTCGGGGTCTAGTGATCAAACGCATCATACTACTGCAAAGTGATACTATGGGCAACTGGACTCCTACATACAAAGGACCATTTGTAATCAAAAGTATATTCTCGGGTGGAATAATGATCTTGACCACCATGGATGGAGACGACCTGCCACACCTTGCGAACACAGACATAGTCAAAAGATAATACGCATAAGAGACCCGCTAGGTTGACACACCTAGGCAAAACAAGGGATTCCCGACGAACCAGAAAGGTTTGGGAAAAAATTAGGGATAAAAAAAAATCTATACACCCGACAAGTTAAAAACCCGAAAAGGAGACTTGGGCAAAAAAGGGTTTCCTGGTGGACTGAAAACCCGAAAGGGCAGTCCAGGAAAAAGTTAGGGAATTAAAGCGTATGACTATGTCTCGTTAGATCACGTTATGGACAACCTTTGGCTTCAACTGACATACTCCGAGGTTCTGATCAATTCAATCATCTTCGGACGAGGCAACAAATAGACAAGATGCTCAGAGATACGAAGGCTATAGCAGAATGGGAACCCCATGGGATTATTGCACGTAGCTATCTTTTCTTTGTATCAAAATTTTCATTTCTAACAACGGTGTTCTCTTACTAGAATGTTTGTCTCATTGTACAAAAATACTTACTCAAAATCAATACAAAGATATCCCTTTGAAAGTGCAAAACTATCTATTTTTCTTTACTCTTGTGTTTTGTTTACAAAAATGTCCAAGGATTTATTGTTGAACATATGCATGTGAATATAATTACTGTTTACAAATAAACAAAATAGAAAGACAATCACTGAGGGATTTAAGGTAGGGAAATGTCTCTAAGTTATTTCCATAAAAAAACCCCTCAGTATGCAGTTTAATCCCCAGCGGAACAGAGCTTCCAATTATTAATCCCCAGTAGAAGTCGTTCAATTTCTCCGGAATCCTCAACATGATTTTACAGGCAGTACATGGCATTTCCCTTACAACAGAGTTTATTTATCTAAGCGGAAATTCATCGACACCTCAACTTCACAACATGAAGACTTACACCCTATATCCACAGCAGTAATCAGGGATTTATCTTCCCCAAAGCCAAAAACAAGTTCATCAAATTTGCTCACATACGCATACATCGCATCCATATATCATAAACATTGATAACACGAATACATTATATCATGCATTTCATACAACATCACTTTGCATTTTAGCTAACATTTTACCCTTTTCAGGATAAGGTTAAAAGCTACCATTAACAATGTTCAAAGTTTGCAGATACAATACAGATACGCCCCATATGCGGATGCCATTCTGATACTCATTCAGAGTCTCTTTCAGATACAGTATAGATACGCTCCAGACGCGGATGCCATTCTGATACTCGTTCAAAGTTAGCTTTCAGATACAGTTCAGACACGCTCCAGACACTGACGTCATTCTGATACTCAGTTAACTTTCAGATACAGTTCAGATACGCTCCAGGCACGGATTCCATACTGATACTCATTCAGATTCCTTTCAGACACAGTACAGATACGCTCCATACGCGGATGCCATTCGGATACTCATTCAGAGTCAGCTTTCAAATACAGGTCAGACACGCTCCAGACACGGACGCCATTCTGACACTCGGTCAACTCTTAGATACAGTTCAAATACGCTCCAGACACGGATGCCATTTTGATACTCATTCAGATTCCTTTTCAGATACAATACAGATACGCTTCATACACGGACGCCATTCTGATACTCATTCAAACTCTCTTTCAGATTCAACAATCACTTTTGGATGGCATCTACAAGCCCATCTCCAACAACTTTCTATCATCCCTCCAAATGGCATCTTTAAGCCCATTCCCTCTACCATCACATCACCGATAGCAAATTTCTGGGAACTCTAGTGTCCAATCATTTCCACCTTCGAGTCACGAATGGCGAAACTCGTCAATCTAACTCTTCAGGCTTAAGAATTGAACAGGGGTAGCTGTTGTACCCTAAAATTTTCCCTCTCACTTATCAAGAATTTTCTCACAAGATCTCCCTTGACTCAAGACTGCATTAGGGTTTGATCAGCTCAAGACACCTCCTTATGCAGTGATGACCAAAATTAGGGTTTGATTTTGCACAAGGATTTTTGAGCTTTCTATGCCCCATATTATTTTCATGGATCATTGTGGACTCCCAAGATTACTCATGTCAAGTTTCAAGCCTTGGATCACATTTTTTATCAGTCAATTGAGTAGTTGACCTAACAATCAGTTGTATTAGGGAAAAAGTCAACTATGGTCAATTTATAGTCCAACTTAATTATTTTTGATCCACATCAACATTTTAAACTCATATGTATCACTTGATCAAGTTTGGACCACAAATCCTCAAGAAATTTGATCAAATCTCCAAAAGGGCAAAATGGTCCAAATTAGGGTTTTGACTGGGAAAGGGCAATTTCTGATTTTTTGACCTAACAAAAGGTCAATTGGTTTAAGGAATGATCTCAAGAGTACAATTTCATAATTTTGACCTAATGATATGGTTCAAAACATTGCAAGTACATTGGATTGACAGATGAATTTTGTAGTCAATTGATCAAAAGTCAACTGTATACTGAAAAGTCAAACTTTAACTTTTGATCAAATTCAAGTGCCAAAGATCATAGTTCATCAAAACATGTCAAAATATGAAACTTATTCATCAAGAAATCAAAAAGTCAAGATTTCATTTTGAAAAGTCAAAATTTCTAAACTTAGAAATTTTTCTAAGTGTTGGAAATTTCATGTTTTTTTATAACTTTGAGCAAAAGTTTCACCATGATGCATGATGATTCAAGAGAAACTTCCAACATGAAATTTGTATATCTCCATGAAGTCTACAACTTTGCTTTACACAACTCCTTCCAAAAATGTTTGGATCTCAAGTTATAATTTTATGAACATGTGGTCATGAAACTAAACACTTAGTGAAATTTTGCCCTAATTTGGCCAGGATTTTGACCTAACTTCATGACACTTTTTCATATAGTTCCAAGGGTAACCTTTAAAACCAATTCAAATATGGGTTGTAGAGCACAATTCAAGCTTTCCAAAATGTCAAAGAACTCCTTGAGATCATTCTTGAGTATGAAGAATCGAAGAGATGAAGTTAGGGTTTTATCACTTTAATTACAAGTCATTTTAGTGATGAATAAAATTCAAATTCAAACCATGCTGCATAAACACTACTTTTCAGGCCTCAAACTTGTTAGGAACTCCTTAATTAATGGTTTACACAGCTGTTAGAGGCCTCACTTCAAGCATTTAATGCAATGACATGCTTTTTATCCATTTTTGGAAGAAAGGTTACATTGCCATTTTGATAAAGTGACTTTTTGTATAAAACTTGTTCTTGAGCCTTGCACTTATTCTCTTCTGATCAAACAGGTCCTATAACTCATGAGAAATGTTTCAAACACTTACAATCACCCATCCCATGCTTGTACCTCTTCTTGAAATTTGTTTCCCTCTTTTCTTCAAAATCAAGTAACCTAGCAAAAAGCTAAGAACTTGTACTTATGACTTGCCAATGAACTCAAACACTTTTGTTTATACATACACAAACCATTATGACACAAACACACGAATGCTCAAGCCTTGAAAGAACCTAGAACTCAGAATCACACTACACACTTCCATTTTCACACAAACTGACCAAAAACTTGAAACTCATTATCTACTCATGCATTTCTTAGCCTTTTGGTTTCTAAAGATTCTAAACATCATATAGAGTTGGTCCCACACCTTGTTTTAGAACTGTAACACCATTAACACCATCCTCCATTTTCAAAAACTTGGCTCTGCATATTTACTTCTCCAAACCATTTTAGCCATCCATTGTTCAAGCTAATCATTGTATTAGCTTCCTGGGACCTCAAGGAAGCTAACTTGATCATTACCATCACTTGAAACAAGCTCAAACTCAAAACACAATTTCCAATTTTGAGGTAATTTTTTCAACTTTGAACTCTTCATACATGCATCATCAATAGTTTATTTGTGAATAAAAACATGTAGATATCATTGCCCTGAAGCTAACCATGTCCATAGTTTCCATTAATTTTGCTTGAGCTTAGAGAATTTTGAAACTGAAATTTCTGATTTTTAGGATTCAGATTAGGTCCATTAAAATTCATGCTTATCTTTGATCTATAGTTTTAATGCTTTACATTTCTGAAACCGTGAGAAAATTTGCTACAAGTTTCATGTTTACAGTTTTCACTTTTGATGAGAAATGAGCAAGTTACAGTTGGTCTGGCTGGAGGTTAAAGATGAAGTCATCAGGGCGCGTTTTGCCTTGTATATTTATTGTATTGCTTATGTTAACTGATGTATAGCCACCCCAGTGGTAGAAGCGCGCGACTGTAACCTTTGGGACCTGGATTCGAGCCTCAGTGGTACCCTTTGCATTTTTTCACATTTTACTTTCAGATTTTTGTCTTTTTGGCAGGCGCTGGGCCTCTTTGGGCCTGACTTGTTTTTTTAGTTTTGCTTATTAACCCCCTCTAGACTACTGGCACCCCTGGCCCAAGTTTATTTATTTATTTTTTTTTTCATTTTTTTTTTCTTAAATATATGTTCTAATATTAAAAATCATAAAAAAATATAAAAAAATTATATTTTCATTTTAACTTAGTTTATTTTATTTTTCTTCACAAAAAAATATTTTTATTAACTACACCTTATTTATTTTTACTTATTATCTTGTAAATTTAATTAAAACTAAGTTATTTACTTATTTTCTTTTACATCAATTAAAATATATTTTTTTATATAAAAAAGGCCAAAAATATTTTTTATAATGCTATAAATATTTTCAAGACAAAAATACCAAAAAATACTTTTTCAAAACTTATTTTCTTTAAATCAATTAATAGAACTAGGGTTTTATTTAAAATATTTTCTTAATAAATTTAAGTTTAATTAATTATTTTCTTTAATTAATTAGGTTAAGACAATTTTCCTTTTTCTCATGAAAACCAAACAAAGATCCATTTTCTTTATATTTTGCATTTTTGTATACTTATTCATTTGGTACATTGTATCCATTTAAATTCCTTATACATTGATACCCATTCAATATGGTTGTAATAGACTAACTAGGTTTACATTCTTGCAATCCCCATTCAATTTGTATACCCCCTCCCCCAAATGTTGTAATAGCGTAGTAACTTTAAATTCCGCATTTTATCGCTTTATATATAACATGTTAGTAATTAGGGTTTGTATGGAAAGACTAAAACCAAACAATTAGAAAACTCTAATTCAAGACAAAAACGAGCATGAAAACAATACACTTGCACACAAGCACCCCTAGGGTTATTCACTTGGTTGCCTTATACAAAATGGCCATATTACGCATGTAAGGTATCTTAGCAAAAAAACAAGCAAATACAAGATCATAGTCCCTCGATGACGCTATCTAAGTTGCCTTTCAAATGATCTTAGTCCCTAAAATAGAATGCTAAGATACCTTGCAACATTTCTAATCATGGTTATACGATGACCCACGCCCATCCCGTTTACATCCAAAGATAGGGTTACTTACCAAATCAATGGTAAGGTAACAATATCAAAGGAAAAGGAAAATAACCAGAAAGACTTTTGAGTAGGTAGAATGCTCCTAATTACTTTCTCAATTTCAAAACAAACATCCTTACTATTTTCAAAACAATCACTTACACTTTCAAACATCTTACAAACTTGAAAATATTTTCAAAAGATCAACATCTTTGTATACATTCTTACAAACAAGAATCATTACAAAGATTGCCTAAACAATAGCCTCTTTACAAAATATTTTCAAAAACCACACCAAGCACAATTTCAAACAAAAAGCAAGTGATCTAGCAAATAACTAAGAGCCCATGGAAAACCATGGATGAAAAGGGTGCTAATATCTTCCCTTTTCATAATCTACCCCCCGATCAAACGCAAAACCTTCAAGTTAGTTCTCCCACTGTATCACAACATGGTACAAACAAATTATTCCATTCCACTACCATGAAGAACGGATGTTGAGTACGATCTTGTCTCCCACGTGATTATTCAAGCTTCCAACTTTCTAGAAGTTCCAGAAATACCCTTCAGCGATTATAATATATTTTGGCTATATAAGGGCTTGAAGACTATGAGAGAAGGTTGTTAATTCACATTCTCAAAAAACTATTCATACGCTTTCATTTCTCTAGTCTTTTTTTTAAAATTTATTTACTTATTCGCTTGTGTAGAAGCATATCTTTTGTAAACAAACCTTGTTCAAACAGTTGTTTGATTTTCCTTAAGGGACCAGTTGGTCAGGATCCTTCAGAAGTCTAAGATTAATGTGTCTTAGATATTTTAATGTTAGTCACATGCAGTTAGCTTGTGCATTGTAATAATATGTTTGATTATTGGATTAATACCTTGTTGAGAAAGGTGAAATCACCTTGGTGGGTGGACTAGACTAGCTTGATAGTTTTCAAGTGAACTAGTATAAATATAACTTATTCTTCCCTTCTTGCATCATATAATTATTACCACTAAGTGAAGTAACTTGTTATGGTTCAAAGGGGATTTTAACAGGAAAAGTTTTTTATTTAAAACCCAATTCAAACCCCCATTTCTTATGTTTTTCACACCCCCCCTCTTTCGACTATTGCGTCTGATATGGATCTGAGGTTCACGTCATAGTTCTGGGAGGGTTTGTAGAATTATTTTGGTACTAATATGAGGTTGAGTTTTTCATATCATCCACGGACGGACGGCCATACAAATAGGATTATTCAATCTTTTGAGGATTTGTTGAAGGCTTGTGTGTTAGAACAAGAAGGAGCTTGAGATAACCATTTTTCGTTGATTGAGTTTACTTATAATAATAGTTTCCATTCTAGTATTGGAATGGCACAGTATGAGGAATTTTATGATAGAAGGTGTAGAACTATGTTTTGTTTGTATGAGTCAGTCGATAGTGTTGTGCTCGAACCTGAGATTGTACAGGAGATGAATGACAAGATCAAGATGATCCAAGAGAGGATGAAGGCTTTGCAGAATTAACAAGAGATTTATCATGATAAGAGGAGGAAAGCACTTGATTTCCAACAGGGAGATCACATGTTCTTGAGTGTTACTCTGGTAACTGATGTTAGGAAAGCTCTAAAGTCGTGAAAGCTTATGCCGCATTTTGTTGGTCCATATCAGATTGTTAAGAGGGTATGCGAGGTGGCCTATCAGATTACTTTATCTCCATCACTTGCAAATCTTCATGATATGTCTCATGTATCTCAATTGAGGAGGTACGTTCCGAATCCTTCACATGTGATCCAAATGGATGATGTACAGGTGAGAGATAACCTGACAGTTGTAACATCACCAGTGCGGATAAAAGGTTGGAAAGTGAAGCAATTGCGGGGTAAAGAGATTGCTTTGGTGAAGATACTGTGGGATGGACCAACTGGTGGAAGTTTGACTTGGGAGCATGAGGATCAGATGTCAGAGTCGTACCCGACTCTGTTTTCCTCAGGTAATTTTTTAGGACAAAATTTTTTTAAGTAGGAGAGAGTTGCAACACCCCAGATTTTAGAATTTAATTATTTGTTTGATTATATGTGATTTATAGTGAGTTATGTGATGTATATGTGGTATGTGGTAGAATAGTGTGAATTAAGATACTAATTAGGATTATTTAAATTAAATAATTTAGTTTATGTTATTTAGAATTATATTAATAGAATATATAGTATATTAAGGTGAAAAATAGAGAATAAGGGAAGGGTGGTGATATGTGAAGATAAGTGAGGGTAAAAGGGAAATATTTGTTCTGGACTGGCCCAATGACTGGAATTGACCCAATATGCTTCCACCTTTAACGTGGCCCAATAGCTTTGGCCCACTAACTATAGTCCTCGGCCGAGCACACTTGGTCAATCACACTGCGAGAATATCAGGTGAAATTCTGACTGTCAAATCTCAGATGTCCTAAAGAATATCGAGACACCGGATCCGACTTCACAAAATGGCAAGGTATAGACAAAAACAATAACTAGGCAGGAATATAAAAAACACACGATATGATTACCCAGTTCAGAGACAACAACTCATACTCTAGGAGCTACCAAGACAGGTACGAAATCATTAAGATAGTATCAAATTTTAGACCACACAACAACCACACCCGGTTGCAATCTATGCACTTAATCACTACCCTTCCTATGACTTCTACCTAAGACACACTTAGGTATGAGGACCTCCTCAAATCCCTCTTCAATCACACTCAACAATTTGAGCAACTCTAAACACAGTAGAGATAACACAATGGAAGTCACTTTTCTAAGACACATAATTCTCAATGCTTAAAGGCTCGTGAGAAATGACAACAAATGCTCTGTGCTTAACAGCTTTGGAGGTCTAACATTCAACGCCTACAGGCTCGTGAAGGTTTGAGAGGAACTTGCCACCCAACATATAAGGATTCTAAAAACCCTAAAAAATATACATCCAAGTTCCACCTAAAACTAGGTTAATGCCAATCTATTTATAGAGTTAGTATAAACTGGGTTGGGATTCAAAACCACAACAATGAGACTGCACAAAGTCTGCAAAATAACCTCCAAGAAATAGGTCTTCAATCCAAACTTTCCTAAATTGTCTCCAATTATAAAAAGTGTGTAAATCTTCGAAAATGAACATATAATCTCTGATTTATAATTCTTGAACGCCACATAAGCTAACTGAATATTTCCAGAATATTTAGTAGCTAACAAGACAGCTGATATAATAGCTAATAGCTACTACAGACATGATATCATATCCGCCAGGTTGGGACATCTTCATTCGACATGTTGAAATAGACTTGTTGGGACATCTTTGTTCAACATGTTGCTGCTAGGTTGATTTTACCAAAATGCATGGCAATCTTAAGGAAAATACAATCTCCCCCTTTGGCGCATTTTGGCTAAAACAACCAGATAATCCTTGTATAAAAACAAAATATGTTTGAACAAAATCAAACAAAAAACAGAAGCAAAGCATCAGGAAAAAAAAAAAGCAAGGTTAGCAGCACAACAACAAAAATTAGAGAAAACAACTGCATGTTACTCCACAATAGAGAACCTAAATTCTCAATATGATGTTAAGACATCTTGTCTAACATATTTTTCAGATAGCAGCATAGTAGAAGCTCCCCGTTAAAACCTGCTATCACACAACGGAGAAACATAAATTCTCCCCCTCAACAATTACAGTAGTACCTATTCCAGCACCCTCAATATTATACTGCTCCCCCTTTTTAGCCATAAAATGCCAAAGGTAAGCATATAACATTAGTAAACCAAAATTTAAAGCACCTAAAAGTTTTTAAAGTAGAAAGGTGCGGAAAATTAAAATTATCGTGAGCATGTAGCCCTTACATCATCAAAAACCAAAATAAAACAGGAACAAGGAAGGACAACCAACATCAGAGAAATTACTATCTTCAACCGTGATTAGGATCAGCGTCACCATCAGAGCTTGAGTCCTAATTTTTTTCATCAGCTACATCACTTGAAGATGCATCATCGTCAGTTGTACTCATAAGACCAATATCGGAGGCCAAAACAAAAATACTTTTGTCACCCGAGTGATTATCATTACCTTTAGCTTGCCTGGTATCATCCTCAATTAGAGCATTGATCAATCCATCCAGTTTGGCTTTCCGTGTAGTGTTAATTCTGATAGAGTCTGCCAACTCTCTACGCATATCCTTCAGCTCAGTAATTAATTCTCCTTTTTTTCAGTTTTGGGTACTGGTGCCTGCATAGATGTTATAACAATGTCTAGAACATGTGTTCCACCAAATAATTTGTGATGTAGGGAGAGAACTCTTTCTCTTTTTAGCAATATCAGTAGGTAGCAAAATTCTAGGATGTTGGTCCAAGACAATTCTTCATCTAAGGGAGGGAAAGCAAATGGGAATCTTCACAATTGTAGATACAGCTTGCTTCATGATTTGATCAAAGATGTATTTCCCATAATCAAAACTTCTTGCAGTGCAAACAGTAAAAATGAACTTCCCAAGACCAGTGGATATAGTAGATGTATGATGACTGGGCACCCAATTAACAGTCGAAATCATGTGTTGTATTGCATATTTGACCGTGAGGTTTCCTGATGACATTTTTCCATTCTTAGGCCAATTCTCCACTTGTTCACCTGTGAGCTTCTTACATATTTCATCATGCAAACTCTCTACCTCAGGTTGAGGTTCTTCAGTTCTACCAAGAAACTTGTTGATCATTAATGGAGATAAACTCACAATTTTATTTCTTATCACAACCTTCCCGTATTTTTTACTATTTTCAACATTGCATTCATCAGAGATGCTCATAACAAATTCTTTGACCAGCTTTTCATAACAATGACCAAAGTTAGTAACAGTCTTCATCAGACCAGCATTTTCTATAAGTTTAACAACATCAGGACATTTTTGAAAGTCCTTACCTAACTCTCTTTCCAAAGCTACCCTTCTCAAGTCAACATACTTCTGGTTACCAGGATGGATGAGGACTTTACTCATTGGAGAATGCTTCTGACCAGAACAAAAAAATTTTATGAGTAGATTTCTTTTGAGGAGTGATGTCCTCAACATCTTTTGCAACATCATACTCAGAATCTCCAAAAACAACCTTCCTCTTTTTAGTAGGAACGATCACTTCACTTTGAGACCTTGGAGGCCCGTGCATCATTGTCCTTCTGCAACTCTTTTGAGTACTACCTCTTATTTCGTCAATCTTCCCTTTACCTTTCTCAGAAAGTGAGTTACCAGTTAATATAGGTTTTCTTTTTCTGGTCTTAAGTCTTCTGGCTATACTAAAACTCTTTATTATTGGTTCATCATCAGAAGTCAGATCATCCACTTCAACCATATCCCTAGTAGTAACATCAGCTTTTTTTGCGGCGTCTCACACGAGCCATATGCAAAGGAGCAGGTTTCTCGGTTATGTCCTCAGCTGCCTTACCAACATTCGTTCCTATTTCCATAGATGTTGGATCATCAAATTTGACATCTTCACCTACTCTTTTCAATACATTTGTTACAAATTTCCTACGTCTCTGATCTAGGTTATCATTTTCTTCCTCAGACAAACTATCATCAAAGATGATAGGTCCAATGGGATTTGTCCTCTCAAGCTCATTTTCATTACTAGAATCTGCCATATTCTTATCAGTGATAGATAGGAGAGTCTTACCAGAGGTTTTGGCAGCTTTTGGTTTTAACGATCTTTCCTCTTCTGGAACGAATGCAGGAACAACAGATAAAGAAACAATATCTAAAACAGGTCAGACGGATTTTTCCCTTCTGCTGAATCCATCTTCCTTGAGATTGAGTTAGGGTGATAGATTTTCTTCACCAGAACCATGCTTGAGGTCACTAGAAGGATGTTTAGACATTGTTGAATTTTTTGAGAATGTTATCGTTACTACACAAGAGTATAATATCGCCCAAAAGAAGTTTGATTGAATAAGAACATTCGTCTATAGGAAACAATAGGTTTTAGATAAGTCGTGCCTCCAAGTGATTGGGTTTTGATGATATGGGATTAGGTATACACGGAGGTAAAATTATTTGAATTTTTTATTTGCCCAAATAATTAGCATTAACTGTTGTGATTCCCTATTCTTAAGCACTTCTAGTGCTTCTCCTAATTTTTTAACAATTACCCATTTGTAAACTCACTTATCAAATATAACTCGATCCATCATATCCGAAGATTTGTCATTCATGAACTTGACACTTCCTGGTTGAATAAGACTTTTCTTAAAATCTGGTATGCTCAAAATGTCGCAGTATGATGTCCTGACATCCTGTGTGACTTTATAAACATAATACATCTGTCTTGGATTAAGCTTACTACTTTGATCCATCTGACAAATTATAGAGTTCTTAGTCTCTTCAAAGTTCCACACATAACAGTTATCTTTTGACCGACTTCCTTTCATGATGATCTCACCCATATTGTCTATGATCAGACATGCAGAATCAATGAAGTTAACTTTGATGCCATCATCACATAGTTGACTTATAATTAACATATTTCACTCTAGTATTTCTATAAGTAGCACCTCAACAAGGATAGGTTTCCCTGGATAATTCATTTTCCCAACTCCTGTACCTTTCCCTTAGATCCATCTCCATAAGTTACGATTTTGATGCGGAATGGTTTGATTCCCCCCAGAAACTTCTTGATGCTTGTCATGTGTCTTGAACATCCACTGTCAAAGTACCAAGATTCTTCGGCTGAAGCTTTTAGAGATGAGTGAGTAGATTCGTTTGACGTAGCCACTTTAGGAATCCACTCTCTCTTTGAGTTGATACCAGTTTATCTTCTTCCAGGTTGTGAGTTCAATTTGGGATAGCCATGCAGTTTGTAACAATAAATTTTTTATGACCAACACAACCACAATAGTAACACCTCCATTTTTGATTTTTCATTTTGGATCAATGTCTTAGTTGATGTTGGGACATGCGTTCAAACATCATCTATTCTTGATCCTTGACTGAAGAGACAAATTTTATTTCCGAATTTCCTTTTATGTTTTTCACATCTATTCCCTCATAGCGAAGACCTTTAATGTTACATGTACTTCTCCCAGCCTCAAGAATCTCATCTAGAATATCTGAACTATTATCCAGCATTCTCATGGTTTTAATCATATTGTCCAGTTTTGAGTTGAGCAATATAACCTTTTCTTCAAGATCAAAAGTTATAGATATATGATTCACTTTCTCTGCTTGTAGTTTAGCTATGGTTATCTTTAGCACTTCTCTTTGTTGACATGCCTCCTCACTTTTGATGCTCAGCTTCTTATAAGACTCAGTCAGTTCTTAAAATGTAATCTCTTCATCATCAGAATCATAAACTCATGTTAAGGTATTCACTTGTCTAATTGACTCTTCTTCATAGTCACTTTCAGAGTCTTTTCCTTCCCATGACACAGATAGACCTTTCTTCTGTTTCTTGAAGAAATTGGCACACTCAGATTTTATATGTCCAAATCCTTCACATTTATAGCACCTAACTCTTTCCTGACTATGCCTTTTTCCAAACTTGAACCCTCCTTCATTGTCTTGGTCTTTATTGATGTCGAGGGACATGTCCTTGACATTTGACTTAGACTTCCTCAGCAATTTGTTGAATTGTCTCCCTAGTAACACAAGGTCTTCAGATACTCCTTCCAAGTCCAACACATCACAGTATTCTGTGTTTTTAAAACTAGAAGCAAACACTATCTTCTTCTTTTCAGACCTTTCATTGATAGAAGATTCAAATGTCTTAAGAGATCCTACCAGTTCATCCATAGTAATTGTGATTATATCATGATATTCTTCAATGGCAATAACTTTCATGTCAAACATCCTTGGAAGAGACCTGAGCATCTTTCTAATCAATTTATCTTCTGATATCTTCTCTCCAAAATTATTTGAATCATTTGCTATGTCTAAAACAGTCATGTGAAAATCCTGAATGCTTTCATCCTCTTTCATCTCTAGGTTCTCAAATTTTGTCGAGAGTAGTTGAATTTTTACCATTTTTACCTTAGAATTTCCCCCATGAACCTTCTTTAGAATTTCCCAAGCCACTTTAGCATGCTTTCAATTTTTAATCAGCTTGAAGATGTTCTTATCCACTCCATTGAATATGGCATTTAACGCTTTGGAGTTTCCCTGAGCTGATAGCTCATGAGCATCATTCCATTCTTCTTCACGTTTCAGCATATCAGTGACCTTCCCTTCTGCATCTAAGACCTTTGGAGGATCCCATCCTTTAATAACATTCCTCCAGGCCTTGTCACCCGAGGATTTTATGAAGGTTTCCATACGAGGTTTCCAACTGCATTGTTGGTACCATCTAGCATCGGTATTTTAACCACAGTTCTACTATCCATGTCCATTGTACCATAAAGTATCTTCCTAAATCTCACTCAGATTCAGAGCAGGATGCCTTCTCTGATACTAATTAAATTTCTAATTGTCATATCCCGGATGTCCTAAAGGATGTCGAAACACCAAATTCAACTTCACACAATGGCAAGGTATAAACAAACACAATAATTAGGCAGGAAGATAAATAACACACTATATGATTACCCAGTTCAGAGACAATAACTCCTACTCTAGGGGCTACCAAGCCAGGGGTGAAATCACTAAGATAGTATCAACTTGTAGACCATACAATAACCACACCCAGTTACAATCTACACACTTAATCACTACCCTTCCTATGACTTCTACCTAACACACACCTAGGTATTAGGCCCTCCTCAAATCCCTCTTGAATCACACTCAGCAATTGGAGAAACTCTAAACACAATAGAGATAACATAATGGAAGTCACTCTTCCAAGACACACAATTCTCAATGTTTAAAAGCTTGTGAGAACTAACAATAAACATTTTGTGCTTAACAGATTTAGAGGTCTAATATTCAACGCCTACAGGCTTGTGAATGTCTGACAGGAACTTGCCACCCAACAAATAAGGATTTTAAAAACCCTAACAAATATACATCCAAGTTCCACCTAAAACTAGGTTAATGCCAGTCTATTTATGGAATTAGTATTGACTAGATTGGGCTTCAAAACCGCGGCAATAAGGATGCACAAATTCTGCAAAATAACCTCCAAGAAAATAGTTCTTCAATCCAAACTTTCCTAAATTATCTCCAATTATAGAAAGTGTGTAAATCTTTGAATACTAACATATAATCTCTGATTTATAATTCTTGAATGCCACATAAGCTAACTGAACATTCCCAGAATATTTAGTACCTAACAAGACAGCTGATATAATAGCTAACAGCTACTGCATACATGATGTCCTATCCGCCAGGTTGGGACATCTTCATTCGACATGTTGAACAGACTTGTTGGGACATCTTTGTTCAACATGTTGTTGCTAGGTTGGTTTTACCAAAATGCATGCCAATCTTAAGGAAACTACATCAGGGATAACAATGCCCTGACCGTACATATGCATGTATCATCGTCCACCTTTAGTTCTGCTAATACTACATCGAGTAGATCACCAGGAAGGCGCTCACAACGTGTCTGCCTGTCACCTCGTCCTTGCTCGGAGAAATGGCTAGTTACAGGCATGACTGCCCGTTTTGACCAAGTCTTGGAAGTTACCTATTTTTGAGGAACCTGGTATCTAGGACTAAAAATAGGAACTAATGGCTACGCACCAGGGGCATTATATAAACCCTCACCCTCGTGAGGGCCATATATCCAATATTCACTCTAAAAACCCTAATCTCTTTATTGTATCTCTTTGCACTCTTTCTCACTAGATCGTCTGAGTGCCTTACAGGTACATCCCCTCCTCTCCTCACATTTCCAGCCAAGCAGACATCATCATCTCAACCCATTTCAAGTTCTGATAAGCACTCGAGATCAATAACATATAAAAGGTCTAAGGGGTAAAATAAGAATATGAAAGAATTAAGATCATTCTTGGTACGATCGTGGAATTGGGAGAACATGAAGAAAATCTAGGGCTCAGAGGAGGAATCCATAGAACTCAAAGAAAAAGAGTTAATTCGCAAAGAAATTAAGATAAGGGATTTAATCGTAGTTAATTATGATTAATAGAGGGTTATGGTAATTTAGGGTTTTGTTGTGTGATTAATTTGATGAAACCTGTGATGAAATTGATGAAATATGATGACATTGTTGATGTTGATGATCAATGAATGCCATGGTTTAATCCCAATATGTGTTAATACATGTTTTGATGTTAATATGCAATATATGATGATTGATTCACGTTTTGGAATGAGTATGATATCTTTAATCAGAACTGGTATGGAGTTGAGACAATAGCGAAATGCAACTGAGAAGTTGCAGAATCGCGCATCTCGACTGATGAGCCTGGGGTGAGCTAGCCAGAGCTTCGCTGGGCGAGAGAGGTGGAGAGGAGAAAGGTAAGAGCTACTATAAAATGTATGGGGCATAGAGCATCTCTCTAGTGTCGTCGAGCAACAAGGTAGCAAGCAGAGCGCTCTCAGGGGCATCGAGAGAGCATGGGGCGAGAAATATGGCAGCGACATTTCAAAATGATGTAACTTGAGTTTCAGGAATCTATTTGACGCATTGTTTAAAGCATGGGGAAGATCACGTGTCGATCTATAATATTAATGAATTGTATAAGTTGTTTGATGCATGATTTCAATACCTATGTGTTTATGAGATTGATTTATTATATGTTGTTATGCTATGATGTTCTATTTTGATGGTGAATATGATGTTGCTATGAAGATGATTATGTGATAATTATGAAGTTGATTTTGTGACAATTATGTGAATGATGATGCACTTGACTAGCCATGGTCAAATTTTATATGACGTTGTTATGCATCATGCATTCATAACACTTTTGGACGGTGGTCTTCTTGTGACGAGCCTCAATCCCATTGTGCAGATTGTGTGCATTTATGATATGCTCTGGTTCCAAGAGGGAATGGATCTTATGGTGGGGATCTTTGGAGGGTAATGAACCAGGTATTCATAAATATTTGTACCACATACATTTGAGCCAGTTGTGTTGCATTAACATCTTATGTGACATTGCATAAATTTAGTTGATGAGTTGTGATATGATGAAAATTTTGAATTGTATGATTATATGAAGTTTGATGATGAAAGATGTATAAGTGATATTATGAAGTATCTGTGAGCATGAAGTGTTGATGGATAGTATGTGTTGTTATATGATGATGTTGTTATGACTACTAATCTTTTCCTTATATTTTTTATAATGATTCATGATTACTCACCCTTTTTGTTTAAATATTGTCTCTACATGGGTAACGCGCAGGTGACCAGGAGTAGTTCGTATGAGCTTTGAGGATAGCTTAGGAGTGTGTTGTTTTATTTCTGTTAATTAGAGGTGACTTTCTCAGATATGTAACATCGGTTTGGGAACACTTTGGTTTGTGAATAATTACTATACTTTGGTTAATTTGTTTTATGAGGTTTTCCAAATGTTAAAAATGGTTTTTTATTCCAATTTTCGATGAGGATGAATTATTATGAGTTACGTTTATAAAGGAGTTTATTTTTTGACGATAAATCCACTACGATGTTTTACATGAAGTGTTGAATTATAATCTAACATATGTTTTAAGTTGATGTAACCGGTGTTATGGAGCAGGAATGTTAAATTGATGTTTCTATGAAGTGTGACACCCTTGAGTGGTGAATCTTATTTGATTTAATTCATAAGTTATATGAATAATACATGTGTGGTTAGAAGGGTGTTACAACCTGCGTGCAAATTGAAGTCCCATGCTCAAGTAAATTCCTAGACTGCAAGAGTATTCTCTGAAGCAATAGGTCCAAACGGAGAAAATCTCCTCAACATTGGAAATCATCAGTTCATTATTGTACTTTCATTTGTAATCTTTCTTATTTGTTAATGCATTTTTTCATGTAAAAACTTGTTTATTTTTTAATGATAATCATAATACAATGAGAATGTTTGTCTTGAAGTAATCCATTTGTTTTCACTCATAAACGTTTTTCTACATTACGATACCAAACTCTACTAAAGTATCTTTCTAAGGAAAGGACTGAGGGGAGGATGATGACATTTGAAAAATGCAAAATTTCTGGTTATATGCTTTTGAATAAAACCTTGTTAATGATATAAGGCATTGTTTCAAATCCCCAAACATCAGATATATAAGGGAGATAAATCCCTTTGATCCTTGAAGTAGGAGTTTCTTTTTTATATAAAAAATACCTCACATCTAACTAGGGGTAAGGTAGTTTTTAATTAATTTGACCGAGCGTTCAAGTTTCAAAAAGGAGTGTCCACTTGAAGATCAACCACATCTTATCCCTCACACATCAGGAGTTCGAAAAACAGAAAACCATAATGGTTATCCCTCATCCACCAAGGAACAAGGCAGTCACAACCCTTTCAACAAGTTGAAATAGACCAATGTGATATGATTTTTTCAAAAAAAAACAAGGAAAAATCAAAAGAAAAAGAAAGAAAAAAGCCCGTTAAGTCAATAACTTTAAAACAAGTGACTTAGGCAAAAATTAGGGCATCCCGCTGGACTTCAAAATCAAAAAATATGTCCAGGCAAAAATTAGGGAACAAAAAGCAAAAGAATGAAAAAAATGAAAAGAAAGGATTGCAAAACAAAAATCCTCAACAAGAAAAAATTCATGCGACTAAAAACACAAAGACAAAAGGTGTGACTGCCACTCCAAAAGCCTCATTGGTTCCTTAAACCATCAAAAAATCCTATTGAGAGATGAGCGTTTGTGTGAAGTTAGTTGAACATAGGAATGGAGAACATCATGGAGAATGGGTGGGTACAAATAAAATTTGAGCCTTAAATTCCTTTTTTATGAAACCGTGAACCAGGCCACGTTATAACCCTCAAAAGTCCTAATTAAAGCAGAGTTTATTTCAAAAGCATACTACAATGAGATGGAATTTAACTGACTCCCATGAGTGCTAAATATATTTGTTGGTATCGTATGCTTACTATATATTTCTTACAAAATATCGGTGTTGCACTCTAACTAGTGATTTATTCACAAGAGGTTGTAACACCATTTCAATAAAAACTTCAAGACTAACATAAGTGTTGCATTAGAATCATCATTCTTAGAATAAACGTTTTATGTTTGCAAATAATTTCTTGACATCGAGGAAGCTTTCACAATAAACACCAGTTGAAGAGCTTAATTATATCAAGGGTAAAAAGGCCTGAGAACTCTGTTTAGCAAGTGGAAATTCATTTCAAGAAGTAATCATATCAAGGTCATATTACCTAGAGACTCTGTTGAGCAGATGTGAAGTATTTCAGATTTGGATTGCTAAGGGACTCCGTGGAGCAGGGGCAAGTTGCTTTCACAGTATGAAGTTTTCTCAGTATGATTACCCTAAGAGGGTGAAGTTTGAAGACTCAGTTGAGTAGAGGATATGCCAAGTTCAGCCAGTCTGGGGCAGTTATGTCGAGATTCAAGAAATCTCTCCAAGAATCCATTGATCGGGGGAATTATTTCAAAGCTTGAAAATACTGGGGAAGATTATCCTATCTTAAGTTATTATGGTGCATGGTTCTATATAGATTATCTCGAGGCAATTCCCTTCATAGACCATGTTGTCTAGGGCACAAGTTGTGAATCATAGGTCACCTTAATCTAATTACAGAAACTTTTGTTCATTCATGATAATCATTATGCATTTTATCAACACAATAAACTGGAAACACCAAGGTCATTACCAAGGTCATTATGCATAATTATCAATATAGCTTCCTAATTTATTTTTCCCCAATAAAGGTTTCCATGAGTTTTCTCTCCAAGAATAGAGTCATTCTCCAGAAGAGGGTTTTTTATGAGGATTTCTCATCCCCGACACAGCAGCATAAGATGATGGAATATGTCCAACAAGGTTGAAGGTGGTGAAATCAAATTTTTCTCTTCCCCACAAGTTGAAATCTAATCATATCCTCTGCAGGTCAAAGTCTAATAGTTATTGGCACCCTCAATAATTCAAAGCCCAATCTTTATTGCCATTTATATCCCATAGCAAGTCAGAGCCTAATCTTCATTGGCGTCTCCCCACTGAGTTTGTAGCCCAAGTTATTAACAATCCGGTTTGTTATTCCTCTGAGAATAAGATCATAATCCTTTCTCAACGAAGTTGCCGAATATTTTCTGCGCATTCCCTAGCGGAGTGCCCAATAATACATCTTTCATATAGTAATCATCATACATTTCCAATGATATGGAGAATTACGTCACATAAAAATTCAAACATGCATGAAGCATAAGCCAAATCAAGCCTTTCTCAAAAAAAGCATAATTCAGTGATATTTATCAGTAGAGGAATATTCCCAATAGTTTCTCTATAGATAATATAACCTCTAAATACCCTTTTGATATTTCTAACAGGTTTCTTCAAGTTTCCCCATCATGTTATCCATTGCTTATCTTTGAACTTTTGTCATTTTTTCATACCTAACGTCTTGTCTTTTGGAAGTTCCCTTCCATTCTCCAGTGGAGTTTTAAGGGAATTCCATTTCCTCTTGTTTCTCTAGTGGAGTCTCGAGAGTGTATTTTTATTCCTCAATAAGGTTTTGTTCAAACTTCTCATTTCACTCTCCAGTAAAGTCTTATTATGATTCTTATTCCCCAAGGAGTCTTTTTCTCTTTTGCGCTTACCTTTTGTGAGTTAGTCCCTTTCTTGCCTTTTGCATAAAGGATATCTCTTGCCTTTTGTAAGTCTTCTCGGCCTTTTGCACGAGAATGTTAATGTTACCTGTATCTTCTCTATGCAATAAGAAGTGGGGAAGTATAGAGTTACCGCGTGACCAGTATTTCTTCTCAATGGTTTGTATGCCTTACTTTTTGTTTGGCCATTCAAACAATTGTTACTCTTAGGTAACTACACCCCGCTTCGACCTGAGGGATTAATGTAGTTCTTTTTCCTTTTTCAAATACTCAATATCCTAGTGTGTCACACGGGAAAACATCTTTGTTATTTCTCCTTTTCTTACCTTTTGTAAGTCCCATTATTGCCTTTTGCATAAGGGGTGTCTCTTTCCTTTTGCAAGTCTTCTCGGCCTTTTGCACGAGAAAGTTACTCGCTGTTTGCTCTTTGCAGTTAGAGTGAGCTGGTGTATAACATGTCTTTCTTCTCAATTGTTTGAACATTCATAATTTGTGTGTGACAGTTCAAATAATTTCCACTCTTGAGGAATTATACGCCGCTTTGTCCTGAGGATTAATATAGTTCTTTTGCCTTTTGAAAATATCGAATCTCAGTTGTTGCTTTCCTTTTGCAAGTCTTGCTTGCCTTTATCAAGTCTTCCATGCCTTTCGCATGTCTTGTCAAGTCTATTCTTGCTTACCTTTTGTAATTCCCCTTGCTGCCTTTTGCATGAGGGATATCGCTTGCCTTTTGTAAGTTCTTCTAGTTGCCTTTTGCATGAGAAAGTCACCCGTGTTTTCTCTTTGCATCTAGAGTGAGGAAGAATTTTTTAGCCTATGGCTTGCTTGTCTTCTCAATTGCTTGGACGCCATACTATGTGTTTTGCAATTTAATTAATTGTCACTCTTAGGGAACTACGCCCTATTTCGGCCTGAGGGATCCAATATCGTTCTTTTTGCCTTTTGAAAATACCTAATGATTTGTGCAGGAAAACATCTATGTTGTTTCCCCTGTTTCTTGCCTTTTGCAAGTCTTTCTTGCCTTTTGCAAGTCTTCCTCGCCTTTTGCATGAAAGTACCTCTCATTCCTTCTTTGTCTTCCTTTTATAGGTCGTGCTTGCTTTTGCAAGTCTTCTGTCACCTTTTGCATAGAAGTGTCTCTCAATATGGTTTATGTTGTTTGCCTTTTACAAATCCCCTATGCCTATTGCACGAGGAGTCTGGTTTATTCATGAATCTCTAGTGCCTTTTGCATTAGTTGTATCAGTTTCATACTTGCCTTTCGCAAGTTCTCCCTGCCTTTTGCATAGGGATAATCCTTTGTTTTTGTGTTTCCTACCTTTTATAGGTATCCACTTCCTTTTGCATGTGGCATACTAGGTTATTTTTCAGCTTACCTTTTGTAAGTGTCTTCTCATGCCTTTTGGTATAGAAGTAAGCCTTTATCTCATCTTTCCCTTTGTAAGTGGTCTTTGCATTTTGTATAAAAATCACATTTTCTGGTCTATTGCTTATCTTTTAGAAGTATCCTTTTTTCCTTTTACGTTGAGAAATCTCTTTGTCCATTTGAGAGTCGTTCTTTTCCTTTTGCACGAGAAAAGTATTGATTCTTGTTGTTCATTGCTTGTCTTTTGCAAGTACCCTCTTGCCTTTTTCATTGGGAAATTTCTCACCTTGGCTTACCTTTTGTAAGTTTTCTCTTCCTTTCGCACGAGAAAAATGTTATCTCGGTGCTTGCTTTGGAAAATCTCCTTTTCCTTTTTTGCATAGGAAAGGTCATTCCAATCATCTTTTTATCCTTTTGTTTTGAAGTTTCTTATGACCTTTTGCGAGTCAACCCAAATATCTTCTTATCCTTTCAATAAGAAGTATCCCAGCCTTTTGCATGAGAGTTCACTATCCTTATCTGTTTTTTAAGCATTTCCTCATTTCCTTTTGCATGAGGAGTCAAATCAATCCATGACTCGTCTTCTTAGCCTTTTTCTTAGGAATCTCTCATTGCCTTTTGCATGAGCGATTATATTCAACTCCATCTATCTCTAGCCTTTTGTTATGGGGTTCCTTTGCCTTTTGCATAAGGAGTCATGTCTTTCCTCCATCGATCTTTTTAGCCTTTCCCTAAAGAGTTTCTTATTTCCTTTCCCATAATAAGTCACTTATCTCCAGCTATCTTCTTATACTTTTTCTAAGGAGTTCTCATTACCTTTTGTATGATAAATCCATTCTCTCAGCCTTTTGCTTGAAGAGTTTCCTTATTGCATTTTGCATAAGATTTATCTACTCTTCAGTTGTGTTAACTATGGATCCTCACTATGTCCTTGTTGCTTTATGCATGAGGTCTGTCACGTGCTATATGTCTATCTTCTTAGCATTTCGCTAAGGGGTTCTCACAGCCTGTTGCATGAGAATTCATCCTTCTCTCTTTTTAGCCTTTCACTAAGGGGTTTTCACTGCCTTTTGCATGAGAAATCATTATCTCCCATCAGTCATCTTAGCCTTTTTCCAAGGTTTTCTCATAACCTTTTGCTTGAGAAATCTTATTCCTCAACTGAGTTTTTTCTTGTTTCTTCTACTTAGCAAGAGATATCTTGAAGTTCAGTTTTTGTAAGTTCGCTTGGTTAAGCATTTATTCCATCTTTCTTATCCCTTGTGGAAATCCTGTTGGAATATCTTCATATCCACCAAAACTTGTTAGTGCAGGCACATGCATAAAAGAAAAGAGAAAGAAATTACAAAAAACATTACTACACCATTCTTTTCTCCCCAGTGTGCAAATTTTATGGTTCTTTTGGTATTTAATCTTCTTCTACATTGAATGTCAGAAAGTTGTTGCTATTCATACCTTCAGGTTCAAGATGATTAAATAGGGGCAGCTGTTGCACCCTAAAATTTTCCCTCCTGATTTCACTTTTATCTGGCTTATGTTTCCTATTTCATCTGCATCACTTCATTAGGTCATTTTCATATTATACATTCATTTAATAAGGTACATGGGTTCAAAAGGATCAATGGTCATGCAAGCTAGGGTTTCACATTGGTTTGAGGTGTACATATCAAATAAATTTGTTTCATCTAGTTATTCTTTGAGCGTTAAAGTGTGAATTATGGTTTGGAAGTATGGTTATCATGAATTTCTTCTTTGCCAAGATACAAAGGCTATTTTCCATTAAGATTTATCAAGATCGAGGTATTAGGATTTTCATCTATTGTGCTTAGGGTTTCACCAAGATATTTCAATGGAAGATCATTAGATTAGGGCTTAACTATTGTCTATCTAAAGGCATTTTCTCTCCACCAAGTTATGGTTTTCCTTAAAGACATCATCAGTTGTTTTCTTCCCAAATATTCAAAGGTATCTCTTAGTTTAAGCAAAAATATTCATATGCTTGTGTTCATCATTTGGTCGAGACATGGTGCATCTATTGAAGAATCATTCATTCATCACTCTATCCATTAGGGTTTTCTTATCATGTGAGCTTGTTATTGTTCATCATTTGAAATAGATTAGGGTTTCACATCAAGGCCATCTGGAGCATTTTTATCTACATACTCCAAGGTTCATTTTCATTTCAAGGCATTTATTCTTGTGTTGAGTTCATCTATTGGGAAAGGGATGCTAAAGCAAGATGTATGGTAGAATTCATTGGTTATCAATTCAAAACATTTTCCTTCAAGGAATGTATAATGGCACAAGCAAGGAGAATGTGAATTCATCAAGTCAAAATGTTAAGTCTTGTTGTGTTCAATCAAGTTTTCTTAAAGTAAAAGACAGTGTGGGCTCAGATCTTAAACATCAAATTAAGGTTTCATCACGAGATTAGCATGGTTTATAAGGAGATTATGGAATCAAAGTTATTATAGAATCATAAAGTAAACAACGTGTCCTAATCAATTTCTTTGGCCATGGTTTGTTGGAACATGGAATTATTCAAGGGGTTTTCATCAAGATTCATTCAAAGTTTCATTCAAATAATAAAGTTTCAACATCTAAGTATGACTTCATTCAAGTATCATTCAATCCTATTCAAGCTTGTTATGCAAGATTCGTTCAATCATCCATTATCATCAAGACAAGTTCATTCTATCATTATTCATAACTTCATCAAGAAATATTGTTAAAGTTTCAAGCATACAAATTTGTAAAAGTTCATTTGAAGTTTCAAGTAATTTCATACCACTTCATTCATTATTTAGAAACATCATTCATTACAAAGAATTAAGATCACTTAAATTTCTCATCCATGTTCATTACAAATCTATGCCATCAATTTTTGGAACATTGAATAAAATATTACAAAGGTTATTCTAAGCATAAGAGTTCCTAAGTCGTGCTAATTTCCAAAGTACATGAGATCCTACAAATTCCAAAGTCCTAAAGCTAATGCCTTTTCCTTGCTAAACTTCAGCATTCTTCATCATCCTTCATGCTCATTTCCAAACACCTTGTCTCATACTGCAACATGATGCCCTACCTTCATCCAAACTGTGCACTACTCCAAGCCAAACATAAACATGAAAACTTACATGGAACCAACACATTAAACATAACCGAGTTGCATCAATTTAGAAAAAATATAGAAGGAAAAAACATAGAAATTGGAATTAGAAAGCAAAAACAAATTGAAACAAAAAATGCAAATTCAGAAGAATAAAAACAAGATAAAAAAGGCTATTAAGTCAGAAGCAAAGCCGAATAATAGCTCAGTAAATAAAAAAAACTTTCAAAGCAAGCTTCATAACAAACCTCTCCATCTGATTCAATCTTCACCATATATTCTTGTAACTAATTCTTCAAACCAAGGGATGAGAGTAACTTCACCTGTAACAAACTCTCTCAAGCTTGAACTACATATATAAAGTTGCACCTTCTTCATTCATCTACACGATTCTGTTATACCCCAAATGCCCCTAAGGTCCCTCATCACTTCATATCATCACAATGCATCAAGATCACAAATTTGGATTAGTTATCTCTTCTAGTCTCTCTTATCTTTAAGTTTGTCCTTAGGGATCACCAAACATTTTTACTTGTGTTATACCTTTTTATATTTAACTAACATCTAATCAAAATGCCAAATATATATATATATATATATATATATATATATATATATATATATATATATATATATATATATATATATATATATATATATATATATATATATATATATATATATATATATATATATATATATATATATATATATATATATATACTTTGTTCTTTTTGTATATTTGTGTTTTAGAGGTATGGAGCCAAAATATCCAACCAACAGAACTTTTTGCTATTTTTTCCCTGTAGAAATCGATTTCCCCATATGTGGAAATCAATTTCCCTCACTCATTTTGCGCCAGGATTTCAAGTTTTTACAGTGGAAATCGATTTCTCCTATAGTGGAAATCGATTTCCTGGGATGAAATTGGCAAAAAAAAGGCAACTTTTCAAGTTTGTAGCATGTGGCTCCAATTTCATTTTTTTAAAGAATATTCTTGATCATCCAAAAATAAATTCCCTACCTCATCATAATTAAATTTCATCATACACCTTCATTTGATGAGATGTGCACCACTTAATCTTAATTTTGGCACCAAAATCAATTACCAAGCATAATTTTAGTTCCAAACCAAACTCCAAACCACCAATAATCCCAAGCCTAAACTCTATAAATAGAGTCCTCACTTCATTCATTCAGGAATCTTTTGATATCTAAATTCACCTTGCAAAAAATTCTCTCAACTCTCTTCACCTACCCAAAATCACTCAAAGCTCAATTTCCATGAAAGTTAGTAAGCTTTTCATTGAAGCTTACTAATCTTTGAGCTAAACCTCCATCCAAACACTTTCTCTTCAGTATTTTGGTAAATCAAACCTTTAGAGATTGACTCTTGGGGCTGATTTGAAGCAAGTTTTGAAGTTGATTGATAAATTTCTAGATCCATCTATGGTAATTTTGGTTTTCATCTTTCACAATGTGATCTGTTATCGATTTTTGTTGGGTGATTTTTTTAGCTATATTTTATGAATCTATTGGTGCTCTTTTATCATAATTTAATGGAATTTTCGTGCTCAATTACATCTATGACCATAACGTATTTGATAAAAAGTTTGATCAAGAATCTTCTCTTTAAAATGTTGTTTTTGTTGGGGGTGGGGGGTTACTAGGACTATTGATACATAGTGTAGGAATAAGCACATTTGTGAGAGACACACCACTTATCCACATAATACCTTAAGGTGATAGGTGAGTGAGTTCTCCCACTTATATATGCTTAAGTATCCACATTCCTATCCAATGTGGGACTTCCCCACTTACTCACATTTGCTATATTATTCCAACACTCTCCCTCAAGTGTGAGTCCACAATACTCCCTCACTTGTACCGTCATTGACATTGCAATGGAACACCACTTTCTGGGCGCATTTCGGTACAAGTCTCTTCTGGTCCCTTTCTCGAACCAAAGGCTCGGATACCACTGTTGGAGGGAGTTACTAGGAGCGTTGATAAATAGTGTAGGAATAAGCACCTTTGTGAGAGACACACCACTTATCCACCTAAAACCTTAAGGTGATAGGTGAGTGGGTTCTCCCACTAATATATCCTTAAGTCTCCATATTCCTATTCAATGTGGGACTATTTCCCCACTTACTCACATTTACTATATTATTCCAACAGTTTTTTGGAAATTTTCAGCAGAAATCAATTTCCTATATATAGGAAATCGATTTACATGACTGTTTTTACGCCAGATTTAAAAATCTACACAACGAATCAATTCTCATATATGGGGAAATCGATTTCCTGAAGGCAGAATGTTGTTTTTGGCTCTATTTTGGGGTTCTTTGGGTTACTTTTTTTCTACTCCCTTCTTTTGATATTTGGCTTTGGATTACAATTTTGAATGTTCAATTTCTCTTTAAATTCAATGGACTTAGGATGTAGATGAAGTTGGATAAATATTCATTAATTCAAATCTATCTTAGAGTGAATTATTTAATTCATTCTTGGTGCTTTGAGTTAGTGATATGTTTAATACTTTAATCTATAAGTTATGGGTGATTGAACTTGAAGATGAAATAATTTTGAGGATGTGATCCAAAGTGACTTTTCTTTCCATCTACCTTTTTTACATCTCCTTCTTTTTTCCTTTAAGTGATCATTAGTGGCCCAAACTTTATGTTTGAAAGTCCAAATATGATTGATTATTGGACTTTAGTTCAAAACATTAGAAGCTTGTTGTTAGGAGGCTTTTATTTTATCAATCCTCTAACAAGCCTTCATCAACTTTGACCTAAGTTTAATCTTCAATCATCATTGATCATTTATTATGGAATTCATCTTTTTCTTCTTATTTTTTATTTTATCATGACTTAGGTCTTGATCCTTGGTTTTAACTTGTGTAACATGTTTTAGGAGTATGGTTTTTACCATGTCTATAACATGTATGGTATATACATTTCTATTGACCGGCCTCAAAATAGGTGTGACTTCTATATAAGTCTACTTATGAGACTTTTATTTTATCAATCTTCTAATAAGTTCTCATTACTTTTGGTCCAAGACTAGCACTCAATCATCATTGATCATCTTTGTGGCCATTAACCATTAACAATTAACTTATAACTTCTAACACATTAACAATTAACTTTATTTTATGCCTTTATTTTATGTATTTTATTTTATGCCTTTACTTTTTATGCACTTTTATCTTTAGCATTTACATCTCATGTTATTTTCTTTTTACTCACTTGAGCATTTATTTTCTTTAAAGACACTTAATAACTAACTTGAGCATTAAAAGACTTAAGCCTCTCTTTATGGACTATTGGTTACTATTCTTGTCATATTGGAGTTATGTACTTCTTGAACTTAGGATTAGAAGCTTTGATACTTTGAGACCTGGATACCTTTTGACCTTGTGTTATTTCATTGTTATTTTTCTTGTATTGAGAAATCTTTTGTGTGCAGGTGTTGTTATGTTACCCTTAAGTGATCTATATGGCATATGTCTCAATATTGAAAACCTTGCTTTGGGATTTTAATACCTTGGGTTTCTTTTATACTTATTTGGTTGTGATTTATTTTCACATGAATGATTTGTATGCTCTTGGTCTATTCTATGCTTGTGGCTTTAATCCAAAGGATGAAAATTCTACATTGACTTCATAATGTCAAGTGTTGGCTTTTTGTTGGTTTGACCTTTCCTTACCTTAGCTTTTACTTTATGCTTTAGGATAGTCTCTTCATCTCCTTCCATTTTTCTTTAGTTTTCAAAATCTTCTCCCTTTATGAAAGGATTCTTGTTTTCTAACTTGAACACTTTCATAGAAACTTGGACTTAGGTCCATGCATTTTAAAAATTCTTTTCTTAATAAAGTCATAGATCAATATTAATCAAGATATGAATTCTTTCTCCAATACTTAAAAAATACAAAACAAATACAAACCTTTTTTCTGCTTTAGCTTTTCTCTTTAAAACCTTTTTCTTAAAATGAATCAACACACACAACTTTTTTCAAAAAATTTTAGAAGAACTATGAGTGCCTTGATCCTCTATTGTACGAAGGGGGTACATAGGCACAAAGGTTCGCAACCGCAGTGGGTGCAAAAACTGTAAAAACCACTTATTTTCTCATCCCCATATTCTATTTTGTAAATATTTCTTTTATAGCTAAAATACACAGATTTTCAAAGAGGTTCCTGTAAAGTACCGTAGATATTTAGGATGCTAATAGCTCCCCTTTGCATAACCAACCCCTTACCTTAATCTCTTTCTTACTTTGGGTTTTATTAGCTCTTTCTCCATTTCCTTTGGATAAAATAAAGTATGGTGAAGACTTTCAATTTGCAAGTTAAGTCAATTAATGGCTTAGTCTCAAATTTTTACCGCTACAGAAAAAATTGGCAACTTCACTAGGAAGAAATCTCTAAGTGGGTTGAGCCTATCTTTGTTTATTTGTGTATGTGCTATATTTGTTGTATATATATACTTGTTCGTCTAGATTTTTCCTGGCTTTCAGGATGCTTGGTGGTCCTTTATAAGTCTTATACCCAGACTTGGGAAAACTTAAGATATGATGGATTGTATAATCTCGTCAACTTATATGGAGAAAGTCCTTAGTAAGTTGATTTGAAAAAACCTCTGCTCAGTGGAGGCCCTTCGGGGTAGTATTTGTTTAATAAGCAAGTTGTGAAAACATTACTACTTTCGACCTGGGAGCCCATAAATCTGAGACATGTAGAACCCTTAACCCATCTTAGCCATTTTAGGTGTAGTGCAGAGACTATCCAAGAGTCAATTCTGGTATAGTTGTCATGCGATACTGCACTCAGACGATTTTTTCCTGCGAATATTACTAATTACCAAGTAAATTGGGACATTGGTAATATCCAAAGGAAGATCGAGGACTCTGAGATTTCCTTAGAACCTTGTTTTACAGGTGTTTGAACCATTAGTCCATACCTTGTGGGTAGTAACTTTGGCTTCATGCTCGTGACGTCGAACCTATGAACTCTCATCTTTGTGATCTTGTGTGTGATTATTTTATCATGCATTCATGCACCCATGAGCATCATATTAACCAAATTTTAAAGGAAATTAAAATAATCTCTTTGCAAGCATCGCAGGAATTTGACCATGGATGTTGGAAGGAGAAGCACCAAAAAGTATAGGTTCAAAAAACCTGAGGTAGGAGAGCTAAAGAAGCTAGCATCATTGGTGGTTAGTCCTGAGAAGTTCCGAGGCCGTTATGGAAGACTTTTGGGTATCTTGGATGCTAAAGTGGAAGTTGGAATTCTCAACACTCTGGTCTAATTCTACGATCCTTTGTACCATTGCTTCACTTTTTCAGATTATCAGCTTATGCTTACCCTGGAAGAGTATTCTTGCTTGATTGGATTGCTTGTGACTAATAAGGTTCCTTTTTTCTGGTTTGGAGGAAGATCTTGAACTTCCTATTATTACTAGAATTTTTCATTTGAAATATGATTAGATTAAAGCTCACCTTACTTCTAAGAGTGGTATTCTAGGATTCCATGCTAATTTTCTCATGGAAAGGGCTCGTGCATTTTCTAAAGACGAAAATAGGGATGCTTTCAAGACTATTCTAGCTCTGCTTATCTATAGATTGTTTTTATTCCCCAATGTCCCCATTTTGTTTTCATGGATGCCATGAAGATATACTTGATTGGGAATCCAGTCCCAACTTTTCTTTGAGAGACTTACTACTCTATCCATTATAGGAATTCCAAGAGTGGAGGAATGATCGTCTGTTGTGTGGCTTTACTGTACAAGTGGTTTATTTCACACTTGCCACTTTCTGCTTCCTTTCGGGATACTAAAGATTGGTTGAAGTGGTGGCAAAATATTATGTCTCTTAGTCATTCTGATGTTTGTTGGATCAGTTTATGATTGGGAAACCATTATTGATGGTTGTGGAGAGTTTCCCAATGTACCTATTCTTTGTACAAAGGGAGGTATTAGTTATAGTCCAATTTTGGCTCATCAGTTTAGTTATCTTATGCTTGATAAACCAAACAACTTGCTTTTAACAGCTTTCTTTCTCAAGGAAGGGGAAGGGGAAGATAATAAGGAATTTATAGAGAAACTCAACAAAGTGTGGCTTACTATTCGCAGAAAATAAATAAGAGAGTTAGGGAAGAGAGGAATGTTGCTTTTGAACCTTATATTCAATGGGTGCAAGAAAGGGAAATTAAGCTAAAGATTTCTTATCCTCACCGTGAGCCATTGTTCTTCTTGAACCTGTTTCAATTTTGTTAACTGATGTGGAAGAGCTCCAACTTGCCTTGTCGAAGATGCAGAAGGAAAAGGATGCTTAGAAGAACAAATATCAGACTTTGGATATGGGATATTCAGCACTCCAGGAGCCTCTAAAGGAGAAATATGATTTGATCGAGATTCTTGAGCGACATGTTATAAAGATTATGGAGAAGCAAGCAGATTTATTTTCCTCTAGCATTTGGCCAGGTCCTAGTGAGCAAGACTATTCCCACTTATTTCCTTCTTATGATGGATGGTAAGGAGTCGTCGAGAAGTTTGTGGAAGAGAATAAGAAGTTGAAGGATCAGATTAGGATGCTCAAAGGGAAGTGTCCGCTTAAAGTGGGATCTTCTTCAGCCTTGACTCCTTATGACCCATAGGCTTTAGCTTTTTTCCCTTGTATCTCAAGATTTGTGAAACTTATGCTAAAAAATTTATAATCCTTCCAATAATTATTAATGAAATGAGATTATTCAGTGTTTTAAAATGTGTTATTCCTTTAATGATTGAAATTGTTACAGTTATTTAAAGTTCATTGAAAATTAAAAAAACAAAATAAATCATGTGCATTGCATATCATGCATCATTTTGCACATATCTTTGCGTTCCTATTTTTCCTCAGGTGTCTTATATGTTTCTTATGTATCATTCAGTCAGCAAGGTGTCACACTCTTACAACACTCGAGTTAACTGCAAAAAGAAGATGGAACATTTAGAATAAGAAATCGTGAGCTCGTGGAAGAAGTTAATGCTTTAAGAACTGGAAGGGCTATTCTAGCTTCTTTGGTGGAGTCGTTGGTGGCTGCTCATAATCAACCACCCCCTCCTCCACCTCCTTCTCCTCATGTTACTCAACCACAATAGACAATAGTCATCTCTGAGATACTGACTGTGCCCACTTCTGTTACTCCTGATGTTTCTTCTCCTCAATTCTAAATTCCTCGTGGTTATCCATGGGGAATACCAGAGAATTTCATGCCTGGAGGTTATAATCCTATTGCTCAAGTTGCTCATCATGTTCATCCTGTTGTGACTTCGGCGCCACCTATTATGCATATTGTCCCTGTTGTTAATGATGAAATCTACCATACTGCTTCTGCACCAAGTGAAGGCTTAGGTTCTTATGACATAATGGATGATTTCCAAGATCAGTTTAATGAGATGCAGAGGGAAATGAAAGCTCTCCGAGGAAAGGATTTGTTTGGGAAGAATGTTAGTGATCTTTGTTTGGTTCCCAATGTGAAGGTGTCTGCTAAGTTCAAGGTGCCAAAGTTTTAGAAGTACAAGGGAAATGCTTTTC
The DNA here is from genome assembly GCA_948472305.1 of Vicia faba. Classification (NCBI taxonomy): domain Eukaryota; kingdom Viridiplantae; phylum Streptophyta; class Magnoliopsida; order Fabales; family Fabaceae; genus Vicia; species Vicia faba. The sequence continues at coordinate 971,572,737 of OX451741.1, read as the reverse complement.
CTCGTGCTCATCTTATGATGTATGTTAGAAGGATGTCCACTCACACTAATGACCAACGTGTCTGCTAATCCACTTTTTCTAAGACAGTTTGACTATTGTTGCGTTAAAGTGGTACATGAGCTTAGATAATTCCAATATCCACACTTTTAATGATTTAGGAGATGCCTTCGTGAGGCAATACAAGTGAGATATGGATACGGCTCACGATCATGATCAATTGAGAGCTATGACTCAGAAAGACAAAGAATCGTTCAAGGAGTACGCGCAACGCTGACACGAGGTTGTTGCTCAGGTTGTGCCTCTAATGGAGGAAAAGGAGATGACTAAGGTCTTTTTGAAAAATCTTGGGTCGTTATACTATGAAAGGATGGTGGCAAGTGAACCTAGTGACTTTACTAAGATGGTTGGTATAGGCGTCTGATTGGAAGAAGCTGTTGGAGAAGGACGTTTGTCAAGGGATGAAGGTTCCAATGGTACTAAGAAGCATGCATATGGTTTCTCTAAAAAGAAGGAGGGGATAAAAATTCTATCACTCGATAGAGAATAAGTAGGCTTCTGAGAAGACATCACTAGCACTAACAACATGTTGCCTCGGTAACCCCAGTTGTTAGTGCAGCTCGAACCGATGTTGCTTATCAGAGAGCACCTCAACAAGGTAACCAAGGGCAACACCCAAATAGAGAACCTAGTACAGACTAGGACACCTCCTACCATACCTCTAACGCTGCCATGGTATTATAAAGCTGATCGTAATTGTGCCTTCCATCAGGGAGCCTCTGGACATAGTATCGAAAAATGTTATCCATTAAAAGCTGAAGTTCAGAAGCTAGTAAGATCTGGTATCCTATCTTTCAAGGATATAGGTCCAAGCATGCAAGTCAATTCATTACCCAAGCATGGAGGTGGAAATGTTGTGAATATGGTTTATGGATGTCCTGGAGAGTTCCGAATTTTTGATGTAAACCTGGTGAGAGGTAATTTAGTGCAAATTCATGTTGATCTTTTTGAATTCAATTACTATACACATGATCCTGCAGGTTGTAGTGTTTGCAGTACAAATCCTCGTGGGTGTGATTCAATAAGAAGAGATCTCCAGGAAATGATGGATGAGGGCCTTATCCATACCATATGACCAAGAGTTGAGTATGAAGAGGTTAATATGATAGAAGACCAAGAGGTTGAGTCTGTAACTTCTGACGAGTTTGTGGCTATTGATGTTAATACAGTAATTCCTGCTAAAGCATGGGATAGGTATGCTAAAGAACCTACAATTGAAGAACTTAATACTGTGACTTATGTGGAGATACATGAAAAATGGGTTCAAAAAGGATTGATTGATTTTAGCTATTGTTGTTGTCCAGAGTGTGCAAAGAAACGATGGGGTTGTGCTATTGTGAAAGCTGATATTTAAATAGTAAAAGGGTCGGGTTTGTTCAAAGAAGGAGAAGTATCAATTATTACTGATAGAAAAAGAAGTAAAAAGTTGTCAACAAATGAGTTTATGTCTTCTGATGAGTTTATGTCTTCTGATGAGTTTATGTCTTCTGATGAGTTTGTATCTTTTGATGAGTTTGAGTCTGCTGATGAAGGTATGATTTCTGATAATGATTCTATAATTCATGTTGAGATAACTGTTGAATATGCTGAAGAGGCTGCGGTGAAAAACATTGTACCACACTTTGACATTCCTACTCTTGTGGAAATTGCATACCGCGGCAAGCTTGCAGTAATCCCTATGGTTATTTGTTTACCTGTTCTTTTTCTGTATGAGTCTGATAAGGCTATACCTTATAAATATAATGCAACTATTCTGGAAGACAGTAAGGAAATTCCAATTCAGCCTTTGTCTCATGTTAAAAACATTGCTGAGGTCAGTCGGGTGACCCGTAGTGGTCGTATATTTGCTCCTACCTTTCAAAGAAGTGTTGATTCTGGTAAGAAAATCGTTGAAGCTAGTGTTGAACCCAATAAGGTAGAAGGGAAGACTAGAGGTGATGCATTGGAAAAGGATGTTGATGATCTTTTGAAGATCATTAAGATGAGTGATTATAAGATTGTTTACTGCAAACTCTGTCCAAAATTTTCATTCTAGCATTATTAATGAATTCGACAACTTATTGGGAATCTCTGATGAGGGTCTTGGACCAAGCTTTTGTTGACCAGGATGTCTCTATTGACCAATTTAATGGTGTTGTGGGAAATATTATGGATTGCAATAATCTGAGTTTTTGTGATGATGAATTTCCTGATGAGGGAAGAAATCATAATATGACCTTGCATATATATCTCTCTGAATTGTAAAAATCACGCCTTGTCTAATATGCTGATAGATAATGGCTCTGCTCTAAAGGTGATACCGTAAAGTACTATGTCGAATCTCAAATATCAAGGAACTCTTATGCGCTATAGTGGTATTATAGTGAATGCTTTCAATGGTTCTAAGATATCTATCGTTGGAGAAGTGGACTTGCCAATATAGATAGGTTCACATATGTTTCAAATCACATTTCAAGTCATATATATTTTCCCAGCCTACAGTTGTTTATTGGGTCATACCTGGATTCATGAGGCAGGAGCCGTTACATCCACCTTGCATCAGAAACTGAAAATTATCCATAAAGGGAAAGTAGTGATTGTGAATGGTGAACAAGCTTTGTTGGTATCCCATTTGTCTGCTTTCAGTGTTGTAGAAGCTGATGAAGTTGTTGTTGGAACTCAGTTCCGAGCTTTGTATATTGATAACATAAAGAAGAATGAAGATTCTAATACCTCTTTTAGAGATGCACAACAAGTGGTTCAGAAATGTCCTAACATTGTAAGGGGTCAGATTATTGACCCACCGTGAATAAAAACAAGACATGTATGAGTTTATCTCAAAAGAAGAATAAGAATGAAGTGGTGAAGCCGAAATCTGCTTTCTGTTCGTATCAAGACAACTTCCATAGTGCGGGTTATCTCCATCCAACTACTCCAAAGGTCGACGCTATCATTGAAGATGAGCTAGAGCAGGAGATGCTGAATTTTAGGAAGCATGGAGTGAGAGTTCAAAATTGGATCACTGTTTATGTTCCCAGTTGCATTCATATTTCGAAGTAATTTGTCTTTGCTTGTTTTTAAAAATCCTTTCACTCTGCCCAAGGTGAAAGTAATATTATATGGGCGTGTCTTTTGTTTTGAATTTTAAAATCATTAATAAAAGTTGTTTTTGATTTCCAATTGTGTTTTTATTTTCTTCTTTTTCTTGGAAAATGGTAATCAGAAAAAACCTTTCAAAATGAATAATAACTGCAAATAAACCTGCATAATCACTTGTTGCATTTATCAGTTTCTAAAATCAAACATAATCATATGTACATATTAATTAAAAAACTTGTTGAAAACAATGACCTTGCGCCCTCTCCCAACTTTGAATTTCCTGTGTATATGTCCGAAGAAGAGGAGTTTACTGAAATCCCAGAAGAGGTTTCTCGGTTTCTTAAGCGCTAGGAGAATACCAGTTTCTAGAGCGCGAGGAGAATACTATTCATCCATACAAAGAGCCGTTAGAGATTATTAACTTGGGTTCTGAAGAGGATTTGAAGTAAGTCAATATTGGGGAACTGCTTCATCTCGATTTGAAGAGCAGGTTGAATTAGTTATTAAAGAATATGTTGACATCTTTGCTTGGTCTTATCAAGACATGCCTGGGTTGGATACTGATATTGTGGAGCATCGCCTACCATTGAAGCCTGAATGTCCACCTATCAAACTGAAGTTAAGAAGAACTCATCATGACATGGAAGTGAAGATTAAAGAGGAGGTTATAAAATAGATTGATGCTAGTTTTCTTGTGAAATCATTGTATCCTCAGTGGATTGCTAATATTGTCCCAATTTCGAAAAAAAGATGGAAAAGTATGCATGTGGGTTGATTACAGAGATTTGAATAAAGCCAGTCCAAAAGATGATTTCCCTTTTCCACATATTGATATGTTGATAGATAACACAATAAAATTCAAATTATTCTCGTTCATGGATGGATTTTCCGGATACAATCAAATTAAGATGGCTCCTGAGGACATGGAAAAAAAACAATGTTTATCACACCATGGGGAATATTCTGTTACAGAGTGATGCCCTTCAGGTTGAAAAATGTTGGTGCAACGTACCAGAGGGCTATGACAACCTTATTCCATGATCTTATGCAAAAGGAAATCGAGGTATACATTGATGATATGATCACAAAATTTCATACTGAGGAAGGGCATTTAGAAGACTTGTTGAAATTATTTCAGCATTTGAAGAAGTTTTGTCTCCGCTTGAATCCAAATAAGTGTACTTTTGATGTCTGTTCCGGAAAGTTGTTGGGCTTCATTATTATCCGGAAAGGTATTGAGGTTGATCCTAATAAAGTTAGGGCAATTCAAGAGATACCTACACCAAGAACTGAAAAACAAGTCAGGGGCTTCCTTGGATGTTTGAATATTATCTCCAGGTTTATTTCTCACATGACTGCCACTTGTGATCCAATCTTCAAGCTTCTATAGAAATATCAAGGTTGTCTATGGAAAGATGATTGTTAGAAGGCTTTTGAAAGCATTAAAGAGTATCTTATTGAACCTCCTATCTTTCTCCCTCCTGTTGAAGGAAGACTATTGATTATGTATCTGAATGTGTTGGATAACTCCATGGGTTATATTTTGGGACAACAAGATGAAACATGAAGAAAAGAATATGCAATTTATTATTTGAGCAAGAAGTTCACTAACTGTGAATCATAGTATTTTATGCTAGAAAAAACATGTTGTGCTTTGGCATGGGCTGAGAAGTGTCTGTCGCAGTATATGTTGAATCATACTACATGGTTGATATCCAAAATGGATCCAATTAAGTATATCTTTGAAAAGCATACTCTTACTAGAAGAATTTCCCATTGGAAGATGCTATTGTCCGGATATGACATTGAATACCATACTCAGAAGGCTATTAAAGGTAGTTTGTTGGCAGAGTACCTTGATCACTAGCTAGTTGATGATTATCAGTCTATTAAGTACGATTTCCCTGATGAGGATGTGATGTATTCGAAAGCTAAAGATTGTAATGAACCATTTCTACGGAAGGTCTAGGTCCTAAATCCAGATGGGGTATGGTATTTGATGGAGCCGTGAATGCTTATGGTAAAGGAATAGGTGATGTGATTATCACCTCCCATGGGTCTCATATCCCTTTTATTGCAAGGTTTACATTTGATTGCACCATTAACATGACAGAATATGAAACATGTATAATGGGTCTTGAAGAGGCTATAGATCTCAGAATTAAGATTTTGGATGTATATGGTGATTCAGTTTTAGTGATAAATCATATTAAAGGAGAATGGGAGACTCGTTACCCTGGATTGATTCCCTACAAAGACTATGCAAGAAGGTTGTTAAATTTATTTGATAAAGTTGAATTCCACCATATTCCTTGAGACGAGAATCAAATGGCAGATAATTTATCCATATTGTCTTCCATGTACCAAGTGATCTTTTGGAATGACGTACCTTAAATTACAATCCAACGTATTGATAGACCAGTTCATGTATTTGCTAAAGAGGTGACACTGAATGATAACTCTTGGTATTATGATATCAAGCACTTCCTTCAAAATCAAGAATCACTTGGTGCGTAAAACAAAGATAAGAAGACATTGAGAAGGTTGTCAGGTAATTTCTTCCTCAATGAAGATGTGTTGTACATAAGTAATTATGACATGGTCTTTCTCAGATGTGTGGATAGACACGAAACAGACATGTTGATGTGTGAGATCCGTGACAATTCATTTGGTACCCATGCCAATGAACATTCAATGGCTAAGAAGATGCTCAGGGTAGGTTATTATTAGCTGACAATGGAATCTGAAGGTTACAAATTTGCGAGGAAGTGCCATAATTTTCAGATTTATGCTAACAAGATTCACATGCCTTCAAATTTTGTCAATGTTATTTCTTCCCCATGGCCTTTCTCTATATGGGGTATTGATATAATCGGGATGATTAAACCCAAGGCTTCGAATGTACATCATTTCATCTTAGTGGCAATTGATTACTTCACCAAATGGGCGGAAGCAGCTTCTTATAATAATGTCACCAAGCAGGTGGTAGTACATTTAATTAAGAACAATCTTATCTATTGGTATGACATGCCAAGCAGGATTATCATTGATAACGGCTCAAATTTGAATAATAATATGATGGTTGAACTTTATGAAGAATTCAAGATTGTTTATCACAACTCTTCTCCTTACATACCTAAGATGAATGGGGTTGTCGAAGCTGCTAATAAGAACATTAAGAAGATCATTAAAAATATGGTTGTTACATATAAGGATTGGCATGAGATGCTCCCTTTTTCTCTGCATGGGTATCACACATCCGTTCGCACTTCAACATGGGAAACCCATTTCTCTCTTGTTTATTGCATGGAAGCAGTGCTCCTCATCGAGGTTGAGATTCCCTCTTTGCGTGTAATAATGGAAACTAAGTTTCTAGAGGCTGAATAGGTCCAGAACAGGTTTGACCAGCTGAGTTTAATTGAAGAAACAAGAATGACTGCTTTATGTCATGGTCAGTTATATCAGAAAAGAATGAAGAAAGCATTTGATAAGAAGGTCAAACCTCATGAATTCAGAGAAGGTGACCTCGTACTCAGAAAAATCATGTCTTTTAACATTGATTCTAGAGGCAAGTAGACTCCCAATTATGAAGGCCCATATGTTGTCAAGAAAGCCTTCTCAAGCGGTGCATTGATTCTTGAAACTATGGATGGTGAGGAGTTCTCATGTTCCATGAATGTTGATACAGCCAAGAAATACTTCGCCTAAAGAAATAAAAGAACAACTCGCTAAATTGAAAACCCGAAAAAGCAGCTTAGGCAAAAGAGAGCGTCTCAGTAGGTTGAAAACCTGAAAGGGTGGTCTAGGAAAAAGTTAGAGACATAAATAGAATAAATTGTCCCGGTAGGTTGAAAACCCGTAAGGGAAATCTAGGCAAAAGTTAGGGATTTCTTGGCAAGTAACTGCATCAGATAAGACTTGATCATTGAAGCAACAATATTCTTGGATTCTCATCGCACTTCAACTGAAGCTTAAGCACAAGAATTCAAAGTTGTTAGGTAGAATAGTGGTCATTTCATTTCAATGTACATTTTCAATGTATTTACCATTTTTCAAACTTTGTAATCATCTATGGAGTCACGTCATTTGCGGAATAACATTCTATTAATAAAGTTTTAGCCTTTATCCAATTCTTTGCGATTCTTATTTTATTTTGCTTACAAAAATGTCATTTATTATTGATAGTAATTTTCAAAACAAAAATACTTAAAGAAATTAATATTAAAACACGTTTTTGAAAGATTTATAAAATGTTTGTACTTCGATTTTGTGAATCAAAAGGATAAAAGAAGTTGTTCCAAGAATGGATGATTTCTAAAGCATGAAATATTCTCCTTCTTATTCAAGGAGCCTCCTCTGGTTACTCTCACAGATTATGCGCACGGTTTCCCCCATGGTTGTTATTCGAATAGTGGGTTTCCTCGATATTATTTTGTGTTGGGTATGTGATCCTATATTCTCTAGTTAAGTTTTGATTCAGATTTCTCCTTATGAGTGTGATTCTTTCCCCAATCAGGTTGTGATAAAGCAGAGATTGTAAAGTTATGAAGCCTTTTTTAAGTGGTTAGATTCATTCTCTCTTCGTGTTGAGACTTGATAAAGAATCTCCTGTAGGATATTACTCCTTGCCAGTTGTGACATTGTTGCTTCTGTGTGCTCCCCAAGTAGCCAGATAAAATCAGTATCTTTTCTAAGAAATATTGAGACAACTGTTAACTTTTGGGTTTTATCTCACCTGGTGTTGAGTTTCATTTAAAATCCCCACAAAGTTGACTCGTTGTTGTGGTGTTAAATTCTTAGTTCCTCATATAAACCAAGGGTGGTGTTTCCCTTTGAGTTTGTTATCCCTGTGAAGTTTATTTGATCTTCCCCGACGGAGTTTGTGAAACCATTATTCTTAATGTCGTGTGGTTTCTTCTCAACAGATATGGTATCATCTTCCCTAGCAAAGTCTGTGTGTTATCTCCCAGTGAAGCTTAAAGGAGTTTGTTATATCCCTGCAGCTTTTTGGTTTATTGCTATAGGATTGTGCTTTGATTATTTTCAAGCCATGTTTCCTTCCCAGAGAAGTCAATCCTGGAAGTAGGAAATTGTTTCCTCAGTTGATTGCTTACTCTCTTATGGGATTTCCATCTTGGATATGGTTTAGGAGAGTGTCGTTTATACACGAGTTTGTTTTGTCCAGTTGTCCTTAGTATTGTATGTCTGTTTTGTCAGCATGCGCATCATAAAACCATTTATTCATACATACAACATGCATGTCTGAATTAAAAATTCATTTCTCATTTGAATTCATTGATGTTCCTGTTGATATTTTATCCTCCCTGGAAAGTGTGTATTATGCCTCTCCAATAGAATGTCAACCTTAAGCATAAAGTGTATACCCTTTCAAGTTCCCCACTAAGTTTATTCCTCGTGGAAGAATTTTTCTTCAGCTGTCCTACCCAGCTCATTACCTAGATGGAATTAATCCCCAATTTAAGATTGCTCCTCATTGGGTAGAGTCTTATTTGACATTTTCTCTCTAGTTTGTTCCTGGATTGAGCTTTTGTCCTTGTTAGCAATTGGTGTCTTGCTTTCAAGATTGGTTTATTCATAACCTTTTTGTTTACCATTATTAAACTATCCGACCTTTCATAGATGGTATTCACTTACTTTGACTATTTCACTCTGGTTTATTCCTGGTTTAAACTTTGGTCCCTTATAGCAATGTTGTTCTGGTCTCTCTGAGTAGTGATCCCTATATTGAGGGTGCATTTATTTTGCACATGAAGACTTTATCTCCTCAGAAAGAATGTATTTATATTTCCCTAGGAAGTCAAAATTCATTTCTCAACAGCGTTATTGCAATACTTTTCATAATGGCAAGTGTCAGTCTCTTTATTTGAGCAACATGTATTTCCCCAGTAAGTTTATTATCAGTTTTCCTCCATCAAATGGAAGTCTCTTTTGAGCAGTCTGTTAGTTCCCAAAGAAGATTATATCAAAGTTTTACTCCGATGGATGGTTGGTCTCTTCAATGTGATAGAGATAGTTCGTTGAGAGATCCTTGTAACATATTATTACCCTTTCCGAGTGATATCTTGGTCAAAGAAGAAATTGTTACTATTCTTGGTGAAATCCATAAGTTAGGTGAAGTTTACCCTTTCCAGGTGGAATGCCTTGGTTAAAGAAGAAATTGAGACCCGTTCTAGGTGGAACTCCTGAATTTTTGGAAGCTTGTCATTTTTAATACCTATTATACCTTCAGTGGAAGTTGGCAGTTCACCTTTGGTAAACACGAGCGTATCATTCTTATATCCTTTGGTTGTTTACCATTGTTAGCCTATCAGACCTTTGATAGATGGTACTCAGTCCACTTATTGGTGTTTATCATTCTTATCCTATCAGACCTTTAATAGATGATATCCACTCTTATAACCTTTGGTTGTTTACCATCGTTAGCCTATCAGATCTTTGATAGATGGTACTCAGTCCACCTCTTGGTGTTTATCATTGCTAGCCTATCAGACCTTTGATAGATGATATCCACTCTTATAACCTTTGGTTATTTACCATTGTTAGCCTATCAGACCTTTGATAGATGGTGTTCTTTCCACTTCTTGTTGTTTACCAATGTTAGACTATCAGATCTTTGATAGTTGGTATTCATTCTTATATCCTTATGTTATCTACCATCGTTAGCCTATTAGATCTTTGATAGAAGGTACTCACCTCCTGTGGCATATACTGCCCATTTAGGCTTTCATGGTTTGTATTACCTTCTCCTCTTTGGACTTTATCCTAATAGAGTTGAGCTTTTACCAGTCTCAGTACTGATATAAATCATATCATTACCAGTGTCAGCATTGATGTTGATTAATACAAGTCTCAGTACTGATGTCAATCATTACTAGTCTCAGTACTAATGTCAATCATTTCTTTTCCAACCGCAGAGTTGATGTTAATCATATTAGTTTCTGGCCCCAGTCTCAGTACTGACGTTAGCCCTTTTTCTCCCTAGTCGCAACCTTAGAGTTGATGTCAACTTTTCCTTGGCCTAGTTGTAGTATTGATGTTAATCATTGCCCCACTAAATATGTGAGTTGGTGTATCTTCTGCTTTTCTACCTTCAACCCTGAGTTGGTAGTTTACTGTCATCTATGAGTCGGTATTTTTTCTTATTTATTGAGATGATATTATCTTGTTTCCTACATCTCCTCTTTTGGCTTTACCCCAGTAGAGTTGAGTTATCGTTTCCCCCCACGGAGTTGATATTTTCTCCAACGAAGTTAAGTTTTCTTTCCCCAGTCGAGTTAGTAATTCTTTCTTAAATATTACTTCCTTGTTGGCGTTTTACTTGTATTGTTAAGAATTTCCTCATTAAATTCTTACTTTGCATTTTGTTTCTTTAAATGTGATGTTGGTTTTGTCTATTTATAGTTATCCCCAGAATCGTATTGTTCTCCAGTGGTTTATTTTCCTAGTTGAACTCTCTTTCTTAATCTATCTTGTATCGTAGCTTTATCTACATTTATTTTGTTTTTCCTAGTAGTGTCTTGTTTCCCCTGTGGAGTTCGTCTTTTAGATTCATAATCATAAGCATTCCATGGTATCTTAGGGTCAAAATAGGGTTTGTTTAATATTTAAGTATCTTCAATCACGTCGAAATGAAGATTTTAACCATCGTATCTACGGATAGAAAACACTTAAATAAGGGCAACTGTTATACCCCAATTTTCCCCTAAGATCCTTCATCACTTCATATAATCACAATGCATCAAGATCACAAATGTGGATTGGTTATCTCTTCTACTCTCTCCTATCTTTAAGTTTGTCCTTGAGGGATCACCAAACATTTTTACTTGTGTTATACCTTTTTTATATTTCACTAACATCTAATCAAAATGCCAAAAATATATATATACTTTGTTCTTTTTGTATATTTGTGTTTTGTAGGTATCGAGCCAAAGCATCCAACCAATAGAGCTTTTTGCTACTTTTTTCCTACAAAAATTGATTTCCTATATGTAGAAATCGATTTCCCTCACTCATTTTATGCCAGGATTTCACGTTTTTACAGTGGAAATTGATTTCTCCTATAGTGGAAATCGATTTCCTGGGACGAAATTGGCAAAAAAAGGAAAAAATTTCAAGTTTGTAGCATGTGGCTCCAATTTCATTTTTTTAAGAATATTCTTGATCATCCAAAATTAATTCCCCTACCTCATTATAATTAAATTAATCATACACCTTCATTTGATGACATGTGCACCACTTGATCTTAATTTTGCCTCCAAAATCAATTACCAAACCTAATTTTGGGTTCAAACCACCAATAATACCAAGCCTAAACTTTATAAATAGAGCACTTATTTCGTTCATTCAAGAAGCTTTTGATAGCCAAATTCACCTTGCAAAAAATTCTCTCAACTCTCTTCACCTACCCAAAATCACTCAAAGCTCAATTTCCATAAAAGTTAGTAAAAGTTTTGTTGAAACTTACTAATCTTTGAGCTAAGCCTCCATCCAAACACTTTCTCTTCATTATTTTGGTAGATCAAACCTTTGGAGATTGACTCTTGGGGTTAATTTGAAGCAAGTTTTGAAGTTGATTGATAAATTTCTAGATCCACCTTTGATAAGTTTGATTTTCATCTTTCACAATGTGATCTCTTATTGATCTTTGTTGTGTGATTTTTTGAGCTACATTTTATGATTCCATTAGTTCTCTTTTCTTATAATTTAATGGAATTTTTATGATCAATTAAATCTATGATCATAAGGTGTTTGATAAAAAAATTGATTAAGAATCTTCTCTTTAAAATGTTATTTTCTGGAAATTTCGCAGTAGAAATTGATTCCCTATATATAGGAAATCGATTTTTCTCACTGTTTTTGTGCCAGATTTGAAAAATATACGCAGGAAATCAATTTCCATATATGGAGAAATCAATTTCCTAAAGGAAGAATGTTATTTTTGGCTTTGTTTTGGTTCCTTTTTTTCCTACTCCCTTCTTTTGATATTTGGCTTTGGATTACAATTTTGAATGTCCAATTTCTCTTCAAATTCAATGGACTTAGGATGTAGATGAAGTTGGATAAACATTCATTCATTCAAATCTATCTTAGAGTGAATTATTTAATTCATTCTTGGTTTTTTGAGTTATTGATATATTTAGTACTTTAATCTATCAATTATGAGCGATTGAACTTGAAGATGAAAGAATTTTGAGGATATGATCCAATGTGACTTCTTTATCCCTCACCTCTTTTTCATCTCCTTCTTTTTTCCTTTAAGTGGTCATTAGTAGCCCAAAATATATGTTTGAAAGTTCAAATATGATTGATTATTGGACTTTGGTTCAAAACCTTTTAAGCTTGTTGTTATGAGACTTTAATTTTATCATTCATTTAACATGCCTTCATCAACTTTGACCTAAGTTCAATCTTCAATCATCATTGTTAAATTATTATAGAATTCATCTTTTTCTTCTTATTTTTATTTTTATCATGACTTAGGTCTTGATCCTTAGTTTTTATTTGTGCTACATGTTTTAGGAGTATGGTTTTTACCATGTCTCTAACATGTATAGTACATACATTTCTATTTACCAGCCTTAAAATAGGTGCGACTTCTACATAAGTTCACTTACGATTGCTTAACATAACGCTAAATTTGTCCCGATTCAAAAAAAAATTATTCGTGGCTCAAACTTTATGTTTGTAAGCCCAAGTATGGTTTATTGGTTAGCTTGGATCCAATACCCTTTGAGACATGTTGTTAGGAGGCTTTGGTTTTATCAATCCTCTAATAAGTTTTCATTACTTTTGGTCCAAGACTATCATTCAATCATCATTAATCATCTTTGTGGCCATTAATCATTAACAATTAACTTCTAACTTCTAACACATTAACAATTAACTTTACTTTATGCCTTTATTTTATGTATTTTATTTTATGCCTTTACTTTTTATGCAATTTTATCTTTTGCATTTACATCTCATGTTATTTTCCTTTTTCTCACTTGAGTATTTTTTTTATATATCATTTTATCTTTGCTCACTTGAGCTTTTATTTTATTTGAAGACACTTAATAACCAACTTGAACATTAAAAGACTTAAGCCTCTCTTTATGGACTATTGGTTTCTATCCTTGGCAAATTGGAGTTGTGGACTTCTTGGACTTAGGATTATAAGCTTTAATACTTTGAGAACTAGAGACCTTTGGATCTTGTGTTACTTCATTATTATTTTGTTTGTATTGGAAAATCTTCTGTGTGCAGGTGTTGTTATGTTGGCCTTAAGCGATTTGTATGGCACATGGATCAATATTGAAAACCTTGCTTTGGGGTTTTAATACCTTAGGTTTCTTTGATACTTCTCCGGTTGTGATTTATTTTCATATGGATGATTGGTATGCTCTTGTTCTATTCTATGCTTATAGCTTTAATCCAAAGGATGATAATTTTATATTAACTTTATAATGTCAAGTGTTGGCTTCTTGTTGGTTATACCTTTCCTTACTTTAACTTTTACTTTATGCTTTAGGATAGTCTCTTCATCTCCTCTCATTCTTCTTTAGTTTTCAAAATCTTCTCTCTTTTTCAAAGGATTCTTGTTTTCTAACTTGAACCTCTTTCATAAAAAACTTGGACTTAGGTCCATGCATTTTCAAAATTATTTTCTTAATAAAGTCATCAATCAATCTTAATCAAGATATGACTTCTTTCTCCGATACTTAAAAAATACAAAACAAATCCAAACATCTTTGCCACTTTGGCTTTTCTCTTTAAAACCTTTTTCTTAAAATGAATCAACACTATGAACTTTTTTTAAAAAATTTGAGAAGAACTACGAGTGCCTTGATCCTCTATTGCACAAAGGGGTATGTAGGTACAAAGGTTCGTAACTGAAACGGGTGAAAAAATTGTAAAAACCACTTCTTTTCTCATCCCCACCTGCTATTTTATAAATATTTCTTTTATAGCCAAAATACATAGATTTTCAAAGAGGTTCCTGCGGAGTACCATAGATGTTTAGGGTGCTAATACCTTCCCTTTGCATAACCAACCTCCTTACCTTTATGTCTTTCTTACTTTGGGTTTTATTTGCTTTTTTCCCAATTCCTTTGGATAAAATAAAGTGCGGTGATGATTTTCACTTTGCGAGTTAAGTCAATTAATGGCTTAGTCTCAAATTTTTACTGCTACAGGTTCATCATTTTTCACTTCTGAAAATCTCAAAACCTTCACATCTGTAGCCGATATTCTACATCCTCTTGCCTTCATCTTCATGCATATTCTTTATCTTCATCAACATCAACATATCTTCAACAACATCTTTACATCACTTTGCATCTTCGCAATCAAGAACATCAATAACACGACAACAACAACACCTTCACATTGCACATGCACAACAACAACAAAAGACAACAACACGAAGAAAATGAAAAAAGTAACGGAAGAAGAATATTTAAACAAGAATATGCATACATGACTCTAGGGATTGTTCTCTAGCTTCTCATAATCTCTATCATAGTCAAAGAAACACCAGACTTGTCTCTGGTTGGAAAGCCTTATCTTTTTCAAACCTTTCATCTCCTTGTTACTTCTAGTTGTGTGTTTGTTTTGAGTTGTTTGATGCGTTAGAGTTTAGATGAAGTAAGATGTGTGGAAGAACTTGAAGAAGGAATAAGAGGAAGGTTGAACAGAGAAGAGAGGAAGGTGATACGAGCGTGTGTGTGTGCGACGGATGAAACACGACAACGAAGCTTTATTGGCATAGGAGGAAGATGATGAACAGAGTGAAGAGAAGAGAGGGGAGAAGGATTGGTTTCGAAAGTAGGTTGAGAGTCACAAAAACTTAACCCTAACACCATCTCTAACGACACCGTTTTCCTTTTTTTTCTCAATTTTTTTGTTAATTCTTTTTTATAATAATAAAATAAATAATTCTGAAAAATAGAAAATGTAAATGGTTTGGATTAATATGGACTGAATGATTTCTGCCTGGGCCTGGAATTCAAGCTGCTATCGTACACCTCCCTGAAGGCCCATGCCACACCGTTTTTGCACACCAAATGCCTTGGAAACAAAAGCTCTTCTTGGACCTTGTTGTTTAGGCCCTAAACACCACTTTCCTATGTTGTTCACCTGATCCTACTTTGTACCCCCTGACTCTTTTCATTTTTATTTTAATTTTATTCTTGTTTTGTTTTTTTAATCAATTGTTTGTATGATTTCTTTTCCATAAGTTGATTAATTTCTTTACATGATAAAATAATAAAAAAATATATTAGAATTTTATTTCTTTTATTTTGATTCATTGTTTGATTGATTCTTAACATGTTCTTTTAGGGTTCTTGATTCAATTTTAGTCTTTGATAAGATTAAATTAAGATAGACATCAGGATTTTTAATCCAAGCATGATAACATTAATTAGAATTTCCCCTTGATCTCAACCTTAGGTCCACTAATGCATGACAACAATTAGGGTTCGAGTTCCCTTTGCTTTTGTTAGTTCCTTTGCATTGCATCTCTTTTCTTTTAAAAGAAAACAAAAAAAAATTTGTTTATCAAATGCAAAAATACCTAATAAATATGATACGTATAAATATGCCATGAGCCTTAATCAAATAGGGAAAGATGAGTCGGAGCCTTCCCTACCTCTTAGAGTATTTTGTACATGAGATGCTTGGCTCATTCGTACAAATTATTCGTCCTCATTTCATAGACTTTAGTATAATACGTATCTAAAATATTTTTAAAATTAAAGGAGAAATGCTCAAATACCCCCAACCTTGAGGGACCATTTGATGTACCTCCTAACAAAACACTTCAACACACTCAAACCTTTTTGCCTTCGGATTTATTTTCTCTTTAAAACCTTTTCAGAAAGGGCATGCTATTTCCGTTCTACCACAAATAGGTAATGCGTGAGTCTCCACACAATGAGTGACAAACACCTAACCATGAGAATGCAAACATAACATTGTCCACTAAAAAAACAGCAAACCAACATTTTCAAGACGAACAGTAGAGTTCTGATTTCTTCATTTCACTATAAGGATACGTAGGCACTGGGTTACAAAATCTGGGCGAACTCAATAATAAAAACCTTTTGTCCCCCCCCCCCCAATTAATTAATTCATGCATTCTTAGCAAGTAAGATTTAGATAGACAACACCATTAGATTCAAACAACCGAAGTGGATCCTATTGAGTATAACGAATGTGAGGGTTGCGAATACCTTCTATAACACTCCAATTCTACCCGACAATTATTATAAAAAACAGAGTTATAAAAAATCAGCAACTGAATCAGGATGCTACAATCTCAACTTAAAACAACGGCATTCATTACATATACATAACACATTACACTTGGATGAACCAACATCAACATAAATTAATACTTTGAAACCAACAACTTTCATAACTACGCAACGGAATCATAATATTCAACTAAAAAGGGCATAACATCTTTATCCAACTGAAACATCTCCAAATAACAATTACATAATGAAAATAAACTTAAAATTTAACAACTGAAGTAATAACAACGATAAAGAAACAATCATTCATCCCCCTGAGTGTTACGTATCAGAGCAATGACACCGACTCGAACTACTGAAGGTAAACTGCTTTTACTCTGGATTACATGCACGTTACCAACATATGGGTAACATTCAAACAGAAGGGGTGAGATATCGAACATTATAATAGAACGCATGATAAATAATACGTTAGAAACAGTTCATACAAAATCACCACTTCGAACCTATTTAACATAATTAATTCATCCACACAATAACTCGGGATGCAATATGAAATGTGACTTGTTTTTATGCACATGCATGTGGTACCAATGGAGCAGAACTCTCAACTTAGAAATCTGCCAATAAATAGCGGCATCAACAAGGCATAAGCCTTCAACTTAATATTTTTCCAATCCAGGCCAACTTAACGAGCATCAGCTCCAACATGATATGCTATGTATGTATTAACAACATGAACGTAATAACAACAACAACAACAATAATTCAACTTAATTCAACATTGGCCATAAGCCTACAACTCAATATATGCCCATAATTAGAGGCATCTCAACATAAATCATCACCCTGCAATTTCTCAACTCAAAACAACTTACACAGTAATGGTATCGACCAAAACAGCATGCACGACAATAGGGATAAGGATACTATGTGCCCCTTGACATGCACAACAACCAAGACAGAATAATAACTAATTTGCGCTCCTCGACACAGCCTGCAACTTCGTGCAGCTCGACAATAATGTTCTGCTCCTCAGCACGCCTCGCAACCTAATGTCGCTCGACATCCAACACATATATTCCCCGACACACCTTGCAGCCTAAATGCCACTCGGAACCTAACACCATCAGCATCCTCCTCGAACACTAATTTCGGCCAACAACATGGAACAATACAGCGTCATAACGACCATATCAATATAACCCATAATTTTCGGCCAACTGCTCAGAATAACACAGCAACGGGAAACTATATTTTCTATCAACAGATTCATTAATTGTACAACACAGCCACGCAGAAACCTTCCTAAAACAACCACAATAGAAATTTACTACTTTCCTGCCAACCGCTCGGAAGATACAACAACCTAATGACCACATCAGCAGGTAATAATCTACGCTAACCTATTCATGGATTATATCGAGCAATTATACAGACAAATTAAAATGCCCACAACATGACAAACGGGTAACTTCCTATAACAGGTTCATTAATCATACGAGACACCCACACGGTAACTCCTTAAACGACCATAACATGAAGAAACGGACAACTTCAATCACAAATCACGAACATCAACGTACAATAGTCATAAATACGACTGATTCCCACATAACAATCATCATCAATCCCATTATAAGGTGGGAACCCTACCCTTACCTGAATTGAAGGTCTCTCTACAAAACTCCCAGCCGACAGCCTTGGTTTGCTCTGCTCGACAACTGTGTAATCTTTGCTTGACAACCGTGCAACCTTGCTTCTCTTCTGTGCAGCTTCACACGGTCATGCACAAGACTTCTTATTCTACCAAATAACTAAATCCTTGTGTCATCTTAACCTTATAACATCAATTCTATTGGGCTTAACTTACACACCCCCATTTTACTACTTCCAACCAATAAAATAGGCCCAACACAATTATTCCATTAATTCCAACATTATTATTATTATTATTAATCAACTAATTAATTAATTAATAATAATATCATAACTTATACAAAAAATTCTCAATATCTCACACTTTTCAACAAATAATCCAAAAATAATTTAATTAAATAATTAATTAAATTAACGGGCGTTATCACTCTCCCTCACTTAGAATATTTTTGTCCTCGAAAATTTACCTTATTCAAACAACTCAGGATAGGAATCCCGCATCTTGCTTTCCAACTCCCACGTCATGCTTTCTATGGCAGCTCCTAGCCAGACTACTTTCACCAAAGCAATCTCCTTGCCTCTTAGAGTCTTTATTTCACAATCCGTGATCTGTACAGGCATCGTCTCCACCGTGAGATTATCCCTTACTTGCACATCATCCATATGGATCACATGAGATGGATCTGAAATATACTTCCAGAGTTGTGACACATGGAACATATCGTGTAAACTCACCAATGTCAATTTAAATTGATTCAAATAGAGGAAAATGAGAAGACCAACAATTAAGTGACGAGGATTACTTGATTGGTGAACCTAATAAATTCATGTGGATAAATTGTTATGGAGCAGAATGTTGTGTCAAACTTGTGTTCTTTGACGGCAAGATCTGACAACATTGTAGTGGTGATTGAGGAATCTAAGTATCTTGCGATGTTGAGCAAATATGAGCTTCAAAGCTCTCTTAAGGCTCATGATAAAAGGATGGAGGAGAGAAATAACGACAAGACAAAGGCGGAAATCGCTTTGCAAGCTCTGTTCAATGAGGAAAAAAAAGAAATTGAAAGCAAAATGGCCCTTGAAGATTAAAGGGAATTTTCATAATTTTGATGGAATAGAGTCACAAAATACGACTTGTCAAAAGGGTGAGAGCAGTTGCAACATAAATGGTGGTCAAGGCAACTTTAGAGGTGAAAAGGGAAGGTTTGGCAAGAGCGAGGTACAATGCTACAATTGTCAAAAGTTCGATCATTATGTAAGAGATTGCATAGCGAATAAGAAGGAAACTCAAGCAGATGAAGCCAAGGTTGCAAGGCAAGAGTTTGTTGAAGAGAATACACTCTTGGTCATGATCACAAAAGGTGGATGCAACATCAGCAGGCTGCAGGACAAGAACAACAATTCTGGGAACATTGTAGAAACATTCAGTAACCGGTTATGTAAAGAAAAACACCAGTTACATGCAAAAGAAAATGATATGGTGATTGTGAGATAAGGAGTCCAATGCAACAAGGAATGATATTTGGATTTTGGATGTTCTACGCATATTACGCTAAAAGTTTGCACCTTTGAAGTTCTATTGCTTATTGTCTCTGACATTTGCAGTGACATTACTTATATATCTTTTGTCAAGTCTTCTCATGACCTTGCTAAAACTCGTAGCTATAAGGGTAGTG
The DNA here is from genome assembly GCA_948472305.1 of Vicia faba. Lineage (NCBI taxonomy): Eukaryota > Viridiplantae > Streptophyta > Magnoliopsida > Fabales > Fabaceae > Vicia > Vicia faba. The sequence goes on along the minus strand of OX451741.1, from coordinate 971,553,008 downwards.
GACTCAATTAAGTTTTCATATACATATCCTTATGCCTAGTCATCACACTCTTCAGCATCTACTTTAAATTCCACACTTTTACTATTTTTCTTTGATTTGTCATCAATAGCCATTTCAAATGTGAGAAGAGATCCAATTAGATCATCAACTTTCATTTTGAACACATCTTAATCTTGCTCAATGGTTGTGACTTTCATATCAAACCTCTTTGGAAGAGGTCTAAGGATTTTCCATATTTATTTTTATCCAGACATAATTTCACCAAGGGCAAATGAGTTGTTAGCAATGTGATGGAGTCAGACATTGAATTTAGAGATGGTTTCATCCTAATGTTTTCAAATTTTGTTGTGCGAAGTTGAAGTCTTGACATACAAACTTTGGATATGCCTTCTTGAGAAACTTTAATAGTCTCCCAAGATTTTTTGACAATGTTGCAAGTATTAATGATTCTGCAAATATTCTTACCAACTCCATTGTAAATGGCATTAAGAGAACGAGAGCTACCAAGCGCTTCTTAGTCTTCTACCATTGTCCAATCACTTTCATACTTCATAATTTTAGTGTTGTCTCCAGTTGTGATATTTGGATGAGTCCATTATTTTATGAGTACTTTTCAATTCTTAATGTTCATAACTTGAGAAAGGAAACCGTATGAACCTTCTAATAATCATAGTTCATACCATCAAGAACTGATGGTCGATTCACATATCCTCCTTCTTTAGCATTGTCCATTTTGAACAAAATATAGAAAAACCCTAGAGCTCACCTAACTAGAACAATTTACATGCTCTGATGGCAATTGAAATTAAGTTTGATCATTAACAAGATGTCACACACAATGTTAAAACAATGTGTGAGACAATGTGATGACGTAACAACAATAAACAAATAAGTTGAATAAATAAAACAGATAATTATTGACCCGTTTTCGTGCAAAGTTACCTAAGTTTATAGGGCATCATCTTAATGAAAGGAAATTCACTAATTAGTGGTCAATAGTAACGGCAGCCTCATCTGAACTATCTTAGTTCAATGTAGTTTTCCTAATACCACTTGTGAATTTCGATCCAAGATCCCTCTAAATCTGATACCACTCTCACTTTAACTCGAACAATCTCCCGAGTGTTTTCACTATTATAATAATATGAGGAGTGATAACTCACAATTACAATTAAATATTATATCCCTCTAATTTAAGAAAGACACCCATGAATAAAGTATTAAAACCAAAAATAAAAGACTAAATGAAAACAAGAAAAATGGCAAGCTGAATTCTTTAAGGTCTGAGTCTTCAAACAAGGAGAAACCTCTCCTTAAATAGCAACAACGTCCAATCGTAAAATCTCAGTAAGGTTTTGATATAAAAACAACTAGATTTAAAAAGGCATAAGATGAATCTTTCTTTATTAAAAATGTTTCTGAATCTTGAAGAAATCAAATCAAATCTAATTAAATATTTATTTGAAATAAATAATAAAATTCTGGTAGTTAGATCACAGATGTCATAAGTGATGTCCAGACACCGATCTCTGAACATAAACACAATGAACATGATATAACATAATAAAAGCAGTGCAGAAAGTAAACAACAAGCAAAATTATTAACTCAGTTCGGTGTACAACATTACCTATTATGGGGGCTACCAAGCTAGGATGGAAATCCACTAAATAAAATCAATTCTAATCTAAACTCCCTCGTTTACAACTTCTCACTTAATCACTACCTGTGTTATATTTCTACCTAAGACTCACCTAAGTATGAGACCCCTCTCACTTCCCTGACAGTCCCAAATAGTGACAAGAACACAATTTAAATGAGTTAGAAGACAAACTTCACAAACACACAATCACTATATACTTAGAAGCTTAAGAGTGATTGACAATAAAGAAGAAGACACTCTCCAATAAACAGAATTCACTCTTGCTTAAAAGCTCATGAGTGGTTCACAATTATAACTCAACTAACAGTCCAACTCAAGTAACAAATAATACAAGAGTGGCTTACAACAAACAATAAGCAGACGAAGCCCTAAAGATTAATACTTTTACAACTTTGGATCGTATCTTCTTTAAGTATAGAGTCATCCTTTTATAACCTTTTTCTGGGCTGGATTGGGCTTTAAAAAAGTAGCAAAGAGACTGCACAATGTCTGCTAAAACTCCTCCATGAAAATAGGACTTTAATCATTAGTTTCCTAAATTATCTTCATAATTAGAAACTAAGAATACTCCTTGAACTAAGCTTGAACATCTTATTTCTTAGGCTGAGTGCCACATAGGATATCATAATATTTCCAAAATATTATGTATCTGAATTAAACCAATAAGATCTAAAATGCCACTTGTAACTAGGGATGTAAATGGATATCCATGGGGATGTATAGTATGATATTTGTGTTTGTCCCGTTGGATAAATATGATATCCATATCCACCCTATATCCATGTGGGTATCTGCTAAACGGGTAATCTGCGGGTTTTAAGATATCTGCAGATATTTACAAATATCCATGGATAACAATTTTTCACATAACATCCATATAAATCTCTCTTATTTTAACAACAGAATTTCATCACATTAATTTTCTTCATTTTCACCAATGCATAATATTCATACATTTCATTTTTAACAAAATAACTTGAAATATATTAGGATTGTGAGTTATGGTGGAAGAGCGATTAATGGAGTAGTAGAAAGGATGACACTGGTTGGACTGGGGAAATGACGATACTGATTGTTTGGATATTAGAATTGTTGAAGTGAGGTTTGGAATATAGAAGAAATTTAAATATGAAATGGTGAATAAGATTTGTATGGAATATAAATTTTTTCTTCAAAGAAAACTTAAAAAATTAGGAGATTATTTTGTTAGAAAATGAAAAGATATAGTATAATAAACTAATAATATTTATATAATTTTTAGAAATTATTAACGGATACAAATATTTGTGGGTATGAGTAACATTAAATCTATCTCCATATCCATTAGTAAACGGGTATTTAAATATCTATTTATTTTATTCGCGAATATCTATTAAGCTATCCGCCTCGTATCCGTGACAGATTTTATCCACAGATATATGTTGGTACGAATTTTTTTGCCATCCCTACCTGTAACAAACATGATATCGAATGATTCTGCATAGGACATCTTGTTCAACATATTTTCTCTGCAAGTTAGAACATCCTATTTAACATGTTGCTGCCTAATTTGTTTTACTAAAATTAATGCCAATCATAAAAAATAGAGAATTAACAATCTCCCCCTTTGGAAAATTTTGGCTAAAACAAATAAACAAATTACAATTCAGATTTCAGCAACAACAGATAAAAAAATCAAAAATCAACACTCATCAAATATATCTCTCATCTTTGGACATTTTCAGCTGAAATAAATGTCAGAGAGTTAGTCTTCAGAAGCTACTAAACACAACAACATAGAGAAATAATATTCTCAATCTGGTTGATGTCATGACATCATGTTTGACATCTCTTCAAATCAGACCGAACAACTCTATTACAACATATGTAACTCAACACCATAGTAGAGCAAACTCAAGATGAAAAGGGAAGAAAGTCTTGAAGTCATTTTGTGTACATGAGGAAGAAGATAGCTGACACTCCCCCTCAACCCAGGAACCTTTTCTTTCAATGGAGGGACAAAACTTGTTCTCAAGGAGCATAAGAGGACCCTTAAGAAGCAACCAAACACCAACATGCACGTGTAGATTCTAGCTCCAGGTAACTCAGAACATAAGACACAATGGTGTTCATAACTCAGATCACAAGACACAAAAAACAAGATCAGGCTCAGATACGAGTATCCTACCTAACATCCTTGCAAAGAAAAAATAGTTGCGAGCAGACGTAAAAGAGGAGCAAAAACAGAAATAGAACCTTTCTCCCCCTTTTAGCCAAAAATTTACAAGACATATTCTCCACAAAACCATACCCAAACAATACTCACCCATACCCGAACAAAATCCATAAGGACTATTTTGAAGATAATCAAACACAAGATGATATAAGGAAAGAGATAACCTCTTTAAATAACTAAGCAATTTCATAGTAATTAATGATCCTAGACTGTGACAATGGTCTTGGTCAAAGAGAACATTATTTTAGGAAGATAACTGCACCAAAAATAAATGTGCATCGTCCAAGTCAGCTTTGAATGCCTTCATTGACTTTGGACTTATTCTCCTGGAATTGATAGTTCTAATAAGCGTGCATGCATACATTTCATACTCCTTCTGCCATGTGTTTAATTATGCTGTAAAAAAACTCCCTTGTTAGTCTCAAAAGAAACAAGTCATGAGCAATGTCCTGACATCCATCAAATATTATCGACTTTCCCTTGTCTTCTCAAACCAGATCAATATTTCTTCAGCCATCAGTAAAAGATGTTTCACAGAATTATCCACATGTTCTGAAGCATGATCACAATGCCTTTCATTGGACTCTAAATAAACTCCTTTCAACCAGAATTAGTTAAACATGTCAAGATACCAGGACATCATGCATGACATCTCCCATTCATAAACCAAGACATCCATTGAGTCCCACCTAAATTTGCAGAGAAAATTAAATTCTCCCAACCAAGAACATTGTTTTCTAGAGTACTCCTAAGATGCATGTGTACATATGATTCAATCAATCAGCTTCACATGGCTAGAACCATACATACCTTGTCAAGAGCACTAAGAACCACATCTAGTACCCTTATGTCACAACATATTATCCGACATTATTAACTCTCAAGAGGTATATAATCTCTACAAGCTTGACCAACATGCAAGTTTCATAGGGTCTGCACCATTGCAACAACAATTCATCAACAAGTACTTAGCTCCCTTGTCACGGATAAATAGTGCTCCTACTGAAGATGAACACTTGAGCACCAGATGAAATCACATAGTACTTCATGTAGTGGAGGGATACAACTTCACACACTATAAAATCAATCTTGATCCAGATAATCTAGTTCCTTGAGAGCACACCTTAACGTACTCACTTAACAAGGACATATCTGATAAATGTCCTTACATATTCACACACGTTGACATGTCTTTTTGGATGTCCAAGATGTCATGCACACTAGGTTTGATAAAAAACAATCTCAGTTTGCTTGCTTCACAAGATCCATACTGATACAGTCTTTCTAGAGATACTTGTAGCAGAAGTGTAATACCCCAAATTTGTCCTACCCCTTTGCTTTTATCTAGCTTACGCATCTTGCACTCTTCATTTCATCTGCATACACTACATTAGGTCATTCAACATATCATGTATCGTTAATCAATAAACTTTTGGCACAGGATCAAGGATGTTGAAGAATTAGGGTTGTTGTTTGGCTTTAAGGTTCTCATATTCATTCAAGCTTGAATCAACTGGTTTCCATCAATCATTTGTTTGAAGCTAGGGTTTTATTTCCTAGACTGCTTTATCGCCAAACTACAGGGGTATTCTTTCTTCCCAACATCAAGTGGAAATCTTTCTTCAAGGCTTAAGAATTAGGGTTTCGTCTGTTAATATTCAACTAAGGATCATTGGATTTTCAAGTCAAGGCTATCTTCCATATTCCCATATTCATTCTCCAGATTTCCTCAGGGATTTGTTGATTGTTAAGACTACTGTTGAACCATAATACAAGGTGTTGAGTTTGAAGGTCCATTGTGCCCAGGGTGTCATTATTTCAAATACTTGTTGCTCAACGTACAAGTCTAGTACGGATTAGAAGGTGTAAATAGATTGATGATTCATTGGAAATGCAAGTTGATTTTGTGTGAGAATTAGATTCAAGCATTGGTTTTATACAAATTTTCAAATTCAGGTGATCAAGACCATTTCAATACAAGCAAGCTCACAAGTTCATTCATCATCCATTCAAGGATTCCGTTTATGGATTTTATTCAAGATTCAATTGAATTGGCAAAATCTGCAATTGAAAGTACATTCATTCAAGCTTCCTTCAACAACATTCATTCGCCCAAAGTTACTAGTTTGTTCAAATGGCATCAAGAAAGTTTTAAGATCACGATTTGTCAAAAGTTGATTTGAAGTCAAGTGTCCAACAAGGAAGTTCAAATATTTCGTTACATTACATCAAGATACATTCCAATTCCAAAGAAATTCACACAAAAAAGGCCTATACTTTCTACCAAAACCTATACAATGCCTAATCATGTTGTTCCTAATTCTAAGATGCATCGTGGCTTTAAAATCATTGCCTTAACTCCATGCCTTCTCCAAATTCTTCCCTCACGACTTGCCTTTCTCGCTCAACATGGCCTCATCATTGTTTTCATTGAAGAAACTTTGTGGTAGCCCTTCTGTATTCACGCATGACTAGTAAATAACCTTGCATCAGTTGAAGAAACACCACAATTTAAACAGCCTAACATTGGTATGTAACCTGCCCTGCATTTGCTCACAAAGGAAAATTAGTACAAAGATAAGGATTAAATCAGAAATCGAAATTAATAGTTCAGCATCTATCTCACCATCAACTTTGATCTCTAACATATTCTTGTAATCGAGAGGCTGGGATTTCTTCTTTGTTTTCCAGATAAATAACAGAATTTTATAACTTTTTCCAACTCTAACTATTAAAACCAACCTATTAACATCATTGTACCTACTGACTATCAAGCTTTCTTCATAACCTAACATGTTTACTAATTTTTTTAGTTACTAACTTTTATTAACATCAACAACTGACTTGCAAACCTTCGCTTAACCGCTAACATCGACAACTTAACTCCAGGAATCAAAATAACCTACTAGCTACCATTTTCTTAATGGTTTTAACCAACCATTTTGGCCTCAACTAGCTGTCCAACATAAAATTTCACTATATGCTCCTAAACCATGCCAATCACTAACAGAAAATCAGGAGCAAATAAAAAATTTTAACTTCGTAGAGTTTGCATCAACCAACTCCCTAGAATTCTAGCTATCATTAAAAAATCATTAAACCAGAAAAATCATTAAATCAAAATAGGAACTAACTATCAGAAATAGAAAAAACAAAACTCTTCCATCCCTCATTACCTATAACAGTTTCTAAAACAATCTCTAGATAGAACTAACCCAAACCGCATAACATAATTCTCAACCTAATTCTAACTTCTCCTAACCCTCATAACTTCCAAAAACAAAATTCCAAAATTTCCTTCAACCATTTGCTAACTGTCAAAACAAACTTTAACAGAAACTGACATGTAACAGAATCCCAACCAATCTCCAACATATAACCAATTTCTCAGCAGAAATAACAGAAAACCAAACAGAATTTTTGCTAACCATAACTTCCTATCTTCTAACAGAATTTCCAACCTCTTTCCTAACTGTCATAACAACCTCTCAATCATTTTCCCCGAACAGAATTCATAACTTCCAGTCTAACAAACTTTCCATCCAATTGTGCCAGCTAAACAGCCTAACAATTTTCTAAACTGATTCCCTAACGGTCCAAAAAAGCTTTCAATCGAAAGCTAACCAATTTCTAACTGACTTACCAACCTCTAACAGAAAACGAAAACTTCATAACAGTTAGCAAAAGACTAGATTCTAAGAGAATCATAACAGAATTCCCTAACTGTTCTAACTAACCTCTAACAGCTTGCAACTAACTTCTAACCACCTTCATGGCAGAACCAGCAAGCTTCTAACTGAAATTCTCTAACTGACTCTCAAATAGAATCCAAATTAGTTCTAAGTGAATTTTCCTAACCAACCCAATCCCTACCATTGATCTTCTAACAGATTTTAATCATCCAATGGCCCAAAACCAATCAAGCTCCAACTGAATTTCCAACTGCTTCAACTATATAACCTCTTCATCACCTCCATTCTCAGAACGGACTTTTTTTCCCTCTTCACAACATTCATTTCTATACAAATCACCTTCATATTCCCTCATCCTCTCTCCTTATTCACCATTCTTTCTCTGCAAGAAAACCTCAGTCTCAGAATATTCTTCTCAAACCTCCATAACCACACATCCTTCTTCCATAACCGAAATCCATCATCTTCATCTCCAATAAACTTGCATACGAAGTATTCACAATATCACTACTATAATAAAAACATAGAAATTTAAGAGAAAATAAGAAGAAGCATAAGAAGTGAAAATGAGCGTTTACCTGAAGATTATCCTCTGGTCTTCTTGCGCTATTGGCGCTTTTTAAAGGTCATTGGGGCTACTCCGGCAAGTAAGCTCTGATCATCTTCATTCTTTCGCTCCTCTGCTCCTTTTTTCATGTGATAGTGTAGATTGAACATAGTAGAGTAGAATACCTAAGGTGTCGAAGATCAATTGAGCAAAGGGATTATCCGATGTAGCTTTTAGGTTTCTAATTTTCTTGTTCTTGATATGAGGCGGAGATGTTAAAATCAAAGGGAAGAAGGAGAACGGTAAGGATGAGTCGCAAAAGGACGATGCCACTATGTTTTTGATTGGAGCTGATCACGCCGGAAGGCTCCAATCGTTGTTCGTATTCGAGAAGGATAAGAGAAAGGGTGAACAAAGAAGAGGCGGTCTCGAAGAATTTGAAGAGTCATAACCTAACTCCTATCCAAACGACACCGTTCTGCTTATGATTATGTTATTTTGCATATTTTTTTATTATTAATGGATAAGAGAGAATAAGACTGAGGGAGGTTTGGGTTAGATTGGTGTTGAAGAAAGTTCGTTGGGCTTGTTCTTGAATTATTGGTTTGGCCCGTTTTTAGTTTGTTTTTAAGTCATGATAGCTTATAACAAAAATACGGATGGATTAGTTTTGGGCCTAGCGCCTGATTCCTACAGTTCACCCTCCTGAAATTCAATTCTCACTCCCTGTTCCTCTTACCTTCTTCTTTTTTTTATTCTTTCTTTCATGATTTTTTTTAATAACAAAAATACATAATAAAATGGCAAAAAATATTATAAGACATTTTAGGAATTAAATAGGAATTAATTTCCTCCTTTGCTAACTTTTTAGTCAATTTTAACTACTAGTTTTACTCATTTTATGCCATGTATTTCGTTTGCGATTTTTTTGGTATGGATTGTATGTAATACTTTAATACTTGCTGCCTAGTTTTGCTTGTTTGTATAGTCTTTCATCACGCCTTAGGTGATTTTGGTTCAAATTTAATCTTCGATTTAATTGAGCAAAAAATTATACATTAGGCTTTTAAATCTAAGCATGCAAACATTAGGTAGAATTCCCCCCGAAATTCCAACTTTAGGTCCATGATGCATGATAACATTAGGTTTAGAAATAGGCTAGTCTCCCTTTGACTTTTCTTCCCCTTTTGCATATGCATTAAAACAAAAACTTCTTTTTCTTTCAAACTTTAAAACACTTTAAAATTACTGATGAGAATCATACGTTTGTTGAGTATGGGAAATGATAAGCGGGTCTCTTCTTGATCTTATTTTTCTTCCATCTCCAACCTAGGTGTGGTTCAAATCTTGAAGACTCCTTTCATGGATAAGTAGAAAAGTGACTAATATCTCTCTCTTGGGGTCAACTAGTCATTATCTGCAACAAAATACAAACCAACTCAAATCATTTTGTGCGCGCGAGCACCTTTTCTCTAAAACCCTTTTCAGGTAAGGACATGATTAGTTTACTTCTGTGCCAACGCATAAGTCTCCAAAGGTCGAACTGCAGCTGAAGGAAGAATTAACATTGTCCATAAAAAACACAAAACAAACAAAAACATGTGAGCTAAACTATGGTAGCTCTGATTCCTCAAAAAGGATACATAGGCATTGGGGTAGGGCCCAAGCGAGCATAATTTTATTTTCCCTACATTCTTTTCTCTTTTCTTTTGCATGCATTCTCCCTCTAGTAGTATAATAAACAGTAAGCATAGATTTAGACACACCCATAAGATAGACAACAAGAGTGGATACCATAGAGTACTACGGGCGTGTGGGGTGCTAATACTTTTCCCTCGCGTAATAGACTCCCTTACCCGATCTCTCGGTCGCAATACCGTGACTTATTCTTTCTCGGGTTTACTCGATGTTTACCTTTCCCTACGTGTGGGATAAAAGACGTTCGATGGCGACTTCATTTTTTGATGATTTTCAGCCGGTTGTTTTAAGAAGAACCCACCTCCTCATAAGCACACAGATCATATCACTTTATCTGATACTCTTCCCTTGCACCTACTAGCAATTGTTGGTACAAGTGAATTCTTAAACATGATAGTAGTCATGCATTTACCATACACACCACTATAGACATGGTCAGAAGCTTTACATCCTACATCACCATAGTTAGAAAAGCCACTCCTGAAACTAGCGTTGAGCATCAAGTTTCATATTCATAATTCAAGCATCTCCCAAACCAACCATCAACAAGCATGATGTTATAACATCATTTAGGACATCAAATTGTTATCACAAAAACGATTCACTTTGGTTCTTAATCCACTATCCATAGTTCTTAAAAGTCCTTCTTCTAAACTTATACAACGAGATATCACAGCATCTGCAGCTTATTCAAGTTATCACAAACACCAGATATCCATGGAAAGAAATAAAATCAGATACACTTTATGGAGCACCATGTTTAGACTACAATCTTGCACTAGTACATTTGAAAAATACACAACTCCCTTCTTTAGTTAGGAAGATATCAAGCATAAAGGATTTTACATCAGTCATATGCACAACCACATGAGAGGAACATTTCCTCACGTTCCTTCCTTCACAATTTCCCTCAGAGGTACAATCAGAAAATAAGGCTACCTCCTCACAAATGGTAGACCATTTGGTCTGACATCGTTCTTCTGCAATCCACTAGCATACATGGATTCAAACATTTTCTCCACCATGGTTAGAAATTTCAATTTGGAATCTAATATTGATCATCATTCCTTACACCGTGACTTCCTTTTCTGGAGAATTAATCACTGAGATGATGTTCCATCATTAATTTTAAGATCAATCTCAATTACAGGATCTTATGGTTCTAGAGACAACATCTATAGTAACCCATACACATCCCTTTGCATAAAACACATGAGAACCATACAACAGCATACACATCGCCCTCCAAGGCCAGATCATAGGTATATCCAACAATCTACATTCTATACACTTGAGAGTTGATCTATCAAAATTAACTTATCTCAATATGATTATTACACACAATCCACTAGTCATAAATATTGCCTGGTACAATTTTGGATATATATCCTTTAGACTTCCATAAATCATTCTACCTTGGTTATCTTTTCCACTACAATAGAACAAGAGTCCCATGTTCTCTCAGACATGTTGGATAGCTTATTCAGGTTATCACAAACACCGGATACCCATAGAGAGAAATAAACTCTCATACACTTTCTAGAGCACCATGTTTAGACTATAATCTTGCACTAGTGCATTTAAAAAACACACAACTCCCTTCTTTAGTTAGGAAGATGTCAAGTGTGATACGGTGGAAAAACTGACTGTTATACTAGTTTTGAGTTTTGTATTCGCAAATGTGCTGTAGGCAAGAGTCGCCACCAACTTTTCTTTTATCCAACAAAGAAGAGGGGGGAAAGAACAGAAAAAGACCTTTTTCGAGATTTTCTGAGTAAGGGGGGTAGATTATGGAAAGGGAAGGTGTTAGCACCCTTTCCATTCGTGGTTTTCCACAGGCTCTTAGGTACTTGCTCATTTTTAAAGTTTTTTTTGTGTTTGTGTGTTTTTAAAAGTTTGCTTGCTTTATGATAACTCTTGTATAAGTCCTCAAGAGTGTTGATAAAGCATTTTTGAAAAGAGTTTTGAAAGTGTAGTGTGAAAAAGATTGTTTTGAGCAAGTACTTAATAGTTATCTACCTACTCGAAAAAGGTGTTCTTTTCCTCCTTTCCTTTAGATAACGCTATCTTACTATTAGTGAGTAGGTAGCTCTATCGTTGGATGTTGAGGGACTATCGAAGGGACGTTTACGGTCACTAAGGCAACTGGGAAAGAACTCTTAGTAATTATCCTAAAGCTCTAAGATCACTTTTTAACCGAGGCAACAGTCGAATGGGTCATCGAGGGACTTGTGATCTCTTGAACTCAAGGACAGTCACTAAAAATTCTCACGTTTCGAGAATTGTGACCGTTTTCCGAAGGCAACCAAAGTGGGAGATACCCTAGGGGTTAGCATGTGAAAGTGTATTGATTCAATTCATTTATCTTGCGCATTTAGGGTTATCTAACCATTTTAATTTCAGTCTTTTTCATGCAATCCTATTAATCTAAGCGGTTAATAATAGTGCAAGAAATTAAAAGGGCATAAATTAAACCTAGCTACTACAGGGCCTCGGGAAGGGGGATACATGATCAAACTTGGGAGTGCGGAAATTAAAAGCAGTAAAAAAAACCTAAGTTAAACTATTACAAACTGTGTACATATACAATCAATTTGAAAAGAATAATAAGTGCACGAAGAGTGAAAAGAGCGTCCAAAACCCTAAAAATGTTTAAAAGAAAATCTCTTTTTGTTGTTTACTTATTTATGAAAATGTTAAATTATAATAATTAACTAAATTAAAAAAAGGAAAGAATTATTAATTACAATTAATTCTAATGAAACTAATATTTTTGGTATTTTTAAAGAAAAAAGATTTAAAATTTAATCCTAATTTCTAGTTAATTTTAATATAAAGAAAAAGATTAAAGTAATTAAACTAGATTAATTTAAAAAATTAACTTTAATTATAATAAAAAAAACCTTATTCTATTTTTTATGATTTTATTGATTTTATGATTTAAATAAAAAACTGATTTTTGAAACAATTAAAATCAAATAAAGAAATTGAAAAATAACAAAAAAAATGAGAAAATGGGCTTAATAGTGAAAGCAACCTAGGGGTGTGAAACTGAATCTGCTAGGCCCAAATGAAATCATCCCAGTGTCTTGTGTGAGATCCAGTGGAGAATGTGTTTGAGAGTCCACCATGGAGATTCATCGTTAGGCGCTGGATCTGAATTGTGGGTGATCCAATGATTGAGAGTGAGGATGTATGGTGGACGTCTAGCCATTGAGAACACCAGATCTGCATGAATATTGTTAGAAAAATCAAAAATTGTTGGACCTGGGATCGAACCCAGGACCTTTCCCTCATATTCTTACGCCTTTGCCATCTGATCCACTTGTTAATTCATGTATATGATAACAAAAAAACAATATAATATAAAAAAAGTTTTATGGCTGAGTCAGCAAAACACACGCAAGATGTGGGGTCCATGATATTTGAATGAACCAACCAGAAGAATCCATTGTGCCACGCAGGGTCACCGGCCGGTCAAACCACCTTAGACGGTGGCTCCGGTTATCACCTTCGGCTAGCCCAAAAACGTAACTTGCAAAATAGGGAGATTCGAAGCCTGAAATTTTGCCTACCCCCCCTAAAACCTAGGCTGCGAGTTCAACCATGGCCTTAGTTTGGTCTAAAAATGTTTCTATCTTTGAAACCAAAGCTCACACATTTTCAAACCCTAACAATGGCAAGCTTTAATTTTGGCACAAATCAGTGATGCTTGAAGGAGGGATCCTGGGTACGATTTGGCTTGGCTAACGAATGGGGATGACTCTTGGGACCTTCAAGAGGAAACTAGGATGCTTGGTTTGGATGGAGAAGGCTTGGATCGCTTGGTATGATTTTCACTTTTTTCTTTGAAATTTTTGGAAATAATTTGGCACTTGTGGAGGCATTTGCGTGTCCTCATTAGGTCTGGCATGTTTGTGCATATATAGTATATCACATTAGGTCAACAAAAGTGGAGGAATATCCATGCTTTCATGAGAAAATATTTTCTTTCAATTATGTGATTTTTTTTACTTTTTTAGACCAAATCAAATCTTCTCCTTCTCTCCACTAAATTTCCTTGATATGCCAGCACATTTTGTCCATTATTTGATGAGAAAAAGATTTCAAATCAAATCTTATATTACTTTCATTATTTATTTATTCAATTTTGAATTTTAATGAATAAAATATCAAAATAAATAGCATAAATAATATAATAATACATGGTTGGGTTTAGAGGTCGTGGACCATGTTAGGAATAAGTCTCAAGCATAAAAAGATAGTCCCATTTGGAAAAATTCCAAGTTAACTCAATATTTGCTTCATGCACTTTTCCTAAAATTTACCAACTTTAGCAATGCATATCTCTCTCAATTTTAACCCTAAGAGGGTGTTCTTGAACTTTTTAGAGAGCTTAGGATATCCTCTAAACAACCCTTTTGGTTTCATCACAATTGGATCTTCCATGTTCATGTAGTTCAGGAGCTTGAGAATTGGCTCACAAGTAGCAGTTAGATGGGAAATGAACCTGGCAATGTAGTTTAGGCATCCCAAGAAACCTCTAACTTCCTTCTCAGTGCGAGGAGTCGAAATATATTTTATAGCTTTAACCTTTGCGGGGTCTACTTGAATGCCCTTGTCACTGACAATGAAGCCTATAAGTTTACCAGACCTTACCCCGAAGGTGCATTTGTTCGAATTTAACCTCAGTTTGTACGTCTTTAATCTATCAAATAGCTTTTGCAAATGATCAAGGTGCTCTTCCTCAGTTTGAGATCTGGCTATCATTTCATCAACATAGACCTCTAGCTCATGGTCAATCATGTCATGGAACAAAGCTACCATGGCTCGCTGATAGGTTGCCCCAACATTCTTCAACCCAAATGGCATCACTTTGTAACAGAAAGTTCCCCACTATGCGACGAAGGTTGTCTTCTCCATGTCTTCGGGTGCCATCTTGATCTGATTGTAACTATATAATCCATCCATGAAAGAAAAGATCTTATGTTGTATGGTGTTGTCAACCAACACATCAATGTGGGGAAGCGGGAAGTCATCCTTGGGGCTTTCTCTGTTCAAATCTCTGTAGTTCACACACATCCGTACTTTTCCGTCCTTTTTAGGCACCAGAACTACGTTAGCAACCCATTATGGATAAGAGGTGACAGCTAAGAACCCAGCGTTGAACTGTTTCATAACTTCTGTTTTGATTTTCTCTAACATTTCAGAACGGATACGACGGACCTTCTGCTTTACTGGAGGACCGTCTTCTTTAGTTGGCAGACGATGAACCACAATATTCGTGTCTAGTCCTAGCATGTCTTGATATGACCAAGAAAAAATCTCGACATAATCATGCAACATATGTATCAATTGTTGTTTGACACTAAGTTCCAAATTTGCACCTATCTTGACTTCTTTTTTGTCCTCTTTTGTGCCCAAGTTCACTGTCTCAACAGGCTCTTCATGAGGCTGTATAACCCTTTATTCCTGTTGTAACAGTCTGGAAAGTTTTCCGGGTACCTCACAATCTTCCTCACCTTCGTCCTCGGCTTGGTTGATCGGATTTTCAAAGTCATAACCGGAAATAGCAGAACCGTTATCAATGGGATCCAGAGTGGATATGGATCTGTAGTTTGATACGTGAGTGTGTGTAAGAGCATAGTTGTATTGACAAAGTAAAAAGTAGAAAAGAAAGACAGGGAGTGCAAAATTTGTATGCAAAACGTCTAATGCTTTATTAATGACATATGATATTGAAACGTGATAACCCTCACAAATAAACCATTGTTCCCCGGGTAATACACATGGCCATAGAGTTTATATTTTTTATTTATTACATATCCAAAAACAAGAAAGACAATTACTTCTGAATAAAAGTAATCAGTACAAATTCTTTAGCTGTCTAGTTACTGGGTCCATCGTTGGTAGTAGGGAAGATCCAGTTGTCCATGTTATAGTCACCATCATTGTCTTCTAAAGCGTTGACCCCATGATTGTTGATGCATAGGGGAGGTCCTCTAGCACGAGCGCGACGAACAGCCTTTTGAGCCCCTGAAGATAAACCCAAACCAAACTTATCATATTTGTATGGAATGTCAGGGAGTTGGTCCCAAATGGTTCACCCACCTTCTTCAATTACTGCATTTTCATCCTTGAGAGAAGCCATTTTCAAGGGAGGTCTGGTGATCTTCGGCACACTGGTAACAGTCTCGGTTGCAGCCATGGTCTAAGGCACCCCTTCAAAGTTCTAACAAGGAGTATCGATGAACTCGTCATCCATTTCCACATACCTGAAAGAGTTCAGGTGACTTACCATGTACTCTTGTTCACCATGCACCATGACAACCTTTCCTTTTAACAGGTATTTTATCATCTGATGCAGAGTGGATGTGACAGCTCTAGCCCCATGGATCCAAGGGCGTCCCAACAAACAAGAATAAGATGGTCGAATATCCATCACGTAGAAGGTGGAGTCAAAGGTCTGAGAACCAACTTTGATGCGGATGTCCATCTCCCCATGCATCATTCTTTTCGAACCATCAAAAGCCCTTACCATAATGTTGTTGGGCTTCAGAATCAAACCTTCACAGTCTAATCTGTCAAGAGCCTTCTTGGGCATCACGCTCAATGATGAACCAGTATCTACTAGAACATAGGCCAAAGTAGTGCCCATGCATTTGATAGAGACATGCAGTGCATCATTGTGTTTTCTTCCTCTGGGTGTCAGATCAGCATCAGAAAAACCCAAACTGTTACCAGCCGTCAAACTGGCCACACAATCTTCAAATTGGTCAGCGGAGGTTTCTTGTGGCACATGGGAAGTTTTGAGCAATTTCACCAAAGCTTTTGCATGAGCTTCGGAGCACAATAGTAGGGCCAACATTGGAATCTTAGAAGGGGTCTGCCTCAGCTGTTCGACCATGTTGTAGTTGTTCTTTTTAATTATCTTCAAGATTTCTTGCATTTCCTTCTTGGAAGCCTCTGGAATGGATTCTGAATGTGCCTTCGTCTGGACAGGCTCAAACAACATGTCTTTGCCCCGAGTCTCGGTCGACTTGGTGATAGGGGTGGCAACAGGGGTAATCACAGGAGTTGTGGTGGTAGTATCAGCAGGAACAACAATAGTAATGATCACAGGAATAGTAACGGCTTTAGGAGGAGAAATCTCGGGTGAGAACACTTTTCCACTTCTTGTTATTTTACTGGTCCCAACGATATTGCCAATGTCGGGATCAGTATTTCCAGAAACTTTGTCTTCAACAGCCAACAGGTCTTGCCTGACGCCATGGTAATAGACGCCAGCCCCATAATTCCAGGGAACAGCTTTGTCCAAGGAGTATGGTATTGGCCCTGGCATAGTGATGATCAGGGGAGCCAACTTTGGAGCAGATGTAATCCTGATGGGTCTTTTGGTGGAGACCCTGGGAGGATTGGCAGAAATGGTTATAATCGAGACATATTTACAAGAAACATTTGTGACGGGAGTTTTTCAAATAGAATCTCTTTATTATCCATCAGGCGCTGAACACCTGCTTTCAATAAATAGCAACCAATCGGTAGAGATAAACATAAGTGGCAATCTTTACCACAGCCTGGAAATAAACCGACTTGCAACAAATTCAACTAAACAGACATGAGAGGAGTAACAAGTTCCTCAACAGAAGTAACAAACGTATTATCGTCAACAGCATTAACACCACGGTCGTTCTTGGGCATAGGAGAAGTTATAACATTGGGAATCTCAGGAGCATTAAATTCAATCTCCTTCGCCTCAATAAGGTCTTTCACCTTGTTCTTCAAAGCCCAACAGTCGTTCGTATCATGGCATGGACTCTCTGAGTGGCAAGCACAGCGAGCATTTGGGTTGTAGCGAGGAGATGCGGTGTTGGAATTCTTAGGAGCTTCCCTTAGGGTAACCAGATTGGATTTCAGTAGGTGAGGAAAAAATTGAGAAAAAGTCATATTTATCCGGGTGAACTGTCTCGTAGGCCTTTCTGCTCTAAGCTGATTGTTCCGTTGTTAAGTAGTTGCAGGCTTGGATATCATAACAGCCCCTACCATTGGACGGTGCTCGATTTTTCCCTGATTTCTTTGATTGTAAACAACACTGACATCTTTCTTTCCCAAAAAAGGTCTCTTTACTACACTTGAAGAGGCATCTTTCTGAATCTTGCCACTTATAATACCAGCTTCCACTCTTTCTCCAGACAAAATCAACTCAGTAAAGCCAGCTGAGAAACTTCCAATCAGATGGTTAAAAAAGGAGCAGATAGGGTACCCAAAAACATATCCACCAACTCCCTATCAGACAGAGGGGTTGGACTCTTCCTGCTAAGTCCCTCCACTTCTGGGCGTAGTCTTTAAAGCCCTCGCTAGAACCCATAGACATACCTTGGAGTTGCGTACGGGTGGGAGAAAGGTCTGCATTATACTGATACTGCTTGTAGAAAGCAGCAACCATGTCTTCCTAGTTACGAATATTGATTCCCTCTAGCTGATAGAACCACTCTAGTTGAGTCCCAGATAGACTGTCTTAAAAGAAGTGGACCCATAAGTCCTTGTCAGCAGTGTGAGGCTGAATCTTCCTCACATAATATTGGAGATGCATCTTGGGACATGAGGCCCCATCATATTTAGAGAACACAGGAACCTTGAACTTCTGAGGGATGACAACCCCCAAAACCAAACCCATCTCTTTAAAATCCAGCACAGGTACTTTCTGGATTTCCATTGCATTTAGACGATCCTCCAGCTGTTTGTATTTTTCATCGGTCAGAGGATACTAGTCCTTATTATAGTCAGTCTCATTATTAGATTCCCTTAGACTGGGGTCTTCCTCTCTTGTTTCCCCTTCCTGGTTGTCTCCTTCTTTTGATGAAGATACTAGTTCTACAACTTGCCTTAACGGTCCTCTGAACCTCCTTCCCAAATTCACCACACCAGCTGGCTTCTTTGGCTTCTTGGTCTTTTCTTTGACAATCAGGGCTTTCAGCTCTTCTTGCCCCTTGGCCAGAGCCATGATCATTTGTTGAAACTGAGCATTTTGAGTTTGTAGATCCTTTACTGTTTGTTCGAGAGCCATTTCTTTACTGCTGAAATAAACAGCGAAGGAGATGAGAAACCTGCTATGAAACCTGTTTATGCAATGATATGTATGATATATGTATGCAATTTTTTCAAGGATTTAGGGAAATTTAAATTTGTGAACCAAAACGAAACAAAGATTTTATCATTAGAATTCAAAATACAATTGCCTTTTAGGCGTACAATTGAAAATTCTAAAAACTAAGAAATCAGGTTTCCCATGGGCGCTTCCTCGTTGTGCCGAGATAGACATTAAGACCTCTTTCCTCGTGAAGTTGCTTTGTAAGCTCCAAAACTTTCCTCTCATGGGCATAGAAATGATCTCTATAGGTATCTCGCTTTTTCTTCAGCTGAATCTAAGATCTCAGTAGTTCTTTAAGATCAGTGGGCATATCAGGATGAAGAACTGTATAGGGAACATCCTCTTCAGTAATGGACTCAACGATCACTGGTAAGATGGCTATATATGGCATCACAAGGTTCTGAGCACGAGCTCGTACCCATTGGAGATAAGGTTCCATAGGGATGGAAGTCTTTGGCCCCAAAGTCTTGATATTAAATCTGTTTACCATGCCCCAAGCTCGTATGAACCTCTGACGATACCCTTGAACATCATCCTTATAATTAAACATAATGCCCTAGATAAGCATCTCATGAGGACCATCCCTTTGAGCGTAACCAAATTTTAGCAGAGCCAGAGAAGGATTATAAGTTATGCCTCCCCTAATACCGAGTAGTGGGACATTAGGGAATTCCCCGCAGCGATCAATAATAGAAATATCTCCCATAGATCAGAAATACCAGAGAATATCTGCGTGAGAAAGTGATATTATCCTTTGCGACCAACCCAAACCTTCTTCATTCTTCAGTATTGATTTAGGGAGGTGATAAATAAACCACCTCGAAAGCAATGGCACATAGCACATAAGAATTCCTCTTTTCTTCGTTGTATGAGTGTGGAAGGTATGCAAGATGTCTCCGAGTAAAGTGGGCACAGGGTTACAAGAGAGGAAGACCTTGATAACATTCACATCTATGAGTAAGTCTGGATTAGGGAACAGTACTAACCCATAGATTAGAAGGGCCAAGACCTCCTCAAAAGCCTGGAAGTCCAAATCATCCCAAAACAGTTAAGCCTTCTCTATTAGGAACTTGGCTAGAAAACCCTTAACTTTGCTTCTTGTTTCCCAGTTGGATACAATGTCGGACCGTTTCAGGTGCAAAGCTGCTGCAATGATCTCCGGCTTTGGAGCTTCTTCTAAACCGGTGAAAGGCAATTGATCCAAAATAGGTATACCCAATATCTGAGAGAACTCTTCCATGGTGGGCGCCAACTGATAGTCTGGAAAGGTGAAGCAATGATACTTAGGGTCAAAGAATTGAAAGAGCACACTCATCATCTTCTCATCAAAACCTGAGGTAACCAGATTGAGAATTCGACCATAATTCTTGGTGAACGAAGAAGTCTCAGGAACCCTTGATGCTAGCTCTTTGAGTTGAAAAGGTATTCTCACAAAGCTGATTCGAATGGTATTTCTACGAGCGGAAGCCATGATCTGTAAAACAGAGCAAAGATAAATTCCCCTAATCCTTGAAATGGTTAGTGTAATGAAGAATGAATGCTCATGATGCATGATGTCATGTTTAAGCAAATTAATCACACACAAGCAAAGCACACAAGACCTTAGGTTTAGGCTTGCATGGGTTTTTAGGTAAATACCCTCTTGAAGTTTAGTTGGTTTCAAACATGTCCTAGAAATAGTAATCGGGTTCTAAGGAGTCTCAATATCATTGATCTTTCTTTATCGGCATTATTTCAGCTTAGCAATCTTTTCTTGCGGCTGAAACATCCTGAAAGTCCGATCTCAATGAGTGTAGTATTGAGTATAGACCAATTCCCAGCTTTACACCGAGGCCGACTATCTCACTACTTTCTAATGGCCAAGTTTGTTCAAATAAGGTTCTAAGATTCGTTAGTGCTTCACGACACCACGCAGCGGCCCCGTATTCTCCTCGATTCGACACAAGGGATACCGGTACCAAGCAAAATGTCACACCAAGACAGCTATCGCTTCAACCATATCGGTCTACGTCGTACAGTCTCTACGATCTATTGTTGTTTACCTAAAAAGATGCCACAGATCCGGGTATGGGATCTTTACAAGAATACCCAACAAACCTTCAAAGATAAAGTAGTCAAAGAAAACAAAGAAAGCAATTTTAAAATTATCTAGACCCTAAGGTAAACCTTGTCATACCCCAATTTTTGACCTAAGATCCATGTTTCATTTGCACTATTTTATATATACATCAAGGTCACAGAATATGGTAGGTTCTGAACGTTTCGCTTTCGAGCTTTGACTGTGTAGAGATTATCAAGTTTGTGAGTATTTTTATCTTACAAATGACTAACCACTAATCAAGCACGGAGTGTATGTTTTATTGTTGTGTTTTCATGTGCAGGAAATAGGTCTGAAAGAAGAGCATCGTACGTCGTACATCGATTAGGGTTTCGAGTCTCGAAGTGGGAATGTGGTCGGTCGTTAATTTCCAAAAGTCGATTCATCAAAAGAATTTCAGAGAATTGTGCGTTTATTTCCACACTTTGTCCAATAGATGGTCTCCGGTTTCTCTGAATATTTTTTCAGAAAGAACAGTTGATGGGGATCTGTAACGTATAGCCTAAATATAGTACTGCAAGTGCACAGCCTATCGAAGTAATATATAAGATTATCGAACCACAGAGACCAATTGTCAATCTATCAACTCTATTGCTAAGGTGCTTATCTAAGGTGAACAAGAATATTGATGTGAGTGCAGTGCAACAAAGTAAATGAGCGAGGTAAATAGCAGTTTAAAAGACGGGTTGGAATGTAAATCATGTAATCAGATATTGGTCCGGTCATGCGTAGATGAAACTACTTATGGGGCAGTATTTTCTATTGATAGCAAAGAATCAATTTAACGGGAACTTGTAGCTTTTGACTACTAAGAACCGAATTTACTCTTTAAATTAAATTCCTTTATTGTCACATATAAAGGGTGCCTTCCGCGTTAAAGAGGTAAACCTATTTTTAAGAAATTGATAGTTTTGACTTAACAGAAAAGTAATTTTACTTGGAAAGATTAACTTAAAGAGACTTTTGGCTTTTGACCAAGAGTCAGATTTCAAACCTACAAACGCGTCCGAAAATAGTTTCAAAATCGTTTTCTAAAAAGGTCAATGATTCCTATTTAACCAATCAACGGCTTTCGCTCTTTTCGTTTGGTTAAATAATAATCAAGTCGTATCATTAGTTTGGACGGCTTACGATCTTACCCAATAAACATTTAAACATAATTGACTTAAGTTAAAAGCAAAACATCCCCAGAGTATTTTCACTAGCATGATAATTGGAACACGACCATGATGACAATCATTACATCCAAACCTTTATAGTTTAGCCAGACATAATAAGTGCGAGTCTATAAAACGTGTAGACTATGATAAGAGCGAGTAAGTGAAAGAGTGCGAGTCTATAAAACGTGTAGACTATGGTAAGAGCATTTAGAGTCTATAAAACGTATAGACTATGGTAAGAGCATTTAGAGTCTATAAAACGTGTAGACTATGGTAAGAGCAATTATAAGTAAAGAAATGCAATAAAATAGAACCTTGCTCCAGTCGGAGACTTGAATCTGATACAAATCTGCGGAATGGTAAGGCTGGTATGATGAACTTCAACCAAAGTGCTCCAAGACTCGATTACAACTCAATCTACACCGCAATAACTCCCCGATGTGAAGAGATTATTACTTTACAGAAACTGATAGTATATGGCTTAAGATTGTACTAAGCTTGGATGAAACTAAAAAATGAAAATCGAAAACTATTTATAGAGGATCGTTGAGATGCGTAAAGACCAGCATGCCCCTCAACTTCTTCTGAGCGGGAAACTTTTGTGAAGGCCGCGGGCGCGGTGGCAGTGGCCGTGGGCGCGGTGGCTGGAACTGCCAGATCGTGGGAACGTGGCAGTTGGTCTCTGGGTGAAAGTAGGCCACGTCATCGCGTTCCCTGTAGCCGGCGCGGCGCTGAACGCCATAAGTGCAGAATATCTTGAAAAACCCTAATTTCTTGGCGTTTTGGCTCGTTTCTTCACAGAAGGCTCTGAAATGACAAGAATCCTGAAAACAAAGGAAAAAGGAACATAATACGAGAAAATGATAATAAAAACTAAGGAAAACATGTGATAGTTGAGTCAGAAACATAGTGCGATTTAGTGCGATCAAATCCTCCCACGCTTAGACCTTTGCTTGTCCTCAAGCAACAACTCTTAGAAGTAGATGAAAGAAAATTATGGTGTATACAGGTTTTGGGCAAAGAGGGCTTCTAAGTTCGAGTAAGGGTGTGTTGTCAGGCACTAACTATCTGAACCAAGGGTATCGTAATTACACTACTCGCAGAAATGTGGACATAAACCTCATAAGTATACAGATCGATCCTAATATCCTTACTATGCTAAGACTTCTTTTTGTACGAGGTCCTTTTTCATTCAGGCGCAATCACATTAAGCCCGTTATCCGTACATACTCATGGTGTAGTGACCGGTTAGTGACTCTGATCTCAAGTGATGGGATTCTGGTACAAGAGTTGATTTAACCCCTTTTTATTTTACCCATTTGCAGTTGCGGGGGATCGGACCGTAGTCCGCCCTACCAAGTCCAGCACCAGATACCTCTGGACCAACTACAACGGATGTGCCTTATATATATATATATATTTTTTTTTTCTTTGTTTTTATTAGTGCTTACGACTTTCTTGAGTTGAGTAATCTTTGTGAGGATCACCCAACTCGTAGTCGTATTCATACTTTATTTTATAAACTTTTAAGGAAAAATAGAGATCATCCACTTATATTCATCGATCCTACACTTAGAGCATGCTTAGGCCGGAGCTGACTGCTTAGATAAACTACTTGAAGACCTATTTGTACAGTTTTATTCAAAATCATAGCATATTGGGAAGAAAGGATCTAATCTAAATGTTCAAAAAGGCTTACAGTGTTAAAACGATAACGAATTTTTCAAAAAGTGAGTGCCCAAGAAATAGACCCTATCTAGGACCTATCTCATAGCCCAAATCCTTAAAAACAACCACAATTCTTTGAAAACGATTTTGTAAAAATTTTGTAAGGCTAAAAAGTGGGGGAAATGAAAGGGTACACTACGCAGAAAGACTCGCTTATCACATGCATTTTATTAACTACGAATATAACATACCTAAAAGGAAAAATGCGGAAGGGAAATAAAAGCAGGAAAAACGGGAAATAAAAGCGATAAATGCTCCTCCCACACTCAAATCGGACATTATCCTCAATGTTCCAAAATAAGGTAGGAGGAGGTACCTGAAAACGCTAGTGGGGGCCACTAGGACCTTCACCATCCTGGTTGGTACGACCGGAACGGCGGCTACGGCTGCGACGGCGGCTCTATCGGTCCAAAACTAGCTGCTCCATTCTCTCTGTCAAGGCGGCATTTGCCGCTTGTAGCTCTTGGGTCCTACCAATGAGGGTGCCTTGGGTTGCCTCCATCAATTGGAAGTGACGAGCGTATGTGGTCTGGTTAAGGTGTTGTTCTCGCTGGAAAGCCAGCTGACTTTCCATAATAGTGCGCAGAGAGCTAGCATTTTGTTGTTGGGATGCTTGCATGAAGGCCATGTTATCGGTCGCCTGTTGCTGCAAAGTAGCAAGGAGGGTGTCCCTCTGGGCCTCTCGGGCCATATGCTCACGCCACATGTCCTCAGTGACATGGAAACTAGGAGCTGTACCTGCATGTGGGTTAGACGTAGATGGTGTCGTGTGTGGTGGTGAAAAGTGGGGTGGTTCTTCCGTACGGAAATCGTACTCATCATCAGTGTTGTTACCCTCATTTAAAGGTAGATTTGGGGGCAACGGACCAATAAAAGCAGGAGCGTTGAGATCGTAGGTCCAGTTACGCTCAAATCTGATATCAGTACGACGGGTGCAAGGAATAACAACACTGGGTACAACGGCACCTCCAACCATGAGGAAGTAACCACCTTCCCTCCTCGTCTTGCATAAACGCATATCCCTTAAAAATTTAAGATTTGCAATACGAGGAGGAAGTGGCTCAAGGGTGGCAAGTTCTGTATCCAATCCTATGGCACGGGCAATAGTAGTAATCAGTCCACCAAAGGAAATCGGCCCACCTTTTCTTAAAACATGGTGCATGTGGGCAATCATAAATGGGACTGGATTAACTTTGGTGTCTGTGAGGCAGCTCTGCATGATAATTAATTCTTTAGCATTCACCTTGTTTGGGTTTTCCCGAGCAAAGATGGTGGATGCTAAAAGAAATCTAAAAACACGAAGGGCAGGATTGTGGATATGAGAAGCAAGTAGGCCATCAAAAGATGTTGCATTTTGTTTAGTAATCCTGGCCCAAAATGCTTCAAATGCCCAATCCGTGTCTAAAGGTGCTTCACAAACGGCACCATCCCCATAAGGCCATCCTAACATGGCAGCTAGACCGTCAGTGGAGTAGTCATATTCAACATTAAACATTCTAAATTTTACTCCACCTACGGCGCTAGCAGTGTTAGGAGAGACGTTATAAATTAAAGAACTCAAAAATTCGAACGTCAGCCTAGGGTAGGTTGGTGCTTGAGTAGCAAAAATATCATGCATGCCTAGTTTGTCGAGAAGGAAAAATACACTATGGTATATACCTAATGAATATAGACAGTTTTCATCGATATACCTGGTAGAGTGTATTGGTGTTGTCAGCAATTTCTCAAGCCGCTTTTGTTGTCTTTCTCCGGGTTGGCCATCTCGCAAAATGTAGCCGTGATACTCCATAGGATTTTCTTGTGGATGAATATAAAGAGAAAGAATGGGATGTAGAAGTAGTGAAGGTGTGAGGAAGAAAATGAAATAGTGGGGGTATTTATAGGTAGTGAAGAAAAATGGTGGTTGATGAATATTTATGATGGGAATAAATGTAGTGGGGTAGGTATGGATAATAGAGGAAGTTATGGGGGGTTAAGAATGGAAGAAAATGGGATTGGAAGTGGAAAAAGAGGCAAAATAGGGGGGAAACCGAGCCACTAGCCGTTAGGTGACCGTTACGTCACCGCGGGCGCGGTCAGGGCGAGCCAAGTTGGGCCGGTCTTGCTTCCTTTCCATTGGGCTTTTCCTTCCTTGCCATTAGCTTCAATTTTTGGAGGTGTACCTAGTTTTCTTACGAACGTGCATATATGTATGTGAATACATATATACATGTATATTTATTTATTTTTATATCAAAATTTTCATTATGGTGACCAGAAAAACAAAAACATTAGTAAATGAAAGGTATATATAGAGAAAGAAAAAAAAAACACATATGCATATATATATAGGTACGGACATCGGGTCACCAAAATAGTTATTAATAATGCAGGAAACAGATAATGCAAATAAAAATGAGTCTGAAAAGGAAATCAACATAATACTAATAATACTAGAACTAGAGATCTTGTGAATAACACAGATCTATCGCCAACCGGGAGGATGCTCTGCAGGAGTGTTGGGCCATGTAGCTCAGTCAGCTGGCGTCGAATCTCTGCCACCTCGTGATCTAATTCATCTAACTCACCAGCAAAGGTAACATCATTCAGTTCCAACTGTAAATAAAGGTCAGCCACCTCATTGCGGAGAGTGGCTATCTCAGTGCGCATAGCAGTCAACAGAGTGCGAATATCAGGTTCCTGCAAGCTGAGGTTATTAGTAAGAACAGTAGTGCGTGTAACCTCGGGTCGGGATGTGTGATCTGGAGTAGAGTCCTCGGGAGCAGGAGTGTATTCAGGAGTAGGATCTTCGGAAGCAGGAGTGTATTCTGGAGTGGGATCTTCGGAAGTAGGAGTGTATTCTGGAGTGGGATCTTCGGAAGCAGAAGTGTATTCTGGAGTGGGATCTTCGGAAGCAGGAGTATATTCTGGGGCATACTCTGATATCTCACCCCAACCTTCTACAGAATAGTTCCAATTAGCAGGGTTGGAAACACAAGTCATCTGAGGGTCTGGCAGTGTGAAGGTGTAAACTGTCTGGTCATCGATGAGCAATCTGTACTGATATGGGTGGAAAGAGGCCCTCCTCATGAGCCCACGATCCATGCAAAAGTCTAAATCCAGGAAAGTATATCCACAGTATGGGGTCAGCTGTGCTATCATACTGTCCAAACCCAAAGCAGAAGCTATCTGTGTCACATTCCCTCCGGAATGAATGAGTCCTACAGCGGATCGAGCAGTCTGCTCGAGGCTCTCTATCAGAAAACCTCCACTAGCTATAGGTCTGGACTGACTGGCACAGTATAGGAAAAGGATCTCCTCAGCGGTGACTAAGTGGTCACAGTAACTCCTCCCAAAGAAAGTGTGGCACAGAATCATCTCGAAGTATCGGAAAGCCGGGTTATGGATCTTCCTGGACAGCTGGGTAGAGGGGTCAAGGCTGGCTCCATCAGTAATGTCCTGCCAAAATTTATCAATATCTCTGTCCATATAGTAACTCAATGGTAACTCAGTGATAGCGGTCGGTCCAGTTTGGAAACCAAGCAAATCCCCAAATTCTTTGATGGTCAGGGTATACTCGGTCCCAAACAATCTGAAACTTAGGCATCCTCGCTCATCTCCTTCACCCACCCATGGGTTATAATCCACAGAGCTAAGAAACTCCAGAGTAAGGTTCCTATAGGTTTTGTGGACATCATCAGCATAATAATCCCAGCCAAGTTGGTTGCACAGATACCTAATACTTGGCTCAATCCCGAGTGCCTCCATACAGCTCTGATCGGGGTACCTAGTGGGTACCATAGGTCTAGCAGATAAGGTAGCAAATCGGGCTTTTTGTGCTTCATCCCTGAAAATCACAACCATACCATCGGGGTAATGCATCCTGAAAATATAAACACAAGAAATTAGTCCAGATAAAACATATATAAATTAATAAAATAAAATAAAATTAAGAATAAACCATGGGTTGCCTCCCATGCAGCGCTTGTTTAACGTCTTTAGCTTGACGATTAGATCTTACTTTATGTGGGTATTGGTGGGTCTATAAGAATATGACTAGAGTAGTCAACAGGAAAATCGCCTCCTTTGTATAGCTTCAGTCTTTGTCCATTTACCACAAATGGAGCGCATGAATTGTTTTTGATTTCTACTGCTCCAGACTTTAGAACTTTTGACACTTCAAATGGACCTGTCCATCTTGAACGAAGCTTACCAGGAAAAAGTCGTAACCTTGAGTTAAATAGGAGAACAGGGTCACCAATGTTGAAATCTTTCTTGATGATTTTTTTTATCATGCCACATCTTGGTTCTTTCCTTATATATGATGGCATTCTCATAGGCATTCAAGCGAAGCTCTTCCAGCTTGTGAATGTCCAGGATACGTTTTTCTCCGGCTTTTAGGTAATCTAGATTCAAGGATTTAATGGCCCAATAGGCTTTATGTTCTAGTTCGAAGGGTAAATGACAGGACTTTCCATAAACCAATTGATAAGGAGTTGTTCCAATAGGGGTTTTATAAGCCGTTCTATAAGCCCATAAGGCGTCTTTAAGTTTTCCAGACCAGTCTTTTCTGGATAATGATACGGTTTTCTCTAGGATCTGCTTAATCTCCCTATTCGATACTTCTACTTGGCCACTGGTTTGCGGGTGATATGGTGTTGCTACTCTATGTTTTACTCCGTATTTGCTTAGAAGCTTGTCAAATATCTTAGATATAAAATGCGATCCTCCATCACTTATGACTAACCTCGGGGTTCCAAACCTAGGAAAAATAATATTCTTAAACAGTTTGATAACTACCTTGGTATCGTTTGTGGGTGATGCAACAGCTTCTATCCACTTTGAGACATAATCGACAGCTACTAGGATATACTTGTTACCCATTGAGGAAGGAAAAGGTCCCATGAAATCTATACCCCAGACATCAAATATTTCCACTTCTTGGATGTTACTTAAAGGCATTTCATCACGTCTTGAGATGTTCCCAGTGCGTTGGCATCGGTCACATTTTGTAATGTAAGTGTGGACATCACGCCATACAGTAGGCCAATAAAAACCTGCTTGAAATATTTTGGCGCATGTTTTAGATGTGCTTGCATGTCCACCATAAGGTGCAGCATGACAATGTTTAATGACGTTGCCTACTTCTTCTTCCGGCACACATCGTCTGAATATATTATCTATTCCTCTTTTGAATAGGAGGGGTTCATCCCAAAAGAAGTGTTTAACATCACTAAAAAACTTCTTCTTCTGTTGGTAGCTTAAATCAGGGGGTATGATATCAGCGGCCAGATAATTCACAATATCTGCGTACCATGGTATGTTGTTCAAGGTTGAGATTTCCTCATAGGTCTCTTCTTCAGTTGAGTTTATCCCAGCTATTAATCTTTCATAAGTAGAGTGATCGTCTATAGGTATAAGTTCAGGTTTAAGGTGTTCTAACCTAGAGAGATGATCAGCTACTAAGTTTTCAGCTCCTTTTTTATCCTTAATATCCAAGTCAAATTCTTGGAGTAAAAGAACCCATCTGAGTAATCTAGGCTTAGCATCTTTCTTACTTAACAAGTACCGGATTGCTGCATGATCTGTGTATACTATTATTTTTGCTCCCACCAAATAAGATCGAAATTTATCAATAGCAAAAACTACGGCTAGCAATTCCTTTTCTGTGGTTGTATAATTTAGCTGGGCAGCGTCTAGTGTTCTACTAGCGTAGTAAATAGCATGCAGTTTCTTGTCTTTTCTTTGCCCTAGTACAGCTCCTACAGCGAAATCACTAGCATCGCACATGATTTCAAAGGGTTGTGTCCAATCAGGTGGTCTTATGATAGGTGCTGAAATAAGAGCTTGCTTTAAAACTTCAAAGGCCTCAAGACATTTTTGGTCGAATTCAAACTCGACATCCTTCATCAATAAGTTAGTTAAAGGTTTTGTTATTCCGGAAAAATTCTTGATGAAACGTCGGTAGAACCCGGCATGTCCTAGAAAACTTCTTACTTCCCTAACGGTCTTAGGTGGGTTTAGGTTTTCTATAACTTCTATCTTGGCCTTATCGACTTCTATACCTCTTTCAGAAATAGTGTCCCAAGACTATCCCTTCATTTACCATAAAGTGGCACTTTTCCCAATTCAACACAAGGTTTACTTCCACACATCTTTTTAAGATTTTCTCTAAGTTTGAGAGGCAGTTTTTGAAATCAAACCCACATACTGAAAAATCGTCCATAAATACTTCCATAATTCCATCTAGGTAGTCTGCGAAAATTGACATCATACAATGTTGGAAAGTGGCAGGTGCATTACAGAGTCCAAAGGGCATTCATCTATAAGCGAATGTTCCATAAGGGCGAGTAAATGTGGTTTTTTCTTGGTCCTCTGGGTGAATAGGGATTTGGAAAAACCCCGAATACCCATCAAGATAGCAGAAATATGAGTGTCTTGCTAGACGTTCAAGCATCTGATCTATAAATGGGAGAGGGAAATGGTCTTTTCTCGTTGCCTTATTCAACTTTCTGTAATCTATACACATACGCCATCCTCCTTCTGTTCGTTTTGCCACATGCTCACCTTTCTCATTTTCCATAACAGTGATACCTCCTTTCTTGGGTACCACATGGACTGGGCTTACCCATTTACTATCCGAAATTTGGTATATGATACCAGCTTCTAATAACTTAAGAACTTCTTTCTTGACTACATCACTCATGATAGGGTTTATTCTTCTTTGATGTTCTCTTGAGGGTTTTGAATCTTCTTCTAGCATAATCCGATGCATGCATACGGATGGGCTTATACCTTTTAAATCTGAAACTTTATACCCTAAAGCTGAGGGATATTTTCGCAAGGTATCTAAGAGTTGATTTGTTTCTATTTGGTTTAGAGCGACGCTAATTATAACAGGTCTATTCATCTCCTCATCCAAAAACTCATATCTTAGATTCTTGGGTAGTTCCTTAAGTTCTATAGTGGGTTTCTCAGTACGCGGCATAAGGTCAGGGGTAAGAGCTAAGCATTTGAAAAGGTTGTCGTCAATGTACGGTTCGATACTCTTAAATCCGTCATCCTCTAAAATAGGGGTTGATGGTAATTTGATTAAAGATTCGTTTTGTTCGAGCTCATTTACACATTCGGCAATGACGTCGATGGCATAACACGCATCTCCTATCACTGGTGCCATTAGAAACTTTGATAAAATGAACTCAATCTTTTCATCTCCTACCTCGAAAGTCAGTTTCCCTTTCTTAACATCTATTATAGCTCCGGCGGTCGATAGGAATGGTCTTCCTAAGAGGATTGGGATGTCTTCATCTTCTTTAATATCCATTACGACGAAGTCGGTCGGAATGTACAACTGATCAATCTTGACAGGTATGTCTTCTAAAATACCCATGGGATATTTGACAGATCTATCAGCTAGTTGTAAGGACATCTTAGTAGGTTGAAGTTCTCCTAATTTTAACCTCTTACAGACGGCCAGAGGCATCAGACTTACGCTTGCTCCTAAGTCTAAAAATGCTTTGTCTATCATATGGTTACCTAGGATGCAAGGGATAGAAAAACTTCCAGGGTCTTTATCTTTCTTGGCGAGTTTATTTTCGGATATAGAATGACATTCTAAAGGCTTGGGATCATCGAGTCGCCGTTTATTGGTCAAAATATCTTTCAAGAACTTAGCATATTATGGTATCTGGGTTATAGCTTCAGTAAAAGGAATCTCTACATGGAGTTTCTCTATTACCTTAATAAACTTTTGGTACTGGTTTTCTACTTTGGTGTTTTTCAGCCTCTGTGGGAACGGAATAGGTGGTTTATAAGGTTGTTGAGTGTTATTCCCTACTTCTGGTTTTGATTGCTTTTCTGGTTTCTCTGGTTCCTCTACCTGGTCTTTAGGTGTAGCATCTTCCATAGGTTTTTCTGATGTGCTTAAGTTAGGATTTCTAGGCCCTTAATAAGCAGTTCCACTTCTTAAGGTGATAGAATTTGCTTGGCCTTTTGGATTTGGTTGAGTTTGTCCAGGAAATTGTCCTCCAGGTGCAACTTGTACAGAGGTGTTTTGTGCTACTTGGGAAATCTGAGTCTCAAGCATTTTGGTGTGGGTTATCATCTGGTCAAACTTGGTTGCCAGTTGAGTAACTAGTTCGTTCGTGTGAATGTGTTGGTTCATAAACTCCTTATTTTGCTGAGTTTGAGTCTGAATAAAGGTGTCTATGGTTTCTTTAAGGTTTGGTCTTGGGGGCACTATTTGCATAGGTTGGTTTTGTTTTTGCGTTTGGAATCCTTGAGGTCTCGAAGGTCCGGGATTTTGGATAGGGTTATTGTTTTTGTAAGAGAAATTCGGGTGGTTCCTCCATCCAGGATTGAAGGTATTCGAGAAAGGGTTCCCTTGGGTATAGTTAACTTGGTCTGAGCTAGATTCATTCAAAAGGTTACAGTCAACGGTTTGATGTCCTTGAGTTCCACAGAGTTCGCATTCCGATTGGATTGCTGCTACTGTGGTTGGGTTTTGAGACATGTTCTCGACTCTCAAAGCTAGGGCGTCCATCTTGGCATTAATCATGTCCATGCAACTTACCTCATGCTTTCCTCCATGGCTCTCCTTTTTCTCTACTGTCGCTCGTTCTAATCCCCACTGGGCGTGGTTTTGGGCCATGTCCTCTATTAGGGCACAAGCGTCAGGGTAAGGTTTGTTCATCAACGCTCCGCCAGCGGCAGCGTCTATGGACATCTTTGTGTTGTAATGGAGTCCATTATAGAAGGTATGTGTGATTAACCATTGCTCCAGGCCATGGTGCGGACAAGCTCTTAAAAGTTCTTTATATCTCTCCCAGGCATCAAAAAGTGATTCGCCTTGGTTTTGGGTGAAACAAGTGATCAGGTTCCTAAGAATAACGGTCTTACTTGGTGGAAAATATCTCGCAAGAAAAGCTCTCCTAAGGTCTTCCCAAGTTTTTATTGAGTTAGCTGGAAGGGCGTCTAACCAGTCGTGAGCTTTACCTCTAAGGGAAAAAGGAAACAGTCTTAAACGGATGGCTTCGGGTGTGGCTCCATTTGCCTTAAGGGTGTCAGCTAACTGGATAAATACCTTTAAATGTTGATTCGGGTTCTCGGTAGCGAGACCAGCGAATTGGTTTTGTTGTACTAATTGTAATAATGAGGGCTTTAGTTCAAATTTGTTGGTAGTTATAGTAGGGTTTACTATACTAGAACTAGGTTCCTCGTTAGATGGTTGGGCGAATTCCTTGAGTGGTCTTTGGTTACGATCTTCTGCCATAGCTCTTCTTATCTTGCGTATAAAAAGACGGGCACGAGCGTAACGTTCAGGTTCTACTAAAGGATCTATTAGGTTGCCGGTGCTACGATTTCTACGCATCTACCGGCTAGAATAGCCTTAGTCTAAACGGGATAACAATAGGGTACGAAATTTGACGAAGTTGGTCCCCGGCAACGGCGCCAAAAACTTGATGGGGATCTGTAACGTATAGCCTAAATATAATACTGCAAGTGCACAGCCTATCGAAGTAATATATAAGATTATCGAACCACAGAGACCAATTGTCAATCTATCAACTCTATTGCTAAGGTGCTTATCTAAGGTGAACAAGAATATTGATGTGAGTGCAGTGCAACAAAGTAAATGAGCGAGGTAAATAGCAGTTTAAAAGACAGGTTGGAATGTAAATCATGTAATCAGATATTGGTCCGGTCATGCATAGATGAAACTACTTATGGGGCAATATTTTCTATTGATAGCAAAGAATCAATTTAACGGGAACTTGTAGCTTTTGACTACTAAGAACCGAATTTACTCTTTAAATTAAATTCCTTTATTGTCACATATAAAGGGTGCCTTCCGCGTTAAAGAGGTAAACCTATTTTTAAGAAATTGATAGTTTTGACTTAACAGAAAAGTAATTTTACTTGGAAAGATTAACTTAAAGAGACTTTTGGCTTTTGACCAAGAGTCAGATTTCAAACCTACAAACGCGTCCGAAAATAGTTTCAAAATCGTTTTCTAAAAAGGTCAATGATTCCTATTTAACCAATCAACGGCTTTCGCTCTTTTCGTTTGGTTAAATAATAATCAAGTCGTATCATTAGTTTGGACGGCTTTCGATCTTACCCAATAAACATTTAAACATAATTGACTTAAGTTAAAAGCAAAACATCCCTAGAGTATTTTCACTAGCATGATAATTGGAACACGACCATGATGACAATCATTACATCCAAACCTTTATAGTTTAGCCAGACATAATAAGTGTGAGTCTATAAAACGTGTAGACTATGATAAGAGCGAGTAAGTGAAAGAGTGCGAGTCTATAAAACGTGTAGACTATGGTAAGAGCATTTAGAGTCTATAAAACGTGTAGACTATGGTAAGAGCATTTAGAGTCTATAAAACGTGTAGACTATGGTAAGAGCAATTATAAGTAAAGAAATGCAATAAAATAGAACCTTGCTCCAGTCGGAGACTTGAATCTGATACAAATCTGCGGAATGGTAAGGCTGGTATGATGAACTTCAACCAAAGTGCTCCAAGACTCGATTACAACTCAATCTACACCGCAATAACTCCCCGATGTGAAGAGATTATTACTTTACAGAAACTGATAGTATATGGCTTAAGATTGTACTAAGCTTGGATGAAACTAAAAAATGAAAATCGAAAACTATTTATAGAGGATCCTTGAGATGCGTAAAGACCAGCATGCCCCTCAACTTCTTCTGAGCGAGAAACTTTTGTGAAGGCCGCGGGCGCGGTGGCAGTGGCCGCGGGCGCGGTGGCTGGAACTGCCAGATCGTGGGAACGTGGCAGTTGGTCTCTGGGTGAAAGTGGGCCACGTCATCGCGTTCCCTGTAGCCGGCGCGGCGCTGAACGCCATAAGTGCAGAATATCTTGAAAAACCCTAATTTCTTGGCGTTTTGGCTCGTTTCTTCACAGAAGGCTCTGAAATGACAAGAATCCTGAAAACAAAGGAAAAAGGAACATAATACGAGAAAATGATAATAAAAACTAAGGAAAACATGTGATAGTTGAGTCAGAAACATAGTGCGATTTAGTGCGATCAACAGTCGAAGTTCTACTGTCTTCGGTTCATGTGTGTTTTAAAATACAAGAAAACTAGGCTACATCTTCATTTTCAATTTTCTTTGACCAAAAGTCATCTGCAAATTTTCTCATAACGCGGGGTGGATTTCGCCAAAATGGGATGATTAAATTCAAAATCGTTCTAGAAGAATTATTCGGAATATTTGGAATATTTCTTTATTTGAATTCAAGTGATAATTAAAGAGGAGCTATCAAGAGATCTCATCCAAGAATAATCATTTATCGCATGAAATATTTATTCAAGATTATTTTTGTGATTATTTTGGTGGACTTACATGAAGCATTTATTCAAGAAGTTAGTGGGAAGAGGAATTCGATCCAATTAATCGGTCATCACAAGACTAATTACATGAGGAATTCTATTTGATTTCAAAATTAATTCATGTGATTCATTTGGATCTCTATTACAAGAATGCAAGATTAAAGTCTAAGACTTGCATTATTATTTATTCATCATTCAACAATTTATTCAAGTATTGTTCAACTCTTTCCCAATTCAAATGGAAGGCCTTGAATTTTTATCAAGACATATCAAGATTCATGTTCTTATGAAGATTCAAGGTTATTTATAATTACAAAAGGAATTGAGAATACATTGAAGAATACATGTTTATTCATGTTACAATTTATTTGGACTTATTGTTACAAAGTTACAAAATAAAATACAAGTTTTGTACATGAAAATCAACTATTATTCTTGCTACAAAACAGTCTAAATGCTGCCCATTTTTCCAGCACTATATTAATCAATAATAGTCCATTTTTTGAGTGTAGTGCTGTCCATTTTCTTCAGCCTTGTGTCAACAAAGACCATGCCAAGCTGCTGTCCAAATCTGCCCTGCAAAACAGTCCAGAATGCAGCCCATAAGACAAAAATCTGCACATTTTGCTGTTACAAAAACAGTTTGCGAAGCTCCAAATATTGCACTAAAATGGATACTTCAAAAAGCTATCCCATAAAACATCAAAACAGGGCCTAGAATAGTTCAAACTTCTACTGTTTTCCCCCCTAAAACCCCAAACATTTCACTATAAATAGAGGCTTTCATCAACACAAAATGGGAATCAAAAAAAAAATTCAGCAAGAGTGAAAATATAGAAAGAGAGCTTTTGTTCCAAAAATTCAGCAAGAGTGAAAACAGAAAAGAGAGTTTTGTCCAACAATCCAACAAGAGAGTGAAAACAGAAAAAAGATAGTTTTGTTCTAAAATTCAGTAGAGAGAAAATCCAGAAGAACATAGCAAACTCAAGAAAAAAACTTACTACCTTTTTAGAAGCCCCATCAGAGAGGCTCCGATAGGTATTATTCTCTTCCTCCTCCCTATATACTGTTGCATATACTCATGTTTAAATCACTTTCTGCACCATTTTTCTTGGCCATACAATGTTTGCCTTATCATTCTTTTCTTTGTTGTACTTTATTTGAGTTGTTGCATGATTGTTAGCGTTTAAACATGTGTAGAATTCATAATAACAGTAATAACAATAGGTATAATGAAAGAAACACACTCCTTCTTTCGCGTAACAGCAACTTCTATCTCTTCCTCTAACAACCACCAATCGACATCTTGCAACTAATTCTGCTCGAACAGTAGAGATTTCAAAACTTAATTTCGTTCTTAAAATTAGAAGAATAAAATCTAAACAGAAGAAAACCAGAGCTGGACTTTTGGAAATTGTGTTTGCCACACCTTTCTCAAAACCTGTTAACAATATAATAGAACCTGCTGTTCTAAAACACCTAACCTGTAAAACCATAGAACCTGATAAAAAACACCTAACCTGTCAAACCTTAGAACCTGTAAAACCATAGAACCTGATAAAAAACACCTAACCTGTGAAACCTTAGAACCTGTAAAACCATAGAACCTGATAAAAAACACCTAACTTGTCAAACCTTAGAACCTATAAAACCATAGAACCTGATAAAAAACACCAAACCTTATCTCCTTCAATCTGCACAAATGCAACATAACAACCCTAAGCCGCTCACTACGAAATCACCGAAATCGATGGCGTTAACACCAACGAACCCCAATGCCGCCCAGCTTTACACTGATACTCCCACCTCAAATCACATCCACCGTCTTCCGCCTAATTTCCAGCCGCACTCATCTTCCAGCATGCATCAACGGGACCTGCAACACCATAATAATACAATAGATACTGTTGAAATTTGCACTATGAGGGTTAGAAAGGGATTAAGAGCAATGAATAAGACAACAACACACTAAACTGATATGAATATGAGTTTATCGATCTTACATTCCCCTCTGATCTGAATTGTGAACAATATCGTGCTTTGAGAAAATCCTAGCAAGATTAAAGAAAAATTGCTTTTGGATTATGAAATTGCACGATTCAGTCCGATCCTTTTTTGCAGAACACACCGCTTGGGGTTGCTTTCAAATCGATTGTTTACAACTGCTATTAGCTTGGGAATTAAGGGTTGTGTTCATTTTGTTTATGGAGTTGAGTAGGTTGTTTGTTTAAAACGCTTGAAAGAAATGAAGCCAAAGAAATCTTTTGGAATTTGTTTTTGTTTTCACATTAAGACTCAGGGAGCAAAGTTTTTTCTCAGTAATAATAATAAATTAATCGTTCCTTATTCTCATTGATACTAGTCGCCGCGCCTTTCAATATACATTAGGGTTTTCTTTTTTTTCTCCTTGTCCTTTTCAAAGCGGGTCGGCCCATTGGGCTTGTTGGTCCAGCATCTTTACCAATTTCCCTTATTTACTAATAGAAGCGTGGATATAATGAATAAGCAGCTTAGTTCATTTGACAAGGCAGTTGATAATAATTCAGGAGGGACACGGGTTCAAGTCTAGGCTGGGACGTTTTTGTTATTTCTTTTAGCATTATCTCCTTCATTATTCTATACGTTTTTGTTATTTCTTTTAGCATTATCTCCTTCATTATTCTATCTTATTATAATTATTATAAAACACATAAAAACATGTTTTTTATAATCTAATCATTATTTTAATTTTTGTTATTAACCCTTTATTATTTAATTATTCAAAATATAAATGTTTCATAATTTAATTCTTGTTATTTGTTTAATTATTAAAAAAATCCATGATATTGTAATTTAGTCTTTATGTAATTTTGTTTATTTACTTAATCATTCAAAATACATGCTAGTATAATTTAATTTACATTAGTTAATTGTTCAATTGTCATTTTAATTAATTTTATAATTGATCGTTATATCTTTCGTCTGTCTCAATTCCAAGGGAAATGTTTTAACTTTGTTGACTTTATGTCATCAAACACGTCTCATTTAATCGTGTGAATACCCTCATTCATCTTTCGTTTATTATTTTGTTAAAAACTTAAGATAATTTTTCCAAATGTTCAATTTTCAAACTCACACCTTTTAAGTCAAAACTTCGACGTTAGGTCGTCGTTTCTTCAAAATCTCGTCCACTCCCATTTTAGCCAAACAAACTATTTTGATCAAACAAACAATTTTAATAAACAAATATTTCAAAAGGTTCCTATAGGATACTATAGATGCATTCGGTGCTAATACCTTCCCATTGTATAACCAACCCCCGAACTCTAGATCTCTTTTCAAAACGCCTTGTATTTTCATTACTTTTAAGTATTATTTTACATTGCATATTTTAGGGTTTTATTTCGCTCTTTTCCCTTTTCCCTTGGAAATAATAAAGCGCGGTGGCGACTCTTGCTTTTATGAGATGAGTTAATTAATAGCTCGATCTCCGATTTACCCCGCTACATTTTTTATCGCTACAAACCCCACTTTATAATTCTCCTCAGCAGAGTCGTCAGTTCTGTGATACGGTGGCAGAACCGACTGTTATACTGGTTTTGCATTTTGTATTCGCAAATGTGCGGTAAGCAAGAGTCGCCACCGAATTTTCTTTTATCCAACAAAGGAAAGGGGGAAAAGAACAGAAAAATACTTTTTTCTAGATTTTCCGTGTACCTAAGAGTCCATGGAAAACCATGGATATAAAGGGTGATAACATCTTCCCTTTCTATAATCTACCCCCCGTACTCAGAAACATCTTGAAAAAGGTTTTTTCTGTTCTTTTTCCTTTTCCTGATTGGATAAAATAAAAGTCAGTGGCGACTCTTGCTTACCGCGACATTTTGCAAACAAAAAATGCAAACCATTATTAACAGTCGGTTCTGCCACCATATCACAGAATTGGCGACTCTGTTGGGGACTAAAATATAAAGTGGGGTAAACCTTAGGATCTAGGTCATATTTAATTTTCTCTTGATTGTCTTGCTTGCTTTATATTTATGGGAACTATTTGGGTTATTTGATCCTACACCTGGATCGGGAAACACCTTTTAGGTAAGTAGAAATAAACTGTGAGGGAGTTGTGCTGGCGTATACCGACACAGTTGAAGCAGTAGCTACATTGATGTGGCACTTTGGTTGGTACCTGTAACCCTTGAGTCAATCAGGGAGATGTACGGGGCCGTCGCGTGGTGTCATAAAGCATCAACTGACCTTAGAACCTTTAATTGTACAACTTGGCCAGTAGGACGTAGCGAGATGGCCGGCTTTGGTGTATGCCCAAAGTCGACAGATACTCGATGCTACACTTATTGAGGTTTGACTCTTGAGTTTTGTTTGGTTGCGAGTCAATCGCCTATTGAACGAAGTTGGGGGAAAGATCGGTGATATTGAGATCCCTTTAGAACCCGGTTACATATTTATAGGACAGGTTGAACTAATCCAGCTTTAAGAGGGTATGACCTTAAAAACCATGCAAGCCTAAACCTAAGGATGTTGGTGTGACTTGTGTGCTTTCAACTTGAACTACTTGCAGAGTTTTATTACTTGATAACATGAGTTCCCTGCAGGTTTTGTTTACAGTTATTATTCAATAACTTAGATTTCTTGCAGGGTTTACTTGCTTACATCACTTCACATCTTTGCTTAAAAGCATAGCATACACATCATAACATCATGCCTTAACATTTCCTTAACCATTTCAAGGATCTCGAGGGCCTGTGATGCAGGTTATGATAAATCAGACGTCTAGCAAGGGGCAAGGGGATTTATTTTACTCTAGCCAATGTCGTCAGAAGATCAAAACTCAACAACTTGAGTCAGGGGCTACGACCCACTTGATATGGTGAGCTTGACTCTTGTAGAAGGACTCTCAACGATACAAAGTTCTTCAATCAAAGCTGCAAAATTCAACTTCTGACATTTTCTTTTTTACCCCGTGAGATCCTTGAAAACATTGCATACATATATAATACATATCATTGCATAAGCAGGTTTCAAAGCAGGTCTCTCATGTTCTCGGTGTTTATTTCAGCAATGGCTCTCCAACAAGACAACAGAGATCTCTGAGCTCAAGGTGCCCAGTTCAAGGAATTTCTCCTGAATCTATCCAAGGGGCAAGAAGACCTGAAAACACTCTTCACCGAGAATCTGACCAAGGAACGTCCTGACAACAACAAGGATGAACAATTGGAACAACTGCAAGCTGAGGTAGAAGTAATGAGAATCCAAATGTTGGGGCAGATGGCTCTTATCCAAAACTTAGCTCGAGGACAAGAGGGGCTAAGAGCCTCCCTCTACAAGCTTCACCAAGATGGATGCAGATCCATGAAACAAACAGTTAAAATTGTGGATCAAGGCATTAATCATCCCCCAGTGAGAGAAGAGGATGGTTTGGTCAGGAACTGACCTTTCCAGATTGCTACTACATCACAAGCCCAACCACAACCTCACCAATGACAATGGGGCAATCGGCATAAGAAGAATACATCTGAAAGACGCTTCACCGAAATCAACATGTCATTGGCTCAAGCATTGCAACACCTGTTGAAGGCCAGGTTGGTTATATTAAGGGACCCTCCTCAGAATCCCAACATAGCCTCCCCAAGGTACAATCCAAATGCAAGATATGCGTACCACTCCAACAATCCTGGACATGACACCAAAAGCTGTTGGGTGTTGAGAAATAAAATTTAAGACCTGATTGATGAAGGAGCGCTAGAATTCGCACAAGACGATCAGGCTGAGTTCTTCTTCCGTCCCTCCAAGGCATACCATCTGAAGTTACAAGTTTTCACAAGAAGACTTTTCATTCATTAGAATTTTCAATGTGTAATTTTCTTTTGATTTGTTTGAACATTTATTCATATCAAACCTCATTATTTCATCAATGCATTGCACATGTTTGTCTTAAATCAATTCATTTGTATTCACTATTTCAAAAATGTGTTCTTATTTCCTCGACAAAAAGAAGATTACAAAAATGACTGCCTTTTTAAAACAGATGTTCAATTTATGAATCATCACCAAGTGTCAGAGAAAATATTCCAGACTCAATTGGGATCTAAATGCGCAATTAACTGAGCATAGGACTGAA
Organism: Vicia faba; assembly: GCA_948472305.1. NCBI lineage: Eukaryota > Viridiplantae > Streptophyta > Magnoliopsida > Fabales > Fabaceae > Vicia > Vicia faba. The sequence goes on along the minus strand of OX451741.1, from coordinate 971,511,592 downwards.
GAACATCACGAAGAGCGGGTTGGGTACAAATAAAATTTGAGCCTTTATACTTTGTTTCTTGAACCGTGAACCAGGCTACGTTATAACCCTTAAAAGTCCTAGCTGAAGCATGGGTTAGTTTGAGAGCATGCTATTACAAAGGTATCCTGACTCATGTAGGCTTTGTTACGAATCCTGAGTTGATATCACATTCTTGCAAATTTCTTTTTACTACACAAAACACATTTTCAAAAAAATTTCAAGACAGACATGAGTTTTGCATTCTTTAAATGACATTGTTTGCATATGACTAATTGTTGGTAGCAGAGAAATCCGCACAATGGATATTCAATGAACAGACATCCTCTCAATGGACAGAATCACCTCAGCGGGAAAGACACTTCCAATAACAGGTCTTCTATAAGCAAGGGGCATGACATGATGTCTAAACACACCTGGGGCAGTCTCTCCAAAAGTGCCAAATAACCAGGGGCAGATCTCCATCTGAATCGCTTGGGGCATTACGCACGTATTCCAGCAACAAATCATGTGCCATCAAGAAAATATTTTTGACAGTACTACAACACAACACTATGGACAGTGACAACTCTCTACATCTTGAAAGCATGGACATAGTCGGAAAATACTACGCATGAAAAAAAGACCCGCTAGGTTGACACACCTAGGCAAAAATAAGGGAATCCCGGGGAACCAAAAGGGTTCGGGCAAAAATTAGGGATAAAAATGAAAAAATTTGTACACCCGGCAAGTCGAAAACCTGAAAAGGCGGCTTGGGCAAAAAAGGGTACCCCAGTGGACTGAAAACCCGAAAGGGCGGTCCAGGAAAAAGTTAGGGATTTAAAACGTACGACTATGTCCCGTCACCTATCTATCAGTGGAAGACTTATACCTTGGTCAACATTCATCAAGAGCACCAGAATCGAGAAACGGTTCAGATACAATCCAGATGCGAATGTCATTCTGCTACTTATTCAAGATTTTCATACATTGAGAAACAGTTCAGGTACGATCCAGAGACGGATGTTATCCTGATACTTATTCCAGACTTCTCTTCATATACAGTTCATATACGCTCTAGATATGGATGCCATTCTGATACTCATTCAGATTCGGATTTGAGATACAGTTCAGATACGCTCCAGATACAGATGCCATTCTGATACTCATTCAGACTCAACTTTCAGATACATTTCAGATACGCTCCAGATACGGATGCCATTCTGATACTAATTCAGATTCAGCTTTCAGATACAGTTCAGATACGATCCAGAGACGGATGTCATTCTGACACTCATTCAACACATGTTTCAAATACAGTTCAGATATGATCCAGAGACGGATGTCATTCTGACATTCATTTAACACATGTTTCAAATACAGTTTAAATACGATCCAGAGACGGATGTCATTCTGACACTCATTCAACACATGTTTCAAGTACAGTTCAGATATGATTCAGAGACAGATGTCATCCTGACACTCATTAAATACATTTTCAAGTATAATCACAACATAGATCCATCCACAAAATCTCCGCATGTACTGTTTCCAGCATGGTACAAGGGGCAGAGACAGTTGGAAGCAAAGTCACTATCACATACAAGCCAGTGATACCTATACTCCCCACAGAGCCGAGACAACCAAGGTCCGACCTTCGTATCCCCAAGCAGGAAATCCTTCCCCAGCAGGCTCTTTCAGAAAGCTAATGTCTGTATTCCCCAGTCGAGCTTTATAACCATAAACAGTTTATAAAGTTTTTCTCCCGAGCAGAGTTTGTTTCTCTGACAACGGAAGCTCAATCTCCAACAGAGCTCTTCTCTCCAACAATGGAAGTTCATCCCCAGCTGAGTTTATTTCTCCAAATCAGCAGATCTTCCAACAGAGTATCTCCCTTCCCCACAGAGTCATTCTCCCGCAGGATTGTTCTCAGACAGAGCCTCTCCCGGCAGAATATTCTCAAGCATAATGGATGTAAATCTCTAGCTAATCATCTTTAGTCACTAACCCCAGCGGAAACGAAGAACTCAACTCCTTATACTCTCCAGCAGCAGTCCAGGATTTATTTTTCCAAGCTAGAGAATATCACAATAGCATTGCATATCCATACATCATGGCATGTGCATACATATTATACAACACAATCTCATTTATTTTGAGAACATCATTACTCAATACATTTCATACACCATGACATTACATATGATTAACTCTTTCAGGGAAAGATGCAATCAAGTTATCGCAAGTTCTCTCTGGTTCAGTCAAACTGACACCAAGGTTTCTATTTCAGTTGAAGATATTCCAACACTTTTCAAGACTTTCTCTGGTTCAGTCAAACCGACACTAAGATTTCTATTCTAGTTGAAGATGTTCTAAGACTTTCGTCTGGGTCAGCCGAATCGCCGCTAAGATTCCCCTGATTTCTATGCCAGTCAAAGTTAATCCGAGACCTCTCTCGGGTTCAGTCAAATCGATACTAAGATTTCTCTCCCAATTGAAGACAACTCGAGACCTTTCCCTGGTTCAGCCAAATTGATACTAAGATTTCTATTCCAGTTTAAAAAAAAGCTATGAAGCCTGAAAATCGACCGGATAATATCTTAATTTCTATAAAATACTACGAAGCCTGGAATTGACCAGATAGTGGTATTCAAGCTATGAAGCCCAGAAATCGACCGGATAATATCTTAATCACTGAAGCCTGGGACACGACCAGATAACAGTAAAAATACTACGAAGCTTGGAATCGACCAGATAGTGGTATATCTCAAATTCAAGCTATGAAGCCCGGAAATCGACCAGATAATATCTTAATTTCTCCAAATTACTGAAGCCTAGGACACGGCCAGATAGAGGCAAAAGACACTGTGAGACCTGGAGCACGACCAGATAACAGCATGAGGTACTGCGAAGCTTGGAATTCGACCAAATAGCAGTTTACTCGGCCAATTACTATGAAGCCTGGAAACGACTGGATATTAGTATGTCTTAAACTCAAGTTGAAGCCCGGATGCAACCGGATAACCACTTAATTCCTTTTGAAGCCTGGAACACGACCAGATAAGAATTGATAAATTGCAAAGCCTGGAGCACGACCAGATAGCAAGTGTAATCTCATCTCCCTAGTAAGTTACTGTGAAACCTGGAGCACGACCAGATAGCAGTTAATCTTATTATCCTCAGCCAATCACTGTAAAGCCTGGAGCACGACCAGATAGCAGTTCAGTTTCACCTCCTCGACTAAGAGATGATTCCCCAATAGAGTAATGGACAACTGAAGCTCCTAAAAATCTATTCTTCCAAGACAGAGACCAACATTCCTCAGTAGATTCCTCCTCAACGACAGGAACAAGAATTCTCATCAAAGGAATATCTCGGGAAATTAACATCCTCTAGATGGCATCTTTAAGCCCATCTCTGACGATTCTTCGTCATATCTTTCGGATGGCATCTTCAAGCCCATCTCCGGTGATCTTTTGTCATCTTTTCCAGATGGCATCTGTAAGCCCATTCCCGATACTACCTACACAGTCCAGCACCATCTCAGACGAGTGCAAATTTCTGGGCACTCTAGTGTTCAATCACCTTCCACCTTCAGATTACAAAAGGCAGACAGCCAATCTACATCCTCAGGTTTAAGAAGATTGAACAGGGGCAGCTATTGTACCCCAAAATTTGCCCTCTCATTTTACTCAACACATTCCTATTTAGATCCTCAAATTGCTCAAGGATTCCCAAGAGTTAACCAGACAAACTCTCTCATAAGGCAATGCACCTCAAACCAGGGTTTCCATTTTCATCAGGGTGTGGGAACTCCAAAGGTCCCAAATGCCTTCCATGGTCCCAATATGTTCTCAAGATCATCCATGTCAAGTTTCATGCCTTGCACAAGAAGTTTGCTCAGTCAACTGCTCAGATGCCTGAAAATCAAATGCACTAGGTCAAAAGTCAATTGTGGCCCACATACAGTCAAACTTCTCGAGTAGGTAGATTAGTTCCTAGGTACTTGCTCAAACAAACAAAATCTTTTTCACACAAACACTTTTCAAACAAAGTTTTCAAAAACAACTTCATAACACTCTTAAAGACAAAAACAAGGGTTAAAACAAAGTAAAACAAAACCTTTCAAAACAAGCACACACAAGCAATTTCAAAATGAGAAAGTACCTAAGATCCCATGGAAAACCATGCATAGAAAGGGTACTAACACCTTCCCTTTCTATAATCTGCCCCCCGTACTCAGAAACATCTCGAAAAAGGTTTTTTCTGTTCTTTTTCCTTTTCCTGATTGGATAAAATAAAAGTCGGTGGCGACTCTTGCTTACCGTGACATTTTGTGAACAAAAAACACAAACCAGTATTAACAGTCAGTTCTGCCACCGTATCACACACATGAGAGGAACATTTCCTCACATTCCTTCCTTCACAGTTTCCCTCAGGGGTACAATCAGAAATTAAGGCTACCTCCTCACAAATGGTAGACCATATGGTCTGACATCCTTCTTCTGCAATCCTCTAGCACACATGGATTCAAACATTTGCTCCATCATGGTTAGAAATTTCAATTTGGAATATAATATTGATCAACATTCCTCACACCATGACTTCCTTTTTTGGATAATTAATCACTGACATGATGTTCCATCATTAATTCAAACATCAATATCAACCACGGGATCTTATGGTTCTAGAGACAACATCTATAGTAACCCATACACATCCCTTTGCATGAAACACATGAGAACCATACAACAATAGACACATCCCCCTCTAAGGCCAAATCATAGATTTATGCAATAATCCACATTCTACACACTTTAGAGTTGATCTCTCAAAATTAACTTATCTCAATATGATTATTACACACAATCCATTAGTCATAAATATTGTTTGATACAATTATATATATATATATATATATATATATATATATATATATATATATATATATATATATATATATATATATATATATATATATATATATATATATATATATATATATATATATATATATATATATATATATATATATATATATATATATATATATATATATATATATATATATATATATTAGACTTCCATAAATCATTCTACCTTGGATATATTTTCTACTACAATAGAACAAGATTCCCATGTTCTCCCAGACTTTATTATAATCTTAAGTTTGAGTGAACACCCTTCATCTTGTTTACACGAACCACTAGCTAGTCATCTAGATCAATTACAGCTTAAAGTACCTTTTCTTTAACTTAATCCGACTCTATTCCATTAGAGCAGAGTAGCCACACGCAAGATCACACAAATCAGACTCTTTTTAATCAGAAGAATCTTCCAGATGTAAGAGAAGATGTCCTTGACATTTAAACCTGACCTCCATATATAATGAACCTGGATGAGATAATGAATCTCCACTAAAAGTTAGAGCTCTGCCACTACACTCCTACTTACTTGGATAAAAAATAAACTGACCCAAGAGGTAATCAATAGGTTGATCATCTCTTGACCAACCCACTTATCTAAGACATGTTTATTGGATAGAAACCTCTTAGACACACAACCCAAATGTCTCTTCAAATTCAGGAAAAGGTTCTTGTTGTACCCCGGAATTTTCCCTCTCTTTTCTCAACACATTTCTCACAAAGATTTCCAAAAGCTCAAGTTTGCACAAGTACAATTGGACTTTTTAATGCCCCGTATAGTTTCCATGGATAATGTTAGACTCTCAAGCATCAAGTTGAAGAAAGGAGGAAGAAGAAATTGTCGAAAGGGCAAAGCAGATCGAAAGGAGTGGCTGCAGATAATAGGTCGAATTCAAAATATGGTTCAGGTTGTTCGAATCACATGACTGATTAAAAGGAGTGGTTGGCATATTTTTGACAAATCGAAGAGGAGCAAGCTTACTTCGATCCACAAGCTTCGATTGGGCAATGGATATCTTCATGCTTGCTTCGAACCACAAGCTTCGATTGGGCAATGGCTATCTTCATGCAAGCTTCGATTAGGAAATGGCTTTCTTCATGCTTGCTTCGATCCACAAAGCAATGATTTCCTTCATGATTGCTTTGATCCAAAAAGCAATGACCTCCTTCAAGCTTTATTCGATCCACAAGGATAGTTGGTTGTGGCATTTGAAGGTTGTGGATCTATGTGATCAAAATGAAAGGATGGAGTATTCGACCAGAGTAAAGAAAAAGATCAAATTCTTAGGCAATGCTACATGATCTTGCTTTGCAGGCCTCAATGGTTGTGTTTCACTCCATAATTAATTGTTTACACAATGAATTAAGCTCTTACCCAAGTATTTTAAATATTGCCCAAGCCAATTTTCCCTTAATGGCATAAAGTTACCATTGCCATTTTAGAAAAGTAAGCTTTATGCAAAATGTCAATGCATTGAGCCTTGTGACTTTTATCTCTGATTGCAAGCAATATCAAAAGCATTAATCAAGTCTTCTGCACCCAACAAACATTAGGCCATGCTTGTACTTGAACTTTGGAACCATAAAAATCCTTTCAACTTGATTTTTTTCATTTTCAACAAAACCATAATTTGTTATCTTACAAATATGGTTACTCCAACTTCCCATACCTTTTCTCTATAAATAGAGAGGCCATTTGCAAGCTAAAGGGGCCAGATTTTTGTGTGTTGAAAAATCCTCAAACACTCCCAAACTCTCAAAAACTCAAAACCTGCACACAAGCACAAAAACTTGGCATATTCAAACTTTACACACAAAATCTCAAATCCCTCCTTGCATTCTTTTGGCTTTCGATTCACTAAGCTTTCATACACCAACCTTAGAACACTCCCAAAACTTCTCAAAACTCCTTGGACTCAGAATCAAAAGCCACATTACTTTCCATTTCTGACTTTGAAGAGCCAACTCTAAAATCCTTCTGAATTTTAAAGCAAAGTAGTGATTCCACTAGCTCAAGGAAGGTCCCTTCAAGCTTAATCCGTCATCAAGTAATTTCTGGAGTCCGTGTGGAATTCTTTCGAATTTCACTCCAAGAGGTAAGTTTTTTCAAACTTGGAACTCTTTATTCAAGCATCATTTGTATATACATTGTGAAGAAAAGATGTAGATATCATGTCTAGGAAGCTGACCATGTCCATGGTTTTGATTATCTTTGCTTGTGTTTTGAGAATGTCTTCTCTGATCAGTTAGGTTTTAGTTTTAGTCTTGAACAAAATTCATGATAATCTTTTACCCATAACTTTTGAAAATTATGTGATTAGATTCGAATTCAAATTTTAGGCAGGTTTGATATTTACATATTTCGATTTGGCTGAGAAATGAAGCTTTTCGAAGCTTAACATTAGAGTTATGCATCCCAGCACGCGCGAAGGAAGAAGATGAAGCCATGTTCAAATTTTCAGAAATTAGTTCATTTTATATTTAGTGCAAGTTGTATAAATAACGGATGAAACATACCACCCCAGTGGTACAAACAGCACGCGCTAAAGCCTTTCCATGTAGAAGGTCATGGGTTCGAACCCCAGTGAGACCTTTTGTATTTTATTTTGTCATTTTTTTTCAAACTAACATGCAGGTTTATAACATTTTAGTGTTGGTTGTTTTGAATGAAAGGTGTGGAGAACCTGGGTTCAAACCTTGGCAGGACCAAAACATTTTTTTTATCACTTGTTTGTTTTCATTTTTTAACAAACTTCAACATTTTTCCAACCAATCAAAACAACTCCTTTTGAGTTGATTTTTTGCATACTATTTATTTACAATGTCTATTTTATGAATATATGAGAAATATCACAAAAAAATATTTTATTTTCATATTTAATTATTTAGGTCAAAATATTTTCCTAACAAAAATCCAAAGCAAAATCCATTTCTTTTTATATTCCTTGTACATTATATTCATGTCATTTATTGTACATTTATTCAATATGGTTGTAATAGATAATTAGGTTTAATTTCTTGTAATCCCCATTTTGTAAATTTGTACACCCCATCCCAAAACGATGTAATAGCATAGTAAATTTACTTTCCATAATTTATTGCTTTCATATCAATGATAGTAATTAGGGTTTGTATGGAAAGATAAAATCAATACTTAGAAAACACTAATCCAAGATAAATCAAGCATGAAAAACAAACACTTTTCACACTTTTACCTCTAGGGTTAACTCCACTTGTTGCCTTATGAAAAATGGTCATAATATGCATGTGAGACGTCTTAGCAAAAACAATCAAAAAATACAAGATCATAGTCCCTCGATGACGCTTCGAATGTTGCCTTCAAAGGATCTTAGTCCCTCAAGAGAAATGCTAAGATGTCTCATAACATTACTATTCATGACTATACGATGACCCACACTCGTCCCTTTACATCCAAAGATAAGTATTCTTACCAATCAATGGTAAGATAGCAATATCAAAGGAAGGAATGAACAAAAAGACTTTTGAGTAGGTAGAATGTTCTTAGTTGCTTGCTCACAATCCATCTTCAAAAAAAAATATATCTTTTCAAACACACCAAACACTTTCAAAACATGAAATATTTTCAAAAGTCCAACACTTTGTATGCATTCTTATAGAGACGAGAATCATTACAAAGTTTGCCTAAACGAAGGCGCTTTTCAAAAATACTTTCAAAACCCACCACAAACACATTTCAAACAAAGTAATTTAAAAAGTGATCTAGCAAGCAACTAAGAGCCCATAGATAACTATGGATGAAAATGGTGCTAACACTTTCCCTTTTCATAATCTACCCCCCGAACTCAAGAAAATATCTCAAAGGTCTTTCCTGTTCTTTTCACCCTTTCCTTATTGGATAAAAGAAAAGTCAGTGGTGACTCTTGCTATCCGCAAAAATTGCGATCAAACGCAAAACAACCAAGTCATTTCTCCCACTGTATTATAGTTCCAAACATATGTGATCAACACACATTTGTTTAGCTCCCAGGGCATATGTTATGCCATCCCTTTGTCCAACAGGGTTCTGCACACTTTGCTGATATGGTGTTCCAACACATTATTGAGCTTAGTTCTGAAGTCATTACTACTCCTAGAAAATCAGAACATTCCTTGATCAATTTTCCTTCAGAACTCTTTTTATAAACCACCTTTGGAAGTGCCTTTATGAGTGGACTTGATATGAACCTCAAGTATCTTTGGCAACTTTAATACGCTGGTTGAATCTATCTTCCAAGTATCACAACATCATAGGATAAACCTTCAGAGGAAACCAGATCATAATGTTTTTCCCTTATTAGTATTCCAAAAACAGACCTTTCCGAAGCCTCAACACCAGAGACATAAGGAACTACTTGAGGTTTTACATCAAATACACAAGTATCGGAACACAAAATATCTTCAGTACCCTTCAGGCACAACCTAAAGACCCTTGCACATAAGCACTACCATCCAGGTGGAAAGAGAATAATCATGGGTTTGAAAATAAATCAAACACAAAAATTAGAACCACATAGGCTCACCATCAAACCAATAAGCCTGACAACTTCATGCAGGATCATTACTCACCTTGTCATAAGTAATCAATACTCCCCCTCAAAGGACCACCCAAACAACAATATGACTTATCCAAGTTCACACATCAGCCAAGATGTCATAACATTTGGTAAGACATCACACATAACACCATCAGTAGCAGTTGAAGCACACTATAACATTAGGAACAAACTAATCTTGATCATATTCATATGGTATTCCACCTCTTTCCTCTATCAAATAACCTCCTGCACTCCTTGATTTTGTCACATGTTTTAGGAGTATTACCACATAACTCCCTTGTCATCACCTCAGAATATTTCTTCTTCAAATCTTCCCTTTGCAGAGAGCTTTTGTTCACAAGTCCTCTTTCCTTGTCCATTATGCCATAAAGTATCTTCCCTAAATCTCACCCAGAGACAGAGCAGGATGCCTGCTCTGATACTAATTAAAATTCTGGTAGTCATATCACATATGTCCTAAGAGATGTCGAGACACCAATCTTTAAACATAAACACAATGAACATGATATAACACAATAAAAATAGTGAAGAAAGTAAACAACACGCAAAACTGTTAACCCAGTTCGGTGTACAATAACACCTATTCTGGGAGTTACCAAGCCATGAAGGAAATCCACTAAATAGTATCAATTCAAAGCTAAAATCTCTCGTTTACAACTTCTCACTTAATCACTACCCATGTTATATTTTTACCTAAGACTCACCTAGGTATAAGACCTCTCTCACTTCCCTAACAATCACAAACAGTGACAAGAACACAATTCAAACGAGTTAGAAGACAAACTTCACAAACACACAATCACTCTATACTTAGAAGCTTAAGAGTGATTCACAATCAAGAAGAGGACATTCTCCAATAAACAAAATTCACTCTTGCTTAAAAGCTCATAAGTGATTCACAATTACAACTCAACTAGCAGGCCAACTCAAGTGACAAATAATACAAGAGTGGCTCACAACAAACAATAAACATACGAAGCCCTAAAGATTAATACTTTTACAACTCTAGCTCATATCTTATTTAGGTATAGAGTATTCCTTTTTATAACCTTTTTCCGGGCTTCAAAAACCCAGCAAAGAGACTGCACAAAGTCTGCTAAAACTCCTCCATGAAAATAAAACTTCAATCATTAGTTTCCTAAATTATCTCCATAATTAGAAACTAAGAATACTCCTTGAATTAAGCTTGAATATTTTATTTCTTAAACTGGACGCCACATAGGATATCATAATATTCCCATAATATTATGTATCTGAATTAAAACAATAGGACCTAAAAGTTCACATGTAACAGACATGATGTCGAATGATTCTGCATAGGACATCTTATTCAACATATTTTCTCTGCAAGTTAGAACATCCTATTTAACATGTTGCTGCCTAAATTGTTTTACTAAAATTAATGCTAATCATGAAAAATAGAGAATTAACAAATAAGAATTCCAATATCTTCAACAAATGTATTGAGAATAAAATCTTTTCCAAATAAAAGCATGTTATAAATAAAATTCTTGATTGGACAAAAAAGGAAATAAATCTCGATGCAACGATATTCCATCAGATAAGGAACATGCACAAAATAAAAACAAACAGAGATGAAATGTATCACACTAAGTTATAATATCTTGCTTAACATGTTTCCTATAAAAAATTATCAATCAAATGTAATAACAAAACTTATGCAAACATTCATTAATGACATGGCCATATTTCCCGCATAAATGACAAATGGGTCAATTTCCAGATGAATAACGACCTCTACCACGAGTTATGCGACCTCTCTCTGGATTACCTGCAAAATTTTCACGCACGCCAACTATTTGCTAATTTATGTAAGTCACATTCGCAGTAATATTTGACACAACCAACTTGTGTTTGAACTTGTCTAGTTGAGTTTCCTAAACATAGATGAGAGCTTCAATATCACTGAGTGTTAGAGGCTCATAATTTCCATACATATGCATTACAAATGGATTGTATTCCTTTGGTAAACCATCAAGGGTGGAATCAATGTGTGTATAAGTGTGTGTGTGTGTGTGTGTGTGTGTGTGTGTGTGTGTGTGTGTGTGTGAATCTTGTCTTATACTTCAAAAGCATGCTTGCATGGTATAACTCAAGGTAGCACATATTTCAAAATTATAGAAAGAAGCAATATAAAACACAAATTGATCATGCAATATCCAAGATTCACATTCTTCATCGAATTTGCCTTCAATATGGTCTTGCTTTGTCTTGAACTTATGCGAAATTTGAGGATTCACACTAGTTTATGCACTGTTTGAGTAAGCATAACTCCTTCAACCTGTTGAGTTCAAAAAAAAATAATTGTTGTCTTGTAGTTTGATTGAAAGTTTTGGACCAAAATGATATGATGAATTTAGATTTGAGGCATTTGCTGCAATCAATTGCGAGTTCTGAAGCAAGCTTACGATTGTCACAGCTTGAGAAGGTTCTGCCATGGCTGCAAGCAAGATAATGAACCAACGAAGAAAACAAAGACACGATTCTTAGAACTTGAGAAGAGTGTAACTGAAAGTTAATTAAAAATGAATTGGAGTTAGTAAGAAAACTGAAGGGATCAAACTAAATAAATGGACTTTTTGACCCACATGCCCCCTATTTGAAAATCAATTTCCAATATAATTCACTTTGAAAAAAACTTCTAAAATTGCTCTCCTTTGTGAAAGGCCTCGTCCATCCATTGGTCGAGGGTGTGCATGGGGTCTGAGTAAAGAGGACCCTTGATCAACCTCCGCAAAATATGAGAATATTGAAAAATATGAGTAAAATAAATCTTGAAATTACTCCAGTATGTTGCGGAGGTTAATAACCCCTGCAAACTAAGTGCTTTTTTAAAATAAATAAAAAAGGCTCAGCCAATGATAGGCTGAGGCCCAAATCATTTCAACACATTTCCACTTTAGGCCCAATCTACAAATACACAATTTAACGGGTAGTTGTAAATTTATAAATATCAATATCATTTCTAGTGTAATCAATGTCTTTCAGTTTGTGAAACATCAATGTCTTCCAATCGATGAACATTCCTGTGGCCTAAACAGAGTGCATTTCAGCCTATAGAATTGTGACAAAATTGAATTTAGCTGCACCATAAACATAGTACTTTTCTTTGATACTTACAGTTTTATATTGTTGTTTCAAAGTCTCTTTTGTCATATCATTTGTTATTTGACAATAATGGTAATCTTTATAGTTATCACAAGCATATTTAATCTTTGAAAAATTATTTAATCAACAATTATACCATACCTATCTTCCATCCATGAAATACTGTACAAATCTCTTATACAAGTTGCATACTCAGACAGTGGTGGATTAGCAGTGTCTGGACAGTAAATATGAGTAGTGAAAAAATTGGAGTCCCACTACGTTTTTTTTTGGTTAAATATGAGTAGTGAATATATATCTCAATAATACTAACAACATTACCAATATGGTTACTAGGCTAGTGACTAATTGGAGAGGGCTTGGTAAGGTTTGGTCCATTATGATTTATTTAAATATTTTGAGTAATTATTTATCAAAAAAACATAATTAAAATTATTCATTAATTTATTAATTAATATATTAATCCAATCATCAATACCATGTAATTAAAAATATTTTTTTTATCTCAATCCGCACCATCACTTATGCAAAAGTGAAGGGGGACTAACTAAATCCTAAATAATGTAAAATTTAAGGATCAGAATAGCAGATTTTAAAAAGAAGAGATTAAAAATTAAAAAACTTAAAAATAAAAGAATTAAAAGTTCATTTAAGCCTTTAATATTTATACAAATACATTCATGCATCTCAACTACATAATCATCTAGAACTAGAGTTGTGTAAAACTTCTACACTTGTATTTGTTGGTGCACAAATAAGAGATGGAAGGCAAAAAATATATATTAAATAACGACTACAAAAATAAGGAATAATGATTTACAATGAATTACATTGAGCTACCTCACTATGCTATTTATACACAAAATAAAATTCTAAATATCCTCTAACAAAGATATATAAAAATATAATAATATCTTCTAAAAAGATATTCCTAAAATATAGATTAATATCCAAAATATATTCCTAAAATATAGATTAAATCTAACATCATCCCTTAATTTATATTTTATCCAAAACCGACAACACCAATTCCATCCCTCAAGCGAAGAAATTGATCAGTCTTGATAGCCTTTGTTAGAACATATGTCAACTGCTTCTGGGTGCTACAATGCACAACTTCTAATATTCCGCTTTGAACTTGATTCCTTAGAAAATGATATTTAATCTCAATATGCTTGCTTCTCCCATGCAGCACTGGGTTCTTGGCAAGATTGATTGCAAACCTGTTATTAATCACCATCTTCAGAGGTTTAGTTACTTCAATCTTCAGATCATGCAACAAGTTCAGAATCCACACAACTTGATATGCAGTCAGAGCGCCTGTAATATATTCAGCTTCACAGGTTGACAGCGTAACAACAGGTTGCTTCTTGGAACACCAAAAAATAGGACCTCCCAGAAATTTGAATAAGTACCCAGAAGTACTTCTTCTGTCCACTCTATCTCCTCACCAATCAAAGTCTGAATAACTCAAGTTCTGATTCGATATTTCTTCCAGACAGAAATAACACTCCATACTTCAGAGTTCCTTTTACATACCTCAAAATCCTCTGACAACAACTTGATAATGAGACCAATTTAGTTTACTCATAAATCTGCTAACTATTCCAACTGCATAGCAAATATCAGGTCTGGTATTACATAAATACCTTAGAGAACCAACCATTTGTTTAAAGGTTGTAGCATCCACACTCTCTTCATCAGAATCAGAGTCCAACTTATGATTCGTATCAGCATGTGTGATAGAAACTTTGTAATTTTCTAGCTCAAATCTCTTCAGAAGCTCAAGTTCATACTTCATATGATGCAAAATGATTCCTTTCTCAGTACATAAATTTCATCCCTAGAAAGAAACTCATTTTTCCAAGATCTGTCATCTCAAACGCATTCATCAGAACTTTCTTGAACTCAACTATCTCTTGTTCAGAACTTCTTGTGAGTAATATGTCATCAACATACAAACAAACCAGAATCATATTACCTTCTAAAGTATGTTGAACATAAACACCATACTCCATCTCACACTTTTGAAACCCTTGTTCCTTGAAAAACGAATTAATCTTCAAATTCCAAGCTTTGGGCGTTTGTTTCAATCCATACAAGGCTTTGTGTAATTTGAACGCCATACCTTCATGATTCTTTTTCTCAAATCCAGGAGGTTGTGATACGTATACCTCTTCTTGTAATGGAACATTCAGAAATGCAAATTTTACATCTAAATGCATCAGAGGCCAATTCATGTTAACAACTATTACAATCACTAGTCGGATTGTTTCATGTCTCGCTACAAGTGCAAACACTTCAAAGTAATCCAGCCCAGGCTTCTGTAGAAAGCCTCTTGCTACTAATCTTGCTTTATGTTTTCCAATTGATCCATCTGGCTTTAGCTTCTGCTTGAAAACCCATCTGAAATTGATGGCTTTCTTGCCTTTTGGAAGTTCTGTCAGCTTCCAAGTCTTGTTTCTCTCTATAGCATCAAGTTCTTCTTTCATGGACCGTAACCAAACTTGCTACTTAAGAACCTCTTCCGTACTCACGGGTTCAAAGTCTACTAACATTACACACTGAATAACTTCTCCTTCAGAGTCTACTTCAGTGTCTTGCAACATGTCAAACTCTGTAAATCTTCTTGGGATGCTTCTGACTCTTTGTTGCCTCTGAACTGGACCTTCAGAACTTTGGACACCAGAACTTTCCCCTTCAGAAGCACTTGCTTCAAAAATTAGACTTTCTCCAGAACCTTGACTGTCTTCAAAGTCTGGATCACGATCAGAGTCAGAGTCAGGATCATCTTCTCCTTTTGTATCTTCTTCAGAGTCAGAGTCTTTACCAGCTTCAGAAACATGTGTTTATGACTTTTCTTCAGGAGTTCTCTCATTCGAGTCAGGACGAGACATTTCCCAATTCCAAACTTCTAATTCCTTTACAATGGCATCTCTGTTGAACTCAACTTTGTTAGTTTCTGGACAATAAAGTTTGTACGAACTTGTAATGTGGTACCCCACCAGGAACATCACTTTACTTCTATCATCCAACTTTTTTCTTCTGGCTTTTGGGACATGTTTGTAACATACAGAACCAAACACCTTCAGATGACTAACACTTTTCTTATCTCCAACCCACTTCTGAATAGAAACTATTTCCTTCAATTTCTTCGTTGGACATCTATTGAGCACATAACATGCAGTTCAACAGCTTCTCCCCACAGAGTATGAGGAAGCTTCTTATCTTTCAGCATGCTTCTCACCATATCAAGCAAAGTACGGTTTCTTCTTTAGCAAGACCATTATGTTGAGGAGTATAGGGAGCAGTAACCTCATGCTCAATTCCATTTTCCTCACAGAATCTTCTGAATTCTGTGGAGTTATACTCACCACCACCATCAGTTCTAAGAATCTTCAGAGTCTGGCCACTTTGATTCTCAACCTTCAGTCTGAACTTCTTGAATTCAACAAACACCTCATGTTTAAAATTTATGAGAGATACCCATGTCATTCTGGTGAACTCATCAACAAATGACACAAAATATTTATTCCCTCCAGTTAATGCTACTGGAAAAGGATCGCACACATCATAATGCATTATTCCAAAGGCATATTTTGCTCTTGGAGCTACTTCTGATGCAAATGGTAATCTTGGTTGCTTCCCTTCCATGCACACCTTGCATGACTTTTCAGGCTTCTTGATTGTAGGAATTCCATGTACCAGATTCTTTGATTTCAGATGCCCTAAACTTCTGAAATTCAGATGACCAAATCTTCTGTCCACAACTCACTCTCCTTGATAACACTTGTTTCACTAAGATATTCAGAGTCTACACTTCTAACATTCACCTTGAATATTCTGTTCCTTCCCTGTTCTGACTTTATAATCAACTTCTGATTACAGTCATACAGCTTCAGAAGATTGTTCTTCATGGTAACTGAAAAGCCTTTCTCAATCAGTTGTCTCACACTCATCAGATTGCTTTTCATGCCAGGTACATACCATACATTCTGGATCACTGCTGCTTTCCCATTGTTTAGAATGATTCTGACATTTCTCATACCTTCTGCATTAAGGTATTTATCATCAGCACATCTGATCTTTGTACTCTTCCCAGAGTCAAAATCAATCAACCACTTCTTGTTTCCAGTAAGATGGTTTGAACACCCTGTGTCCATATACCACCATTATGATGAATTCAGATCATCAGGTTCAAAAGCCAACAATAGCACAGGTCCATCATCTGAATCTCCTCTGGCTATATTTACTTCTTCTGACTTCCTTTCTTTGTTTGACCAGCAATCTTTGGCATAGTGACCAAAGTTCTTGCAACAGTAACACTGTACATTCTTCTTGTCAAATTTCTCCTTTCCCTTCTGGACATTCTTCTGCCTATCAGAGTTTGAAGCTTCTGACCTTTGACCACCCTTAGTTTTCTTCTTGGCTTCTGACCAAGTCTGCTTCTGATACTTCTTTCCAGAAGTTACTTTTAGAGCTTGCTGCTCTACTTCCCTCTCAGAAGTTCTCGCAGTCATACGTAACTCATGTGCCTCTAGACTACTTTGCAACTCTTCAACTCTCATGGTGCTCAGATCTTTGGAATATTCAATTGCTACCACAATATAATCAAACTGAGAAGTTAAAGATCTCAAGATCTTCTCAATGATTATTTGTTCAAAAAGAGTTTCTCCACGAGCTTTCATCTCATTAATGATCAGAATCACTCTAGAGATGTACTCAAAAACCTTCTCGTTGTCCTTCATGTTGAGATTCTCATATTGCTTTCTAAGAGACTGAAGCTTCACCTTCTTCACTGATGTGTCACCATTGTAACATCTGACCAGTGTGTCCCACGCAGACTTTGTTGTTTCAGAATCAACAATCTTCTCAAACACATTTGCATCCACACATTGATGAATGTAGAAAAACGTCTTCTGATCGTTCCTCCTTAACGTCTTATGTATTATCTTTTGAGCCTCTATTGCGTCTGCTTCTAACAAATCATAGCCATTGGTGACAAGATCTAACACATCTTGAGAATCAAATAACACGCGCATCTAGATCTTCCAACGATTCCAGTTTTTGCCATCAAATACTGGAAGCTTGGAATGGACATCGCCGCCGTTTCCGTTCATCTTCTACCTTGTGCAATTTACGCAGAAACTCAATAAAGCAGTGTTTCCCAAATCGTCAAAATCAGAAACAACGATTATCACACAACACCTCACTGTTCTCTCGTGTTTCCCGTTTTCCCGTAGATTTCGAACCGGAGCTCTAGATACCAATTGTTGGTGCACAAAGAAGAGATGAAAGGCAAAAAGAATATATTAAATGACGGCTACAAAAATAAGGAATAATGATTTACAATGAATTACATTGAGCTACATCACTAGGCTATTTATACACAAAATAAAATTCTAAATATCCTCTAACAAAGATATAAAAAGATATAATAATATCTTCTAAAAAGATATTCCTAAAATATAGATTAATATCCAAAATATATTCTTAAAAGTATAGATTAAATCTAACAATATTGCACCTCTACTTTACATTAATGTATGGTGCAAGCTTCTACACTTATGTTGCACCTCTACTAGGGATGACAAGCGGACATATCCGCTCTAATTAGGTCTGCTCTATAAAAGCCCACAAAAAATAGGATAGGGCGGGACAAACATAATTAAGAGTACGAACCTAAAACTTTGATCTGCCCCACAAAAAAAAATAAGGACGGAGCAAAAAATATCTACAAGCTTTGCATTTTTTAAGTTTAAAAATATATAATTTTATATAAATATTTATAACAGCAAAAAAATAAAGTAGAACAGAACAATTATAACAGTAGAAGTTTCCGACCTAAAACTTTAACCCATCCCATAAAAAAAAAACTGAAAAACACATATATTTCCAATGGACCGGACCGTTCTCATCCCTATGTATGATGCAATTTTACAATATTTAACATAGATGGTGCAACTCTTCTAATAAGATATAAACCATTTAATAATAATAAATCAAATATTAAAAAAATATGCTTTTGTAAGAATATACAAATTTAACAACTAATACACCCTAAAACTCACGTGTCTAAATCGATAGTTTTACAAAAAACATACTATCTCGTGATTCCATGCCATAATGCACCTTATAAAATGTACTTATTAAAGACAACAAAAAAAAAACAACAACAAGTTTTTAACCTTATCTATAATGCGTATCCTTAGTTTAAAATAATATTAATAATTTATCTTTAATAATCATTATCATAGTATGTGCATTTCAACACTCCACCTTTCTTCCTTTATACGGTAAAAAAAAATTGAAATTCTCTCCATTTTTTTAAAGAAATAAAGAGTACAATAATTAATATATATATATATATATATATATATATATATATATATATATATATATATATATATATATATATATATATATATATATATATATATATATATATATATATATATATATATATATATATATATATATATAATGTGTGACATATATTTTTGACTTGTATTTAATAAAAATAGTTAGAATTAAATGATGTAACGGTCAATCAGATATATATACTCATAAAATATAATATATAATTTATGTGGAAATCTGATAGTCATATAAGCATGTATAAAATTGAAGGATCGATAAAATAATATTAGAAATATTTGAATCCATCGAGAAAGTTTATGTTGGTGGTACTTCTGAGAATTGAGACAAACAATGAATACCGGATGACTTGTGTGGTTCTTTCTCAACCGGTACTCCTAATGTCTTTGAATACTTTTCAGATGAGGAGAAGAGGTAATTTGCTTGTGTACGGTATATTGGAGACCATAGCTTATATATAGTGTGATGATCAATTAGGATTCCATTATTCCCAAATGGACCATCCTAACACCCACTCATATTTGAGCCCATACCTAATTATTTAATTAATTAATTAAATAATTCATAAATAAAATCTAAATAGCCTTTCTAATATTATTTGATCACATAATTATTTAAGGCACTTTATTTGATAAAATAATTAATATAATTAAATAAATATACTAGACCCCATAATTATTGGAATGCTAATATATGATTAAATAATCAAAATATCTCAACAATCTCCCACTTGACCAATATATCTTAATAATTATATCATAATTCTTTAGACGCGCATCTGAATACTATTTATCTTTAGATTTCAACTTCGCAAACTAGTCCACCTCATACATCAATAATGGGACCATCGCGGTTGTCGTCACTAACGTATAACGTGATGAAACCCCGACGACCACCACATCAACGTACTTGATGACATAGATCGATATGGATGAGTGGCATGAAAATTTTATGCAATGTGATCTCTAAATCATGCAAATTTCTAACTGGTCCTACTGGAGTCTTTAGTGAGATCAAACCGAAGTTCGTTAGGTGCAACTCAAAATTACAATATTTGCACATAACAAAAAACAACTTGACATTATTATAACAATAGCACCTCATAAGTTTTTATTTCTGCAGAAAATTAAACATAACATAAAGTTTGTACTAAAATAAAACCAAAGTATATAACATAGAAAATAAGGAAAAAATTCCCACTAATCTAAGACAATCTCAAAACCAAGACCCATGTGACCAACATGCCCATGAAAAGCCTTAGGTGTCAAACTTTTGGTTAGTGGATCAACTAGCATTGAGTCTGTCCCTATATGTTCTATCAAAATTTGTTTCTTCTACACTTTTTCTTTCACAACAAGATACTTGATATCAATAAATTTTGATTTTGTAGAACTCATATTGTTCTTTGAGTACAGAACAGTTGCACTATTATCACAATAAACCTTCAAGGGCCTTTCAATACTCCCAACGATGTGTAGGCTTGTGACAAAGTTCCACAGCCAAATTGCATGATTTGGTGCCTTAAAGTAAGCCACGAACTTTGCTGCCATGGTGGAAGGATCCACTAAAGTCTGTTTGGAAGACTTCCAGGAGACGGCTCCTTCAGCCAAGAGAAAGAGGTAACCAGATGTGAAACATCTACTATCCAGACATCCTACAAAATATAAGTTAGAATACCCAATGATCTCCAAGTTATCTGACTTCCGATAAGTGAGAACGAAGTATCTTGTTCACTTCAGGTAGCGCATTACATGTTATACTGCTATCCAGTGCTGCATACCAGGGTTGCTTAGATATCTGCCAAGAACTCCTACAATGAATGTTAAGCTGGGATGGGTGCAAACTTGAGCATACATAAGACTTCCCACAACTGAAGCATATGGAACCTTATGCAACTCTTCCTTTTCAAGATCCATAGTGGGACACTGTTTTAGACAAAACTTATCTCCTTTAGCAACAGGTGTGTCTCCTGGTTTACTATCTTTCATGAAGAACCTATCCAGAACTGTATTAATATAGCTCCTTTGCGACAATCCTAAAATACCTCTAGAGTGGTCTCTAAGTATTTGAATTCATAAGACAAATGAGGCATCCCCAAGATCTTTCATCTCAAATTTAGTTGTTAGAAATCTCTTAGTTTCGTGCAATAAGCCTATATTGTTGCTTGCCAAAAGGATATCATCTACATATAGTACAAATAAAACGAATTTACTCCCACTGAACTTTTGGTATAGACAGTTATTAACTGGATTAGCCTCAAAACCAAACTAGAATATTACTTGATGAAATTTATAATACCATTGACGGGAAGCCTTTAAATCCATAGATGGATTTCTTTAGTTTGCAAACCATAGACTTTGGGTCTCCTAACACAAAGTTTTCTGATTGCACCATATATATTGTCTCTTCAATGTTTCCATTTAGAAACACAATCTTTACATTCATCTGATACAATTCTAAGTCAAAATGAGCTACCAATGCCATCATAATACTAAGAGAGTCCTTCAAAGAAACTGGAGAGAAAGTCTATTTATAATCAATTCTTTCCTTTTGAGTAAATCTTTTTGCGACAAGACGAACTTTATATCTCTCAGTGTTACCCTTTAAATCCCTTTTGGTTTTAAATATCCATTTATAACCAATGGGCTTCTTTCCTTCAGGTAATTTAACAAGATCCCAAACATCATTGTCAGCCATCGACTTCATCTCATCCTTCATGGCATCAATCCATTTATGAGAGTTTGGACTCCGCATAGCTTGACTAAAGTTGATAGGATCTTCCTCAGTCAAACCAATGTCATCCTCACGTTCTTGAAGAAATACAACATAATCATCTGAAATTGCACTCTTCTTCTCTCTAGTGGATCTTCTTAATGGTGGCTCTTGGGGTTGTTGAGTTTGAACTATAGGTGGTTCTTGAGGAAGAAACTCATTATTGTCTTATTCTTGAGGGATGTTAGGAATAACATCATTGTTTATTTTAGAATCTTTTTTTGGAACAAATATAGGTACAAAGACTTGATCTTTGTGAGAAATAGTTTCTTCATCAAAGGAAACACTTTATATGCTTCCTTCCCCTCCAAACTCTACATCCTCAAGGAATCTTGCATTTCCCGTTTCAAAAATTGTTTTAGTGATGGGATTGTAAAACTTATACCCGCAAGAGCGTTCAGCGTATCCAATAAAATAACAATTAATTGTCTTTGCATCCAACTTACCTTCATGAGGCTTATAAGACCTCGCTTCAGCTGGACATCCCCAAATGTGTAGGTGTCTAATTCTGGGCTTTTTCCCAGTCAATAGCTCATAAGGGGTTTTAGCTACTACTTTACTAGGTGCTCTATTAAGGATATAAATTGCAGTCTTTAATGCTTCTCCCCAAAATTACCCTGGAAGAGAAGAATGACTAATCATACTCCTTACTGTGTCCTTAAGAGTTCGGTTTTGTTGTTCTGCAACTTCATTCATGTTGGGTTTTCCCGACATTGTTTATTGCGAAACAATTCCACACTCATCAAGGAAAAGTGCGAAGGGCCCTGGACATTGTTCCCCTGATCCATCATACCAACCATAATATTCACCACCACAGTCATACTTGACATCTTTTATTTTCTTTCCAAGTTGAAGTTCGACTTCAGCTTTGAATGACTTGAACACGTCCAAAGATTCATATTTCTCATGAATCAAATATAGGTAGCCATACCTTGAGTAATCATCTATGAACGTAATAAAATAATGTTGTCCATTCCAAGAACCAGTAGTGAAAAGACCACATATATCAGTATGAATTAGTTCCAAGACATCCTTAGCTTTTTCAGCATGGAAATTCCACTTGTTTGTCTACTTACCCTTGATACATTGAATGTAGACTTGGAAGTCCCACAAATCAAGGGATATAAAGATATTGTCTGACACAAGCCTCTGAATTCTATGTTTAGATATATGTCTTAATCGCTTATTCCATAAAGTGACAGAATTCTCATTTAACTTTCATTTTGTACCATATGACCTTTGTTTGCATTATTTTGCTATGAGGACACTCAATATCAAGCATATAAAGATTGTCGATCAAAGAATCGGGACCAACAACATTTGTATCATATGGGAGATTAAATTTATTGTTTCTAAATGAACAAGTATAACCTGATTTGTCCAAAATAGAAACAGAAATCAAATTTCGTCTATTTGTCATAGAACATAAAAAAAATTTCATAGAAGAAATTAACAAATCACAGTAAAGAAAGCCAACTCATTATTTTTCTTAAGAAGATTTTCAACGATCATATATATAATAATACTTCAATTGCATAAAAATAATGTTGATGCAATTGTTACTCCAAAAATTCATAATAATTAAATATTATGAACAATTAACCTATATGACCAAATAGAGTGTCACCGTAAAGACATGATTGAAATTCATGAAACATGAATATACATACATAGTTGTACTACTGTACAATATTATTCATAAAGATGCATACATGTGCGCCAATATATATAATTGAAGTTACGGTACAGTGCGACTAGGACTAGAAATGAGTCGAGTCGAGTCAAATTCGCCTCAACTCAGTTTGACTCGTTAAGAATTAGTCGAGTTCGAGTTCGAGTTCATCACAAACTTTTTTTTTCAGCTCAAGTTTGACTCGTTAAGAATTAGTCGAGTTCGAGTTTATCACAAACTTTTTTTCAGCTCAAACTCGACTTGTTAGAACAATCTTATTTAAAAAAATCTTATTTATCCTTATTGTATTAACAAGAATTATAGACAATATTTCTAACTTTCATATAATATAAGTTTCATCTCAAAATATTATCTGTAATTCAAGATATTATCATCAAAAGTAGGTAATATGAGCAAATAATGAAATGTTATAATTTAAGTTTGTAACATATATTTTACTATTTTGAATTTGGATTTTTTTAATCAATAGAATTGTAAATTATTTTATCATATTTTAAATGACATAAATAAATATGAAAACTAAGTATTGATGTCTTCATGAAATTTATATATCGAGTCAGTTCATGAACCAAACGAATCGAACTATACATAGCTCAAGTTCAACTCATTTATTTTACGAACTTAATTTTGAGCTCAAGTTTGACTCATTTGGTTCATGAACCAAGTCCAACGAATTAATTACCGATTCAAATCTCAAACTATTTCTAAGTTGGTTCGGTTCATTGTGAGTCCTAGGTGTGACAATTTCAATGAAACTCTACTTTAAGAATTTTAGAAGCAATTACGAGAATTTAAAACCTGACTCTGATATCAATTGTTAGAATTAAATGACCTAACGGTCAATCAAATATATATGCTCATAAAGTATAACATATAATTTATGCGGAAACCTGATAGTCATGCAAGCATGTATAAAATTAAAGGATTGATAAAATAATATTAAGAATACTTGGATCCATCGAGAAAGTTTTTGTTGGCGTTACTCTTGAGAGTTGAGACAAACAATGAATACTTGACGGCTTGTATGACTTTTCCTCAACCGATACTCCTAATGTCTTTGAATACTCTTCAGACGGGGAGAAGAGATAATTTGTTTGTGTACAATATATTGGAGATCATAGCCTATATATAATGTGATGGCCAATTAGAGTTTTCATATTCTCAAATGGACCATCCTTACATTCACTCATATTTGAATCCATACCCGATTATTTATTAATTAATTAATTAAATAATTTATAAATAAAATCTAAATAATATTTTTAATATTATTTGATAACATAATTATTTAAGACACTTTATTTGATAAAATAACTAATATAATTAAATAAATATATTAAATTAAATAATTATAAAATATTAATATATAATTAAATAATCAAAATATTCCAATAAACACTAATAATAATATTATTCATTTCTAAAAAATGAAAAGGATCTCAACTATTAAAAAAAATCCTTTGTCAACGGTTTTCTTTTCTTCAAAAGTTGTCTACTAGACTACTTACCCAACTTTGCCCTTTTTGATTTAAATAACAACTATATATATTTCATGTTATTATTATTATAAATAATAAATATTTTTTAAATTTTTGGATAGTTGATATATCATCCATATATGAATTAGATTAATCGATTTTTTAATTAAGTTAAAAATTAATTTAATTATAAAAGTAACTAAGAAAGTGTATATCCTTGTTAAGTGGTTAGCTAACTTAATATTCAAAGAGATTAAATTAAATGTAGTGTATTTTTGGTGTAAATTAATTTTATATTATTATCTAATAAAATTATAAAATTCAATTATATTATATTAATATTTTAAAATTAAAATATAATTTGATGGAATATATATTTTTAATTGATTGATTATATAAAAATATTTTAATAATTATTATATATTTTTTATATTCAATAACAAAAAAAATTATCGTAACATTTTTAATTTATTAAAAAAAATTAATTGATTAAATATATCATATTAAATATTTTGTTCCAAACAAAATACTCAAAACAACACAGGTATATGTCAGAATTTATAATAGTTACTTGTCACTTCGTCTTGAAATAAAAAATACGATAACAAAAAAAGTATTAATTATATATTTTGTTTTAAAAATTCTTTTAATTTAAAAATTAAAAAGAAAACTAAAGAGAGAGAAGAAAAACCAAAAGTGGAAAAGAAAGAATAGACAAGAAACAGAGGAGTCATAATTTTCAGCCAAAAAAGAGAAGTCATAAAAATGAAGTTAGAAAAAAGACAGAGAAAGCAAAAGCGCGTGGGGTCCGCAAAGGATGACAAAAATCGTTTGGTTGTGGACTTTCGGGGAGCACGGTCGAAGAAGAAAAGCGTTCTGTGGACCCCACTGTCCTACGCATCTCGCGACTTTCAAGCATGTAGATCATAAACACTCGCGGAATAAAGCGCGTGAGTTTAGGAGTAGGGTCACGAGTTAGGTTTTTAAGGAGGACTAGTAGAGAGATTGTGGGACCTAGTGTCTGAAAGAGGGTACCCGATGCTGAAATACTGCTCTGACATTTATACTCAACTGATTTCCCGCCAAAACCGACCAACTCGTAGTATTCAATTATTGTTGCTATAGGGGAAGCTAGTTTTTTCAAATCTCGTTAAATTTATCCTCTAAAACAATGATAAATATATATTTCTATATTTTTTATTTAAATAATTCTTATTATATATTATTATTTTATTTTAATAGTGGTCATTTATAAATAATTTAAGAAAAATGCTTATTAATAAGAAAAAATGAAAATACGAAATGCAAGAATAAATCCTAACAATTCATTATCACCAACACCCCTTATATTTCTTCTTCAAATTGTGTCGTACTAAATAACATTACTCATTATTTAAACATGATCCTACATATTTATAATCATTTATTTGTAATTAATTTTAATTCAATTTTAATATTAATTTATTCATTCTAATTAAAATGTATAAAAATATTAATTATTAAAGTTGTACAAAATTTGTTTTAATAAATTTTTTAATATTATAAAATTAAAATGATATACAACATAAATACATAAAATTACATTTTAATTAAAATACTAAAATAAGACAAAAATTAACTTTTATTGTTCAGATGACCGAACATTTCTCAAATATGTTCCACCAAGTCTGTTTGAAGTTGGTAATGATTTTTTTTCTTTGATGAATATGTGATAACCTTTTAAACAATGTTGTCAAACTAGGATTAGGAACAATGGAGAGATTATTATTAATATGATCTTAATCAAAATTACCAACAAATATGTCTCGCTTGTTGAAAAAGAATTACACGTGTGAGTAGTGTGGGGAAGTTCCACATTGGTTAGGAATGTGAAGACTTGAACATTAATAAGTGGGAGAACTCACACACATACCACCTTAAGATTTTGGGTGATTATGTGGTGTGTTGCTAAAAAAGAAAGTCCCCAAGTGTAAAAATGCTCCTCGTGTTGACCCTTCCCCAAAATTGCCCCAACATCGCTCATGTTCGACAATCATGTTATGCAATGTGATACATGCTAACATTATGTGCTTCATTGTATTCTTGATCCAAGCACGGGTTGGACCATGTATAATTGTGAATCAGGCTTGGAGCACTCCAAATGCTCATTCAACATCCTTTCATACTGATTCTTGACGTGATGGTCTTAGCAGATGTTACCCACTAAAGATAAATGACATATGCTATGTAGAACCCTATATGATATGTGGTTTGATTCGCAGTGTTTTGCACTTTGGGGCTATCCATTTAAAACAAGGTTAAACACATAAGATGTGTTTAACACATTAATGTAGTTGTTAAAAAACTGCAGTACTAAAAGATGTGTGCAAAATCTACAAGTCTTGAGATGCAACGACTTCAAGCATGATTGTGGGTTTACCGTTATCATCTCTAGAAAACCGGCCTTTCCATGCAACGGGAATTTTCCATTCCCATGCCTCGCCAATTTGTTATAGACGAGCAATGTCTTCATTGTTTGGCCTTCTCATGTACTCAATGTCAAGTATTGCGCTCATGCCCATAACAAACATGTTTAAGCACTCAAATGATGCATTTTCATCGATGCGAACATAGTCACCCACACTATCAGCGAGTGATGCATATGCTACTATAAAGAACAACAATGCATTTCTGTAATAGTGAAAGTCATGTTCTACCAACTGCATCAATCATTCTTTGAAAGTACTCATCATGATTTCCAAGGGCTTCAACGACGCCAAGGAACACATGTTTTTTCATACAGAACCTTCATTATAATTGAGCCCCTGAGTATATAGGATTTTCATAGAGATATTCCTTAAACAAACGATTATACCCTTCTTCAATATTTCAATCTACCACTACTCTTCATTTTTTATGCCAACTTGTATTGATGTCTTGCTCTGTCTCACATAATAACCTTATCACTTCTTCCTCGGTGTTATCGTTGAGACAATCATCTTTGACTTCATTCCATATTTTATCCCATTCAACATTTTGATCCACAAAAATAATGAGAATAAAATTGGAGAAGATGTGGGGTATGGGAGAATGAGATAAGATGTAAAGTATAAGAGAAAGATAAAATATGTGGGGTATATATAGACTACTTTTTATAACAAATGGTTTTATAACGACTATTTTTTTATAGCAAATAGTTTTTGTACATATTGAAATTTAATAATTATACATATTCAAACTTAAACAAACAAATTATTATACATATTCAAACTTAATAAAAAAAATAACAATAAACCTAAATTCTCTTGAAGTACTTCTCTTTGATAGTTTGACAAATTTCTTCATGCTCTCGACATTGCTCATCATTCATCGATGATTTGTCCTTCATGAGAATTTCATACAGTCCTGGTATCTCTCTGTCAACTTTGCTTCAGCTATTTTACTCATGATAACTAGTTTCTTTTTCGAAATATTTTCTATGGTAGTCAAGTCCACTATGGGTGTTGTATATGGATATATTTTTCCATTGTCCTTCCTTTTTGACACATTTTGACCCATTTACGATCGATTTGAGTTGCACTATTGTATTCTAAAAAATTGATGGGACTTTTTGGATTGGATGTGGATGAAGATGTCCCAGTAGAGGATATTTTGTATCTCTTTAAAGAATTTTCCACCCATTGCCCTTCCATTTAGGTTATTCCTTCATCAACCTCCACACGTGCTCCAATGTGAAACATTATTGATGTAATTGTACAAAATCTTATGTGCATCATTCATGAAATCAGTCTCAGATTCCCCATTTTTCTTGTTAGAAAATGCTGGACATGTGACACCATACACAAGAGGAGGGTGAATTGTCGAGGTTTGTAAATGTGGAGGTTTTATAACGATTCCTATTTTATAACAAATAGTTTTGTACATATTGAAATTTAATAGTTATACTTATTCAGACTTAAACAACAAAATATTATACATATTCAAACTTAATAACAAAATAATATTACACCTAACTTCTCTTCAAGTACTTCTCCTTGATAGTTTGACAAATTTCTTCATGCTCACGACATTGCTCATCATTCACTGATGATTTGTCCTTCATGAGAATTTCATACACTGTTGGTATGCCCTCTGTCAACTTTGCTTCAACTATTTTACTCATGACAACTAGTTTATTTTTCAAAAAAAAATCTATGGTAGTCAAGTCTGCTACGTGTGTTATATGTTTTTCCATTGTCCTTCCTTTTTGACCCACTTTGACCCATTGGCGATCAATTTGAGTTGCACTCTTGTATTCTAAAAAATTGATGGGATTTTACGGGTTAGATGTGGATGAATATGTCCTAGTAGAGGATGTTTTTGATCTCTTTGAAGAATTTTCCATCCCTTTCCCCTTCTGTTTAGGTTAGTCCTTCATCAACCTCCACACGTGCTCCAATGTGAAACGTTGTTGATGTAATTGTTCAAAATATTATGTGCACCATCCATGAAATCAGTATCAGATTTCCCATTTTTCTTGTTAGAAAATGTTGGACATGTGACACCATACACAAGAGGAGGGTTAATTTTGGAGGTTTGCAAACGTGGAGGTATTATAATGACTTCTTTTTTTATAACAATTAGTTTTGTACATATTGAAATTTAATAATTATACTTATTCAAACTTAAACAAACCAATCATTATAGATATTCAAACTTAATAACAAAATAATAATACACCTAACTTCTCTTAAAGTACTTCTCCTTGATATTTTGACAAATTTATTCATGCTCTCTACATTGCTCATCATTCATTGATGATTTGTCCTTCATGAGAATTTCATACAGCGCTGGTATATTCTCTACCAACATTGCTTAAGATATTTTACTCATGAAAACTAGTTTATTTTTCGAAATATTTTCTATGGTAGTCAAGTCCACTATGGGTGTTGTATATGGATATGTTTTTCCACTACCCTTCCTTTTTGACACATTTTGGCCCATTGTCAATCAATTTGAGTTGCACTCTTGTATTCTAAAAAATTGATGGTACTTTTTGGATTAGACGTCGATGAATATGTCCCAGTAGAGGATGTTTTTTATCTATTTGATGAATCTTCCATCCCTTTCCCATTCCATTTAAGCCAGTCCTTCATCAACCTCCACGCGTGCTCCAATGTGAAACGTTGTTGATGTAATTGTACAAAATATTATGTGCGTCATCCATGAAATTAGTCTAAGATTTCATATTTTTCTTGTTAGCAAATGTTAGACATGTGACACCATACACATGAGGAGGGTGAATTGTGGAGGTTTGAAAATTGTTGATTTAAAAAAAAACATTTTTGAAATCATAGTTTGTATTTTTTTTATTAAAAACATTTGAATGAGTATGCAGCAAAAATTAAGTGGAAAATTAAAGAGATAAGGGAAGAGAAAATGACACCAGATAATTATAGAGGTCCGGTCTAATAAAGTGGCTTACTTCTCTCCCAAGAACTGATCTTGAGAGTATCCATTATTGCATGATAGACTTTATAAGGTTAAGCCCACAAACCCCTTTTGCAAGGAACTAAAGTTTTCAAGATAACTTCTAACCAAACGACAAACAAGGATTGAAGCGGTTAGTCTCCAAACCAAACAATAAACAACCTTGAAAGCGGTTAGTCTTCACACCAAATAGAGATTTTGCACTGACTAATCTCGAACCAATGTGAAGTTTTAAGTTGGCTAGAACTGAGGTTTTATATGAGTTGACCATAAACTAAACCGAGATTTTTACCAGGTTGATCTTAAACCTAATGGATTTTTACATTGGGTTGAACTCAGAAACCAATTGAGATTTTACCACCGGGTTGATCTCGAACTAATGGATATTTTGATTGAATTGAGATCAAGAACCATTATGGATATTTTCACTGGTTGATTTCCACGAACTAAAAGATAGGTTTTTTACTGGTGGAGCTCATAAACCAAATAAAGACTTAAGACTAATCCCCCAAAATACAAATAAGAGTTTTTTCAAAGGTTTAGATCTCAACTAAAATAATCACTTCCTAAGACAAAATTATTTACACAGGAGAAAAATATACTCTTGATTATTTTACAGTTATACCCTTACTTATAACAATATCATCATTGAAACTCAAGAACACTCTCAAATGCAATATGGCTAAAATATATGAGAAAAGAATGAAATATTTAGAGAGGTTATGTGATTAATGAAAAATTAGGTTTTTATGCTTTTTGAAATGATAGAGAAACTCTATTTATAGGTCAAGAAATCGTGTAAATTTAGGAACAATTGACGAGCCAATTAAATGACATAATCGATTAGGCAGTGCAAATAATCGATTGTTGTTATCCAAATTGGAAGGTTATATAGAGAGTCGTTTCTAATCATTAAGAGACTATCATAATCCATTATAGAAATATTACACATCATCTAATCAATTAGGCTAAAAAACTAATCAATTAGACAACTTAAAAAATATCTTAATTAAGCAGACAATACCCTAATCAATTGTCTAGGCTCCAAAAAAATTTTGTGTGTGGTTATTTTAATAAAAAAGTGAGAGACTTCTCAATATTTTAAGTGTGTGTGTGTGTGATTTATCTATAATAATTCCAAAAATTCCCTTGTTTATTTACAAGACACTGATCACTCAAATGGAAACGATCATGTGTGTTTTCACAATTCCTTTTTTTCACACTCTGAAGCTTCAAGTCTTGATATCATTATCTTTGATTTTAGCATCGCGAAAGAGAATTGGGTCTTCTTGATGAGACTTGAGATATTTTCGTATTAGTTACCATCATCTTGTGCATCTTTGACCCCTTGACCTAACTTTATCAATTTCTTGACTTAAAGTGTTGTCATCATCAAAACCATGTCATCATCAAAGCTCAACAATGGCTTATTAACTTGAATATAGTTATCCATGTGCTTTATCATCTTGGATCACTTATTGATTATACCTACAAGCACATAAATCTATATTATCCCCCTTTTTATGATCACAACACATCTCTCAGGTAGATGTTAAAAAGAAAGCACGTAGATAAAATTTGAAGTGGTTAAACTCGCCCTCACATGAGTAGAGAATATGCTTTACTCCCCCTGAGAGTATACTTCTCCCCATTTGTTATAATAAAAAATGCGCGTAAAGATGCTAGATAAAATTGTAAATATGCAAGCATATAGTTCACATAGATCATATATTTTAATAAGGAAGGGAAAAGCATTATGTTATTAATTAAAATGTTTGAATTCAAATTACATAAAGCAGAAAAATGCGGGAACTGAAAAAAAGCAAAAAATACAAAAACTTTAAACATATTTAAACATTAAAGTTAAAGCACATAAGAGATTTTGAATGCTTAGAGCATTTTGTTGAGTGATTTCTATAAGGGAGTTGAATGATGTGTCATGTGATGCGGTTGGTTGGACTATCCCTTCAATTTCATCCATTGGTTCGTTTCTTAGTTGTACTTGAAAAATTCGAACCCTCATGCTACTACATTAGGAGTGGTTGATCTTAGAGTGGGTTGGATCCACTGACTCTCCCATAGTGTCAATTCCAACAACACCTAATATCTTGGTGACCAAAGCTCTATATGGTAGTCCTATTGATATATTATGCTTACAATAGGTCATATGGAGAATCATTCCATCAAACCAATTTGTTTGAAATTGATAGCTTACTATCCATAAAGGGACTGCATCTTCCCTAATGACCACTCCAATATTGTCTTGTCTTGGAAGTAGTATCCTTGTGATTAGATAGTGAGATACACAAACTTTTGCCTTCAAGTAGCTTACTTTTACTGGAAGCTTCTTATCCTCCACGAGATTCATACAAAAGAGATTATGGCAGTAGAAATTTTGAATTTTTTGAACCTTGTAGGTCTATCGTATGTATAGGATACCTCATAGAAGGGTAGTCAAACATCCTTTAAAATTGATATCCATGAATGCCAATTTCTACTCCTCTTACAAATGACTTAAAGGATATATCTTCAATATTTAGATTGGAGTAAAACTTTGTTACAAGATTCATAAATACTCAATCTAGCACCTTTGTGAATAATTCCCTTAGTAATCCTTGATAGATGTGCACATACAATTTGAAGTTGTTAAGGAAATTTTCCTCCATAGCAGCCAGTTGTATTACCTTACAGTTGGACATTCCCTTCTTTTCTTGGCTTCTTGAGGTTGAACCTTCTACGAACAATATTTTTGACGAAGAATTTTTGGATTGAAGGCTTCTTGTTGGAGCCATGGATGATGATACTTATGGCGTATAGTAGAAATCACAAAAAAGAAGAAGAATAAGAGAGAGATTATTAAATGCAAAAGGAAAATGATTACCTATTTATAGCGTTCCTTCTGACGGTTTAGGCGTGTAAATAAAAAAAATCCTTAAAGACTTTTTCTCGGAAAAAATGAGAACCAAATCTTACTAAAATAGTTCATCTTATCGATTATTCTTATGCCCTAATCGATTAGGTATTGATGATTCTGAAGACTTTGCATGTTCTTCATCAATGCATTGATTTTTTTCTTGGAGGCGAGGAATCAATCTGATTTCATTTGAATTTTGAAAAATGAAGGCTATCTAACAAATTAGCCTAATAGATTAATTCCTTGTTTTACAGCCTCCTTGGTGCTTTTGGGCATTAGGTTGAATTTTGGCTTTGACATCCTCCTTTTTACACCCTTTTTTCATCTTGTTCGCACCATTTTTTCTCCAAAAGTGCTTCAAACTCAAACATTTTATTAGTAATAAATTTTTAAATGATGTACAAATTTTTAAACTCAAATATGCAAGCTTGCAATACAACTCACTATGTTAGTCTCGAAGCTTTAGCTAGTTTGTTTTTCAGACCTTTATTTAGCTCTATTGGTTTAGTCCTATGGTATAAATAGAGTTGATACCCGCATTATCTACCCCCTAGGTAGTGGTAGATATGCAAATCGAATATAACTATTCATATGAGTCCCCGCACAATGATAAGTTATTTTCCAAAATTTTAGATCTTATTGGTTTAGTGCCTTGACATAAATAAGATTGATACTGCGTCATTTATCCCCTATGTTGTAATAAGTGTTGCAAATTTGCATTTCAGCTTACTACGTTAGTCCCGAAGCTTTAGTCAGTTTGTTCTCATATCTTTTTAATGAGTTGAATAATCAATTTGAAATTATACAAAAATAGACTTTATATGCTAACAAAAAGTTGGCCTCCCAAGAAAATATTTTTACATATTTGGAGACCAAGGCTGAAGAAACAAACAAAAAATTCCAGGCATTAAAGAAACTCATTGTAGATAGTTCAAATTGTGTAAAAGAGGATGAACAATCTTGTAGATTTGGATGTGAAACATGTGGAATTTGGCAACAAGAAGTGAGTAATATTGAAACCAAATTAGACAAAATACATCATCCCATTGATAATACTGCTATTAGATGTTCAAAGGTTGAAAATCCTCATAAAAACTATAACTTGATTAAGAAAAAGTTTAATAGCATAAGTGATTCTCATCATATGTTATTTTGTCACTATTATTGCAAAAAAGATCATACTATTGAAAAAGGAAAATTTAGGTGCTTTTTGGTTCCTAAAGGGAATTTCCAATGGTTGCACAAATGCAACAATTATTTAACTCACTCTCAAGGATCCAATGAGAATTGGGTACCTATCACTTTTTATTTTTTATTTTTGTTGGATGAGTGTCTTGATGCTGTGATGGGAAAATGGATTCTCGATAGTGGATGTTCAAGACACACGACGGGAGACATATTTCTCTTCTCCGAATTTATGGTGAAGAAGAAAGGTTTTGTATCCTATGGTAATCACAACAAAGGTGAAATACTTGGAAAAGGTAGTATAGGTAATCCCTCAACTATTACTATCTCAAATGTTATGTTAGTTGAAGGCCTTAGACATATTCTTCTTAGTATTAATTAATTATGCGATAATGGTTATAAGATACCTTTTTCCAAAGGTTGTTGCATAATAGAACATAATGAAAAGAAGGATTATATGTTTAACGGTGTAAGGGTTAGTAATATCTATATGCTCGACTTAAGAGAAATTTCCTTGAATAATTCCCAATGTCTTGGTACCTTGAGTTAATACTCTTGGCTATGGCATAGACGTTTGGCTCATGTTAACTTTGATCTACTTAACAAAATAGTTAAAAAATATTTAGTCATCGGTCTACCAAAAATGAAATTTTCAAAAGACCATCTATGTGATGCATGTCAAAAGGGTAAGCAAACAAGGGTCTCTTTTAAATCAAAATATGTTGTTTCAACATCGAGACCACTTGAGCCTCTTCACATGGATTTATTTGGCCCCTCACAGACTAAAATCATAGGTGAAAATTACTATGGTCTTGTAATTGTATACAATTACTAAAGATTTTATTGGACTATTTTCTTACGTAGAAAATATGAAATGTTCTCGGCTTTCACATGTTTTGCCAAGTTAGCTCAAAACAAATTAAATTAAAAAATTATTGCCATTCGAAGTTATCATGGAGGTGAGTTTGAAAATCATCTCTTTGAAGAATATTGTGATAAATTTGGAATTGAACATAACTTTTCATCTCCTAGAACTCCATAACAAAATGGTGTTGTGGAGCGTAAAAATCATGTTTTAACAGTGTTGGCAAGAACAATGCTCAATGATTGTGGTCTACCAAAATATTTTTGGGCTGATGCTATTAGCACAGCATGTTATGTCTTGAATAGGATACTTATTTGTCCCATTCTTGACAAAACTCCCTACAAACTTTTAAAAGGTAGAAAACCAAATTTATCTCATCTTCACGTCTTTGGATGTAAATGTTTTGTTTTAAATAATGGAAAAGATAATCTTGGAAAATTTGACGCGAAAGCTGATGAAGGTATTTTTCTTGGATACTCTCAATCTAGTAAAACATATAAAGTTTATAACAAAAGATTACTTATTGTTGAGGAGTCGTTCCATGTTACTTTTGATGAGACTTACCCAAATAGTGTTGGGAAAAGGTAGTTCTTTTTTATGGTGTAGGTGCATCTACAGAGGACATACTCAAGGATACCGATAAAGGAGTTGATCAACCTAAATCGATAGAAATTAAGAAGGATGGAGATGACAACTAATAAAATAAATATGATGAAAGTCATGAAGAAAAATGATGGTCTTCCATTGGAGTGGAGAACCTTCAAGGATAATCCAATTGACAATATTATTGGTGATATCACCAAAGGGGTAACTGCTCGCTCTAAGATAAATAATTTTTGTTGCCATCATGCATATGTGTCACAAGTTGAACCTAAAAACACTAAGGATTCCTTTCTTGATGAGCATTTTCTTATGGCCGTTTGGGACCTTGTTCCTCGTCCACAAGATCATCAAGTTATAGGCACTAGATGGGTATTTAGGAATATACTTGATGAACACGATGTGATAATAATAAATAAGGCCCGTCTTGTGGCTCGAGGGTATAATCAAGAGGAGGGAATTGATTATGAGGAGACTTATGCTCCGGTTGCCCGACTTGAGGCTATACGCCTTTTATTAGCTTATGCATGCTTTAAGAACTTCAAATTGTATCAAATGGACGTAAAAAGTGTGTTCCTTAACGGATACATAAGTGATGAAGTGTATGTTTCTCAATCTCCTAGTTTTGAAAGTTATGAGTTTCCTAATCACGTGTTCAAGCTAAAACGTGCGTTGTATTGTCTTAAACAAGCCCCTAAGGCATGGTATGATCGACTTAGTAAGTTTTTGCTAGAACAAGGATACTCTAAAGGGAAATTAACTACATTCTTTATTAAACATCAAGGAAAGCATATTTAACTAGTTAAAATATATGTTGATGATATCATTTTTGACTCTACTAATATGCATCTTGTCAAGGAGTTCTCTAAGCTTATGCAGGGAGAGTTTGAGATGAATTTAATGGGAGAGTTAAACTACTTTCTCGGACTATAAATTAAGCAACTTGATGAAGGAAAATTCGTATGGCAAACCAAGTATTATCTCGAATTGCTCAAAAGATTCGGTATTCGCCAGTGCAAAGGAAATTAACACACATATGGAAACAAATGGTAACTTGGATAGAAATGAAAATGGTAAGGATGTTGAGGTAAAAAGGTATAGAGGCATGATTGGATCTCTTATTTATCTTATTGCATCTAGGCCCTATATTATGTTTAGCGTTTGTATGTGTGCATAATATTATTCTGTTCCTAAGGAATCCCATTTAAAAGCGGTCAAACGCATACTTAGATACCTCATTAGTACCTCTAAGTTTGGGCTTTGGTATTCCAAGGGAAACGACTCTAGCTTGGATGGTTATTCTGATTCTGATTTTGCCGGTAACAAATTGGATAGGAAAATTACTAGTGGAACTTGTCACATGTTTTCAAAATCCTTGGTAAGTTGGCATAGTAAAAAGCAAGTTTTTGTTGCTTTGTCAACTGCCAAGGCAAAATACGTGGTTGCCGGTAGTTGTTGTGCACAAATTTTGTGTCTTAAACAACAACTACTTGATTTTGATATTAAACTCTCACGTATTCCTATAATGTGTGACAACACTAGTGCCATTAATTTAACCAAAAATCTTGTACTACATTCACGCACTAAACATATTGAGATACGTCACCACTTCCTTCGTGACCATGTTGAAAAAGGGGATGTTGTGTTTGAGCATGTTGATAGTAAAAATCAACTTGCCGATATTTTCACTAAACCATTCACAACCGAACCTTTTGTCAATATACATGGGGAATTGGGGATAATCGATATCTCAAATGTTGTTTAATTCTATCTTATTGCTTGCACTTTATACTTTCACTCTAACTTTATGGTTAAGTATTTTACATCATGTGAGTGAAACTTTAACTCAATCAAGAGTAAGGTAATATCATTTCAACTTCTCCTTGAAAGTAAGATTTTCTTTGATGTATGTTACTAGTTTCTTCCAAAAATGCTCGATCTTCTCTCAAATGATGAAAACCATGAATGTTCATTTTCAATTTTTTATATTAATAACTTGTGTGTTCTTGATCCATATGTTTATAATGACTTCATGTATTAGTTCTTTCACATTTTTATAAGTTTTTTCTTTTATGCAAGCATGTGCTTTTGTTTATTTCTTATTTTCCGCACTTGTGCTTGAATTATTTGTATGCACGTTGTTGTACCCCAAAATTTACCCTCTTTTCATACACGCATATTATTGGTTTTATGGTTATGGAATAAAAGTATATTTATCAAGTTTCTTTAGGTTACAAGTTACATTTATTTCGCCAATGGATGTTCTCAGAGTATTTTCCATGCTGAAGATCGGTTCGCCGTTTCGCAATGATTCGGGGTTCAAAGATTCACAAGTCCAACCCAACGCGTCATATTCAGGTGTTCTTTCGCCAAGATATCTTTGATAATGTATTCTCAAATTCAGGCTCGGCTCAAGAGTCAATTCTTTAAAGAAGGTCTCCGAATGTGTGAGTTTTCTCGAAGAAATATGGTGAAAAAGTGTGCTGAAAATGCAGTTTTTACGCACTAAAAAATTCATAACTTGAAGATCGTGGCTTGTTTTTATTCCGTTCCAGTGGCCAAAATTCCATCTTGACGTCATCTACATATTCATCTCTCACGACTGGAAGCCAATTTTGATCAGAAGGTCTTCAAAAATGCGGATTTATCAAGTATTTTCGTACAGAAAATTTGTGACAAGTTTATTTGCGTCATTTTCAGAAAATCATAACTTGGTCGATTTTCATCGTATCGAGCTGGTTCTAGCACCAAAATTTCACAAATTGAGTTGAATACGTTTTCACAAGAGGTATCGAGTTTGAACGGTATCCAAAAGGCCTTCGTTTTTTGCTCAGAGTACGCGTGACGCGCCGAAAATCTTGAATACGGAATATTATTTCATCTGGGTCGAAACTTCGAAAATTCATAACTCGGTCAATTTTTATCGGATTGGGCCCATCTTTTTACACAAGGTCACTGACTCAGAGATCTACAACTTTTATTCCAAAGTTGAGACCGGGTTATACTCCGATCAATACCAGTTTTTTATTGAAGAACGTGTCAGAGTTGACACTTGAGCCCAAAATAAGTTTGTCTGAGCTAAAACTTCAAAAATTCATAACTAATTCACCTTTTATTCGATTGAGACTATTTTTAGACAGGAGTTAGTTCTCAATGTCGGCTACATTTTGTTTTCACATTTCAACTTCAAAAATTGCACTTAAGCCCCTGCAATTTAGCCTAGAACATCACAGACTCAAGTGAATAAAAATCGGCACTATTGCTTGTAGTTATTGGAGGCCCAATTGCATATTCAAAACCCATTTTTTTCTCTAATTTCCATTATATAATATCATTCTTTTCACACAAAGGAGGAAGAGAAAAAAAACCTTTGCCACAATCCTGTCAAAATATCAAATTCTTTCAAGAACCCTAAAACCTTGAAATCCTTATTACAAATCCTCATCTCACTACAAACAAGCCATCCTTGTTACAAACCCACATCTCACTACTTCTCTAGTAAGGGT
This sequence comes from Vicia faba, assembly GCA_948472305.1. Lineage (NCBI taxonomy): Eukaryota > Viridiplantae > Streptophyta > Magnoliopsida > Fabales > Fabaceae > Vicia > Vicia faba. The sequence continues at coordinate 971,472,125 of OX451741.1, read as the reverse complement.
AAAGCTGATTTGATCTCCATGATCAAAAGGGCATAGAAGCATTCATACATGCCATATCGGTTTTAACATTAAAAAATGTTTATATATTTATTTTTTTTGTATTTCATGATATAGTAATTTATTTAATATGTTCATGAGATTCAACACTGCAGATTTAGACAGGATCCCATGCAGGATTATTATAAAATGCTGAGGGCAAAACAGAATAACCAATGCATGACGAGGCAAACATTCTGAGAAGGTTAAGGGTGTGGGTTCAACAACCACCCCTATTGGCTTTAGTTTTCTTCCTATATTTATCCTTTTACTTATTTTCATTATTTCTGTTTAAATTTTTTTTTCATAAAACTTAACATTTTTCACAAACCTTTAATTTTTTATAATAAACTCGAATAATTAATTTTAAGGTTTTTTAATCTAATTTTAGGTTTTAAATTAATTTTTGGTTCAACACCCACCCCTGACATTTGCATTATTTATATTTTCTAACCCTATTTTTCATTGATGTTTTTTCTTCTATCTATTTTTTGGCAAACTTAATCCTTTTTTGTTAATCATTAAACATAAGTTTTTTTTAAAACCTTTTTTTAAAATTAAAATAAATTAGGTTTTAGGTTTTCTTTGTAATTAACCTTTTAATTAACCTTTTTTAACAAATTAGGATTAGGTTTTGTTTTAGTTAGTAACTGGATTTTTGGCTTTTTTTCATTTATTAATAAATTAAGTTAATTAATTTTTTTAATTAAAATTAGTTAGAATTAGGTTTTTTAATTAACTTAAAATTATTTTCTACAAAACAACACCAAAAACATTAACTTAGAATTTTAGGTTTTAATTTCTCCTTAATTTTTTTATTTATTCTTTTACATTTTAATTTCTAGAAAAATTGTATAGGTCGCGTTATCAATGTAATAGCGTAGATTTATCTTTTCTCGCATTTTTTTCTAATTATGTAATTGCTTCCGGGATGTAATAGTTTTAAGATTTCTTTTCCGCACTCTTTATTATTATGTAATTGCCCAAAAGCTCTGTAATAACTTAGGTTTACATTTCCGCCTTTTTATTTTCAGTCCAAAATAATTATGTATCTGCAAAAGCCTTGTAATAGCTAGGACTTTAAACTTTCCGCATTTTATTTTCGCAAACTATAAACTGCTTAGATGAATGTTAATAGGCTTGCATGCAAAAGACAAATAAAATTAAAACAGTAGATCACCTTAATTGTGTAAAGATTAAATAACTGAAATCAAACACATGCACATGCTCACTCTTAGGGTATGCCTCACTTGGTTGCCTCGGAAAACAATGGTCATGTTCCTCGAACGTAGGGATACCCTTAGCAAAGACCCTCAATCTAAAAGTCATCATAAAGATCATAGTCTCTTAACGTCCCTCGAGTTGCCTATGAGAAAATGATCTTGTCCCTCGATGTTGCCTACGAATATATGATGACAGTCCCTTCGAAATGCTAAGGTATCCTTACATGTTGCCTTAAATGACCATTACGTCCCTTTCGATAGTCCCTCAAACATCCAACGACTAGGGTTACCTACTCACTAATAGTAGGATAACACGGTCTAAAGGAAACAAGAATAAAAACGATATTTTTTCGAGTAGGTAGATACTAGTAGGTACTTGCTCAAATCAAAACTTTTCACACTTACACTTTTCAAAACAATTTTTAAAACAAACTTCGTCACACCCTTGAGGACTGATACAAGGGTTATCACGAAGTAAAACATTTTCAAAGCAAGCACACACACAAGCAATTTTAAAAAGATGAACAAGTACCTAAGAGCCCATGGAAAACCATGGATAAAAAGGGTGCTAACACCTTCCCTTTCTATAATCTACCCCCCGTACTCGAAATCTCGAAAAAGTATTTTTTCTGTACTTTTTTCTTTCCAGTTGGATGAAATAAAAGTAGGTGGCGACTCTTTCTTACCGCAACATTTTGCGAATACAAAAGGCAAACCAGTAAAAACAGTCGGTTCTGCCACCGTATCACAGAACTGGCGACTCAGCTGGGGATAATAAGTGGGGTATACCTTAGGATCTAGTTCATCATAATTGCTTCTCTTGATTGCTTTGTTTGCTTTACTCTTAAGGGTTTTTGTTTGGGGTTACTATAGATCCTACACCCGGATCAGGAGAATAACTTTTAGGTAAGTAGCAATAGACTGTGAGGGAACTGTACAACATAGAACGATACGGTTGAAGCAGTAGCTACATTGGTGTGGCACTTTGGTTGGTACCGGTATCCCTTGTGGAGAAACGAGGAGAATACGGGGCCACCGCGTGGTGTCGTTAAGCATCAACTGACCTTAGAACCTTTAATCGCCCAACTTGGCCATTAGAAAGTAGTGAGATATCCGGCCTCGGTGTATAGCTGAGAACTGGTTGATACTCGATGCTACACTCATTGAGACCATACTCTCGGAATAATTTTGGCCACAAGAAAAGATTGTGTGAGCTGAAACCATGACCGATGGAGGATGGTTAGTGATATTGAGATCCTCTAGAACCCGGTTACTTATCTAGGACAGGTTGAACCAACTAAACTTCAAGAGGGTACTACCTTAAAACCCATGCAAGCCTAAACCTAAGCCTGTTTGTGTGACTTGTGTGCTTTCAACTTGAACTACTTGCATAATTTTATTATCTGACAACATGAGTTCCTTGCAAGTTTTGTTTACAATCCTTTTCCAATAACTTGGATTTCTTTTCGGGTTTACTTGCTTACATCACCTTGCACTTTTGCTTAAACGCATAGCATACACATCATAACATCATGCCTTAACATTTTCTTAACCATTTCAAGGATCTCAAGGGTTTGTGATGCAGGTTATGGTAAATCAGACGTCTAACAAGGGGCAAGGGGATTTATTTTCCTCTAGCCAATGCCGTCTAGAGATCAAAACACGATAACTTGGGTCAGTGGCTATGACCCACTCGATATGTCGAGCTTGACTCTTGAAGAAGGACTCTCAACGACACGAAGTTTCTTCAATTAAGTTGCAATCAAATTCTAACAGTTTCTTGTTTACCCCATGAGATCCTTGAAAACATTGCATACATATATCATACATATCATTGCATAACAGGTCTTCCAGTACAAGTCTCTCATGTTCTAGCTGTTTATTTCAGCAATGGCTCTCAAACAAGACAACAGAGAACTTCAAACTCAAGAAGCTCAGTTCAGGGAAATGTCCCTAAACCTATCCAAGGGGCAGGAAGAGTTGAAAACACTCCTCATTGGGAACTTGGTCAAGAAAAGTCCTGAAGACAATAAAGACGAACGACTGGAACAACTGCAAGCTGAGGTAGATGCAATGAGAACCCAGATGCTGGGGCAGATGAATCTTATCCAAGGCCTAGCCCGAAGACAAGAAGAGCTGAAAACCATCATCAACCAACTTCATCAAGACGGATACAACAGTATGAAGCAAACAGTCGAGGCCGGGGACCAAGTCATTGATCAACCTCCAAGAAGACAAGAGTTTGGTTTGGTGAAGAGTGGACCTTTCCAACTTTCTACTACCTCACGGGTCCAACAACAACCTCGCCAAAAACAACGGGTTAATCAGAGTAAGCCGGATATGCCCAAAAGGCAGTTTACCAAACTCAACATGTTGATGTCTCAAGCTTTGCAACACCTGTTAAGGATGAATCTGATTATGTTGATAGGACCACATTTGAATCCCAAGACTTCTTCCCCTAACTACAATCCTGATGCAAGGTGTGCATACCATTCCAACAGCCCGGGGCATGATACTGACGACTGTTGGAGGCTGAAATACAAAATTCAAGACCTGATTGATGAAGGAGTATTAGAATTCTCACAAGACGGCCAAGCTGAGTTCTTCTGCCATCCCTCCAAGGCATACCATTTGAAGTTACAAGTTCTAACAAGATGGCTTTTCGTTCATTAGAATTTTCAATTTGCAATTTTCTTTTGATTGTTCGAATATCTATTCATGTCAAACTCTGTTACTTTATCAATGCATTGCATATGTCTGTTTTGAATCAATTCATTCGTATTCACTATATTTAAATTTCTTTCCTTTTTGTGATATTCAACTCTCAAACAAAAGCTCTGAGCCTTTAGAGGGAGGATGACGAAAATGATACCACGATCTCTATAGTATGCTTTTGAACGGACCCCGCTGACGATGTACATGTGTTGTTTCAAATCCTAAACAGTGGAGTTATAAGGAAGATAATCCCTAGTCAACCCCTTTGAGCCAAAGAAGTAGGAGTTTTTCTTTTCACACTAATTAAAACCCTTAATCATAACCTGGGGCAGGGTAGTTTTCTCAGTTAATTCAGAGGCGCATTCAGTCGCAATCTTCCGCTTCGTACACAATGAATGGCATCAAAGACGTCTTTCCAAAACAAAAGACGATGATGGTTCCCTATAATCATCAAGACAGGCAGTCATTATCTCTCGAAATAAAAGCCCATTAAGTCAAAACATATGAAGGAGACTTAAGAAAAAACATTGGGGCATCCCGCTGACTGTAATAAAAAAAAGAAACAATTCAGGCAAAAGACAGGGATAATAAAAAAAAAGAAAGAGGTCCTACAAACCCTCAACAAAAAAGAAATGACTGCCTATTCAAAATAAATTGTCAGTATCCGAACCATCACTGAAATATCAAAGCAAAGACTCAAACGGGATCTAAATGCACAATTAAATGAGTTTAGGATCGAAGAACATCACGAAGAACCGGTGGGTACAAATAAAATTTGAGCCTTTATCCTTTGTTTCTTGAACCGTGAACCAGGCCACATTATAACCCTTAAAAGTCCTAGCTGAAGCATGGGTTAGTTCGAAAGTATACTGTTACAAAAGGTACCCTGACTCCTATAGGACTTTCTGTAAATCCTGAGTTGACATCACATTTTACAAAATTTGCTTGTTTTACTGAAAAACGCATGTTCAAAACCTCAAGACAGACATAAGCTTTGCATTTCTAAAATAACATTGTTTGCACATGACTATTTGTCAACAGCAGAGAAATTCGCATGACGAATATCTAGTGAACAAAAACCTTCTCAATAAAAAGGATCACCTCAAGTGGGAAAAAACTTCCAATCAAGGGGCACGACATGATCATTGTCCATCATCTGGGGCAGTCAAGTCAAGATTCAAGGAATCTCTCAAAGATGCCAAATAGCCAGGGGCAGATCTCCATCTGAATCCCTTGGGGCATTGGGCATGAATTCCAGCAACAAATCCTATACGATCAAACAAACATCTTCTGGTAGTGTGGCAACACAACACTACCGACAGTGACAACTCCATACACCCTGAGAGCGTGGACATAGTCAGAAAATACTGCGCATGAATAAAGACCCTCTAGGTTGACTGACCTAGGCAAAAATAAGGGCATCCCGGCGAACCAAAAGGGTTCGAGCAAAAATTAGGGATAAAAACAAAAAAGATATGTACACCCGGCAAGTCGAAAACCTGAATAGGCGGCTTGGGCAAAAAATGGTATCCCGGTGGATTAAAAATTTGAAAAGACAGTCCAGGCAAAACTTAGGGATTAAAACGTACGACTATGTCCCTTCATCTTGTCACTTGCCTATCAGTAGAAGAATTATCATTCCGATCGGCAGTTACCAAGCACCTCATAAGTTGGGATAACACTCAATCCATAAGGCCTCCGCAGGCACTTTCTCCAGTAGGTACATGGGCAGAAAAGTCTTGATATGAAGTCATTGTCATATCCTCAGCATGCGTCTCAGTAACATCTACACTACCCACAGAGTAGAGGCAACCAAAGTTTTGATCTCTGCTTCCCCAAACAGGAGTTACTTTCCCCAGCCAAGCTCTTTCGGAGAGCCGACGTCTATATTCCCCAGCCGAATTTTGTAATCGCAAGCGGTTCATATAGTTTTCTCCCGAGCAGAGTTTATTTCTCTAAAAACGGAAGCTTATCCCCAACAGAGTTATTCTCCCGCAGAGTTATTCTCAAACAGAGTCTCTCCCCCGACAGAGTAGCTGTAAACAAGGAGCAAATCTCCACCATAGTTATCTCCGTTCACCATCCCCAGCGGAAGTAGAAGAACCACTTTTTCTACAACGATCAGGAATGTAATTTCCAGTACTCTCCAACAGCAGTCAAGGATTTATTTTCCCAAACTCGGACGTGCCACAATAGCATTTCATGTTCATATATCATGACATGTGCATACACATTGCATCCAGCATAAGCTCATTTATTTTGAGAACGTCATCATACAATGCATTTCATGCATCATATACGATTAATCATGTACCTTTTCAAGAAAGATGGTTATCATCAACAACTTCCAGCAAGTTCAAGATTAGCTCCTGAAACTAGACAGAGTAATTATCTGCGCGATTAAATGCAGCTTTACGCGGGTTCGTCACGAAGCAATCTTACACGAGTTTCTCCTAGACGCAGCTTCACACAAGTTTATCCTGAAAAATCTTACACGGGTCCTTTCTCATACATTTCCTTCTGAAGTTTCACACGAACTTATCCCAAGGTGACCTTACCCAGGTTCCTTCTGAAGTTTTACACGAACTTATCCCAAAGTAACCTTACCCAGGTTCCTACTGAAGTTTTACACGAATTTATCCCAAAGTAACCTTACCCAGGTTCCTCTTGAAGTTTTACACAAACTTAGCCCAAAGTAACCTTACCCAGGTTCCTGTCGAAGTTTTACACAGACTTATCCCGAAGTAACCCTACCCAAATTCCTCCTAAAGTTTTACCAAAACTCCTCACAAAGCAACCTTACCCAGGTTCCTTCTCAATTCAGATGCAGTTTTACCCAAACTCCTCACAAAGCAACCTTACCCAAGTTCCTTCTCAGTTCAGATGCAGTTTTATCCAAACTCCTCACAAAGCAACCTTACCTAGGTTCCTTCTCAGTTTAGATACAATTTTACCCAAACTCCTCACAAAGCAACCTTACCTAGGTTCCTTCTCGGTTCAGATGCAGTTTTACCCAAACTCGTCACAAAACAACCTTACCCAGGTTCCTTCTCATGGCCCTATTATCATGGCTTTCTTACCGAAGTAACCCTACTATCCAGGTTCCTTCTCACAGCCCTACTATCCAGGCTTTCATACCTAGGTAACCCTACTATCCAGGTTCCTTCTCACAGCCCTACTATCCAGGCTTTCATATCGAAGTAACCCTACTATCCAGGTTCTTTCTCACAGCACTACTATCCAGGCTTTCATATCGAAGTAACCCTACTATCCAGGTTTCTTCTTACAGCCCTACTATCCAGGCTTTCATATCGAAGTAACCCTACTATCCAGGTTCCTTCTCACAGCCCTACTATCCAGGCTTTCATATCGAAGTAACCCTAATATCCAGGTTTCTTCTTACAGCCCTACTATCCAGGCTTTCATATCGAAGTAACCCTACTATCCAAGTTCCTTCTCACAGCCATACTATCCAGGCTTTCATATCGAAGTAACCCTACTATCCAGGTTCCTTCTCACAGCCCTACTATCCAGGCTTTCATACCGAGGTAACCCTACTATTCAGGTTCCTTCTTACAACCCTACTATCCAGGCTTTCATACCGAAGTAACCCTACTATCCAGGTTCTTTCTCACAGCCCTACTATCCAGGCTTTCATACCGAAGTAACCCTACCATCTAGGTTCCTTCTCACAGCCATACTATCCAGGCTTTCATATCGAAGTAACCCTACCACCCAGGTTCCTTCTCTTGGCCCTACTATCCAGGCTTTCATACCAAAGTAACCCTCCTATCCAGGTTCCTCCTCACAACCCTACTATCCAGGCTTTCATACCGAAGTAACCCTACTATCCAGGTTCCTTATCACAGCCCTACTATCTAGGCTTTCATACCGAGGTAACCCTACTATCCAGGTTCCTTCTCACAGCCCTACTATCTAGGCTTTCATATCGAAGTAACCCTACTATCCAGGTTCCTTCTCACAACCCTACTATCCAGGCTTTCATATCGAAGTAACCCTACTATCCAGGTTCCTTCTCACAATCCTACTATCCAAGCTTTCATACCGAAGTAACCCTACTATCCAGGTTCCTTCTCACAACCCTACTATCCAGGCTTTCATACCAAAGTAAACCTATTATCCAGGTTCCTTCTCACAACCCTACTATCCAGGCTTTCATATCGAAGTAACCCTACTATCCAGGTTCCTTCTCACAACCCTACTATCCAGGCTTTCATATCGAAGTAACCCTACTATCCAGGTTCCTTCTCACAGCCCTACTATCCAGGCTTTCATATTGAAGTAACCCTACTATCCAGGTTCCTTCTCACAGCCCTACTATCCTGGCTTTCATAGCGAGGTAATCCTACTATTCAGGTTCCTTCTCACAGCCCTACTATCCAGGCTTTCATACCGAAGTAACCCTACTATCCAGGTTCCTTCTCACATCCCTACTATCCAGGCTTTCATACCGAGGTAACCCTACCATCCAGGTTCCTTCTCACAGCCCTACTATCTAGGCTTTCATATCAAAGTAACCCTACCACCCAGGTTCCTTCTCATGGCCCTACTATCCAGGCTTTCATACCGAAGTAACCCTACTATCCAGGTTCCTTCTCACATCCCTACTATCCAGGCTTTCATACCGAAGTAACCCTACTATCCAGGTTCCTTCTCACAGCCCTACTATCCAGGCTTTCATACCGAGGTAACCCTGACTATCCAGGCTTTCATTTCGAAGTAACCCTACTATCCAGGTTCCTTCTTACAGCCCTACTATTCAGGCTTTCATATCGAAGTAACCCTACTATCCAGGTTCCTTCTCACAACCCTACTATCCAGGCTTTCATACCGAAGTAACCCTACTATCCAGGTTCCTTCTCACAACCCTACTATCCAGGATTTCATACCGAAGTAAACCTACTATCCAGGTTCCTTCTCACAACCCTACTATCCAAGCTTTCATATCGAAGTAACCCTACTATCCAGGTTCCTTCTCACAGCCCCACTATCCAGGCTTTCATATCGACATAACCCTACTATCCAGGTTCCTTCTCACAACCCTACTATCCAGGCTTTCATATCGAAGTAACCCTACTATCCATGTTCCTTCTCACAACCCTACTATCCAGGCTTTCATACCGAGGTAACCCTACTATCCAGGTTCCTTCTCACAGCCCTACTATCCAGGATTTCATACTGAAGTAACCCTACTATCCAGGTTCCTTCTCACAGCCCTACTATCCAAGCTTTCATACCGAGGTAACCCTACCATCCAGGTTCCTTCTCACAGCCCTACTATCCAGGCTTTCATATCGAAGTAACCCTACCACCCAAGTTCCTTCTAATGCCCCTACTATCCAGGCTTTCATACCGAAGTAACCCTATTATCCAGGTTCCTTCTCATAGCCCTACTATCCATGATTTCATACCGAAGTAACCCTACTATCCGGGTTCCTTATCACAAGCCTACTATCCAGGCTTTCATACCGAGGTAACCCTACTATCCAGGTTCCTTCTCACAACCCTACTATCCAGGCTTTCATATCGAAGTAACCCTACTATCCAGGTTCCTTCTCACAGCCATACTATCCAGGCTTTCATATATATAAGTAACTCTACTATCCAGGTTCCTTCTTACAACCCTACTATCCAGGTTTTCATACCGAAGTAACCCTACTATCCAGGTTCCTTCTCACAGCCCTACTATCCAGGCTTTCATACCGAAGTAACCCTACTATCTAGGTTCCTTCTCACAACCCTACTATCCAGGATTTCATATCGAAGTAACCCTACTATCCAGGTTCCTTCTCACAGCCCTACTATTCAGGCTTTCATATCGAAGTAACCCTACTATCTGGGTTCCTTCTCACAACCCTACTATCTAGGCTTTCATATCGAAGTAACCCTACTATCCAAGTTCCTTCTTACAGCCCTACTATCCAGGCTTTCATGTTGAAGTAACCCTACTATCCAAGTTCCTTCTCAAGCCCTAATATCCAGGCTTTCTTCTCGAAGTAACCCTACTATCCAGGTTCCTTCTCTTGACCTTACTATCTGGGTTCTTCCTGTCTTATCACCAGACAACAGTCCACAACATTGTAAGACCTGGACATGATCAAACCCGATTGGGTTCACATTTCCCCAGTAAGTTGCAGTGCAGCCTATACACTGACCAAACATGCAGTTCATCTCCGGAGTGATTCCCCTGTAGAGTAACGGACAACTGAAGATCCTAAAATTCTATTTCTCCCAAGACAGAGACCAACATTCCTCAGCAGATTCCTCCTCAACGATAGAAACATGAATTCTCATCAAAGGAATATCTCGGGAAATCAACATCCTCTAGATGGCATCTTTAAGCCCATCTCTGACGCTTCTCCGTCATATCTTCCAGATGGCATCTTTAAGCCCATCTCCGGTGACCTTCAGTCATCTCCTTTAAATGGCATCTGTAAGCCCATTCCCGATACTACCTACACAGTTCAGCACCATCTCAGACGAGTGAAAATTTCTGGGCACTCTAGTGTTCAATCATCTTCCACCTTCAGATTACGAAAGGCAGACAACCAATCTAAATTGTGAGGTTTAAGAAGATTGAACATGGGCAGCTGTTGTACCCCAAAATTTACCCTCTTTTCATACATGTATATTATTGATTTTATGGTTATGGAATAAAGGTATATTTATCAAGCTTCTTCAGGTTACAAGTGACGTTTATTTCGCCAATGGATGTTCTCAGAGTATTTTCCGTGCTGAAGATCGGTTCACCGTTTCGCTACGATTCGGGGTTCAAAGATTCACAAGTCCAATCCGACGCGTCATATTCAGGTGTTCTTTTGCCAAGATATCTCTGATAATGTATTCTCAAATTCAGGTTCGGCTCAAGAGTTAATTCTTTAAAGAAGGTCTCTGAATGTGTGAGTTTTCTCGAAGAAATATGGTGAAAAAGTGTGCTGAAAATGCAGTTTTTACGCACTAAAAAATTCATAACTTGAAGATCGTGACTTATTTTAAACTCGTTCCAGTGGCCAAAATTCCGTCTTGACGTCATCTATGTATTCATCTCTCACAGATGGAAGCCAATTTCGATCAGAAGGTCTTCAAAAATGCGTATTTATCAAGTATTTTCGTATAGAAAATTTATGACAGAAGTTTTGTGTCATGTTCAGAAAATCATAACTTGGTCGATTTTCATCATATCGAGCTGGTTCCGGCACCAATATTTCACAAATTGAGTTGGCTACATTTTCACAAGAGGTATCGAGTTTGAAAAGTATCCAAAAGGCCTTCGTTTTTTGCTCAAAATACGCGTGACGCGTCGAAAATCCGGAATGCTGAATATCATTTCATCTGGGTCGAAACTTCGAAAATTCATAACTCGGTCAATTTTTATCGGATCAGACCCATCTTTTTACATAAGGTCATTGACTCAGAGATCTACAACTTTTATTCCAAAGTCGAGACCGGGTTATGCTCCGATCAATAATAATTTTTTATTAAAGAACGTGTCAGAGTTGACACTGGAGCCCAAAATAAGTTTGTCTGAGCCAAAACTTCAAAAATTCATAACTAATTCACCTTTTATCCGATTAAGACCATTTTTGAATATGAGTTAGTTCTCGATGTCAGTTACATTTTATTTTCACATTTCAACTTCAAAAATTATACTTAAGCCCCTGCGATTTAGCCTGGAACGTGACAGACTCAAGTGAACAAAAATCTGCACTATTGCTTGTAGTTATTGGAGGCCCAATTGCACATTCAAAATCCATTTTTTTCTCTAATTTCCATTATATAATCTCATTCTTTTCACACAAAGGAAGAAGAGAAAAAAAAACCTTTTCCACAATCCTGTCAAAATATCAAATTCTTTCAAGAACCCTAAAACCTTGAAATCCTTATTACAAATCCTCATCTCACTACAAACAAGCCATCCTTGTTACAAACCCACATCTCACTATTTCTCCAGTAAGGGTAAGGCTGATTTGATCTCTATGATCAAAAGGGTATAGAAGCATTCATACATGCCATATCGGTTTTAACATTAAAAAATGTTTATATATTTATTTTCTTTGTATTTTATGATATAGTAATTTATTTAATGTGTTCATGAGATTTAACACTGCAGATTTAGACAGGATCCCATGCAGGATTATTACAAAACGCTGAGGGCAAAACAGAATAACCAATGCATGACGAGGCAGACATCCTGAGAAGGTTAAGGGTGTGGATTCAACAACCACCCCTATTGGTTTTGGTTTTCTTTCTATATTTATCTTTTTACTTATTTTCATTCTTTCTGTTTAAAACTTTTTTTTTTCATAAAACTTCACATTTTTCACAAACTTTGATTTTTTATAATAAAATCGAATAATTAATTTTAAGGTTTTTTAATCTAATTTTAGGTTTTAAATTAATTTTTGGTTCAACACCCACCTCTGACATTTATATTATTTGTATTTTCTAACCCTATTTTTCATTGATGTTTTTTCCTCTATCTATTTTTTGGCAAACTTAATCTTTTTTTGTTAATCATTAAACGTAAGCTTTTTTTAAAACCTTTTTTTTAAAATTAAAATAAATTAGGTTTTAGGTTTTCTTTGTAATTAACCATTTAATTAATTTTTTTTAACAAATTAGGATTAGGTTTTGTTTTAGTTAGTAATTGAATTTTTGGCTTTTTTTCATTTATTAATAAATTAAGTTAATTAACTTTTTTTAATTAAAATTAGTTAGAATTAATTTTTTTAATTAACTTAAAATTATTTTCTACAAAAAAACACCAAAAACATTAACTTAGAATTTTAGGTTTTAATTTCTCCTTAATTTCTTTTTATTTATTCTTTTACATTTTAATTTCTAGAAAAATAGTATAGGTCGCGTTATCAATGTAATAGTGTAGATTTATCTTTTCTCGCATTTTTTTCTTCTAATTATGTAATTGCTTTCGGGATGTAATAGTTTTAAGATTTCTTTTCCGCACTCTTCATTATTATGTAATTGCCCCAAAGCTCTGTAATAGCTTAGGTTTACATTTCCGCCTTTTTATTTTCAGTCCAAAATAATTATGTATATGCAAAAGCCTTGTAATAGCTAGGACTTTAAACTTTTCGTATTTTATTTTCGCAAACTATAAACTGCTTAGATGAATGTTAATAGGCTTGCATGCAAAAGACAAATAAAATTAAAAGAGTAGATCACCTTAATTTTGCAAAGATTAAATAACTGAAATCAAACACATATACATGCTCACTCTTAGGGTATGCCTCACTTGGTTGCCTCGGAAAACAATGGTCATGTACCTCGAACGTAGAGATACTCTTAGCTAAGACTCTCAATATAAAAGTCATCATAAAGATTATAGTCTCTTAACGTCCCTCGAGTTGCCTACGAAAAAATGATCTTGTCCCTCGATATTGCCTACAAATATATGATGACAGTCCCTTCGAAATGCTAAGGTATCCTTACATGTTGCTTTCAATGTCCATTACGTCCATTTCGATAGTCCCTCAAACATCCAACGACTAGGGTTACCTACTCACTAATAGTATGATAACACGGTCTAAAGGAAACAAGAATAGAAACGATCTTTTTTCGAGTAGGTAGATGCTAGTAGGTACTTGCTCAAATCAAAACTTTTCACACTTACACTTTTCAAAACAATTTTCAAAACAAACTTCGTCACACCCTAGAGGACTGATATAAGGGTTATCACGAAGTAAAATAATTTTAAAGCAAGCACACTCACAAGCAATTTTAAAAAGATGAGCAAGTACCTAAGAGCCCATGGAAAACCATGGATAGAAAGGGTGCTAACACCTTCCCTTTCTATAATCTACCCCCGTACTCGAAATCTCGAAAAAGGATTTTTTCTGTACTTTTTTCCTTTCCGGTTGGATGAAATAAAATTCGGTGGCGACTTTTGCTTACCGCAACATTTTGCGAACACAAAACGTAAACCAGTAAAAACAGTCGGTTCTACCACCGTATCACACACGTTATTTACAATATATGTTTCTTGTTGTCTTAGTTTCACGGCATGGCAATTGTCTTCATTTTAGTTTTAGTAGTGACATATTCTTGTTTCTATGCTAGGCATATGCGTGTGTGGCATCTAGAGTCCCTTTATGAAGCGTTACGTGGTCATGACGCTACAAAAATAACCTGACATTATTTCCATTTCTTGTTTATTTAGTCTTTATGCCGTACATTACATTTTTTTGTAAAGTTACTTGTTCGTTATTTAAAATTTTGCATCATCACATATATATGGGGATATGTATTTGTTGCTCTTCTATGCAAAATTGTCTCTGATTATTGTATTAGTCTTGTTATAGAGTTATGATACTTCTCACGTTTTGCTATCTTTATTTTTGATATTGTCAAAGGGGGAGAAGCATATGCGAGTCGAAGTAGGTAAGCACAAATTCATGGAGAGTGTTGTACCCCAAAATTTTCCCTCTCATTTTATCAAGATTTCCCCTTACAAGACTCTTTGGACTCAAGACCAAATTAGGGTTTGCTCAGCTCAAGACATCTCCTTGCACTGTTGACCTGAAATTAGGGTTTGAGTTTGCACAGGGATTTTTGGACTTCTAATGCCTCATGTGACTTTAATACTTCATGTTGGACCTATAAGATTTCCCATACCAAGTTTCAAGCCTTGAATCAAATTTTTGCCCAGTCAATTGGACAGTTGACCTAGAAATCAGCTGTATTGGGGAAAAAGTCAACTGTGGCCAATTTACAGTCAAACCTCATAATTTTTGATCCAAAACAACATTATAGACTCATATGAACCATTTGATCAAGTTTGGACCACAACTCCTCAAAAAATTTGATCAGATCATCAAAAAGGCAAAATGGTCATTTTTAGGGTTTTGACTGCAGAAGGGCAATTTCTGATTTTTTCACCTAGACAATGGCAAATTGGGTTCAAGCATGGTTTCAAAGACTCAATGGCATCATCTTGACCTAATCACAAGGTTCAAAAGATCTCAAATGCATTGGATTGACAAATGAATTTTCCAGTCAACTGATCAAAAATCAACTATACACTGAAAAGTCAAACTTTCACTTTTTAGTCAAAATCAAGTGCCAAGGGTCATTTTTCATCAAGATGTGTCAAAACATGAAACTTGTTCACCAAGAAACCTAATTTTGAAAATTAGGGTTTAAAATGGAAAATTTTCATAACTTAGAAATTTTCTAAGTTATGAAAATTTCTTATTTTTGTCCAACCTTTCCCAACTTTTTCACCATGATGCAATTGGATTCAAAGAAAACTTACAACATGAAAGTTGTAGTCCTACAAAAAATCTACAACTTTGATTCACAAAGTTTTCCAAAAATATGCTTGGGTCTCAAGTTATGATTTTGTGAACAAGGGTCCATGAAACTTTTAACTTAGTGAAATTTTGCCCTAGTTTAGGCAGGATTTTGACCTAACTTCATGGCAACTTTTCACATAGTTACAAGTGTAATCTCAAAATTCATTTCAAATATGGATTGTAGATCATGTTACAAGATTTCCAAAATGTCCAAGAACTCTCCAAGATCATTTGTGGTTAGGGAGAATCGAAGGATTGAAAATGGCAAATTATCACTTTTGGCCAAGGCATTTTGCACATTGATACAAGTTGCAAATCAGTTTGGATCATGCTTGTACTTGGTTTACAAGTTCTAACCCTTTCTACACTCATAAATTAAATGCAAACACATTGGATTAAGGCTTTGTTCTGAGCTTTAGAACATTACACATTGAATTAATCCATTTTTAGCAAAAAGATAACAATGCCATTTCCATAAAGGTCACTTTATGCAATTTTGTTTGTCTTGAGCCATGGACCTGATTTCTTTATGAAAACAATGTCCACAAACATCAGAAAAAGCTCACCAACTCTCAACAGGCCTCAAGCTAGCAAGTACATCCCTTAAGCTTTGTCATTTCAACTTTTGCTTCAAAAGTAAGTAACTTGCAAAAGTCAGCATATCTCTTGTATCTGTTAAAACCAAGTCTTGTGCACATTTTAAACAAGTTCAACACATTGTAGCAAGCCAGAAACACGAGATCCAAGCCTCTCAAACACCCAAAACACTAAACACTCCATTTCTGCCCAAAACAGGGCAAACCCTACAGAACTCAAGCCATCTTCACATTGCCTCGTGCATTTTATCCCAAATCATTTCAAACACATTCTAAACAATACAACTGAACTATCCCAACCCTTCTCAAGCAACTGTAACTGCATTTTCAAGCTTCACCATTTTCAAATTCTGAGTTTACAGGTTGAGTTCTATAGAGACATTCAGGCCATTTCAAAGCAAACTAAGCATTGAGACAGGTCAAGGGAACATCAAGCAAGCTCAAAAGTCCTTCAAGCCTCATTTAAAACTCATGCATTGCCATATTCGAACTTGACTGAAACATGTAATTTTCAAACTTCTATCTCCTTATTTAGGAATCATTAGGCTTAGGTTTGTGAAGTAAAAATGTAGCCCTTAATGTCCTTGAACTGTACATATGCATATAATTCATTTATGTTAGCTGAGCTAGGAGAATTTGGATGTTGAAGTTGCTGAATTTTTTAGGTCAGAAATTGGGGGTGATAAAATTCTCCCTGGTTTCTTAGAGTTAGATCAAGTTTTTTATATGGTTAGAATTGTGTGATGATGGGCTATAACGTTCTTTTATGTTGCAAGTTTTTGTTTTTAAGCACATATGCAAGAGATACAACTTTGAACAAGAAGCGCGCGTTTTTTCTGTCTCAAGGACAAGGATGAAGGGACCTTGGGCTGGGCTTGGTTGTTCTGACTTTTGACTCCCCCCTGCTTGCTCTTTGCACCCCCTTGGCCAATTTCTTTTATTTTTTATATTTTTCATGTCTTTTCATATTTTCTGACTTTTATTATTTTTTCTAAATATTAAAAATCACCAAAAATATTTCCTTAATTTTTACATTTTTATTTTATTACTTTTATTATTTTTATGACAAAAAAAATAGTTTATTAGTTTAAATACTTTTATTTTCTTAAATAAATTTGTAAATAATACAAAAAATATTATTTTATTTTTATTTTTATTATTTATACACTTAAATTAATATTTTCTTACAATATTTAATTTTTAACATTTTTTTCATATATATTTTTATTTATTTTCTTTGTACATAAATGAAATAAAATAAATAATTAGAATATATTTTTCTATTAAACCAAAATTAGGGTTTTCACCCTTTCCAAAAAAATCATATTATTTTCCTTTTTTTTAGGCATTAAATAAATTCATTTTTATATACATAAAAATAAATACAAAAAAACATTTTGCATATGTATACTTAATTGTCCATTTAAATATTTGCTTATTCATTTATTTGTACAAATAAATTCAATATGGTTGTAATAGTTTTAGGGTTTTTATTTTGTGCAAATACCCCCTATTTCAAACTTGTACCCCCCTCCCCATAATAATGTTGTAATAGTCTTAGATTTACTTTTACGCATTTTATCACTTTCAAATGCCATGATAGTAAAACTAGGATTTGTATGCAAAGACCAAAATCAAACAAATAGTATGACTAAACACAAGACAAAATGCATGAAAAAATGACAACACTTTGCACACAAGCACCCTTAGGGTTTCACCCACTTGTTGCCTTAAAAAACATGGCCATGGTATGCATGCTAGGTATCTTGGAAAAACAAAACAAAAACATAAGATCATAGTCCCTCGATGACGCTATCTTGGTTGCCTATACAAAAATGATCTAGACCCTCAAAAAACTTGCTAAAGATACTTGGAAACATTGTTATCATGGTCATACGATGACCCACGCCCGTCCCGTTTAGCATCCAAATACAAGGTTGTTTACCAAATACAATGGTAAAACAACAATGTCAAAGGGTTAAAAATGTGTAGGAAAGATCTTTGAGTAGGGTAGACAACTCCTAGTTACTTGATCAAACTTGCAAACCATCCTTGCTAATTTCAAAAACACATAACACAATTTCAAAACAATTTCCCAACAAACTTTCAAACATTGAAACATTTTTCAAAAGACAAACACCTTTGTATATATTCAAACAAAAATCATTACAAAGGTTGCCTAAACAAAGGCCTCTTTTCAAAATACTTTCAAAACCACACACAAAAACACCATTTCAAATAATTGAAAAAAGCAAAGCAAGTGATCTAAACAAGTAACTAAGAGCCCATGGAAAACCATGGATGAAAAGGGTGCTAGCACCTTCCCTTTTCATAATCTACCCCCCGAACCCAAGAGAACATCTCAAAGGTATTTCTTGTGCTTTTTGACCTTTCCTTTGGATAAAATAAAAAGTCGGTGGTGACTCTTACTAAACCGAAACATTTGCGAACACAAAACGCAAAACCTCAAGTCAGTTCTCCCACCATATCACAGAACTGGCGACTCTGCTGGGGAATTAGATCTAAAAGTGGGGTTACCTTAGGGTTTTAGATCTCCTTTACATGCTTATCTTGTTTTCCTTGGCTGCTTTACATTTGGTTCTGTTGTTTGGGTTTGAATCCTCTACCCGGATTTGGGAAACATTCATAGGTAAATAGCAATACGTTGTGGAAACTGTGCAGGGTATACCGACATGGTTGAAGCAATAACTATATTAGTGCGACATATTTGTGGGTACCGGCAACCTTTGAGTCAATCAAAGAGAATACGGGGCCGCTGAGTGATATCATGAAGCACTAATGGACTTTTAGAACCTTTACTTGACCATCTTGGCCTTTTTAGGGGTAGTGAGATGACCGGCTTTGGTGCAGTCCGAAGTTGGTAGATACTCGATACTACACTCATTGAGGGTTATTTTCTTGGAATATTTCGGTCGCCATTAAATTGGCTAAACTGAAACAATGAACACAGAAAATAATCCAGTGATATTGAGCTCCTTAGAACCCGGTTACTATTTATAGGACAGATTGAGCCAACTAAACTTCAAGAGGGTACTTACATATGAAACCCCATGCAAGCCTGAAACTAGGAATTTGTGTGATTTGCTTGTACATATACTTGTGCATAACATCATGAACATCATGAAGCATCATTTTCATCCACTAACCATTTCAAGGAATTTGGATCTTCATCTTTGTTCCTGTTTTGTAGGTTATGGAATCACTTCGTAGGAAAACAATCCAAGTCAACCTTGTGAGAATTCCTCCTTAACTCAAGGAGCTTACTTCTAAGATTCCAGAGTATTCTCCATTCACTGAGAGACTTGGTCGACTTCTCAACTTGGTCAAATCCAACACAGAGGAAGACATGGTGAAAGTTCTCTTCCAGTTCTTTGACCCCCTACACCACTGCTTCACATTTCCTGATTACCAAGTAGTGCCTACTTTGGAGGAATTTTCTCAACTCCTGAGGATTCCTATTCTCCATCAACTACCCTTCAACGGTACGGAAAGAGATCTAAAGCCTGAAGATGTTGCTCAAGCCCTACACTTGCAACCATATGACGTCATAGGTCATTGGGAAACCACAAGTGGTGCCAAGGGTTTCTTGGCAAAGTTCCTGTTTGAGAAAGCTCAAGACTGTTGGAATTCTCTAGACCTGCAAGCTTTTGAGGAAATTATAGCTCTTCTCATCTATGGGTTGGTCTTGTTCCCAAACCCTGATCAACTTATAGATGTGAATGCTGTTAAGATCTTCATATCTCAGAATCCTGTGCCTACTTTACTTGGGGATATCCTCCACTCATTTCACACTCGAACAATGAGGAAAAGAGGTGTTCTCATGTGCTGTAATCCTCTACTGGCAAGATGGTTTATTTCTCATCTTCCCCAATCACTTTTGAAGAATGAGCAAGGCTTGATATGGTCACAACGATTGATGACTCTTACACATTCAGATGTTCATTGGTGTTCTCGATCCAGAGAAAATGTTATCATCATTGATCGTTGTGGGGAATTCCATAATGTCCCTCTACTTGGCATTAGGGGAGGCATTACCTACAACCCCTGCTTAGCTCTGAGACAGTTTGGGTATGCCCGAAGGGATGACCCACATGACATGCTGATTCCAGACTTGGTTTTTGACTTCGACAATGACGCTTAAGGACTTCGACAAAGGTTTATCTGAGCTTGGAGGATGCCTAATAAGGTGGACAGTAAGACATTGGGACACAAGAATTCCACCCCCCTTGAGCCTTACCTCAAGTGGGTGCAAACCCGCGCCAAAAGTCTTATGATGCCTTACCCCTACATTCTCCCTGTGATCAAAGAGCCTGTTATGGAAGGATAGGTTCCATACACCCTACTACATCCTGACATGCTAACATCACTAGAATATTTGCAAAGGAGTTGGATACAGCTCAAGGGAGAACGCGATACGTTTGAAGCCCAATTCTACGCCAGTGAGAAGAAGTTTTTAGAACTTACTCGTCAACTTCACGAAGAGCAGACTCTCAACACATACATTGCACCAAAGAGGATGTGCAACGTCTTTTTACCTTAGAATTTTGTTTTATTTTGCCCATGGGGCATTTACGTACTAACAAATTCTATCTTATTAATATGACGTGTGTTTCTTTTTTGTTTAAAACAAGTTTGAATTTCTGAATCCTTGAACGCATTACATGAATACATATCATTCATCATATGCATAAACAGGTCTTCACACCAGGTTTCCTTATCTCTCTGCTGTTTATTTCACCAAGATGGATATTGAGCAGACGGTCAAAGATTTGCAAGCACAAAATTCACAATTCCAACAACTACTCATGGCATTGGCTAAGGGTCAGGAGGATCTTAAAGCTCTGTTAGAGAAGGAAAAAGAGAAAAAGAAAAAGAAGAGAGTTGGTGTGGCTACTTTTGGTAGAAGATTTGAAGGTCAAGCTAGAAGGGTCCTGGATTTCCCCTCAACATCTGATGAAGGGGTAGGAAAAGGAAAGGGAGATGCAGTGCCATCTGAGTCTGAGGAAGAAGAAGAAGAGGAGGACAAAGACTATTCTGAACAGCAGTATCCTCCTGCAGATGAGAAATACAAGAATCTGGAAGAACGTCTGGCAGCCATGGAGGTACAGAGAGTGCCTGGGATGGATTTTGAGGAACTAGGGTTGGTTTCTGGGATTGTCATTCCCCCCAAGTTTAAAGTGATTCTTTTTGCTAAGTACGATGGGGTGTCTTGCCCAAAGATGCACCTACGGTCCTACGTCAGAAAAATTCAACCATATTCTTCTGACAAAGACCTATGGGTCCATTTCTTCCAGGATAGTTTGTCGGGGACGCAATTGGATTGGTTCTACCAGCTAGAGAGGTCTGATGTGCACAATTGGTAGGTGTGATACGGTGGGAGAACTGACTGTGGTTTTGCGTTTGTTTTCGCAAATGTTTCGGTTGAGCAAGAGTCGCCACCGACTTTTTATTTTATCCTAAGGAAAGGTTTAAAAAGCACAGCAAAAACCTTTGAGATTTTTCTTGGGTTCGGGGAGTAGATTATAGAAAGGGAAGGTATTAGCACCCTTTCTATCCATGGTTATCCATGGGCTCTTAGGTACTTGCTTAGATCAACTTGCCTTGGTTTTCAATTGTTTGAAATGGTGCTTTATGTGTGGCTTTGAAAATGTTTTGAAAAAGATGCCTTGTCTAGGCTACCCTTGTAACAATTCTTTACTCGAATGTTTTACGAAAGGTGTTTGTCTTTTTGAAAAGATGTTCCAAGGTTTTTTGAAAGTTTATTTTGAAAGTGTTTGTGGAATGTGGTTTTTGAAAAGAAGGCAAGTGTTTTCTTTTGCAAGTTTGACAAGTACTTAAGAGCTATCTACCCTAAAGTTCTCAAAGATTTTTGTTATGTTTTAATCCTTTTAACAATTTTGTTCCACCATTGCATTTGGTGGACAATCTTGTGTTAGGAGGTGAAAGGGACGGGCGCGGGTCATCATTTAGACCATAAGTGCAATAGTGCTAAGTATCTTTGGGCAATTTTTCTTTGAAAGGGACTTGATCATTTTAGGCAACTTTTCGAAAGCGTCATCGAGGGACTATGATCATTTGATTTGTGTTTGTTTTACCCAAAGAAACCTAACATGCAATATGGCCCATTTATTTGAAGGCAACAAGTGGAATACCCTAGGGGTGCAAGTGTGATATGTGTTGTCCATTTTCATGCTTTGATTATCTTGAAATTAGGTCAAACTATTTTTTTCTTTTTATTTGCATACAAACCCTAATTCTAGCATGGTATATTTAGAAAGCATTAAAGTGCGAAAAGTAAAATTCCTACACTATTACAACACAATATCGGAAGGGGGGTACAAATGTTCAAATGGGGGGATATTTAGACAAGGAATTTAAACCTAGCTATTACATCAATTTTGGAATATTTACAAGACAATTAATTACATAAATTAAATGGAAAATAAAATAAAGATGCAAAATGCAAAAAGGGTTTTCATATGTATGGAAAAAGATATTTTTTATGTCACATAAATAAAATGAACAAAATAAAAAAAGTAACATTTTTGGAGTTTTTTGTGTTTTAAGGGTAAAACCCTAATTTCATTAAATAAGTATATTAACTATTTAATATGTATAATATTTAATAATTATATACAAAAAATAAAATAAAATGGAGTATATTTATAAAAAGTATTTTTTGAAGTCAAATATTAATAAAAGAAAAATATGTAGGTATTTTTGTATTTTAACCTAAATATACTAATAAATATATATATATATATATATATATATATATATATATATATATATATATATATATATATATATATATATATATATATATATATATATATATATATATATATATATATATATATATATATATATATATATATATATATATATATATATATATATATATATATATATATATATATATATATATATATATATATATATATATATATATATATATATATATATGTATTAATTTCTAAATATGTATTATATATATAAAAATAATAACATTTAATATTTATAAAAAAGGTATATTTTGTATAAAATATTTTCAAAAGAAAAAATGAAATAAAAATCAGAAATAAAATACATTTACATTATTTTTCTAGTTTTTTTCTAAATAATAGTATATATATATTTATGTACAAATGGTTTGTATAAACAAATAAATGCTTAAAAAATATAAAAATGGTGTAAAAATAATTTTTCATGTTTTTAATATTATTATCAAAAATAAATAAATCAGAATAAAAAGGGAAAAGTCAAAAAATCAATAAAATAAACAAAATGGGCTCAGGGGGTATGAAAGCAAAAATGTGGTGTAGAAAGAAAATAGCACAGAAGGCCCAGCCCACTAAGCCTTTCTTCAACCTTCAGCCAAAAAATGTTCCAAAACGCGCGCCTGTAACTCAAGTTCAAACATCTGGATTCTTTGATCTTTTGCACAAACTCACAACATAAGAAATGTTAAGCATTGAATCACGATTCTAAATATATAAAGAACTCATCCTAACTCTCAGAAATGAGAGAGAATTTTGACATTCCCAAATCCTGACCTAACTTTTCTTCCATATTCAAACCTTAAATTATCACAGCTCAAGCAAAATAAATGAAAAGTAAAAGCATGTACAGATTCAGGGGCATGAGTAGAACACTTCTTATTCACAAACCTAGAGCTAATGATGCCTACACTAAGAGTTAGAAGTTCAAAAAGATACCTGTTCAGTTGAAGTTCTATCTGGCAATGGGGGAGCTTTCAGGGCAAGATGATGATCTGTATAGCTTGCCTGAAGTGCGGTGATGCTATTCCAATGCTTACTTTGCTTTGAAACACCTTGAATCGAGCTATGGACCTTCAACTGCAAAACAAGAAAGTGAAAATGGTGGAACTGGTTAGAGGAGTTACAGGTCGTGTTTCGTGTTTTGGTTAGCTTCAAATGATGCTAGGGAATGTGTTTGATGAGCTTTTAGCAAGAGAGCATGAGAGGGATGAGAGTTGGCACTCAAACTGCAGACCCTGCCTTGTTTTTGCAGTTTGAGAGTGATTCTGGGAATGGGAGTGTTTGGGACCTTGTTTGCTCGTGTTCTAACTTGGGTTTGATGATTAGAAGGTGTATAAAATATTTGCTTAGGCTTCTTTTTGCTGAGATCAAAGTTATGTTGTGTTATGCTAAGTTTCTTAACACTTAAGCAAGCAAAGGCCACTTGAGTTTCTAGGCAGTTAGAGGCCCCCTAAACATGCTGCAAAACCTCTCCTTGATCAGTGTGATTAACTCATAAACTTGTGCCAATTAGATTTGATCTGTACTTCTTGGATTTGCATTATGACACAAAGCTTGCTTTTGCAAAAATGGCTATTTCACTTTTTCCATTTATGGCTTAATTCAACATGTAATGCTTAAACTCATGAAACAAGGCCTTAGCACAATGAATATGCATTAAATTATTGAGTGTTGGATGGTTTATAGGCCTGTAATGTAGCATAAACCAAGCTGACTTGAAAATGCATAAGTTATGAACATGGAAATTGGTCAATTCAAAAGTGAGTTTTTGCCATATTGCAAAATTCGATTCTCTCAAGTCATGAGGTTGTTTGATGAGTTCTTGGACATTTTGGAAAGCTTGAAATGTGTACTACAATCCATATTTGAAGTGAAAATTGAAATTCCAAGTGGAAGTACATGGAAAATGGTCTTGAAGTTAGGTAGAAAACCTTGCCAAAATAGGTCAAAATTTCACTAAGTTAAGAATGGTTTAGTACCCTTATTCCAAAAATTGTAACTTGAGATACAAGCCTCTTTTGGGAAAACTTTGTGAATCAAAGTTGTAGATTATGCACCAAGATACAACTTTCATGTTTTTACTTTTTCTTGAATCCAAATAAATCTTGGTGAGAAGGTGGGGCAAAGTTGGGAAAAAATTAGGGTTTTTCATAACTTAGAAAAATTCTAAGTTATGAAAATTTCTCATTTCAAACCCTAATTTGCATTTTTTTGATTTCTTGGTGAACAAGTTTCATGATTTGGCATGTTTTGATGAAAAATGAATCTTGACCCTTGATTTTGACCAAAAAGTCAAAGTTTGAATTTTCAGTATACAGTCAAAATTGATCAATTGACTGGGAAATTCAACTGTCAATCTTGTGCATTTGGGATCTTTTGAGCTTGTTGAGCATGTCAAGATAATTCCATGGTGTCCTTGAGTCCATATGTGAGCTTGAATTGCCATTGGTTAGGTCAAACAGTCAAAAATTGCCTTTGTGCAGTCAAAACCCTAAAAATGACCATTTTGCCCTTTTGGTGATCTGATCAAATTTCTTGTGGAATTGTGATCCAAACTTGATCAAATGGTCCATGTGAGTTCATAATGTTGATGTGGGTCAATTTTCATGAGGTTTGACTGTCAATTGGCCACAGTTGACTTTTTCCCCAATACAGCTGATTTCTAGGTCAACTGTCCAATTGACTGGGTAAAACTTGGAATCAAGACTTGAAACTTGATGTGGATAAACTTGGGAGTCCAATATGAAGCATGAAAGTCATCTTAGGCAATTTAGGTCAAAACATATTTGTGCAAATACAAACCCTAATTTGGGTCAACAGTGCAAGGGGAAGTCTTGAGCAGATGAAACCCTAACTGGATCTTGATCTCCAAAGGTTTTGAGAAATCAATGAGAAATGGGAGGGTAAATTTTGGGGTACAACAGTTGCCCCTGTTCAATCTTCTTGAATCCGAAGAGTTAGATTGGCAAGTTTGCCTTTCGTGACTCGAGGGTAAAAGGAGATTGAACACTAGAGTGCCCTTAAATTTGCACTCGTCAAAGCAAGGGATGCGAGAATGGGCTTAGAGATGCCATTTGGAGATGGGCTTAATGATGCCATCGGGAGGAATGACAGAAACTTGTCGGGGATGGGCTTAAAGATGCCATCTGGAATGAGTATCAGGAAGGTGTCCATGCTCGGGACCATTTTTGAACTGGGGGTCTGAATAAGCAATAGATTGACATCCGTTGTCGGGAGGAATCCGTAAACTATTTTCAAATAATTGCATCTGAACAAGTTGATAGATTAACATCCGTTGTTGGGAAGAATCCATAAACTGTTTTCAGAAGTCTGGAGAAGAATCTGAACAAGCAATAGGTTAACATCCGTTACTTGGAGAACCCGTAAACTGTTTTCAGAAGTTGAGAAGAGTCTGAACAAGCGATAGATTAACATCCGTTGTTGGGAAGAATCCGTGAACTGTTTTCAAAAATTGCATCTGAACAAGCGATAGATTAACATCCGTTGTTGGGAAGAATCCATAAACTGTTTTCAGAAGTCTTGAGAAGAAACTGAACAAGCGATAGGTTAACATCCGTTACTTGGAGAACCCGTGAACTGTTTTCAGAAATCTTGAAGTTGAATAAGCAATAGAGCAGCATCCGTTGTTGGGAAGCGTCCGTAAACTGTTTTCAAAAGTTGCATCTGAACAAGTGATAGATTAACATCCGTTGTTGGGAAGAATCCATAAACTGTTTTCAGAAGTCTTGAGAAGAAACGGAACAAGCGATAGGTTAACATCCGTTACTTGGAGAACCCGTGAACTGTTTTCAGAAATCTTGAATTTGGAGGAAGGACCGGTGTAGGGTTCCCTGATGATGAGCTCGTGCAAAACTGCATTTGGATGAATCTGGAATAAGCATCAGAATGTTGCCATGTCTGGGTCACATCTGAACTATTCCTGGAAAGAATCTCGGAAGATAATGATTTTAGTCTGTCGACTGATCTTACCTGAAAAGGTAAAGAGTTAGTAATATGCAATGTCATGATGCATGATACAATGTATGTTATATGATATGAATGTAAATGGATGCGCATGTAAGCCGGATAGCTGTCTTGCAAAGGATAGACGAATCCGAGATGGCTGAAGATAAAAGTAACTTGACTGCTGCCGGGAAGAATAATTCCTGGTTGTTGCTGGAGAATAAAGAGCTTGGGTTGTATACCAATCTTCTAGGGAATTCCTGATGACTTCTACTAGGGAGTTCCAAACTAATAGACTCATGCTGGAGATGTAAGACCGAGAATCTTCAGTTTGGTGGGAAGTATCTCTGGCGACTTCACTGGGGAACTCAAGATTTGCCCTCCTCAAAACTCTGTGGGAAGAAGGTTCATTAGTCTGGCTTCGCTGGGGAGTGATAATTTTAAAGCCTTAGCGCGGCTGGGGATACTGAAACTTAAACTCTGAGGGGAATTGAATTCCGGAGGATTCTCTGGCTGGGGATTGTATTGATAAGTTATGCTGGGGAACTCTGATGAACTCCGCTGGAGGTAGGAATAATTTTGGCGAGTGCGATCTTCCGTGGCAATAAGCTGAGGATAACCCAGTTATAAGCCCTTGTAAGGAATAACTTTGAATAAAACTCGGGAGAGACGTCCGTACTCTTCAGGGGATAAGTTTCCAGAATCTACTGGGGATAAGCCTCAAGACTTGCTGGGGGACAGGGATTCCAAATCTCCTGGGGGGTTTCCTTTGAAAGGGTATCAAGATATTCAACTGTACCTTCAACCTGTCAGTAAGGAAATGACTATGTTCGAATGCATATGCCTATTTAACAAAACATTAGACGTTTCTCAAAACAAAACAAATAGTGCAAGAGAAAAGAAAAGGACACAAATTTCTGGGAAAAGTATTTGTATTAACTTTCTCTGAGTATATTTGTACAAAGGAGACAATCATCCTAGTAAGAGGATTTTGTCGTAAATATTGAAAAATTTATACAAAATAAAGATGGCTATGTGAAATAATTCCATGGGATTCCATTCCGCTATAGCCCTCACAACTCTGAATATTTGTCCATTCAATGCTTCGTTTGCCGATGACTGGATTGATCAGAAGCCTGGACCCGGTTGATGAAGAGATTGTCTTTGAAGTGATCCGACGAGACATAGTCACACACTTTAATTCCCTAACTTTTCCTGAATCGCCCTTTCGGGTTTTCGATCCACCGGGAAACCCCTTTTTGCCCAAGCCGCCCTTTCGGGTTTTCAACTTGCCGGGCGTACATATTTTTTTTATTATTTTTATCCCTAACTTTTTCCTGAACCGCCCTTTCGGGTTTTCGGTTCACCGGGACGCCCATTTTTGCCCAAGCCGCCCTTTCGGGTTTTCGGCTTGTCGGGTTATTTTATGCGTAGTATCTTTTGACTATGTCTACGTTCGCAGGGTGCAGCAAATCGTCGCCGTCCATGGTGGTCAGAATCATTGCACCACCCGAAAATATGCTCTTGATCACAAATGGTCCTTCATATGTAGGAGTCCATTTGCCCCTGGGATCACTTTGCGGCAAGATAATCCGCTTGATTACGAGATCTCCGACTTGATACACTTGACGTCTGACTTTCTTATTGAAGGCCTTGATCATCCGTTTTTGATACGTCTGACCATGGCATATAGCAGCGAGTCGCTTCTCGTCGATCAAATTGAGTTGATCAAGTCGGGTCTGCATCTAATCATCTTCATTCAAACCTGCATCCTTCATAATCCTTAGAGAAGGAATCTGGACTTCCATAGGCAAGACAACTTCCATGCCATATACCAACGAAAATGGGGTTGCCCCGGTTGAAGTACGTGCCGTCGTACAGTATCCATGCAGAGCAAACGGTAACATCTCATGCCAGTCTTTGTAAGTGACTGTCATTTTCTGAATGATCTTCTTAATGTTTTTGTTCGCAGCTTCAACAACACCATTCATCTTCGGCCAATAGGGAGATGAATTGTGATGATAAATCTTGAACTGATCGCACAAAGCGGTGATCATTGTGTTATTCAGATTTGTACCGTTGTTTGTGATGATCCTGTCTGGAACACCATACCGACATATGAGATTTTGCTTGATGAAGCGGGCAACCACATTTTTAGTAACAGAGGCGAAGGAAGCTGCTTCGACCCATTTGGTGAAATAGTCAATGGCAACCAGGATGAAGCGATGTCCGTTGGAAGCCGTGGGCTTGATCTCCCCAATCATGTCAATGCCCCACATTGCAAAGGGCCAAGGAGCAGTCAGAACATTGAGAGGAACCGGAGGGATATGAACTTTGTCAGCATAGACTTGGCATTTGTGGCAAGAACGGGAATGTTGATGGCAGTCAGCTTCCATGGTAGACCAGTAATAGCCTGCCCTTAGGATCTTCTTAGCCATTGTATGCCCGCTCAAGTGAGTGCCAAATGTGCCGCTGTGTATATCAGTCATGATCAACTCTGCTTCAGCTTTGTCTACGCATCCGAGTAATACACAATCATGGCTTCGTTTGTAAAGGATGTCGTTTCTCAGGAAGAACTTGGCAGCAAATTTCCTTAAGAACTTCTTGTCATTTACGGAAGCTCCTTCAGGATAATCTCTAGTCTCGATATACCTTTTGATTTCATGGAACCAGGGTTGTTCCACTACTTCTTCGGTATTAATCTCATGACAATGCACAGGTTCATCCATTCTCTCAATGGTGATTTGGGGAGCCTCGTTATCCCAGTTGAGTTTAAACATGGAGGACATTGTAGCTAGAGCATCTGCTAGCTGATTCTCTTCTCGCGGGAAATGCTCGAAGGTAATTTGCTCGAAATGAGGCAACAATGTCAGGACATGTTCTTTGTATGGGATAAGATTAGGATGCTTGGTATCCCACTCTCCTTTGATTTGACTGATAACCAAAGCCGAGTCCCCAAATACGATCAAAGATTTGATCCCCAAGTCTATAGCAGCCTTGAGACCAAAGATGCAAGCTTCATACTCAGCCATGTTGTTTGTGCAGCTGAAGCAAAGTCGGGCCGTGAAAGGTGTGTGACAGCCTTCCGGAGAAATGAGCACTGCGCCGATACCATTTCCAAGTGCATTTGAAGCACCATCAAAGTACAGGGTCCATCGGGATCCCTTTTCGGGTCCGTCATACGGTCCGTCACCTTCAATGTTGTCTAAATTCATGACGTCTTCGTCTGGGAAGTCAAATCTCATGGGTTGATAGTCTTCGATAGCTTGATGAGCCAGATGGTCAGCTAGTACACTCCCTTTTATAGCTTTTTGGGTGGTGTACTGGATGTCATACTCAGTTAGGATCATTTGCCATCTAGCTATCCTTCCAGATAAAGCGGGCTTTTCGAAGATATACTTGATAGGATCCATTTTGGAAATCAATAAGGTAGTATGAGTCAACATATACTGTCTTAGTCGGCGAGCAGCCCATACCAAAGTGCAACAAGTTTTCTCGAGCAGTGAGTAGCGAGTCTCACAGTCGGTAAACTTTTTGCTAAGGTAATAAATAGCATGCTCTTTTCGACCAGACTCGTCATGCTGGCCCAAAACACACCCCATTGAGTTATCCAAGACGGTCAAATACATGATCAATGGTCTTCCTTCGACGGGTGGCATCAGAATAGGAGGTTCTAACAAATACTCCTTGATTCTATCAAAAGCAGTTTGGCAATCGTCGTTCCATTCGACTACCTGTTCTTTCTTCAAGAGTTTGAAAATTGGCTCACAGGTAGAAGTCAGATGCGAGATGAATCTGACAATGTAGTTCAAGCGCCCTAAGAATCCTCTAACCTCCTTTTCAGTACGGGGAGCAGGCATCTCTTGTATTGCTTTCACTTTTGCTGGATCGACTTCAATGCCTTTGTTGCTTACAATGAATCCCAGGAGTTTACCAGACCTAACTCCAAAAGTGCACTTGCTTGGATTCAGCCTGAGTTTGTATTCTTTCAATCTGGCAAACAGCTTTTCTAGATGTTCAAGGTGCTCTTCCTCTGTTTGTGACCGAGCTATCATATCGTCTACGTAAACTTCAATCTCATGATGTATCATATCATGAAACAAAGCTACCATGGCGCGTTGATAAGTTGCCCCTGCGTTCTTCAGACCGAACGACATCACCTTGTAACAGAAAGTGCCCCATTGTGTGACAAAAGTTATTTTCTCCATATCCTCGGGGGCCATTTTGATTTGATTGTAGCCCTAGAATCCATCCATGAAGGAAAACACTTTGTTCTGAGTTGTATTGTCGATCAAAATGTCAATGTGCGGAAGTGGAAAATCATCTTTGGGGCTGGCCCTATTCAAATCCCGGTAGTCCACACACATCCTGACTTTGCCATCTTTCTTAGGTACTGGCACGATGTTAGCGACCCATTGAGGATAGGACGTAACAGCCAGAAAGCCAGCGTCGAATTGCTTCATCACTTCTACTTTGATCTTTTCAGACATGTCAAGCCTCATTCGGCGGACTTTTTGCTTGATCAGTGGACAATCCTCTCTGGTGGGGAGACGGTGAACCACGATGTCTGTGTCTAAACCCGGCATGTCTTCATAAGACCAAGCGAAGATTTCAACATACTCATTCAACAACTGTATCAGGCGTTCCTTGACACTTGGTTCCAGATTGGCACCCACTTGCACCTCCTTCCGGTCTTCCTCGGTCCCTAAGTTGACAGTTTCCAATGACTCTTCATGAGGTAAGATGGCCCTTTCCTCTTGTTGTAGAAGTCTGGCTAGTTCCCCTGGTACTTCACAACCTTCGTCATCTTCATACTCGGCTTGATTGACCAGATCTTCAGAGTTAGTGAAGGATATAGCAGAATAGTCACCCATGGAATCCGGAGTGGATGGGTACCTGCATTGGTGAGTGTGGGTGTGTGTAAGGGATAGCCATCCTTAAACAAAAAATGCAAAAGGAAAGAAAATGAACACAAGCAGTTTATCAAATGAAAAACGTCCAATGAATCATTAAACATGGCATATGGATATGAAAAATAATCAAAACCCTTACAAATGGACCTACATGCCCCGGGCAAGGCATGAGGTGAAAAGAGAGTGTACGGATTGTTTGAAAATAAATATTACAGACCAAATAGGAAATGTTTAACAGATAAATTACTGATGAATAAAAGTGATGGGGACAAAGTCTTTTGCCTCCCAGTTGCTCAATCCTCCTTTGACAGTTGGATAGATCCACTCTTCGATGTTGCTCTCTTTGTCTTCGTCCTCCAAAGCATTGATTCCGTAGGGAGAAATTTTGACTGGCGCTCTTTCAATCTTCGAACGGCGTATAGCTTTCTGGCCTGCGGTAGTGAACCCTAATCCAAATTTGTCGGTCTTATGTGGAATATCAGGTAACTGCCCCCATGCTGAATTCTTCCCCTCCTTTATTGCGGCCCTTGCCTCCTCCAGAGATGCCATCCTGGCCATCTGCCTCGGTGTCTCAGCTGCCAACTTTGCTACTGCTATTTCAGGAAGGACTTCTTCGAAGTGTTGAAAAGGCGTTTCAATGAACTCCCCTTCTACCTCCACGTACCGGAAAGAATTCAAGTGGCTAATCATGTACTCCTCTTCGCCATGGACAATAATGATCTTTCCCTTGACAGGATACTTCAACATCTGATGTAAGGAGGAGGTGACTGCCCCAGCATGGTGTATCCAAGGCCTACCCATCAAGCAAGAGTATGACGGACGGATGTCCATCACATAGAAAGTAGACTTAAACACCTCAGTGCCTATCTTGATGGGAATTTCAACCTCCCCATGGACCATTCTCTTCGAACCATCGAAAGCTCTGACAACAATATCACTCGGCTTCAACTCCAACCCTTCACAATCTAGTCGGTCCAAGGCCTTCTTAGGTAGTACATTCAGCGATGAACCGGTGTCGACCAAGACATGTGCGAGAGTAGTTCCTCGGCACTCGACTGAAATGTGCAAAGCATCATTGTGGTTTCTACCTTTAGGAGTTAGGTCGGCATCGAAGAACCCTAATCCATTGTCCGCAGTCAGACTAGCCACGCAATTCTGAAATTGATCTGCAGAGGTTTCCTGGGGCACATGGGCTGCCTTCAGGAATTTTTATCAGAGCTTTAGCGTGCGCTTCCGAGCAAAGTAGCAGTGCCAGCATGGAGATCTTTGAGGGGGTTTGCCCCAACTGTTCTACTACATCATAATCACTCCTTTTGATTATCCTCAAAATCTCATCCATTTCCTTCTTGGAGGTCTCCGGGATGACCAAGGGTTGAGCCCTCGTCCTGACGAGCTCATCTTGGATTCCCTTACCTTTGTCAGCAGTGGTAGGAGGGACAGTGCTAGGAACAACAACATCTTCAATCAAAGGGGTTCTAGCAGAGAGTTTTATTGGTGCAGGGATGACCTTGTCGGCAAATGAGGGTCCAAAGATTGCTCTTGGAGGGGCAATCTCTGGAGAAAATATTCTCCCGCTCCTGGTGATTTTACTCGTGCCTGCAAAGTTACCAATGCTGGCTTCTTCATCACCCGAACTTTCTTCAGTTATTTCGATTTGTTTAATACCATGATAGTAGACGTCACCGCCATAGTTCCATGGTATCGACTTCTTAGAAACATAGGGGACATGCCCTGGCATTGTTATCTTCAAAGGAACAGATTTCGTAGCTGGTGTAATCTTAACAGGCTTTTTGACGGCCTTGGAAAGATTGGCGTGAATGGTTATGATTGAGACATCTTCAGTATGAGTTGGAACAGCAGAAACTTTTTCAAACAAAATTTGTCGACTATCCATAAGGCCTTGGATGCCTTTCTTCAGTAACGGACAATCAAACGACAGAGAGTAACAACAATAGCAGTCTTCTTTACATCCCGGGAAGATCCCGACCCTTAACAAATTCAACTTGATGGTTAACAATGGAGTAATCAGATCATTGACATCAGCAACATACAAATCTTCTTCAATGGCGTTGACATTTCGGCCGTGCTTCGGCATGGGTGCAGATATCGCATTAGGCTTCTCCGGAACGTCAAACTCCACCTCCTTCGCCTCTATCAGGTCTTGGATTTTATGCTTGAGTGCCCAACAATCATTGGTGTCGTGCCCGACACTGTCAGAGTGGTAGGCGCATTTAGCATTAGGATGATAATGCGGAGAGGACGTATTCACATTCTTTGGTGCCTCCTTGATAGTGGCGAGATTCAACTTTAACAGATGGGGAAGCACTTGCGCTGGAGTCATATTAATATGGGTGAACTGCCGTTGTGGCCGTTCCACTCGTTGTTGATTTGGTCTGGACTGGTTATAGCGAGGCTGCTCACTTGAAGTGTTTTGAATCATTACGGCCCCCACGGTCGGCCGGCGCTCAGTCTTCCCTGCTCTTCTCTGAGAATATACCACAGCCGTTTCCTTCTTAAAAGGTTTCTTCTCAACACTTGCAGCAACACCCTTCTGAATCTTTCCTGACTTGATGCCGACTTCTATTCTTTCGCCTGTTAAGATCAAATCGGTAAACCCCGCGGAAGAGTTACCAATTAGATGATTGAAAAATGGCCCGGATAGGGTCCCTAGAAACATATCAACAAGCTCACGATCGGTTAAAGGAGGCTGCACCCTGCCAGCCAAATCCCTTCATTTTTGTGCATATTCTTTGAATCCTTCGCCTGTTCCTA
This sequence comes from Vicia faba, assembly GCA_948472305.1. Classification (NCBI taxonomy): domain Eukaryota; kingdom Viridiplantae; phylum Streptophyta; class Magnoliopsida; order Fabales; family Fabaceae; genus Vicia; species Vicia faba. The sequence goes on along the minus strand of OX451741.1, from coordinate 971,437,771 downwards.
GTGACATACCCTGAAGTTGGGTACGAGTAGGAGCAAGGTCAGAGTTATACTGATATTGTTTTTAAAAAGAGGTGGCCAAATCTTCCCAATTTCGGACGCTGGTTCCCTCTAGCTGATAAAACCACTCCAATTGAGCTCCAGAAAGGCTGTCTTGAAAGAAATGAATCCAAAGATTTTTATCTGCCGTATAGGGTTGAATCTTTCTTACGTAGGACCTGAGATGCATTTTTGGACAGGATAGCCCATCATACCTCACAAACACTGGCACTTTGAATTTTGGGGGAATCACAATCCCGGCGACCAAACCCAAGTCTTCAAAATCCAAACCCGGTACTCTTTGTAGCTCCATGGCGGCCAACCTATCTTCTAGCCCTTTGTATTTATCATCAGCTGGAGGGTATTGTTGATCAGAATAATCTTCATCCTCTTTGACTTCTTCTTCTTCCACCTCGGACTCAGAAGGTACCGCAGCCCCACCTCCTTTGCTGGTTCCTTCATCAGAAGTAGGAGGAAATTCAAGCACTCTCCGAGCTTCTCTGTCAAATCTTCTCCCCAAAGTAGCCACTCTGAGTCTCTTCTTCTTCTTTTTTACTGGGTCTTTATTCCCCAGCAAGGTCTTGAGATCCTCCTGACCTTTAGCCAAGGTTGTCAGGAGTTGCTGAAACTGTGCATTTTGAGCTTGTAGGTCTTTGACTGTTTGCTCGAGATCCATCCTACTGAAATAAACAGCAGACAGATAAGGAAACCTGGAGTGAGACCTGCTTATGCACATGATGAATGGTATGCTTATGGATGCAATGCATTCAAGGATTTAGGACATTCAAAATTGTTTCAGACAAAGAAGAACGCACGTCATATTAATAAGAAGAAATTTGTTAGTACATAAATGCCCCATGGGCCAAATATTACAAAATAACTTCTCAAGGCAAAAAGACATTGCGCATCCTCTTTGGTGCGATGTAGGTGTTGAGGGCCTCTTGCTCATGGAGTCGACGGGTAAGCTCTAGAACCTTCTTCTCACTAGCGTAGAAGCTAGCTTCAAAAGTATTCCGTTCCTCCTTGAGCTGAATCCAACTTTTCTGCATTTCCTCCCACGATGTAGGCATGTCAGGATGTAGGATGGTGTAGGGAACCTCTCCTTCCTTGACGGGCTCTTTAATCACAGGGAGAACATGAGGATAAGGCATCATCAGACGTTGGGCTCGGGCTCGTACCCACTTGAGATAAGGCTCAAGAGGGATGGAGTTCTTGTGTCCCAGAGTCCTACTATCAACCTTGTTGAGTCTTCCCCAAGCTCTGATGAATCTTTGGCGAAGTCCTTGCGCATCATTGTCGAAGTCAAAAACTAAGTTAGGAATCAACATGTCATGAGGGCCATCCCTCCGTGCATATCCAAATTGCCTCAAAGCTAGGCAAGGGTTGTAGGTGATACCTCCTCTAATTCCAAGTAAAGGAACATTAGGAAACTCCCCACAATGATCGACGATGATGACATTTTCTCTGGACCGAGAACACCAATGTACATCAGAGTGAGTAAGAGTCATCAACCGTTGGGACCACCTTGAGCCTTGGTCATTCTTCAAGACAGATTGTGGAAGGTGCGAAATAAACCACCTTGCAAGGAGAGGAGTACAACATATGAGAACACCCCTCTTTCTCATTTTTCGTGTGTAAAATGAGTGAAGAATGTCCCCAAGGAATGTTGGTATTGGATTTCTGGACAAGAAGATTTTGACGGCGTTGACATCTACCAATTGGTCAGGATTTGGGAACAAAACCAACCCATAGATAAGGAGTGCCACAATCTCTTCAAAGGCTTGTAGGTCCAATGAGTTCCAACATTCTTGTGCCTTCTCAACCAAGAATTTTGCTAAGAATCCTTTGACGCCGCTTCTGGTTTCCCAATTCCCCTTGATGTCGGATGGTTGTAGATGTAATGCTCGAGCAACATCTTCCGGCTTTGGTTCCTTTTCCGTACCGCTGAAGAGTAGTTGATTAAGGATAGGAATTCTCAGGAGTTGAGAAAACTCCTCCAAAGTGGGCACCAACTGGTAATCAGGGAAAGTGAAACAGTGGTGAAGAGGGTCAAAGAACTGGAATAGCACTTTCATCATGTCTTCTTCAATGTTGGTGTTGACTAAGCTGAGCAGTCTACCATGTCTTTCACTGAAGGATGAGCTTTCCGGAATTATTGAGGTGAGCTCCTTGAGTTGAGGAGAAATTCTCACAAGGTTGACTTGAATGGTGTTTCTGCGAGGAATTTCCATGACCTACAAAACAGGAACAAAGATGAAGATCCAAACCCTTGAAACGGTTAGTGAATGCATATGATGTTTTATGATGTTTTATGATGTACGCACAAAACATATGTACAAGCAAATCACACCAAACCCTAGTTTCAGGCTTGCATGGGGTTTCATAGGTAAGTACCCTCTTGAGTGTAGTTGGCTTAAAAACCTGTCCTATAAATAGTAATCGGGTTCTAAGGAGCTCAATATCACGGGATTGTTTTCATTGTTCATTGTTTTGGTTTAGCCACTTAACTAGCGACCAAAATATTCCAAGAAAACAACCCTCAATGAGTGTAGTATCGAGTATCTACCAACTTTGGACTGCACCAAAGCCGGTCATCTCACTACTCCTAATAAAAGGCCAAGATGGTCAAGTAAGGTTCTAGGTCATTAGTTCTTAGTGACATCACTCAGCGGCCCCGTACTCTCCTTGATTGAACTCAAGGGTTACCGGTACTCACAAATATGTCGCACTAATATAGCTATTCGACAATGACGCTTAAGGACTTCGACAAAGGTTTATCTGAGCTTGGAGGATGCCCAACAAGGTGGACAGTAAGACATTGGGACACAAGAATTCCACCCCCCTTGAGCCTTACCTCAAGTGGGTGCAAACCCGCGCCCAAAGTCTTATGATGCCTTACCCCTACATTCTCCCTGTGATCAAAGAGCCTGTTATGGAAGGATAGGTTCCATACACCCTACTACATCCTGACATGCTAACATCACTAGAATATTTGCAAAGGAGTTGGATACAGCTCAAGGGAGAACGCGATACATTTGAAGCCCAATTCTACGCCAGTGAGAAGAAGTTTTTAGAACTTACTCGTCAACTTCACGAAGAGCAGACTCTCAACACATACATTGCACCAAAGAGGATGTGCAACGTCTTTTTACCTTAGAATTTTGTTTTATTTTGCCCATGGGGCATTTACGTACTAACAAATTCTATCTTATTAATATGACGTGTGTTTCTTTTTTGTTTAAAACAAGTTTGAATTTTTGAATCCTTGAACGCATTACATGAATACATATCATTCATCATATGCATAAACAGGTCTTCACACCAGGTTTCCTTATCTCTCTGCTGTTTATTTCAGCAAGATGGATATTGAGCAGACGGTCAAAGATTTGCAAGCACAGAATTCACAATTCCAACAACTACTCATGGCATTGGCTAAGGGTCAGGAGGATCTTAAAGCTCTGTTAGAGAAGGAAAAAGAGAAAAAGAAAAAGAAGAGAGTTGGTGTGGCTACTTTGGGTAGAAGATTTGAAGGTCAAGCTAGAAGGGTCCTGGATTTCCCCTCAACATCTGATGAAGGGGTAGGAAAAGGAAAGGGAGATGCAGTGCCATATGAGTCTGAGGAAGAAGAAGAAGAGGAGGACAAAGACTATTCTGAACAGCAGTATCCTCCTGCAGATGAGAAATACAAGAATCTGGAAGAACGTCTGGCAGCCATGGAGGTACAGAGAGTGCCTGGGATGGATTTTGAGGAACTAGGGTTGGTTTCTGGGATTGTCATTCCCCCCAAGTTTAAAGTGCTTCTTTTTGCTAAGTACGATGGGGTGTCTTGCCCAAAGATGCACCTACGGTCCTACGTCAGAAAAATTCAACCATATTCTTCTGACAAAGACCTATGGGTCCATTTCTTCCAGGATAGTTTGTCGGGGACGCAATTGGATTGGTTCTACCAGCTAGAGAGGTCTGATGTGCACAATTGGTAGGTGTGATACGGTGGGAGAACTGACTGTGGTTTTGCGTTTGTTTTCGTAAATGTTTCGGTTGAGCAAGAGTCGCCACCGACTTTTTATTTTATCCTAAGGAAAGGTTTAAAAAGCACAGCAAAAACCTTTGAGATTTTTCTTGGGTTCGGGGAGTAGATTATAGAAAGGGAAGGTATTAGCACCCTTTCTATCCATTGTTATCCATGGGCTCTTAGGTACTTGCTTAGATCAACTTGCCTTGGTTTTCAATTGTTTTAAATGGTGCTTTGTGTGTGGCTTTGAAAATGTTTTGAAAAAGATGCCTTGTCTAGGCTACCCTTGTAACAATTCTTTACTCGAATGTTTTACGAAAGGTGTTTGTCTTTTTGAAAAGATGTTCCAAGGTTTTTTGAAAGTTTATTTTGAAAGTGTTTGTGGAATGTGGTTTTTGAAAAGAAGGCAAGTGTTTTCTTTTGCAAGTTTGACAAGTACTTAAGAGCTATCTACCCTAAAGTTCTCAAAGATTTTTGTTATGTTTTAATCCTTTTAACAATTTTGTTCCACCATTGCATTTGGTGGACAATCTTGTGTTAGGAGGTGAAAGGGACGGGCGCGGGTCATCGTTTAGACCATAAGTGCAATAGTGCTAAGTATCTTTGGGCAATTTTTCTTTGAAAGGGACTTGATCATTTTAGGCAACTTTTCGAAAGCGTCATCGAGGGACTATGATCATTTGATTTGTGTTTGTTTTACCCAAAGAAACCTAACATGCAATATGGCCCATTTATTTGAAGGCAACAAGTGGAATACCCTAGGGGTGCAAGTGTGATATGTGTTGTCCATTTTCATGCTTTGATTATCTTGAAATTAGGTCAAACTATTTTGTTCTTTTTATTTGCATACAAACCCTAATTCTAGCATGGTATATTTAGAAAGCATTAAAGTGCGAAAAGTAAAATTCCTACACTATTACAACACAATATGGGAAGGGGGGGGGGGTACAAATGTTCAAATGGGGGGATATTTAGACAAGGAATTTAAACCTAGCTATTACATCAATTTTGGAATATTTACAAGACAATTAATTACATAAATTAAATGGAAAATAAAATAAAGATACAAAATGCAAAAAGGGTTTTCATATGTATGGAAAAAAGATATTTTTTATGTCACATAAATAAAATGAACAAAATAAAAAAAATAACATTTTTGGAGTTTTTTGTGTTTTAAGGGTAAAACCCTAATTTCATTAAGTAAGTATATTAACTATTTAATATGTATAATATTTAATAATTATATACAAAAAATAAAATAAAATGGAGTATATTTATAAAAAGTATTTTTTGAAGTCAAATATTAATAAAAGAAAAATATGTAGGTATTTTTGTATTTTAACCTAAATATACTAATATATATATATATATATATATATATATATATATATATATATATATATATATATATATATATATATATATATATATATATATATATATATATATATATATATATATATATATATATATATATATATATATATATATATATATATATATATATATATTAATTTCTAAATATGTATTATATATATAAAAATAATAATATTTAATATTTATAAAAAAGGTATATTTTGTATAAAATATTTTCAAAAGAAAAAATGAAATAAAAATCAGAAATAAAATATATTTACATTATTTTTCTAGTTTTTTTCTAAATAATAGTATATATATATTTATGTACAAATGGTTTGTATAAACAAATAAATGCTTAAAAAATATAAAAATGGTGTAAAAATAATTTTTCATGTTTTTAATATTATTATCAAAAATAAATAAATCAGAATAAAAAGGGAAAAGTCAAAAAATCAATAAAATAAACAAAATGGGCTCAGGGGGTATGAAAGCAAAAATGTGGTGTAGAAAGAAAATAGCACAGAAGGCCCAGCCCACTAAGCCTTTCTTCAACCTTCAGCCAAAAAATGTTCCAAAACGCGCGCCTGTAACTCAAGTTCAAACATCTGGATTCTTTGATCTTTTGCACAAACTCACAACATAAGAAATGTTAAGCATTGAATCACGATTCTAAATATATAAAGAACTCATCCTAACTCTCAGAAATGAGAGAGAACTTTGACATTCCCAAATCCTGACCTAACTTTTCTTCCATATTCAAACCTTAAATTATCACAGCTCAAGCAAAATAAATGAAAAGTAAAAGCATGTACAGATTCAGGGGCATGAGTAGAACACTTCTTATTCACAAACCTAGAGCTAATGATGCCTACACTAAGAGTTAGAAGTTCAAAAAGATACTTGTTCAGTTGAAGTTCTATCTGGCAATGGGGGAGCTTTTAGGGCAAGATGATGATCTGTATAGCTTGCCTGAAGTGTGGTGATGCTATTCCAATGCTTACTTTGCTTTGAAACACCTTGAATTGAGCTATGGACCTTCAACTGCAAAACAAGAAAGTGAAAATGGTGGAACTGGTTAGAGGAGTTACAGGTCGTGTTTCGTGTTTTGGTTAGCTTCAAATGATGCTAGGGAATGTGTTTGATGAGCTTTTAGCAAGAGAGCATGAGAGGGATGAGAGTTGGCACTCAAACTGCAGACCCTGCCCTGTTTTTGCAGTTTGAGAGTGATTCTGGGAATGGGAGTGTTTGGGACCTTGTTTGCTCGTGTTCTAACTTGGGTTTGATGATTAGAATGTGTATAAAATATTTGCTTAGGCTTCTTTTTGCTGAGATCAAAGTTATGTTGTGTTATGCTAAGTTTCTTAACACTTAAGCAAGCAAAGACCACTTGAGTTTCTAGGCAGGTAGATCCCCCCTAAACATGCTGCAAAACCTCTCCTTGATCAGTGTGATTAACTCATAAACTTGTGCCAATTAGATTTGATCTGTACTTCTTGGATTTGCATTATGACACAAAGCTTGCTTTTGCAAAAATGGCTATTTCACTTTTTCCATTTATGGCTTAATTCAACATGTAATGCTTAAACTCATGAAACAAGGCCTTAGCACAATGAATATGCATTAAATTATTGAGTGTTGGATGGTTTAGAGGCCTGTAATGTAGCATAAACCAAGCTGACTTGAAAATGCATAAGTTATGAACATGGAAATTGGTCAATTCAAAAGTGAGTTTTTGCCATATTGCAAAATTCGATTCTCTCAAGTCATGAGGTTGTTTGATGAGTTCTTGGACATTTTGGAAAGCTTGGAATGTGTACTACAATCCATCCTTGAAGTGAAAATTGAAATTCCAAGTGGAAGTACATGGAAAATGGTCTTGAAGTTAGGTAGAAAACCTTGCCAAAATAGGTCAAAATTTCACTAAGTTAAGAATGGTTTAGTACCCTTATTCCAAAAATTGTAACTTGAGATACAAGCCTCTTTTGGGAAAACTTTGTGAATCAAAGTTGTAGATTATGCACCAAGATACAACTTTCATGTTTTGACTTTTTCTTGAATCCAAATAAATCTTGGTGAGAAGGTGGGGCAAAGTTGGGAAAAAATTAGGGTTTTTCATAACTTAGAAAAATTCTAAGTTATGAAAATTTCTCATTTCAAACCCTAATTTGCATTTTTTTGATTTCTTGGTGAACAAGTTTCATGATTTGGCATGTTTTGATGAAAAATGAATCTTGACCCTTGATTTTGACCAAAAAGTCAAAGTTTGACTTTTCAGTATACAGTCAAAATTTATCAATTGACTGGGAAATTCAACTGTCAATCTTGTGCATTTGGGATCTTTTGAGCTTGTTGAGCATGTCAAGATAATTCCATGGTATCCTTGAGTCCATATGTGAGCTTGAATTGCCATTGGTTAGGTCAAACAGTCAAAAATTGCCTTTGTGCAGTCAAAACCCTAAAAATGACCATTTTGCCCTTTTGGTGATCTGATCAAATTTCTTGTGGAATTGTGATCCAAACTTGATCAAATGGTCCATGTGAGTTCATAATGTTGATGTGGGTCAATTTTCATGAGGTTTGACTGTCAATTGGCCACAGTTGACTTTTTCCCCAATACAATTGATTTCTAGGTCAACTGTCCAATTGACTGGGTAAAACTTGGAATCAAGACTTGAAACTTGATGTGGATAAACTTGGGAGTCCAATATGAAGCATGAAAGTCATCTTAGGCAATTTAGGTCAAAACATCTTTGTGCAAATACAAACCCTAATTTGGGTCAACAGTGCAAGGGGAAGTCTTGAGCAGATGAAACCCTAACTGGATCTTGATCTCCAAAGGTTTTGAGAAATCAATGAGAAATGGGAGGGCAAATTTTGGGGTACAACAGTAGGATTTGGCTGCTGCCTTCTACAAGCAGTATCAGTATAATGCGGACTTAGCACCAACCCGTACTCAATTACAGAGTATGGGCATGGTCTCAAATGAAGGCTTTAAGGAGTATGCCCAGAAATGGAGAGACTTGGCGGGACGAGTTCAACCACCTCTATCTGAGAGGGAGCTAGTAGATATGTTTTTGGGGACTCTGTTAGGTCCATTCATTAATCACCTGATAGGAAGTTCGTCTGCGGGGTTCACAGAGTTGATTCTTACTGGTGAGAGAGTTGAAGCCGGCATCAAGAGCGGTAAAATTCAAAAAGATACATCTGCTTCCGCTGCCATCAAGAAGACTTTTCTAGCAAAAAAGGAAGTATCAGCTGTCTACTCCCAAAGAGGTCAAGGAAGAGTTAAGCGCCGACCAGCGGTGGGGGGCGTAATGATTCAGAAGTCTGCAGCTGATCAGCCCAGAAATAATCAACCCAGAACCAACCAAGCAAGGGTGGAAAGGCCTGTGCGACAATACACCCGGATAAACATGACTCCTGCTCAAGTTTTACCCCATCTCTTGAAGTTAAACCTTACCACCTTGAGAGAGGCCCCGAAGAATCCAAATACAACTTCTCCTTTTTACCACGTGAACGCCAAGTGCGCTTATCATTCAGACAACATAGGGCACGACACCAACAATTGTTGGGCCCTCAAGAATAAGATTCAGGATTTAATAGATGCTAAGGAAGTGGAATTCGACGCCCCTGAAAAGCCGAATGTGATCTCTACTCCAATGCCAAAGCATGGCCACAATGCCCATGCTGTTGAAAAGGATCTTTTTGTTGCTACTGTTGATGATTTGATGACTCCGCTACCAATAATCAAGTTAAATTTACTGAAGGCTGGGATTTTCCCAGGTTGTGAAGAAGATTGCTGCCTTTGTTCATCCTTACCAACTGACTATCCGTTGTTGAAGTTAGGCATCCAACGCCTAATGGATAATCAAGAAATCCTTTTTTAGAAGAATCCTGTTACACCGACTCCTGTCAATGATGTTTTGATAATTACCATATCCACCAATCTTTCCAAGGTCTCCAAAAGACCTGTTAAGATTACATCCAATCTGAAGATTGCACCTCTGAAGGTAACTATGTCGGGGCCTATCCCGTACAAGTCCAACAAATCAATACCATGGAACTATGGTGGAGAGATCTTCTACCACGGTAAAAAACAAATTGAATTAACTGAAGAGAGTTATGATGAAGAGACTTCCGACATTGGAAACATTTCCAGAACGAGTAAAATCACCCGCAGTGGAAGAATTTTCTCTCCGGAGATTGCCCCTCCAAAGGCGATCTTCGGACCCTCAGCCGCTCCAAAGGTTACCCTTGTACCGATCAACATATCTGCAAGAACTCCAATCATTATTGAAGAAGTTGTAACTCCTGTGGTTGTCCCCTCTGCTGCTGCTGATGATAGAGGAAAAGGGAACCAAGAAGCGCCCGTTAGGACGAGGGCTCAACCACTGGTCATCCCTGATACCTCTCAAAAAGAAATGGAAGAGATTTTGAAAATAATCAAGAAAAGCGATTATGATGTTGTGGAACAACTGGGGCAAACCCCCTCAAAGATCTCAATGTTGGCCCTGCTGCTTTGTTCAGAAGCTCATGCTAAAGCTCTAATCAGATTTTTGAAGACGGCCCACGTGCCACAGGAAACCTCCGTGGATCAGTTCCAGGAATGTGTAGCTAGCCTAACAGCTGAAAATGGTCTTGGATTCTCCGATGCTGATTTAACATCTAAAGGGAGAAAACATAATGACGCTTTGCATGTCATGGTGGAATGCAGAGGGACTACTCTAGCTCACGTTCTGGTTGACACTGGGTCATCTTTAAATGTCTTGCTGAAGAAAGCATTGGACAGATTGGACTGTGAAGGTTTAACCCTGAAGCCCAGCAATATAATTGTCAGAGACTTTGATGGTTCTAAAAGGATGGTCCACGGGGAGGTGGACATCCCGATTAAAGTAGGAACTGAAACCTTTAACTCCACATTCTATGTGATATACATTCGTCCTTCCTATTCTTGCTTGTTGGGAAGACCCTGGATTCATAATGCTGGAGCCGTCACTTCTTCTCTGCATCAAATGCTCAAGTACCCTGTCCAGGGAAAAATTATAACAGTTTATGGCAAAGAGGAGTACATGATAAGCCATCTAAATTCTTTCTGCTATGTTGAATTGGATGGTGAATTCATCGAGACCCCTTTCCAACACTTTGAGGAGGTAGCTCAGGAGATTGCGGAAACCAAGATAGTGACTTCTGTACCCATGATTACCAAACCTGTGCCTCGGATGTCATCCCTCAAAGATGCAAAGGTTGTGATTGAAGAAGGAAGAAGCACAATCTGGGGGCAGCTTCCCGATTTTCCTTTCAAATCTGATAAATTCGGCTTGGGTTTCACTTCGTCTAGTCAGAAGGCTGTGCGTCGCGCCCGGGCTGGGGGGCCACCAGTGAAGATCACCCATCATGGAGTCAATGCTTTGGAGGATGGTGAAGAGGAAAGCAACCTAGAAGACTAGATTTTCCCTACTGTTGAAGGAGGACTGTGCAACTGGGAGGCAAAGGACTTTGTTCCCATTACTTTCATAAATCAGTAATTTATCTTTCAAACATTTCTGTTGGTTTGTAATAATTCTTAAACAATTCATACACTTTTAGCCTTGTGCCTTACCCGAGGCACATAGGTCCATTTGTAAGGGTTTGATTTTTCATCTTCATATGCCATTTTAATGAATCATGGACGTTTTCACATATAAACTTTTGTGTTCATTTTATTTATTTTTACATTTTATTTTGTTTAAAGGTGGCTATCCCTTACACAAACCCACACTCACAAATGCAGGTACCCTTCCATTCCGGATTCCATGGGTAACAATTCTGTTATGGCCTTCAGTGACTCTGAAGATCTGGTCTACCATGCCGAATACGAAGGCGATGAAGACTGTGAAGTGCCGGGAGAATTGGCTAGTGTTGTACCCCAAAATTTTCCCTCGTATTTTTCCATAAGAAATCACAGCTTCAGACGTTTCCTGATTTTTCAAACTGGCTCAAGAATCAGTCAAACAGACTTTTCTCGTCAGTCAGACAGAATTAGGGTTTCCATTGGTCTTCATGGATCTAGAACAATTCAAACAGTTTGCGTAGGGTTTGGTTGATTTTGGCTCAACTTTGATCAGGCGAACGCTTCTTTGGCATTTGATCAGGAATTAGGGTTTTTATGCGCGCATTCTCAGAAAGAATTAAATCCCCACAGTGCTTTTCAAGTTGTTCCGAGATATGGGCTGAGACATTTGGATTGAATTCGCATTGTTTGACTTAATAATTGAAAAGATGCATTTGGATTGAATTTGCAGTGTTTGGTTAAAATCAGTAAAAGGAGAAACGTCTGGGCAGTTTGTTGTGATTGACTGTGCATTGATTTGGATGTTGGAAGCGCCAAGTTTATTAATTGATCAATGCTGAAACAATGTTTATTTAATTATTTATTATTCTGAGATTAAATAGTTGGAATTTATTTTCAATTATTTTAATTTAAAGAATTATAAATAATAAAGTAAACAATTGAAAAGAAGAAAAGAATTAATTGGATAAAAGGAATTTTTATTTCATCTTTAAATATTTGTTACAATTGTTATTTAAATACAAGTATTCGTTTACAAAGTATTTACAATAATAATATTACATTTATTTAAATTTAAATAAAACTATCCTAATATTTTTCTAAGTCTTCAATTCTTCATCCTCCATCTGTTGCTTTTCCTCTCCATTTAATTTTTATCTGCGAAAGAAAGAAGAAAAGTCAAAAGCAGAGAAAAAATAGTTAAAGTAAACAGTCAAAAAAGTTTCATCATTAAAAACAAATGGCCGGAATCAGTTTTACCCTCTTTGCAAATCGCGGGATTTCTCCCAGTTCACAAAGAAGGATGGAAGGCTTGCAATGAAACATGAATGCACAGAGTTATGAGTTTTGCACAGATTCAAAATTCTTAAGCATGCTGCATAGTTGAAAACCAACTGCATAGTTCAAAACAAGCAGCATATGCAAGCATAAATCCAAAAGCAAACTAAGTCCCAATGTCAAAGCAAATTGTCAAAAAGCTGCCCAAAAGATACCCAAGATGCCAAAACTGTCACAAAGAAGCAGGCAATATGGAAAAGAGATAAAATATGCAGGACTAAGCTACTTATGCAAGCAACCTATTTTCATTTCATCATTTCAGCCATTTGCTTTTTCAGAAAAGACAAATGTAAACCATATTGAATGTTTAAAATTTGTCAGGAGAGAGAAGAAGAGAGGAAAAGAATGGGCTTACAGGTTTAGGCATGAAGACAAGATATATAAAAACAAAAACTGCAATAAAACAGTGAGGCAGAAGGCAGAGATATGAAGAAATCAGAATGCAAACAAAACTGTCCATAAAAAGGAACATAATTATCTTTCCACAAAAGCCTCCAACACGTTTCAAACCCTGCAAGAAAAACTAGTTCACAACACTAACTGTCCAAGCCTAAATAAGCCTAGCAGCCTTGACCATCAAATACCCTGCATTCAACAAGCCTTAAACCAGTCCAAGAAGAATAACCAAAAAACTGTCCAAGTCTCAACAACCAGCAAACCTGTAAGTTCACACTTAAACCAAAACCATGTCAAAACTCACAAACTTCTTGCCCAAACCTGTGACCAACTTACAAGGAGCCTAAACCTGCAATACACCAAAAAACTCACAAATCATCCTCAACCTGATAAACCAGTAAAATATCAAGCCTAAGCATCAAACAGAAATTAAGCCTTATCTACTGCAAACAAACCACTGTCAACCCAAAACTGAAAACAGCATAAGCACCAAAACGCCTAACCTCAAACACATAGCCAAAACCTTCATCTGTCAAGCCACAAACCTGCGTTCCAAGACAACACAAACCATCCCAAACCACCACAAAACATCATCCATGTCAAACTGTCAAGCCTAAGCATTCAAGGCAACAAAAAGCCCTCAGAAAATATTCATCATTGGGCTATCAAACACACCAACCAACACATCCAGGCATCAAGGCATATCAGAGCATCAAGCAAAGCAAGCTAGGCAACCAAGTTCAGCAAACAAATATACAAGGCATCGAGGCAACCAGAAGAAAGAGGATAAAGAAGCAAACAGAAGCGAGGCAAGGATATAGAAGAGTGTTGTACCCCAAAATTTTCCCTCCCATATTCTTCAAAATTTGCCAAGTCAAAGCTTCAAAATTCTCCAAGGGTTGCACAGTGCAAGGGCCTCCTAACAGTCAAAAACTAGGGTTTTGGTTCTGACAAAGAAAATGAAGTTTCCAAGGGTCCAATCAAGTCCCACATGCCTATAAACATGGTCAAGCACCCTCATGCCAAGTTTCAAGACTTTCAGCACAAAATTGCACAGTCAAAAACCCTAATTGCACTACAATCAACTGTAGGGGCAAAATGGTCATTTGACAGTCAAAAGTTCAAATTTTTGGTCAACATCTCATTTTGAAGCCACAAACATCATTTGATCAATTCTTGATCATGATTCTCAAAGCTTGGCTCAAAAAGTCTCAAGATGCAAAAGTTTCCATATTTGGACAGTTGAAAAAGTCAACTGTAACTTGACCAAGGCATAACTTCCACATGGATTATCAGAAAAATTCCATCCAAAGCTCATTTTGAAGAGAATGACATTTTCTACAACTCCTCTTCACACTCCAAGTCCAAGAAATGCTCTCACAAAAAGTTATCAATTTCAACATTATAGGTCATTTTCAAAAGTCAACAAAAAGAGACTTTAAGTCAAAGGCCATAACTTGAGATTGGTAAATCAAAATGACATGGGACCAAAGGAATTGGTTAGAGGACTCAAATACCTTTCCAAAATGTCTAAGAACATGAGCAAAGCTTGAAAATTGAGCAAGCTATGCCTTGTGGAAGTTGAGAAATTTTTGGATATTTTGAAAAGTCAACATTGCTTCAAATGACCTAAAAATGCTAATGGGCCTCTTTTTCTTCCACAATTCATCATCCAAGGCATGTGCACGACCATTTGTCCCAAAGGGAAGTTTTTTTATCATTTTTATTTTATTTATTTGAATTTTTAAATGCTAGAAATTCATTTAATTAATTAAAATATATGAAAAATACTAAAACTAGGTTTTCAAATCTTTTTGTGCAAGACAATCACTCATGATTCACTAAGGATTTCGTGCATACCAAAAAAGGAAAGAATTGGAGCAAATTGACATGATTCTTCATGAAGAAATATTGAAAAAGATCCTTAAGAATCAAATCTTGAAAATCATGAAAGCAAAGGTTTTGATTTGGTTTCTTTGACCTAAAACCTTCACACATATATACATAATGAGACCTAATGCAAAGAACCTCCCAGCTGCGCCCCATCTCAAGAATCAAACTTGCAATTTTATCAAAAAAGTTCAAAACTGAAAGTGGCCTTAGAGGACGATTCATAGGCAAAGATTAATCCTAATAGCTTGCAAAAGTGTTACTGAAGCTAACTGAATAGTTTTCCACGCGCATAGCACCCTGAATTGGTATACAGAACTCAAAATTTTTCATATAATATGCATATTCGTGTTTTGATTTTCAAGCATTCTCATTGCATTTTATTTATGGATTTATACTAATTGGACCTTTCTGAAGCTAACCAGATGATTTAATTGAGTTTTTATGCATTGTATGAAGAATCACCATGAACGATTATTAGGGTTCTTCAAGTTTCAAATTGGGAACTTTCACCTACTGTAAAATTGAGACACCTCAATACCATGGTTGAATTCAGAAAGCTTGGATGATTCTAATGCAATGCTCGCGCCTAATTTATATAGCACCATAGCCTATTCGCTATTATTGAAAAGCGCATGTTTTGGGGGGGTTCAAAACCCCCGCTAATTCTTTTTCATGTTTCAGGAAAATGCAAGCCATGGAGAAGACGATGACGTGTGGGATAGCAAGTGGCTCATTTAAATTTTCGCGCGAAATTCCCCACTAACTTTTGTTTATATTATATTGTTCATTGGCCAGATAATAAACAAAACGCGTGAATAGCTCCATTGGTCAGGCTTGGCGTTGGTAATCTCTAGGACCTGGGTTCGAACCCCAGGTCCCCTTCCCTTTCCATAATGTTTTTCATAACATCTTCCCATGTAGCTCATGCCCTGATGACCATCCTACGCCCATGATCTCAATATGCCACTTGTCCCACAATCTCCATCCAATGGCCAAGATCTGAGGTCTATGGAACGCTGCAGTCAACGCACACACATGCTAGCCAAAAAGTCAGACAAGGCCTTGCAAAGATGGGCCTAAAATGCTAGGAATACACCTCCAATTGGGGACAGAACCCCCTAAGGTTTTGCAATTCAATTTTTTTATTTTTATTTTTATTTGTTTCAATTGTTCTTTTTTAATTCTTTAATTTAAATTTCGAATAGGCAGTCATCATTTAAATTTATTATGAATATTGATGATTTATTCTGAATAGGCAGTCATCATTTTTGTCGAGGGTTTGTGGGACCTCTTTCTTTTTGATTTTGTTATCCCTATTTTTTGCCTGAACTGTTTCCTTTTTTGGAATTACAGTCAGCGGGATGCCCCAGTTTTGTAAGTCTTCTTCGTTGGCTTTGACTTTTTGGGCTTTTTATTTATGATTTTTTTGTTGATAATGACTGCCTGTCCTTATGATTATTCGGAACCATCACTGTCTTTCTTCGTTTTGTAAGGATCTCTTTTTGGTGCCATTCATTGTGCACTTGGATCAACTGAGAAGACTACCCTGCCCCGGGTTATGATTAAGGGTTTTAAATTTCGAAAAGAAAAACTCCTACTTCTTTGGCTCAGAGGGGTTGGCGAGGGATTATCATCCTTATTACTCCAGTGTTTGGGAATTGAAACAATGCCTGTACCTCATCAGTGGGGTCTGTTCAAAAGCATACTGTAGATTATGGTATCGTTTTCGTCATCCTCCCTCAAGAGGCTCAGAATTATTAACCAAGAGTTGATCATCAGAAAAAATATGAAAAGAAATTTGAACATAGTGAAAATAATTGTATTAATTCCCAAAACAGACATATGCGATGCATTGATAGAATAAAAGGGTTTGCTATGACATTAATTGTTTGTATAAGCAAAGAAAAATACAACCCAAAAATTCAAATAAACAAAAGGTCTTCAACGATTGGGTAACGGAGCAGTGATTATGTTCGGAGTCTCTGGCACTTCAAACTGAATCTCTCCGGCGTCAATCATATCTTGGATCTTGTTCTTGAGAGGCCAGCAGTTGTCTGTAGTATGCCCCGGGCTATCTGAATGATATGCGCACCTATCGTTGGGATGATAGTTGGGAGCCGAAGTGTTCGGATTCCGAAGGGGAGCCCTTAAGGTGATCAGCCCTGCCTTCAACATTTGTTGTAGTGCTTGATCCAGCGACATGTTGAGTTTGGTATACTGTCGTTTCTCCTTGCGCTGCTGCCCCTGTCCTTGTTGAGCAGGTCCGGGATTGGAGATCTGGATTGCCCCTACCTCATGACGGCTCTTTTTACCGTGTACATCATTGGATTCTTTCTTTCCCTGATGAGGCTTTTTATCAGAAGGTGCAGCCTCTTGAATCTTCCCAGACCGGATACCAGCTTCTATTCGCTCTCCAGTCAAGATAAGATCTGTGAATCCAGCAGACGAATTCCCAATTAGGTGGTTGTAGAATGGACCAGACAGGGTCCCCAAGAACATATCGACAAGTTCCCGATCAGTCAGAGGTGGTTGTACTCTTCCAGCAAGATCCCTCCATTTCTGCGCATATTCTTTAAAACCTTCACTTGATCCTAACGACATACCTTGGAGTTGGGTACGCGTAGGGGCAAGGTCGGCATTATATTGATACTGCTTGTAGAAAGCAGTAGCCAACTCCTCCCAGTTACGAACTTTGGTCCCATCTAGCTGATTGAACCATTCGAGATGAGTCCCTGAAAGACTCTCCTGGAAGAAGTGGATCCATAAATTCTTGTCCACCGTATATGGTTGAATCTTCCGAACATAGGACCTTAGATGCAGCTTGGGGCAAGACGCCCCGTCATACTTAGTAAAGGATGGTGCTTTGAACTTCCGAGGAATAACCACACCAGTTGACAAACCCAAATCTCCAAGATCCAGCCCAGGTACCTGTTGGATCTCCATAGCATTCAGCCTATCCTCCAACTGTTTGTACTTGTCCTCAGCCGGAGGGTACTGTTCGTCGTCGAAATCTATTTCATTGTCAGAGACCTCTGGACTGGGCACCCTTTCCTCTTGATGACTGCTTTTTCCCACAGATGGAGTTGTCCTCTCAGTTTCAATTTGCGGTGTATTCCCAGATCTGCGTCTAGGGCTGAACAAAACAGTCCTCTTCTTCTTCTTGTCCTTCTTCAAGAGCACAGCCTTCAGGTCTTGTTGCCCCTGGGTCAAATTCATGATCAGCTCTTGGAACTGGGCATTCTGAGCCTGGAGGTCCTTGATAGTCTGCTCGGCTGATGATTCAAGATTCATGGCGATCGGTTGAAATAAACAGCGAGGAAGGGTAAGCAACCTGTCAAAGGGATACCTGCAATGCAATGAGATGTATGACATGCATGTAATGATTTCAAGGATCTCGCAGGGGAAACAGAGAAACTTGTTAGAGTTGGAAACTGGCAACTTGATTGAAGGAACTTCCTGTTGTTGAGAGTCCTTCTTCAAGGGTCAAAGGCTCACCATATCCAGTGGGTCATAGCCCCTGACAACCTTGGCTAGAGGAAAATAAATCCTCCTTGCCCCTTGCTGGGACAGTTGGTTCATCATGACCTGCATCACAAGCCCTTGAGATCCTTGAAATGGGTTAGGATGTATGCAATGGTATGATGTCATGCTATGCATGGGGTGATGTAGGTAAACCCTGTTATGAGTCCCAATTAAGGACTATAAACAGACCCTGCAAGAAATTCAGTACCCTGTTATGAGTCCCAATTAAGGACTATAAACAACCCTGCAAGAAATTTAGTACCCTGTTATGAGTCCTAATTAAGGACTATAAACAAGACCTGCAAGAAATTTAGTACCCTGTTATGAGTCCCAACTAAGGACTATAAACAAGACCTGCAAGAAATTTAGTACCCTGTTATGAGTCCCAACTAAGGACTATAAACAAGACCTGCAAGAAACAAGTGTCAGGTAACAAGCACGCAGATAGTCAAGTACGAAGGCACACCAGTCACACAAAAGAGCCCTTAGGGTTTAGGCCGGCATGGGGTCTGGGTATTACCCTCTTGAAGTTGGTGAGTTCAAACTGTCCTAATCAAAGTAACCGGGTTCTAAGGTTCCCAATATCACGGGATTGCTTTCATTGTTCATCGTTTCGATTTAGCCACTGAACTGGCGACCGAAATATTCCAGGAAAGCAACCCTCAATTGAGTGTAGTATCGAGTATCAACCAACCTCGGACTGCACCAAAGTCAGTTATCTCACTACCCTAAAGAGGCCAAGATGGTTCAATTAAGGTTCCTAAGGTCTGTTGATGCTTCATGACACCACGTGGAGGCCCCGTACTCTCCTTGACTGAACTCAAGGGTTACCGGTACACACCAAAGTGTCACATCAACGTAGCAGACTGTTTCAACCATGTCGGTATACCCCGCACAGTTCCCTCACAGCCTTGTTGCTACTTTCTAAGAAGGTATCCCCAGATCCGGGTTAGGATCTATAGCACTCCCAAGCAACCCACAATAATAAAGCAAGCAAAGAAGACAATTGAAAACATAGTTATGACCTAGCCCTAAGGTATACCTCACTTTAAGTTTAAGTCCCCAGCAGAGTCGCCAGTTCTGTGATCGGTGGATCTGGAACTGACTGTTTTAAAGCTGGTTCGCGAAATGTCGCGGAAGCAAGAGTCGCCACCGTCTTTTATTTTCTCCAAATGGAAAGGACAAAAGCACAGAAAAATTCCTTAAAGAGATTGCTCTCGGTTCGGGAGGTAGATTATAGAAAGGGAAGGTGTTAGCACCCTTTCTATCCATGGTTATCCATGGGCTCTTAGATACTTGCTCAATGTGTTTTCAAAAATGTTTGCTTGCTTTTCAATGTGGGTTAACAAAGTTTCTTTGAAAAATTTCAGTTCGACTCGTACGTCAGAGTGTTTGAAAAATTTGCTTTGAAAGCTTTTGAAAAGTGTTGGTGTGAAAAGTCTTTGAATTTTTGTTTTGAAGAGAGCAAGTATCCATGAGTCGTCTACCTACCCTAAGGAATTCGTCTGTGTAAATGTCCTTTAAAGTAATGCCATCCCACCATTGAGAGGTAGGTAGCACCACCGTTGGAGGTGTTCGGGTCAATTCGAGTTTATAGGGACATGGTGATCACCAGAGCAATGGGAAGACACCTTAGAAGCTACCCTCACGCCAGGTTCCCGGATCATGAGGATTTACTAAGACATCCTCTACTCGACGATCACCTTTCGAAAGGCAAGGCAACAGTGAGGCGTACCCTAGGGGTGGTGTGTGCGATTCGTGTATCGTTTTCATTGATATTTGTCTTGTCATGTTCATTGGTGTTCTACGCTTGATTTTATTTTAAGTCCATACATTCTTTCATGCTTTTGTTAACAGTTAAAAGTTGCGGAAGAAGTAAATCTAAGACTATTACAAATGGCGCGGGTCCACATCGCCAAAATTAAACCGGACCCGATTTGACGGAAAGTAAATAGATAAAAGTGCGAGAAGTTTAAGTTACAATGCTTCGGGAGAGATACATAATGAATTAAGCGAAATAAACAAATGTGCGAATAAAATAAATTACGAACGAGGGCGTTGGACCCTTTTGCAAAATATTATTAATAAGGAATTAAAATTAAGAATTAAAAGAAAATGTTTTTTAGTATTTTTGTGTTTTTTGAGATTTAATAAAAAAGAATTAATTAAAAACCAAAATGAAATGTTAAACCTAGTTCTAATTATTTTTAAGTTTATTATGAAAGTATTAAAATTTAACCTAAATGCAACCCTAATTAGTTTACAAGTTTAATTATGAAAATAAATAAATCACTAATATTGTGGCAAAAAAAAAGGAAAATTAAAAAGAATGAAAAGTTATTAAACCTAATGCTATATTTTTGGATTTTAGTTATTAAGAAAATGTTGAAATTTTTAACTAAATGAAACCCTAATTTTTATGTACAATTTAATTATAAAAATAAATAAATAGATAATATTATGATAAAAGGAAAAATTAAAAAGGATAAAAATTAAGCCTAAATTCTATATTTTTTATGTTTTATTATGAAAGGAATTAAGATAAACCTAAATTAATACTAAATTAATTTACAAGTTAATTTATTTATGAAAATAATTAAACTAAATATTTATTATATTTTTCATCTTTTTCTGGTTTTTAGGCATTTTTTGTATTTAGCAAAAATAATTAATTAATTTAGAATAATAAAGGGAATAAAACAACAATTAAAAATAAAATAATAAAAAATATGGAGAATGCAAACCAGGGGGGTAGAAGTCCCAATTTAGGAGGTGTTGATCCAAGAATGCTGGCCCATTGACATTGAAATTCGTTGACTTTTCCAGGTTTGATGTGGCATGTTGACTGAGGCTTATCATACTCCTTGGATCTGGGCCATTGATCTGGTCATCAGGGAGAAGTGTCACGCTTGATGGTGAGGGACTATGGTGGTTGTCCACATAAGCGCTGCATAGGAGTTGGAATTGAAAAATAGCATGAAATATTATACAGACCTGGGAATCGAACCCAGGTCTTGCACCTCACCAGCCAACACCTGGTCCACTACGCCATTTGGTGTGTTGTTAATATGTAATAACAATTAAATAATATAAAAGAAAAGCAAAGTTAGTGGGAGTCAACGCGCCAATTTTTAAACCAACGAATCACTGGTTGACACGATGTCGTCTTCTTCGTCGTCCCCGTAAAACAAAAACAAAAGCAACGGTTTTATGCGCGTGGCCTTAGGGACGTTTTCAGAAAATAGCGATTAGAGCTATGCAACTCATAAATTAATCGTGACCATGCCTTCTTCTTCGTCCAAGCATGCCAAATTGAACGGTGGTGGTTTGGAGTCCTGATTTTTCCTCTTTGCAAAAGCCCTAAATTCAACCTCTGAAAACCCTAAATTTCACTCATGGCATCATCGTGTATGGCAAATAAAAATACAATTAAAGGTGCTGGTTAGCTTTAAAACATCCCAAGGAACAAGAATATATACTTAAAATGCAATGAGGATGTCTAAAACTGAAAACACGATCATCACTTTTTTGCTGTACAGGGAGGGTTCTATATACCAATTCCTGGAGTTTAAGTTGATGTTTTTGATTGCAATGTGATCAGGAGGACTTGAGGAAGCTATTAGAAAAACTTTTATGCCTTGAATCCACCTAGAACATTGATTTCAGTTTTTGAGTTTTATGGCTATTTTTTCAAGTTTGCAAAGTATTCTTGGGCGCAGCTTTTAGTGTGTGGGCATTAGGTTTTGACTCAGCACTTATGAGGGAAGGGAATTAGGTCATTAGCTGGCCTTGATCCATGCTTATGAAAGAATTAGTCTTAGGTCTTTCACCATTAACAAACTTTCCTTTTTTAAAGCAAAACCAAGACTTGGTGTACAACCTAACCCTAGCATGAGTTTGTGAGCTGGCCCATGATATATGGAAGCTATTCCAATTCAAATGACACTATTCCATTGATTTTTAAATTTTATTTGAATTTTTAAAGATTTAAAATGAATTAAATTATCAAAAATTAAATAAAATAGAAAAATCAATGTTTGATCTTGAAATTAATCATGGGACACGTGTGTGGCATGACAAGGCTGAATCAAGTGGAAGAAAGTGGGCCCTTTTGTTAAAAATTGAAGTTTCAAGGATAGTTGACTTTTGCCATTTCACAAAAATTTCCCAACTTCTCCAATGCATAACTTGCTCAATTTTTAAGCTTTTCTCATGTTCTTGGACTTTTTGGAAAGGTCTTTGAGTCCTTTAACCAATGCCTTTGGTCCCATGTCATTTTGATTTTCCAATCTCCAGTTATGGCCTTTGACTTAAAGTCCCTTTTTGTTGACTTTTGAAAATGACCTATAATGTTGAAATTGATAACTTTTTGTGAGAGCATTTCTTGGACTTGAAGTATGAATATGAGTTGTAGGAAATGTCTTTCTCTTCAAAATGAGCTTTGGATGGAATTTTTATGATAATCCATGTGAAAGTTATGCCCTGGTCAATTTCAGTTGACTTTTTCAGCTGTCCAAATAAGGAAACTTTTGCATCTTGATGATTTTCTGAGCCAAATTTTGAGAATCATGATCAAGCATTGATCAAATGATGTTTGTGGCTTCAAAATGATATGTTGACCAAAAATTTGAACTTTTGACTGCCAAATGACCATTTTGCCCCTACAGTTGACTGTAGTGCAATTTAGGGTTTTGACTGTGCAATTTTGAGCTGAATGCCTTGAAACTTGATATGAGGATGCTTGACCATGTTTGTAAGCATATGAGACTTGATTGAGCCTTTGAACACTTCCTTTTCTTGATCAGACTCAAAACCCTAATTTTGACTGTTTAGGAGGCCCTTGCACTGTGCAACCCTTGGGGAATTTTGTGACTTGGCTTGGCAATTTCTTGAAGAATATGGGAGGGCAAATTTTGGGGTATAACAGTTGCCCCTGTTCAATCTTCTTAGACCCGAGGATGCAGATTGGCGGACGTGCCTTTCGTAATCCGAGGGTAGAAGATGATTGGACACTAGAGTGCCCAGAAATTTGCGCTCACATAGTGGCAGTGATGGTGGAATGGGCTTATAGATGCCATCTGGGGGTTGATGAATAGGATGATGGGCTTATAGATGCCATCTGGATGTTGATCGCGTAGGAGCTTCCTTAGCGAGGACCTGCATACCTGCAAAGAAAAAATGAGTACCTGACACGTTGCAGGAGCTGATTTTTAGATGCCTGGTATAGATGTGTCCTGACTGGTTACAGGAGCTGAGTCTGGAGCTTCAAACGGCGATGAAAGAACCAGGGATGGTTACTACCTTAGCATGAATGGTAAGAGAACCTTGGGCGACTTTAACTTCAACAACGCTCGTTAAGAAAAATCTTGGGTGTCTTTAACTTCAACAACGCTTGTTGAGAAAAATCTTGGGTGTCTTCTACTGGAATAAGAATCAGAGAGATCTTAGGGTCGATCTGACTGAACCAGAGAGGCCTTTGACTGGGTAAGAATCAGGAAAATCTTAGGGTCGATTTAACTGAACTGGACAAGGTCTTGAAATATCTTCAACTGGATAAGCATCAGGGAGATCTTAGGGTCGATCTGACTGAACCAGAGAAGGCCTTTGACTGGATAAGAATCAGGAAAATCTTAGGGTCGATTTAACTCAACCGGTCTAGGTCTTGAAATATCTTCAACTGGATAAGCATCAGGGAGATCTTAGGGTCGATCTGACTGAACCAGAGAAGGCCTTTGACTGGATAAGAATCAGGAAAATCTTAGGGTCGATTTAACTGAACCGGTCTAGGTCTTGAAATATCTTCAACTGGATAAGCATCAGGGAGATCTTAGGGTCGATCTGACTGAACCAGAGAAGGCCTTTGACTGGATAAGAATCAGGAAAATCTTAGGGTCGATTTAACTGAACCGGACAAGGTCTTGGAATATCTTCAACTGGATAAGCATCAGGGAGATCTTAGGGTCGATCTGACTGAACCAGAGAAGGCCTTTGACTGGATAAGAATCAGGAAAATCTTAGGGTCGATTTAACTGAACCGGTCTAGGTCTTGAAATATCTTCAACTGGATAAGCATCAGGGAGATCTTAGGGTCGATCTGACTGAACCAGAGAAGGCCTTTGACTGGATAAGAATCAGGAAAATCTTAGGGTCGATTTAACTGAACCGGTCTAGGTCTTGAAATATCTTCAACTGGAATAAGTGTCAGAACATCGCCATATCTGGTTTACATCTGGACTATATCTGGAAGGAAATCTGGAAGCAGTATCAGAACGTCACCATATCTGGTTTACATCTGAAACTATATCTAGAAGGATATCTGGAAGCAGCATCAGAACGTCGCCATTTCTGGGTCATATCTGAAACTATATCTAGAAGGAACTCTGGAAGCAGCATCAGAACGTCACCATATCTGGGTCATATCTGAAACTATATCTAGAAGGATATCTGGAAGCAGTATCAGAACGTCACCATATCTGGTTTACATCTGAAACTATATCTAGAAGGATATCTGGAAGCAGCATCAGAACGTCGCCATTTCTGGTTTACATCTGGACTATATCTAGAAGGAAATCTGGAAGCAGCATCAGAACGTCACCAAATATGGTTTACATCTGAAACTATATCTAGAAGGATATCTGGAAGTAGTATCAGAACGTCGCCATGCCTGGGTCATATCTGAAACTATATCTGGAAGGAATTATGGAAGCAGTATCAGAACATCACCATATCTGGTTTACATCTGAAACTATATCTGGAAGGAATTCTGGAAGCAGTATCAGAACGTCACCATCTCTGGGTCATATCTGAAACTATATCTAGAAGAGAATTGCGATAGTTGGTAGTAATCGCTTTTGTATTGATCTTTTTCCTGAAAAGGCAAAACATAATTGTATGCCTAATCATGATGCATGAACTGTATGTCTTCAAAATTAATGAAATTCGTGTAGTATGACGCATATGCATGCTATAATGTATGAAGATGTGATGTTTATGAATGTATATTTGTCTAAGAAAATAAATCCTTGACGGGTGCCGGGAAGTCGTATCCTGGGCTGATGTTGAGGAATAGATTTTGCTTCCGCTGGGGATGATAGTTGCAAGTATACCGGTAGGAGAAGATAACTCCGTTGGGAAATGAACTTGGCAAATGACGGATTCTGCGGGGAGAAAAGATACTCTAGTGACCATGCTGAGAAGCAATACTCTGTGGGAAGAGGGATGCCTTGCTGCGTTGTTGATAACTTGCTGAGGATACCGTTGTTATGTTGGAAGTATTGATGGACTTCGCTGGGGATAGGAAAGAACTACGTTGACGATGACCTTTCCTTGGCTTTTGGCTGAGGATAACCCAGTTATATCCTGTTGAGGAAATAACTCTTTAAACCAAGCCGGACGATGCGTTCGTGCTCTGCGAGAGGATAAGCTTCCAGAATCTACTGGGGATAAGCTTGCTGCTTGGGGATATGAATTCCAGCTTTCCTGGGGAGACTAGATTGGACTCTCCTGGGGAAGTATTGAACTGTGTTGGTTATGTTCTTCAACGGAACCTACCTTGATACCCTGGAGGATAGAACAATCAGATCGCTTAGACCATCCATTATTGCCCCTGTTTCTGATGTGGGAGCGGAAGATACCTGTGGAGGTGCTTGATAGTTGTTGATGAGCAAACCTTCTTCTGGTAGGCAGGTGACAAGATGACAGGACATAGTCGTACGCTTTGATCCCTAATTTTTGCCTGGACCGCCCTTTCGGGTTTTCAGTCCACCGGGATACCCATTTTTGCTCAGGCCGCCTTTTCAGGTTTTCGACTTGCCGGGTGTACAGATTTTTCATTTCATCCCTTCATTTTGCCCGAGCCCTTTTGGTTCGCCGGGAAGCCCTTATTTTTGTCTAGGTGTGTCAACCTAGCGGGTCTTTGATTTTGCGTAGTATTTTTTCGACTATGTCCGTGCTTTCAGAATGTAGGGAGGTGCCCCTGTCAGTAGCATTGTGTAGCCATATTACCAGAAGATGTCTGATCGTGCAAGATTTGTTGCTGGAATTCCTGTCCAATGCCCCAAGTGACTTAGGCGGAGATTTGCCTCAGGCTTTTTGGCCTTTTGAGAGATTCTCTGGATCTTGACTTAACTGCCCCAGATGGTAGACCATGATCATGCCGTGTCCCTTGATTGGAGATACTCTTGTTCATTAGACTTTCGTCATGCGAATTTCTATGCTGTTCAAACAAAAAGTCATATGCAAACAAAGTTATGTTAAAAATGCAAAGCTTATGTCTGTCTCGAAGATTTTGAAAATGCATTCTTTTTCATAAAACAAGTAAATGTTTGTAAAAACATGATGTCAACTCCGTATTTACCGTAGGCCTTAAGGAGTCAGGATACCTTTCGTAACAGTATGCTTTCAAACTAACCCATGCTTCAGCTAGGACTTTTAAGGGTTATAACGTGGCCTGGTTCACGGTTTAAGAAACAAAGGATAAAGGCTCAAATTATTTGTACCCACCCGCTCTTCGTGATGTTCTCCAAACCTAAACTCAGTTGATCATACGTTAGACCTATTTTGAGTCTTTGTTCTGATTTTCCAGTGATGGTTCGGATATTGATGATTTATTCTGAATAGGCAGTCATCATTTTTGTCGAGGGTTTGTGGGACCTCTTTCTTTTTGATTTTGTTATCCCTATTTTTTGCCTGAACTGTTTCCTTTTTTGGAATTACAGTCAGCGGGATGCCCCAGTTTTGTAAGTCTTCTTCGTTGGCTTTGACTTTTTGGGCTTTTTATTTATGATTTTTTTGTTGATAATGACTGCCTGTCCTTATGATTATTCGGAACCATCACTGTCTTTCTTCGTTTTGTAAGGATCTCTTTTTGGTGCCATTCATTGTGCACTTGGATCAACTGAGAAGACTACCCTGCCCCGGGTTATGATTAAGGGTTTTAAATTTCGAAAAGAAAAACTCCTACTTCTTTGGCTCAGAGGGGTTGGCGAGGGATTATCATCCTTATTACTACAGTGTTTGGGAATTGAAACAATGCCTGTACCTCATCAGTGGGGTCTGTTCAAAAGCATACTGTAGATTATGGTATCGTTTTCGTCATCCTCCCTCAAGAGGCTCAGAATTATTAACCAAGAGTTGATCATCAGAAAAAATATGAAAAGAAATTTGAACATAGTGAAAATAATTGTATTAATTCCCAAAACAGACATATGCGATGCATTGATAGAATAAAAGGGTTTGCTATGACATTAATTGTTTGTATAAGCAAAGAAAAATACAACCCAAAAATTCAAATAAACAAAAGGTCTTCAACGATTGGGTAACGGAGCAGTGATTATGTTCGGAGTCTCTGGCACTTCAAACTGAATCTCTCCGGCGTCAATCATATCTTGGATCTTGTTCTTGAGAGGCCAGCAGTTGTCTGTAGTATGCCCCGGGCTATCTGAATGATATGCGCACCTATCGTTGGGATGATAGTTGGGAGCCGAAGTGTTCGGATTCCGAAGGGGAGCCCTTAAGGTGATCAGCCCTGCCTTCAACATTTGTTGTAGTGCTTGATCCAGCGACATGTTGAGTTTGGTATACTGTCGTTTCTCCTTGCGCTGCTGCCCCTGTCCTTGTTGAGCAGGTCCGGGATTGGAGATCTGGATTGCCCCTACCTCATGACGGCTCTTTTTACCGTGTACAGCATTGGATTCTTTCTTTCCCTGATGAGGCTTTTTATCAGAAGGTGCAGCCTCTTGAATCTTCCCAGACCGGATACCAGCTTCTATTCGCTCTCCAGTCAAGATAAGATCTGTGAATCCAGCAGACGAATTCCCAATTAGGTGGTTGTAGAATGGACCAGACAGGGTCCCCAAGAACATATCGACAAGTTCCCGATCAGTCAGAGGTGGTTGTACTCTTCCAGCAAGATCCCTCCATTTCTGCGCATATTCTTTAAAACCTTCACTTGATCCTAACGACATACCCTGGAGTTGGGTACGCGTAGGGGCAAGGTCGGCATTATATTGATACTGCTTGTACAAAAGCAGTAGCTAACTCCTCCCAGTTACGAACTTTGGTCCCATCTAGCTGATAGAACCATTCGAGATGAGTCCCTGAAAGACTCTCCTGGAAGAAGTGGATCCATAAATTCTTGTCCACCGTATATGGTTGAATCTTCCGAACATAGGACCTTAGATGCAGCTTGGGGCAAGACGCCCCGTCATACTTAGTAAAGGATGGTGCTTTGAACTTCCGAGGAATAACCACACCAGTTGACAAACCCAAATCTCCAAGATCCAGCCCAGGTACCTGTTGGATCTCCATAGCATTCAGCCTATCCTCCAACTGTTTGTACTTGTCCTCAGCCGGAGGGTACTGTTCGTCGTCGAAATCTGTTTCATTGTCAGAGACCTCTGGACTGGGCACCCTTTCCTCTTGATGACTGCTTTTTCCCACAGATGGAGTTGTCCTCTCAGTTTCAATTTGCGGTGTATTCCCAGATCTGCGTCTAGGGCTGAACAAAACAGTCTTCTTCTTCTTCTTGTCCTTCTTCAAGAGCAGAGCCTTCAAGTCTTGTTGCCCCTGGGTCAAATTCATGATCAGCTCTTGGAACTGGGCATTCTGAGCCTGGAGGTCCTTGATAGTCTGCTCGGCTGATGATTCAAGATTCATGGCGATCGGCTGAAATAAACAGCGAGGAAGGGTAAGCAACCTGTCAAAGGGATACCTGCAATGCAATGAGATGTATGACATGCATGTAATGATTTCAAGGATCTCGCGGGGGAAACAGAGAAACTTGTTAGAGTTGGAAACTGGCAACTTGATTGAAGGAACTTCCTGTTGTTGAGAGTCCTTCTTCAAGGGTCAAAGGCTCACCATATCCAGTGGGTCATAGCCCCTGACAACCTTGGCTAGAGGAAAATAAATCCTCCTTGCCCCTTGCTGGGACAGTTGGTTCATCATGACCTGCATCACAAGCCCTTGAGATCCTTGAAATGGGTTAGGATGTATGCAATGGTATGATGTCATGCTATGCATGGGGTGATGTAGGTAAACCCTGTTATGAGTCCCAATTAAGGACTATAAACAGACCCTGCAAGAAATTCAGTACCCTGTTATGAGTCCCAATTAAGGACTATAAACAACCCTGCAAGAAATTTAGTACCCTGTTATGAGTCCCAATTAAGGACTATAAACAAGACCTGCAAGAAATTTAGTACCCTGTTATGAGTCCCAACTAAGGACTATAAACAAGACCTGCAAGAAATTTAGTACCCTGTTATGAGTCCCAACTAAGGACTATAAACAAGACCTGCAAGAAACAAGTGTCAGGTAACAAGCACGCAGATAGTCAAGTACGAAGGCACACCAGTCACACAAAAGAGCCCTTAGGGTTTAGGCCGGCATGGGGTCTGGGTATTACCCTCTTGAAGTTGGTGAGTTCAAACTGTCCTAATCAAAGTAACCGGGTTCTAAGGTTCCCAATATCACGGGATTGCTTTCATTGTTCATCGTTTCGATTTAGCCACTGAACTGGCGACCGAAATATTCCAGGAAAGCAACCCTCAATTGAGTGTAGTATCGAGTATCAACCAACCTCGGACTGCACCAAAGTCAGTTATCTCACTACCCTAAAGAGGCCAAGATGGTTCAATTAAGGTTCCTAAGGTCTGTTGATGCTTCATGACACCACGTGGAGGCCCCGTACTCTCCTTGACTGAACTCAAGGGTTACCGGTACACACCAAAGTGTCACATCAACGTAGCAGACTGTTTCAACCATGTCGGTATACCCCGCACAGTTCCCTCACAGCCTTGTTGCTACTTTCTAAGAAGGTATCCCCAGATCCGGGTTAGGATCTATAGCACTCCCAAGCAACCCACAATAATAAAGCAAGCAAAGAAGACAATTGAAAACATAGTTATGACCTAGCCCTAAGGTATACCTCACTTTAAGTTTAAGTCCCCAGCAGAGTCGCCAGTTCTGTGATCGGTGGATCTGGAACTGACTGTTTTAAAGCTGGTTCGCGAAATGTCGCGGAAGCAAGAGTCGCCACCGTCTTTTATTTTCTCCAAATGGAAAGGACAAAAGCACAGAAAAATTCCTTAAAGAGATTGCTCTCGGTTCGGGAGGTAGATTATAGAAAGGGAAGGTGTTAGCACCCTTTCTATCCATGGTTATCCATGGGCTCTTAGATACTTGCTCAATGTGTTTTCAAAAATGTTTGCTTGCTTTTCAATGTGGGTTAACAAAGTTTCTTTGAAAAATTTCAGTTCGACTCGTACGTCAGAGTGTTTGAAAAATTTGCTTTGAAAGCTTTTGAAAAGTGTTGGTGTGAAAAGTCTTTGAATTTTTGTTTTGAAGAGAGCAAGTATCCATGAGTCGTCTACCTACCCTAAGGAATTCGTCTGTGTAAATGTCCTTTAAAGTAATGCCATCCCACCATTGAGAGGTAGGTAGCACCACCGTTGGAGGTGTTCGGGTCAATTCGAGTTTATAGGGACATGGTGATCACCAGAGCAATGGGAAGACACCTTAGAAGCTACCCTCACGCCAGGTTCCCGGATCATGAGGACTTACTAAGACATCCTCTACTCGACGATCACCTTTCGAAAGGCAAGGCAACAGTGAGGCGTACCCTAGGGGTGGTGTGTGCGATTCGTGTATCGTTTTCATTGATATTTGTCTTGTCATGTTCATTGGTGTTCTACGCTTGATTTTATTTTAAGTCCATACATTCTTTCATGCTTTTGTTAACAGTTAAAAGTTGCGGAAGAAGTAAATCTAAGACTATTACAAATGGCGCGGGTCCACATCGCCAAAATTAAACCGGACCCGATTTGACGGAAAGTAAATAGATAAAAGTGCGAGAAGTTTAAGTTACAATGCTTCGGGAGAGATACATAATGAATTAAGCGAAATAAACAAATGTGCGAATAAAATAAATTACGAACGAGGGCGTTGGACCCTTTTGCAAAATATTATTAATAAGGAATTAAAATTAAGAATTAAAAGAAAATGTTTTTTAGTATTTTTGTGTTTTTTGAGATTTAATAAAAAAGAATTAATTAAAAACCAAAATGAAATGTTAAACCTAATTCTAATTATTTTTAAGTTTATTATGAAAGTATTAAAATTTAACCTAAATGCAACCCTAATTAGTTTACAAGTTTAATTATGAAAATAAATAAATCACTAATATTGTGGCAAAAAAAAAGGAAAATTAAAAAGAATGAAAAGTTATTAAACCTAATGCTATATTTTTGGATTTTAGTTATTAAGAAAATGTTGAAATTTTTAACTAAATGAAACCCTAATTTTTATGTACAATTTAATTATAAAAATAAATAAATAGATAATATTATGATAAAAGGAAAAATTAAAAAGGATAAAAATTAAGCCTAAATTCTATATTTTTTATGTTTTATTATGAAAGGAATTAAGATAAACCTAAATTAATACTAAATTAATTTACAAGTTAATTTATTTATGAAAATAATTAAACTAAATATTTATTATATTTTTCATCTTTTTCTGGTTTTTAGGCATTTTTTGTATTTAGCAAAAATAATTAATTAATTTAGAATAATAAAGGGAATAAAACAACAATTAAAAATAAAATAATAAAAAATATGGAGAATGCAAACCAGGGGGGTAGAAGTCCCAATTTAGGAGGTGTTGATCCAAGAATGCTGGCCCATTGACATTGAAATTCGTTGACTTTTCCAGGTTTGATGTGGCATGTTGACTGAGGCTTATCATACTCCTTGGATCTGGGCCATTGATCTGGTCATCAGGGAGACGTGTCACGCTTGATGGTGAGGGACTATGGTGGTTGTCCACATAAGCGCTGCATAGGAGTTGGAATTGAAAAATAGCATGAAATATTATACAGACCTGGGAATCGAACCCAGGTCTTGCACCTCACCAGCCAACACCTGGTCCACTACGCCATTTGGTGCGTTGTTAATATGTAATAACAATTAAATAATATAAAAGAAAAGCAAAGTTAGTGGGAGTCAACGCGCCAATTTTTAAACCAACGAATCACTGGTTGACACGATGTCGTCTTCTTCGTTGTCCCCGTAAAACAAAAACAAAAGCAACGGTTTTATGCGCGTGGCCTTAGGGACGTTTTCAGAAAATAGCGATTAGAGCTATGCAACTCATAAATTAATCGTGACCATGCCTTCTTCTTCGTCCAAGCATGCCAAATTGAACGGTGGTGGTTTGGAGTCCTGATTTTTCCTCTTTGCAAAAGCCCTAAATTCAACCTCTGAAAACCCTAAATTTCACTCATGGCATCATCGTGTATGGCAAATAAAAATACAATTAAAGGTGCTGGTTAGCTTTAAAACATCCCAAGGAACAAGAATATATACTTAAAATGCAATGAGGATGTCTAAAACTGAAAACACGATCATCACTTTTTTGCTGTACAGGGAGGGTTCTATATACCAATTCCTGGAGTTTAAGTTGATGTTTTTGATTGCAATGTGATCAGGAGGACTTGAGGAAGCTATTAGAAAAACTTTTATGCCTTGAATCCACCTAGAACATTGATTTCAGTTTTTGAGTTTTATGGCTATTTTTTCAAGTTTGCAAAGTATTCTTGGGCGCAGCTTTTAGTGTGTGGGCATTAGGTTTTGACTCAGCACTTATGAGGGAAGGGAATTAGGTCATTAGCTGGCCTTGATCCATGCTTATGAAAGAATTAGTCTTAGGTCTTTCACCATTAACAAACTTTCCTTTTTTTAAGCAAAACCAAGACTTGGTGTACAACCTAACCCTAGCATGAGTTTGTGAGCTGGCCCATGATATATGGAAGCTATTCCAATTCAAATGACACTATTCCATTGATTTTTAAATTTTATTTGAATTTTTAAAGATTTAAAATGAATTAAATTATCAAAAATTAAATAAAATAGAAAAATCAATGTTTGATCTTGAAATTAATCATGGGACACGTGTGTGGCATGACAAGGCTGAATCAAGTGGAAGAAAGTGGGCCCTTTTGTTAAAAATTGAAGTTTCAAGGATAGTTGACTTTTGCCATTTCACAAAAATTTCCCAACTTCTCCAATGCATAACTTGCTCAATTTTTAAGCTTTTCTCATGTTCTTGGACATTTTGGAAAGGTCTTTGAGTCCTTTAACCAATTCCTTTGGTCCCATGTCATTTTGATTTTCCAATCTCCAGTTATGGCCTTTGACTTAAAGTCCCTTTTTGTTGACTTTTGAAAATGACCTATAATGTTGAAATTGATAACTTTTTGTGAGAGCATTTCTTGGACTTGAAGTATGAAGATGAGTTGTAGGAAATGTCTTTCTCTTCAAAATGAGCTTTGGATGGAATTTTTATGATAATCCATGTGAAAGTTATGCCCTGGTCAATTTCAGTTGACTTTTTCAGCTGTCCAAATAAGGAAACTTTTGCATCTTGATGATTTTCTGAGCCAAATTTTGAGAATCATGATCAAGCATTGATCAAATGATGTTTGTGGCTTCAAAATGATATGTTGACCAAAAATTTGAACTTTTGACTGCCAAATGACCATTTTGCCCCTACAGTTGACTGTAGTGCAATTTAGGGTTTTGACTGTGCAATTTTGAGCTGAATGCCTTGAAACTTGATATGAGGATGCTTGACCATGTTTGTAAGCATATGAGACTTGATTGAGCCTTTGAACACTTCCTTTTCTTGATCAGACTCAAAACCCTAATTTTGACTGTTTAGGAGGCCCTTGCACTGTGCAACCCTTGGGGAATTTTGTGACTTGGCTTGGCAATTTCTTGAAGAATATGGGAGGGCAAATTTTGGGGTATAACACACACCGACACCTTTTCAAAAAGCTTTCGAAAGCAATTTTTCAAACACTCTTGAGGACCGATACAAGAGTCGAACTGGAATTTTCAAAGAAACTTTTTAAAACCCACAGTTGAAAAGCAAACAAACCATTTTTGAAAACACAAATGAGCAAGTATCTAAGAGCCCATGGATAACCATGGATAGAAAGGGTGCTAACACCTTCCCTTTCTATAATCTACCTCCCGAACCGAGAGCAATCTCTATAAGGAATTTTTCTGTGCTTTTGTCCTTTCCATTTGGAGAAAATAAAAGACGGTGGCGACTCTTGCTTCCGCGACATTTCGCGAACCAGCGTTAAACAGTCAGTTCCAGATCCACCGATCACAAAGAGAAAGAAGGATATACTAGGTTTTCAGTTTGTCATCATCAAACCAACAAGGGGCCAAAGAATACACAAACCAGGAATCCAAGCAAGCTAGCATCCAGTATCATCGAACCTCCACCGTCAAAGCCTCCACGCGCCTCCAACCCTTTCCTCCTCCGTCTCCAAAAGGTAGTACAACTTTCTTCCTTTCCTTTTCATACCTCAGCAGAAACACAATAATAAGTATAACATTAGAATGCGAAATCACAACATGCAAAACGAAAACCCTAAAAAAGATTGAAACACGAAATCTACCTTTTAAACTATTGCCTGGATGCTCCAAGGAGTGAAGAGGAAGGATGGTGGCATCAGTGGCCATTGGGCGAAAGAAGCTCAGAGATGAAGGCGCGAGAAAGACGAAGTGAGAACGATGAAAAACGGCGCTTCTGTCAAACCCAACCCTAATCCGTTTCCCCCAAAATGAAACAAACAATTAACCCTAAATACAAAATGTTATGAGACCTGACGGGCCTCGCCCCATTCTTGCACTAAGCCCAAACGAGTTTCATTAACCCCCCCCCCCCCCATCCTGCTTCTGATTGTTCTTGGTTTGGGCCCTAAAAAACTCTTTGGCCCATTCAATTTTCCTTTTACTTTTGTTTTAAACATTCATAAACCAAGATTTGATTTATCTTCCTTTTTATAATTCCAACTAGTATATACCATTTTTCATATATAATTTACTTAAATATATTAATTTTATTTATATTAATTCCTAATGAATAATACCTTTTTGTATATAATACATTATTTAAAATACACCATAAACATTTTCTTTTTCTCTAATTAAAATAATTTTATTTGTAAATAAACGCTAATACATAAAAATAATTCTTAAAATAATACTTTACATTAATACTAAAAAAATACATAAGATTTAGAATTATTTAAAAACACTTTTTTCTTTAAAACTTATTTTGAGTTATACCTAAATACATAATTTTTCTTTAAGTTAATACATTTCTTTTCTTAAAAATATTTTGTACATAAATAAATCAATACATATTTATTTTCTCAAATTTAAAACATTTTCCTTTCTTTAATTAAATTTTCTTACTTTGTACATATTTAACAAAAACATAAAAAAGAATAAATAAACAATACTTAATTTATTAAATTCACATTTCTCAACTTGTAAATAAATTACACTTACACCTACACAATACATTTTACATTTGATGCATTATACATTTGCTATTCTTACACTTTGCTATACATTGATTGCATTTGATCGCGATTCGATTTGGTTGTAATTATTTAAGTCTCATCCCCCTTTATGAATTTGTACCCCCACTCCCGGATACTATTTGTAATAGCGTAGACTTTAAAATTCCCGCAATTTACCGCTTTCGAATTATACCATGATTAGACCTAGGGTTTGCATGTACATAAAATCAAACGCTAGATAACCTAATACAAGACAAATACATGAAATCAATACACAATCACACTTGCACCCCTTAGGGTAATCCCACATGTTGCCTTCCAAAATGGGCCATGCTTGCACGTCGAGTTTCTTTGGCAAAACAAATTCAAATGATCATAAGTCCCTCGATGACGCTTTCAAAAGTTGCCTAAAATGGAATGATCATAGTCCCTTCAAGCAAATTGCCAAAGACACTTGGCACCATTGCATTCATGGTCCGTACGATGACCCGCGCCTGTCCCAATCACATCCTAAACGCAAGATTGCCCACCAAATTCAATGGTGCAACAAAATTGTTAAAAAAGGGTTGAAAACATAGAGAAAACCTTTGAGTACAATAGGGGTAGACAAAAATCTTAGTTACTTGAAATCAACTTGCAAAAACACTTGCCTCCTTTTCAAAACCACACTTCACAAACACTTTCAAAACCAACTTCCAAAAACATTTTGAAACATCTTTTCAAAAAGATACACACCGTTGTATATACTCAAACACGAGTCATTACAATGGTTGCCGAAACAAAGGCGTCTATTTCAAAAACATTTTCAAAACACACACACACACCACAATTTCAAGCAATCGAAAATCAAGGCAAGTGATCTAAAAACCAAGTAACTAAGAGCCCATGGATAACCATGGATGAAAAGGGTGCTAATACCTTCCCTTTTCATAATCTACCCCCCGAACCCACGAAACATCTCAAAAGGTTTTTCCTGTGTTTTTTTAACCTTTCCTTTAGGATAAAGTAAAAAGTCGGTGGCGACTCTTGCTAAACCGAACAAGTGCGAATACAAACGCAAAACCTCAAGTTAGTTCTCCCACCGTATCACAGAACTGGCGACTCTGCTGGGGATTGATTTAAAAGTGGGGTTACCTTAGGGTTTTTAGATCACCCTCTTGCATGATTAATTGTTTGCTTTACCTTTGTGGTTCTCTTGTTTGGGCTTGAAATCCTACACCCGAATTTGGGAAACATTCATAGATAGCAATACATTGTGGAAACTGTGCGGGGTATACCGACACGGTTGAAGCAATAACTATATTAGTGCGACATATTTGTGAGTACCGGTAACCCTTGAGTTCAATCAAGGAGAGTACGGGGCCGCTGAGCGATGTCACTAAGCACTAATGACCTAGAACCTTACTTGACCATCTTGGACTTTCATTAGGGGTAGTGAGATGACCGGCTTTAGTGCAGTCCGAAGTTGGTAGATACTCGATACTACACTCATTGAGGGTTGTTTTCTTGGAATATTTTGGTCGCCAGTTAAGTGGCTAAATCAAAACGATGAAAACAGAAAACAATCCAATGATATTGAGCTCCTTAGAACCCGGTTACTATTTATAAGACAGGTTTTTAAGCCAACTACACTCAAGAGGGTACTTACCTATGACACCCATGCAAGCCTGAAACTAGGGTTTTGTGTGATTTTCCTGTACATATGTTTGTGCATACATCATAAACGTCAGAAGTATCATATGCATATACTAACCATTTCAAGGGTTTAGATCTTCATCTTGGTTCTTGTTTTGTAGGTCATGAAAGTTCCTCGCAGGAAAACCATCCAAGTCAACCTTGTGAGGATCCCTCCTCAACTCAAGGAGCTCACATCAAGAATTCCAGAAAACTCCCCCTTCAGTGAAAGACATGGTAGACTACTCAGCCTAGTCAACACCAGCATTGAAGAAGACATGATGAAGGTTTTGTTCCAATTCTTTGACCCCCTTCACCACTGTTTCACATTCCCCGACTACCAATTGGTGCCTACTTTGGAGGAATTTTCTCAACTCCTGAGAATTCCTATCCTTAATCAACTACCTTTCAACGGTACGGAAAAGGAACCAAAGCCTGAAGATGTTGCTCGAGCACTACACTTACAACCATCCGACATCAAGGGGCATTGGGAAACTAGAAGCGGTGTCAAAGGCTTCTTAGCAAAATTCTTGTTTGAGAAGGCACAAGAATGTTGGAATTCATTGGACCTACAAGCCTTTGAAGAAATTGTGGCCTTTCTTATCTATGGGCTGGTCTTGTTCCCAAATCCTGACCAGCTGGTAGATGTCAACGCCGTCAAAATCTTCTTATCCAGAAATCCAATACCAACATTGCTTGGGAACATTCTTCACTCATTTTACACTCGAACAATGAGAAAGAGGGGTGTTCTCATGTGCTGTACTTCTCTCCTTGCAAGGTGGTTTATTCCGCACCTTCCACAATCTGTTTTGAAGAATGACCAAGGCTTAAAGTGGTCACAACGATTGATGACCCTCACTCACTCTGATGTGCATTGGTGCTCTCGGTCCAGAGAGAATATCATCATCGTCGATCGCTGCGGAGAGTTCCCTAATGTTCCATTACTTGGAATTAGGGGAGGCATTACCTATAACCCTTGTCTAGCTTTGAGACAGTTTGGATATGCACGGAGGGATGGCCCCCACGACATGTTGATTCCCGACCTAGTTTTTGACTTCGACAACGATGCGCAAGGACTTCGCCAAAGATTCATCAGAGCCTGGAGGATGCCTAACAAGGTAGATACTAAGACGCTGGGACATAAGAACTCCATCCCTCTTGAGCCTTATCTCAAGTGGGTACGAACCCGGGCCCAGAGTCTAATGATGCCTTACCGTCAAAGAAGGAGAGGTTCCCTACACCGTCCGATACCCCGACATGCCAACGTCATGGGAAGAGATGCAGAAGAGTTGGATCCAGCTCAGGGAAGAGAGAGATACTTTTGAAGCCAGCTTCTACGCCAGTGAGAAGAAGGTCTTGGAGCTTACCTGCCGACTCCATGAGGAAGAGACTCTCAACACCTACATCGCACCAAAGAGGATGCACAATGTCTTTTTACCTTGAGAAGTTTTTTGTAATATTTGGCCCATGGGGCATTTATGTACTGACAAATTTCTTCTTATTAATATGACGTGTGTTCCTCTTTGTTTGCAACAATTGTGAATTTCTAAAATCCTTGAATGCATTGCATATATAAGCATACCATTCATCATGTGCATAAGCAGGTCTCCACACCAGGTTTCCTTATCTTTCTGCTGTTTATTTCAGTAAGATGGATCTCGAGCAAACGGTCAAGGACTTGTAGTCTCAAAACGCACAGTTTCAATAACTCCTGATGACCTTGGCTAAGGGTCAGGAGGATCTGAAAACCCTGCTTGGGAACAAAGACCAAGTAAAGAAAAAGAAGAAGAGAGTCGGGGTGGCTACCTTGGGGAGAAGGTTTGCAGGTGAAGCCAGAAGAGTGCTTGAATTTCCCCCTACTTCTGAGGAGGGAACCAGTAAAGGGAATGCGGCTGCAGTACCTTCTGAGTCTGATATGGAAGAAGAGGGGGCTGAAGAGGACGAAGACTACTCGGATCAACAATACCCGCCCGCCGATGATAAGTACAAATGTTTGGAAGAAAGGTTGGCAGCTATGGAGCTGCAGAGAGTTCCAGGCTTGGATTTCGAAGATTTGGGATTAATCGCTGGAATTGTGATCCCTCAGAAGTTCAAAGTACCAATTTTTGCCAGATACGATGAGCTGTCTTGCCCAAAAATGCACCTAAGGTCATACGTCTGAAGAATCCAACCTCACACTTCTGACAGAAACCTTTGGGTACACTTCTTTCAAGATAGCCTGTCTGGCACTCAGTTAGACTGGTTTTACAAGCTGGAAAGATCAGAGATACGTAGTTGGGAGGATCTGGCGGCCGCTTTTTATCACCAATATCAGTATAACTCTGACCTGACACCAACCTGTACTCAGCTACAGAGTATGGGGATGGCCTCAGGTGAGGGATTCAAGGAGTATGCCCAAAAATGGCGCGATTTGGCTGGAAGGGTGCAGCCACCTCTTTCTGATAGAGAGCTTGTTGATATGTTCCTGGGGACCCTGTCTGGTCCATTCTTTAACCACCTGATCGGTAGCTCCTCCGTAGGGTTTACTGAATTAATTTTGACTGGCGAGTGGGTAGAGGCCGGTATCAAGAATGGGAAGATTCAGAAGGAGGCCTCTGCATCTACAACTGTTAAGAAATCATTTCCGACGAAGAAAGAAACGGCTGTTGTGTACTCTCAGAGAGGAGCAGGAAGAAGTGAGCGCCGATCGACTGTGGGGGCCGTAATGATCCAAAATCCATCAAACGATCAGCCTCGCAATAACCAGTCCAGACCTAAACAGCAATGGGCAGAACGGCCACCACGGCAGTTTACCCGTATCAATATGACACCTGCGCAAGTTCTTCCACACCTGTTGAAATTGAATCTCACCAAGATTAGGGAAGCACCGAAGGTTGTGAATCCTGCTTCACCGCACTATCATCCCCATGCTAAGTGCGCCTACCATTCCGATAGCGTCGGACATGACACAAATGATTGTTGGGCGCTCAAAAATAAAATCCAAGACTTGATAGATGCGAAAGAGGTGGAGTTCGATGCTCCAGAGAAGCCGAACGTGATATCTGCTCTGATGCCGAAACATGGTCGAAATGTCAATGCTATTGAGGAAGATTTGTATGTTTTTGATGTCAATGACCTGATGACTCCACTGTTAACAATCAAGTTAAACCTGCTAAGAGCCGTGATTTTCCCGGGATGCAAAGAAGACTGCTACTGTTGTTACTCTCTGCCATTTGACTGTCTGTCATTGAAGAAAGGCATCCAAAGCCTGATGGACAGTCGACAAATTCTGTTTGAGAAGATTCCTGCTATTCCAACCCCTACTGAAGATGTCTCAATTATCACCATTCACGCCAATCTTTCCAAGGCCATCAGAAAGCCTGTTAAGATTACATCAGCTACAAATATTGTTCCCTTGAAAATAACTATGCCTGGGCCTGTCCCCTACAGTTCTGACAAGTCAATACCATGGAATTACGGTGGAGACATCTATTACCATGGTGTTAAACAAGTTGAAGTGACCGAAGAAAGCTCTGATGAAGAGGATGCCAGCATTGGAAACGTTGCTGGTACAAGCAAGATCACCCGGAGTGGGAGAATATTTTCTCCAGAGATTGCCCCCCCAAGGGCAATCTTTGGACCCTCAGCTGCTTCCAGAGTTAATCCTGCGCCAATAAAACTTTCCGCTGAAACTCCGTTGATTGAAGAAACTGTTATTCCTGTTGTTGTCCCTCCTTCTCCAGTTGATAAGGGAAAAGGGGTCCAAGATGAGCTCGTCAGGACGAGGGCTCAACCTTTGGACATCCCGGAGACCTCTAAGAAAGAGATGGAGGAGATCCTGAAGATAATTAAAAAGAGTGATTATGACGTGGTAGAGCAACTGGGGCAAACCCCCTCGAAGATCTCCATGTTAGCATTACTGCTTTGCTCTGAGGCACACGCTAAAGCATTGAT
This sequence comes from Vicia faba, assembly GCA_948472305.1. Taxonomy (NCBI): domain Eukaryota; kingdom Viridiplantae; phylum Streptophyta; class Magnoliopsida; order Fabales; family Fabaceae; genus Vicia; species Vicia faba. The sequence goes on along the minus strand of OX451741.1, from coordinate 971,396,677 downwards.
AAAATTCCTAAAGGCAGCCCATGTGCCCCAGGAAACCTCTGCAGACCAATTCCAAAATTGTGTGGCCAGCCTTACTGCAGACAATGGATTAGGTTTCTCTGATGCTGACCTAACTCCTAAAGGTAGAAACCACAATGATGCTTTGCACATTTCAGTCGAGTGCCGAGGAACCACTCTCGCACATGTCTTGGTCGACACCGATTCTTCGCTAAATGTACTGCCTAAGAAAGCTTTGGACCGACTGGATTGTGAAGGTTTAGAGCTGAAGCCGAGTGATATTATTGTCAGAGCTTTCGATGGTTCGAAGAGAATGGTCCATGGGGAAGTTGATATTCCCATCAAGGTGGGCACTGAGGTGTTTAAATCTACTTTCTATGTGATGGACATCAGTCCATCATACTCTTGCTTGCTAGGTAGACCTTGGATCCATCATGTGGGGGCTGTCACCTCCTCCTTGCATCAGATGTTGAAGTAACCTGTCAAAGGAAAAATCATAACCGTACATGGTGAAGAGGAATATATGATCAGCCACTTGAACTCTTTTTGGTATGTAGAGGTGGAAGGGGAATTCATTGAAACACCGTTTCAGCACTTCGAGGAAGTCTCTCCTGAAGGGGCAGTAGCAAGAGTGGTGGCCGAGGTACCGAAGCAGGTGGCCAGGATGGCATCTCTGAAAGACGCAAAGGCTGCATTGAAGGAAGGGAAGAGCTCAACGTGGGGTCAGTTTCCCGATATTCCTCACAAAACAGACAAGTTTGGTTTAGGATTCACTGCTGCGGGGCAGAAAGCTATGCGCCGCTCAAAGATTGAAAGAACGCCTGTCAAGATTTCCCCTTATGGAATCAACGCTTTGGAGGTTGAAGACGAAGAGGCCAACATTGAAGATTGGATCTACCCAACCATCGAAGGAGGACTACGCAACTGGGAGGCAAAGGATTTTGTCCCCATTACTTTTATTAATCAGTAATTATCTGTCAAACATTTCCTGTTGGTTTGTAATATTTACTCTTGAACAATTCGTACACTACTTTTTCACCTCATGTCTTTCCCGGGGCATGTAGGTCCATTTGTAAGGGTTTTGATTATTTTCATATCCATATGCCATGTTTAATGATTCATTGGACGTTTTTCATTGATAAACTGCTGTGTTCATTTTCTTTCCTTTTTGCATTTTGTTTGTTTAAGGATGGCTATCCCTTACACACACCCACACTCACAAATGCAGGTACCCATCCACTCTGGATTCTATGGGTAACTATTCTGCTATGTCCTTCAATAACTCTGAAGATCTGGTCAATCAAGCTGAGTATGAAGATGGTGAAGGTTGTGAAGTACCGGAAGAGCTGGCCAGACTTTTACAGCAAGAAGAAAAGGCCATCTTGCCTCACGAAGAGTTGTTGGAAGCTGTCAACTTAGGAATAGAGGAAGACCGGAAGGAAGTACAAGTGGGTGCCAATCTGGAACCGAGTGTCAAGGAGCACATGATACAGCTGTTAAATGAATACGTTGAAATCTTCGCCTGGTCTTACGAAGACATGCCTGGGTTGGACACCGATATAGTAGTTCATCATCTGCCTACCAAGGAAGATTGCCCTCCGGTGAAACAAAAGGTCCGCCGGATGCGTCCAGAAATGTCCGAGAAAATCAAAGCCGAGGTTATAAAACAATTTGATATCGGATTTCTAGCGGTAACTTCTTACCCTCAGTGGATTGCCAACATGGTGCCAATACCGAAGAAGGATGGTAAGGTCCGAATGTGTGTTGATTACAGGGATTTGAATAGGGCGAGCCCTAAGGATGATTTCCCTCTGCCTCATATCGAAGTTCTGGTTGATAACACTGCCCAGGATAAAGTTTTCTCCTTCATGGACGGTTTCTCCGGTTATAATCAGATCAAGATGGCTCCTGAAGACATGGAGAAGACCACTTTTGTTACTCAGTGGGGTACCTTTTGCTACAAGGTCATGCCTTTTGGGTTGAAAAATGCTGGGGCAACCTACCAACGTGCCATGGTTGCTTTATTTCATGACATGATCCATCATGAAATTGAAGTATACGTCGACGATATGATTGCAAGGTCCCAAACTGAGGAAGAACACCTTGACCACCTACAAAAGCTGTTTGACCGTTTGAAGTTGTACAAGCTGAGGTTGAACCCAAACAAGTGCACCTTTGGGGTGAGATCTGGAAAATTGTTAGGCTTCATCGTAAGCGACAAAGGTATTCAAGTAGATCCTGCCAAAGTGAAAGCCATACAAGAGATGCCGGCTCCCAAGACAGAGAAAGAAGTCAGAGGCTTTCTAGGACGGTTGAACTACATTGCCCGATTCATCTTGCATCTAACCGCTACTTGCGAACCAATCTTCAAGCTGCTGAAGAAAGATCAAGTAGTACGTTGGAACGACGAATGTCAGGCCGCTTTCGAAAGAATCAAAGAGTATCTCCAAGAACCGCCCATTCTTATGCCACCGGTTGAAGGAAGACCTCTAATATTATACTTGACAGTGCTTGACAACTCAATGGGGTGTGTGCTGGGGCAGCATGACAAGTCTGTCCGAAAAGAGCACGCTATTTATTACCTTAGAAAAAAGTTTACCGACTGTGAGACCCGATACTCACTGCTCGAGAAAACTTGCTGCGCTTTGGTATGGGCTGCTCGCCGGCTGAGACAGTATATGTTGACTCACACTACTTTGTTGATTTCAAAAATGGATCCAATCAAGTACATATTCGAAAAGCCCGCCTTGTCCGGAAGAATATCAATATGGAAAATGATCTTGACGGAATACGACATCCAGTACACGACTCAAAAAGCAATCAAGGGAAGTGTATTGGCAGACCACTTGGCACACCAGGAAGTGGACGATTACCAACCAATGAACTTTGAATTTCCAGACGAGGATATCATGGTAGTAACTGATTGTAAAGTACCTGGACCGGATGAAGGACCTGAGAAAGGATCTCGATGGTCAATGCACTTTGATGGGGCCTCGAACGCTTTGGGTAATGGTATCGGCGCTGTGATCATATCCCCTAAAGGCACTCATACTCCACTCACTGCCCGTCTATGTTTCGACTGCACCAACAATATGGCAGAGTATGAAGCATGTATCATGGGTCTTCAAGCTGCAATTGACTTAAGGATCAAATTTCTGAGTGTCTTCGGAGATTCCGCTCTCGTGATCAATCAGATCAAAGGCGAGTGGGATACGAAACACCCAAATCTTATTCCTTACAAGGAGTATGTGCTGACATTGGTTCCCAATTTCGAAGAGATAACATTTGAACACTTCCCGAGAGAGGAGAATCAGTTAGCAGACGCGTTAGCTACGATGTCTTCTATGTTCAAAGTCAAATGGGACAATGAAGCGCCCCGGATCATTATTTGGAAGAAGGATGAGACTGAACATTGCTGTGATCTCAAGATCGAAGAAGTAACAGAAAAACCCTGGTATCATGAAGTGAAGAGGTACCTTGAAGCTCAAGAATATCCCGAAGGCGCATCTGTTAATGACAAGAAGTTTCTGAGAAGGTTTGCAGCAAAATTCTTCCTCAGCAATGGCATTCTCTACAAGCGAAACCATGATTCAACCTTACTGCGTTGTGTAGATAAGGCTGAAGCAGAAAAGATCATGGCAGAGCTGCATGAAGGTACCTTTGGAACATATTCCAGCGAACATACCATGGCAAAGAGAATCCTTCTGGCGGGATATTTCTGGTCCACAATGGAAGCCGATTGTTACCAGCATTCCCGGACCTGTCTGTTGTACCCCAAAATTTTCCCTCCCATATTCTTCAAGAAATTGCCAAGCCAAGCTGCAAAATTCCCCAAGGGTTGCATAGTTCAAAGGTCTCCTATACCGTCAAAACTAGGGTTTGTGTTCTAATCAAGAAATTGAAGGTTTCAAAGGCCCAATCAAGTCTCACATGCCTACAAATATGGTCAAGTATCCTCATATCAAGTTTCAAGGCATTCAGCTCAAAATTGCACAGTCAAAACCCTAAATTGCACTACAGTCAACTGTAGGGGCAAAATGGTCATTTGACAGTCAAAAGTTCAAATTTTTGGTCAACATATCAATTTGAAGCCACAAGCATCATTTGATCAATGCTTGATCATGATTCTCAAAATTTGGCTCAGAAAATCATCATGATGCAAAAGTTTCCTTATTTGGACAGCTGAAAAAGTCAACTGAAATTGACCAGGGCATAACTTTCACATGGATTATCAGAAAAATTCCATCCAAAGCTCATTTTGAAGAGAAAGACATTTCCTATAACTCATCTTCATACTTCAAGTCCAAGAAATGCTCTCACAAAAAGTTATCAATTTCAACATTATAGGTCATTTTCAAAAGTCAACAAAAAGGGACTTTAAGTCAAAGGCCATAACTTGAGATTGGTAAATCAAAATGACATGGGACCAAAGGCATTGGTTATAGGACTCAAAGACCTTTCCAAAATGTCCAAGAACATGAGAAAAGCTTAAAAATTGAGCAAGTTATGCCTTGTGGAAGTTGGGAAATTTTTGGATATTTTGAAAAGTCAACTTTGATCCAAATGACCTAAAAATGCTAATGGGCCCATTTTTCTTCCATGATTCATCATTCCAAGCATATGCACGACCACTTGGCCCAAAGGGAAGTATTTTCTCATTTTTTATTTATTTATTTGAATTATTATTTATATTAATTCATTTAAATTATTTAAATACATGAAAAATATCTAACTTGCCCTAACAAATCTTTTTATACATGTTTTGCCATCAAGATTTCGTGCATATGCTAATTAGGAAAGAATTGGATTGATTGGCATGATTTTGACACAAGAACACATGGAAAAAGATTTAAAAAGATCCTTAGAAAATCAAAATTCAAAGTCCATGATTTCAAGAGATTTGATTGAGTTTTGTTAACCTAATACCTTCCATACAAATACCTGATCACAAACCTAATGCCAGGAGAAAAAAAGATGCTTTAAAGAACCATTGGCAAACTTGGAAAATTATTGAAAAAAGTCAAAACTGAAATCATCATTCGAGGGCGACTCAAAGCCTAATTTTCATTCCAATAGCTTGCTCAAGGTCTATTGAGCGTATTCCAATCATTAACATCCATTCAGACTCCAAGAATCGGTAACATGAACCGGAACTGTATCAAACAAATTTCATAATCGTACATTCCATTCTATGCATTATTTGTGAAATATATTACTTGATTCATGTTCATAACGAAGTTTTGAAGCTAACCAATACCTTTAATTGTATTTTTATTTGTCATACACGATGATACCATGTTTGAGATTCTAGGGTTTGCAAGCTTCAGATTGGGGCTTTTCACCCAAGGCAAAATTATGACTCCAGACCAAGACCATTCTACTCAGCACATGGAGACGAACAGGAAACACACATCGCGCTCAATTTATGAGTGCCTAAAACCTATTCGCTATTTTTTCAAAACGTCCCTAAAGCAACGCGTCTAAAACCGTTGCTCAATGTTTTATATTTCAGGGAAGGTGGAGAAGATGATTACATGTCACACGCTGACTGGCTTATTCAAAATCTCGCGCGCATTTCCAAGCCATTAACTCACTTTCTTTTTTATTATTTGTTTGTCTAATATATATAAAACGCGTTTGGTTGGCACAGCTGGTCAGAGAAAACATTGGCAAGGCATATGACCTGGGTTCGAGTCCCAGGTCTTCAATATTCTCATTTATTTTTCTTCAATTAACGTTCACGTGCAGTGCTGAGGTGAGGGATCATGATACACCTCTTAATCCAAGCGTCCACGCGTCTAGCATATCCAGATCAAAGGATCAAGGTTGATGAACACGCTAAGCCCTAGTCCACGCACCACATGCTAGTCAGAAAAGTCAAAAAGATCAAAGCTTATTGGGCCAGAAACCTTGGGCTATACCTCCAAAATCAGGGGCAGACCCCTTTGGTTTGCACTTTCTTTTCATTTTTTCTATTTTTTTTCTATTCTTGTTTTAATTCTTATTTTTATTTTAATTACTGTTTATTTAATTAATTATTTTTTTACAAAATACAAAAAAATGCCTAAAAATCAAAAAAGATAAAAATGTAATAAATAATTTTTATTTCTAATATTTTCATAAATAATTGTATGTAAATTAATTAATTTAAATTAGGTGCTTTAACTTTAATTCTTTTAATAAAAATACAAAAAATGCCTAAAAATCAAAAAAGATAAAAATGTAATAAATAATTTTTATTTCTAATATTTTCATAAATAATTGTATGTAAATTAATTAATTTAAATTAGGTGCTTTAACTTTAATTCTTTTAATAAAAATATAAAAAATGTAGAATTAGGTTTAATTGATAATTTTTATTCCTTTTAATTTTCTTTTTTTTCCATAATATTATTTATTTATTTATTTTTATAATTAAATTGTACATAAATAACTTAGGTTTAAATTAGGTCAAAGTTCAATATATTTTTATAACAAATTTAAAAGCTACTAGAATTAGGGTTTGCATTCAATGTTAATTTTCATTAATTCTTTTTTTCTATTAAATCTTAAAACACTAAAAAAATACCAAAAACATTTTCTTTTAATTTTAATTTTAATTTCATCATATTAATTTAATTTTGCGAAAGGGTCCAACGCCCTCGATTCGTCTAATTCTTTTATTTCGCATATTTATCTTATTTCGTTTAATTAATTATGTATCTCTCCCGAAGCCATGTAACAATTACTTCTCGCACTTTACTTTATCTGCTTCTTTACTTTCCGTCAAATCGGGTCCGGTTTAATTTTGGCGATGTGGACCCGCGCCATTTGTAATAGCTTTAGAATTTACTTTCCCGCAAACTTTTAATCGTTAAACAAAGCATGAAAGAATGTATGTCAAAATAAAATCAAGCGTAGCACACCAATAAACATGACAAGACAAATATAAATGAAAACGACACACGAATCGCACACACCACCCCTAGGGTACGCCTCACAGTTGCCTTGCCTCGAAAGGTGATCGTCGAGTAGAGGATGTCTTAGTAAGTCCTCATGATCCGGGAACCTGGCATGAGGGTAGCTTCTAAGGTGTCTTCCTATTACTCTGGTGATCACCATGTCCCGAACCTCGAATTGACCCAGACACCTCCAACGGTGGTGCTACCTACCTCTCAATGGTGGGATGTCACTACTTTAAAGGACATCTACACAGACGAATTCCTTAGGGTAGGTAGACGACTCTAGATAATTGCTCTAATTTCAAAACAAATCAAAAATACTTTTCACACCGACACCTTTTCAAAAAGCTTTCAAAGCAATTTTTCAAACACTCTGACACAAAAGTCGATCTGAAATTTTCAAAGAAACTTTTTAAAACCCACATTGAAAAGCAAACAAACCCTTTTGAAAACACAATGAGCAAGTATCTAAGAGCCCATGGATAACCATGGATAGAAAGGGTGCTAACACCTTCCCTTTCTATAACCTACCTCCCGAACCGAGAGCAATCTCTTTAAGGAATTTTTCTGTGCTTTTGTCCTTTCCATTTGGAGAAAATAAAAGACGGTGGCGACTCTTGCTTCCGCGACATTTCGCGAACCAGCGTTAAACAGTCAGTTCCAGATCCACCGATCACAGAACTGGCGACTCTGCTGGGGAGCCTTTATAAAGTGAGGTGTACCTTAGGGTTAAGATCACTGTGTTTTCAATTGTCTTCTTTGCTTGCTTTACTATTGTGGGTTGCTTGGGAGTTCTATAGATCCTAACCCGGATCTGGGGAATACCTTCTTAGAAAGTAGCAACAAGGCTGTGAGGGAACTGTGCGGGGTATACCGACATGGTTGAAACAGTCTGCTACGTTGATGTGGCACTTTGGTGTGTACCGGTAACCCTTGAGTTCAGTCAAGGAGAGTACGGGGCCTCCGCGTGGTGTCGTGAAGCATCAACAGACCTTAGGAACCTTAATTGAACTATCTTGGCCTCTTTAGGGTAGTGAGATAACTGACTTTGGTGCAGTCCGAGGTTGGTTGATACTCGATACTACACTCAATTGAGGGTTGCTTTCCTGGAATATTTCGGTCGCCAGTTCAGTGGCTAAATTGAAACGATGAACAATGAAAGCAATCCCGTGATATTGGGAACCTTAGAACCCGGTTACTTTGATTAAGACAGGTTGAATCCACCAACTTCAAGAGGGTACTACCCAGACCCCATGCTGGCCTTAAACCTTAAGGGCTTGTCTTGTGTGCCTTGTGTGCCTTCGTACTTGACTACTTGCATGCTTTTCGTCTGACACTTGAGCTTCTTGCAGGTTTTGTTTATAGTCCTTAATAAGGGCTCATAACAGGGTTTATTCATATTACCCCATGCATCATGACATCATACCATTGCATACATCCTAACCCATTTCAAGGATCTCAAGGGCTTGTGATGCAGGACATGATGAATCAAACATCTAGCAAAAGGCAAAGAGGATTTATTTTCCTCTAGCCAAAGTTGTCAGGGGCTATGACCCACTGGATATGGTGAGCCTTTGACCCTTGAAGAGGGATTTTCTGCAACAGGAAGTTTCTTCAATCAAGTTACCGGTTTTCAACTCTAACAAGTTTCTCTGTTTACCCCGCGAGATCCTTGAAATCATTGCATGCATACATCTCATTGCATTGCAGGTATCCCTTTGACAGGTTTCTTACCCTTCTTCGCTGTTTATTTCAGCCGATCGTCATGAATCCCGAATCATCAGCTGAGCAGTCTATCAAGGCCCTCCAGGCTCAGAACGCCCAGTTCCAAGGGCTGATCATGAATTTGACCCAGGGGCAACAAGATCTGAAGGCTCTGCTCTTGAAGAAGGACAAGAAGAAAAAGAGGACTGTTTTGTTCAGCCCTAGACGCAGATCTGGGAACATACCGCAGACTGAAACTGAGAGGACTACTCCATCTGTGAGGGAAAGCAGTCACCATGAGAGAGAGGTGCCTAGTCCAGTGGTCTCCGACAACGAGACAGATTTCAACGACGAACAATACCCTCCGGCTGAGGACAAGTACAAGCAGTTGGAAGACCGTTTGAAGGCTATGGAAATACAACAAGTACCTGGGCTGGATTTCGGAGATATGGGTTTGTCTACTGGTGTGATCATCCCTCGGAAGTTCAAAGCACCATCATTCACTAAATATGACGGGGCGTCTTGTCCCAAGCTACATCTCAGGTCTTATGTTCGGAAAATCCAACCATACTCAGCAGATAAGAACTTGTGGATCCACTTCTTCCAGGAAAGTCTTTCAGGGACTCACCTCGAATGGTTCTATCAACTGGATGGGACCAAAGTTCGTAACTGGGAGGAGTTGGCAACTGCTTTCTATAAGCAGTACCAGTACAATGCCGACCTTGCTCCCACACATACCCAACTCCAGGGTATGTCGTTGGGGTCAAGTGAAGGTTTCAAGGAGTACGCACAGAAATGGAGAGACCTTGCTGGAAGGGTACAGCCTCCATTAACTGACCGGGAACTCGTTGATATGTTCTTGGGGACCCTATCCGGGCCATTCTTCAACCACCTGATTGGTAATTCATCTGCTGGATTCACTGACCTCATCCTGACCGGCGAAAGAATTGAAGCTGGTATCAAGAGTGGGAAAATTCAAGAGGCCACACCTTCTGATATTCATAAAAAGCCTTACACGGGAAAGAAGGAATCTAATGCTGCATACAGTCAAAAGAGTCGCCGTGATCAACATGCAGGGGCAGTCATGATCTCTGGTTCTGCACCACGCCGTCAACCACAAAGGGGAAACCAGCAAAGGCCGGACGGGCCTAAAAGGCAATTCACCAACATTAACATGCCATGGTCACAAGCATTGCAGCACATGTTGAAGATGAACTTGATCGCAGTAATTAACCCTCCGGCAAATCCTAAGACCTCCTCTCCAAGCTATAATCCAGAAGCTAGATGTGCTTATCATTCCGATAGCCCGGGGCACGATACTGAGGACTGTTGGGCACTGAAGTACAAAATTCAGAACATGATCGATGCCAAAGAGATCGAGTTCGAGCCTGCCGAGACTCCCAACGTGATCACTGCTCCATTGCCAAAACATGGCTAGGATCAAGAGATTTTTGTTCATTTGAATTCAAGTTGTATTTTTCTTTTCTTGTTCAGATAAACAATTATCATGTTAAACTCTTTTATTTCATGAATGCATTACACATGTCTGTCTTGATTTAATTATGTTTACTACGCTTAAAAATGCTTTTATATTTTTGCAATGGTCAACTCTTAATTGAAAATTCTAAAACCTCTTGAGGGAGGATGACGAAAACGATACCATAATCTACAGTATGCTTTTGAACAGACCCCGCTGATGAGGTACAGGCATTGTTTCAATCCCTAAACACTGGAGTTATAAGGATGATAATCCCTCGTCAACCCATCCGAGCCAAAGAAGTAGGAGTTTTTCTTTTCAAAATTTAAAACCCTTAATCATAACCTGGGGCAGGGTAGTCTCTCAGTTGATCTAAGTGCATAACGAATGGCACCAAAAAAGGTCCTTACAAAACAAAGAAAGACAGTGATGGTTCAGAACAATCATAAGGACATGCAGTCATCATCAAAAATATCATAAATGAAAAGCCCAAAAAGTCAAAACCCCTGAAGGAGACTTACGAAACTGGGGCATCCCGCTGACTGTAATTCCAAAAAAAGGAAACAGTTCAGGCAAAAAAAGAAAGGGATAACTAAATCAAAAAGAAAGAGGTCCTACAAAACCTCAACAAAAAAGGAGATGACTGCCTATTCAAAATAAATTGTCAACATCCGAACCATCACCGGAAAATCAGAGCAAAGACTCAAACAAGGTCTAACGTATGATCAACTGAGTTTAGGTTTGGAGGACATCACGAAGAGTGGGTGGGTACAAAAAATTTTTGAGCCTTTATCCTTTGTTTCTTGAACCGTGAACCCGGCCACGATATAACCCTTAAAAGTCCTAGCTGAAGCATGGGTTAGTTCGAAAGCATACTGTTACGAAGGTATCCTGACTCCTGAAGGTTTGCTGTAAAATCTTGAGTTGACACCGCACTGTATTACAAAAAATGCATTTTCAAAATTCAAGACAGACATAGGCTTTTGCATTCTTAAAATAACCTTGTTTGCATATGACTATTTGTTTGAACAGCAGGGAAATTCGCACGATGAACACCTTGTGAACAGAAGTACCTCCAATCAAGGGGCACAGTAGGAGCATTGCCCATTATCTGGGGCATGGCAAAATACTTCCAACAGGGGCAACTCCCTGCATTCTGAGAGTGTGGACATAGTCGGAAAAGTACTACGCGTAATCAAAGACCCGCTAGGTTGACATACCTAGGCAAAAATAAGGGATGAAACGAAAAAATCTGTACACCCGGCAAGTCGAAAACCTGAAAAGGCGGCTTGGGCAAAAATGGGTATCCCGGTGGACTGAAAACCCGAAAGGGCGGTCCAGGCAAAAGTTAGGGATCAAAGCGTACGACTATGTCCCGGCATCTTGTCACTTGTCTACCCAAAGATTTGTCAATCACCCACACAGGTATCCTCTTCCCTCATCTCCGAAGCAGGGGCAATAATGAGTTATCCAGGCGATCCAATTGCTCTGTCAACCAAACTACAAAGGAAAGATCAACATAAGGATGATTACCATCTACCTTTACAAATTCCAGATCGTGGGTTAACATCCGAAACCAAACAGGATAACCATCCACTTAATCAAAATCATGCGACCCTACACCGGTTCCTTCTCAATTTTCATCCAGAAGTTTTACACGAACTTAACCCGAAGCAAACTTACCCCGGTTCCTCCAGAAATCTTACATGGATTTAACCCGAAGCAACCTTACCCCGGTTCCTCCCAGAAATCTTACATGGATTTATTCTAGGGTAACCTAACCCCGGTTCCTCCAGAAGTCTTACATGGACCTATCTCAAGATGACCTAACCCCGGTTCATCAAGAAGTTTTTACACAAACTTATCCAAGTAACCTTACCCCGGTTCCTCCAGAAGTCTTACATGGACCTATCTCAAGATGACCTAACCCCGGTTCATCAAGAAGTTTTTACACAAACTTATCCAAGTAACCTTACCCCGGTTCCTCCAGAAGTCTTACATGGACCTATCTCACGATGACCTAACCCCGGTTCATCAAGAAGTTTTTACACAAACTTATCCAAGTAACCTTACCCCGGTTCCTCCCAGAAATCTTACATGGATTCCTCCAGAAGTCTTACATGGACCTATCTCACGATGACCTAACCCCGGTTCATCAAGAAGTTTTTACACAAACTTATCCAAGTAACCTTACCCCGGTTCCTCCCAGAAATCTTACATGGATTTATTCCAGAAGTCTTACATGGACCTATCTCAAGATGACCTAACCCCGGCTCATCAAGAAGTTTTTACACAAACTTATCCAAGTAACCTAACCCCGGTTCCTCCAGAAATCTTACATGGATTTAGCTCAAGATGACCTAACCCCGGTTCATCAAGAAGTTTTTACACAAACTTATCCAAGTAACCTTACCCCGGTTCCTCCAGAAATCTTACATGGATTTAGCTCAAGATAACCTCACCCCGGTTCATCAAGAAGTTTTACATGAACTTACCCCACCAAACAACCCTACACCGGTTCCCTCTCTTTAAGAGGCAGTTTTACATGGACTCGTCACCCAGAAACCCTACACAGGTTCTCCCTTTCCAAAAACGAAGTTTTACACGAACTCACCATCAAAGTAACCCTACCCAGGTTCCTTCTCCATTTCAGATACAGTTTTACACAAACTCATCAGCATGCAACCCTACATAGGTTCCCCCTTTCAACTTACAAAATTATACTCCAAAACTCCCCAGGAGAATCCAATCCAGTTCCCCAGGAAAGCTGGAGTTCATATCCCCAAACAGTAAGCTTATCCCCAGTAGATTCTGGAAGTTTATCCCCTCGCAGAGCACGAACGCGTCGTCCGGCTGGATTTAAAGAGTTATTTCCTTAACAGGATATAACTGGGTTATCCTCAGCCAAAAGCCATGAAAAGAGCGTCGTCGACGAAGTCTTCTTACCCCAGCGAAGTCTATCAACATTTCTAACAACAAGGGTATCCCCAGCAAGTAACTCTCAACAATTCAGCAAGGCATCTCTCTCCCACAGAGTATTGCTTCCCAGCATGGTCGCTAGAGTATCTTTTCTCCCCGCAGAATTATTCATTCGCCAAGTTTATTCCCCAACGGAGTTACCTTCTCCTACCGGTATCCTTGCAACTGTCATCCCCAGCGAAAGTAAAAGCTTATTCTTCAACATCAGCCCAGGAGTGACTTCCCGGCACCCGTCAAGGATTTACTTTCCTAGACGAAAAACACATACATAAACATCACATACATCATTATAGCATGCATAGACGCATTATATCATACAAATCTCATTTATGTTGAGAACATCATTGCTTGATCCATATCATGCATTGCATATGACTGAACTTTACCTTTCAGGAAAGATGCAGTTGAAATGCTCAAACATATTTCAAAGCCTTCTTTAGTCCAGCTAAATCGACTCCCAACAAATTTTTCTGATAAAGACTCAACAGAAGTTATGGTCCCCTCTCCAACGGTGAGTGAGGTGGTAATTCCTTCTTCAAGATGTTTCCCTCTCCGACGGTGAGTGTGAGGTGATAGTCTCTTTTGGTCCCCTCTCCAACGGTGAGTGAGGTGGTAATTCCTTCTTCAGATGTTTCCCTCTCCGATGGTGAGTGTGAGGTGATAGTCTCTTATGGTCCCCTCTCCAACGGTGAGTGAGGTGGTAATTCCTTCTACAGATGTTTCCCTCTCCGACGGTGAGTGTGAGGTGATAGTCTCTTTTGGTCCCCTCTCCAACGGTGAGTGAGGTGGTAATTCCTTTTTCAGATGTTTCCCTCTCTGACGGTGAGTGTGAGGTGATAGTCTCCTATGGTTCCCTCTCCGACGGCGAGTGAGGTGGTAATTCCTTTTTCAGATGTTTCCCTCTCCGACGGTGAGTGTGAGGTGATAGTCCCCTATGGTTCCCTCTCCGACGGTGAGTGAGGTGACAATTCCTTTTCCTATGATTCCCTCTCCGACGGCGAGTGAGGTGATTCCCTCTCAGATTATAATGGCCTATGGTTCTCGTTCCGATCCTGCGAAGATGGTATTTCCCACCAAGATTTTCTCAACGAGCGTTGTTGAAGTTAAAGTCGCCCAAGGTTCTCTTACCATTCATGCTAAGGCAATAATCATCCCTGGTTCATTCATCACCGTTTGAAGCTCCAGACTCAGCTCCTGTAACCAGTCAGGACACATCTATACCAAGCATCTAGAATCAGCTCCTGCAACGTGTCAGGTACTCATTTTCTGTTTTTGCAGGTATGCAGGTTCTCGCTAAGGAATCTCCTACGCAATCAACATCCAGATGGCATCTATAAGCCCATCATCCTATCCAGCAATCTCCAAATGGCATCTATAAGCCCATTCCCATCACACTGCTAACATGAGAGCGCAAATTTCTGGGCACTTTAGTGTTCAATCATCTTCCACCTTCGGATTACGAAAGGCACGCCAGCCAATCTGCATCCTCAAGTCTAAGAAGATTGAACAGGGGCAACTGTTGTACCCCAAAATTTTCCCTCCCATATTCTTCAAGAAATTGCCAAGCCAAGCTGCAAAATTCCCCAAGGGTTGCATAGTTCAAAGGTCTCCTATACCGTCAAAACTAGGGTTTGTGTTCTAATCAAGAAATTGAAGGTTTCAAAGGCCCAATCAAGTCTCACATTCCTACAAATATGGTCAAGTATCCTCATATCAAGTTTCAAGGCATTCAGCTCAAAATTGCACAGTCAAAACCCTAAATTGCACTACAGTCAACTATAGGGGCAAAATGGTCATTTGACAGTCAAAAGTTCAAATTTTTGGTCAACATATCATTTTGAAGCCAGAAGCATCATTTGATTAATGCTTGATCATGATTCTCAAAATTTGGCTCAGAAAATCATCAAGATGCAAAAGTTTCCTTATTTGGACAGCTGAAAAAGTCAACTGAAATTGACCAGGGCATAACTTTCACATGGATTATCAGAAAAATTCCATCCAAAGCTCATTTTGAAGAGAAAGACATTTCCTATAACTCATCTTCATACTTCAAGTCCAAGAAATGCTCTCACAAAAAGTTATCAATTTCAACATTATAGGTCATTTTCAAAAGTCAACAAAAAGGGACTTTAAGTCAAAGGCCATAACTTGAGATTGGTAAATCAAAATGACATGGGACCAAAGGCATTGGTTAGAGGACTCAAAGACCTTTCCAAAATGTCCAAGAACATGAGAAAAGCTTAAAAATTGAGCAAGTTATGCCTTGTGGAAGTTGGGAAATTTTTGGATATTTTGAAAAGTCAACTTTGATCCAAATGACCTAAAAATGCTAATGGGCCCATTTTTCTTCCATGATTCATCATTTCAAGCATATGCACGACCACTTGGCCCAAAGGGAAGTATTTTCTCATTTTTTATTTATTTATTTGAATTATTATTTATATTAATTCATTTAAATTATTTAAATACATGAAAAATATCTAACTTGCCCTAACAAATCTTTTTATACATGTTTTGCCATCAAGATTTCGTGCATATGCTAATTAGGAAAGAATTGGATTGATTGGCATGATTTTGACACAAGAACACATGGAAAAAGATTTAAAAAGATCCTTAGAAAATCAAAATTCAAAGTCCATGATTTCAAGAGATTTGATTGAGTTTTGTTAACCTAATACCTTCCATACAAATACCTGATCACAAACCTAATGCCAGGAGAAAAAAAGCTGCGCTAAAGAACCATTGGCAAACTTGGAAAATTATTGAAAAAAGTCAAAACTGAAATCATCATTCGAGGGCGACTCAAAGCCTAATTTTCATTCCAATAGCTTGCTCAAGGTCTATTGAGCGTATTCCAATCATTAACATCCATTCAGACTCCAAGAATCGGTAACATGAACCGGAACTGTATCAAACAAATTTCATAATCGTACATTCCATTCTATGCATTATTTGTGAAATATATTACTTGATTCATGTTCATAACGAAGTTTTGAAGCTAACCAATACCTTTAATTGTATTTTTATTTGTCATACACGATGATACCATGTTTGAGATTCTAGGGTTTGCAAGCTTCAGATTGGGGCTTTTCACCCAAGGCAAAATTATGACTCCAGACCAAGACCATTCTACTCAGCACATGGAGACGAACAAGAAACACACATCGCGCTCAATTTATGAGTGCCTAAAACCTATTCGCTATTTTTTCAAAACGTCCCTAAAGCAACGCGTCTAAAACCGTTGCTCAATGTTTTATATTTCAGGGAAGGTGGAGAAGATGATTACATGTCACACGCTGACTGGCTTATTCAAAATCTCGCGCGCATTTCCAAGCCATTAACTCACTTTCTTTTTTATTATTTGTTTGTCTAATATATATAAAACGCGTTTGGTTGGCACAGCTGGTCAGAGAAAACATTGGCAAGGCATATGACCTGGGTTCGAGTCCCAGGTCTTCAATATTCTCATTTATTTTTCTTCAATTAACGTTCACGTGCAGTGCTGAGGTGAGGGATCATGATACACCTCTTAATCCAAGCGTCCACGCGTCTAGCATATCCAGATCAAAGGATCAAGGTTGATGAACACGCTAAGCCCTAGTCCACGCACCACATGCTAGTCAGAAAAGTCAAAAAGATCAAAGCTTATTGGGCCAGAAACCTTGGGCTATACCTCCAAAATCAGGGGCAGACCCCCTTTGGTTTGCACTTTCTTTTCATTTTTTCTATTTTTTTTCTATTCTTGTTTTAATTCTTATTTTTATTTTAATTACTGTTTATTTAATTAATTATTTTTTTACAAAATACAAAAAAATGCCTAAAAATCAAAAAAGATAAAAATGTAATAAATAATTTTTATTTCTAATATTTTCATAAATAATTGTATGTAAATTAATTAATTTAAATTAGGTGCTTTAACTTTAATTCTTTTAATAAAAATACAAAAAAATGCCTAAAAATCAAAAAAGATAAAAATGTAATAAATAATTTTTATTTCTAATATTTTCATAAATAATTGTATGTAAATTAATTAATTTAAATTAGGTGCTTTAACTTTAATTCTTTTAATAAAAATATAAAAAATGTAGAATTAGGTTTAATTGATAATTTTTATTCCTTTTAATTTTCTTTTTTTTCCATAATATTATTTATTTATTTATTTTTATAATTAAATTGTACATAAATAACTTAGGTTTAAATTAGGTCAAAGTTCAATATATTTTTATAACAAATTTAAAAGCTACTAGAATTAGGGTTTGCATTCAATGTTAATTTTCATTAATTCTTTTTTTCTATTAAATCTTAAAACACTAAAAAAATACCAAAAAAATTTTCTTTTAATTTTAATTTTAATTTCATCATATTAATTTAATTTTGCGAAAGGGTCCAACGCCCTCGATTCGTCTAATTCTTTTATTTCGCATATTTATCTTATTTCGTTTAATTAATTATGTATCTCTCCCGAAGCCATGTAACAATTACTTCTCGCACTTTACTTTATCTGCTTCTTTACTTTCCGTCAAATCGGGTCCGGTTTAATTTTGGCGATGTGGACCCGCGCCATTTATAATAGCTTTAGAATTTACTTTCCCGCAAACTTTTAATCGTTAAACAAAGCATGAAAGAATGTATGTCAAAATAAAATCAAGCGTAGCACACCAATAAACATGACAAGACAAATATAAATGAAAACGACACACGAATCGCACACACCACCCCTAGGGTACGCCTCACAGTTGCCTTGCCTCGAAAGGTGATCGTCGAGTAGAGGATGTCTTAGTAAGTCCTCATGATCCGGGAACCTGGCATGAGGGTAGCTTCTAAGGTGTCTTCCTATTGCTCTGGTGATCACCATGTCCCGAACCTCGAATTGACCCAGACACCTCCAACGGTGGTGCTACCTACCTCTCAATGGTGGGATGGCACTACTTTAAAGGACATCTACACAGACGAATTCCTTAGGGTAGGTAGACGACTCTAGATACTTGCTCTAATTTCAAAACAAATCAAAAATACTTTTCACACCGACACCTTTTCAAAAAGCTTTCAAAGCAATTTTTCAAACACTCTGACACAAAAGTCGATCTGAAATTTTCAAAGAAACTTTTTAAAACCCACATTGAAAAGAAAACAAACCCTTTTGAAAACACAATGAGCAAGTATCTAAGAGCCCATGGATAACCATGGATAGAAAGGGTGCTAACACCTTCCCTTTCTATAACCTACCTCTCGAACCGAGAGCAATCTCTTTAAGGAATTTTTCTGTGCTTTTGTCCTTTCCATTTGGAGAAAATAAAAGACGGTGGCGACTCTTGCTTCCGCGACATTTCGTGAACCAGCGTTAAACAGTCAGTTCCAGATCCACCGATCACACTGTCATAAATGCCAAATCTATGCCGATAAAGTGCATATTCCTCCGGTTCCTCTGAATGTTTTGACAGCACCTTGGCCTTTTGCGATGTGGGGCATTGATATGATCGGCGAAATCAGACCTACATCATCTAACGGGCACCGCTTTATCCTAGTAGCAATTGATTACTTCATAAAATGGGTTGAAGCGGCTTCCTATGCTACGGTAACCAAGAATGTCATGGCACGGTTCATTCGACATAACTTGATCTACCGCTACGGTGTACCTGAGATGATCATTACGGATAATGGTACCAATCTTAACAACAAGATGATCACTGAACTCTACGAGCAATTCAAGATACAGCACCACAACTCTTCCCCCTACCGGCCGAAGATGAATGGGGCTGTAGAAGCAGCTAATAAGAATATCAAAAAAATTGTGCAGAAGATGACGGTGACCTATAAAGATTGGCATGAAATGTTGTCGTTCGCTCTTCATGGGTACCGTACCTCAGCGCGAACGTCAACAGGGGCAACTCCCTTTGCTTTGGTCTATGGCATGGAGGCGGTCTTGCCTATTGAAGTCCAGATACCCTCTCTCCAAATAATGAAGGATGCGGGATTGAACGAAGATGATTGGATCCAGACTCGGCTTGATCAATTAAACCTAATTGACGAAAAAAGACTTACTGCTATCTGTCACGGTCAGACATATCAAAAATGGATGATCAAGGCATTTAACAAGAAAGTCAGACGACAGGAGTATTGAGTTGGGGATCTGGTAATCAAGCGCATTATCTTGCCGCAAAGTGATCCCAGGGGCAAATGGACTCCTACTTACGAAGGACCGTTTGTGATCAAGAACATATTTTCTGGTGGTGCGATGATTCTGGCCACCATGGATGGCGATGATTTGCCGCACCCCGCGAATGCAGACATAGTCAAAAGATACTACGCATGAAATAACCCGACAAGTCGAAAACCCGAAAGGGAGACTTGGGAAAAAATGGGCATCCCGGTGAACCGAAAACCCGAAAGGGCGGTTCAGGCAAAAATTAGGGATAAAACAAAAAAAATCTGTACACCCGGCAAGTCGAAAACCCGAAAGGGCGGCTTTGGAAAAAAGGGGTTTCCCGGTGGATCGAAAACCCGAAAGGGCGGTTCAGGCAAAAGTTAGGAAATTAAAGCGCATGACTATGTCTCGTCGGATCACTTTAAGGACAATCTCTTCATCAACGAACTCCAAGCTTCTGATCAATCCAGTCATCGGCAGACGAAGCATCGAATGGACAAATATTCAGAGTTGTGAAGGCTATAGCAGAATAGAATCCCATGGAATTATTTCACATAGCCATCTTGCTTCTGTATAAAACTTTCAATTTTACGGCGACATCCTCTTACTAGGATGCCTGTCTCCTTTGTACAAAGACGCTCATAGAAAGTTAATACAAATACTTTTCCAAATACACAAATTTTCTTCGTCTTTCTTTCACACTTATGTTTATTTGAGAAACGTCCAATGTTTTGTTAAGTAGGCATATGCATTTGAACATGGTCATTTCCTCTCAAATCAGGAAAAGACGATTACTGATAGGTGGGAGGTACAAATAGATGTCTCGATGCCCTTTCAGAAGGAGTCCCCAAACAGAGTTTAACTCTAGGATCCCCACCAGAACAAGAGCTTTCTCAAAACTGATCTCCCCATCCAGAGAGCCTTCCAGAGCTTAGTTCCCCCCAGAGATAAATTTCAGCACTCCCAGTAGAGTCCTAAAATCTAAAAATCCTATCCCCAGCGGAGCTAAAGCTTCCAACTGTCAATCCCCATTGGAACCAGACCAGTGAACATCCTCCCCACAGAGGTACTTCCCACCGGACTGAAGATTCTCAAATCTTACCTCTCCAGCTTAAGTCTACCAGGTCCAGAATTCCCCAGCAGAGATCATCAGAATTCTCTCACCCCACAAGTCACCAAGGAGTTCCAATCCCCAACAGTGGTCCCAAGATCCCCCAACAAGTGAAGATCTTGTTCCCCAAACAGTTGGCAGACAGCAGGGATTTCTCATCCTCAGTAACCCCAGAGTTCTTTCGTTATGGGTTTATTTCCCCAGCATTTGTCCAGGATTTATTCTCCAGAACAAGTTACATTTCAGATTGATCGGTCGTTCAAACTCCTTCGTCATCTGTTGGAAGCTACAGTCGTCGAAGACCAAATTCTCACAAAATTCAAGTTATGAAGCCCGGATTTGACCGGATAGTATCTTGATCGCTACAGCACATTGTGAAGACCGGACTACAACCGGATAACAGTGTCAGACTACCGCAAAGCCTGGATTGCGACCAGATAGTGGTATCCCCTCAGAGCAAGCTATGAAATCCGGATTTGACCGAATATTAGTTTAATCCCCTACAAGTCATTGTGAAGACCGGACTACGACCGGATAACAGTGTCAGATTACCACAAATCCTGGATTACGACCAGATAGTGGGATCTCCTGAATTCAAGTTATGAAGCCCGGAATCGACCGGATAACATCTTAATCTCTACAGTATATTGTGAAGACCGGACTGCGACCGGATAACAGTATCAGACAATCGCCAAGCCTGGATTACGACCAGATAGAGGGTTCTTCATTATTCAAGCCGCGAAGCCTGGATTCGACCGGATAGCAGCTTATCAAGTTATTGTGAAGCCTGGATTACGACCAGTTGACAATACAAATTTCTGTGAAGCCTGGATTACGACCAGAACAACAGTCAAAATACTACGGAGCCTGGAATCAACCAGATAGTTGTATATCTTTAACACAAGCCATGAAGCCCGGATGCGACCGGAAGGCAGCTTAGCAAGCTATTGTGAAGCCTGGATTACGACCAGATGACAATACAAGCTTCTGTGAAAGCCTGGAGATCGACCAGATAACAGTTAAGCATCAGCATAATGAAGGCCCATTCTCGGTTCTTCACAGAATATTCGAATATTCTCCAGTGAAGACCTCCTCAAGACAGGAATTCCCCAGTAACTTGGCATACAACCCAAGCTCCTGATCCCCCAGCATTGGTCCCAGGACTCCTCATCTTCAACGATCAAAAGATTCTTGCCCTACCCAGCAGCCAAGGATTTATTTTCCCCGGCAGCAGTCAAGATTCCTTTATCTTCAGCCATCCAGGATTCATCTATCCTCAGCAGGACAAC
The DNA here is from genome assembly GCA_948472305.1 of Vicia faba. Taxonomy (NCBI): domain Eukaryota; kingdom Viridiplantae; phylum Streptophyta; class Magnoliopsida; order Fabales; family Fabaceae; genus Vicia; species Vicia faba. The sequence goes on along the minus strand of OX451741.1, from coordinate 971,375,034 downwards.
TCATTAGCTTACATGCGCATTCATCACATTCATATTAACATACATTGCATCATGCATCATGACATTGCATACGATTAACTCTTTACCTTTTTCAGGTAAGATCAGTCAACAGACAAAGACCATCATCTCCTGAGATTCTTTCTATAAATAGTTCAGATGTGACCCAGACACGGCGACATTCTGATACTTATCCCAGACTCACTCAGAGACAGTTCAGATGTGACCCAGACACGGCGACATTCTGATACTTGTTCCAGATTCATCCATATTCAGTTTTACGCGGACTCATCATCAGGAAACCCTACACCGGTTCCTTCTCGATTTCAAGACTTCTGAAAACAGTTTACGGATTCTTCCCAATACCGGATGTTAATCTATCGCTTGTTCAGTTTCTTCTCAACTTTTGAAAACAGTTTACAGACGCTTCCCAATAACGGATGCTGCTCTATTGCTTATTCAACTCCAACTCCTGAAAACAGTTTATGGATTCTCCAAACACGGATGTCAATCTATTGCTTGTTCAGACCCCCGGTTCAGAGATGTTCCAAAACATGGATACCTTTCTGATACTCGTCCACTCACCGGTGGCGTACAATCCAACATTTCCAGATGGCATCTTTAAGCCCATCCTCCTACCAGCAGTCACTAGATGGCATCTTTAAGCCCATCACCAAATGGCATCTTTAAGCCCATTTCCTCTACCATCACATCACCGAGTGCAAATTTTTTTGGGCACTTTAGTGTCCAATCTCCTTTTACCCTCGAGTCGCGAAAGGCAAACTTGCCAATCTAACTCTTCAGGTCCAAGAAGATTGAACAGGGGAAACTGTTGTACCCCAAAATTTGCCCTCATATTTTTCCATAAGAAATCACAGCTTCAGACGTTTCCTGATTTTTCAAACTGGCTCAAGAATCAGTCAAACAGACTTTTCTCGTCAGTCAGACAGAATTAGGGTTTCCATTGGTCTTCATGGCTCTAGAACAATTCAAACAGTTTGCGTAGGGTTTGGTTGATTTTGGCTCAACTTTGATCAGGCGAACGCTTCTTTGGCATTTGATCAGGAATTAGGGTTTTTATGCGCGCATTCTCAGAGAGAATTAAATCCCCACAGTGCTTTTCATGTTGTTCCGAGATATGGGCTGAGACATTTGGATTGAATTCGCATTGTTTGACTTAATCATTGAAAAGATGCATTTGGATTGAATTTGCAGTGTTTGGTTAAAATCAGTAAAAGGAGAAACGTCTGGGCAGTTTGTTATGATTGACTGTGCATTGATTTGGATCTTGGAAGCGCCAAGTTTATTAATTGATCAATGCTGAAACAATGTTTATTTAATTATTTATTATTCTGAGATTAAATAGTTGGAATTTATTTTCAATTATTTTAATTTAAAGAATTATAAATAATAAAGTAAACAATTGAAAAGAAGAAAAGAATTAATTGGATAAAAGGAATTTTTATTTCATCTTTAAATATTTGTTACAATTGTTATTTAAATACAAGTATTCGTTTACAAAGTATTTACAATAATAATATTATATTTATTTAAATTTAAATAAAACTATCCTAATATTTTTCTAAGTCTTCAATTCTTCATCCTCCATCTGTTGCTTTTCCTCTCCATTTAATTTTTATCTGCGAAAGAAAGAAGAAAAGTCAAAAGCAGAGAAAAAATAGTTAAAGTAAACAGTCAAAAAAGTTTCATCATTAAAAACAAATGGCCGGAATCAGTTTTACCCTCTTTGCAAATCGCGGGATTTCTCCCGGTTCACAAAGAAGGATGGAAGGCTTGCAATGAAACATGAATGCACAGAGTTATGAGTTTTGCACAGATTCAAAATTCTTAAGCATGCTGCATAGTTGAAAACCAATTGCATAGTTCAAAACAAACAGCATATGCAAGCATAAATCCAAAAGCAAAATAAGTCCCAATGTCAAAGCAAATTGTCAAAAAGATGCCCAAAAGATACTGTTGTACCCCATAATTTGCCCTCCCATATTCTTCAAGAAATTGCCAAGTCATGCTTCAAATCTCCCCAAGGGTTGCACAGTTCAAGGGCCTCCTAAACAGTCAAAATTAGGGTTTTGGTTCTGACAAAGAAAATGAAGTTTCCAAGGGTCCAATCAAGTCCCACATGCCTACAAATATGGTCAATCATCCTCATACCAAGTTTCAAGACTTTCAGCACAAAATTGCACAGTCAAAAACCCTAATTGCACTACAGTCAACTGTAGGGGCAAAATGGTCATTTGACAGTCAAAAGTTCAAATTTTTGGTCAACATCTCATTTTGAAGCCACAAACATCATTTGATCAATGCTTGATCATGATTCTCAAAGCTTGGCTCAAAAATCATCAAGATGCAAAAGTTTCCTTATTTGGACAGTTGAAAAAGTCAACTGTAAATTGACCAGGGCATAACTTCCACATGGATTATCAGAAAAATTCCATCCAAAGCTCATTTTGAATATAAAGACATTTCCTACAACTCCTCTTCACACTTCAAGTCCAAGAAATGCTCTCACAAAAAGTTATCAATTTCAACATTATAGGTCATTTTCAAAAGTCAACAAAAAGGGACTTTAAGTCAAAGGCCATAACTTGAGATTGGTAAATCAAAATGACATGGGACCAAAGACATTGGTTAGAGGACTCAAAGACCTTTCCAAAATGTCCAAGAACATGAGAAAAGCTTCAGAATTGAGCAAGTTATGCCTTGTGGAAGTTGGGAAATTTTGGATATTTTGAAAAGTCAACATTGATTCAAATGACCTAAAAATGCTAATGGGCCTCTTTTTCTTCCACAATTCATCACCCAAGGCATGTGCACGACCATGTGGCCCAAAGGGAAGTTTTTATCATTTTTATTTTATTTATTTGGATTTTTAATCATTAATAATTCATTTAATTAATTAAAATACATGAAAAATACTAAACCTAATTTTCCAAATCTTTTTGTGCAAGGAATAAGCTTATGATTTCGTGCCTAACCAAATATCGAAAGAATCAATGGAATTGGACATGATTTGTATCAAAGATGCTTGGAAAAGATTGGAAAATCATGGCTTAAAAATCAAATATTCATTTCATCAATTCATGGATTTTTTGATCCAAATTCTAACCCTAATCTGATGCCATACATATATTGATCAAAACCTAATGCTAAGGGGACTGAAAGCTGCGCCATATACCAAGAAACAAACTTGAATTTTTTGCTTGAAAACTCAAAACTGAAAACCAATTTCTAGGACGATTCAAGGCCAAAGATCGGTTCCATTAGCTTGCTGAGGCTTCAAAGAAGGGATTTGGATCAAAAAACATAAGCTTTAACACCAAGAAAAGTGAGAATGATCGCACCCTGTACAGAAAATTTTCATATGCTTGCATCATGATTCATGCGATTTCAATGCTTGTTAATGTTTGATTTATATTTCTTGAATGATTCTGAAGCTAACCCATTTGTTTAATTGCATTTTTATCACTCATATGCGGTTTCACCATTGTTGGATATTAGGGTTCTTAAGCTTTCAACTTGGGCGTTTCTTAATGCTGTAAAATTAGACCACCACGATGCCATGACCATACTCAGCGCACTTGGACGAAAAGAACAGGACCCTCGCGCTCAATTTATGAGCCTCCCTGAGCTAATCGCTATTTTCCCAAATGGCCTATTTTGGAACGGTGTAAAACCGTTGCTGATTGTTCTTTGTTTCAGAAAAAAAATAAAGCCAACGAAGAAGATAATGAAGTGGCGAGCGGTGGTTGGTCCGTTTAAAAATTCGCGCTAAAAGGTCACTAACACGTTGTTTCATATTATAATAATTGTTTGTTGTTTAATATACAGAAAGTGCAAATGGAGCAGTTGGTCAGGCGTATGCATTGGTATTCATCAAGACCTGGGTTCGAGCCCCAGGTCCTCATCCCTTTCATATTATTTTTCCTTTAAATGTTATCCCATGCAGATTCAACATAAGGCTCCACCATATGCTCTTCCATCCAACACGCCACTTGGCCAATTTCACCAATCCAAGGGCCATGATCCAGAGATCATGATGGGTACTAGTCAACCATCTCACATGCCAGCGCAAAAGTCAAACAGGCCAAGGTCTTGATGGGCCTAAAATGCTGATATACACCTCCAAATTAGGGGCAGAACCCCCTAGGTTTGCATTATTTCTTTTCATTATTTTGGTATTATTTTCAATTATTGTCTTTATTTTAATTAATTCCTTTATTTTAATATTTTCATAAAAAAACATAAAAATAATAAAATCAGAAAAAAGACAAAAATAAGTATTTTTACTTAATGTTATTTTTTGTAAATAAACTTCATTAATTGATTTTAGCTTTTAAACTTAGGGTTAAATTTTAATATTTTTCTTAATCAATTTAAAATTTGGTAGAATTAGGGTTTGTAATAATTTTTATCCTTTTTTTCTTTTCTTTCATAATAATTAATTATTAAAATATTATTTATTTTTATAAATCAAAATTGCATGTAAATAATTAGGTTAATTTAGGTTTAACTTTAATATTTTTTTTAATAAATAAAAGTTAAAGAATTAGGGTTAATATTTTATTTTAATTAATCTTTCTCATAAAAATTCATAAATCCAAAAAAATACCGAAAATAACTTCCTTTCATTTTAATTCTAATTAATTTAATAATTTAATTTAATTTCATTAAAAAGGGTTCAATGCCCTCGTTTCCAATCTTAATTCAATTCGCGCGTTTTATTTCGTTTCTTATAATATTTATGTACCTCTCCCAAAGTCGTGTAATTTTATAATTTCTCGCACTTTATTTTATTTCTTTATTTTCTGTCAAATCGGGTCCTGGAAATTTTGGCGATGTGGACCTGCGCCTTTTGTAATAGTTTAGAACTTTACCTTTCTCGCACTTTTTAACTGTTAAATAAACGCATGCAAGAATGAATGATTAAATACAAATAAACGCGTAGCTCACTCATAACATGAACAAGATAAATGCAAATGAACATGACACACAAATCACACACCACCCCTAGGGTACGCCTCACTGTTGCCTTGCCTCGAAAGGTGATCGTCGAGTAGAGGATGTCTTAGTAAGTCCTCATGATCCGGGAACCTGGCATGAGGGTAGCTTCTAAGGTGTCTTCCCATTGCTCTGGTGATCACCATGTCCCGAACCTCGAATTGACCCGAACACCTCCAACGGTGGTGCTACCTACCTCTCAATGGTAGGATGGCACTGCTTTAAAGGACATTTACACATACGAATTCCTTAGGGTAGGTAGACGACTCTAGATACTTGCTCTAATTTCAAAAACAAATTCAAAAATACTTTTCACACCGACACCTTTTCAAAAAAAAGCTTTCGAAAGCAATTTTTCAAACACTCTTGAGGACCGATACAAGAGTCGAACTGGAATTTTCAAAGAAACTTTTTTTTTAAAACCCACAATTGAAAAGCAAACAAACAATTTTGAAAACACAATGAGCAAGTATCTAAGAGCCCATGGATAACCATGGATAGAAAGGGTGCTAACACCTTCCCTTTCTATAACCTACCTCCCGAACCGAGAGCAATCTCTATAAGGAATTTTTCTGTGCTTTTGTCCTTTCCATTTGGAGAAAATAAAAGACGGTGGCGACTCTTGCTTCCGCGACATTTCGCGAACCAGCTTTAAACAGTCAGTTCCAGATCCACCGATCACAGAACTGGCGACTCTGCTGGGGACTTAACTTAAAGTGAGGTGTACCTTAGGGTTAGTTCATAACTGTGTTTTCAATTGCTTTCCTTGTTTGCTTTAAATTGTGGGTACTGTCTTGGGAGTTCTATAGATCCTAACCCGGGTCTGGGGATACCTTCTTAGAAAGTAGAAACAAGGCTGTGAGGGAACTGTGCGGGGTATACCGACATGGTTGAAGCAGTCTGCTACGTTGATGTGGCACTTTGGTGTGTACCGGTAACCCTTGAGTTCAGTCAAGGAGAGTACGGGGCCTCCGCGTGGTGTCGTGAAGCATCAACAGACCTTAGGAACCTTAATTGAACTATCTTGGCCTCTTTAGGGTAGTGAGATAACTGACTTTGGTGCAGTCCGAGGTTGGTTGATACTCGATACTACACTCAATTGAGGGTTGCTTTCCTGGAATTTTTTGGTCGCCAGTTCAGTGGCTAAATCGAAACGATGAACAATGAAAGCAATCCCGTGATATTGGGACCCTTAGAACCCGGTTACTTCTAATAGGACAGGTTGAACCCACCAACTTCAAGAGGGTACTACCCAGACCCCATGCTGGCCTTAAACCCTAAGGGCTTATCTTGTGTGCCTTGTGTGCCTTACATGTTTGTCTTTGTAAATATCTGTGGTGTGTTTAATCATAGCATCATGACATCATCCAGCATCATATGCATTGACTAACCATTTCAGGGGTTCGAATCTTCATCTTTGTTCTTGTTTTGTAGGACATGGAAACTGTTCGTAGAAAGATAATTCAAATCAGTCTTGTAAGGATCCCTCCTCAGCTTAAGGAACTTATATCCAGGATTCCCGAGAGCTCTTCATTCAGTGAAAGACATGGAAGACTCATCAGCTTGGTCAACACAAACATTGAGGAAGATATGATAAAGGTCCTGTTCCAGTTCTTTGACCCTCTGCATCACTGTTTCACCTTCTTGGACTATCAGCTGGTACCTACATTGGAGGAGTTCTCCCGGCTCCTGAAGATCCCTATCCTTGATCAACTACCCTACAACGGTACGGAAAAGGAACCCAAACTTGAAGAGATTGCTAAAGCCTTGCACCTACAGTCATCTGACCTCAAGGGACATTGGGAAGTTAGAAGTGGTATCAAAGGGTTCTTAGCCAGGTTTCTGTTTGAAAAGGCCCATGAATGTTGGAACTCCCTTGACTTACGAGCTTTTGAAGAAGTTGTGGCCCTCCTTGTCTATGGTTTGGTGTTGTTCCCTAACCCAGATCAGCTTATAGATATCAGTGCTATCCAGATCTTTATGTCCAGGAATCCTATACCTACGTTGCTGGGGGACATCCTCCACTCATGTTACACTCGAACCATGAGAAAAAGAGGTGTCCTTATGTGTTGCACTCCTCTCCTGGGAAGGTGGTTTACTTCGCACCTTCCACAATCAGTTTTGAAGAACGAGCGGGGTTTGAGATGGTCACAACGGTTGATGACTCTCACACATGCAGATATACATTGGTGCCCTAGGTCCAGAGAGGATGTCACTATCATTGATCATTGCGGAGAGTACCCTAATGTTCCTTTACTTGGAATCAGAGGAGGTATTACTTACAACCCATGCCTGGCTTGGAGACAGTTTGGTTATGCTCGGAGGGATGGTCCTCATGACATGTTAATTCCTGACATAGTTGTTGACTTCGACAACGATACTCAAGGACTTCGCCAGAGATTTATCAGAGCCTGGAGGATGCCAAGTAGGATAGACAGTAAGACACTGGGGCACAGGAACTCCATCCCGTTGGAATCTTATCTCAAGTGGGTACGAGCCCGCTCTCAGAAGTTAGTGATGCCTTATCCCCATATGCTCCCTGTGATCAAAGAGCCAGTCTTGGAAGGAGAAGTGTCCTACACTATTCAGCACCCTGATATGCCCACATCCTGGGAAGAGATGCAGAAGAGCTGGATCCAGCTTAAGGAAGAACGGAATTCTCTTGAGACCAGTCTACATGCTAGTGAAAAGAAGGTCTTGGAGCTCACCCGCCTGTTGCATGAGGAGAGGAATCTCAACACTTACATAGCTCCAAAGAGGATGCGTAGTATATTTTGGGATTGATTTGCTTTTGTATTATTTTGCCCATGAGGCTTTGATGTACTGAACAATTATTTCCTTAATGATAACGTGTGTTCCTTTTTGTCTACAACAAATTTGAACTTGCGGACCCTTGAATGCATTGCATAAACACATATCATTCATCATGTGCATAACAGGTTTTTCCTCTTTTCAGGTTGCTTACAGTTCTTCGCTGTTTATTTCAGCATCATGAATCCTGACTCATCATCAACTGAGATGTCCATCAAAGCTCTTCAGGCGCAGAATGCGCAATTTCAGGAATTAATCATGGGTTTGGCTCAGGGCCAAGAAGAGCTGAAGGCTCTGCTCCTTAAGAAGGAAAAGAAGAAGAAGAGAAGAACTGTCCTGTTCAACTCGGGCCGAAGGTTTGGCAATGCTCTACAGAATGAAGAGGCTGGTTCTTCCATTGGCAAGGGTACTCCTCAAGCGGAAAAAGGTCCTAGTCCGGTAGTCTCTAACAACGAGACTGATTTTGATGAAAAGCAGTATCCTCCTGCAGAAGACAGATACAAGCAGTTGGAGGACAGGCTGAATGCTATGGAGATACAACAGGTACCTGGGCTGGATTTTGGAGATTTGGGTTTGTCTACTGGCGTGGTTATTCCTCGTAAATTCAAAGCACCATCTTTCACTAAGTACGACGGGGCGTCTTGTCCCAAGCTACACCTCAGGTCGTATGTGCGGAAGATTCAACCATACTCAGTGGATAAGAATTTATGGATCCACTTCTTCCAGGAGAGTCTTTCAGGGACTCATCTTGAATGGTTCTATCAGCTGGATGGGACCAAGGTTCGTAACTGGGAGGAGTTGGCTACTGCTTTCTATAAGCAGTATCAATATAATGCCGACCTTGCCCCTACACGTACCCAACTCCAGGGTATGTCGTTAGGTTCAAGTGAAGGTTTTAAAGAGTACGCTCAGAAGTGGAGGGATCTGGCTGGCAGAGTGCAGCCTCCGTTGACTGATCGGGAGTTGGTAGACATGTTCTTGGGGACCCTATCTGGGCCATTTTTCAACCATCTTATCGGGAACTCGTCTGCAGGGTTTACTGATCTTATTCTGACTGGAGAGAGAATTGAGGCTGGGTTGAAGTCTGGAAAGATTCCGAAGGGTGCATCGTCTAGTTCTGAGAAGAAACCCTTCAAGAAGGAGGCTAGTGCTGTATATGGCTCTAGAAGACAAGAGAAATCTGAGCGCCGCCAATCTGTCAGTGCGGTAATGATTGCCAAGCCTGCTGCCGCTACAAGGCCAATCAATCCTCAAAGGGCTGAAAGACCCCGGAGAGAGTTTACCTGTTTGAGCATGACCTTATCGCAGATCTTGCCACAGTTGCTGTCCACCAATCTAGTGACTGTCAGAGAGGCACCCAAAGGTGTGAACACTGCCTCCCCCAAATACAACCCAAATTCCCGCTGTGCTTATCACTCCGATAGCCCGGGGCATTCCACTGATGACTGTTGGGCATTAAGGAATAAGGTGCAAGACCTTATTGACGCGAAAGAAATACAGTTCGAAGCGCCTGAGAGGCCGAATGTGGTTACTGCTCCTATGCCTCAGCATGGGGTAAATGCTGTTGATGAAGAGGTATACGCTGTTTCTGTGGATGACCTAGCCACTCCCTTAATGACTGTCAAGAAGAACCTACTGTTGGCCGGTTTATTTCCGGGTTGCAGTGAGGATTGCCTGTTCTGTGCTGTTTCCCTATCTGGTTGTCCCTTGCTGAAGTTAGGCATCCAAAGCCTGATGGACAGTAAGGAGATTCTGTTTAAAAAGTCTGTTGTTCAGTTAGTTCCGGTAGAAGAAGTTTCTGTGGTTACCATCTTCAATAATCCAATCAAGGCTCTCCCAAGGAAGCCTGTCCAAATCGTGACTGTCGCACCTGTTGTTATCATTGTTCCGGGACTTCTTCCCTACGTATCTGATAAAGCTGTCCCCTGGCATTATGGGGCAGATGTGTATGTGAACGGAATCAAACAAGAATTCAACACCGGCGCCAGTATTTGTGATATCACTGGTCCAGCCAAGGTTACCCGCAGTGGCAGGCTCTTCTCGCCTGACATTGCGCCACCCGCTGCTCGAAGACCCCTTACAATAACACCTACAAGTGTACCTGTTCCTGTTTCTGACCAAGTTGCTTCCCCTGCTGCCGAGTCATCCAATGCTCGGGGCAAAGGAATTGAAGATGAGCCTGCCCGGATGGAGGTACCGATACCTATAAATGCTGACGCCTCCCAACAAGAAATGGAGGAGATCCTGAAAATAATAAAGAAGAGTGACTTTAATGTCGTGGAACAGCTGGGGCATACGCCCTCCAAAATCTCCATGCTCTCCTTGCTCCTATGTTCAGAGGCCCATGCTAAGGCCTTAATCTCATTTCTCAAGACGGCCCATGTGCCACAGGAAACATCTGCAGTTCAGTTCACTGATTGCGTAGCAAATCTGACAGCGGACAATGGCTTGGGTTTCTCAGATGCTGACCTGACTGCGAAAGGAAGAGACCACAATGACGCCCTGCATGTCTCTATTGAATGCATGGGCACTACTCTGGCGCATGTATTGGTGGATACTGGTTCTTCCTTAAATGTGCTACCCAAGAAGGCTTTAGACCGTTTGGATTGTGAAGGCCTGGAATTAAAACCCAGCAATATCATCGTCAGGGCCTTTGACGGTTCAAAAAGGATGGTTCATGGAGAGGTTGACATTCCTATTCGTGTGGGCTCTCAGGTGTTTGACTCTACTTTTTATGTGATGGATATCCGTCCATCTTACTCTTGTCTACTGGGTCGACCTTGGATCCATAAAGCTGGGGCAGTGACCTCTACCTTGCACCAGAAGCTGATGTACCCCGTCAGAGGGAAGATCGTCACTGTGCAAGGAGAGGAGGAGTATATGGTGAGCCATTTGAATTCTTTCAGATACATTAAGATGGACGGGGAGTTCATTGAGACCCCCTTTCAGCACTTCGAAGAAGTACTTCCAATTTCAGCAGCAGCAGAAACAGCGGTCGAAGAGAATGTTCCTTTGAAGATGGCTTCCCTGAAGGATGCCCGGGCTGTGGTTCAAAAAGGTGAATGTGCTAACTGGGGCAGGCTTCCCGACTTTACACAGAAAACTGACAAATTTGGACTGGGTTTTACTGCAGAGGGTCAGAAAGCTATGCGGAAGGCGAAGATCAGAAGACCTCCTGTGCTCATCACAAACCCAGGGGTGAATGCTGTTGGGGAGGACAATGAAGTGGACGAAGCTGAGTTCAATAGCTGGATCTACCCGACGACCGAAGGCGGATTGACCAATTAGATTGTCAAAGACCATACTCCTGTTACTTTTGTTACGCAGTAATAAACTTCTTTGTTTTGTTATTTGTAATAAACAATAAATAAACTCTGTAGCCCGGTGTCTTACCCGAGGCACCGTGGTTTTATTTGTGAGGGCATATAAATTGTCATTTCATATATCATAAATGAAAATCTTGGACGTTTTCTCGCATTACAAATCTTATGCTCCTTTTCTGTCTTTCTTTCCTTTACATATATTTCAAAACAGCTGTATTTACACACACTCACTCATACAGGTTTCAATCCACTCTGGATCTCGCTGGTAACGACTCTGCTATTGCCAGTTATGACTTCGAAAATCCGATCAACTTAGCCGAAGACGAAGGTGAAGATGATTGCGAAGTGCCTGGCGAGCTTGCAAGACTGTTACTTCAGGAAGAGAGGGAAATTCAACCACATGAAGAGCCAGTGGAAACAATAAACCTGGGTATTGAAGCAGACAGGAAAGAGGTAAAGATTGGTGCCGACCTAGAGCTCAGCGTGAAGCAACGGTTGACTAATATGCTACATGATTATATGGAGATCTTTGCCTGGTCCTACGAAGACATGCCCGGGTTGGATACCGATATTGTGGTCCATCATTTTCCTACCAGGGAAGACTGCCCTCCAATTAAGCAAAAGGTCCGCCGTATGCGTCCAGAGATGTCTGAGAAGATCAAAGCCGAGGTTATGAAGCAGTTTGATGCCGGTTTTCTTGCAGTAACTTCTTACCCTCAGTGGGTTGCTAATATGGTGCCGGTACCAAAGAAAGACAAAAAGGTCAGAATGTATGTCGACTACAGGGATCTGAACAGGGCCAGCCCCAAGGATGACTTCCCTCTACCTCACATTGACGTCCTTGTTGACAATACAGCTCAGCACAAGGTATTCTCTTTCATGGATGGCTTTTCAGGTTACAATCAGATCAAGATGGCACCTGAAGACATGGAAAAGACTACATTTGTTACTCAGTGGGGCACCTTTTGTTACAAGGTCATGCCTTTTGGACTAAAGAACGCTGGGGCAACTTACCAACGCGCCATGGTCGCTTTATTTCATGATATGATCCATCATGAGATAGAAGTGTATGTTGATGACATGATCGCAAGGTCCCAAACTGAGGAAGAGCACCTAGATCATCTGCAGAAATTGTTTGACCGGTTGAAACTATACAAGCTGAGGTTTAACCCGAACAAGTGCACCTTCGGGGTAAGATCTGGAAAGTTGCTAGGCTTCGTGGTAAGTGATAAAGGTATTCAAGTGGACCCTGCCAAGGTCAAAGCTATTCAAGAGATGCTAGTTCCTAAGACAGAGAAGGAAGTCAGAGGCTTTTTAGGACGCCTGAATTACATTGCTCGCTTCATCTCACACCTGACTGCTACCTGTGAACCAATCTTCAAGCTGCTGAAGAAAGATCAGGTAGTACGTTGGAACGATGAATGTCAGGCTGCTTTCGACAGAATCAAGGAGTATCTCCAAGAACCACCCATCCTTATGCCACCGGTTGAAGGGAGACCTCTGATACTATACCTGACAGTGCTTGACAACTCAATGGGGTGTGTGCTGGGGCAGCATGACGAGTCTGGCCGAAAAGAGCATGCCATTTATTACCTTAGCAAAAAGTTTACCGACTGTGAGACCCGATACTCACTGCTCGAGAAAACTTGTTGCGCTTTGGTATGGGCTGCTCGCCGGCTGAGACAGTATATGCTGACTCATACCACCTTGTTAATCTCAAAAATGGATCCTATAAAGTACATATTCGAAAAGCCTGCTCTGTCTGGGAGAATTGCAAGATGGCAAATGATCTTGATGGAATACGACATTCAATACACAACCCAGAAAGCCATCAAGGGAAGTGTATTGGCAGACCACTTGGCACATCAGGCCGTAGATGACTATCAATCAATGAACTTTGAGTTTCTAGACGAAAGCATCATGATTGTGACTGATTGTGAAGTACCTGGACCGGATGAAGGACTTGAGGAAGGATCCCGATGGTCTATGCACTTTGACGGAGCCTCCAATGCTTTGGGTAACGGTATCGGCGCCATCATCATATCACCTCAAGGCACTCATACTCCGCTCACCGCCCGACTATGTTTCAACTGTACCAACAACATGGCAGAGTATGAGGCATGCATCATGGGTCTTCAAGCTGCGATCGACTTAAGGATCAAGTTTCTGAGTGTCTTCGGAGATTCTGCTCTTTTGATCAATCAGATAAAAGGAGAGTGGGATACGAAACATCCGAATCTTATTCCTTACAGAGAATGTGTGTTGACCTTGATCCCCCACTTCACGAAGATAACCTTTGAACACTTTCTGAGAGAAGAGAATCAGTTGGCGGACGCGTTAGCTACAATGTCTTCTATGTTCAAGGTCAAATGGGATAATGAGGCTCCCTGGATCATCATCTGGAAACTGGACGAACCGGCATACTGTTGCGATCTCGAGACGGAATTGGTGACTGAGAAGCCTTGGTACCATGAGGTGAAGAGATACTTGGAAGCTCAGGAATACCCTGAAGGTGCCTCTGTCAATGATAAGAAGTTCTTGAGAAGGTTCGCAGCAAAGTTCTTCCTTAGCAACGACATCTTGTACAAGCGAAACCATGATTCAACCTTACTGCGTTGTGTGGATAAGACTGAAGCAGAAAGGATCATGCAAGAGCTACATGAAGGGACCTTTGGTACACATTCCAGTGGACATACTATGGCGAAGAAGATCCTACGGGCAGGGTATTTCTGGTCCACAATGGAAGCTGACTGCTATCAACATTCTCGGACATGCCACAAGTGCCAGATATACACAGACAAGGTGCATGTTCCTCCAGTTCCTTTGAATGTTCTGACTGCGCCTTGGCCGTTTGCAATGTGGGGCATAGACATGATCGGTGAGATTAAACCTACGGCATCCAATGGGCATCGCTTCATCCTAGTGGCGATTGATTATTTTACAAAGTGGGTTGAAGCAGCTTCCTACGCTACGGTAACCAAGACTGTTGTGGCACGGTTCATCCGGCATAACCTGATCTGTCGATACGGCATCCCAGAAAGGATTATTACGGACAACGGCACCAATCTGAATAATAAGATGATCACTGAGCTCTGCGAGCAGTTCAAAATACAGCACCACAATTCTTCTCCTTACAGACCGAAGATGAATGGGGCTGTAGAAGCGGCAAATAAGAACATCAAGAAAATCGTGCAGAAGATGACAGTGACTTATAAAGATTGGCATGAGATGTTACCGTTCGCTCTACATGGGTACCGTACCTCAGCCAGGACGTCAACCGGGGCAACTCCTTTCTCCTTGGTTTATGGTATGGAGGCAGTCTTACCGATCGAAGTGCAAATACCCTCTCTCCGGATAATGAAGGATGCAGATCTGAGTGAGGATGATTGGATCCAGACACGACTTGATCAGCTAAACCTTATTAACGAAAAGAGACTCGCTGCTATCTGTCATGGTCAGACGTATCAGAAACGGATGATCAGGGCATTTAACAAAAAGGTCAGACCACAGGAATATCAAGTTGGGGATCTGGTAATCAAGCGAATCATCCTTCCTCAGAGTGATCCAAGGGGCAAATGGACCCCTACGTACGAAGGGCCGTTTGTGGTTAAGCATGTGTTCTCAGAAGGAGCAATGATATTAACCAATATGGATGGTGACGACCTTCCTCACCCCGCCAATGCAGACATAGTAAAAAGATACTACGCATGAAAAAAGACCCGCTAGGTTGACATGCCTAGGCAAAAATTAGGGCTTCCCGGCGAACCAAAAGGGTTCGAGCAAAATGAAGGGATGAAATGAAAAAATCTGTACACCCGGCAAGTCGAAAACCTGAAAAGGCGGCTTGGGAAAAAATGGGTATCCCGGTGGACCGAAAATCCGAAAGGGCGGTCCAGGCAAAAGTTAGGGATAAAGCGTAATACTATGTCTCGTTGGATCACTTTGCATCCAGAATCCGGTATCTACATCAAGTTCAGACGGCATCAATCAGTCAGCTTCATCTTCAACCAAGGTCATCAAGTGATGAGACGCTCGGAGATATAAAGACAATAGCAGAGTTGAAACCCAGTGGGATCGTTCATTTCACACAGCTGTTTTATCCTCTCTTGTACAAAATTTGTATAAACTCTCTTGTTCGACGGCGTTCTCTTACTAGGACGTCAGCCTCTTGTACATAAACGCCTAATTACAGGCCATTCAAAAATCAATACAAATATACTTTTCAGTTAAAAGTGCCAATTGTTTCTCCTTTTTCTGTTTTTTTTTTTGCGAAGAACGTCCAAGGTTCAATTTGTGATATATGCATTGACAATAATTTTCTAACTCATAAATATTTGCATACGAAACAAAGGATTAATTACAGGTAACATTAGAAATAGGGGAAATAAAGAGTGGTCTAAGCAATCTAATTGTTCGGTCCTCCAAGGTACCAAGGTAGGTTCAGCTAAAGAACATAACCAGATGTCTTAATTCCCCAGAGAGTGAGCCAGCAAGCAGTACACTCTCTCAAGCAAAGCTACTATCAAACCTTAAGGAAGTTGAGTATCCCCCACAGATCTCAACATTCCCCAGCAGCATATATACATGTATTCTTAACAAGCATCCCCGGCAGTCTTGACCTAAAGATTGTTCCCTGGCGGTATATCAAACATTCAGTGGAGTCATCTTCCTGACACAGTTCAAAACTTCCCCAGGAGAATCCAATCCAGCTTCCCCAAGAAAGTTGAATCATCTCCCCAGCAGTAAGCTTATCCCCAGTAGGTTCTGGAAGCTTATCCTCACAGAGTACGAACGCGGCGTCCGGCTTTATTCAAAGAGTTATTTCCTTACTAGGATATAATTGGGTTATCCTCAGCTAAAAGCCACAGAAAGAGCGTCCTCGACGAAGTCTTCTTATCCCCAGCGAAGTCTATAAACACTTCCAACGCAACAATGGTATCCCCAGCGAAGTTACCATCAACACTCCAGCAAAGTACCTCCCTCCCCACAGAGTATTGCTTCCCAGCAGGATCATTAGAGTACTTTTCTCCCCGCAGAGTAATTCATTCGCCAAGTTTGTTCCCCAACGGAGTTATCTTCTCTTACCGGTATCCTTGCAACTATCATCTCCAGCAGAAGCAAAATCTATTCTCCAACACCAGCCCAGGATATGACTTCCCGGCACCCGTCAAGGATTTATTTTCCTAAGACGAAAACATACATTCATACATTATAGCATGCATATACGCATCGTATCCTACAAATCTCATTTATGTTGAGAACATCATTGCTTGACCCATATCATGCATGGCATATGACTGACCTTTACCTTTCAGGAAAGATCCAGTTAAGTTCTCAAGTTACATTTCAAGACCTAGACCGGTTCAGTTAAATCGACTCCAAAGATTTCTCTGTTTCTTATCCAGTCAAAGGCCTTCTCTGGTTCAGTCAGATCGACTCCAAAGATCTCCCTGTTTCTTATCCAGTTGAAGACATTCAAGACCTAGACCGGTTCAGTTAATCGACCCTAAGATTCTCTGTTTCTTATCCAGTCCAAGGCCTTCTCTAGTCCAGTTAAATCGACCCCAAACATATTTTTCTGATGAAGACTCAGTAGAAGTTATCCAAGGTTTTCTCAATGATTGCTATTGAGTTGTAATCGCCTATATTTCTCTCCCCGATACTGCGGAGATGATAATTCCATCAAAGGTTCTCTCAATGTTTGCTGTTGAGGTGGTAATCGCCTATGGTTCTCTCCCCGATACTGCTGAGATGATAATTCCATCCAAGGTTTTCTCAATGATTGCTATTGAGATTGTAATCGCCTATGGTTCTCTCCCCGATACTGCGGAGATGATAATTCCATCCAAGGTTTTCTCAATGATTGCTATTGAGATTGTAATCGCCTATGGTTCTCTCCCCGATACTACGGAGATGATAATTCCATCCAAGGTTTTCTCAATGATTGCTATTGAGATTGTAATCGCCTATGGTTCTCTCCCCGATACTGCGGAGATGATAATTCCATCCAAGGTTCTCTCAATGTTTGCTATTGAGGTTGTAGTCGCCTATGGTTCTCTCCCCGATCCTGCGGAGGTGATAATCCCAAGATTCACTCAACGATTGCTGTTGAAGTTGAAGTTATCCAAGATTCTCTCAATGTTTGCTGTTGAGGTTGTAGTCGCCTATGGTTCTCTCCCCGATACTGCGGAGGTAGTAATCATCCCAAGATTTTCTCAACGATTGCTGTTGAGGTTAAAGTCATCCAAGGTTCTCTCACCGTTCCTGTTGAGGTAGTAACCATCCCTGGTTCATTCATCACCGTTTGAAGCTCCAGACCCAGCTCCTGTAACCAGTCAGGACACATCTACACAAAGAATTTGAAGACCAGCTTCCGTAACAGGTCAGGTAATCATTTTTCTTTTTTGCAGGTATGCAAGTTCTCGCTAAGGAATCTCTTATGCGATTGACATCCAGATGGCATCTATAAGCCCATCACCCTATCCATCAATCTCCAAATGGCATCTATAAGCCCATTCACCATCACACTGCTACTATGTGAGCGCAAATTTCTGGGCACTCTAGTGTTCAATCATCTTTCACCTTCGGATTACGAAAGGCACGTCAGCCAATCTGCATCCTCAGGTCTAAGAAGATTGAACAGGGGCAACTGTTGTACCCCAAAATTTGCCCTCCCATATTCTTCAAGAAATTGCCAAGTCATGCTTCAAATCTCCCCAAGGGTTGCACAGTTCAAGGGCCTCCTAAACAGTCAAAATTAGGGTTTTGGTTATGACAAAGAAAATGAAGTTTCCAAGGGTCCAATCAAGTCCCACATGCCTACAAATGTGGTCAAGCATCCTCATACCAAGTTTCAAGACTTTCAGCACAAAATTGCACAGTCAAAAACCCTAATTGCACTACAGTCAACTGTAGGGGCAAAATGGTCATTTGATAGTCAAAAGTTCAAATTTTTGGTCAACATCTCATTTTGAAGCCACAAACATCATTTGATCAATGCTTGATCATGATTCTCAAAGCTTGGCTAAAAAATCATCAAGATGCAAAAGTTTCCTTATTTGGACAGTTGAAAAAGTCAACTGTAAATTGACCAGGGCATAACTTCCACATGGATTATCAGAAAAATTCCATCCAAAGCTCATTTTTAAGATAAAGACATTTCCTACAACTCCTCTTCACACTTCAAGTCCAAGAAATGCTCTCACAAAAAGTTATCAATTTCAACATTATAGGTCATTTTCAAAAGTCAACAAAAAGGGACTTTAAGTCAAAGGCCATAACTTGAGATTGGTAAATCAAAATGACATGGGACAAAAGACATTGGTTAGAGGACTCAAAGACCTTTCCAAAATGTCCAAGAACATGAGAGTAGCTTAAGAATTGAGCAAGTTATGCCTTGTGGAAGTTGGGAAATTTTTGGATATTTTGAAAAGTCAACATTGATTCAAATGACCTAAAAATGCTAATGGGCCTCTTTTTCTTCCACAATTCATCACCCAAGGCATGTGCACGACCATGTGGCCCAAAGGGAAGTTTTTATCATTTTTATTTTATTTATTTGGATTTTTAATCATTAATAATTCATTTAATTAATTAAAATACATGAAAAATACTAAACCTAATTTTCCAAATCTTTTTGTGCAAGGAATAAGCTTATGATTTCGTGCCTAACCAAATATAGAAAGAATCAATGGAATTGGACATGATTTGTATCAAAGATGCTTGGAAAAGATTGGAAAATCATGGCTTAAAAATCAAATATTCTTTTCATCAATTCATGGATTTTTTGATCCAAATTCTAACCCTAATCTGATGCCATACATATATTGATCAAAACCTAATGCTAAGGGGACTGAAAGCTGCGCCATATACCAAGAAACAAACTTGAATTTTTTGCTTGAAAACTCAAAACTGAAAACCAATTTCTAGGACGATTCAAGGCCAAAGATCGGTTCCATTAGCTTGCTGAGGCTTCAAAGAAGGGATTTGGATCAAAAAACATAAGCTTTAACACCAAGAAAAGTGAGAATGATCGCACCCTGTACAGAAAATTTTCATATGCTTGCATCATGATTCATGCGATTTCAATGCTTGTTAATGTTTGATTTATATTTCTTGAATGATTCTGAAGCTAACCCATTTGTTTAATTGCATTTTTATCACTCATATGCGGTTTCACCATTGTTGGATATTAGGGTTCTTAAGCTTTCAATTTGGGCGTTTCTTAATGCTGTAAAATTAGACCACCACGATGCCATGACCATACTCAGCGCACTTGGACGAAAAGAACAGGACCCTCGCGCTCAATTTATGAGCCTCCCTGAGCTAATCGCTATTTTCCCAAATGGCCTATTTTGGAACGGTGTAAAACCGTTGCTGATTGTTCTTTGTTTCAGAAAAAAAATAAAGCCAACGAAGAAGATAATGAAGTGGCGAGCGGTGGTTGGTCCGTTTAAAAATTCGCGCTAAAAGGTCACTAACACGTTATTTCATATTATAATAATTGTTTGTTGTTTAATATACAGAAAGTGCAAATGGAGCAGTTGGTCAGGCGTATGCATTGGTATTCATCAAGACCTGGGTTCGAGCCCCAGGTCCTCATCCCTTTCATATTATTTTTCCTTTAAATGTTATCCCATGCAGATTCAACATAAGGCTCCACCATATGCTCTTCCATCCAACACGCCACTTGGCCAATTTCACCAATCCAAGGGCCAGGATCCAGAGATCATGATGGGTACTAGTCAACCATCTCACATGCCAGCGCAAAAGTCAAACAGGCCAAGGTCTTGATGGGCCTAAAATGCTGATATACACCTCCAAATTAGGGGCAGAACCCCCTAGGTTTGCATTATTTCTTTTCATTATTTTGGTATTATTTTCAATTATTGTCTTTATTTTAATTAATTCCTTTATTTTAATATTTTCATAAAAAAACATAAAAATAATAAAATCAGAAAAAAGACAAAAATAAGTATTTTTACTTAATGTTATTTTTTGTAAATAAACTTCATTAATTGATTTTAGCTTTTAAACTTAGGGTTAAATTTTAATATTTTTCTTAATCAATTTAAAATTTGGTAGAATTAGGGTTTGTAATAATTTTTATCCTTTTTTTCTTTTCTTTCATAATAATTAATTATTAAAATATTATTTATTTTTATAAATCAAAATTGCATGTAAATAATTAGGTTAATTTAGGTTTAACTTTAATATTTTTTTTAATAAATAAAAGTTAAAGAATTAGGGTTAATATTTTATTTTAATTAATCTTTCTCATAAAAATTCATAAATCCAAAAAAATACCGAAAATAACTTCCTTTCATTTTAATTCTAATTAATTTAATAATTTAATTTAATTTCATTAAAAAGGGTCCAATGCCCTCGTTTCCAATCTTAATTCAATTCGCGCGTTTTATTTCGTTTCTTATAATATTTATGTACCTCTCCCAAAGCCGTGTAATTTTATAATTTCTCGCACTTTATTTTATTTCTTTATTTTCTGTCAAATCGGGTCCTGGAAATTTTGGCGATGTGGACCTGCGCCTTTTGTAATAGTTTAGAACTTTACCTTTCTCGCACTTTTTAACTGTTAAATAAACGCATGCAAGAATGAATGATTAAATACAAATAAACGCGTAGCTCACTCATAACATGAACAAGATAAATGCAAATGAACATGACACACAAATCACACACCACCCCTAGGGTACGCCTCACTGTTGCCTTGCCTCGAAAGGTGATCGTCGAGTAGAGGATGTCTTAGTAAGTCCTCATGATCCGGGAACCTGGCATGAGGGTAGCTTCTAAGGTGTCTTCCCATTGCTCTGGTGATCACCATGTCCCGAACCTCGAATTGACCCGAACACCTCCAACGGTTGTGCTACCTACCTCTCAATGGTGGGATGGCACTGCTTTAAAGGACATTTACACAGACGAATTCCTTAGGGTAGGTAGACGACTCTAGATACTTGCTCTAATTTCAAAAACAAATTCAAAAATACTTTTCACACCGACACCTTTTCAAAAAAAAGCTTTCGAAAGCAATTTTTCAAACACTCTTGAGGACCGATACAAGAGTCGAACTGGAATTTTCAAAGAAACTTTTTTTTTAAAACCCACAATTGAAAAGCAAACAAACAATTTTGAAAACACAATGAGCAAGTATCTAAGAGCCCATGGATAACCATGGATAGAAAGGGTGCTAACACCTTCCCTTTCTATAACCTACCTCCCGAACCGAGAGCAATCTCTATAAGGAATTTTTCTGTGCTTTTGTCCTTTCCATTTGGAGAAAATAAAAGACGGTGGCGACTCTTGCTTCCGCGACATTTCGCGAACCAGCTTTAAACAGTCAGTTCCAGATCCACCGATCACAGATACCCAAGATGCAAAAACTGTCACAAAGAAGCAGGCAATATGGAAAAGAGATAAAATATGCAGGACTAAGCTACTTATGCAAGCAACCTATTTCCATTTCATCATTTTCAGCCATTTTCTTTTTCAGAAAAGACAAATGTAAACCATATTGAATGTTTAAAATTTGTCAGGAGAGAGAAGAAGAGAGGAAAAGAATAGGCTTACAGGTTTAGGCATGAAGATAAGATATATAAAAACAAAAACTGCAATAAAACAGTGAGGCAGAAGGCAGAGATATGAAGAAATCAGAATGCAAACAAAACTGTCCATAAAAAGGAACAGAATTATCTTTCCACAAAAGCCTCCAACACGTTTCAAACCCTACAAGAAAAACTAGTTCACAACACTAACTGTCCAAGCCTAAAAAAGCCTAGCAGCCTTGACCATCAAATACCCTGCATTCAACAAGCCTTAAACCAGTCCAAGAAGAATAACCAAAAAACTGTCCAAGTCTCAACAACTAGCAAACCTGTAAGTTCACACTTAAACCAAAACCATGTCAAAACTCACAAACTTCTTGCCCAAACCTGTGACCAACTTACAAGGAGCCTAAACCTACAATACACCAAAAAACTCACAAATCATCCTCAACCTGATAAACCAGTAAAATATCAAGCCTAAGCATCAAACAGAAATTAAGCCTTATCTACTGCAAACAAACCACTGTCAACCCAAAACTGAAAACAGCATAAGCACCAAAACGCCTAACCTCAAACACATAGCCAAAACCTTCATCTGTCAAGCCACAAACCTGCGTTCCAAGACAACACAAACCATCCCAAACCACCATAAAACATCAGCCATGTCAAACTGTCAAGCCTAAGCATTCAAGGCAACAAAAAGCCCTCAGAAAATATTCATCATTGGGCTATCAAACACACCAACCAACACATCGAGGCATCAAGGCATATCAGAGCATCAAGCAAAGCAAGCTAGGCAACCAAGTTCAGCAAACAAATATACAAGGCATCGAGGCAACCAGAAGAAAGAGGATAATGAAGCAAACAGAAGCGAGGCAAGGATATAGAAGAGAAAGAAGGATATACTAGGTTTTCAGTTTGTCATCATCAAACCAACAAGGGGCCAAAGAATACACAAACCAGGAATCCAAGCAAGCTAGCATCCAGTATCATCGAACCTCCACCGTCAAAGCCTCCACGCGCCTCCAACCCTTTCCTCCTCCGTCTCCAAAAGGTAGTACAACTTTCTTCCTTTCCTTTTCATACCTCAGCAGAAACACAATAATAAGTATAATATTAGAATGCGAAATCACAACATGCAAAACGAAAACCCTAAACAAGATTGAAACACGAAATCTACCTTTTAAACTATTGCCTGGATGATCCAAGGAGGGAAGAGGAAGGATGGTGGCATCGGTGGCCATTGGGCGAAAGAAGCTCAGAGATGAAGGCGCGAGAAAGACGAAGTGAGAACGATGAAAAACGACGCTTCTGTCAAACCCAACCCTAATCCGTTTCCCCCAAAATGAAACAAACAATTAACCCTAAACACAAAATGTTATGAGACCTGACGGGCCTCGCCCCATTCTTGCACTAAGCCCAAACGAGTTTCATTAACCCCCCCCCCCCCCCCCATCCTGCTTCTGATTGTTCTTGGTTTGGGCCCTAAAAAACTCTTTGGCCCATTCAATTTTCCTTTTACTTTTGTTTTAAACATTCATAAACCAAGATTTGATTTATCTTCCTTTTTATAATTCCAACTAGTATATACCATTTTTCATATATAATTTACTTAAATATATTAATTTTATTTATATTAATTCCTAATGAATAATACCTTTTTGTATATAATACATTATTTAAAATACACCATAAACATTTTCTTTTTCTCTAATTAAAATAATTTTATTTGTAAATAAACGCTAATACATAAAAATAATTCTTAAAATAATACTTTACATTAATACTAAAAAAATACATAAGATTTAGAATTATTTAAAAACACTTTTTTCTTTAAAACTTATTTTGAGTTATACCTAAATACATAATTTTTCTTTAAGTTAATACATTTCTTTTCTTAAAAATATTTTGTACATAAATAAATCAATACATATTTAACAAAAACATAAAAAAGAATAAATAAACAATACTTAATTTATTAAATTCACATTTCTCAACTTGTAAATAAATTACACTTACACCTACACAATACATTTTACATTTGATGCATTATACATTTGCTATTCTTACACTTTGCTATACATTGATTGCATTTGATCGCGATTCGATTTGGTTGTAATTATTTAAGTCTCATCCCCCTTTGTGAATTTGTACCCCCACTCCCGGATACTATTTGTAATAGCGTAGACTTTAAAATTCCCGCAATTTACCGCTTTCGAATTATACCATGATTAGACCTAGGGTTTGCATGTACATAAAATCAAACGCTAGATAACCTAATACAAGACAAATACATGAAATCAATACACAATCACACTTGCACCCCCTAGGGTAATCCCACATGTTGCCTTCCAAAATGGGCCATGCTTGCACGTCGAGTTTCTTTGGCAAAACAAATTCAAATGATCATAAGTCCCTCGATGACGCTTTCAAAAGTTGCCTAAAATGGAATGATCATAGTCCCTTCAAGCAAATTGCCAAAGACACTTGGCACCATTGCATTCATGGTCCGTACGATGACCCGCGCCTGTCCCAATCACATCCTAAACGCAAGATTGCCCACCAAATTCAATGGTGCAACAAAATTGTTAAAAAAGGGTTGAAAACATAGAGAAAACCTTTGAGTACAATAGGGGTAGATTAAAACTCTTAGTTACTTGAAATCAACTTGCAAAAACACTTGCCTCCATTTCAAAACCACACTTCACAAACACTTTCAAAACCAACTTCCAAAAACATTTTGAAACATCTTTTCGAAAAGATACACACCGTTGTATATACTCAAACACGAGTCATTACAATGGTTGCCGAAACAAAGGCGTCTATTTCAAAAACATTTTCAAAACACACACATACACCACAATTTCAAGCAATCGAAAATCAAGGCAAGTGATCTAAAAACCAAGTAACTAAGAGCCCATGGATAACCATGGATGAAAAGGGTGCTAATACCTTCCCTTTTCATAATCTACCCCCCGAACCCACGAAACATCTCAAAAGGTTTTTCCTGTGCTTTTTTAACCTTTCCTTTAGGATAAAGTAAAAAGTCGGTGGCGACTCTTGCTAAACCGAACAAGTGCGAATACAAACGCAAAACCTCAAGTCAGTTCTCCCACCGTATCACAGCTAGGCTGCTACAACAGGAAGAAAGAGCAATTCTGCCTCATGAGGAGCTGTTAGAGACAATCAACTTGGGTACTGTTGAGGACAGAAAAGAAGTCAGAGTGGGTGCCAACCTAGAGCCAAGTGTCAAAGAGCGCTTAGTTCAGCTGTTGATTGAATATGTTAAGATCTTCTCCTGGTCTTACGAAGATATGCCGGGACTTGATAAAGATATTGTGGTTCACCGTCTCCCTACCAGAGAAGACTGTCCACCAATTAAACAGAAAGTCCGCCGAATGAGGCCCGACATGTCAGAAAAGATCAAAGCAGAAGTTATGAAGCAGTTCAATGTTGGGTTTCTTACTGTTACATCCTATCAACAATGGGTTGCTAACATTGTGCCTGTGCCTAAGAAGGACGGCAAAGTGAGAATGTGCGTGGATTACAAAGACTTAAACAGAGCTAGCCCTAAAGATGACTTTCCACTACCGCACATTGACATCTTGGTTGACAATACAGCTCAGCACAAGGTATTTTCTTTCATGGATGGATTTTCAGGGTACAACCAGATCAAAATGGCACCTGAAGACATGGAGAAAACTACTTTTGTTACACAGTGGGGTACCTTCTGCTATAAAGTGATGCCATTCGGACTGAAGAATGCCGGGGCAACTTATCAGCGCGGCATGGTAGCTTTATTTCATGACATGATACATCATGATATTGAAGTCTACGTAGATGACATGATAGCCCGTTCACAAACAGAAGAAGAACACCTCGAACATCTGCAAAACTTGTTTGTCAGGTTGAAGGAGTACAAGCTTAGACTGAACCCTAACAAGTGCACTTTCGGAGTCAGGTCCGATAAACTCTTGGGTTTCATAGTCAACAACAAAGGCATCGAGGTTGATCCTGCCAAAGTCAAAGCTATACAAGAAATGCCTGCCTCTCGCCTTGAGAAGGAGGTTAGAGGTTTCTTGGGACGCCTAAACTACATTGCTAGGTTCATCTCTCACCTAACATCTACCTGTGAGCCAATCTTCAAGCTGTTGAAGAAAGATCAAGTGGTTAAATGGAATGATGACTGTCAGGTTGCTTTCGATAAAATCAAGGAGTATTTACTAGAACCTCCTATCTTGATGCCTCCCGTCGAAGGAAGACCGCTAATCATGTATCTGACTATTTTGGATAATTCAATGGGGTGTGTACTGGGCCAACATGACGAGTCTGGCCGAAAAAAGCATGCCATTTATTACCTTAGCAAAAAGTTTACCGACTGTGAGACCCGTTACTCACTGCTCGAGAAAACTTGCTGCGCTTTAGTATGGGCTGCTCGCCTGCTAAGGCAGTATATGTTGACTCATACCACTCTACTAATATCCAAGATGGATCTGATCAAGTACATCTTCGAGAAGCCTGCATTATCTGGAAGGATAGCCAGATGGCAAATGATCCTCACTGAGTACGATATCCAGTACACGACCCAAAAAGCTATAAAGGGGAGTGTGTTAGCTGACCATCTGGATCATCAAGCTGTCAAAGATTACCAATCCATGAAGTTTGACTTCCCCGACGAAGACATTATGACATTGGACAACATTGAAGATAACGGACCGTATGACGAACCTGAAGAAGGATCCCAATGGACCCTGTACTTTGATGGTGCTTCTAATGCACTTGGTAATGGTATCGATGCTGTGCTCATCTCACCAGAAGGTTACCATACACCTTTCACAACCAGACTCTGCTTCAGCTGCACCAACAACATGGCCGAGTACGAAGGTTGTATTTTTGGTCTCAAGGATGCAATAGACCTGGGAATTAAATCTTTGGTTGCATTTGGAGACTCAGCTTTGGTCATCAGTCAGATCAAAGGAGAGTGGGACACCAAACATCCCAACCTCATCCCTTACAAAGAACATGTCTTGACATTGCTACCTCATTTCGAGCAGATTACCTTCGAGCACTTCCCACGAGAAGAGAATCAGCTAGCAGATGCTCTAGATACAATGTCATCCATGTTTAAACTTAACTGGGATAATGAGGCTCCCCAAATCACCATTGAACGGATGGACGAACCTGCACATTGTCACGAGATTAATACCAAAGAAGTAGTGGACCGACTTTGGTTTCACGAAGTCAAAAGGTATCTCGAGGCCCAAGAATACCCTGAAGGAGCTTCGGTCAACGACAAAAATTTCTTGAGGAGGTTCTCTGCCGAGTTCTTCCTGAGAAATGGTATCCTCTACAAGCGCAATCATGATTGCATTCTGCTTCATTGTGTGGACAAGGTTGAGGCTGAGCAAATCATGGCCGAACTGCACAATGGTACCTTCGGCACCCACTCTAGCGGACATACGATGGCTAAGAAGATTCTACGAGCAGGCTATTACTGGTCTACCATGGAAGCTGACTGCTATCAACATTCCCGTACTTGTCACAAATGTCAAATCTATACGGACAAGGTACATATACCTTCAGTTCCTCTCAATGTCTTAACAGCTCCTTGGCCATTCTCTATATGGGTAATCGACATGATTGGAGAGATCAAGCCTACATCATCAAATGGACACCGCTTCATTCTGGTGGCCATTGATTACTTTACCAAGTGGGTCGAAGCAGCTTCCTTCGCATCCGTCACAAATAATGTTGTCGCCTGCTTCATCAAACAAAACCTCATTTGTCGGTACGGTATCCCCAACAGGATCATCACTGACAATGGTACAAACCTCAACAACACTATGATCACCGCTTTGTGCGAGCAGTTCCAGATTCAACATCACAATTCATCTCCCTATCAGCCAAAGATGAACGGTGCTGTCGAAGTTGCGAACAAAAATATCAAGAAGATCATTCAAAAGATGACAGTCACCTACAAGGACTGGCATGAGATGTTACCATTTGATCTTCACAAGTACCGTACCACGGCGCGTACATCAACTGGGGCAACACCCTTTTCTTTGGTATACGGCATGGAAGTTGTTTTGCCTATCGAGGTTCAAATTCCCTCCTTGAGAATCATGAAGGATGCTGGTTTGAGTGAAGACGACTGGATTCAGACCCGGCTTGATCAACTTAACTTGATTGATGAAAAGCGACTTACTTCTGTTTTCCATGGTCAGATGTATCAAAAACGTATGATCAAGGATTTCAACAAGAAAGTCAGGCGCCAGGTATATCAAGTCGGGGATCTTGTAATCAAGCGGATCATCTTGCGGAAAAGTTATCCCAGGGGCAAATGGACTCCTACTTACGAAGGACCATTTATGATCAAAAACATCTTTTCTGGTGGGGCAATGATATTAACCACCATGGACGGTGATGACCTGCTGCACCCTGCGAACGCAGACATAGTCAAAAGATACTACGCATAAACGACCCGCTAGGGTTACACACCTAGGCAAAAAAAGGGCATCCCGGTGAATCGAAAACCCGAAAGGGTGGTTCAGGCAAAAGTTAGGGATAAATAAAAAAAAATTGTACACCCGGCAAGTTGAAACCCGAAAGGGCGACTTGGGCAAAAAAAGGGTTTCCCGGTGGATCGAAAACCCGAAAGGGAGGTCCAGGAAAAAGTTAGGGAATTAAAGCGTATGACTATGTCTCGTCGGATCACTTTAAGGACAATCTCTTCACAGAAAAACTCCAGGCTTCTGATCAATCCAACCATCTTCGGACGAAGCAACGAATGGACAAGATATTCGTAGTTATGAAGGCTATAACAGAATGGGAACCCCATGGAATTTTTACACATAGCCATCTTTATTTGTATAAAATTTTCTCAACTTTTTATGACAAAATTCTCTTACTAGGATGTCTGTTTCCTTTGTACAAAATACTTACACAAAGTTAATATAAATATACTTCAAAGTGCAGAAAACTATTTGTCTTTTCCTTTTTACACTTGTGTTTTATTTGAAAACGTCCAATGATTTATTAATTGAGCATATGCATTCGAATATAATAATTGTTTTCAAATAAAAGAAATGGGAAAGAATAATTACTGACAGGCTGAAAGTATAGGAAAACGTCTTTAGGCTATTCCAAGAGAAATCCCCTGCAGTACATCATCTAGGTCCCCAGCAGAGCTAAAACTTTGAAATACAGATCCTTAGCGAAGATGAAACTTTCTTCCCCAGCAGAGTCAAAAAATTCAACTACCAATCCCCAGCAGGAACCATCTAGTTTCCTCAAAGTCCCCAGATAGTTGTCTTAAACCAGATAATTCCTCAGCAAGGTACTTTGAAGCTTGACAAGCTAACCAGACAACAACTTCGGATAATTCCCCAGTAGATTGGCATATAACCCAAACTCTTGAACTCTCCAGTAGTATAGCTATTCCCCATAGAGTTTTTACTACTCTCCAACAGAATAAACTTTCTCCACACAAATTTATTCTTATTTCCCAGCAGGTTGAAGATTCTTAATCCCCAGCCACAGTCATCAAGGTTCTCGGGACTCCCCAAGCAGGTTTCTCAAGCAGCACTTGGCATTATTCTTACAACAGAATGTCTATAATCTTCCAACTTCAAAGGACATGAAGATTCTCATCCCCAGAGAAATCAGGATTTATCTTCCTCAATAGCAGTCCATGGTTTTGTTATCCCCAACTGTCAAGGATTTATTTTCCTCAAAAATACAACAAATCAGCTTACATGCGCATACATTACATTCATATATTGAACATTGATAAAACACATGGCATACATCATGAAATTACATAGGACTAACTCTTTACCTTTCAGGGAAAGATATAATCAAATTCTCACAAGCTCTCTGGTTCAGTCAAATCAATGCTCAGATTCCTGTTCCAGTTCAAGTTATGTAGCCCGGATTCGACCGGATAATATCTGGATTTTTTCTCCATCATACTATGAAGCCCGGAGATCGACCGGAAAATAATTGAATCCCCAGCAAATTACTGTAAAGCCTGGAATCGACCAGATAGCAGTATGAAGCACCATGAAGCCTGGAATCGACCAGATTGTGGTATATCTTTAAATGCAAGTTATGAAGCCCAGATTCGACCAGATAGTATCTTGATTTCTACAAAGCACCATGAAGCCTGGAATCGACCAGATTGTGGTATATCTTTAAATGCAAGTTATGAAGCCCGGATTCGACCGAATAATATCTTGATTTCTATAAAGCACCATGAAGCCTGGAATCGACCAGATAGTGGTACACCTTAGATTCAAGTTATGAAGCCCAGATTCGACCGGATATCATCTTGATTTCTCTAAATACCATGAAGCTTGGACTCGACCAGATAACAGTTTAAGACACTGCGAAGCTTGGATTTCGACCAAATAGCAATTTACTTAACTAATTGCTAAGAATCCCGGAATTGACCGGATATTAGTGTGCCTTAAATTCAAGTTGAAGACCGGAGGCGACCGAATAACAACTTAATTACTTCTAAAGCCTGGAGTATGACCAGATAAGATTTGAGAAATTGTGAATCCTAGAGAACGACCAGATAGCAAGTTTAATCTCATCCCCCCAGTAAGTCACTGTGAAGCCTGGAATCGACCAGATAACAGTCGGTCATATTTTCCTCAACAAACACTGTAAAGCCTGGAGCACGACCAGATAGCAGTTCATTTTCACCTCTTCAACCAAGAGATGATTCCCCAGTGGAATAAAGGACGATTGAAGCTCCTAAAATTCTATTTCTACCACGACAGAAACCAGCATTCCCCGGCGTAGTCCTCCTCAACAACAGGTATACGGGCTCTCGCAAAGGAATCTCTTATGCGATCAACTTCCTTGGATGGCATCTTTAAGCCCATCTCCAACAAGATTCTATCAACCTCTCCAAATGGCATCTTTAAGCCCATTCCCTCAACTACATTTTGACGAGTGCAAATTTACGGGCACTCTAATGTCCAATCATCTTTTACCTTCGAGTCGCGAACGACGAACTCCTCAATCTAACTCTTCAGGTTCAAGAAGATTGAACAGGGGAAACTGTTGTAACCCAAAATTTTCCCTCTCATTTTATCAAGATTTCCCCTTACAAGACTCTTTGGACTCAAGACCAGATTAGGGTTTGCTCAGCTCAAGACATCTCCTTGCACTGTTGACCTGAAATTAGGGTTTGAGTTTACACATGGATTTTTGGACTTCTAATGCCTCATGTGACTTTCATACTTCATGTTGGACCTATAAGATTTCCCATACCAAGTTTCAAGTCTTGAATCAAATTTTTGCCTAGTCAATTGGACAGTTGACCTAGAAATCAGCTGTATTAGGGAAAAAGTCAAATATGGCCAATTTACAATCAAACCTCATAATTTTTTATCCACAATAACATTATAGACTCATATGAACCATTTGATCAAGTTTGGACCACAACTCCTCAAGAAATTTGATCAGATCATCAAAAGGGCAAAATGGTCATTTTTAGGGTTTTGACTACAGAAGGGCAATTTCTGATTTTTTTTCACCTAGCCAATGGAAAATTGGGTTCAAGTATGGTTTCAAGGACTCAATGGCATCATCTTGACCTAATCACAAGGTTCAAAAGATCTCAAATGCATTGGATTGACAAATGAATTTTCTATTCAACTGATCAAAAATCAACTGTACACTGAAAAGTCAAACTTTGACTTTTTAGTCAAAATCAAGTGCCAAGGGTCATTTTTCATCAAGATGTGTCAAAACATGAAACTTGTTCACCAAGAAACCTAATTTTGAAAATTAGGATTTAAAATAGAAAATTTTCATAACTTAGAAATTTTCTAAGTTATGAAAATTTCTTATTTTTGTACAACTTTTCCCAACTTTTTCACCATGATGCAATTGGATTCAAAGAAAACTTCCAAAATGAAAGTTGTATTTCTCCATAAAATCTAAAACTTTAATTCACAAAGTTTTCCAAAAAGATGCTTGTATCTCAAGTTATGATTTTGTGAACAAGGGTCCATGAAACTTTTAACTTAGTGAAATTTTGCCCTAGTTTAGGCAGGATTTTGACCTAACTTCATGGCAACTTTTCACATAGTTCCAAGTGGAATCTCAAAATTCATTTCAAATATGGATTGTATAGAATGTTAAAAGCTTTCCAAAATGTCCAAGAACTCTCCAAGATCATTTGTGGTTAGGGAGAATCGAAGGATTGAAAATTGTAAATAATCACTTTTGGTCAAGGCATTTTGCACATTGATACAAGTTGTAAATCAGTTTGGATCATGCTTGTACTTGGTTTACAGGTTCTAACCCTTTCTACACTCATAAATTAAATGCAAACACATTTGTTCTGAGCTTTAGAACATTACACATTGAATTAATCCGTTTTTGGCAAAAAGATAACAATGCCATTTCCATAAAGGTCACTTTATGCAATTTTGTTTGTCTTGAGC
Organism: Vicia faba; assembly: GCA_948472305.1. NCBI lineage: Eukaryota > Viridiplantae > Streptophyta > Magnoliopsida > Fabales > Fabaceae > Vicia > Vicia faba. The sequence continues at coordinate 971,342,862 of OX451741.1, read as the reverse complement.
CATGGACCTGATTTCTTTATGCAAACAATGTCCACAAACATCCGAAAAATCTCACCAACTCTCAGCAGGCCTCAAGATAGCAAGTACATCCCTTAAGCTTTGTCATTTCAACTTTTGCTTCAAAAGCAAGTAACTTGCAAAAGTCAGCATATCTCTTGTATCTGTTAAAACCAAGTCTTGTGCACATTTTAAACAAGTTCAACACATTGTAGCAAGCCAGAAACACGAGCTCCAAGCCTCTCAAACACCCAAAAACACTAAACACTCCATTTCTGCCCAAAACAGGGCAAGCCCTGCAGAACTCAAGCCATCTTCACATTGCCTCGTGCGTTTTGTCCCAAATCATTTCAAACACATTCTAAACAATACATCTGAACTATCCCAGCCCTTCTCAAGCAACTGTAACTGCATTTTCAAGCTTCACCATTTTCAAATTCTGAGTTTGCAGGTTGAGTTCTATAGAGACATTCAGGCCATTTCAAAGCAAACTAAGCATTGGGACAGGTCAAGGGAACATCAAGCAAGCTCAAAAGTCCTTCAGGCCTCATTCAAAACTCCTGCATTGCCATATTCGAACTTGACTGAAACAACTAACTTTCAAACTTCTATCTCCTTATTTAGGAATCATTAGGCTTAGGTTTGTGAAGAAAAAATGTAGCCCTTAATGTCCTTGAACCGTACATATGCATAGAATTCATTTATGTTAGCTGAGCTAGGAGAATTTGGATGTTGAAGTTGCTGAATTTTTTAGGTCAGAAATTGGGGGTGATAAAATTCTCCCTGGTTTCTTAGAGTTAGATCAAGTTTTTAATATGGTTAGAATCGTGTGATGATGGGCTATAACTTTCATGTTGCAAGTTTTTGATTTTAAGCACATATGCAGGAGATACAACTTTGAATAAGAAGTGCGTGTTTTTTCTGTCTCAAGGACAGGAATGAAGGGACCTTGGGCTAGGCTTGGTTGTTTTGACTTTTGACACCCCCTGCTTGCTCTTTGCACCCCCTTGGCCCATTTCTTTTATTTTTTATATTTTTCATTTCTTTTCATATTTTTTGACTTTTATTATTTTTTCTAAATATTAAAAATCACCAAAAATATTTCCTTAATTTTTACATTTTTATTTTATTATTCTTATGACAAAAAAAATAGTTTATTAGGTTAAATACTTTTATTTTCTTAAATAAATTTGTAAATAATACAAAAAATATTATATTATTTTTATTTTTATTATTTATACACTTAAATTAATATTTTCTAACAATATTTAAATTTTAACATTTTTTTCATATATATTTTTATTTATTTTCTTTGTACATAAATGAAATAAAATAAATAATTAGAATATATTTTCTATTAAACCAAAATTAGGGTTTTCACCCTTTCCAAAAAAATCATATTATTTTCCTTTTTTTTAGGCATTAAATAAATTCATTTTTATATACATAAAAATAAATACAAAAAAACATTTTGCATATTTATACTTAATTGTCCATTTAAATATTTGCTTATTCATTTATTTGTACAAATAAATTCAATATGGTTGTACGATAGATTGTATTCAGGAAGACGTGCACTTAAACCACATTTTATATAAGGAGTTAATGAGTTTATCAGATGGGCGTTTTCTCAGGAGTATTGTCAAAGCGAAGGAGGAGTTAGGTGTCCATGTCTTAAATGTGAATGTAGACCAATAATTAGTGACTCGGAGGAAGTAGCACGTCATTTTTGTGATACGGAGGCAGAACCGGACTGTTTTAGAAAATGCTGGTTTGCGTTTTGCATTTGTGTTTGCAAAATGTCGCTGTAAGCAAGAGTCGCCACCAACTTTTATTTTATCCAACTGGAAAGGACAAAAGCACAGAAAAATTCCTTTTTCGAGATTTTGAGTACGAGGGGTAGATTATAGAAAGGGAAGGTATTAGCACCCTTTCTATCCGTAGTTTTCTACGGGCTCTTAGGTACTTGCTCATCATTTTAAAATTGCTTCCATATTTGTGTGTTTTGAAAAGTTTTTGTTTTACTTCGTTTTAACCCTTGTATCAGTCCTCAAGAGTGTTACGAAGTATTTTTGAAAACTTTGTTTGAAAAGTGTTTGGTGTGAAAAGTTTGATTTTGAGCAAGTACCTACTAACATCTACCTACTCGAAAAAAGAATGTTTCTGTTTTTGTTTCCTTTAGACAGCGCTATCCTACTATTAAGGAGTAGGTAGCACCATCGTTGGAGTTGTAAAGTTCAATTCGAAAGGGACGTATGATCACTAAAGCAATGTTAGGATGTCTTAGTAATAACCCTAATGTCTTAAGATCATATTCGAGGCAACATTTCCGAGGCAACATTTTCGAGCGGGACATTTGATATTTTTTTAGACAGAAGGGCAACCACTAAAATACCCTATAATTAATGATCGTTTACCGAAGGCAACCGAAGTGAGAGCATACCCTAGGAGTGCGCATGTGCGAGTGATTGGATTTCAGTTACTATCTTTGCATATTAGAGTTTGCTAACCATTTTAAAATTAACATACATTCTTGTCATGCAATCCTATTATCATACATCTAACAGTTAATATTTGCGAAAATTAAAATGCGAGAAATAAAACTACGCTATTACAAGGCTTCAGGGAGGGGGATTAATTACATAGCCAAAAACCCGCAAAACGATAAATCAAAGAAAATCCTAATTAAACTATTACATACCATGAGTAGTTACATTAATATCGCAAAAAAATAATAAATGCGCGCGATGAATCGAGAACGAGAAAAAATTAGGGTTTTGACCCCGTTTAAACCTAATTGAAAGAAAAATCATTTTTTGTTGTTTTTGATTATTTTATGAAAGAAATAAAAATATAATCAAGAACAAACCTAATTTTCTAATTTGATTTTAATTATTTACAAAAAAGTGTGAATTACCCTAAAATTAAATAATATTAAATTAAATTTGATAAAAATAATACCTAAATCTAAATTTGTGAAAATTGATTTTATGATTTTTTATAAAAAGGAATTAATTTGTGGTTAGAAAATAAATTTAACAAAATAAATAAATAAAAGAAATATAAGAAGATAAAGAAAATGGGCCCGGTAGCTTTCAGCAAGAGGGGGGTGTCGTTGGAAATTCTTGGCCCAATAACTTCTGGCCTCTTTGACTTTCCATGATCTCATGCGCTTGTTTGACTAGGGTGTATTGTGGACCTCTATGTGATAGGAGTTGGATCTGGCATGTTGGAGATCTGGTGGTTGAAGGCTGATGGCGGATGGTGGTCATATAGGACGCCTGGACACCTGATTATACAAAGGAAAAATATAGAAAGCAAAGTTGGGGACTTGGGGATCGAACCCAGGTCCTTTGGCATTTCACGATGCAAGCAGACTAGTTGAGCTACGTTGGTTATTTGTACAAAGATCAATAAAAAAGCATTATATTAGAAAAAAATGATATATTACAAACGCGCGAATTTTCGAATGGGCCAGTCACTACCTGCCACGCAACCCTTCTTCTTCCTCTCTCCGTTGCTAAAAGTTCAGCAACTTTTACCTACGGACAAAGGGTGTAGGTACAACCCTGTGATCCTCCAAAATTATATGCAAGCATGATAAATCAATTCCAATGGTACCAATCAACTCGTTGCAACCTCACGAGCATCATGGCACCACTATCCATGGCTAACTATTCCTGCAAGCAAAATCCCTAAAAATGAAACTAAAACCCTAAACATGGCAACTTGCTGTATGGTTAACGAAAATGCAATTAAGTATTACCATTAGCTTGCAAATGTTTCAAGGATCAAGAATATGCAAAGAAATCATGCTACAAATGCCAGAATCGTGATATTCAATTTCAAAAAAGTATGAATGTCGTGAGATGCTTACAACGCGTTTTTAGGTGTTATGAGGCTTTCTAGTGATTGGAATAGGGTCTTTGGATGTCCAACAAACGAATGTTATGCCTGGAATGGCTCGAGGAAGCCTGGAACTAGGAAATCAGATTGCAACTTTTCTTTGAAATTTTGAGATTTGTTCTTCTCTTTTCACGCCTCCCATTTCCTTGCTTTTGGTCTGCACTTGTTCTATATGTACCCTAGAATGAATTAGGGTTGCAATTTGGTTTCAAATCTTCTCCAATAATGATCATTGATTCAAGATTTGATCCTTTGTGCAAATCTTTCCAAATTGAGAAAATCCAATCTTTTTGTGTCCATTTTAAGCTTGCACGATTTGATTCTCTTTCCAGCTGTATTAGAGGCCTAAACATGCACAAAATCTCAAGCTTTGATTAGTTTTGATATTTTCATGATTTTATTTTGATTTTATTGGATTTAATTGAAATAAAAATCAAAATAAATGAAAAAAATAAAATAAAGACAAGTGGGAGAGATCATGGGTCGTGGGTCATGTTACAAACTCAATGCAAGCATAAAAAGTTGGGCCCATTTGACAAAAATTGCAATTTTGGCCACTTTTGACTTTTGGTAATTTTGCAAAAAGGGTCAACTTTGCCAATGCATAACTTCCTCAATTTTGACCCTAGAGATGTTTTCTTTGACTTTTTAGAAATCTTAGGATGTCCTATAAGCAACCATTTTGGTCTCATTTCAATTGAGTCTTCCATGTTCATGTATGAAGCTTTGACAAAAAAGGTGTTTTTGTTGACTTTTCAAAATGACCTATAATGTCCAAATTTATATCTTCTTGTGAGTGCATATTTTGAACTTGGGAGATGAAGATGAATTTTAGGGAATTACATCCTCTTCAAAATGAGCTTTGTATGGGTCATTTTTAATAAAGTATGAGAAAGTTATGCTTGGTCAAAGTTGAGTTGACTTTTCCTACAAAACCCTAATTTAGCAACTTTTGGGTTTTGATGAATTGTGAGAAATCCTTGAGGAATCATGATCAAACCTTGATCAAATGATGAACAATACTTCAAAATGAGGATTTTGACCAAAAATCTTAAAGTTTGACTGTATGTAGGACACAATTGACTTTTGCCCTAGCATAGTCGATTTTCAGGCCTATGAGCAATTGACTGAGCAAACTTCCTCTGCAAGGCTTGAAACTTGACATGGATGGTCTTGAGAACATATTAGGATAATGGTGAGAATATGGGGTCTTTTGGACTTAAGTACCTTAATGCAAACTGAAACCCTAATTTGAGGTAGACTGCCTTAGGAGAGAGTTTGTCTGGTCAAACCTTGGACTTCTTTGAGAAATTTGAGGACCTCACTTGAAATGTATTGAGAAATATGGGAGGGAAAATTTTGGGGTACGACAGCTGCCCATGTTCAATCTTCTTAAACCTGAGGATGTAGATTGGCTTGTCTGCCTTTCATGATCCAAAGGTGGAAGATGATTGAATACTAGAGTGCCGAGAAATCTGCACTCGCATGAATTGGTATTTGTCTTGTGATGTCGGGAATGGGCTTATAGATGCCATTTGGAAGTTGATGTTGGAAGATGGGCTTAAATATGCCATCAGAAGAAGTGTCAATCGCATAAGAGATTCCTTTGCGAGAGCCCGTATACCTGTTGTCGAGGAGGACTACGCTGGGGAATGTTGGTCTCTATCTTGAGAGAGATAGAGTTTTAGGAACTTTAGTTGTCCGTTACTCTACTGGGGAATCATCTCTTAGTCAAGGAGGTGAAAATGAACTGCTATCTAGTCGTGCTCCAGGCTTCACTATGATTTGCTGAGAAAATAAGACCGACTGTTATCTGGTCGTGCTCCAGGCTTCAAAGTGACTTATTGGGGAGATGAGATTAAACTTGCTATCTGGTTGTTATCCAGGCTTCGCAATTTCTCACTTTTTAACTGGTCGTGCTCCATGCTTCAGAAGAAATTAAGTTGTTATCTGGTCGCATCCGGGCTTCAACTTGAATTTAAGGCAATACTAATATCCGGTCAATTTCCGGGCTTCTTAGTAATTAGCCAAGTAAACTACTATTCGGTATAATTCCGAGCTTCGCAATGTCCCATACTGTTATCTGGTCATGATCCAGGCTTCAATGTCTTTTGCCGCTATCTGGTTGTAATCCAGGCTTCACGGTGTCTTATACTACTATTTGGTCGAATCCAGGCTTTATGGTGTCTTGTATTACTATCTGGTTGATTTCCAGGCTTCACAATAACTTGCTGAGGATTAAGCTGTTATCTGGTCGATCTCCGGGCTTCACAACTTGTGTTTATGATATACCATTATCTGGTCGATTTCAGGCTTCATGGTGTCTTGTACTGCTATCTGGTCGATTTCCAGGCTTCACAGTAACTTGCTGGGGATTCAACTATTTTTCGGTCGATCTCCGGGCTTCATAGCTTTGAATTTGGGGTATACCATTATCTGGTCGATTCCAGGCTTCATGGTGTTTTGGAGAACTCAAGATATTATTCGATCGAATCCGGGCTTCATAACTTGAACTGGAACAAAAATCTTAGCATTGATTTGACTGAACCAGAGAGTACTTGTGAGAATTTGATTGTATCTTTCCCTGAAAGGTAAAGAGTTAGTCGTATGTAATGCCATGATGTATGACATGTATCGAGTAATGGTGTTCTCAAAAGAAATGAGATTATGCTGTATGATGTATGGATATGCAATGTTTTTATGATATTCTCTAACTGTGGAAAATAAATCCCGGACTGCTGCTGGAGAATACAAGGAGTTGAGTTCCTCGTTCTCGCCGGGGATAACAATCCAAGATGATTTGAGAATAAATTGGCGAGAGAATGACTCTATGGGGAAGAGAGATACTCTGCTAGAAGATCTGTTGATTTGGAGAAATAACCTCGTTGGGGATGAATTACTGTTGCTGGAGATAATGAACCCTGTCGGGGATTGAATTTCTGTTTGTGGAAGAAATAAACTCCACTGGGGATAATCTTCTATTGTTGGTGATAAATAAACTCTGCTTGGGGAGAATTTTGTCGCCTTATTCGTGATTATGAACCTCGGCCGGGGAGAGCCAACACCACTGTTTTTTGGATACTTCCTACTCTGTGGGGAATGTACGTATCTTTAGTCATATTCTCAAACTGGCTCTATCCCTGTACCTGGTGGGTAGAGAAACTATAAGGTTTGGGCATTTCTGGTTTTCCCCTGTTCCTGGAATCATGAGTAATTGTCCTTTGTTTTGTATGTAAATATTTATGAGCAACAATTATTTTCAAATGCATATATCAAAAATGAATCATTGGACGTTCTTGCAAAACAAAATAGGAAAAGAAAAACAATTTTGAAATTTATTGTAGAATGTATTGTATTGATTTTGAAGTTGGTCTGTAATAGGCATTTTGTACAAGAGGTTGACGTCCTAGTAGGAGAACGCCGCCAAAAGAACAGAATTTATACAATTTGTGTAAAAGAAAGAAAAACAATTATGTGAACAATCCCATTGGGTACCAACTCTACTACTGCCTTTATATCTTCGAGCGTCTCATCACTTTGCTACTTGGTCGAAGGTAGATCAGATTGATTGGTGCCGTCTGAGCTGGATAGTCGATATCAAAGTCTGGTTGCAAGATGATCCAATGAGATATAGTGTTACGCTTTGATCCCTAATTTTTTCCTGGACCGCCCTTTCGGGTTTTCAGTCCACCAGGATACCCTTTTTTGCCCAAGCCGTCTTTTCAGGTTTTCGACTTGCCGGGTGTACAGTTTTTTTTTCATTTTCATCCCTTACTTTTGCCCGAACCCTTTTGGTTTGCTGGGAAGCCCTTATTTTTGCCTAGGCCAGTCAACCTAGCGGGTCTTTGATTATGCGTAGTATTTTTTCACTATGTCTGCATTGACGGGGTGAGGAAGGTCGTCACCATCCATGGTGGTTAGAATCATAGCTCCTCCTGAGAAGATGTTCTTAACCACAAATGGCCCTTTATAAGCGGGGGTCCACTTGCCCCTAGGATCACCTTGCGGCAGTATGATGCGTTTGATCACTAGATCCCCGACTTGATATTCTTGTCGTCTAACTTTCTTGTTAAATGCCTTGATCATTCTATTTTGATACGTTTGACCATGACAAATAGCAGTAAGTCTCTTTTCATCGATTAAGTTTAGCTGATCAAGTCGAGTCTGGATCCAATCATCTTCGCTCAAATCTGCATCCTTCATAATTCGTAGAGAAGGTATCTGGACCTCAATGGGTAAGACTTCCTCCATGCCATACACCAAAGAGTAGGGTGTTGCCCCTGTTGATGTCCGCGCTGAGGTACGGTACCCATGAAGAGCGAATGGTAGCATCTCGTGCCAGTCTTTGTATGTCACTGTCATCTTTTGCACAATCTTCTTGATATTCCTATTTACTGCTTCAACAACCCCATTCATCTTCGGCCAGTAAGGAGAAGAGTTATGATGCCGAATCTTAAACTGTTTGCAGAGCTCGGTGATCATCGTATTGTTGAGATTTGTACTATTGTATGTGATGATTCTCTCTGGTACACCATATCAAAAGATCAGATTATGTCGGATAAACTGCGCCACGACGTTCTTGGTTACTGTAGCAAATGAAGTTGCCTTAACCCACTTCGTAAAGTAATCAATAGCTACTAGAATGAAATGATGCCCATTAGATGTCGTAGGTCTGATCTCGCCAATCATGTCGATGCCCCACATTGCAAAAGGCCAAGGAGCTATCAAAATATTTAGAGGAACTGGAGGTACATGCACCTTATCAGCATAGATTTGGCACTTATGACAGGTCAGAGATTGTTGAAAACAATCGGCTTCCATAGTGGACCAATAATATCCTGCCCGTAGGATTTTCTTTGCCATGGTATGTCCACTGGAATGGGTTCCAAAGGTACCTTCATGTAACTCTGCCATGATCCTTTCTGCCTCGCTCTTGTCCATACATCGCAGTAAAGTTGAATCATGGTTACGCTTATAAAGGATGCCATTGCTGATGAAGAACTTTGCAGTGAACCTTCTCAGAAACTTCTTGTCATTAACAAATGCACCCTCAGGGTACTCTTGAGCCTCAAGATACCTCTTCACCTCGTGAAACTAGGGTTTATCTGCTACCTCTTCAGTCTTAATGTCACAGCAATGTGCAGGTTTGTCCAACCTCTTAATAGTAATCTGGGGAGCTTCATTGTCCCACCTGACTTTGAACATAGAAGACATGGTAGCTAGCGCGTCCGCTAACTGATTCTCCTCTCTTGGGAAGTGTTCAAAGGTTATCTCCTCAAAGTGTGGGAGCAACGTCAGTACATACTATTTGTAAGGAATAAGATTTGGGTGCTTCGTATCCCACTTGCCTTTGATCTGACTGATCACTAGAGCAGAATCTCCGAATACACTCAAAAACTTAATCCTTAGGTCAATAGCAGCTCGGAGACCAAGGATACATGCTTCATACTCCGCCATGTTGTTGGTGCAGTTAAAACATAATCGGGCGGTGAATAGAGTATGAAAGCCCTCAGGAGATATAATCACAGCGCCAATGCCATTACCCAACGCGTTTGAGGCTCTGTCAAAATACATAGACCATCGGGATCCCTCCTCAGGTCCTTCATCCGGTCCAAGTTTTTCACAGTCGGTCACCAACATGATGTTCTCATCCGGGAACTCGAAATTCATGGATTGGTAGCCGTCCACGGCCTGATGTGCCAAATGATCTGCCAGTACACTCCCCTTGATTGCTTTTTAGGTTGTGTACTGGATGTCATACTCAATTAAAATCATTTGCCATCTTGCTATTCTTCCGGACAAGGCAGGCTTCTCTAAGATATACTTGATTGGGTCCATCTTTGATATCAATAGGGTAGTGTGAGTCAGCATATACTGTCTCAGTCGGCGAGCAGCCCATGCTAAAGCGTAGCAAGTTTTCTCGAGCAGTGAGTATCAGGTCTCACAGTTGGTAAACTTTTTGCTAAGGTAGTAAATATCATGCTCTTTTCGGCCAGACTCGTCATGTTGCCCCAGTACGCACCCCATTGAGTTGTCCAGTACTGTCAAGTATAAGATCAAATGTCTCCCTTTAACTGGAGGCATCTGAATATGTGGCTCTTGAAGATATTATTTTATTCTCTCGAAAGCGGTCTGACATTCATCATTCCATTTTACCACTTGATCTTTCTTCAGCAGCTTGAAGATTGGCTCACAAGTAGCAGTCAGATGTGAAATGAATCGGGAGATGTAGTTTAGACGTCCCAAAAAGCCTCTAACTTCCTTTTCTGTGCGGGGAGCCGGAATCTCTAGTATAGCCTTCACCTTTGCGGGATCCACCTGAATACCTTTATCACTAACGACGAAACCCAGCAGCTTACCAGACCTTACCCCGAAGGTGCACTTGTTCGGGTTTAACCTCAGCTTGTACATCTTCAACCTGTCGAACAGTTTCTGGAGATGGTCAAGGTGTTCTTCTTCAGTCTGGGACCTTGCGATCATGTCATCAACGTAAACCTCAATCTCATGGTGAATCATGTCGTGGAACAAAGCGACCATGGCGCGCTGATAAGTTGCCCCAACATTCTTCAACCCGAAAGGCATTACCTTGTAGCAAAAGGTGCCCCACTGCGTAACGAAGGTTGTCTTCTCCATGTCCTCGGGAGCCATCTTAATCTGATTGTAACCAGAAAAACCATCCAAAAAGGAGAAGATCTTATGTTGTGCGGTGTTGTCGACCAGAACATCAATGTGAGGAAGCGGGAAATCATGCTTGGGGATCGCCCTGTTCAGATCTCTATAGTCCACACACATCCGTACCTTACCATCCTTCTTTAGCACCGGAACAATGTTGGCAACCCACTGCGGATAATAAGTAACAACTAGAAATCTGGCGTCAAACTGTTTCATGACCTCAACTTTAATTTTTGCAGGCATCTCAGGGCGTATACGGTGAACCTTCTGTTTTACCAGAGGGCAGTCTTCTTTAGTTGGCAAGCGGTGGACCATAATATCGGTGTCCAAACCAGGCATATCTTCATATGACCAAGCGAAGATCTCAACATAGTCGTGTAGTATCTGTATCAACCGTTGTTTGACATTAGGATCCAAATTCGCACCTATCTTGACCTCTTTCCTGTCTTCCTCTATACCCAAATTCACCGATTCCACTGGCTCTTCATGGGGATGTATGGCCCTCTCTTCTTGTAGTAACAGTCTAGCAAGTTCCCCAGGCACTTCACAATCATCCTCACCTTCGTCCTCGGCTTGGTTGATCGAATTTTCAAAGTCATAACTGGAAGTAGCAGAGTTGTTATCAATGGGATCTAGAGTGGATGTGGATCTGCATTATGTGAGTGTGTATAAGACAATAGTTGTTTTGATAAAGTGCGAGATAGAAAAGAAAAACAAGGAGCATAAAATTTGTTATGCAAGAAAATGTCGGATGCTTTATTGATGATATATGAAAATGACAAATAATAAGCCCTCACAAACAAAGCCAAGGTGCCTTGGGCAAGGCACCGGGCCGTAAAGTTTCAAACTATTTGTTACAAATCTCAAAACAAAAGTCTATCACTGTGTAATAAAAGAAACGGGTACGAAGTCCTTCATCGTCCAGTTGTTCAATCCACCGTTGGTAGTCGGGTAGATCCAGCTGTCAATATCTGACTCTTCTTCATCATCCTCAATTGCATTCACTCCCTGATTACTGATGTGCAAATGAGGTCTTCCAATCCGAGCGCGCCGAACATCCCTTTGAGCCTCTGCAGTAAAGCCCAAACCAAACTTGTCAGTTTTGTGTGTGAAATCAGGGAGCTGACCCCAATTTGCACACCCACCTTTTTCAATTACAGCCCTGGCATCCTTGAGGGAAGCCATCTTCATCGGAGGTTTGTCAGCAACAACTTCAGTCGACGCCAGAGTCTGGGGGACCTCTTCAAAATTTTGACAAGGGGTTTCGATGAACTCCCCATCCATCTCCATATAGCGAAAGGGATTGAGATGACTCACCATATACTCCTCTTCACCTTGAACCGTGACGATCTTCCCTTTTACTGGATATTTTAACATCTGATGGAGCGTAGAAGTCACTGCCCCAGCCTTATGAATCCAAGGACGACCCAACAAATAAGAATATGATGGTCGGATATCCATCACGTAGAAAGTAGATGCGAAAGTTTGAGAGCCAACTTTAACAGGGACGTCCACCTCCCCGTGCACCATCCTTTTTGACCCGTCGAAAGCCCTGACCACAATATTACTTGGCTTTCACAATCCAGATGGTCTAATGACTTCTTTGGCAAAACATTTAATGAGGACCCAGTATCCACCAGTACGTGGGCCATGGTAGTGCCCCTGCACTCGATCGAGACGTGCAGAGCATCATTATGATTTCTTCCTTTAGCAGTCAGATCTGCGTCTGAGAAACCCAACCCATTGTCGGCAGTCAAACTAGCTACATAATCTTTGAATTGATCGGCAGAAGTTTCCTACGGCACATGCGCAGTTTTGAGGAAAGCAATTAAAGCCTTTGCATGGGCTTCTGAACACAATAACAAGGACAACATGGAGATTTTTGACGGGGTCTGCCCCAGCTGCTCGACTATGTTGTAGTCGCTCTTCTTGATAATCTTCAGAATTTCCTCTATCTCCTGCTTAGAGGTTTCTACAATGATCTTCTTAGGTGCCTCCGTCCAGGAAGGCTCACCTGTGATTTCTTTTCCCCGATTCCCAGATGACTCGGCGACAGGGGTGATAACTAGAATAGGAGCTGGGACAATAGCTGATGTACTAGCAGATGGAATGACAACAGGTTTGTGAACAACCGGAGGGGAAATCTCGGGAGAGAAAAGTCTTCCGCTTCTGGTGACCTTGCTAGCCCCGACAATATTGCTGACATCGGCATCGGCTTCTTCAATCTTTAAGTCTTGCTTAAATCCATGGTATTACACATCATCCCCATAGTGCCAAGGGACAGCCTTATCCGAAGTGTATGGGATAGGACAAGGGACAGTAATGATTAACAGAGCGATTCTTGGAACGAGTGTAATCCCAATAGGCTTTCTCGAGGAAGCCTTGGAAGGATTGGCAGAAATGGTTATGATGGAAACTTTTTCAATTGGAGTCAACGAAATCAGAGTCTTTTTGAACAGGATCTCTTTGTTATCCATCAGGCGTTGAACACCTGATTTCAATAAGTGGCAACCAGCAGGCAGAATTGAATACATGTGGCAACCTTTGCCACATCCCGGAAATAAACTGGCCAACAATATATTCTTCTTTACTATCATCAAAGGAGTAGAAATTTCTTCCACGGAGGTCACAAATAAATTATCATCCACAACATTCACTCCATGACCATGTTTGGGCATAGGAGCAGTTATGACGTTGGGTTTCTCTGGAGCGTCAAACTCAATCTCTTTAGCTTTGATCAAGTCTTACACCTTATTCTTCAAGGCCCAACAGTTGTTTGTATCATGACCCGGGCCATCAGAGTGATAGGTGCAGCGGGCATTCGGGTTATATAGTGGAGATGTGGTGTTGGGATTCTCCGGGGCTTCCCTCAGAGTTACCAGGTTGGTCTTCAATAACTGTGGTAGAATTTGAGACAAGGTCATATTGAGCCGAGTGAACTGTCTCTGTGGTCTTTCCACCCTTTGTTGATTGTTGCATTATGGAGCAATTGTAGGTCTTGATATTACCACCACATTTACTGCTTGACAGTGTTCAGGTCTGTTTTGGCTCCTCGAACCATATACTGCACTAGCTTCTTTCTTACCGGTGAAAGGCTTCTTTACTGCACTTGATGAAGTATCCTTTTGTATCTTACCACTTCGGATACCAGCTTCTACTCTCTCTCCAGTCAAAATCAACTCAGTAAATCCAGATGACGAGCTGCCGATCAGATGATTGAAAAATGGACCAGATAGCGTCCCTAGAAACATGTCAACTAACTCCCTATCAGACAGAGGGGGTTAGACTCTTCCAGCTAAGTCTCTCCACTTTTGATCATAGTCCTTAAAACCTTCACTTGCACCCATAGACATACCCTGAATCTGAGTACGAGTGGGAGCAAGGTCGGCGTTATATTGGTACTTCCTGTAGAAAGAAGCAGCAAGGTCCTCCCAGTTTCGGACGTTGGCTCCTTCCAACTGATAAAACCATTCAAGCTGAGTCCCTGGAAGACTATCTTGAAAGAAATGCACCCACAAATTTCTATCAGCAGTGTGGGGTTGGATTTTTCTGACGTACGAGCGGAGATCGAGTTTTGGACAGGATACTCCATCGTACTTAGAAAAAACTGGAGCTTTGAACTTATGAGGGATCACCACTCCAGATACCAGTCCCAGTTCTCCAAAATCCAAACCAGGGATCTTCTGAAACTCCATAGCACTCAGACGGTCTTCAAGTTGCTTGTACCTATCCTCAATAGGAGGATACTGTTCCTCATCATAATCCGTATCATTATCAGAAACTGCAGAACTGGGGCCCTTTTCTTCTTCTTGGTCCTCCCCTCCCTTGGATGTAAATGACAAATCAGCTTGTTGTTTCAACCTATCCCCAAACCTTTTGCCCATACTCAACAGAACGACCTTCTTCTTCTTCTTCTTCTTCTTCTTCTCTTTCTCTTTCAGAATGAGAGCTTTCAAGTCTTCTTTCCCTTTAGCCAAGCTCAAGAACATCTCTTGGAATTGGGCATTTTGTGCCTGAAGATCTTTGATAGCTTGATCGGAAGACATTTCATGCTGAAATAAACAGCGAAGAAGATGAGAAACCTGTAATGGTACATGTAATGGTGTGCATGATAATGGGATACATACGTAATGATTTCAAAGACTTTGGGAGATTTAAATTTGCAAACCAAAAAAATTAAGCAGACTTTATTAGATTAAACTTGTAAAATGGTTCAACAATGCCTTTGAGGCGTTACAAAGAAATAAACGGAAAATAAATCTAAACTAGAAAAAAGCAAAATCAGAAATCCCATGGCCGCTTCCCCTTCGTGTTGACGTAGTCATTGATCGTCCTTTCATTCTCGAGCTTCCTGGTGAACTTCAGGATCTTCCTTTCTTGCTCATGATACTTTTCCCGATAGGTATCCCTCTCCTCTTTCAGTTGAATCCAGGATCTCTTCAATGCCCCAAGATCAATGGGCATGTAGGGATAAAAGACTGTATAAGGAATGCCCTCTTCATTGGTGGGCTCCACAATCACTGGCAACACAACTTCATAAGGCATCCCAAGCTTCTGAGCACGAGCTCGGACCCACTGGAGGTAAGGCTGCATAGGGAGAGAAGTCCTTGGTCCTAGCTCTTGAGGTTCAGACCTGTTCACCATGTCCCAAGCTCGTATAAACCTTCGGCGATGCTCGTCAACGTCCTCCTTGTAGTCAAATGCAATATCTGTAAGAAGTAGCTCATGGGTACCGTCTATCCGAGCACGACTGAATTATTGTAAAGCTAAACAAGGATTGTAGGTTATTCCCCCTCTGATTCCGAGCAACGGGACATTAGGATATCCCCCACAACGATCAATGACAGCAGTACTTTCCATAGCCTTGGAACTCCAAAGAATGTCTGTATGGGCAAGGGACATTATCCTGTAAGACCATCCTAAACCTTCTTCATTCTTCAACATGGACTTGGGGAGGTGCGAAATAAACCTCCTCGCCAGCAGCGGCATGCAACACATGAGAGTCCCTCATCTTCGTATAGTACGAGTATAGAGGGCATGCAAGATATCACCCAGAAGAGTAGGCACAGGATTGCGAGACAGGAAGATCTTAACCGCATTCACATCTATAAAGGAATCTGGATTCGGAAAGAGAACCAAAACGTAGATAAGAAGAGCCAAGATGTCTTCAAAAGCTTGAAAATACAAGTTATCCCAAAATAGTTGAGCTTGATCTATCAGAAACTTGGCTAAGAAACCTTCAACCCCACTTCGTGTCTCCCAGTTGGATATTACATCATCCTATGTCAGATGCAGAGCTGAAGCAATATCTTCTGGTCTAGGAGTCTCTTCCAAACCCTTGAAGGGCATCTGCTCAAGGATGGATATGCCCAGTAAGTGAGAAAACTCTTCCAAAGTGGGAACTAGCTGATAATCTGGGAAAGTGAAACAATGATGCACCGGATCGAAGAACTGGAAAAGCACACTCATCATCTGCTCATCAAACTTTGAGGTAACCAAGCTAAGAAGCTGACCATGTCTCTTAATGAAGGAAGAAGTCTCAGAAACTTTTGATACTAACTCTTTGAGTTGAGCAGGTATTTACACAAAGTTAACTCAGATGGTGTTTCTGCACATGGAAGCCATAATCTGCAAAATAGAACAAAGATAAATCCCCTCGGTCTTTGAAATGATTAGTATAATGAAGTATGCATACTATGTTATGATGCATGATGTCGTGGTAAAATAAACAACAGGTATAGAAGATAACAGACATGGTAAAGGCAAACAAGTCACACAAATGCCCTTAAGTTTAAGGCTTGCATGGGGTCTAGGTATTACCCTCTTGAAGTTCAGTTGGTTTCAACCTGTCCTAATAATAGTAACCGGGTTCTAGAGGTTCTCAATATCACTGACCATCCTCTATCGGTCATGGTTTCAGCTCACACAATCTTTTCTTGCGGTCGGAACTATCTCGAGAGTATGGTCTCAATGAGTGTAGTATCGAGTATCAACCAGTTCTGAGCTTTACATCGAGGCCGACTATCTCACTACTTCATAATGGCCAAGTTGGTCAATTATGGGTTCTAAGGTCAGTTGATGCTTAATGACACACATAGCAACCCCGTATTCTCCTTGTTTCTCCACAAGGGATACCAGTACCAACCAATATTCCACATCAATGTAGCTACTGCTTCAACCGTATCGGTTTATGCTGTACAGTTCCCTCACAGTTTATTGCTACTTACCTAAAAGGTGTCCTCAGATCCGGGTTAGGATCTATAGTAACTCCCAAACAAAACCCTTAAAATTAAAGCAACCAAAACAAACAAGATAAGCAATTTATGATGAACTAGATCCTGAGGTATACCCCACTTATTTAAGTCCCCAGCAGAGTCGCCAGTTATGTGATACGGTGGCAGAACTGGACTGTTTTGAGAAATGCTGGTTTGCGGTTTGCGTTTGTCTTTGCAAAATGTCGCGGTAAGCAAGAGTCGCCACCTACTTTTATTTTATCCAACTGGAAAGGACAAAAGCACAGAAAAATTCCTTTTTCGAGATTTTGAGTACGGGGGGTAGATTATAGAAAGGGAAGGTATTAGCACCCTTTCTATCCGTAGTTTTCTACGGGCTTTTAGGTACTTACTCATCATTTTAAAATTGCTTCCGTGTTTGTGTGTTTTGAAAAGTTTTTGTTTTACTTTGTTTTAACCCTTGTATCAGTCCTCAAGAGTGTTACGAAGTGTTTTTGAAAACTTTGTTTGAAAAGTGTTTGGTGTGAAAAGTTTGATTTTGAGCAAGTACCTACTAACATCTACCTACTCGAAAAAAGATTGTTTCTGTTTTTGTTTCCTTTAGACAGCGCTATCCTACTATTAAGGAGTAGGTAGCACCGTCGTTGGAGTTGTAAGGGTCAATTCGAAAGGGACGTGCGATCACTAAAGCAATGTTAGGACGTCTTAGTAATAACCCTAATGTCTTAAGATCATATTCGAGGCAACGTTTCTGAGGCAACATTTTCCGAGGCAACATTTCCGAGCGGGACATTTGATCTTTGTTTAGACAGAAGGGCAACCACTAAAACACCATATACTTAAAGATCGTTTACCGAAGGCAACCGAAGTGAGAGCATACCCTAGGAGTGCGCATGTGCGAGTGATTGGATTTCAGTTATTATCTTTGCACATTAGGGTTTGCTAACAATTTTAAAATTAACATACAGTCTTGTCATGCAATCCTATTATCATACATCTAATAGTTAATATTTGCAAAAATTAAAATGCGAGAAATAAAACTACGCTATTACAAGGCTTCGAGGAGGGGGATTAATTACATAGCCAAAAACCCATAAAATGATAAATCAAAGAAAATCCTAATTAAACTATTACATACCATGAGCAGTTACATTAATATCTCAAAAAAATAATAAATGCGCGCGATGAATCGAGAACGATAAAAAATTAGGGTTTTGACCCCGTTTAAACCTAATTGAAAGAAAAATCATTTTTTATTGTTTTTGATTATTTTATGAAAAGAAATAAAAATATAATCAAGAACAAACCTAATTTTCTAATTTGATTTTAATTATTTACAAAAAAGTGTGAATTACCCTAAAATTAAATAATATTAAATTAAATTTGATAAAAATAATACCTAAATCTAAATTTGTGAAAATTGATTTTATGATTTTTTATAAAAAGGAATTAATTTGTGGTTAGAAAATAAATTTAACAAAATAAATAAATAAAAGAAATATAAGAAGATAAAGAAAATGGGCCTGGTAGCTTTCAGTAAGAGGGGGTGTCGTTGGAAATTCTTGGCCCAATAACTTCTGGCCTCTTTGACTTTCCATGATCTCACGCGCTTGCTAGACTAGGGTGTATTGTGGACCTCCATGTGATAGGCGTTCGATCTGGCATGTTGGAGATCTGGTGGTTGAAGGCTAATGGCGTATGGTGGTCATATAGGACGCCTGGACACATGATTATACAAAGGAAAAATATAGAAAGAAAAGTTGGGGACCTGGGGATCGAACCCAGGTCCTTTGGCATTTCACGCTGCAAGCTAACTAGTTGAGCTATGTTGGTTATTTGTACAAAGATCAATAAACAAGCATTATATTGGAAAAACAAAATGATATATTATAAACGCACGAATTTTCGAATGGGCCAGTCATTGCTTGCCACGCAACCCTTCTTCTTCCTCTCTCCGTTGCTAAAATTTCAGCAACTTTTACCTACGGACAAAGGGTGTAGGTACAACTTTGTGATCCTCCAAAATTCTATGCAAGCATGATAAATCAATTCCAGTGGTACCAATCAACTCGTTGCAACCTCACGAGCATCATGGTACCACTATCCATGGCTAATTGTTCCTGCAAGCAAAATCCCTAAAAACGAAACTCAAACCCTAAACATGGCAACTTGCTGTATGGTTAACGAAAATGCAATTAAGTATTACCATTAGCTTGTAAATGTTTCAAGGATCAAGAATATGCAAAGAAATCATGCTACAAATGCCAGAATCGTGATATTCGATTTCAAAAAAGTATGAATGTCGTGAGATGCTTACAGCGCGTTTTTGGATGTTATGAGGATTGCTAGTGATTGGAATAGGGTCTTTGGATGTCCAGCAAACGAATGGTATGCCTGGAATGGATTGAGGAAGCCTGGAACTAGGAAATCAGATTGTAACTTTTCTTTGAAATTTTGAGATTTGTTCTTCTCTTTTCACGCCTCCTATTTCCTTGCTTTTGGTCTGCACTTGTTCTATATGTACCCTAGAATGAATTAGGGTTGCAATTTGGTTTCAAATCTTCTCCAATAATGATCATTGATTCAAGATTTGATCCTTTGTGCAAATCTTTCCAAATTGAGAAAATCCAATCTTTTTGTGTCCATTTGAAGCTTGCACAATTTGATTCTCTTTTCAGCTGTATTAGAGGCCTAAACATGCACAAAATCTCAAGCTTTGATTAGTTTTTATATTTTCATGATTTTATTTTGATTTTATTGAAATAAAAATCAAAATAAATGACAAAAACAAAATAAAGACAAGTGAGAGAGATCATGGGTCGTGGGTCATGTTACAATCTCAATGCAAGCATAAAAAGTTGGGCCCATTTGACAAAAATTGCAATTTTGGCCACTTTTTACTTTTGGCAATTTTGCAAAAAGGGTCAACTTTGCCAATGCATAACTTCCTCAATTTTGACCCTAGATATGTGTTCTTGGACTTTTTAGAAATCTTAGGATGTCCTATAAGCAACCCTTTTGGTATCATCTCAATTGAGTCTTCCATGTTCATGTATGAAGCTTTGACAAAAAAGGTGTTTTTGTTGACTTTTCAAAATGACCTATAATGTCCAAATTTATATCTTCTTGTGAGTGTATATTTTGAACTTGGGAGCTGAAGATGAGTTGTAGGGAATTACATCCTCTTCAATACGAGCTTTTGATGGGTCATTTTTGATATATGAGAAAGTTATGCTTGGTCAAAGTTGAGTTGACTTTTCCTACAAAACCCTAATTTAGCAACTTTTGGGTTTTGATGAATTGTGAGCAATCCTTGAGGAATCATGATCAACCCTTGATCAAATGATGAATAATACTTCAAAATGAGGATGTTGACCAAAAATCTTGAAGTTTGACTGTATGTAGGACACAGTTGACTTTTGCCCTAGCACATTCAATTTTCAGGCCTTTGAGCAATTGACTGAGCAAACTTCCTCCGCAAGGCTTGAAACTTGACATGGATGGTCTTGAGAACATATTAGGATAATTGTGAGAATTTTGGGTCTTTTGGAATTAAGAACCTTAATGCAAACTGAAACCCTAATTTGAGGTAGACTGCCTTAGGAGAGAGTTTGTCTGGTCAACCCTTGGACTTCTTTGAGCAATTTGAGGACCTAACTTGAGATGTATTGAGAAATATGGGAGGGAAATTTTGGGGTACAAAAATTTGCATAGAAGGGGTTTCATTGAAATTATTGGGTTTGGACGTATAATGGTGAAGAACTACCGAGTAACGTACCAGAGACTAGCAACACGCGTGCTTCAAGTAGTCGACCGCCTATGGAATATGAGGAAAAATTAATTTTATCGATGAGATGGTTGAGGATGATTTTGGTGTGAACGTGACATACGATCAACCTGAAGATATTGACGGGGAAGAGTTGCCAAATGAGGAAGCGCAAATATTTTATCAGTTGTTGAATGAGATGAATACGTCGTTGTTCGAGGAGTCGTCAGACTCAAAGTTATCAATGTCTGTGAGATTAATGGCCGCCAAGTCAAATTGGAATGTTCCTGATTAGTGTTTGGAATATTTCGCAAAAATGATGTTGGACTCCACCATAATGAAAGACAACTTGCCTACAAGTTTTTATGATGCAAAGAAGTGGGTGTTGAAGTTGGATTAAAAGTAAGAAAGATTGATTGTTGCATTAGTGGTTGCATATTGTTTTGTGATAATGAATTTGCTACTCAAGATGAATTGTTAAAGGAATGAAAGTTTTGTAAGAGTCCAAGATATCAAATTCGTAGTAGAGCCATTAACACCAAGCAAAAGCGTGTAGTAGTGAAGTCCATGTTTTATCTTCCGATAATACCAAGGTTGAAAATAATGTTTGCTTCAATGCATAGTGCAGGTCAAATGACATGGAATCATACAAACCAAACAAGTTCAGGAACTATGCGACATCCATCTGATGGTGAGGCATGGAAGCAGTTTGATCATACACATCCTGATTTTGCCGCAGAACCTAGAAATGCCAGGCTTGGATTATACTATGATGGTTTTGCCACATATGTGCAAGCGTTTGGAAGTGCATATTCTTGTTGGCCAGTTATTGTAACCCCTTACAACCTCCCTCCTGATATGTGCATGACAAAACCATACATGTTTTTGACGTGCAACATTCCAGGGCCGTCCAGTCCAAAATCTTGAATCGTTGTGTACTTACAACCTTTAATTGATGATTTGAAGAGGTTGTGGATTGGAGAATGGACTTATGATATATCCCGTAAAAAAACTTTACTTTGTGATCTGCCTTGATATATACTATTAATGACTTTCTACCATATGTCATATTGTTTGGTTGGGGTACGCATGGAAAAATGGGTTGTTCGTATTGCATGGTATACACCAAAGAATTTATGTTGAATAAAGGGGGGAAAAGCTCGTGGTTTGACTATCACCGCAGATTCTTATCAACAAATCATCCCTATAAAAGAAACAAGAAAAATTGTAAAATAGATGAATGAGTAATAGATCTGCCTCCGCCTTGATTGTCACCAGGTGATATATGGAACCAAGTTTGTGAACTACCAAAATTTGCAGATACTGGTGTTGTACCCCCAAAATTTACCCTCTCATGTTTCCCAAGGTTTTTTCTATTGTATGGGTGGTTACAAACACTTGCCTAAAGAAAATGAAATTTTTGAATGTTAGCAAAGTGTCTTTCGATTAGCAGTTAAACAATGCCCTTCGATTGGCATAACAGCAAGCTTCGACTGGGCTCCTAAAACCCTTCGACCAAGCATTGACCCATCAACTTCGATTGTGCTTTGGTCTCCTTCGAACAAGCCTTGGTCCAAGCTTCACAAGAAAGAATCCCCTACAAGCTTGCTTCGATTCACCAGCAGTGAACTCCTGCATACAAGCTTCGATTGGGCGCTAAATCTACTTCGATCAAGCTTAACTCATAAAGCTTCCTCATGCTTGCCTTCGATCTACTAGGAAAAAGGCCCCTTTCACTGGTCTTCGATTTACAATACAAAGGGTTGTCTCAGACATGCCTTCGATTCACAAGCCAAGGCCCCCCTTTTCAGGTTGCCTTCAGCATAAAAGGCCAATACTTCTTCAGATTTTCCTTCAATCCACTAGGCAAAAAGCTTCCTTCGACCCACAAGGAAAATACTTCCTTCATTCCTGATTCGATTCACTAGGCAATTGCCTCTTTTATGCTTGCTTTGACCTGCCTCATGCAAGCGCCCACAAGGCATTGGCTGCCTTTGTGCCAGCTTCGACTGGGCAATGGTCCCTTTGAAATAGTTTCTTATACTTCGACACGCATGTTAGTCCCTTCGAAGGAGAATTTATGAGGTCCCTTCGAATGAGCATTCATTGGTCCATTCGAAGGACACATGGTTACTGAATATAAGCTTATCTTATGATGGGTCTGGGTCTTACATGTGGCCAGGCCCAGGACTCTTGTGCAATAGCATTCAAAGGTGTTGACAAAGGAGGTTTTCGATTGGCTAGAATGAAGTTTTCATTTGAGTTGTTTGAATTAAGAAGTTATGGTAAGTAGATAGACTCAATCAAAGAATATCTAATAAGGGGGTTTCTAAACACTTCGAATCAAGACTCTAGGCCAATCAAAGGGCATGGCCTGAAGGCATTCGAAAGTCAATGTGTCCAGGTTCATAGCGAATTCGAAAAGGGAAAAGAAACCATGTCTTTGGCAAAGTTTCAAAGTGATATTCATGGCCTTAAAACATCAACCTAATAGTTGTTTATTCCTTTGCCCTCTTGTCCCCTCCATCCCCTCTATATAAGGAGCACACCAGCAAGCTCCAAGGACGGCTAAAAAAAACACCTCAAGGAGTCACACAAACATTGCAAAAATCTCCAAAGTTGTCAAACTCCAAAACCACTCTTTCAAGCCTCCTCGTTGCAAAAAGCCTTTTGATTCACTCTCAGCATGAATACAGAGTAAGCTTGGATTAATCTCCATAATCCAAAACGCACGAAAACTGCATATCATAAACTTTTTGCATTTTTTTTCAAAGATTTGTTTCTTTTAATTTGTTTAGTTTTCTGTGTGATTGATGTTTCTAACATGATTTTGAGTATTGCCTAAACAAGTCTGAACCGGTAGGATAGCCTCATGCACGCAATATCTCCCTAAGCCATTTTATCTCCATTATGGTATACTTTGATTCAAAATGCATTATCCATCCATCTTTAGCCAAAAATAAGGGTGGATTTGGAATCAGGGGGCTCAATTTAGGGGAGACATGGCTTTTCAGAGCTTTAACAATCATGTTTGTACATTTTTGAAAATTACAGGTCGCCGGAGAAGACGACCGGAGCTAGGGCTCTGGCGCTTCTCCGGCCATAGTACTTATTCTTCTTTTTGTTTTATTTGTTTCAGATTGATATCAGAAAAACAACATGGTCCAGTGGTAGCGCGCGTTATAAAGGCATATCCCTTGCAGATCCTAGGTTCGATCCAGGCGCAAGGGAATATATTTTTCTAACACATACTTTGCAGATCATGTGTACTAAATCCAAGCGCGCGTATCATACGTTCCATCATTATTGCCATTGGATCTCACCAACACCGGATCAAATGATCCAGATCCAGATGTCCATGATGAATCCTCAAGAGCCAGTAACATTGGATTATGCGCAAAACCTAGGCTTAATTTCAATTGGGCCCAGCAATTTCAAACAGCACCCCCTCTTTTTCTTTTGTTATCAGGTCCATCTAGCAATTTTGTTGTATTATTGTAGTTTTATTTAATTTTGTTTTCTTTATTTATTAATTAAACAAATAATCAGAAAAATCATAAAATATATTAAGTTAGTATTTTTTAATTAAACTAGTTTTGTAAATAAATTAAATAAATATTTTAACTATTTTCTTTAATTTAAAATGAATTAAAACTTTGGACTTGATTTAGCTTTAATAATTTTTCTTTTCATAATAAAAATAACAAAAACTTAAATTTTAATTTTTTTTACTTCATCTTGTTTTCTAATTAAATTTTAGGCATTAATTTCACTTAGTTATTTTCTTAAAATAATTTAAAATAAACAAAAAAATATTTTCTTATTTCATTTAGATTTGTTTTAGGCTTAAGACGTCTTTACCTTTCGCGCGTTATTTATTCTCGCATTTTTTACATTATTGTACCTGTATACTGGATATAATAGACTAATTAGAATTTCTACCGCTTTCTTTATTTTTCTTCCCCCAAGTTTTGTGCATTGTAATATCCCCCTCCCCGAAGCCATGTAATAGCGTAGCGTTATATTTTCGCACTTTACATTTTTCTGTACATATTAACCGCTAGTAACTAGGATTGCATGACAAAACTGAAAGCAAACGTTAGAAAACCCTAAATGGACAAGATAAATTGTTGAACTAAACACAATTGCACATACGCACCTCTAGGGTATCCCACTTTGGTTGCCTTCGGAAAACTGTCACAATTCTCGAAACATGAGAAGTTTTAGTGACTATCCTCCAGTTTACAGATCACTAGTCCCTTGATGACCCTCTCGATGTTTCCTCGGTTAAAAGTGATCTTAGAACTTTAGGGTGGTTACTGAAGCTTCTTTCCAAGTTTCCTTCGTGACCATAATGTCCCTTCGAATGTCCCTCAAACATACAACGACTAGGGCTACCTACTCACTAATAGTAGGATAGCACTGTCTAAATGATAGGAGGAAAAGAACTACCTTCTCGAGTACAAGTAGATAGTTGTTAGATGCTTGCTCAAAACAAACTTTTTACACCTACACCTTTCAAAAACAACTTTAAAAAACATTTGCTTTATCAACACTCTCGAGGACTGATACAAGAGTTATCATAAAGAGAATTGCCGCACTAAGGCATTTCAAACCATTTTTTAAAACACACAAAGCACAAGGTACTTTTTAAAATGAGCTAAGCATCTAAGAGCCCGTAGAAAACTACGGATGGAAAGGGTGCTAACACCTTCCCTTTCCATAATCTACCCCCCTTACTCAGAAGATTCTCGAAAATGTCTTTTCTGTTCTTTTCACCCTTTCCTTAATTTGGATAAAAGAAAAGTCGGTGGCGACTCTTGCTTACCGTAACATTTGCGAACATAAATGCAAAACCAGTATAAACAGTCAATTCTGCCACCGTATCACAACTGGAAAAGTATGTAGAATTGAAGGATGTGGAGTCACACACAATTGGACAAAAAGAAGTATATTTTGGGACCTTCCGTATTGGAAAGATAATTTATTGGGCCATAATCTTGATGTTATGAATATTGAGAAGAATTTTTTTGATAATTATTTAACACGGTGATGGATGTTAAAGACAAAACAAAAGATAATGAGAAGGCTAGATAGGAAATATAAATTTGGTATAACCGAAAAGAGTTGGAGTTGAAGCCTCAATTGAATGGAAATTTATTAAAACCCAAGGCTTGTTTTAATCTAACTTCCCAAGAAGCTAAAGCGGTTTGTCGATGGTTAAAAGATTTGAGAATTCCAGATGGGTATTCTTCAAATTAGCAAGGTGTGTCGATGCTAACACTGGGAAGTTGCATGGTATGAAAAGTCATGATTGCCACGTTTTTATGGAACAATTGCTACCAGTTGCATTTGTTTCACTACCAAACATGTGTTTAATCCACTAACTAAAATTAGTCAACTTTTTAGACATATCTGTGCATCAACTTTAAGAGTGGATGACATCATTAAGTTGGACTGAAACATTCCACTCATTCTCTATAAGTTGGAACAATTATTTCCGCCTGGTTTTTTTGACTCCATAAAACATCTATCTGTGCATGTTGCATATGAAGCTTATCTTGGTGGACCTGTTAAATATAGGTGGATGTATCCATT
The DNA here is from genome assembly GCA_948472305.1 of Vicia faba. Classification (NCBI taxonomy): domain Eukaryota; kingdom Viridiplantae; phylum Streptophyta; class Magnoliopsida; order Fabales; family Fabaceae; genus Vicia; species Vicia faba. The sequence goes on along the minus strand of OX451741.1, from coordinate 971,316,690 downwards.
TAAAAGTTTCATAGGTGATTCAAAGCGATCAGTGAAAAATAAAGCTAGAGTTGAAAGATCTATATATGCATATTACTTGCATCGGGAAACATCACATTTTTGCAGTCACTATTTCAATCACTTGATGTTAACTCCTAAAGTCATACAGAATCCTGTAAATGTAAACGAGAGAAGTCAATTCACCTTATCAGTATTCGGGCTTCCAGGCCTTCCCTCTGGAAAGAAGGGTGTGCATTGGTTGATCCCAAAAAGAAATGCAATCCGCACATGTCCATGTCTTGATCAACTGCGTTGAAGTTAAACCATATCTTGAGTAAGTATACCCCAACTGTTTAATTTTATTTGCAATGTTAATATAAAACTTATTATCTTGAAACTTATAGTGTGTTTATTTTGAGGGAATTTAACGTCGCCTATTTTCATAGTGTCGGTGTACAATCAACATCTGGTGTCATTCATGCTCAATTTCCAGCATGGTTCAAGGAGAGATTGTCTAGCATTGTTGCACTGACTCCATAAATACTACATTTGAGAAACTTGTCTGAAGGCCCTGTTAAAATTTCAAAGAATGGCACACATACTTCTTGAACGAATATAAATTTCACACTGAGACATGGATTGAAGGGAAAAAACCATAAACAATGGTGTATTTGTAAAAGGAGTTACAGATGGCGGTGAAGATAATTTATATGGCTTTGTTAAACATATCTACGAGTTGGTATACAATTAATTGGACTCGGAAAATAAAGTTGTCTTGTTTTATTGTGAATGGTATGATCCAACTAGAGGCACAAAAATAGATAAGTCATATGGTATTGTTAAGATTCAAATGGATCGGAGGTACAAAGAGTATGACCCTTTCATAATGTCACATATTGTTAGGAAAGTTAATTATGTTCCTTATCTTTCATTTGTACCACGTAAATGAGGATGGTGTGTTGTAATAGAAACAAAATTGATGGGTTATATTGAAACTGGAAATCTAGTGGAAGATGTTTCTTACTAAGTTGATGAAGTTGAGCAAATTAATTATGTGATTACAGATGAACAAATTACAAGTTTGTCTGATACAATGGTTGAGGGAAATCAAGTTGGTGCATCTATATTATTGGTTGATAATAATATGGACGAAGAGCATGATGAAGAGTTTGGATCCGAGGATAATATCACATTAGATGATGAGAATGATATGGATGACGAGCATGAAGATTTAGAATAATGAACTATTTATTGAATGTGTTAATGAATATGTATTTATGAGAATAATGAATCATCTATTGAATGTGTTAATGAATATGTATTGATGAGAATGCATTTTTCAAATTTATTATTTTTGTTGATGTATATATATATATATATATATATATATATATATATATATATATATATATATATATATATATATTAACTGTATATTATATATAAATAGGTAAAATTCCACCTCGAATTGATAAGAGTAAGGATAGTGGTAAAAAATTCCAACGCGCGAGGTTAGTAACATGTGAGGTACCTCAGTCGGCCACATGTCCTCCCCCGCAGTGTCAGGTTGGTCCTATGTCTACGGCCAGTACTCAGCCTTTTGTACCATTACTCTCCTCTTACAATATTTCATTCCCATCTAGGAGTTCGTCTTTTATTAGCCTGTATGGGGTGCCATCTTTTGTTAGGCCACCTGGTTTCCTTTTGCCGCATACCCAGATGCCCTCATCCTTCCAGCATATTAGAGGATCCAGTTTTCCACATCCCACACATGTACATGCAAGTGAGGATGATTATGCACAACCGAATGATGATGGTGATGATGATGTGGATGAGGATTATGATGTGTTGGATGGAAATTATCTTTGAGGGAATGATGATTCGAGTGAGATTCATGTCATTGACGAGAGATTTTAAATTTGGCCCGAAGCAAACTCGTAAGTTTCTTATTTATAAATTTTTATTTAAGTATACATTTTAATTTTTAATATAAATTTATATTTAATATTTCTAACTCAAACTATTGTTGTTTAGTTTCTTGCCGAGTTGGACTGCTGCCAAGGTTATAAATTATATAATTCAGCAGATGTATAAACAATTTTGGAAGACCTTCAAAGACGTTAAAAATAAAGAAGCTTGGTTTAAAAATTTAAGGTTTAATTAATTTATTTTTTAGTTATTATTATTTAAATGAATTTTTCATTATAATTATCTAACTATTTATTTTAATGTCATACAACATTGCAGGAAATATGTGTGTGAGATCCATTAAACGAGAAGCTGATTAAAAAAATTATTATGGAAGAACCTCAAGATGACTTTCTGACATAATGCGGCGTGTTAGACAGTGTTGGGAACTTCAGGGTATCCGTCCCAATTGGATAGGAAAAGATGTTTTTGAGTAACTTCTTAAATATTGGGAGTCACCCGAATTTCGGGCTAAATCTGAAAATTTTAAGAAGATGAGGGCATCTGAAAAAGGGGGTTGCATTAATACAGTTGAAAGTATAAGTACCGTAAAGTATGTTTGACGCATGGTAAATATTACCACTTTTTAAAGTTATATTTTGATTCATAATATATTTTATTAATTAAAGTTAATTTTATTATTTAGACCAAGGTTTTGGGGAGACCACCACTGATGATTGAACTGGTTAAAAGACTCAGTCAAAGAAAACCATGGATTTTGTTTATGAACATACACTAAAAGCTTTCATAAGTGATTTAATTTACGTTGTTTATATCTTTTTTTATTTAATTAAAATTTTGTGTCGTGATTTTCACGTGGCAACTAAGAAGTTGTGATGTGAAAATCATGTGGCAATGGAGAAGTCGTGGCATGAAAATCACGTGGCAACTTTTTTAATATAATTTAATTTAATTTAATATAATATAATATATATTTAACTTAATTTTTTATTGAATGTGTAGGAGGATTATCAGACATTGCTCGCAAATTTTCTGATTCATAATCCTCAATATATTCTGGGAGAGGGGGAGCCACTTCATCCACATATAAATTTCTATATTTGGGATCAAGTCATTGGCGGAAAAGACCCTAACAGTTGTTTTTTTTTTGTGGTGGAAATTTGGCAGGAACCTTGAGAAGTGGTGATGTAACTCTATTTCAAAGAGTTAGAGATAGGGAAGGAGGGTCACGTCAACCAAATTTGACACCAGAACAACTTGAAACAATAAGACAATTGGCGTTAAATGAGGCGAGACGTGAGGCGGAAATGAAGGTTCAAATGGAGGCAATGAGGCAAGAGCAATAGCAAAAAATAGAGGTCATGGTGAAAAGGCAAACTGATATGGAGTAGCAAATGAGACAATTTATGCAAGGGTTTGGTGGAAATCAAAATGTTCACGGTCAAGAGCGGGAGGGTGACTGAAACAAAGATAATTTTGACATTGACAAATATACCAACCAAGATGACTCGTAGAATTAAATTTTCTTATTTTACTTTCAAATTTAAATTTGTGTAACATACTAATTAATTAAACCTATTTAATATATTAAATTAAGAAGTCTTATATTCATAATTTTAGTTTATTAATTTTATTATATTAAATTTAATATATTGAATTTATCATATATTGAATTTATTAGTTTAGTTTATTATATATTGAATTTATTAATTAATTTTATTAATTTAATTAATTATAAAAGAAAAAGAAATTTCAGCAATTAAATTTATAAAAAAAAACATTAGTGACATGATTTCCATGTCACAAAGTTGTGGCATGTAATTATAATTAACTAGTGACGTGATTTTCACGTCACAAATCAGTGACGTGAAAATCACGTCGCAACTTAATTTTTTTATAAAAAACAAAAGTTGAATAGAACGTTGGGGTGTTAAACGTAATTAACTAGTGACGTGATTTTCATGTCACTAATTTGTGACGTGAAAATAACGTGGCAGATAAAGTGCTGCTCTGACTTCAGCGCCCGCTACGCCTGCTTCCACTGTAATTTTAGGATTTTTGTGCAAGCAAGTTGCGACGTGATTTTCACGTCACAACTTTGTGACATGAAAATCACCTCGCAATAAATTTTCCACCCGCTCCCCAGCCACGTGATTGCTCATGTCACAAATGAATTATTGTGATATGATTTTTCACTTTCTGGCGTGAATTTCACGTTGCAAATGAGAGTTTTTTTGTAGTGAGAATGCTTAGTCGACTAGATCTAGCATAGACCTAAGCTTAAACATTAAATCTCCTCACTCTAATTTTACATTCTCTTAACGATGAGAAAAACACACCCACAACAATGGTATTTTCTATAGTTTAAAGATGAAATTACTTTGAAAATAATCTCACTCAACACTTAATGATGAAAATTTCCTAAAACAACACATGAAAGCATTTTTGTTCAAGTTTGAATTGAGAGAGAAAGTTTGTGTGATTTACAAAACAATATTGATTTTTTCAAAGACTATGAGAATTTGTTAGCTAGAGAGAAAATTTAGTTTACATATGTGTTATAGATCATGGACTAAAAATAAATAAAATTGACCCTTTGATTCAAGCTAAGATAAAAAATAATGATTTTAGTCAAATGAGAGAACGACTTGAGTCAAGATGATAAAAATCAGTTTTCAAAGCTTTGATTCAAGTAATGACTTGAGTAATATTATTCGAGTCAAAACAATCCATGACTTGAGTCATATTTCACTAAATGAATACCAAAATAAGAAACCCAAACATGATTCGTGTAACACTCTCAAACCTCGCGCTTATTATTGTAAAATAAAGTATAGGATGTTACTCGACATCAAATACATCTACTCTGTAACCCATAATTATATAATAAGACATTTAACACCTATCATCGCATGCTCACCTTAAATTAGGGTATCATTTGGAGCAGAATTTATCAAATAAACATGCTTCATAGATCATATAGTCTCATAACAATAATTCATTAACTAAAACAAATAGGTAAAAGTCTCCACGAAACAACATAAGCATCAAACACGAGAGCATAATATTCAACTCTCTAATCAACATAAACAAACATAAAATAGCATCATTCATCAGGTAAAAGTCTCCATGAAACAACATAAGCATCCAACACGAGATCATAACATTCAACTCTCTAATCAACATATACAAACTTAAAATAACATTGTTCTTCCACCCATTGTTAAATGTCAGAGTAATGTAATTCTAATGACGCAAAATAAAAGGAAAAAATAATAGCCTCACGATATCCTTAGACTTTAAGCAGCTACTCAATTACGTGCTTATTTGTACTCCAAAGAAGAGCACAGACCACAACAACAACAACAACAACAATAAATGGGTGAGAAATTACATTAATAAAGTAAGTGGTACATATTGCAAGGTAGAGCATAAAATACATACATATTCTACAGCTAATTTCAAGCAGCATCACGCAACATATTCTCACACCCAACTCAACTATCACACACAAATAGACATTATGCATACAACTCATTCATGTAATGCAACTTAACTACGCAACTCGATGCATATGCATGTGGTACCAATTAAAAATTTGGTTCTCTCAAGAAACGAGTCCCCTCTCTGAACCCATTATCCCCCTCTCTGAGGTCCAAGCACCCTCTCTAAGCTTGGGACAAGCCACTAGTCCCCTCTCTAAACTAGAGAACATGCCTCTTGACACAATTCAAATGATGCATGAATCATGCATATCAATATAAATGTGTTAAGACCCCTCTCTGATCCAAACATAATGCACTGACAACTATTGTAATCCACTCTTCGGATTACCCTGCAACCACAAACGATCATAACTCATCATAAAATTACCATAACTCTCAATTGATTCTCAACACAACATCAAAGCTTACACCGATCCATATTCACTTGATTAAATTATTTTAAATTAATTAATTTTCATCACTTCAGACCCAACAGAAGTCAAATAGTCGCTAAAAAGTCAAATAACTAAAAATCTGCATTCTATAGTGCCAAAATGACTCACTGCGTAAGTCTTAGGTCCATGAGAACCTGGGCATCAGGTCGATAACGCCGATCATCAGTTCGTGGCGCATGACAGTCTACCCATCACGCTGGTGACGCCCATCAACCTAAACCAGAAACAGAAAATCGAGTTTTCTGTCATGGATCACCTTTAAGCTCTAATTTTTGGATCTCAATCCTCCAAATTTCAATTGCAAACATGATAAATGAATCAAAACAGACAACCACACTCATCTATACATCTATAACATCAATTTAATCAAACTTACATGGATTAAATCATACAGTTTCATGTTATTAACCCAAATAAACAACACATAAACATGGAATGTTTTCATGGTAAATGGCACACAAATTTCATCATAAGAAACAGATTATAACACCAATGAGCCATAATTTTTCAGATTCACACAATAGCACAACAAAACATCCACATCAACCTATTGGAGGTTAAGGACTCCTCTACCCTACCTCTCATGCATATACCCTTTATTAAGGTTATTCTCCCCTTACCTTAATTCCTAGCAAGCAAATTGATCCTCTAACTTGGGTGTTGTTCTTCTTCTTCAAGCTTCAACATTCTACTTCTAGCCTTTGTCTCTTTTCTCTCTAAACCAAGTTTCTATGTACTGGAAACAAACTCTTAAATCTAGGTTTATCTCCTAATTTTATAATTAAGTTAGGTCTTCCCAAAATTGTCCACTTAGCCCAAACTTACCTACTTCTTACTCCTTCATCCCCATAACTTTGTTAATTCTCATATTTGTCTCAACTCATCTATTTCCCTTATTTTATTTAAATAATAAAACTAAAACATTATTTTAATTGATAAAATAATTCTAAATTATTCTATCCTCCTCTAATTATCTCTCCATGCACCTAAACTAAGGACATATACCCCATAAACATACAATAAATAAATAAATCATCAAATGGCATAAATAAATTAAATAAAATAATTTATATGAGAAATAGGGTGTTACAACTCTCCTCCACTTAAAGAATTTTCCCCTCGAAAATTACCTTAAACAACTTGATTCGGATACGACTTCCTCGTCTAGCTTTCAAGCTCCTAAGTCACATTTTCACTAGCTGGCCCTCCCCAAGCTACTTTCACTAAGATAATCTTTTTACCACACAACTTCTTTACTTTCTGATCCTCTATCCGCATGTGTGATGCCTCAATAGTCAGATTATCTATCATCTGCACATCATCCACTTGGATCACATGAGACAGATCCAGGATGTATCTCCTCAATGGAGACACATGAAACACATCATGAAGATTAGCAAACGACGGTGGAAAATTAATTAGATAGGTTACTTCTCTTATACTCTGTAAAATCTGGTATGAATTGATAAAATGTTAAGTGATATTTCGAGACTTCAAAGCTCTGCCAACAATAGTTATCAGAGTAACTCTCTGAAACATGTGATCTCCCTCTTGGAACTCAAGTGCTTTCCTTTGCTTATCAAGGTAGCTCTTTTGGTGATTATGTGAAGCTCTCATATTCTCTTGGATTAAGGCAACTAGGAAAATAAATAATGAAGTTGCCATCGAATGTTATTTATCCATCAAAAGGGAAAGGAAAACATTGAGTAAACATGAGAGAAAACAAGGTCTTGCGACAAAGAGAAAGGGTACGGGAGTCGATTATGCAAGGGGAAGGTATTAGCACCCCTCACGTCTGTGGTACTCTAAAGGATCCACTCTTATTGTTCTAATCAAAGGGTGTGTTATATCTAAAATTACAAGATAAAGGAATGCATGAATGCAAAATAAAAAATACAACAAAAATAAAGGTTTTAAATAGTTGCGCTCGCTTAGGCCCTGCAACCCAATGCCTACGTATCCTTTTTTAGGAATCAAAGCATCGTAGTTTGACTCAAAAGTTTTTGTTTGTTTTGTGTTTTTTAGGTGGATAGTATTACATTCGCACTCTAGAATTAGACATAGTGTCGCCCGACCTTTGGGAACTTATGTGTCGTTCACACGTAAGGAAAATAACACATCCTTTTATGAAAAGGTTTTCTTAAAAGAAAGGCCTAGTGAAATCCCAGAGGAAAAATGTTTGAATTGGTTGTCTTTTTTACCTTGAGAAGGGATTTGGTGATTTAAACCATATTAAAGACTATGATTGAAAGGAAGCACAAGGTTAGGAATGTACCGCCTCATACTTCTCCCAATACTTAAGGCTCGTGACACATGGTTCGCCTCTTTATTGCTATGAGTTTTCAACGTTTGATTAAGAAAAAAAACAGTTTTATTCTTAATGCATGCAAAAGTGGAATGAAAAATCTAAAGGAGATTCTATTTCTAATGTTATCATACAATGGTGGTCCTAATGTTTGGATTACAACAGGAAAAATCTACCTAGTGTTAGCATAAAAAGATAGACCTAATGGGAAGGATAAAAATTCTAAGGGAACATGCAATGAGAGTGAAGTCGTGATCTCAGTACTAATTGAGTGACTCATCGATTCAACAATAAGAAAAGGAAAAGCAATAACATCCTATAGGGAACATGCAATGAGAGCGAAGTCGTGATCTCAATTCTAATTGAGTGACTCATTTATTCAACAATAAGAAAAAGAAAGCAATAAAATCATATAGGGAGAATACAAAGGTAAGAACAAGAATGTAAACAACAAAAAGATGACTTACAAACCTACCAAACACATTTGTGTCTAACGCCAACGCCTGGATACCTCTAGGATTTCAGATTCATATGCATGAAATAGAGATCCAAGAGGTACCTAATGGAGAAGGTCTATTTTCTCTTTGAAGCCATGCAAGCTATGAGAAAACTCTACCAAGAGCCACCTTGAATTTCCTTGATGAAAACTATGCTCTTTGCTAGCTTTAAAACATCTTGAAACTCTTAAACAAAATCATCTCGTAATCGTGCCAACACATATCATGGATCGGGCACTACTATCATACACAAGTGGCATCAAGATATCTCAAGCAAGGACCCAAAAATTAGCACAATAATTTATTATTAAATAAATCTAACTAATTTCAAAAGAATCCAAAAACATTTCCCACTTTTTTCATCTGCCATTTTATCACTAAAGATTTATCAAAATTAACGGAAACAAAAATTAATAGGAAATAATTAATACAATCCTAAACAGATGGGTATAGCTAAAACCGAGTGTGATGTTCAGTAAAAACCAAAGGCTCGGTAGAAATGATCCATGGTGGTCTTTTTGTTTGTGCATTCTCAGGCTTCAAAAAAAATCACGGGCCCAGAGGGATGTGATTGATCCAATCCAATATCTAAACACATTTTTGTACCCTAAAATTTTCCCTCTCATTTCTCAAAACATATCTCACAAGTATCTTCAAAGGCTCAAGCTTGCACAAGGATTGATTGGGACAAGCCATCTCCTTAACACTGATGCCTCAAATTATGGTTTGAGTTTGCACAAGGACAATTGGACTGTTAATGCCTAAAAATACTTTCATGAATCATTATGGACCTTCAAATTTTCTCATGTCAAGTTTCAAGTCTCGTACCACAAATTATGCTCGGTCAATGAACCAGATCACCAAAAATCATTTGTACTGATGAAAAAGTCAACTGTAGCACCAAAGGTCAAACTTTGACTTTTTTGGTCAACATTAAGTTTCAAAAATCAAATTCATCAAGACATTAAAGAATATGAAGCTTGATCATGAAGAAATCAATAACGTTAAAAGTCAATGCAAAAAGTCAAGATTTCCAAGACTTAGAAATTTTCTAGGTGTTTTTCACAAATGATAATTTCATTACTTCATGCCAATTTTTCACCAAGATGCAAGATGATTCAAAGAAAACTTTCAACATGAAAGTTGTAGATATTGATGAGATCTATAACTTTTCTTTGCTGATCAAGTCTTAGAAATGCTTGGATTTTGAGTTATAAATTCATAAATTCTTGACATTTTCATTTAACACTTAGAGAAATTTTCAACAGATTTGGGTTAGGATTTTATCCCAACTTCTTGGCATTTTTTCACATAGTTCCAAGATGATTTTGTCAAAATGGTCAACATGAAAGTTATAGAGGATGCTTCAAGCTTTCCAAAACATCCAAGAGCATAAATTTATCATACTTGAGCTAGGAGATTCAAGGGCGTGAAGTTGGGTATCCATTCTTGAATTGCAAGTCATTTTAGTGAAGAACACATAAGAAAACCCTTATGTTATGCTGCATAATCTTGTGTTGCAGGCTTTCTTGCTTGCAAATCTCATCATAATTTAATTCTTACACCCACTCTTGAGCTATTACCCAAGTGTATAAACCATTGTCCAAAAGATCTTTCCATTTATGGCATAAATGCACCATTGTTATTCTTGAAAAGCGAGCTTGTTGGCACAAAGCTTGTTTTAAGCCCGTACCTTGTTTACTTCTGATTTTACTCCACCATAAATCATGGAAATTAGCCCCTCTAAACCAACAACTTTGGTACTTCATCTTGGGACCATGACATAACTTGATATTTGCAATCCAACCTAGCCATAACTCCATAGTTTGTAAACCAAATCATCTTGTTCACAAACCTCTTGTCTATAAATAGGAGAAGCATTTGCCAGAGAAAGAGGTTAGAATAATAGAGAGAAAATCCAGAAGTTTTGTTGATAAACCCTCAAAATCTCATATTCACAAAAGCCATAACAGTCCACAAAGCTTCCACTCTTGTGTTTTGAAGTCCAAACTTTTGAACCTCTCATACTTTGCAAGTTCTGTCCAAACATCTAAGCACTCCACGTACATCATATAGAAGTTTGTTCAAACTCAAGAACAAAATTCTGTAACACCTCTATTATTTCCAAGTTCAAGAACAGTCAAGGCAGCAACTCAAGTTAACTCTTCTTGACTTTAACCCTTCATTTCAAGCATCAATAATGATTCATCTTTGAAGATAAAATGTAGTAACCATTGCCCTTAAAGCTAACCTTTTGCTTGTCTCCCATCCTTGTCAATTATATGTTAAGAACTGACTTGTATAGACCATAAAATAATTTTGGAATGAAAAAATTACAGTATGAATCGACACATACCTGCATGAGTCGACACACCTTAGTGGAAAAACAGGTCATGAGTCGACACAAAGCCTTTATGTGTCGACACATACTGTTATACAGGGATAAAACAGAAGGAATTAAGAGTGTATGAGTCGACACAAAGCACGTATGAGTCGACACATGCAGGGAATGAGTCGACACATACCCTTATGCATCGACTCATATTGAGTTGATTTGGAAATACAGGGGCAAGGGAAGGTTATGTGTCGATGCAAAAGAGCATGTGTCAACACATAATGTTCAAAAAAGCAGTTTTCCATTCTTTTACACTATTTTATCTATTTTCATATATTTTTTTAATTAATATTCAATATGGTTGTAATATTTAAGCTCCTATCCATCCCCATTTGTAAATTATACCCCCATCCCCTAAAATATGTAATAGCGTAGGATTGTAATTTCCGCAAATTTATCGTTTTAATATAATTATTAGTAATTAGGGTGTGTATGGCAAGATAAAATCAATCATAGATAACCATAATCCAAGACAAAACAATGCATGAAAAATAAACACTTGCACACTTTGCACCTCTAGGGTTAATTCCACGTGTTGCCTTGAGAATAAATGGTTATGTTATGCATGTGATACACCTTAGGAAAAAACAATCAAAAATACAAGATCATAGTCCCTTAATGACCCTTTGATGTTGCCTTCGATAAAACGATCTTAGTCCCTACAAAAATTGCTAAAGCGTCTCATAAGTTGCTTTCAATGACTATACAACGAACCACTCCCGTCCATTTACATCCAAAGATAGGGCTTATTACCAATCAATGGTAAGATAGCAATATCAAAAGAAGAGATAAATGAACTAAAGACTTTTGAGTAGGTAGAACGTTCTTAGTTGCTTGCTCACAACCCATCTTCAAAACAAACATCTTTTCAAATACACTAAACACTTTCAAAACATAAAATATTTTCAAAAAGTCCAACACTTTGTATGCGTTCTTATAGAGACGAGAATCATTACAAAGTTTTCCTAAACGAAGGCGGTTTTCAAAAATACCTTCAAAAACCATCACAAACACATTTCAAACAAATCAATTTCAAAAGCGATCTAGCAAGCAACTAAGAGCCCATAGATAACTATGGATGAAAAGGGTTCTAACACCTTCCCTTTTCATAACCTACCCCCCGAACTCAAGAAAACATCTCAAAGGTCTTTCTTGTTCTTTTCACCCTTTCCTTATTATGTAAAAGAAAAGTTGGTGGCGACTCTTGCTATCCGCAACAATTGCGATCAAACGCAAAACATCCAAGTCAGTTCTCCTACCATATTACAGAACTGGCGACTCTGCTGGGGATATTAAAAGTGGGGTTACCTTAGAGCTATATCATATTTAATTGCTTTCGTTGTTTGTTTTATTTGCTTTACATGTTTGGGTCCTTGTTTGGGTTTGTATTGATCCTCTACTCGGATCTGGGAACATCATTAGGTAAGTAGAAATAGATTGTGGAAATTGTACAGCATAGACCGATATGGTTGAAGCAATGACTATGTTAGTGTGACGCATTTGTTGGTATCAGTGTCCCAACAAAAAGCAATGACTTGTTGAAACAATGACTTTATAGAGGAGAATATGGGGCCGTTAAGCGGTGTCATGAAGCACTAACTGACCTTAGAACCTTTAATTGAACAACTTGGCCATTAGGAAGTAGTGAGATAGTCGGTTTCAGTGGAAAGCTGAAAATTAGTTGATACTCGATACTACGCTCATTGAGATCAGAATTTTGGGATATCTTGGCCGCAAGAAAAGATTGATTATACTGAGACAATGCCCAATGAAGAAAGATCAATGATATTGAGATTCCCTAGAATCCGATTACTTTCTAGGATAGGTTGAACCAACTAAACTTCAAGAGGGTACTTACCTATGAACTCCATACAAGCCTAAACCTAAGGACTTGTTTGCTTTGCTTGTATATGTTATTTGCACATAACATCATAACATCATACCATAGCATTTTCAATAACCATTTCAAGGACCTCAAGGGTTTGTGATGCAGGGTTATATTGAACCAGATGTCTATCAAGGGGTAAGAGGATTTATTTTCCTCTAGCAAAATGTTGTCAAAGACCAAAATGCGATAGCTTGAGTCAAGGGCTATGACCCACTTGACATGGTGAGCTTGATTCTCGTGGAAGGACATCAAAACTATACGAAGTTCTCCAATCAAAGTTGTGATCAAAGTTCAACTTCTGACATTTTCTTATGTTTACCCCGCAAGATCCTTGAAAACATTGCATTTTTACATATCAGGCATGTCATTACATAACAGGTATTCTCAAGTCCGGTTTCTCATTTTCTCGCTGTTTATTTCAGTAAGAAAATGGATCTAGAGAAAACAGTTAAAGATCTCCAAGATCAAAATGCCCAGTTCCAACAAGTGCTCCTGAACTTAGCCAAGGGGTAGGAAGATCTGAAAGCACTCTTCACCAAAGGGAGTAAGAAGGAGACTAAGAAGAAGGTTTTCATCCTCAACATAGGAAGAAGGTTCAAGGGGCCTGTCCAACTATCTCAAAAAGAAGATGCTTCTTATGAGGAAGAAGACAATCGAGAATAGGAAACTAGAAGCACTAGAGCTAGGGATTACCAATTTACTGAGGACGAAGACTATTCTGAGGAGTAGTATCCACCGGCAGATGAAAAATACAAACAACTTGAAGACCGACTTAAGGTTGTGGAAATCAAAGAAGTACTTGGTCTAGACTTTGGAGATTTAGGGTTGGTCTCTGGGCCAGTCATTCCCCACATATTCAAGATCCCTATCTTTGCCAAGTATGACAGGGCATCTTGTCCTAAGATGCATCTGAGATCTTATGTCCACAAGATTCAGCCACACACCACTGATCAGAAGTTGTGGGTTCACTTTTTCCAAGAAAGCTTATCTAGAACGCAGTTGGAGTGGTTCTACCAACTTGAGAGGACTAATATCCACACCTGGGAAGATCCAGCTGCTGCTTTCTACAAGCAGTACCAATAAAATGTTGATCTTGCACCAACTCGTGTGCAGTTGTAGAATATGACTATGGGCTCAAACAAAGGCTTTAAAGAGTACGCGAAAAAGTGGAGAAACCTGGACGACAGGGTGCAGCCACACTTAACTGACAGGGAGCTGGTTGATATCTTTATGGGAAGTTTGACAGGACCTTTCTTCAATCAAATAATCAGAAGTTCTTCGGCCAGGTTCACCGAGCTGATTTTAACTGGGGGAATGAGTTGAAGGCGGAATTAGAAGCGGAAAAATATAGTTGGATGCGTCTTCAAGTACTGAAAAGAAAATGTACATTGGAAAGAGAGAGTCCAATGTTGTGTACAGCCAGAAGGGTCGTAACAAGAGTAACCACGACCAGTCTGTGGGGGAAGTCCTGATCTCTAATCCTGCATCGACGCGACAATAGGGGAATCAGCACAAAGAGGTCACACCTAAGAGACAATTCACCAAAATTAACATATCACTGGCTCAAGCATTATAGCACATGTTAAAGGCAGAGCTGATTACGTTAAAGGCTCCTCTGCGGAATCCCAATATTTCTGCTCCTAGTTACCATCCCAATGAAAGGTGTGCATACCATTCTGATAGTCCTAGACACGATACGAATGGCTACTGGGCTCTAAAGAACAAAATTCAAGATATGATTGATGCCAAGGAGATTGAATTCGGCCCTCTGGAGACTCCCAACGTGATCATTGCTCCCATGCTAAATCATTGAGAGTGTCTAGTTCATTTTTGAATTTTCAATTGTAATATCTTTTGTTTGTTTGAACACTTATCTATTATGTCAAACTTTGTTTCAATTAATGTATTGCATATGTTTGTCTTGAATTAATCCATTCGTTTTCACTATATTTAAACTATGCTTTTTATTCAACTCTCGTTAAAAGTTGTAAGTCTTTAGAGGGAGGATGACGAAAACAATGCCATATTCTCATACAACATGCTTTTGGACAGACCTTGCTTACGATGTACAAACGTTATTTTAGTTTCTAAACAGTGGAGTTATAAGGAAGATAATCCCTAGTCAACCCCGTTGAGCCAAAAAAGCAGGAGTTTTCTTTTTCGCACAAATTGAAACCTTTAAATAACCTGGGGCAGGGTAGTTTCTCAGCTAATTCAAATGCGCCTTCAGTCGCAAGCTTTCACTTCGTACACAATGAGTGAAATCAAAAACATCCTTCTGAATCAAAAAATGGTGATGGTTCCCTGTAAAATAGGTATTCGTTATTGTTGTACCCCAAAATTTGCCCTCCCATATTTCTCAAAATATTTCAAGAAAAATTCACAAGACCAACCCGACGCGTCATATTCAGGTATTCTTTCGCCAAGATATCTCTGATAACGTATTCTCAAATTCAGGTTCGGCTCAAGAGTCAATTCTTTAAAGAAGGTATCCGAATGTGCGAGTTTTCTTGAAGAAATATGGTGAAAAAGTGTGCTGAAAGTGCAGTTTTTACGCGCTAAAAAATTCATAACTTGAAGATCGTGACTCGTTTTGAACCCGTTCCGGTGGCCAAAATTCCGTCTTGACATTATCTACGTTTTCATCTCTCACGGCTGGAAGCCAATTTCGATCAGAAGGTCTTCAAAAATGTGGATTTATCAAGTATTTTCGTACAGAAAATTTGTGACCGAAGTTTATTTGCGTCATGTTCAGAAAATCATAACTTGGTCGATTTTCATCGTATCGAGCTGGTTCCGGCGCCAAAATTTCACAAATTGAGTTGGCTACATTTTCACAGAAGGTATTGAGTTCAAACGGTATTCAAAAGGCCTTCGTTTTTTGCTCAGAGTGCGTGACACGCTGAAAATCCTGAATGCTGAATATTATTTCATCTGGGCCGAAACTTCGAAAATTCATAACTCGGTCAATTTTTATCGGATTGGGCTCATATTTTTACACAAGGTCACTGACTCATAGATCTACAACTTTGCTTCAAAAGTCGAGACCGGATTATGCTCCGATCAATACCAGTTTTTTATTGAAGAACGTGTCAGAGTCGACACTGGAGCCCAAAATAAGTTTGTCTGAGCTGAAACTTCAAAAATTCATAACTAATTCACCGTTTATCCGATTGAGCCGATTTTCGGACAGGAGTTAGTTATCGATGTAGGCTACATTTTGTTTTCACATTTCAACTTCAAAAAATGCACTTAAGTCCCTGCGATTTAGCCTGGAAAGTGACGAACTCAAGTGAATATTGGAGACCCAATTGCACATTCAAAGCCCATTTTCTTTACCCTAATTTCTATTATATAATCACATTCTTTTCACACAAACCAAAGAGGAGAAAAGAAGAGAGAAAAAAAACCTTGCCACAACACTGTTAGAATATCAAACTCTTTCAAGAACCCTAAAACCTTGAAATCCTTATTACAAATCCCTCTCTCACTACAAACAAGCCATCACGGTTACAAACCAACACCTCACTACTTCTTCAGTAAGGATAAGGCTGGCTTGATCTCCATGATCCTAATTTTCCAGTAAGGCATAAAAGCATTCAGGTCACTAATTTTCCAGTAAGGGTAAGATTGATTTGATCTCCATGATCAAAAGGGTATAATCATTCATACATGCCATATTGTGCCTAAACATTAAATTTCTTCATATATTGGCTTTATTTGCATTTTATGATTTTATTTAATGTGTTCGTGAGATTCAACACTGCAGATTTAGACAGGATCCCATGCAGGTTCATTAAGAAACGTTGAGGCCAAAAGCCAAATGGCCAAAAGCCAAAAGGCCAAAAGCCAAAAGCCAAAAGCCAAAAGTCAAATGGCCAAAGTAGAAAAACTTATGCATGACACCAATACATGGCGAGACAAACATCCTAGAAGATTAAGAAACGTTGAGGCCAGAACACAAAAGGCCAACAGCCAGAACACAAATGGCCATGAAACCCAATCCAATGGCCAAAGAATGCAGACCACGGTACTCAGGAGTCAATGAACACGCACGTGATGCCAGAAAGTCAAACAAGGCTTTTTGTCTAATGGGCCAGATTTCTCACAAAAAACCTCCCTTTGGGTCTGAATACCCCCATGGTTTGCACATTTTTATTTTTTGGATTTTCCTTTTTATTCTTTTAATTGTTTTCAATTGTTTTCTTTAATTTCATAAATTAATTTTCATAAGATAAAAAATCAGAAACTAAAATATATTTAATTATTATTATTTCACTATTAATTTATTTTGTAAATAAACTTTAATAATTAGTTTAGTAAATTAGGTTTTAAAACTTTAATCTTTTTCTCAATAAATTAAAATATGTAGAAATTAGGTTTTTTAACTTTTTATCACTTTTCTTAATAAATAATTTTTTCTTATTATCATTATTATTAATTACTAATTTATTTTGTAAATAAACATGTACATTAAATATTTAGTAAATTAGGTTAAACTTTAATATTTTTCTTTAATAATTAAAAACAACTTAGAATTGAGGTTTCTCTTGAATTTTAATTTTCTTTATTTCATAAATACAAAAACCATCAAAAAAACATTTCTTTTCTTTAATTTAATAATTAATTAACTTTTCATTCAATTTAATTCCAAAAGGGTCCAACGCCCTCGCTTCTAATTTTAATTCGCGCATTTTATTTTATTTCCTACAATATTTATGAACTTCTCCCAAAGCCTTGTAATATTTATCTTTCGCACTTTAATTCTTTATTTTTCTGTCAAATCGGGTCTTGGAAATTTTGGCGATGTGGACCCGCGCCTTTGTAATAGTTTAGAATTTTACCTTTCCACACTTTTTTAACTGTTAATTAAATCGCATGCAAGAATGAATGACAAAAAAATAAAAACAAACGCGTAGATCACCCATGACATGACACAAGATAAATACAAATGAACATGGCACACAAATCACACACCACCCCTAGGGTACGCCTCACTGTTGCCTTGCCTCGAAAGGTGATCGTCGAGTAGAGGATGTCTTAGTAAGTCCTCATGATCCGGGAACCTGGCATGAGGGTAGCTTCTAAGGTGTCTTCCCATTGCTCTGGTGATCACCATGTCCCGAACCTCGAATTGACCCGAACACCTCCAACGGTGGTGCTACCTACCTCTCAATGGTGGGATGGCACTACTTTAAAGGACACTTACACAGACGAATTCCTTAGGGTAGGTAGGTTCTCATAGATACTTGCTCCAAATTTCAAAACAAATCAAAAATACTTTTCACACCAACACCTTTTCAAAAAGCTTTCGAAAGCAATTTTTTCAAACACTCTTGAGGACTGATACAAGAGTCGAACTGAAATTTTCAAAGAAAATTTTTCAAACCCACCCACAGTTGAAAAGCAAACAAACCATTTTTAAAAACACAAGTGAGCAAGTATCTAAGAGCCCATGGATAACCATGGATAGAAAGGGTGCTAACACCTTCCCTTTCTATAATCTACCTCCCGAACCGAGAGCAATCTCTATAAGGAATTTTTCTGTGCTTTTGTCCTTTCCATTTGGAGAAAATAAAAGACGGTGGCGACTCTTGCTTCCGCGACATTTCGCGAACCAGCGTTAAACAGTCAGTTCCAGATCCACCGATCACAGAACTGGCGACTCTGCTGGGGAATTTACTTAAAGGGAGGTGTACCTTAGGGTTAGTTAATAACTGTGTTTTCAATTGTATTGATTTGCTTGCTTTAAAATTGTGGGTTGCATGGGAGTTACATAGATCCTAACCCGGATCTGGGGATACCCTGTTTAGGTAGCATAAGCTGTGAGGGACCTGTCCGGTGTATACCGACATGGGTGAAGCAGTGGCTACATTGGTGTGGCGCCTTGGTCTGTACCGATATCCCTCGTGTTGAAACGGGGAGAATATGGGTCTTCCAAGGAGTCATCAAGCACCAACGGACCTTAGAACCTTAAATGACCCAACTTGGCCATTAGAACAGTAGCAGTATGCTACGCCCATTGAGGCTAAACTCTCGTGATGGTTCTGGCCGCAAGAAAAGATTGCGATGCTGGAGTTATGACCGATTGAGGGTAGTCAATGATATTGGGATCCTCTAAGAACCCGGTTACTTTGATAGGACAGGTATGAACCAACCAACTGAAAGAGGGTAACACCTAGACCTCATGCTGGCCTAAACTCTAAGGGCTTCTTTTTGTGTGACTTGTGTGCCTTCGTACTTGACTAATTGCATGTGTGTTATCTGACACATAAGATACTTGCAGGTTTTGTTTATAGTCCTTAACTGGGACTCATAACAGGGTTTACTAGGTCTCTTGCAGGTTTTGTTTATAGTCCTTAATTGGGACTCATAACAAAGTATACTGAATTTCTTGCAGGGTTTGTTTACAGTCCTTAATTGGGACTCGTAACAGGGTTTACCTACATGACCCCATGCATGGCATGACATCATACCATTGCATACATCCTAACCCATTTCAAGGATCTCAAGGGCTTGTGATGCAGGTCATGATAAATCAAACATCTAGCAAGGGGCAAAGAGGATTTATTTTCCTCTAGCTAAGGTTGTCAGGGGCTATGACCCACTTGATATGGTGAGCTTTGACACTTGAAGAAGGTTGCCCTAGCCAAGGTTGTCAGGGGCTATGACCCACTAGAATGGTGAGCTTTTGACCCTTGAAGAAGGATTCTCAGCAACATAGGGCTCCTCCAATCAAGCTAACAAATTCAAATGCTAACAGTCTTCTTGTTTATCCCGCGAGGTCCTGGAAAACATTGCATGCATACATACACATCATAACAGGTATCCTTGTTGCAGGTCACTTACCTCTCTCGCTGTTTATTTCAGCAATGGCTTCCCAACAAGATAACCAGGACCTTCTTACTCAAGAAACTCGGTTCGGGGAAATCCTCCTGAATCTATCCAAGGGGCAGGAGGAGCTAAGGACACTTCTCATGGAGACTTTGGTCAGGAACAGCGCTGAGGACGAACGGCTGAAACACCTGCAAGCTGAGATGGATGCAATGAAAGCCCAAATGCTGGGGCAGGGGACTGCTATTCAAGGTTTAGCTCAAAGACAAGAAGAGCTCGGAGTTCTCGTCAACCAACTGCTTCGGGGTAACCAACTGGGGCAAATATCTAAAGTTGAAGGGCCAGTCATCATTCAACCATCTTTGAGACAAGGAGGTAAGGGGAGAGTTCCTCAAATGGCTCCAGTGTCACAAATTCAGCATCAACCTCATCGGCTTCAGCCAGACAAGTCCAGGAGGCAATTCACCCCGCTCAACATGTCGCTGTTTCAAGCTTTACAACGCCTGCTGAGATTGAATTTGATCACATTAAGGGCTCATCCCCAGAATCCCAACACAGCACATCCTACTTATGATCCCAATAAAAGGTGTGCCTACCACTCTGCCAGTCCTGGACATGATACAAATGAGTGTTGGGCTCTGAAGAACAAGATCCAGGACCTGATTGATGAAGGGGCATTGGAGTTCACCCAAGATGGTCAGGCTGAATTTTTCTATCATCCCTCCAAGACTCACCATTTGAAATGACAAGCCTTGAGACTAGGAAACTTTTGTTCATTCGAATGTTCAAGTTGTAATTCTTTTTGATTGTTCAAACATTTGTTCATTGTTAAACATTGTTATTTCATTAATGCATCGCATATGTCTGTTTTGAAGCAATATATTCGTATTCACTATACGCAAATTATTTTCATATTTTTTCTGATGATCAACTCTCAATTAATAATTCTAAGCCTCTTGAGGGAGGATGACGAAAACGATACCGCTATCTTTACAGTATGCTTTTGAACAGACCCCGCTGATGAAGTACAGGCATTGTTTCAAATCCCTAAACACTGGAGTTATAAGGAAGATAATCCCTCGTCAACCCCTCTGAGCCAAAGAAGTAGGAGTTTTTCTTTTCGAAATTTAAAACCCTTAATCATAACCTGGGGCAGGGTAGTCTCTCAGTTGATCCAAGTGCATAACGAATGGCACCAAAGAGGTCCTTACAAAACAAAGAAAGACGGTGATGGTTCCGAATAATCAAGAAGGACAGGCAGTCATTATATCTCTCAAAATTAAAAAGCCCATTAAGTCAAAACCTATGAAGGAGACTTACAAAACGGGGGCATCCCGCTGACTGTAATCACAAAAGAAACAGTTCAGGCAAAATTCACGGATAGCAAAATCAAAAAGAAAGAGGTCTTACAAACCCTCAACAAAAAAGGAAGGACTGCCTATTCAAAATAAGTTATCAATATCCGAATCATCACCGAAAAATCAGAGCAAAGACTCAAACAAGGTCTAACGTATGATCAACTGAGTTTAGGTTTGGAGAACATCACGAAGAGCGGGTGGGTACAAATAATTTGAGCCTTTATCCTTTGTTTCTTGAACCATGAACCAGGCCACGTTATAACCCTTAAAAGTCCTAGCTAAAGCATGGGTTAGTTCGAAAGCATACTGTTACGAAAGGTATCCTGACTCCTTAAGGCTTACGGTAAATACGGAGTTGACATCACGTTTTACAAACATTCACTTGTTTTATGAAAAAGAATGCATTTTCAAAATCTTCAAGACAGACATAAGCTTTGCATTTTTGACATAACTTTGTTTGCATATGACTTTTTGTTTGAACAGCAGGGAAATTCGCACGATGAATACCTAGTGAACAAAAGCACTTCCAATCAAGGGGCATGACATGATCATGGTCCACCATCTGGGGCAATCCAATCAAGATTCGGAGAATCTCTCAAAGGCCAAATAGCCTGGGGCAAATCTCCGCCTGAGTCACTTGGGGCATTCCAACAACGAATCTTGCCTGACCAAACACCTTCTGGTGGCATGACAAAACACTTCTAGCAGGGGCAACTCCCTACATTCTGAGAGCATGGACATAGTCGAAAAAAATACTACGCATAATCAAAGACCCGCTAGGTTGACACACCTAGGCAAAAATAAGGGCTTCCCGGCGAACCAAAAGGGTTCGGGCAAAAATGAGGGATGAAATGAAAATAATCTGTACACCCGGCAAGTCGAAAACCTGAAAAGGCGGCTTAGGCAAAAATGGGTATCCCATCGGACTGAAAACCCGAAAGGGCGGTCCAGGCAAAAATTAGGGATCAAAGCGTACGACTATGTCCGGGCATCTCGTCACCCGTCTACCAGAAGATTTGTCAATTACCCCCACAGGTGCCTTCTCCCACTGAAACTGGGGCAATAATGAGTGGTCTAAGCGATCTAATGGTTCGGCCCACCAAGGTACCAAGATAAGTTCAGCTGAAGAACGTAACCAGTATATCTTAACTCCCCAGAGAGTGAGCCAGCAGGTCAATACACTCTCCCCAAGCAGAGTTATACAATCAGCCTTAAGGAAGTTGGGTATCCCCCGCAGATCTCAACATTCCCCGGCACAGCATATACGGATATTCTTAACAAGCATCCCCGGCAGTCTTGACCTAAAGATTGTTCCCCGGCGGTATATAAGACATTCAGTGGAGTTACTTCCAATACAGTTCAATACTTCCCCAGGAGAGTCCAATCCAGTATCCCCAGGAAAGTTGGAATCATCTCCCCAGCAGTAAGCTTATCCCCAGTAGATTCTGGAAGCTTACCCTCGCAGAGCACGAACGCGTCTCCCGACTTTATTCAAAGAGTTATTTCCTTACCAGGATATAACTGGGTTATCCTCAGCCAAAATCCACAGAAAGAGCGTCCTCGACGAAGTCTTCTCATCCCCAGCGAAGTCTATTAACACTTCCAACACAACAAAGGTATCCCCAGCAAGTTATTATCAACACTCAGCAAAGTATCTATCTCCCCACAGAGTATTGCTTCCCAGCAAGATCGCTAGAGTACTTGTTTCCCCGCAGAGTAATTCATTCGCCAAGTCTATTCCCCAACGGAGTTATCTTCTCCTACCAGTATTCTTGCAACTATCATCCCCAGCGGAGGCAAAATCTATTCTTCAACATCAGCCCAGGAGTGACTTCCCGGCACCCGTCAAGGATTTACTTTCCTAGACGAAAACATACATTCCTAAACATCACACACATCATTGTAGCATGCATATACGCATCATATCTTACAAATCTCATTTATGTCGAGGACATCATTGCTTGATCCATATCATGCATTGCATATGACTGACCTTTACCTTTCAGGAAATATTCAGTTAAGTTCTCAATCATATTTCAAAGACCTAGTCTGGTTCAGTTAGATCGACTCCAAAGATTTCTCTGTTTCTCATCCAGTCAAAGGCCTTCTCTGGTTCAGTCAGATCGACCCTAAGATCTCCCTGTTTCTTATCCAGTTGAAGACATTTCAAGACCTAGACCGGTTCAGTTAATCGACCCTAAAATTTTCTGTTTCTTATCCAGTCCAAGGCCTTCTCTAGTCCAGCTAAATCGACCCCAAACAGATTTTCCTGATAAAGACTCAGTAGAAGTTATCCAAGATTCTCTCAATGATTGCTGTTGAGGTTGTAGTCGCCTATGGTTCTCTCCCCGATACTGCGGAGGTAGTAATCATCCCAAGATTCGCTCAACGATTGCTGTTGAAGTTGAAGTCGTCCAAGATTCTCTCAATGATTGCTGTTGAGGTTGTAGTCGCCTATGGTTCTCTCCCTGATACTGCGGAGGTAGTAATCATCCCAAGATTCGCTCAACGATTGCTGTTGAAGTTGAAGTTATCCAAGATTCTCTCAATGATTGTTGTTGAGGTTGTAGTCGCCTATGGTTCTCTCCCCGATACTGCGGAGGTAGTAATCATCCCCAGATTCGCTCAACGATTGCTGTTGAAGTTGAAGTTATCCAAGATTCTCTCAATGATTGCTGTTGAGGTTGTAGTCGCCTATGGTTCTCTCCCCGATACTGCGGAGGTAGTAATCATCCCCAGATTCTCTCAACGATTGCTGTTGAAGTCGAAGTCTCCCAAGATTCTCTCAATGATTGCTGTTGAGGTTGTAATCGCCTGTGGTTCTCTCCCCGATACTGCGGAGGTAGTAATCATCCCCAGATTCGCTCAACGTTACTGTTGAAGTCGAAGTCGCCCAAGATTCTCTCAATGATTGCTGTTGAGGTTGTAGTCGCCTATGGTTCTCTCCCCGATACTGCGGAGGTAGTAATCATCCCCAGATTCGCTCAGCATTACTGTTGAAGTCGAAGTCATCCAAGATTCTCTCAATGATTGCTGTTGAGGTTGTAGTCGCCTATGGTTCTCTCCCCGATACTGCGGAGGTAGTAATCATCCCCAGATTCTCTCAGCGTTACTGTTGAGGTTGAAGTCATCCAAGATTCTCTCAATGATACTGTTGAGGTTGTAGTCGCCTATGGTTCTCTCCCCGATACTGCGGAGGTAGTAATCGTCCCCAGATTCTCTCAGCGTAACTGTTGAGGTTGAAGTCGTCCAAAGATTCTCTCAATGATTACTGTTGAGGTTGAAGTCGCCTAAGGTTCTCTCACCGTTCCTGTTGAGGTAGTAACCACCCCTGGTTCATTCATCACCGTTTGAAACTCCAGACCTAACTCCTGTAACCAGTCAGGGCACATTTGCAAAAAGTTTGAAGACCAGCTCCTGTAACAGGTCAGGTATTCATTTTCTTTTTCAGGTATGCAAGTTCTCGCTAAGGAATCTCTTACGCGATCGACACCCAGATGGCATCTATAAGCCCATCCACCTATTCATCACATCTCGGCATGGCATCTATAAGCCCATCATCCTATCCATCAATCTCCAAATGGCATCTATAAGCCCATTCCCACCATCACACTACTATGTGAGCGCAAATTTCTGGGCACTCTAGTGTTCAATCATCTTCCACCTTCGGATCACGAAAGGCACGCAAGCCAATCTACATCCTCAGGTCTAAGAAGATTGAACAGGGGCAACTGTTGTACCCTAAAATTTGCCCTCCCATATTTCTCAAAATATTTCAAGAAAAATTCACAAGACCAACCCGGCGCGTCATATTCAGGTATTCTTTCGCCAAGATATCTCTGATAACGTATTCTCAAATTCAGGTTCGGCTCAAGAGTCAATTCTTTAAAGAAGGTATCCGAATGTGCGAGTTTTCTTGAAGAAATATGGTGAAAAAGTGTGCTGAAAGTGCAGTTTTTACGTGCTAAAAAATTCATAACTTGAATATCGTGACTCGTTTTGAACCCGTTCCGGTGGCCAAAATTCCGTCTTGACATTATCTACATTTTCATCTCTCACGGCTGGAAGCCAATTTCGATCAGAAGGTCTTCAAAAATGTGGATTTATCAAGTATTTTCGTACAGAAAATTTGTGACCGAAGTTTATTTGCGTCATGTTCAGAAAATCATAACTTGGTCGATTTTCATCGTATCGAGCTGGTTCCGGCGCCAAAATTTCACAAATTGAGTTGGCTACATTTTCACATAAGGTATTGAGTTCAAACGGTATACAAAAAGCCTTCGTTTTTTGCTCAGAGTGCGTGACACGCTGAAAATCCTGAATGCTGAATATTATTTCATCTGGGCCGAAACTTCGAAAATTCATAATTCGGTCAATTTTTATCGGATTGGGCTCATATTTTTACACAAGGTCACTGACTCATAGATCTACAACTTTGCTTCAAAAGTCGAGACCGGATTATGCTCCGATCAATACCAGTTTTTTATTGAAGAACGTGTCAGAGTCGACACTGGAGCCCAAAATAAGTTTGTCTGAGCTGAAACTTCAAAAATTCATAACTAATTCACCTTTTATCTGATTGAGCCGATTTTCGGACAGGAGTTAGTTATTGATGTAGGCTATATTTTGTTTTCACATTTCAACTTCAAAAAATGCACTTAAGTCCCTGCGATTTAGCCTGGAAAGTGACGAACTCAAGTGAATATTGGAGGCCCAATTGCACATTCAAAGCCCATTTTCTTTACCCTAATTTCCATTATATAATCACATTCTTTTCACACAAACCAAAGAGGAGAAAAGAAGAGAGAGAAAAAACCTTGCCACAACACTGTTAGAATATCAAACTCTTTCAAGAACCCTAAAACCTTGAAATCCTTATTACAAATCCCTCTCTCACTACAAACAAGCCATCACGGTTACAAACCAACACCTCACTACTTCTTCAGTAAGGATAAGGCTGGCTTGATCTCCATGATCCTAATTTTCCAGTAAGGCATAAAAGCATTCAGGTCACTAATTTTCCAGTAAGGGTAAGATTGATTTGATCTCCATGATCAAAAGGGTATAATCATTCATACATGCCATATTGTGCCTAAACATTAAATTTCTTCATATATTGGCTTTATTTGCATTTTATGATTTTATTTAATGTGTTCGTGAGATTCAACACTGCAGATTTAGATAGGATCCCATGCAGGTTCATTAAGGAACGTTGAGGCCAAAAGCCAAATGGCCAAAAGCCAAAAGGCCAAAAGCCAAAAGCCAAAAGGCAAAAGCCAAATGGCCAAAGTAGAAAAACTTATGCATGACACCAATACATGGCGAGACAAACATCCTAGAAGATTAAGAAACGTTGAGGCCAGAACACAAAAGGCCAACAGCCAGAACACAAATGGCCATGAAACCCAATCCAATGGCCAAAGAATGCAGACCACGGTACTCAGGAGTCAATGAACACGCACGTGATGCCAGAAAGTCAAACAAGACTTTTTGTCTAATGGGCCAGATTTCTCACAAAAAACCTCCCTTTGGGTCTGAATACCCCCATGGTTTGCACATTTTTATTTTTTTGATTTTCCTTTTTATTCTTTTAATTGTTTTCAATTGTTTTCTTTAATTTCATAAATTAATTTTCATAAGATAAAAAATCAGAAACTAAAATATATTTAATTATTATTATTTCACTATTAATTTATTTTGTAAATAAACTTTAATAATTAGTTTAGTAAATTAGGTTTTAAAACTTTAATCTTTTTCTCAATAAATTAAAATATGTAGAAATTAGGTTTTTTAACTTTTTATTACTTTTCTTAATAAATAATTTTTTCTTATTATCATTATTATTAATTACTAATTTATTTTGTAAATAAACATCTACATTAAATATTTAGTAAATTAGGTTAAATTTTAATATTTTTCTTTAATAATTAAAAACAACTTAGAATTGAGGTTTCTCTTGAATTTTAATTTTCTTTATTTCATAAATACAAAAACCATCAAAAAAACATTTCTTTTCTTTAATTTAATAATTAATTAACTTTTCATTCAATTTAATTCCAAAAGGGTCCAACGCCCTCGCTTCTAATTTTAATTCGCGCATTTTATTTTATTTCCTACAATATTTATGAACTTCTCCCAAAGCCGTGTAATATTTATCTTTCGCACTTTAATTCTTTATTTTTCTGTCAAATCGGGTCCTGGAAATTTTGGCGATGTGGACCCGCGCCTTTGTAATAGTTTAGAATTTTACCTTTCCGCACTTTTTTAACTGTTAATTAAATCGCATGCAAGAATGAATGACAAAAAAATAAAAACAAACGCGTAGATCACCCATGACATGACACAAGATAAATACAAATGAACATGACACACAAATCACACACCACCCCTAGGGTACGCCTCACTGTTGCCTTGCCTCGAAAGGTGATCGTCGAGTAGAGGATGTCTTAGTAAGTCCTCATGATCCGGGAACCTGGCATGAGGTTAGCTTCTAAGGTGTCTTCCCATTGCTCTGGTGATCACCATGTCCCGAACCTCGAATTGACCCGAACACCTCCAACGGTGGTGCTACCTACCTCTCAATGGTGGGATGACACTACTTTAAAGGACACTTACACAGACGAATTCCTTAGGGTAGGTAGGTTCTCATAGATACTTGCTCTAAATTTCAAAACAAATCAAAAATACTTTTCACACCAACACCTTTTCAAAAAGCTTTCGAAAGCAATTTTTTCAAACACTCTTGAGGACCGATACAAGAGTCGAACTGAAATTTTCAAAGAAACTTTTTCAAACCCACCCACAGTTGAAAAGCAAACAAACCTTTTTTGAAAACACAAGTGAGCAAGTATCTAAGAGCCCATGGATAACCATGGATAGAAAGGGTGCTAACACCTTCCCTTTCTATAATCTACCTCCCGAACCGAGAGCAATCTCTATAAGGAATTTTTCTGTGCTTTTGTCCTTTCCATTTGGAGAAAATAAAAGACGGTGGTGACTCTTGCTTCCGCGACATTTCGAGAACCAGCGTTAAACAGTCAGTTCCAGATCCACCGATCACAGTTATCTCTCGAAAGAAAAGCCCACTGAGTCAAAACCTACGAAGGAGACTTAAGAAAAATTGGGGCATCCTGCTGACTGTAGTCTCAAAAAAAAAAAGTCAGGCAAAAATTAGGGACAATAAAAGAGGTTGTTACAAATCCTCAACAATAGAAAAGTGTTGCAAAAATGATTGCATTCTCAATTAAACTTCCAATATCTGAATCATCACCCAGATATCGTTCCAGATTCGGTTGGGAGATAAACGCACAATTAACTAAGTTTAGGACTGGAGAACATCATGGAGAACGGGTTGGGTACAAATATACTTTGAGCCTTATCCTCTGTTTCTTAAATTGTGATCTAGGCCATGTTATAACCCCTTAGAAGTCCTAATTTAAGCATGGGTTAGTTTGAAAGCATATTGTTACAAAAGGTATCCTGACTCCTCTAAGGCTTACGGTAAATCCTGAGTCGAATTCATATCCTTACAAAATTCTTTTATTTGCTAAAAATGCATTTTCAAAACTTTAAGACAGACATAAACTTTGCATTATTTTAATACTGTTGTTTGCATATAACTATTTGTTTGACAATGAAGAAATTCTCACAACAAATATCCAATGAACGTAAATTTTCTCAAATGAACAAAATCGCTTCAAATCCAATGGAAAACCCTCCATAGTCAAGGGCATGACATGTTATTACCCGACTCACCTGTGGTAGTCAAGTCAAAATTCTAAGAAATCTCTCATAAAGTCCTGAATAGCCAGGGGAAGGTCTCCATCGGAATCACTTAGGGCATTGAACATGAATTCCAATAAAGGGTCATGTACAACCAAGCAAACATTTTCTGACAGTGCTACAACACTTACTACTATGGACAGTGACAAATCCCCATAAATTCCCTTTCATGAGGTGATCCCCAATGAAATCACCAGAGCCACCTCTACAAAGCTATCACCGGCAAACACAAATGCATCTTCAAACAAAAGTGGGGTATCCTCCAGCCGATGACATAGTCAAACTCACCAGCGGATAGAGGAGTTTGAGCTTCTCCTAACAAACGCCCACATCATGGCAGTTCCCAAACGGATGGAAATTGCCGGTAGTTTATCATCTTCTAGACACAATGCAGATACAATCTAAATACAAATCTATTATGACATTCATTCCAGCCTCTCCTACAAATATAGTTCAGATATGATCTAGATATGGATGTCATTCTTATACTCATTCAATATCTTCTCAGATACAATCAAGGCTCAGATTCATTCTGACATTCCCCAGTTGAGTTATTCTTAACTGAAAAAAGAAACCTTACGGTGTTCTCCCCAAAAGAATTCATCTCCCTAATAAGGTCTTCAAAATATTCTCCTCAACAGGGTTTATTTCCCCAACAAACGACAAATTCCCCGACACAAGTATTTTCTCAGACTATTACAAATCAACAGACAAAACCCCTTTGTCCCCAGTGAAATCGTTACTATCTCCAGAAAGTTGCTGCAAAGCATGGAATTCAACCAGATACCAGTTAACTTTTATTCTCCCCACTCAAGTTTCCCCAATAGAGCAACGGACCACCAAGGTTCCTAAACTCTTCTCCCCAAACAGAAATTAGTACATCCCTAGCGGAGTCTCTTCAAACAAATAAGCAAAACTCCCCAGCAATAGTCAGGAATTTACTTTCCTAGACAAAGATACGATTCAACAACATTTCACATTTCGTACATCATAGCATATGCATAAGAAACACATATAGCATTCTCATGCATTATGAGAGCATCATTACACAACACATTACATACATCATGCCCTTGCATGAAACTAACTTTATCTTTTTAGGACGGTTCCTGAATATGTAGATCTCGTTAACAGCCTATCATCTGTCAAATACAATAAGCCAAAGATCCTCTTCTAGATACAATCCAGATACGGTCTAGAGACGGATGACATTTTGACACTTATTCCAGATTACCTTCTAGATACAGTCCAAATACAATCCAGAGACGGATGACATTCTGACACTTATTCCAGATTCTCTTCTAGATAGAGTCCAGATAAGATCCAGATACAGATAAAATTATAACACTTATTCCAGATTCTCTTCTAGATATAGTCCAGATACAATCCAGATATGAATGAAATTCTGACACTTATTCCAGATTCACTCTAGAAACAGTTCAGATAGGATCCAGAGACAGATGACATTCTGACACTTATTCCAGATTCACTCTAGAAGCGGCACATATACAATCCAGAGATGGATGACATTCTGATACTTATTCCAGATTCTCTTCTATATATAGTCCAGATACGATCCAGAGACGGATGACATTTTGACACTTATTCCAGATTCTCTTCTAGATACAGTCCAGATACGATCCAAAGATGGGTGATATTCTGACACTTATTCCAGATTCTCTTCTAGATACAGCCCAGATATGATCCAGAGGCGGATGACATTCTGACACTTATTCCAGATTCACTCTAGAAACAGTTCAGATAGGATCCAGAGACAGATGACATTATGACACTTATTCCAGATTCACTCTAGAAGCGGTTCAGATACGATCCAGAGATGGATGACATTCTGATACTTATTCCAGGTTCTCTTTTAGATACATTCCAGATACGATCCAGAGATAGATGACATTCTGACACTTATTCCAAATTCTCTTCTAGATACAGTTCAGATATGATCCAGAGACGGATGGCATTCTGACACTTATTCCAGATTCACTCTAGAAGCGATTCAAATACGATCCAGAGATGGATGCCATTCTGACACTTATTCCATATTCTCTTCAAATACAGTTCAGATATGATCCAGATGCGGGTGTCATTCTAACACTCATTCAATACATATTTCAAATACAATTCAGATATGATCCAGATGCGGATGGCATTCTGACACTCATTCAATACATCTTTCAAATATAATTCAGATACGATCTAGATGCGGATGTCATTCTAACACTTATTCAATACATCTTTCAAATACAGTTCAGATACGATCTAGATGCGAATGTCATTCTGACGCTCATTCAATACATCTTCAAATACATTTCAGGTACAATCCAGATGCGGATGTCATTCTGACACTTATTCAATACATCTTTCAAATACAGTTCAGATACGACCCAGATGCAGATGTCATTTTGACACTCATTCAATACCTCTTTCAAAATACAGTTCGGATACGATCCAAATGCGAATGTCATTCTAAAACTCATTCAATACATCTTCAAATACAACTCAGATACGATCCAGATGTGGGTGTCATTCTAACACTCATTCAATACATCTTTCAGATATGAGTCAGATACGATCTGATTATGGATATTATTCTGATACTCATCCCACTATATCTTCTAACTCAGATTAAATCAGCCAAAGATCTATCTTGATACTTCTCCCAGTTATAGTCAAGCTTAGACTTAGTCTAATTTCTCTCAACAGTCACCTTGGATTACATCTATAAGCCCATATGCGACAAATTTTTCATCACTTCTCCAAATGGCATCTTTAAGCCCATTCCTAACACAATTAACTAACACGTCATCAAGTGCAAATTTCTGGGCACTCTAGTGTTCAATCATCTTTCACCTTCAAGTCATGAATGGCGGATCCGCCAATCTAACTCTTCAAGTATAAGAAGATTTACCAAGGGAAGTTGTTGTACCCTAAAATTTGCACTGTCATTTCTCAAAACATTTCTCACAAAGATCTTCAAAGGCTCGAGCTTGCACAAGGATTGATTAGGTCAAGCCATCTCCTCAACATTGATGCCTCAAATTAGGGTTTGAGTTTGAAAAAGGACAATTGGATTGTTAATGCCTCAAAATACTTTCATGAATCATTATGGACCTTCAAATTTTCTCATGTCAAGTTTCATGTCTCATACCACAAATTATGCTCGGTCAATGGACCAGATGACCAAAAATTAGTTGTACTGATGAAAAAGTCAATTGTAGCACCAAAAGTCAAACTTTGACTTTTTTGGTCAACATTAAGTTTCAAATATCAAATTCATCAAGACATTGAAGAATATGAAGCTTGATCATCAAGAAATCAAGAACGTCAAAAGTCAATGCAAAAAGTCAAGATTTCTAAGACTTAGAAATTTTCTAGGTGTTTTTCAGACATGATAATTTCATTACTTCATGCCAAATTTTCACCAAGATGCAAGATGATTCAAAGAAAACTTTAAACATGAAAGTTGTAGATCTTGATAAGATCTATAACTTTGCTTTGTTGATCAAGTCTTAGAAATGCTTGGATTTTGAGTTATAAATTCATAAAGTCATGACATTTTCATTTAACACTTAGAGAAATTTTCAACAAATTTTGGTCAGGATTTTATCCCAACTTCTTGGCATTTTTTCACATAGTTCCATGATGATTTTGTCAAAATGGTCAACATGAAAGTTATAGAGGATGTTTCAAGCTTTATAAAACATCCAAGAGCATAAATTTATCATACTTGAGCTAGGAGATTCAAGGGCATGAAGTTGGGCATCCATTCTTGAATTGCAAGTCATTTAAGTGAAGAACACATAACAAAACCCTTATGTTATGCAGCATAATCTTGTGTTGCAGGCTTTCTTGCTTGCAAATCTCATCATAATTTAATGCTTGCACACACTCTTGAGCTATTACCCAAGTGTTTAAACCATTGTCCAAAATAACTTTCCATTTATGGCATAAAGGCACCATTGTTATTCTTGAAAAGCAAGCTTGTTGGCACAAAGCTTGTCTTGAGCCCATACCTTGTTTGCTTCTGATTTTACTCTACCATAAATCATGGAAATTAGCCCGTCTAAACAAGAAACTTTGGTACTTCATCTTGGGACCATGACATAACTTGATATTTGCAATCCAACCTAGCCATAACTCCATAGTTTGTAAACCAAATCAACTTGCTCACAAACCTCTTGCCTATAAATAGGAGAAGAATTTGCAAGAGAAAAAGGTCAGAAAAATAGAGAGAAAAGCCAGAAGTTTTGTTGATAAACCCTTAAAATCTCATATTCACAAAATCCATAACAGTCCACAAAGCTTCCACTCTTATGTTTTGAAGTCCAAACTTTTTAACCTCTCATACTTTGCAAGTTTTTCCCAAACATCTAAGCACTCCACATACATCATATAGAAGTTTGTTCAAACTCAAGAACAAGCTTCTGTAACACCTCTATTTTTTCCAAGTTCAAGAACAGTCAAGGCAGCAACTCAAGCTCAAAGCATAAATTCCAGCTTCAAGGTAACTCTTCTTGACTTTAACCCTTCATTTCAAGCATCAATAATGATTCATCTTTGAAGATAAAATGTAGTAACCATTTCCCTTAAAGCTAACCTTTTGCTTGTCTCCCATCCTTGTCAATTATATGTTAAGAACTGACTTGTACAGACCATAAAATAATTTTGGAATGAAAAAATTACAGTATGAATCGACACATACCTGCATGAGTCGACACACCTTAGTGGAAAAACAGGTTATGAGTCGACAGAAAGCCTTTATGTGTCGACACATACTGTTATACAGGGATAAAACAGAAGGAATTAAGAGTGTATAAGTCGACGCAAAGCACGTATGAGTCGACACATGCAGGGAATGAGTCGACACATACCCTTATGCATCGACTCATATTGAGTTGATTTGGCAATACAGGGGCAAGGGAAGGTTACGTGTCGATGCAAAAGAGCATGTGTCAACACATAATGTTCAAAAAAGCAGTTTTCCATTATTTTACACTATTTTATCTATTTTCATATATTTTTTTCATTAATATTCAATATGTTTGTAATATTTAAGCTCCTATCCATCCCCATTTGTAAATTATACCCCCATCCCCTAAAAGATGTAATAGCGTAGGATTGTAATTTCCGCAAATTTATCGTTTTAATATAATTATTAGTAATTAGGGTGTGTATGGCAAGATAAAATCAATCATAGATAACCATAATCCCAGACAAAACAATGCATGAAAAATAAACACTTGCACACTTTGCACCTCTAGGGTTAATTCCACTTGTTGCCTTGAGAATAAATGGTTATGTTATGCATGTGATACACCTTAGGAAAAAACAATCAAAAATACAAAATCATAGTCCCTCGATGACCCTTCGATGTTGCCTTCGATAAAAAGATCTTAGTCCCTACAAAAATTGCTAAAGCGTCTCATAAGTTGCTTTCAATGACTATACAACGAAACACTCCCGTCCCTTTACATCCAAAGATAAGGCTTATTACCAATCAATGGTAAGATAGCAATATCAAAAGAAGAGATAAATGAACTAAAGACTTTTGAGTAGGTAGAACGTTCTTAGTTGCTTGCTCACAACCCATCTTCAAAATAAACATCTTTTCAAATACACCGAACACTTTCAAAACATAAAATATTTTCAAAAAGTCCAACACTTTGTATGCATTCTTATAGAGACGAGAATCATTACAAAGTTTTCCTAAACGAATGCGGTTTTCAAAAATACTTTCAAAAACCATCACAAACACATTTCAAACAAAGCAATTTCAAAAGCGATCTAGCAAGAAACTAAGATCCCATAGATAACCATGGATGAAAAGGGTGCTAACATCTTCCCTTTTCATAACCTACCCCCCGAACTCAAGAAAACATCTCAAAGGTCTTTCTTGTTCTTTTCACCCTTTCCTTATTGGATAAAAGAAAAGTATATGGAGACTCTTGCTATCCGCAACAATTATGATCAAATACAAAACATCCAAGTCAGTTCTCCCACCGTATTACATACATCATATTTTTTTGTATAAACAAAGGTAAACAAAGGTTAATAATTAACAACAATAAAAATGAATGCAAATGGGGAAAAGAGATTGGAATGGTGTGTTTTAGATAACATAGCGTTTTAAAGTTTTATGATGATTAGAATTTATGATTTGGCTTTCCTCTTCAACCTTCTCACAGCGGTGCAAATTCACCTTCTCCATTCTTCATCGTGGCTTTCACCACCGCTTGTGTTCGTCTCCATCTCATTTTGTTTGTCATCACCTTCAATTCTTCTCTGCCTCCATAAATCATATTCGAACCAGAAGATCTAAAAGTCCAGGAGCTAGATTATGTCATCCTCATGCTCGATTGAGACTTGGAACTCTATGGATTCATTCACAGAATTCAAAATCCAGTCAATCTTCATTTTCCAGTAAGAATCGTATGCTTCTCTTATCGTTTTCACTTCTTTATCTCCTCTTGTTCCATTATGATTTCATCTTCTTGCGTGAATTTCTACGACGTTGTTGTTTGTTCTTGTGGTGATGAAGATTGAAGAATCAAAGATATTTGTGGTAGTTGTTGATGGTTGTTTAGCATTGACGAAGATGAAGTTGCGATTCAGAAAGTGCATGGAGGAATTGTATATTGTTGAAAATGATCGTGAATTGGTAATCTCTGCAGAATCATCATGGTAGTTAAGAGAGAGCACGTAGTGTGTGAGATGAAGATGAGAGAGGATGTAGAGAAGATTTCTGAGAGAGGGTTTTTTTTCTTTTTCTCTATGATTCTTTCAGTGATTGAAGGAATGATTTGATTTAGGTGAGTTTTCAGTTTTATATTCTGTTAGAGGCTTGGGTAGTTTGTTACAAGTGAATGAATCTAAGACTTTGAATTATGAAAGTTAGTCACAAATATGAATGGATGAGATGAGAGATTTGAATGTTAGTTTCCTTGAAATTCTATTATAATTTTCTCATTTCACGACTTGCACCCTTTCCTCTTTATATGTTGAGCTGGACATTCAATATTTTCCTGATATATTTGAAGGTGTGAAGAAAACACAAGAAAGGGGGGTTTGAATTGGGTTTTCCTTTCTTGACAAACTTTTGCTTCTAAGCATTGTTTATTGAACAACGCTTCTGGATATTGCTTTTAATTAAGTTATGAAAACATAAACTATTAGGCATAAGCAAAAGTAAAGAACACGTGATATATCATGGTTCACTTGAGAAACCCCCAAGCTAGTCCACTCCACCCTGCCAAGGTAATTTTGCCTTGAACTCAAGGACTTAATCCACTATAACCAATCTGATTACAATTTCATGGGAAATCGTTGATGACTAACATCCAATGACACATTCAGTGATCTGTAGTGGTAGAAATGTTTAAGACTAAGCCATTAGATTGACTAGACTTATACAGATCAAATTTAAAAATTCCCATCGCGCTTTATTATTTCCAAAGGAATGGGAAAAGAGAGAGTAACCCAAAAAGAGGGGGAAAGATTAAAGGTAAGGGGGTTGGTTATGCAAAGGGAAGGTATTAGCACCCTATGCATCTACGGTACTTCGCAAGAACCTCTTTGTAAAATCTGTATATTTTGGCTATAAAATGTTGTATGAAAAATAGATGGTGGAGGTGAGAAAAGAAGTATATTTCTTATGGTTTTTTCACCCGTCGCGGTTGCGAACCTTTACTGCCTACGTACCACCTTTCATGTAATAGGGGATTAGGGTACACGTAGTTCACCTTTTAAAAATTTAAAACACAAGTGTGTTGTTAATTTTATAAGATAAGACATCATCGTCATTGTCCATGTGGAAAACATACTTACTACCCACAATCATGAGAAAGGAGAATTTGCATCATCTCAAAGTGGAGGATATGGCTTGGATTTTAAAATCAACAACGCCTCACTCAACACCCAAGTGGAAAATATATCCCTTCACTACATTTTCTAGAAGTATAGTTGTTTGCATAACTACAAGGATTGACAAGAGTCTAATCTTTTGAGAAAGGTTTTAAAATAAATAAAAAAGCCAAAGTGGCAAAATGATTTGAAATGAGATTGATTGATTTTTAGTCTTCTCACAAAAAAATGTCAAGGCATTATTAAGTTGGTTTAAATTTGTTTATAAAAAATGTTTTGAAAATACATGAACCTAAGTCCAAGTTTATTATGAAAATGGTTCAAGTTTCAAAACAAGAAGAGTTTTTAAAAGGAGGAAGAAGATTTTTGAAATTAAAGAAAGTGGGAAGAGAAGAAGAGACTATCCTAGAGAATAAGGTAAAAGCTAGGGATAAGAATCATCTAACCAACAAGAAGCCAATACTTGACATTATGAGTCAAGATAGAATTCTCATTCCCTGGATTGAAACCAAACAAGTAAAGATACTAGACCTCTTAAGAGAACCAAACTTCAAATGTATTAAGTCTTCATGAAAATTGGGCAGAGTAACGGCTGTATACGGGTGAATTCCGGATTACAAATAAAGTATGTAATCACAATATCCTGCACACAAAACAAACAAACAATCCAATGTCTTGAGGTAAACCTCAAGAACTCCAGACAAAATATCAATTAAGGTCTCAAGGTCTCCAACATAGGCCAAGGTTTCTAATCCTAAGTCCAAGAAGTCCAATACTCCATAATGCCAAGGATAGTAACCAAATAGTCCAAGTATCATTAAAGCTTTTTTAGGGTTCATGTTGATTATTAGATGTCTTAACAAAAGAAAATAAAATCTCAAGTGAGCAAAATAAAAATGACAAGAAAGTAAATGCTCAAGTGAGCAAAATAAAAAATGGCATGAAATGTAATGCTTAAAATAAATGGTGCATAAAGCATAAAAAATAAAAACATAAAGTAAAAACAATTTAATAATTAGTGGTTAGTTGGATGACCATCTTGAAACTTGAATTTGGAACTCATTAGAGGATTGGTAAACCAAAGCCTCCACACAACAACTTGCATTTGATTTTTATCAAGTATATCATCCATTTGGAATTCTCAAAAGTACCATTTAATGATCAACGATGTTTAAGTGATCCGCGTTGACAAAAAGTATTGCAGATCCATTAGAGGATTGGTAGAACCAAAGCCTCCACACAATGAATCTCAAGGTTATTGGATCAAAGAGATCAAATTAACATACTTGGTCTTGCAAACATAAGTTTGGGTCACAAATGATCATTTATTCGAATTGGGACAAAATTTAGCGCTATGTTAAGCAATCGTAAGTGGACTTATATAGAATTTGCACCTATTTTGAGACCGATCAATAGCAATCTATGCACCATTTGTTTTGAGACCTGATATAGAGATCATGCTCCAATAACACTTAGTGTAATAAGAAAGGGATAAGATGAAGAGGGGTGGGAAAGAATATACAAACCACATTTGAATTAAAATTTAATCAAACTATTATTAAAATCATTCATCCATTTTTATGGAGTTAGACTCAATACCATGGATCTAATGATGTTAATAAAGTTCATGATCAAAATTTCAACCCAAGATCAGCCAGAAAATAATCACAAAATAATATTGCATTTAATATATACATTAAAAAATGTTTTAAAATGTTTTAAAATAGAAATAAAAGAGAAAAATATCAACTATGTCCAAATTAATCAAGAAATATTAAGTAAGACCATAGAAAAATCAGAAATGAACTTAAATATTTTTATAAAATTTTTGGTAATTTTTTAAAGTCAGAAACTATTTTTAAAATTAAAATAAATGAGTAAAATAAACCAAAAATGATAACAAATACCAAAGTCATAAATAAAAAATAAATGAGGTCACCAATATTTGTCACAATATCATTGGATTATTCCATAAACTTTTTAGAATCTAAAAATGCATAAAAGTATTTTTAAACATTTAAAACAATTCAAATAAAGTGAAAATTTATTAAAAAAAAATCAAAACACAAAATAAAATTGTGAAAAAATAAAAATCAGAAAGAGAAAAATCAAAAATATTTTTCATAATTGTTTTAGATTTTTTGGACTTAAAATGAATTTTCTATGATTTTTTGAAATTTAAAACAGTTAAATATAAAAATAAGAAATAAAAAATAAATTCAAAAATATGTGGGCCATTGGATGAGAGTCAAAACGCGTTAGTAATCAAATCCAAGGGATCTGGCGCACTGTGCATATCATGGTCATTAGTGAATAAAACACTGAATCAAATGTAAAATCAGATTTAAAAAAAAAATAAGTGGCAAGCTATCATTGGTTGGAAGATGACACGTTGGTCATCTTCAACCTCC
The DNA here is from genome assembly GCA_948472305.1 of Vicia faba. NCBI lineage: Eukaryota > Viridiplantae > Streptophyta > Magnoliopsida > Fabales > Fabaceae > Vicia > Vicia faba. Next base: position 971,277,497 of record OX451741.1, on the reverse strand, counting down.
GGCAAACGTGAATTGTAGGTCTCTCAAACTGTAAAATCAGAAGCTCAGACCTATTTCATTCGCTTCGTCTCTTCAAGACGAAGACAACCACACCTTCGGGACAAATTTATATAAACTGTAGCTCAAGCAAATTGGAAAGAAAGTTTTGAAAAAGGATTTGAAATTTCATGGTCAAAACGTGTTTCCAGATTAAATCAAGTGTTGCGAATAGAACCAGGGCAATGATAGCTTCTTAATGTTATCAAAGTTTGGAAGAATTGATGAGAAATCTACCTATTGAAGTTGAGTTGTAGAGCTCTGAAAATGGACTTTTATGGAGCAATATAGGTCACGATTCTTAAAGGTAATTGTATGGTTAGCTTCAGGGAAGATCAAGGAAGGTGAATTGATAGAGAAATTGGATTGAAAAAGGCTTGAACACTGATTTCGAAGTTACAGAACATTGAGTTATGGAGCAAGTTTGGCAGGATGATTTTGGCTGTTCAAGCTTGAGGAAATGAATGAGGGATGACCCTCTATTTATAGGGAATCAAATGGAATGTTCAAGCGTGTGAAATGATGAAGTTTGGAGGGAAATCATGTGAACCTGATACACGAGTAAGGTGTGATCTATTTTGCATCAAAACTCATCCAATCATTGTGTGTTAAGGCTCCAATCCACTTTGGCAAGTTGGTTAAACATGTTGTTGTACCCCAATTTTCCCCCCTAAGATCCCTTCATCATACCATGTTGATTCAATCACAACAAGATCACATTAGGGATTTTGTTTCTCCTCCCTATCTCTAGCTTTTCTCTTTGAGGAATCACCAAGCACCTTGACTTGTTTTTCTTTTGTGATCATGCATGTTTGTTTTGACTCTCTTTTTGATTAATAAAATTCAATGTTGGTTTGTCTTACTTGTTAATAATGTAGGTAGAAGAAATGTGGTTTAGTAAGTTGATCCATGGGTTCATGAGTTTATTTCCATCTCCTAGTCAATAAAGCTTGAGAAAATTCAAACCTCACCGTTGAAGTTGTTTTGAAAAAATTGCATGGCAAAGTTTATTTTGGTTCACCACATTTCAAAGTTATCAAGATTGATTCAAAAGTACAAGGGGTTGATTGAATAAGTTGTCATGGTTGGACAAGGCCTTGTTCCCATTGGTGACAAGTGCATATTTCTCTCAATTCTCAAGATATGGAAGTGGTTTTGGTTTCTATGATTTGTCCTTATCATCCTCAACAACTTCCATTTACAAAGCAATTGTGTTGGTACAAGAAGGTTGTTCAAAATTTTCAAAGTTACTCAAAGCATTTTCTTGATCTAGGAACTAGGATTTTAAATTTCAAAGAAGTATATCTTGCTCATCTTTTGGTATTTTTGAATGATTCCAAATACATCCTTCTCTTTAAAGGGTTGTTAACAAATCACTTCAAAAGTTTCAAAGAGTTTTCATGTGGAAGAAACATGATGAAGGAGAAAGGTTACAAGTCCTCCAGATGAACCCTTAATTTCGTATGTGTGACTTCAAATGATCATAACTTGGTAAATTTTTATCACCTTGAGCCCACTATTTTTCCACAATGATCTTGAGGATGTGAACTTCATTCCTTCTTTCATGTGCAAAGTGAGAAAATGGAGGGAAGATGCCCTAAGGATACAAACGATTATAGGTCATTTCATGATTTTTTCTAACTTCAACAATTCACAACTCTCTCATTTTTTGGAGATTTTGAATGGTTCAAGTCTCAAAATGTAATTCAAGAGGTCTATTTAATGCCTTTTTGTTTTGGTCAAGAGCAAATTCCAAGTGGAAGGCCGTGTTTGGATGCAAAACATTATAGGTCCCTTTTGAAGAAAAATTTGAAATATTTCTAAGTATGGAAAGTCAAACTTTTTCCCCAACTTTGACTCATTGCAACTTTTAGCTCAAACATCCATTTGATTCCATTCTTTTACCATTGTAAAGCTTGTAACCTCATCTTTCTAAAGCATCAAGAATCATGCCTTAAGACCCCTTGAGATGAGAATGCCATTGGATTGAACTTGGTAACTTGGAACTGATGTTTCTTCATAAGTCAGAATTTGAAATTCATGTTTTGGCTTCTAAACATCAAATTAGCACGTGTTTGTGATCTAAACATGTTTAACCAAGTTTCCAAAGTGGATTAGAGCCTTAAAGCGCAAGGATTGGATGAGTTTTGATGCAAAACAGATCACAACTTACTCGTGTATCAGGTTCACGCGATTTCCCTCCAAACTTACTCATTCCACACGCTTGAACATTCCATTTGATTCCCTATAAATAGAGGGTCATCCCTCATTCATTTTATCAAGCTTTGATAGCCAAATACATTATGTCAAAACCTCACACGAACTTCAAATTTTGAAATCAGTTTTTGAGATTCAAGCCTTTTCTTCCAAAATTCTTTTCACATTCATCATCCTTCAGCATCATACAAACTCTCCAGCACTTAAACCAAGCAAAACGATCCATAATTCAAGCTACAGAAGTCCAGTTTCAGAGCTTCTTTCTTGAACTTCGAAAATGTAGAATTCTCCACCATTTGGATCCAAATAAATCACTAACCTGTTCTACTCCTTCTCCTAATTCTTGTGCTTCATACAATTTTTAAATCCATTGAGAATTGAGAGAGAAATCTCAAATTGAAGGTGCTCGCTATTTTCTGGATTTTTGATTCATATCTCTTTGCATACCTTATATAAATTTGGCGCGATGGTGGTGTTAGGATCGTCTTGAAGAGACGAATCCAATGATACTAGTCTGGGATCCTAATTTTTCCATTTGAAGGATCTCACAAAATCTCCATTGTAGGGTGTCTGGAGGTTGAAGACGATGACATGTCTCGTCTCAGCCAATAATAGTGTGTCAAACGTTTTAATTTCATTGGTTGCCTTTTTTCTGATCCTATGCGTATCTCACTAAGGTCCATATCAAGCACAACGCGTCTGGTCTATTGGATCAGCTTACTAACATGTTTTGACTATGATTTGATGACCCACATCTTTTTGGTTTTATTTTATTTTTCTGATTTTATATTTTAATTGATTTAATTTTCAAAAATTCATAACTCTTTTATTTTTTATCCAAAAATTATGAAAATATTCACAAAAATACTTTGAATTATTTCTGATCTCATGACTATTTTTTCACATTTTTATTTTAAAATTTGATATTTTTTATATTTTTTGCTTTATTTGCTTTCTTTTAATTACTTTAAAAATACTTTCTGATATTTTTTAATTCTAAAATTTTTTCATAAATATCATTTTACATATTTATGACTTTTTAAAAAGTTTATGGAATTTTATATTGATGTTTACTATTTTTTGATCTATTCTCTATTTGTTTGAGCAATTTTTAATTAGTCTAAAAAATAGTTTCTAACTTTAAAAAATTACCAAAAATTTTATAAAAATATTTGAGTCCTTTTCTGATTTTTCTATGGTCTTACTTAATATTTCTTGATTAATTTGAACATAGTTGATATTTTTCTCTTTTATTTCTATTTTAAAATAATTTAAAACTTTTTTTAATGTATCTATTAAATGCAATATTATTTTGTGATTATTTTCTGGTTGATCTTGGGTTGAATTTATGATCATGACCTTTATTAACATCATTGGATCCATGGTGTTGAGTTTAACTCCATAAAAATGGATGAATGATTTTAATAATAGTTTGATTAAAATTTAATTCAAATGTGGTTGTATATCCTTTCCCACCCCTTTTCATCCCATCCCTTTCTTATTGCACTAAGTGTTATTGGAGCATGATCTCTATATTATGTCTCAAAGCAAATGGTGCATAGACTGCTATTGACCGGCCTCAAAATAGGTGTGACTTCTATATAAGTCCACTTATGATTGCTTAACATAGCGCTAAATTTTATCCTGATTCATATAAATGATCATTCGTGGCCCAAACCTATGTTTGCAAGCCCAAGTATGTTAATTTGATCTCTTTGATCCAATAACCTAGAGATTCATTGTGTGGAGGCTTTTGTTCTACCAATCTTCTAATGGATCTACATCACTTTTGGTCAACGCGGATCACTTAAACATCATTGATCATTAAATAGTACTTATGGAAATTCCAAATGGATGATATACTTGAAAAAAAGCAAATGAAACTTATTGTGTGGAGGCTTTGGTTCTATCAATCCTCTAATGAGTTCCAAATGCAAGTTTCAAGATGGTCATCCAACTAACCACTAATTATTAAATTGTTTTTACTTTATGCTTTTATTTTTATGCTTTATGTACCCTTTACTTTAAGCATTACATTTCATGCCATTTTTATTTTTGCTCACTTGAGCATTTCTATTCTTGTTATTTTTATTTTGCTCACTTGAGCTTTTCTTTTCTCTTTTAAAACACCTAATAATCAACATGAACCATAAAAAGCTTTAATTGATACTTGGACTGTTTGGTTAATATCCTTGGCATTATGGAGTATTGGACTTCTTGGACTTAGAGTTAGAAATCTTGGCCTATATTGGAGACCTTGTGACCTTAGTTGATATTTTGTCTGGAGTTCTTGAGGTTTACCTTAAGACATTGGGTTGTTTGTTTGTTTTGTGTGCAGGTTATTGTGATTACATACCTTGTTTGTAATCTGGAATTCACCCGTATACAACCGTTACTCTGCCTAATTTTTGTGAAGACTAAATACACTTGAAGTTTGATTCTCTCAAGAGGTCTAATGTCTTTGATTGCTTTGTTTCAATCCAAAGAAAGGGAATTTTATCTTGACTCATAATGTCAAGTATTGGCTTCTTGTTGGTTAGATGGTTCTTATCCCTAGCTTTTACCTTATGCTTTAGGATAGTCTCTTCATCTCCTTCCATCTTCTTTAATTTCAAAATTTTCTTCCTCCTTTTAAAAAAATCCTTATAGTTTTGAAACTTGAACCATTTTCATAATAAATTTGGACTTATGTCCATGCATTTTCAAAACATTTTTCTTAAATAAATTACAATCAACTTAGCCATACCTTGACATTTTTGTGAGAAGACTAAAAGTGAATCAATCTCATTCAAACCATTTTGCCACTTTGGCTTTTACTTTAAAAACTTTGCTCCAAAAGATTGGACTCTTGTCAATCCTTGTAGTGATGCAAACAACTATACTTCTACAATGTATAGTGAAGAGAGATATTTTCCACTTGGATGTTGAGTGAGGTATTGTTGATTCTAAAATCTAAGCTATATCCTCCACTTTGAGATGATGCAAATTCTCCTTTTTCATGATTGTGGGTAGTAAGCATGTTTTCCACACGGACAACGATGATGATGTCTCATCTCATAAAATTAACGAACACACTTGTGTTTTAAAATTTTTAAAGGGGAACTACGTGTACCCTGATCCCCTATTGCACGAAAGGTGGTACGTAGGCACTAAAGGTTCGTAACCGCGGCAGGTGCAAAAATAATTAAAAAATACTTCTTTTCTCACCTCCACCATCTATTTTTTTATACAACATTTTATAGCCAAAATATGCAGATTTTACAAAGAGGTTCCTGCAGAGTACTGTAGATGTTTAGGGTGCTAATACCTTCCCTTTGCATAACCAACCCCCTTACCTTGAATCTTTCCCCCTATTTTTGGGTTACTCGCTCTTTTCCCATTCCTTTGGAAACAATAAAGCACGGTGGCGATTTTTATTTTGATCTGTATAATTCTAGTCAATCCAATGGCTTAGTATTAAATATTTCTATCACTACAGAAAAAATGGCGACTTCACTAGGTAAAGATTGACCTCTTGTTGGTCCATCCCTAAGTGGGTTAAACCTATCTTTGTTTATATCTGTATATGTGTTATTATTGTTTATGTGTTATATGTTTTGTATCTGTTTATCTGGATTTTCCTGGTTTTCAGGGTGATGGATGATTACTTATAAGTCCTATACCCGGACTTGGGCAAACTTTAAGATAAGACGGGAGGTATAGTCATGTTAACTTTGAGGGAGTAATCCCAAAAAAGTAGGCATGAGATCCCCCACTCAGTGGAGGGCTCTTTGACTGTAGTATCGTTTATCGAGTAATCGGGAAGACGTGCTGCTTTCGACCTGGGAGCCTGCTGAAGCTGAGGACCGTAGAATACCTAACCCATCTTGGCCTTTTAGGTGTAGTGCGGAAGCTATGATGGAGTAATCCGGAAATAGTTGTCACGCGATACTATGCTAGGATGAGTTTTTCTTGAGAATATTACTAATTACCGAGTTAATCGGGAAGTTGGTAATATCTGAAGGAAGGATGTAGACTCTGGGAACCTCTAGAACCTAGTTCGGCAGGTGATAACTTTTAGACCATACCTTATGGGTAGTACCTTCGAGCTCATGCTCATGAAGTTCAACCTATCAACCTTATGTTTGTGATCTTGTATGTGATTGTTGCATTATGCATCCATGCACTCATAAGCATCTTTTGAAGAAATTTCATTTCAAGGGACTTGAAAGTTGACAATTTGTGAATATCTCAGGTACCTTTTGACCATGGATTATGGAAAAAGAAAGACCAGGAAATACAATTTCAAAGATCCTAAGATAGATTAGTTTATCAGTCTAATTCTCGAGATTGAGTGTTCTATATATTTTCGGAAGAAGCATGGATTCATCATTCCTCTCATGAAGCTTAGGATGAAGGAGGGTATTCTCTCGACCTTGGTCCAGTTCTATGATCTGATGTTTCATTGCTTTACTTTCCCTGACTATCAGTTGATTCATACACTAGAGGAGTATTCTTAGTTGTTGGATTTACCTATTACCGATCGTGTTCCTTTTACTGGTTTGAAGGGTGAGCCAAAATCACACGAGATTGCTGCTTTGATCCATTTGGGGAAGTCTGAGGTTGAAGCCCATATGACTAATAAAGGAGGGATTAGAGGATTACCAGCTCAGTTCTTATTGGAGAAAGATCGTTACTTTGCTAGGATGAAGAGTACAGTCTCTTTTGAGGCCATCTTTGCTCTACTTGCTTATGGGTTGTTCTTATTTCCTAATGTGGACAGGTTTATTGACATTAATGCTATCAGAATCTTCATGATTGGAAACCCAGTTCCTACATTGTTGGGTGATGCTTACTACTCTGTTCATCTTCGGAATTCTTATCATGGGGGGATGATTATCTGCTGCACGCCTCTGTTGTACCGGTGGTTTATTTCTCATATGCCTCAGTCTGATGCTTTCTGGGATGTCAGGAAAGAACCCCGTTGGGCTCCTAAGATCATGGCACTTACTCACTCGGATATTGATTGGCATTATCAGGCTTACCAGGATGTAGAAATTTTCGACAGTTATGGTAGTTTCCCCAATGTACGTCTTCTTGGTACAAAGGGAGGAATTAACTACAACCCTATTCTTGCACGACGACAGCTTGGTTACCCGATGAGGGATAAACCAAATAGTATTCATTTGAGCAGTTTCTTTCTGAAGGAGGGGGAAGACCATAAGGAAGCTAGGGAGCAGATTGCGAAGGCCTGGTGTCACATTCACAAGAAGAGTATGAAAGACTTGGGACCTAGGGGTGTTGTTTCTTTGGAGCCATATCTTCAGTGGGTCCAAACGAGAGCTATTCAGTTGAAGATGCCGTATTCCCGAGAAGCACCTATACCTGATTTTTTTGTAAAGACCATTCCTCCCTTATTGGATGATGTGGAAGAGTTACAACTTTCTTTGGTTAGGATGCAGCAGGAAAAGGATGATAGGAAGAATAAGTGCCAAACTTTAGAGATTTCCTATAGAGCAGAATTGAAGGAGAAAGATGACTTGATTGAGATCCTTGAGAGTCGGGCTGTAGAGACCATGGAGAGGCAAGGGGATTTATTTTCTCCTAATCCTCAATCAGATTCTAGTTTCTCACTTCCTGATTCGGGTGATTGGAAGGAGGTTGCCACCAGATATGTGGAAGAAAACCAAAGGTTGAAGGCTCAGATTGCCAGGCTTACAGGGAAGCGCCGGCGTATAGAGTGGTCTCCATCAACTTCGCTTCTTAGGGTTTTAGACTTTATTTTCATCGTGTACTCCGGATTATTGAAACTTGTAACCCATTTTGACGTTATTATAATAAAAATTTCCAGTATTTCAAATGTGTTATTACTTTGATATTTGCAACGTGTCTATAAATCTTTAAGTCTCTTGAAATATTAATAATAAAATTAATCATGTGCATTGCATGTCACGCATCATATTGCACATATTTCTTGCATTTCTTTGCATATCCAGGTGTCTTACCAAGCTTCTTTACTTTGTTCAGCAAGTTATCTCACCACTACAACACTCGAGCTAATTTCATAAGGAAGATGGACAACTTAGAACAAGAGAATCACGAGCTACACGAGGAAGTTTCTGCTTTGAAGGCCGGCATGGCCAATCTCACTGCTCTGATGGAATCTCTGGTAGCTGCTCAGAATCAGCCACCGAGTGTTCAACCTCAACAAGCAAGGGTTACTACTGAAGCTCTGACTATTCCTGTTTTTGGTACTCCAGATGTTATTCAGAATCACATGCCTCAAGGTTATCTATGGGGAATGCCAGAGAACTTTGTACCTGAAGGTTTCAATCTTGGTCCTCAAGACTCTCCAGTTGTTCAGACCACTGTTACTCCTACACCTCCTGTGGTCCATTCTATTCCTGTTCCACCTCCTTCGGTAAATGTGGTCCCATTTGCTAATGATGATATGTGTCATCCTTTTTCCGCCAATAAGTGAATACTTGGGTCTCTATGATAGAATGGATGATTTTCAAGAACAGTTTGACAAAATGCAGAGGGAGATGAAGGCCCTCATGGGAAAGGAATTGTTCGGGCAGAATGTGAATGATTTATGCTTGGTCCCGAATGTCAAGATACCTGCGAAGTTTAAAGTCCTGGAATTCGATAAGTACAAGGGCAACACTTGTCCTCGTGCTCATCTTGTGATGTATGTAAGAAGAATGTCTACCCATACTGATGATCAATGTCTGCTGATTCACTTTTTTCAAGATAGTTTGACTGGTGCTGCACTGAAGTGGTATATGAGTTTGGACAATATCAATATCCATACTTTCAATGACTTAGGAGAATCCTTTATCAGACAATACAAATACAACATGGACATAGCGCCTGACCGTTATGAACTCAGGGCCATGGTCCAGAAGGATAGGGAATCATTCAATAAGTATGCATAGAGATGGCGTGAGGTAGCCGCCCAAGTGATTCCTCCCATGGAAGAGAAGAAGATGACTAATATTTTCTTGAATACTCTGGGTGCTTTCTACTATGAGAGGATGGTAGAAAGTGCGCCAAGTGATTTTATTGAAATGGTGGGCATGGGTATCCGTTTGGAAGAGGCTGTAAGAGAGGGTCGTTTAACGAAAAGTGAAAGTTTCAAAAGTGCGAAGAAGCCATCCAATGGGTTTGCCAAAAAGAAGGAAGGAGATACAAATGTTGTTATCCAAGAGAGGAGGGTTAACACTCCTAGAATAAATTATCAGCGTCATCAGAAAGTCGCCTCAGTTACTCTAGTCGTTGGTGTAACTCCAACCACCGTTGCTTATCAGAGACCATCCCATCAGGGGAATCAAGGGTATAGTCAGAGAAGGGAGAGTTATGACCTTATCCCTAAAAGTTATACAGAGTTACTCCCGACGTTAATTCAGAAGAAGTTGGTTTAAACCCGACAACCTCCCGCTGTATCATCACCATTGCCTTGGTATTACAAGGCAGACCAAACATATGATTTTCACCAGGGAGCACCAGGGCACAATGTTGAGAATTGCTATCCTTTGAAGACTGAAGTACAAAAATTTGTGAAGTTTGGTATCTTATCTTTCAAGGATGTTGGCCCTAATGTGAAAGACAATCCTCTTCCCAAGCATGGAGGGGCAAATGCTGTGAACATGGTGGTCGGTTGTCCAGGCGACTTCCGGATTTTGGATATTAATCTCGTTAGAGGAGATTTGGTGAAAATGCATGAAGACCTATATGAATTTATCTACTATACGCATGACCATGCTGGTTGTGCTATTTGCAGTACAGATATACAGGGTTGTGACAAGATAAAGGCTGATTTGCAAGAGATGATGGATGAGGGCCTCATCCATATAATCAGGCCTAGGGCAGAGCATGAAGAGGAAGTAAACATGGTTTCTGGATGTCCTGGAGAGTTTAAAATCTTTGATGTGGAACATATGAATGAGGACCTTGTACAATTGCATGCTACTTTCTGCCATATGGCTGGTCAGGTGGAACATCAGTATGGATCTTGCCGAATTTGCTGCCGGGATTCCCAAGGATGTTCAATTGTAAGGAAAGGTGTTCAGTTGTTGTTGGATAATGGAAATATCAAGGTTACAGGTCAAAGGGATGATTATCATGAAGTTGATATAATTGAGGTTTGTTTGGCTGAAGAAGAGTCAGATGATGAGTATGCCTCCGCAGGTGAGTTCTTCTCCTCGAATGAAGATTTGTTTTCCAAGGATGACTTTGTAAAAATGGATTGTGTTGAAGAGGTAGTAAATGTTATGTGCCTTACTTTGGTGCACCTACCCTGTTTGAAGTTGAATATCATAGCAAGCCAGCTATTACTCCATTGGTGATTAGTTTGTCGGGTCCTGTCCCCTACAAGTCAGATAAGGCTGTACCCTACAAATATAATGCTATAATTTTAGAGGATGGTTTAGAAGTTCCCATCCAGCCAATGCCTAATGTTGGAAATATTGATGAGACTAGCAGAGGGACCCGCAGTGGTCGTGTATTTGCACCGGTTGTTCATAGAGATGTTAGTACTGGAAAGAAAGTTGTGGAAAGTGTTGAGGAAAGAAAGGCTATGGGTGAATCTAGTGGAGCTACGCTGGAAAAGGAGGTGGATGATATTTTGAAGATAATCAAGATGAGCGACTACAGAATTGTAGATCAACTGCTGCAGACTCCTTCAAAAATATCTATCTTGGCTTTATTGATGAACTCCTCTGCTCACAGAGAATCTTTGATGAGGTTATTTGACCAAGCTTTTGTGGAAAGTGATATGCCTGTAGATCAATTCAGCACTGTGGTAGGGAACATTACATCATGTAAGAACCTGAGTTTTTGCGATGATGAACTGCCTGATGAAGGAAGGAATCACAATTTGTCCCTCAACATCTCTATGAACTGCAAGAATGATTCATTATCCAATGTGCTGACTAATAATGGATCCGCATTGAACGTTATACCGAGGAGCACTCTTATGAAGTTAAAATATCAAGGAACGCCCATGCACTCGAGTGGCATCATTGTGAAAGCGTTTGATGGATCAAGGAAATCTGTTATTGGTGAAGTGGACTTGCCTACTCATATAGGCCTATATTTGTTTCAGATTAATTTCCAGGTCATGGATATTATACCTGCTTATAGCTGCTTGCTGGGACGGCTGTGGATACATGAAGCAGAGGCTGTCACTTCGACTTTACACTAGAAACTGAAGTTTATACATGAAGGAAAAGTGGTAATTATAAATGGAGAGCAGGCATTATTGATATCTCATTTGTCCTCTTTCAGCATTGTGGAGGCGGATGAAGCTACTGCTGGAACCCAGTTCCAAGCTTTATCCATTGATAACATAAGAGGAAATGAGAACTCTATAGCTCCATTTAAGGATGCGCAACATGTTGTGCATAATGGCCATAGTGAAGTATGGGGACAGATTGTTGATCCACCTGTAAACAAGAATAGAGCTAGCTTGGGGTTCTCTGTGAAGAATGATAAAGGTAAGAGCATGAAGCTGAAGTCTGCTTCAGGCAAGTATCAAGATATCTTTCGTAGCGAGTGTTATCTTCATCCAGCTGTTTCCAAGATTAATGCCATTGTGGAAGATGAAGCAGAGCCAGAATTGCCAAATCATGTAACGCACAGAGTTAGGGTTCAGAACTGGATCACCATTGATGTTCCCTCCTGCATACATGTTTCAAAGTAATTTGTTTGTGTTAATCTTTTTGAAAAGCTTTCACTCTGCCCAAGGTGAAATTATTAATATTGTATGGGCTTATCTGTTTGCTTGATTTTAAAATCAATAATAAAAGTTGTCTTTGTTTCCCAAATTGTGTCTTTATTTTCTGCTTTTTCTTGGAAAATGGTAATCATAAAAAAACATTTCTGTTGTACCCCAAAAAATTTTCCTCTCATTTATCAAGATTTTCCTCACAAGACTTCTTGGACTCAAGACAAGATTAGGGTTTGCTCAGCTCAAGACATCATCTTGCACTGATAACCTGAAATTAGGATTTGAGTTTGCACTAGGAATTTTGGACCATCAATGCTTCATGTGACTTTCATACATCATCTTGAATCCATAAGATTGCTCATGTTAAGTTTCAAGCCTTGAATCACATTTTTGCCCAGTCAATTGGACAGTTGACCTAAAAATCAGCTGTATTGGGGAAAAAGTCAATTGTGACCAATTTATAGTCAAACTTCACAATTTTTGATCCACAAAAACATTTTAGACTCATATGTACCATTTGATCAAGTTTGGATCACAACTCCTCAAGAAATTTGATCAAATCATCAAAAGGGCAAAATGGTCAAAATTAGGGTTTTGATTGAGAAAGGGCAATTTCTGATTTTTTAACCTACACAATGACCAATTGAGTTCAAACATGATTTCAAGAGTTCAATGGCATCATCTTTACCTAATTGCATAGTTCAAAAGATCTCAAGTTCATAGGATTGACAGATGAATTTTACAGTCAACTGATCAAAAGTCAACTGTGTACTGAAAAGTCAAACTTTGACTTTTTGGTCAAAATAAAGTGCCAAGGGTCATAATTCATCAAGATATGTCAAAATGTGAAACTTGTTGACCAAGACACCTAAAATTGCAAATTAGGGTTTTAATTTGAAAAATTTTCATAACTTAGAATTTTTCCAAGTATGGAAAATTTCTTAATTTTTCCTAACTTTTCACCAATTTTTCACCATGATGCAATTTGATTCAAAGAAAACTTCCAACATGAAAGTTGTAGTCCTACATTAAATCCACAAATTTTCTCACAAAGTTTTCCCAAAAGATGCAAGGATATCAAGATATAAATTTGTGAATAGGGTTCCATGAACTAAATAACTTAGTGAAATTTTGCCCTAATTTAGGCAGGTTTTTGACCTAACTTCATGGACATTTTTCACATAGTTCCAAGAGGTATCTGAAAATGAATTTCAAAGATGGATTGTAGATAAAGTTTCAAGATTTACAAAATTTCCAAGAACTCTCCAAGATCATTTGTGGTTAGGGAGAATCGAAGAAGAGAAAATGGCATTTTGTCACTTTTGTTCAAGCCATTTTCATAATGCATCGGGTTGCAAATCTGATCAAGCATGCTTGTACCTTGCATTACAGGTCCTAAATCCCTTCTACGCTCCATAATTAAATGCTAACTTAGTGGATAAAGGCTTTGTTTTCACTTTTGGAGCATTGTACAAGAAATAAATCCATTAATGGCATAAAGGGCACATTGCCATTTTCATAAAGCAAGCTTTTTGCAACTTTACAATTATTGAGCCATGGACCTGTTTCTATGTTACAAGCAATGTCCATAGATATCAAGCATTGTTTACCAACCCTTGGCAGCCCTAGAACTAGCAAGTACAGGCCTTTGGCACAAGTCACTTCACTTTTCTTCAAAGGCAAGAAAAGTTGCAAAAGTCCAAAGAACTTGTACATATGATAAAGGGTGGACTTGGTATTATTCTAGACATCTTCACAAACTTATCTCAAGCTAGAACACGAAGGCTAAACATCCCAAAACTCTCAAACTCAAAAAGCACAAATTTCTGCCTAAGCATTGCAGCTTATGCAAAATCCTAGCCAAGTCATATTTTGCTCGTGCGTTTTGCCTCTTGACACTTGAAACACTTCATCCACACCATATCCAAGGTATCCAAGCCCTTACATTGTTTCTGTAACCCTTGCTTCAGCCATCACCATTTTCATTTTGGAAGGTTGCAGCTTGACTTCTACAAGGAGTTTCAAGCATCCCTGAGGCAAGCTAAGCATTGGAATAGCTTAAGGGAACTTCAAGGAAGCTCACACGATCCTCAGGCCTCACTCAAAGTCCCCACATTTCCATATCCAAATCCAACTGAAGGAGGTATTTTTCAAAACTCTATCTCTCTATTTAAGCATCCTCAAGCCACGATTTGTGAAGCAAAAATGTATTCTCTAGCATGGTGAAGCTGTACATATGCATAGTTGTCATTTCTATTAACTGAGCTAAGAGAATTTGAATGTTAAACATGATGAAACAATTAGGTCAGAAATTAGGGGTTATAAAATTTTCTCTGATCTTTTAGAGTTAGATTACAAATTTTATATCATTGGAATCGTGATATTACAAGCTACATGTTTTATGTTGCAAGTTTTTGTTTTTGTGCAAAGAATAGAGAGTTACAGGTTTGAACTCATAACACACGCAAGGAAGAAGAAACCAAGGACGGGGACGAAGCTGAGTTGTCTTGGGCTTTTTGTTGTTTCTGGCCTTTTTGTTTTTGTTTTCCACACCCCCTGTATTGCTTTTACACCCCCCTGGCCATTTTCTTTTATTTTTATATTTTCTTGCATATTTTTATATTTATTGCTTGCATATTTTTTGTAATGATAAAAAATCCCCAAAAATAATTTATTATTTTCATACTTTTATTTTATTTTTTTATTATTTTTTGACATAAAAAATAGTTTATTAGGGCAATATACTTTATTTTCTTAATTAACTTGTAAATAACAAAAAAATACTTAATATTTTTATTATATTATTTATACACAATAAATATTTATTTTTCTTCCATATTTTTAATTTTTAATATCTGTAAATAATATTATTTATTACTTCTTGTACAAAAAATGGATAAAATAAATAATAGGAAACATTTATTTTCTTTAATCAAAAACTAGGGTTTCACCCTTTCCAAAAATAATAGTATATTTTTTCTCTTATTTTTAGGGCTTAAATAATTTATTTTCTCATACAAAAAACAAATACAAAACATTTTTTGCATAATTACATTTTTATTGTATTTTTAATATTTGTATATTTATTTATTTCGCATAATATTCAATTGGGTTGTAATAGTATTTTAGGGTTTTTATTTTGTGTAAATATCGCCATTCAAAAACTTGTATCCCCCTCCCATAATAATTGTTGTAATAGTTTAGTTTACTTTACGCAATTTATTGCTTTCATATACCATGTTAGTAAACTAGGGTTTTGCATGACAAGAGAAAAAAAAAACAAATAGACAAGACCTAATCCAAGACAAAAGCATGTAAAATGACACACCTTGCACACGAGCACCCCTAGGGTTTCACCCACTTGGTTGCCTAATAAAATGGCCATGGTATGCATGTAAAGTATCTTGGCAAAACAAAACAAAACAAAAGATCATAGTCCCTCAATGACGCTATCAAAAGGTTTCCTAAAACAAAATGATCTTGGTCCCTCAAACATGCTAAGATACTTGGCAACATTGCTATCATGGTCATACGATGACCCGCGCCCGTCCCGTTTAACATCCAAAGATAAGGTTGTTTACCAAAGCAATGGTAAATCAACAATGTCAAAGGAATAAAAATGTATAGGAAAGACATTTGAGTAGGGTAGATAGTTCTAAGTTACTTGCTCTCTTCCAAACAATCCTTGCTATTTTCAAAAACAAACACACACATTTCAAAACATTTCCAAAACAATTTTCAAAACATTGAATCATTTTTCCAAAGACAAACATCTTTGTATACATTCTTACGAACGAGAATCATTACAAAGATTTCCCAAACGAGTGGCCTCTTTCCAAAATACTTTCAAAATCACGCCAAACACAAAGCACCATTACAAATAATTGCAAAAGCAAAGCAAGTGACCTAAGAAAGTAACTAAGAGCCCATGGAAAACCATGGATGAAAAGGGTGCTAGCACCTTCCCTTTTCATAATCTACCCCCCGAACTCAAGAAAACATCTCAAAGGTCTTTCCTGTGCTTTTTTACCTTTCCTTTTGGATAAAATAAAAGTCGGTGGCGACTCTTGCTAAACAGAAACATTTGCGACGAAACGCAAAACCTCAAGTCAGTTCTCCCACCGTATCATAGAACTGGCGACTCTTTTGGGGAAAATTATAAAAGTGGGGTTACCTTAGGGTTTAGATCACCTTTATTTTCTTACAATTGCTTGACTTATTTGCTTTACACTTTGGTTCTATTGTTTGGGTTTGAATCCTCTATCCGGATTTTCGGGAACATTATAGGTAAATAGCAATACGTTGTGGAAACTGTGTGGGGTATACCGACACGGTCTAAGAAATAGCTATGTTAGTGTGACATATTTGTGGGTACCGATAGCCTTTGAGTCAATCAAAGAGAATACGGGGCCACTGAGTGATGTCATGAAGCACTAACGAACTTCTAGAACCTTTACTTGACCAACTTGGCCTTTTAGGATGTAGTGAGATGTCCGGCTTTGGTGCAGTCCGAAGTTGGTAGATACTCGATACTACACTCATTGAGGGTTGATTCCTTGGAATATTTCGGTCGCCAGTAAAGAGGCTGAATTGAAACAATGAACAAGGAAACAATCCAGTGATATTGAGCTCCTTAGAACCCGGTTTCTATTTACTAGGACAGGTTGAGCCAACTAAACTTCAAGAGGGTACTTACCTATGAAACCCCATGCAAGCCTAAACTAGGAACTTGTGTGATTTTCTTGTACATATATACTTGTTCATAACATCATGGACATCATGAAGCATCATATGCATCCACTAACCATTTCAAGGATTTTGGAAATTCATCTTTGTTCCTGTTTTGTAGGTTACGGATTCACTTCGCAGTAAAACTATCCAAGTCAACCTTGTAAGAATTCCTCCACAACTCAATGAGCTAGCTTCAAGGATTCCTGAGAACACTCCATTCACCGAGAGGCATGGTCGTCTTCTCAACTTAGTCACTTCCAACACATACGAAGACATGATGAAAGTTCTCTTCCAGTTCTTTGACCCATTGCATCACTGCTTCACATTTCCTGACTACCAGCTTGTGCCCACTTTGGAAGAATTCTCTCAACTCTTGAGGATTCCCATTCTCAATCAACTACCCTTCAACGGTACGGAAAGAGATCCAAAGCCAAAAGAGATTGCTCGAGCCTTGCACTTGCACTCATCTGATGTCACAACCCATTGGGAAACTAGAAGTGGTGTCAAAGGCTTCTTGGCAAAGTTCTTGTTTGAGAAGGCCCAAAGCTGCTGGAATTCCTTGGACTTACAAGATTTTGAGGAGATTGTAGCTCTTCTCATCTATGGGATGGTCTTGTTCCCTAACCCTGATCAACTCATAGATGTGAGTGCTGTCAAAATCTTCATGTCACGCAACCCAATGCCTACATTGCTTGGAGATATCTTGCATTCTTTTCACACTCGTATAATGAGGAAAAGAGGTGTTCTCATGTGTTGCACTCCTCTACTGGCAAGATGGTTTATTTATCATCTTCCCCAATCAGTCTTGAAGAATGAGCAAGGTTTGAGGTGGCCACAACGATTGATGACTCTTACACATTCAGATATTCATTGGTGTTCTCGATCTACAGAGAATGTTATCATCGTCGACCGTTGTGGGGAATTCCCTAATGTCCCTCTACTAGGCATTAGGGGAGACATCACCTACAACCCCTGCTTGGCTCTGAGACAATTTGGTTATGCCCGAAGGGATGGCCCACATGACATGCTGATTCCAGACTTGGTTTTTGACTTCGACAACAACGATCAAGGACTTCGACAAAGGTTTATCCGATCTTGGAGGATGCCCAACAAGGTAGACAGTAAGACCTTGGGACACAAGAATTCCATCCCTCTTGAGCCTTACCTCAAGTGGGTACGAACCCGCACCCAAAGTCTTATGATGCCTTACCCCTCCATTCTCCCAGTGATTATAGAGCCTGTTAAGGAAGGAGAGGTTCCATACACGCTCCTACATCCTGACATGCCAACATCACTCAAAGATCTGAAAAGGAGTTAGATACAACTCAAGGGAGAACACGATACTTTTGAATCCCAATTATATGCAAGCGAGAAGAAGGTTTTGGAACTCACTCGGTTACTTCATGAAGAGCAGACTCTCAACACCTACATTGCACCAGAGAGGATGCGCAACGTCTTTTTATTTTAGAATTTTGTACTATTTTGCCCTAGGGGCATTGATGTAAACAAATTATATTTTATTAATATAACGTTTGTTCCTTTTTGTTTGACACAAATTTGAATTTTTTTTAAATCCTTGAAAGCATTAAATGAATACATATCATTCATCATATGCATAAATAGGTCTTTGCAAGAAGTTTCCTCATCCTTCTGTTGTTTATTTCAGCAACATAGATCTTGAACAAACGGTTAAAGACTTGCAAGCTCAGAATTCACAATTTCAACAGCTACTCTTGACCTTGGCCAAGGGGCAGGAGGAGCTCAAGACCATGCTAGAGAAAAAGAAAGAGAAAAAGAAGAAGAAGCGAGCCGGTGTGGTTATCATGGGCAGAAGGTTTGAAGGACAAGCCAAAAGGGCCTTAGAATTTCCATCAACCTCTGACGAAGGGGAAAGAAAAGGTAAAGAGACTGCATTGCCTTCAGATTCTGAAGCTGAAGAAGAGGAAGAAGAGGACTACTCCGAACAACAGTACCCTCCGGTCGATGACAAATATAAAAACATGGAAGAGCGTCTAGCTGCTATGGAAGTGTAGAGAGTACCGGGGCTGGATTTTGAGGAGTTAGGGTTGGTGTCTGGAATCGTAATCCCTCCTAAGTTTAAAGTGACACTATTTTCCAAGTATGATGGGGTGTCTTGTCCCAAGATGCACCTACGATCTTATGTCAGGAAAATTCATCTGCATTTTGCTGACAAAGATTTGTGGGTCCATTTTTTCCAAGACAATTTGTCAGGAACACAGCTTGATTGGTTCTACCAGTTGGAGAGGTCTGATGTGCATAATTGGGAAGACTTGGCAGCCGCCTTCTATAAGCAGTATGAGTACAACGCCTACTTGGCACCAACCCGTACTCAACTCCAGAGTATGGCAATGGTATCCAACGAGGGCTTCAAAGACTACGCCCAAAAGTGGAGGGATTTAGCCGGAAGGGTGCAACCACCTTTATCTGAAAGAGAGCTAGTAGACATGTTTTTGGGGACTCTCTCAGGTCCTTTCTTTAATCACCTGATTGGAAGTTCCTCTACAGGGTTCACTGAATTGATTTTAACTGGCGAGAGGGTTGAAGCCGGTATTAGAAGCGGGAAAATTCAGAAAGACGCATCTGCTTCTACAGTTGCAAAGAAGCCCTTCACTGGAAAGAAGGAAGTGTCTGCTGTCTATGCACAGAGGAATTAGGGAAGAACCGAACGACGACCAACTGTGGGGGCTGTTATGATTCAAAAGTTTGTGTCAGAAAAGCCAAAAAACAACCAGCCGAGAAATGATCAGCCGAGAAATAATCAGCAAAGGGTGGAAAGGCCTGTACGGCAATTCACCAAGATAAACATGACTCCTGCTCAAGTCCTACCACATCTTCTGAAGTTGAATTTGGACATGCTAAAAGAGGCCCCTAAAAATCCCAATACTACATCTCCACACTACCATCCGAATGCCAGGTGCGCATACCATTCTGAAAATCTAGGGCACAACACCAACAACTGTTGGGCTCTGAAGAACAAGATTCAAGATCTAATAGATGCAAAGGAAGTTGAGTTTGAAGCTCCGGAAAAACCGAATGTTATCTCCGCTCTAATGCCTAGGCATGGACACAATGCCAGTGCTGTTGATGAAGACTTATTTGTTGACACCGTGGATGAATTGTTGACTCCGCTTTCGACCATCAAGTTGAATTTGTTAAAGGCTGGGGTGTTCCCAGGTTGTGACAATGATTGTTGTATTTGCCTATCCTCATCATTTGACTTCCCTCTGTTGAAGAAAGGTATCCAACAACTGATTGATAACCAGGAAATCTTGTTTGAGAAAGCTCCTATTTCACCCATTCCAGTTCCAGAAGTTTCAATAATAACCATATACGCCAATCCTTCCAGGGTTCCTAAAAAACCTGTTAGGATTACATCCGCTCCAATGACTACTTCGTTGAAGATAACAATGCCCGGGCCAACCCCTTACAAATCAGATAAAATGGTACCATGGAACTATGGTGAAGAAATCTACTATCATGGTGTCAAACAGATTGAACAGACTGCCGAAGACGAGAGCTCCAGAGAGGACAATTCTGACATCAGTAACATTGCCGGAACAAGCAAAATTATTCGTAGTGGAAGAATTTTCTCTCCAGAGATTGCGCCTCCAAAGGTAGCCTCTGGACCCGTGGTCGTTCCGAAGATTACAGTTGTACCAGTGATTACACTTGCAAGTGTACCCGCCAACAATGACAATGCAATTTCTATCCATGTTTCCACTGCTGAGAATAAAGGAAAGAATGTTCAAGAGGAGCCTGTCCTGACGAAGGCTCAGTCACTAGCTACTCCCGAGACATCCAAGAAGGAGATGGAAGAAATCTTGAGTATCATTAAGAAGAGTGATTATGATGTGGTAGAACAACTGGGACATACCCCCTCCAAAATCTCTATGTTAGCTTTGCTGCTTTGCTCTGAGGCACATGCTAAAGCTTTGGTCAAGTTTCTAAATACGGCTCATGTGTCGCAAGAGACTTTGGCGGATCAATTCCAAGAGTGTGTAGCCAGTCTGACAGCTGACAATGGCTTGGGTTTCTCTGATGCTGACTTAACCTCCAAGGGGAGAAAACACAACAACGCACTACATGTCTCAGTGGAATGTAGGGGAACCACCCTAGCCCATGTCCTGGTTGATACTGGATCATCTCTGAACGTCTTGCCAAAGAAAGCCTTGGATAGATTGGATTGTGAGGGGATGACTTTAAAACCCAACAATATCATTGTGAGAGCGTTTGACGACTCTAAAAGGATGGTCCATGGGGAGGTGGACATCCCGATCAAAGTGGGTACCCATACGTTCAATTCAACATTCTATGTGATGGACATCCATCCTTCTTACTCTTGCCTGTTGGGATGTCCTTGGATTCACAATGCCGGTGCAGTCACATCCACTTTGCATCAGATTCTGAAGTACCCTGTCCAAGGGAAGATCATAACTGTCCATGGGGAAGAGGAATACATGATTAGTCACCTGAATTCTTTTCGATATGTAGAATTGGATGGAGAATTCATTGAGACCCCTTTCCAACATTTTTAAGAAGTCTCTCAGGAAATAGCGGCGACCAAAGCAGTATCTTCAACTCCTGTGATCACAAGACCTGTACCTCAGATGTCTTCTCTAAAAGATGCAAGGGCATTGGTGGAAGAAGGCGGATCCACCATCTGGGGACAACTTCCAGACTTTCCTTTCAAATCAGATAAGTTTGTCCTGGGATTTACTTCGACTGCTCAAAAGGCCGTGCGCCACGCACGTGCCGAGGGGCCACCTGTAAAGATCAGCCACCAAGGGGTTAATGCACTAGAGGACTGTGAAGAAGATGGCAGCTTGGAAGACTGGATTTTTCCTACTGTTGGCGGAGGATTGTGCAACTGGGAAGCAAAAGACTTTGTTCCAATTACTTTCATACCGCAGTAATTTATCTTTTCCATTTCTGTTGGATCTGTAATAATTCACAAACAATTCGTACTTTTTCAACCTTGTGTCTTACCCGAGGCACATAGGTCCATTTGTAAGGGTTCTTATTTCATTTTCATATGTCATTTTAATGAATCATGGACGCTTTTTCATATAAACCTTTTGTGCTCATTGTCTTTCTTTTACATTTTGTTGTTTTAAGATGGTTATGCCCTTACACACACCCACACTCACAAATGCAGGTACCCTTCCACTCCGGAACCCATGGGTAACGATACTGCTATAGCCTTCAGTGACTCTGAAGATCTGATTTACCAAGCTGAAT
Source organism: Vicia faba (assembly GCA_948472305.1). NCBI lineage: Eukaryota > Viridiplantae > Streptophyta > Magnoliopsida > Fabales > Fabaceae > Vicia > Vicia faba. Next base: position 971,255,545 of record OX451741.1, on the reverse strand, counting down.
ACGAAGGTGAGGAAGATTGTGAGGTTCCAAGGGAATTGTCCAGATTACTTCAACAAGAAGAAAGAGTTATTCTGCCTCATGAGGAGTTGTTGGATACAATCAACTTGGGTACTGAGGAAGACAAAAAGGAAATTAGAGTGGGTGCCAATATTGAGTCAAGTGTCAAGGAGCGCCTAATTCAGCTGTTGCATGATTATGTTGAGATCTTTGCCTGGTCATACAAAGACATGCTGGGACTCGATACAGACATTGTGGTACACCGTCTACCCACAAGAGAAGACTGTCCACCAGTTAAGAAAAAAGTCCGCCGCATGAGACCTGACATGTCAGAGAAGATCAAAGCAGAAGTTATGAAGCAGTTCAATGCAGGATTTCTGGCTGTTACTTCCTATCCATAATGGGTTGCTAACATTGTTCCCGTTCCTTAAAAGGACGGCAAAGTCAAAATGTGTGTGGATTATAGATTTTTAAACAGGGCCAGCCCTAAAGATGACTTTCCACTTCCGCACATCGACGTCCTGGTTGACAATACAGCTCAGCACAAAGTATTTTATTTCATGGACGGATTCTCAGGTTATAACCATATCAAAATGGCACCTGAGGACATGGAGAAAACTACATTTGTTACACAGTGGGGTACATTCTGCTACAAAGTGATGCCATTCGGACTGAAGAATTCCGGGGCAACCTATCAACGCGCCATGGTAGCTTTGTTTCATGATATGATACATCATGAGATATAGGTCTACGTAGATGACATGATAGCCCGATCACAAACTGAATAAGAACACCTTGATCACTTGCAAAAGTTGTTTGTCAGGTTGAAGAAGTAAAAGCTAAGATTAAACCCTAACAAGTGCACATTCGGAGTTTGGTCCGATAAGCTCTTAGGTTTCATTGTCAGCAACAAAGGCATCGAGGTTGATCCTACCAAAGTCAAAGCTATACAAGAAATGCCTGCTCCTCGCACTGAGAAGGAGGTCAGAGGTTTCTTGGGACGCCTAAACTACATTGTTAGGTTCATTTCTTACCTAACATCTACTTGTGAACCAATCTTCAAGTTGTTGAAGAAAGATCAGGTAGTTAAATGGAATGATGACTGTCAAATTGCTTTCGATAAAATCAAGGAGTATTTACAAGAGCCTCCTGTCTTGATGCCGCCTGTTGAAGGGAGACCTCTAATCATGTATCTGACCGTCTCGGAAAACTCAATGGGGTGCGTACTGGGGCAGCATGACGAGTCTGGCCGAAAAGAGCATGCCATTTATTACCTTAGAAAAAAGTTTACCGACTGTGAAACCAGATATTCACTGCTCGAGAAAATTTGTTGCGCTTTGGTATGGGCTGCTCGCCGGCTAAGGCAGTATATGTTGACTCATACCACTTTGCTGATATCTAAGTTGGATCTGATAAACTACATCTTCGAGAAGCCTGCTTTGTCTGGAAGGATAGCTAGATGGCAGATGATCCTTACAGAATATGACATACAGTACACGACCCAAAAAGCTATAAAGGGAAGTGTACTAGCTGATCATCTACCATCAAGCTGTAGAAGATTATCAATCCATGAAGTTTGACTTCCCTGATGAATACATCATGACGTTGGACAATGTTGAGGGAATCAGACCATATGACGGACCTGAACAGGGATCCCGATGGACTCTGTACTTTGACAGGGAATCCAATGCGCTTGGTAATGGTATCGACGCCGTGCTTATATCTCCGGAAGGATGCCATACTCATTTCACCGCCAGACTTTACTTCAACTGTACGAACAACATGGCAGAGTATGAAGCATGCATCTTTAGACTCAAGGCTGCCATAGCCTTGGGAATCAAATTTTTAGTTGTGTTTGGGGACTCAGCCTTGGTCATCAGTCAGATCAAAGGAGAGTGGGATACTAAGCATACAAACCTCATCCCTTACAAAGAACATGTCTTGACATTGCTACCACATTTCGAGCAGATTACCTTCGAGCACTTCCCGCGAGAAGAAAATCAGCTAGCGGATGCTCTGGCTACAATGTCATCCATGTTTACACTTAATTGGGATAATGAGGCTCCCCAAATCACCATTGAACGGATGGACGAACCTGCACACTGTCACGAGATTAATACCGAAGAAGTAGTGGACCGACCTTGGTTCCATGAAGTCAAAAGGTATCTCGAGGCTCAAGAATACCCAGAAGGAGCTTCAGCCAATGACAAGAAGTTCTTAAGGAGATTCTCAGCTAAGTTCTTCCTAAGTAATGGCATCTTGTACAAACGTAATCATGATTCTATTATGCTTCGTTGTGTGGACAAGATTGAAGCTGAAAGGATTATGGTTGAATTACATGAAGGTACCTTTGGCACTCACTCTAGCGGGCATAAGATGGCTAAGAAGATTCTAAGGGCAGGCTATTACTGGTCTACCATAGAAGCTGACTGCTATCAACACTCCCGTACCTGTCATAAATGTCAAATCTATGCAGACAAGGTACACGTGCCCTTGGTTCCTCTAAATGTATTAACAGCTCCTTGGCCCTTCGCTATGCGGGGAATCAATATGATTGGGGAGATCAAGCCTACAGCCTCCAATGGACACCGCTTCATTCGAGTGGCCATTGATTATTTCACAAAGTGGGTCGAAGCAGCTTCCTTCGCATTCGTTACTAAGAATGTAGTTTCTCGCTTCATCAAACAGAACCTTATTTACCGGTACGGTATCCCCTAAAGGATCATCATGGACAACGGTACGAACCTTAACAATACTATGATCACCGCCTTGTGCGAGCAGTTCAATATTCAACACCATAATTCATCCCCCTATCGGCCAAAGATGAATGGTGTTGTTGAAGCTGCGAACAAAAACATTAAAAAGATCATACAGAAAATGACAGTCACCTACAAGGACTGGCATGAGATGCTACCGTTTGCTCTCCACGGGTACCGTACCACGGCTCGCACATCAACTAGGGCAACACCCTATTCTTTAGTTTATGGCATGGAGGCTATTTTACCTATTGAGGTTCAGATCCCCTCATTAAGAATCATGAAGGATGCAGGTTTGAGTGAAGACAATTGGATCCAGACCTGACTTGATCAGTGAAACTTAATTGACGAAAAGAGACTTACTGCTGTTTACCATGGTCAGACGTATCAAAAGCGGATGATCAAGGCTTTCAACAAGAAAGTCAGACGCCAAGTATATCAAGTTGGAGATCTAGTGATCAAGCGTATCATCTTGCCACAAAGTGATCCCAGGGGAAAATTGACTCCTACCTACGAAGGACCATTTGTGATCAAGAACATCTTTTCTGGTGGGGCAATGATCTTAACCACCATGGACGGTGACGACCTGCCACACCCTGCGAACGCAAACATAGTCAAAAGATACTACGCATAAATGACCCGCTAGGTTGACACACCTAGGCAAAACAAGGGCATCCCCGTGAATCGAAAACCCGAAAGGGAGATTCAGGAAAAAGTTAGGGATAAATAAAAAAATCTGTACACCCGACAAGTTGAAAACCCAAAAGGGCGACTTGGGAAAAAAGGGTTTCCCGGTGAATCGAAAACCCAAAAGGGCGGTTCAGGCAAAAGTTAGGGAATTAAAGCGTATGACTATGTCTCGTCGGATCACTTTGAAGACAATCTCTTCACAAACAAACCTGGAGCTTATGATCAATCCAATCATCTTCGGATGAAGCAACGAATGGACAAGATATTCAGAAGCACGAAGGCTATAGCAGAATGGGAACCCCATGGGATTTTTTTTACACATAGCTATCTTTATTTGTATAAAATTTTCTCATTCTTTTATGACACCATCCTCCTACTAGGATGTCTGTCTCCTTTGTACACAAATACTTATTCAAAGTAAATACAAAGATACCTCTTTAAAGTACAAAAAACCATTTTGTCTTTTTCTTTTTACACTTGTGTTTTATTTGCAAAAACGTCCAATGATTCATTAATGAACATATGAATTTGAACATAATTACTGTTTACAAATCAACAGAGATGAAAAAGAATAATTACTGACAAGTTGAAAGAATAGGAAAACGTCTTTAGGCTATTCCATGTGCAATCCCTACAGTACATCATCTAGATCCCCAGCGGAACTAAAACTTCAAACTCCCAATCCCCAGCGGAGTCAAAACTTCAAACTATCAATCCCCAGCAGAGTCAAAACTTCAAACTATCAATTCCCAGCAGAAACCATTTAGTTTCTTCAAATTCTCCAGCAAGTTGTCTTGAAGTCTGAAAAGCAACCAGATAACAATTAACTTTTGTTCCTCCCCAACCTAGGGTGATTCCCCAGTAGAGTGGCATACAAACCAAACTCTTGGACCTACTCCCCAGCAGTAAGCCTTCTTCCCCACAGAGTTTTTATTACTTCCCAACAGAATGAAGATTCTCATTTTTAATTCCCCACAGAAGTCATCATGGTTTTCACTTATTTCCCAGCAGAACAAGGATTCCCTTTGTGTAATCCCCAGTAGACATCATCAAAATTCTCTAGATTCCCCAAGCGGATTACTCAGGCAGTATATGGCATTGCTCGCAGCAGATTTTTGTGATTACTCCAATTTCAAGAAATGAAGGATTCCTATATCCCCAGTGAAATCATCAAGGATCTTTAATCGCCAACAGTCGCCAAGGATTTCTCATCCTCAGCAGTCAAGGATTTATTTTCCCCGGCAGCAGTCAAGGATTTATTTTCCTCAACAAAATAGCTAATCAGCTTACATGCGCATACATTACATCCATATATCATAAACATTAATAAGGCACATTTATTGCATCATGCATTACATGCAACATCATTTTGTGTTTCAGCTAACATTTTACCCTTTTCAGGATAAGATTAACCGCTACCATTAACTATGTTCAAAGATTTCAGATACAGTACAGATACACTCCAAACACGGAAGTCATTCTGATACTTATTCAGATTTCAAGTCAATATACAGTTCAGATACGCTCCAAATACGGTTGCCGTTCTGTCACTTATTCAGATTGCAGTACAGATACACTCCAGACATGGAAGTCATTCTGTTACTTATTCAGTTTCAAGTTCAGATACACTCCAGACACGGAATTCATTCTAATACTTATTCAGATTCCAGTCCAGATATGCTCCAGACATGATTGCCATTCTGTCACTTATTCTGATTTTCCCCAGCCTAGATACGCTCCAGACGCGGATGCCATTCTGTCGCTTATTCAAATTTAAGTTCATGATACAATACAGATACACTCCAGACGCGAAAGTCATTTTGTTATTCATTCAGATTCAAATACAGATACAGCTTGGATACGCTCTAGACATGGACGCTATTCTATTGCTCATTCAGATTCAGTCTCCAGATACAGTTCAGATACATTCCAGATACGGACACCATTCTGATACTCATTCTTTTGACTTACAACCCACAATTCAACCAACATTCTTGGATGGCATCTACAAGCCCATCTCTAACAAGATTCTACCACCTCTCCAAATGGCATCTTTAAGCCCATTCCCTCAACTACACTTTGACGAGTGCAAATTTACGGGCACCCTAGTGTCCAATCATCTTTTACCTTCGAGTCACGAATGGAAAAACTCGCCAATCTAACTCCTCAGGTTCAAGAAGATTGAACAGGGGCAGCTGTTGTACCCCAAAAATTTTCCCTCTCATTTATCAAGATTTTCCTCACAAGACTTCTTGGACTCAAGACAAGATTAGGGTTTGCTCAGCTCAAGACATCATCTTGCACTGATAACCTGAAATTAGGGTTTGAGTTTGCACAAGTATTTTTTTGACCATCAATGCTTCATGTGACTTTCATACATCATCTTGAATCCCTAAGATTGCTCATGTTAAGTTTCAAGCCTTGAATCACATTTTTGCCCAGTCAATTGGACAGTTGACCTAAAAATCAACTGTATTGGGGAAAAAGTCAATTGTGACCAATTTACAGTCAAACTTCACAATTTTTGATCCACAACAACATTTTAGACTCGTATGCACCATTTGATCAAGTTTGGATCACAACTCCTCAAGAAATTTGATCAAATCATCAAAAGGGCAAAATGGTCAAAATTAGGGTTTTGACTGAGAAAGGGTAATTTCTGATTTTTTTAACCTAGTCAATGACCAATTGAGTTCAAACATGATTTCAATAGTTCAATGGAATCATCTTGACCTAATTGCATAGTTCAAAAGATCTCAAGTTCATAGGATTGACAGATGAATTTTACAGTCAACTGATCAAAAGTCAACTGTGTACTGAAAAGTCAAACTTTGACTTTTTGGTCAAAATCAAGTGCCAAGGGTCATAATTCATTAAGATATGTCAAAATGTGAAACTTTTTGACCAAGAAACCTAAAATTGCAAATTAGGGTTTTAATTTGAAAATTTTTCATAACTTAGAATTTTTCCAAGTATGGAAAATTTCTTATTTTTTCCTTACTTTTCACCAATTTTTCACCATGATTAAATTTGATTCAAAGAAAACTTACAACATGAAATTTGTAGTCCTCCATGAAATCTACAACTTTTCTTCACAAATTTTTCTCAAAATATGCTTGGATCTCAAGATATAAATTTGTGAATAGGGGTCCATGAACTAAATAACTTAGTGAAATTTTGCCCTAATTTAGGCAGGTTTTTGACCTAACTTCATGGACATTTTTCACATTGTTCCAAGAGGTATCTCAAAATTAATTTCAAAGATGGATTGTAGATCATGTTGTAAGATTTCCAAAATGTCCAAGAACTATCCAAGATCATTTGTGGTTAGGGAGAATCGAAGAAGAGAAAATGGAATTTTGTCACTTTTGTTCAAGCCATTTTCACAATGCATCAAGTTGCAAATCTGATCAAGCATGCTTGTACCTTGCATTACAGGTCCTAAATCCCTTATAAACTCCATAATTAAATGTTAACTCAGTGGATAAAGGCTTTATTTTCACTTTTGGAGTATTGTACAAGAAATAAATCCATTAATGGCAAAAAGGGCACATTGCCATTTTCATAAAGCATGCTTTTTGCAACTTTACAATTCTTGAGCCATTGACCTGTTTATTTGTTACAAGCAATTTCCACAGATATCAAGCAATGTTTACCAACCCTTGGCAGCCCTAGAACTAGCAAGTACAGGCCTTTGGCACAAGTCACTTCACTTTTCTTCAAAGGCAAGAAAAGTTGCAAAAGTCCAAAGAACTTGTACATCTGATAAAGGGTGGACTTTGTATTATTCTAGACATATTCACAAACTTATCTCAATCTAGAACACGGAGGCTAAACATCCCAAACACTCTCAAACTCAAAAATCACAAATTTCTGCCTAAGCATTGCAGCTTCTGCAAAATCCTAGCCAAGTCATATTTTGCTCGTGCGTTTTGCCTCTTGACACTTGAAACACTTCATCCATACCATATACAAGTTATCCAAGCCCTTACATTGTTGATGTAACCCTTGCTTCAGCCATCACCATTTTCATTTTGGAAGGTTGCATCTTGACTTCTACAGGGAGTTTCAAGCATCCTCAAGGCAAGCTAAGCATTGGAATAGCTTGAGGGAACTTCAAGGAAGCTCACACGATCCTCAGGCCTCACTCAAAGTCCCCACATTGCCATATCCAAATCCAGCTGAAGGAGGTATTTTTCAAAACTCTATCTCTCTATTTAAGCATCCTCAAGCCACGATTTGTGAAGCAAAAATGTAGTCTCTAGCATGGTGAACCTGTATATATGCATAGTTGTCATTTCTATTAACTGAGCTAAGAGAATTTGAATGTTGAACATGCTGAAAAAATTAGGTCAGAAATTAGGGGTTATAAAATTCTCTCTGATCTTTTAGAGTTAGATTACAAATTTTATATCATTGGAATCGTGAGATTACAAGCTACATGTTTTATGTTGCAAGTTTTTGTTTTTGTGCAAAGAATAGAGAGTTACAGGTTTGAACTCAGAACACGCGCAAGGAAGAAGAAACCAATGACAGAGACGAAGTTGAGTTGTCTTGGGCTTTTTGTTGTTTCTGGCCTTTTTGTTTTTGTTTTCCATACCCCCTGTATTGCTTTTACACCCCCCTGACCATTTCCTTTTATTTTTATATTTTCTTGCATATTTTTATATTTATTGCTTGCATATTTCTTTTTCTAATGATAAAAAATCCCCAAAAATAATTTATTATTTTCATACTTTTATTTTATTTATTTTTTATTTTTTGACATAAAAAATAGTTTATTAGGGCAATATACTTTATTTTCTTAATTAACTTGTAAATAATAAAAAATACTTAATATTTTTATTATAATATTTATACACATTAAATATTTATTTTTCTTACATATTTTTAGTTTTTAATATTAAATAATATTATTTATTACTTCTTGTACAAAAAATGGATAAAATAAATAATAGAAAACATTTATTTTCTTTAATCAAAAACTAGGGTTTCACCCTTTCCAAAAATAGTAGTATATTTTTTCTCTTATTTTTAGGGCTTAAATAATTTATTTTCTCATACAAAAAACAAATACAAAACATTTTTTGCATAATTACATGTTTATTGCATTTTTAATATTTGCGCACAATATTCAATTGGGTTGTAATAGTATTTTAGGGTTTTTATTTTGTGCAAATATCCCCATTCAAAACTTGTATCCCCCCTCTCATAATAATTGTTGTAATAATTTAGTTTACTTTACGCAATTTAGTGCTTTCATATACCATGTTAGTAAACTAGGGTTTTGCATGACAAGACAAAAAAAACAAACAAATAGACAAGACCTAATCCAAGACAAAAGCATGTAAATTGACACACCTTGCACACAAGCACCCCTAGGGTTTCACCCACTTGGTTGCCTAATAAAATGGCCATGGTATGCATGCAAAGTATCTTGGCAAAACAAAACAAAATCAAAGATCATAGTCCCTCGATGACGCTATCAAAAGGTTGCCTAAAACAAAATAGTTTTGGTCCCTCAAACATGCTAAGATACTTGGCAACGTTGCTATCATGGTAATACGATGACCCGCGCCCATCCCGTTTAACATCCAAAGATAAGGTCGTTTACCAAAGCAATGGTAAATCAACAATGTCAAAGGAATAAAAATGTATAGGAAACACATTTGAGTAGGTTAGATAGTTCTAAGTTACTTGCTCTCTTCCAAACAATCCTTGCTATTTTCAAAAACAAACACACACATTTCAAAACATTTCCAAAACAATTTTCAAAATATTGAAACATTTTTTCAAAGACAAACATCTTTGTATACATTCTTACGAACGAGAATCATTACAAAGATTGCCCAAACGAGTGGCCTCTTTTCAAAATATATTCAAAATCACACCAAACACAAAGCACCATTTAAAACAATTGCAAAAGCAAAGCAAGTGATCTAAGCAAGTAACTAAGAGCCCATGGAAAACCATGGATGAAAAGGGTGCTAGCACCATCCCTTTTCATAATCTACCCCCCGAACTCAAGAAAACATCTCAAAGGTCTTTCCTGTGCTATTTTACCTTTCCTTTTGGATAAAATAAAAGTAGGTGGCGACTCTTGCTAAACCGAAACATTTGCGACGAAATGAAAAACCTCAATTCAGTTCTCCCACCGTATCACACTTTCAAAATAAATGATAACCGAAATTCAATATGCATGATCACTTGTTATATGTGTCAGTTTCTAAAAGCAATCATAAATCACATGTGCAGATTAATTAAAAACCCCGTTGAATACAATGACCCTGCACCCTCTCCCAACTTTGAATGTCCTGTGTATGGGGCCGAAAAAGAAGACTATGATGAGATTTCAGAAGAGGTCTCACGGTTGCTTGAGCGCGAGGAGAATGTCGTTCAGCCATATAAAGAGACATTGGAAGTAATCAATTTGGGTTCAGAAGAAGATCCGAAGGAAGTCAAGATTGGAGCATTACTGCATCCTGATGTGAAGAGCAGGTTGATTTGAGATATTGAAAGAGTATGTGGATATCTTTGCTTGGTCTTACCAAGATATGCCTGGTCTAGATACATATATTGTAGAGCACCGTTTACCGCTGAAGCCAGAATATCCGCCAATCAAAAAGAAGTTGCGAAGAACTCACCCAGATATGGCAGTGAAGATCAAAGAAGAAGTTCTAAAGAAGATTAATGCCGGTTTTCTTGTGACATCAGTGTACCCTCAGTGGATTGCCAATATTGTCCCAGTACCGAAGAAAGACGGAAAAGTTCACATGTGCATAGATTACAGAGATCTAAATAGAGCTAGTCCAAAAGATGATTTTCCATTACCACACATTAATATGTTAGTGGATAGAACAAAAAAATTCAAAGTTTTCTCGTTCATGGACGGATTTTCTGGGTATAATCAAATAAGGATGGCTCCTGAGGACATAGAAAAAACAACGCTTATCACACCCTGGGGAACATTCTGTTATAAAGTGATGCCCTTCGAGTTGAAGAACGTCGGTGCGACGTACCAGAGGGCTATGACAACCCTATTCCATGATCTGATGCAAAAGGAAATTGAGGTATATGTTGATGATATGATTGCTAAATCCCAAACTGAAGAAGGGCATGTAGAAGATTTGTTGAAGTTGTTTCAGCGTTTGAGGAAGTATCGTCTCCGCTTGAATCCAAATAAATGTACCTTTGGTGTTCGGTCAGGGAAATTGTTGGGTTTCATTGTTAGCTAGAGAGGGATTGAAGTTGACCCTGACAAAGTCAAAGCGATTCAAGAAATGCCAGTGCCAAGAACTGAAAAGCAAGTCAGAGGGTTCCTCGGGCGTTTGAATTATATTTCCAGATTCATTTTCCACATGACTGCAACGTGTGAACCGATCTTTAATTTGTTAAAGAAAGATCAAGGTTGTGTGTGGACAGATGACTGCCAAAGGGAATTTGAAAGTATTAAAGAATATCTGCTTGAACCTCCAATCTTGCTCCCTAATGCTGAAGGAAGACCATTGATTATGTATTTGACAGTTTTAGATAATTCCTTGGGCTGTATTTTGGGACAACAAGATGAAATAGGGAAGAAAGATTATGCCATTTATTATCTCAGTAAATTTTTTACTGATTGTGAATCGTGGTATTCCATGCTGGAAAAGACATGTTGTGCTCTAGCCTGGGCGGAAAAACGTTTGCGGCAGTATATGTTGAATCACACTACTTGGTTGATCTTCAAAATCGATCCAATCATGTACATTTTTGAAAATCCTGCTCTTACTGGGAGAAATTCCCGCTCGCAGATGCTGTTATCTGAATATGACATTGAATACCGCACTCAAAAAGCTATTAAAAGCAGCGTGTTGGCAGATTACCTTACTCACCAACCAGTTAATGATTATTAATCTGTGAAGTATGATTTCCCTGATGAGGATGTGATGTATCTGAAAGTGAAATATTATGATGAACCATTGCCTGAGGAAGGTCCTGATCCTGAATCTCGCTGGAGTATGATATTTGATGGAGCTGTGAATGCTTATGGTAAAGGAATTGGTGATGTGATTGTCACTCCACATGGATCACACATCCCTTTTACTGCAAGGTTGACATTTGATCGTACTAATAATATGGAAGAATATGAGGCTTGCATCATGGGTCTCGAGGAATCTATTGATCTTAGAATTAAAATTCTAGATGTGTATGGTGATTCAGCTTTGGTAATAAATCAGATTAAAGGAGAGTGGGATACTCGTCACCCCGGATTGATCCCTTACAAAGATTATGCTAGAATATTGTTACCCTTCTTTAATAAAGTTGAATTCCATCACATCCCTAGAGATGAAAATCAAATGGCTAATGCCCTGGCAACTCTGGCTTCTATGTATCAAGTGAATACTTGGAATGATATACCTCGAATTATAGTTCGGTGATTGGATAGGCATGTGTTTACAACAGAAGAGGTAGTAGATGAGAAACCTTGGTATTATGATATCAAGCATTTTCTTCATACTTAAGAATTCTTGATTGGTGCATCGAATAAAGATAAAAAAGACATTGAGAAGATTGGTTGGCAGTTTCTTCCTCAGTGAAAATGTGTTGTACAAGAGAAATTATGACATTGTCTTGCTCAGATGCGTGGATAGACACGAAGCAGACATGTTGATGCATGAGATTCATGAAGGTTCATTTGGAACTCATGCCAATGGACATTCGATGGCTTAAAAGATGCTAAGGGTAGGTTACTATTGGCTAACAATGGAGTCTGACTGTTACAAGTTTGCAAAGAAGTGCCATAAATGCCAGATTTATGCAGACAAGATTCATGTGCCTCCGAAACTTCTCAATGTTATTTCTTCCCCGTAGCCTTTCTCTATGTTGGGTATTGACATGATTTGAATGATAGAACCCTAAGCTTTGAATGGAAACCGTTTTTATCTTGGTAGCAATTGATTACTTCACCAAATGGGTGGAAGCTGCTTCATATGCTAATGTTACTAAGCAGGTGGTAGTGTGCTTCATTACGAATAATCTCATATGTCGGTATAGTGTACCGAGCAGAATTATCAGTGACAATGGCTCGAATATGAACAACAAGATGATGACAGAGCTTTGTGAAGAATTCAAGATTTTCCATCACAATTCATCTCCGTACAGGCCGAAGATGAATGGGGTTGTTGAAGCTGCTAATAAGAATATCAAGAAGATCATCCAGAAGATGGTTATTACTTATAAAGATTGGCATGAAATGCTCCCTTTTGCTTTACATGGAAATCGGAAATCTGTCCGCACTTCAACCAAAGCAACCATGTTCTCTCTTGTGTAGGGAATGGAATTTGTGCTCCCAATCAAGGTTGAGATTCCCTCTTTGTGTGTGATAATGGAAACCAAGTTGTCAGAGGCTGAATGGGTCCAGAACAGGTTCGACCAATTGAATTTGATCAAAGAGAAGAGAATGACGGCTTTGTGTCATGGGAAATTATATCGGAAGAGAATGAAGAAAGCTTTTGATAAGAAGGTCAAACCTCATGAATTTAGAGAAGGCGACCTCGTGCTCAGGAAGATCATGTCTTTTAACATTGATTCTAGGGGCAAGTGGACTCCCAATTTTGAAGGCCCATATGTTGTCAAGAAAGCCTTCTTTGGCGGTACATTAATTCTTGAAACTATGGATGGCGAGGAGTTCCCACGTCCCATGAATGCCGATGCAGTCAAGAAATACTTCGCCTAAAGAAATAAAAGAACAGCTCGCTAAGTTAAAAACTCGAAAGGGCGGCTTAGGAAAAAATGACCGTCTTGGTAGGCCGAAAACTCGAAAGGGCGGTCTAGGCAAAAATTAGATACATAAACAGAATAAAATTTCCTGCTAAGTTGAAAACCCGCAAGGGCGGCTTAGGAAAAAGTTAGGGTCTTTCTTGGCAAGTAACTGCATTCGACAAGACTTGATTGTTGAAGCAATAATCTTCTTGGATCCTCACCATACTTCAACAGAAGCTACTGCTCAGAATTTCAAAGTTGTTAGAGGGAATGGTGGTTATTGTATATCAATGTATCTTTTCATTATATATTACCATTTTCCAAACTTTGTAATTATCCATGGAGTCTCGCCATTCACAGACTACCATTCTATCAATAAAATTGGATCTTTTACCCAATTCTTTGTATTTCTTATTTTATCCATCTTACAAAGACTTCATTTATTATGCATAATAATTTTCAAAGCAAAAAGATTAAATAACAAAATTGTTTTTTTTCAAAAAGAATTTACAACTTACTTTTACTTTAGATTTTGTGATTCAAGAGGAAAACAAAAATGGTGATCCCAGGAATGGACGAACTCTAGTAATTTTGGAAAGTTTTGTTTTCCCTGGGAAGGTTTTCACAGGTCATTTTCGCTGGTATGCGTGTGATTTTTGTATGTTGAAGACGATACCAATTGGCGTAGGGTGCAGTATCGGGTTTGTGATCTCAGTTGTCCCTAGTCAAGTCTTGGTTCATTTTGATTTTGGGTTTGCATGGTCTGAGGCCTCAATCCTAGATTCCCTAACAAAGTCCTCCCTCATATGACGAAAGGTCTTGTTCCCTTCGTGTGCTGAGATGGAACTATTTGCAAAATGTCGCTCTTTCTGCAGTATTGGCATTATTGTTGGTATTTATTTCCCAGGCAACTAGACCAGAGTAGTTTTATTTAAGAAGTGTTGAGACAGTGGTCAACTTTTGGGTTTTCACCTGCCCAATGTTGGGTTTGATTTATAATCCCCATGAGTTTGACCCCTTTCTATAATGTTGACTTCTTAATTCCCCAGGAAGGCTATCCCAGGGCATCTCTTATTTAAATAAGTTTGTATGATATGAAGATTCAATCCGAGATTCCCCACTGAAGAAAGTATCTTAGTTTTCTCCCTTCAACATGGTGTTGGCCTCCCCAATGAAGTCAACACGAGGTCCCCAGTTGATATCTCGATTATAAGGCACTATCTCCCCTAGTGAAGTCTGTATGATATTTCTCCATTGAAGTCAGCTCAAGATCCTCAGTCTATGTTTTGCCGATATAGTTTTCGTCTTCCTTATTTGAAATCAGTATTGCAATCCCCAGTAGAAGTGCGGACCGTGAAAACATTTGATTCCCTATTAAAGTCTGAGTGTTATCCCCGGTGAACCCCGGAGAAGGACGTCATATCTCTGTATCTGTTTTTTTTTTTGCTATGATATGATTATTTCTGGATTATGTTCTTTCCTAGTGAAGTTAAGCCATGCAGTAGGATTTTGTTTCCTCATTTGGTGCTTATTTTCTTATGGAATGTTCATCTTGGATGTGATTTAGCCGAGTGTTATTTGTGTCAGAGAGGATTTTGTTTGTTTATCCCCAGTGTTATATGTCTGTTTTGTCAGCATATACATGATAACACTCATACATTCATACATACATCATGCATATTTAAATTTAGCAAATCATTGCTCATTAACATTTGTTGATATCTTGTTGACATGTTACCTTGTTTTGCAGAGTTGTGTTGTTCTCTCTCCAATAGAGTGTCGGCTTTAAGAAGAAAGTGTATATTCTTTCAATTTCCCCGCTGAGTTATCCCTCGTGGAAGTTTTTTGCTTTAGCTTTCTTGTGCAGCTCTTTGTCTGGATGACTTGGGTTTCCCTCTTGAGTTTATCTCTCAAAGGATGTATTTTGGTTGACTGTTTCACTCCAGTTTATTTCCTGTTTGAATCTTTGGTTCCCAATAATATTACTACTTTGGATCTCTACAAGCTTCGAGCTTTGGTTTGAAAGTATGCATTTATTTTGCATGAGAAGACTTCTATCTCCTCAACAGGAATATTGGTATTTCCCCAGGAAGCCATATTGTTCTCCCCAGGAAGCTATATTGCCTTCCTCGTGAAGTCATGATTTATTCCCCAAGAAGTCGGGACATTTTCCCCAGGAAGTCATCTTACCATCCTTCATAACAGCAAGTAGCAGGTCTCTTTATTTGAGCAACTTGTACTTCCCCGTAAAAGTCGACGTTACTTTTTTTCTATCTTCTCTATGAGTGGATAGTTTACAGTTCGTTATCAAATTATTCCAGTGGATGGCTAGTATCTTCAATATTGCAGAGACAATTCATTGTGAAATCTTTGTAAGTGGTAGTCTCTTTATTTGAGACAACTTGTATATTACCCTTTCCATGCAGAATGCCTTGTTTAAAGAGGAAGTTGAGACTCGTTCTAGGTAAAACACTGAAATTTTGAAAAAACTTATTTCTCTTTCTACCTTCAGTGAAAGTTGGTAGGTCACCTTCAGTGAAAGTTTGTGATTGTTATCTTTTTGCTACCTTCAGTGAACGTTGGTAGTTCATCATCAATGAACGACGATGTTATGATATATTTCTCTTTCTACCTTCAGTGAAAATTGGTAGGTCACCTTTAGTGAATGTTGGTGATTGTTATCTTTTTGCTACCTTCAGTGAACGTTGGTAGTTCATCGTCAGTGAACTGCGATGTTATGATATATTTCACTTTCTACCTTCAGTGAAAGTTGCTAGGTCACCTTCAGTGAAAGTTGGTGATTGTTATCTTTTTGCTACCTTCAGTGAACGTTGGTAGTTCATCGTCAGTGAACGGTGATGTTATGATATATTTCTCTTTCTACCTTCAGTGAAAGTTGGTAGGTCACCTTCAGTGAAAGTTGGTGATTGTTATCTTTTTGCTACCCTCAGTGAACGTTGGTAGTTCACCGTCAGTGAACGTCGGTGCTATGATATTTCTTTTCTCTCTACCTTCAGTAAACGTTGGTAGTTCCCCGTCAGTGAACGTCAGTGTTGTTGTTATTTTCTATTTCTACCATCAGTGAACGTTGGTAGCTTCGCCTTCAGTAAAAGTTGGTGCATCCTTTGACCTTTTACCATCCTCTTTGAGTCGGGTCTTTTTGATTCACCAGTGATTTATTTTCCTGGTCGGGTTTCTCTTTTGATCCTTATTTCCTTTGCTACATCCCCAGTGGTGTTTTGCATCTCTTTGAATTTGTTCATATGCATTCAAGCTCATAAGCATTGCATGGCATCTTAGGGAAAAAAATAGGGTTTGTTTTATATTTAAGTATATTCGATCGCGTAGACACGAAGATTTTTAACTTTCGTATCTCCGGATAGAAGAAACTTAAATAAGAGCAACAATTGTACCCCAATTTTTGCCCCTAAGATCCCTTCATCATACCATGTTGATTCAATCACAACAAGATCACATTAGGGCTTTTGGTTCTCCTCCCTATCTTTAGCTTTTCTCTTTGAGGAATCACCAAGCACCTTGACTTGTTTTTCTTTTGTGATCATGCATGTTTGTTTTGACTCTCTTTTTAATTCATAAAATGCAATGTTAGTTTGTCTTCATGAGTTTATTTCCATACCCTAGTCAATAAAGCTTGAGAAAATTTAAACCTCACCGTTGAAGTTGTTTTGAAAGAAATGGCATGGCAAAGTTTATTTTGGTTCACCACATTTCAAAGTTATCAAGATTGATTCAAAAGTACAAGGGGTTGATTGAAGAAGTTGTCATGGTTGGATAAGGCATTGTTCCCATTGGTCACAAATGCATATTTTTCTCAATTCTCAAGATATGGAAGTGGTTTCAGTTGCTATGAGTTCTCCTTATCATCCTTAATAACTTCTATTTACAAAGCAATTGTGTTGGTACAAGAAGGTTGTTCAAAATTATCAAAGTTCCTCAAAGCATTTTCTTGATCTAGGAACTAGGGTTTTAAACTTCAAAGAAGTATATCTTGCTCATCTTTTGGTATTTTTGAGTGATTCCAAAGACATCCTTCTCTTTAAATGGTTTTTCACAAATCACTTCAAAAGTTTCAAAGATTTTTCATGTGGAAGAAACTTGATGAAGAAGAAAGATTACAAGTCCTCCAGATGAACCCTCAATTTCCTATGTGTGACTACAAATGATTATAACCTGGTCAATTTTTATCACCTTGAGCCAACTATTTTTCCATAATGATCTTGAGAATGTGAACTTTATTCCTTCTTTTATGAGCAAAGTGAGAAAATGGATGGAAGATACCCTAAGGATACAAAAGATTATAGATCATTTCATGATTTTTTGCCAACTTCAACAATTCATAACTCTCTCATTTTTTGGATATTTTGAATGGTTCAAGTCTCAAAATGTTATTCAAGATGTCTATTTCATGCCATTTGTTTTGGTCAAGAGCAAATTCCAAGTGGAAGGCCATGTTTGGATGCAAAACATAATAGGTCACTTTTGAAGAAAAATTTGAAAATTTTCTAAGTATGGAAAGTCAACATTTTCCCCAACTTTGACTCATTGCAACTTTCAGCTCAAACTTCCATTTGATTCCATTATTTTTCCATTACAAAGCTTTTAACCCCGTCTTTCTAAAGGATCAAGAATCATGCCTTAAGACCCCTTGAGTTGAGAATGCCATTGGATTGAACTTGGTAACTTGGAACTGAAGTTTCTTCATAAGTCAGAATTTGAAATTCATGTTTTGGCTTCTAAACATCAAATTAGCTTGTGTTTGTGATCTAAACATGTTTAACCAAGTTTCCAAAGTGGATTAGAGCCTTAAAACGCGAGGGTTGGATGAGTTTTGATGCAAAATAGATCACACCTTACTCGTGTATCAGGTTCACACGATTTCCCTCCAAACTTCATCATTCCAGACGCTTAAACATTCCATTTGATTCCCTATAAATAGAGGGTCATCCCTCATTCATTTCCTCAAGCTTTGAGATCCAAATACACTCTGTCAAAACCTCACACGAACTTCAAATTTTTGAAATCAGTTTCTGAGATTCAAGCCTTTTCTTCCAAAATTATTTTCACATTCATCATCCTTCAGCATCATACATACTCTCCAGCACTTAAACTAAGCAAAACGAGCCATAATTCAAGCTACAGAAGTCCAGTTTCAGAGCTTCTTTCTTGAACTTCGAAAAGGTAGAATTCTCCACCATTTGGATCCAAATAAAGCACTAACCTGTTCTACTCCTTCTCTTAATTCTTGTGCTTATTACAATTTTTAAATCCATTGAGAATTGAGAGAGAAATCTCAAATTGAAGGTGCTCGCTATTTCCTGGATTTTTTATTCATATCTCTTTGCATACCTTATATAAATTTGGCGCGATGGTGGTGTTAGGATCGTCTTGAAGAGACAAATCCAATGATACTAGTCTGGGATCCTAATTTTTCCATTTGAAGGATCTCAGAAAATCTCCATTGCAGGGCGTCTGGAGGTTAAAGACGATGACATGTCTCGTTTCAGCTAATGATAGCATGCCAAACGTTTTAATTTCATTGATTGTCTTTTTCTGATCCTATGCGTATTTCACTAAGGTCCATATCAAGCACAGCGCGTCTGGTCCATTGGATCAGCTTACTAACGCGTTTTGACTATGATCTGATGGCCCACATCTTTTTGGTTTTATTTTATTTTTCTGATTTTATATTTTAATTGATTTAATTTTCAAAAATTCATAACTCTTTTATTCTTTATCCAAAAATCATGAAAAAATTCACAAAAATACTATGAATTATTTCTGATCTCGTGACTATTTTTCACATTTATTTTGACAATTGATATTTTTTATATTTTGTGCATTATTTGCTTTCTTTTAATTACTTTAAAAATACTTTCTAACATTTTTTAATTCTAAAATTTTTTCATAAATATAATTTTACATATTTCTGAATTTTTGAAAAGTTTATGGAATTTTATATTGATGTTTACTATTTTTTTTATCTATTTTCTATTTGTTTGAGCAATTTTTAATTAGTCTAAAAAATAATTTCTGACTTTAAAAAATTACCAAAAATTTTATAAAAATATTTAAGTCCTTTTCTGATTTTTCTATGGTCTTACTTAATATTTCTTGATTAATTTGAAAAGTTGATATTTTTTTATTTTATTTCTATTTTAAAGCCTTTTTTTAATGTATCTATTAAATACAATATTATTTTGTGATAATGTTTTGGTTGAACTTGGGTTGAATTTATGATCATGAACTTTATTAACATCATTGGATCCATGGTGTTGAGTTTAACTCCATAAAAATGGATGAATGTTTTTAATAATAGTTTGATTAAAATTTAATTCAAATGTTGTTGTATATCCTTTCCCACCCCTTTTCATCTCATCCATTTCTTATTGCACTAAGTGTTATTGGAGCATGATCCCTATATCATGTCTCAAACAAATGGTGCATAGATTGTTATTGACCGACCTCAAAATAGGTGTGACTTCTATATAAGTCCACTTACGATTGCTTAACATAGCACTAAATTTTGTCCCGATTTGAATAAATGATCATTCGTGGCCCAAACCTATGTTTGCGAGCCCAAGTATATTAATTTGATATCTTTGATTCAATAACCTTGAGGTTCATTGTATAGAGGCTTTGGTTCTACCAATCCTCTAATGGATCTACATCACTTTTGGTCAACGCGGATCACTTAAACATTATTGATCATTAAATGGTACTTGTGGAAATTCCAAATGGATGATATACTTGACAAAAAGAAAATGCAACTTATTGTATGGAGGCTTGGGTTCTACCAATCCTCTAATGAGTTCCAAATGCAAGTTTCAAGATGGTCATCCAAGTAACCACTAATTATTAAATTGTTTTTACTTTATGCTTTTATTTTTATTCTTTATGTACCATTTACTTGAAGCATTACATTTCATGCCATTTTATTTTGCTCACTTGAGCATTTATATTCTTGTTATTTTTATTTTTCTCACTTGAGCTTTTCTTTTATCTTTTAAAACACCTAATAATCAACATGAACCATAAAAAGCTTTAATTGATACTTGGATTGTTTGGTTACTATCCTTTGCATTATGGAGTATTGGATTTCTTGGACTTAGGGTTAGAAATCTTGGCCTATGTTGGAGACCTTGTGACCTTAGTTGATATTTTTCTGGAGTTCTTGAGGTTTACCTCAAGACATTGGGTTGTTTGTTTGCTTTGTGTGCAGGTTATTGTGATTACATACCTTGTTTATAATCTGGAATTCACCCGTATACAGCCGTTACTCTGTCCAATTTTTGTGAAGACTAAATACACTTGAAGTTTGGTTCTCTTAAGAGGTCTAATGTCTTTGCTTGCTCGGTTTCAATCCAAAGAATGAGAATTCTATCTTGACTCATTATGTCAAGTGTTGGCATCTTGTCGGTTAGATGGTTCTTATCCCTAGCTTTTACCTTATGCTTTAGGATAGTCTCTTCTTCTCCTCCCATCTTCTTTAATTTCAAAATCTTCCTCCTCCTTTTAAAAAAACCCTTCTTGTTTTGAAACTTGAATCATTTTCATAATAAACTTGGACTTATGTCCATGCATTTTCGAAACATTTTTCATAAATAAATCATAATCAACTTAACCATACCTTGACATTTTTGTGAGAAGACTAAAGTGAATCAATCTCATTCAAACCATTTTTCCACTTTGGCTTTTACTTTAAAAACCTTTCTCCAAAATATTGGACTCTTGTCAATCTTTTTAGTGATGCAAACAACTATACTTCTACAATATATAGTGAAGAGAGATATTTTCCACTTGGGTGTTGAGTGAGTTATTGTTGATTCTAAAATCCAAGCCATATCCTCCACTTTGAGATGATGCAAATTCTCCTTTCTCATAATTGTGGGTAGTAAGTATGTTTTCCACATGGACAACGACGATGATGTCTCATCTCATAAAATTAACCAACACACTTGTGTTTTAAAATTTTTAAAGAGGAACTACGTGTACCCCGATCCCCTATTGCACGAAAGGTGGTACATAGGCACTAAAGGTTCGCAACCCCGGTGGGTGCAAAAATCATAAAAAAATACTTCTTTTCTCACCTCCACCATCTATTTTTTATACAATATGTTATAGCCAAAATATGCATATTTTACAAAGAGATTTCTGCCGAGTACCGTAGATGTTTAGGATGCTAATATCTTCCCTTTGCATAACCAACCCCCTTACCTTAAATCTTTCCCCCTTTTTTTGGGTTACTCGCTCTTTTCCCATTCCTTTGGAAACAATAAAGCGCGGTGGCGATTTTTATTTTGATTTGTGTAAGTCTAGTCAATCTAATGGCTTAGTCTTAAACATTTCTACCGCTACACATGTTTAGACAACAAACGCGTGCTAATTTGATGTTTAGAAGCCAAAACATGAATTTCAAATTCTGACTTATGAAGAAGCTTCAGTTCCAAGTTACCAAGTTCAATCTAATGGCATTCTCAGCTCAAGGGGTCTTAAGGCATGATTCTTGATGCTTTAGAAAGATTAGATTACAAGATTTGCAATGGAAAAATAATGGAATCAAATGTATGCTTGAGCTGAAAGTTGCAATGAGTCAAAGTTGGGGAGAAAAGGTTGACTTTCCATACTTAGAAATATTTCAAATTTTTCTTCAAAAGTGACTTATAATGTTTTGCATCCAAACATGGCCTTACACTTGGAATTTGCTCTTGACCAAAAAAGATGGCATGAAATAGATCTCTTAAATGACATTTTGAGACTTGAACCATTCAAAATCTCCAAAAATTGAGAGAGTTATGAATTGTTGAAGTTGGCAAAAAATAATGAAATGACCTATAATATTTTATATCCTTAGGGAATCTTCCATCATTTTCTCACTTTACACATAAAATAAGGAATAAAGTTCATATCTTTAAGATCATTGTGGAAAAAGAGTGGGCTCAAGGTGATAAAAATTGACCAAGTTATGATCATTTGAAGTCACACATTATAAATTGGGGGTTCATCTGGAGGACTTGTAATCTTTCTTCATCATCAAGCTTCTTGAAACTTTTAAAGTGATTTGTTAATAACCCTTTGAAGAGAAGGATGTCTTTGGAATCACTCAAAAATATCAAAAGATGAGCAAGATATACTTCTTTGAAGTTTAAAACTGTGATCAGTGGGAATAGAACTGACTGTTTTGGAATGCTGGTTCGTGTTTGCGTTTGTTTTTGCAAAATGTCGCGGTAAGCAAGAGTCGCCACCGTCTTTTATTTTTTCCAACAAGGAAAGGACAAAAGCACAGAAAAATTCCTTTTCGAGATGTTTCTCGGGTTTGGGAGGTAGATTATAGAAAGGGAAGGTGTTAGCACCCTTTCTATCCGTGGTTATCCACGGGCTCTTAGGTACTTGCTCACTATGTTTTCAAAAGTTTGCTTTTTTTTGTGTTTGTGGGTTCGAAAAAGTTTTTGATTGAAAACTTCAATTTAACTCTTGTTTCTGTCCTCAAGAGTGTATGAAGTGTTTTTGAAAACTTTGTTCGAAAAGTGTAAGTGTGAAAATTTTGTTTTGTTTTGAAAGAGCAAGTATCTAAGAACCTCTACCTACTCAAAAAGGAATTAAACTGTGTAAATGTCCTTTAGACAATGCTATCCCACTATTGAGGAGTAAGTAGCATCGTCGTTGTAGTTTTTGGGTCAATTCGATTTTAGGGACGTGTGGTCACTAAAGCAACGTTAAGACGCCTTAGCGGTAACCCTAATGTCTTAGATCATTTTTATCCGAGGCAACCGTTTCGAGGAAACTTTGATCTTTGGACAGGAGGACGACCTCTAAAACATCCTATACTTAATGACCACGTTCGAAGAAACCAAGTGAGGCGTACCCTAGGAGTGGCATGTGCGAGTGTGTCAATTTTCAGTTTATATTATCTTTGTACATGTCATGGTGAGCTACGGTTGATTTTAAGTTAAGATAGAATCTTGTCATGCATAGCCTAGTTAGCATACATCTAGCAGTTAATAAATTGCGGAAAATAAATTGCGGAAATTTAAATCTACGCTATTACAAGGCGTCGGGTATTTACATCGCCAAAAACAAACCCTTGAAAAGTAAATTGCGAAAAAATAAATAAAAGCGGTAAATAAAGTCCTAAGTTAAAACTATTATATCCTCGGAGCAATTTACAATATATGGATAAAAAATAATATGCGCGAGAAAAGTTAAATCAAGTTTTCCTTTAGGGTTTTGACCCTTTTTTTGAATAAAGCATGTTTTTGGTTTTTTTTAATTAAGAATTAAAACTAAATTAATAATGGAATTAAAGAAAATATTTTTGAGTTTTATTTTAATTGAGGAAATAAAATCAGAAATAAAAACCTAATTCTAAGTCAATTTTAATTTATGGTAAAAAAATGTTAAGATTAAGCCTAATTAAAAACTAAATTAATTGGTTAATAATGTATTTACAAAAATAATGAGTGAAATTAATAAGTATTATTTTTTATGTTTTCTGATTTTTTATGAAAAAAAAAGGTTTGTTAATTAATTAGTTAGTTTTTTAATAAAAATAATAAAGAGAAAAAGAAATATGAAAAGAAATAAAAACAAGCAAACTTTGGGGGCGCTGGGCCTGAAGAAGGGAGGTTGATTCTGCAATTCCAGGCCCAGATTCGAAGGCCTCGTTTGACTTTCAGATGGCCTGGACATTTGTTGACCAAGGTTCATGGTGAACCTCTATCCTTAGCCATTGGATCTGCCTGGGAACCACCTGGCACGTTGAGATCTGAGGACATATGGTAGTCCCTGCCTGAAGCGCTACATGTGAACACCTGAAGGAAAAACACAACAAAGTTTTGGTGGACCTGGGATTCGAATCCAGGTCCCAAGGGGTCTTGCACTAACGCGTTCACCAACCAGCCAATCTGCTTCATTCGTTAGTTAAATGGAAAACAAATATTATATACAAACAATAATTATGCCTGGCAAAAAAAATCGCGCAATTGATTCAAACGAACCAATCACGCTCCACCACGTAATTGTCTTCTTCACAAGACCTGGTTCGGTTACCTGCGGATTTTTATTCACAGGAGGTTTCGTGGGATGGTTCTAAAATGCTCCCTAGGTCACACAAATGGAATCCAAGAGTACCACTGTACTCGTCTCACTTCCCTGAACTCATTCATGGCCATTGTTGGCCTTGATTTAACCTGCACGCATAACGCCTAAAAAACACACACAAGAACCCTAGGTTCTGGATATGGGGTTAGAGGTCACGAAAATACAATCAAATAATGCAGTTTGCTCAGGAATTTAATGATTGATACAAATATGCAAGAAATTTAACATAAAGATGCATAAAAACCGAATTACAATTCCATGTGCAGAGCAAGGTTAATGGGGGCTTACAGTGCGTTATAGGCGATGAAAGGCTTGGATTTTGATTGGTCTCGCTTCAGGAGGTTGCTGGCAAGAGAGCTGTGTCTTTCTTTTGGTCTGAATCTGCCTCTAACCCAAAATCCGATCACCACTTGCTCAAGGTTCTTTGCAAAACTGTTCTGGCCGTTTTCAGAGTTTTGTGCATTTTTCTTGTCTGCAGCAGGGTTTCGTGTGTGATTTGTTTATGAGAGTGAGGTTTATATAGGCAAAGGAAATTAGGTCAACATTTGTATATCAAATCTTGGTCCATTATGATGAAGAGATTTGATTTGATTTTTTCATAGACTTGCTATATTTGATTCAATCATGCGTTTCTGCCAGCTTGCTCTGAGTTTTTTTGGGCCTCCAACTTGATGGAAATCAACAGCTGACTTGCCCCTTCGAATTTGCTCTCTTCGACTGCTTCAAAGTCCCCATTCGAACTAATCCCGTCACAGCCCCTTCGATTGAGACTCCCCCTGCTTCGATTGCATATTTACAAGGGACACATGCCATTGTGAACTTTGGGTATTCTCGACATGTTAGGATATGTGTTTTTGCTTAGTCATGTCAGCCTACTTCATTTCTTCGAATCTGCCTTCTTTGCCAACTTCAAAGTCCAATTCGAATCTATTTGGAACATTCCCCATTAGACAACTTCGCCCAGCCCTTGGCTTTGTGATGAGTCTGAGTTCTGATTCGAAGTGTCCAGAACTTCCTTCATCAGAGCATCTTGGATTAAGAGAAACTCTGCACTGAAATGCCATTCGAAGGTCATTTCGTTCTGGTGTTCTTCTTGAGGTAAAGTATGAAGTTCCAGTCGAAGGACCCTCTGAAGTACTAGTCGAAGCATTTGTGAAATTAACTTGATCGAAGGAGGTCCAGCGCTCAATCGAAGCTTGCAGACCAAAGATTGATCGAAGGAGGTCTAGCGCTCAATCGAAGACTTGCACACCAAAGCTTGATCGAAGGAGGTCCAGCGCTCAATCGAAGCTTGCAAACCAAAGCTTGATCGAAGGAGGTCCAGCGCTCAATCGAAGCTTGCAGACCAAAGCTTGATCGAAGGGTTCCAAACACCTAATCGAAGCTTACTAATCAGAGCCTGATCAAAGAGTGCCAAATGGTCAATCGAAGTGTTTGCCCATAATGCCAATCAAAAGATCTTGTCCATTCCAATCGAAATGCTCCTTCAGAATACCAATCGAAGGGTCTTTCAGAATGCCAATCGAAATGCTTGTCCATAATGCCAATCGAAATGCTCCTTCAGAATGCCAATCGAAGGGTCTTTCCGAATGCCAATCGAAATGCTTGTCCATAATGCAAATCGAAATGCTCCTTCAGAATGCCAATCGAAGGGTCTTTCTGAATGTCAATCGAAATGCTTGTCCATAATGCCAATCGAAATGCTCCTTCAGAATGCCAATCGAAGGGTCTTTCAGAATGCAAATCGAAAGGTACTTAAAACACCACTCAAAATTTTTCTTTTTTCCTTAGGCAAGGGTTTCTGGTCAACCATGCAAGGGAAGACCTTTGAAAACATGAGAGGGAAAATTTTGTGGTAGAACAAAAACCCTAGCTCCTAGATCAAGAAAATGCTTTAAGGAACTTTGACCATTTTGAACAACCTTCTTGTACCAACACTTTTTCTTTGTAAATAAAAGTTGTTGAGAATGATAATAAGAACTCATAGCCACCAAAACCACTTCAATATTTTGAAAATTTAGAGAAATATGCACTTGTGACCAATGGGAACAAAGCCTTGTCCAACCATGGCAACTTCTTCAATCAACCCCTTGTACTTTTGAATAAATCTTGATAACTTTGAAATGTGGTGAACTAAAATAATCTTTCCATGCCATTTATTCCAAAACAACATCAATGGTGAGGTTTGGATTTCTCAAGCTTTATTGACTAAGGCGTGGAAATAAACTCATGAACCCATGGATCAACTTGCTAAGCCATATTGCCTTTACCTACATTATTAACAAGTAAGACAAACCAAACATTGCATATTATTAATTAAAAGGAAATTAAAAATAACACATGCATGATCACAAAAGAAAAGTAAGTCGAGGTGCTTGGTGATTCCTCAAAGAGCAAGACTAGAGATAGGGAAGATAAACACAAACCCTAATTTGATCTTGTTGTGATTGAATTAACATGGTATGATGAAGGTATCTTAGGTCCAAAAATTGGGTTACAACATGATCCAAACTAGATATAACATTCATTGACCCAATAGAATTCGATCCCTTAGAATCTCCTACCAGGATTTCCTTCCAATGATATCCATCAGTGATCTCACAAGGTTGACCTTAACTTAGTCCCCTTTGAGATATGGCTATCATTGACCCAATATAATCCACTACCAGGATTTCATAATGACCTTCAGTCACTATCTTCTTGAGCACAGACCTTCACTCAGCATCTCAAGGTATCATCAAACAACTGTTTGATTTACATTTATTTACAATAATATGCTTCTACACAAGCTGGATGTAAATAGAATTTAAGCATACATCAAAAGATCTTAATACACACTAAAAATATTACATTGTATTGTAGCTTGGTGTATGGTCTTCTTTTCTTCAAGTAGCTTCTTCTCGGACAACAGCCCAAAGCACTTGAGTTGCTGAAGTGTTATTCTTCATAAGCTTCTGGAAGCTTTGTTGATCTTGATGTAGTAAAGAGAAGAAATTCTTCATCTTGATTCACCTTAGAACATTCTGGACATCAGCCCTTGTGTTATTTTCTTCTATGTTCACTTTAGAGCACAACATTTGTGTTGTGGATTTGTAACTGGAGCTTTCATGATCATCTTCATTATCTTCTGCGGCTTAGCAAGCTTTGTGCAGCATATGAAATTAAGCACATTGTGAATCAATGATTTCATTGTTATAATTAACAACATGATTGAAGAATCATTTTAATAACAATTGCTCTTATTGTTGTTATAGTGGTTGATAGCTTTTTGGTTGTGTTCCAATAACGATAACTTTCATTTTAACATTTAACACCAACAACATTTTAACCAAACGATTATTTTCTTATATAGCCAAGCAAAATAGAGTCATTGGCTATTTGAAAAATATTTGTTACAAATAGTATTGCTACGTCCTTTTCTCTTCCACAATTCAAGCTAGTGGAGAGGTAGTGGAATAAGGCTTTTTCGTATTGTGTATTATTATACCATGTTAATGTTATATTCTTTCCTTATGCACTTCATAGGCTTCTGCGAGCATGAGTTTAGAAGTTGGAACATAACATAAGGTCTTCAGAACTTCAAGTCTTCAGAGTCTTCAAAGTCTTCAGAACTTCGTCTTCAGAGTCTTCAGCACTTGGTCGTGAGAGCCTATTATAGAGAACCTTGGATTAGAAGAGCTTCAAGTCTTCAGAGTCTTAAGAACTATGTCTTTATAGTCTTTAGCAATTGGTTCTTTAAGAATCCTTTTAAGAACCTTGTTATTAGAAACACAAGTCTTTAGCATCTGGACTTCAGTAGAAATGTTGTCTTCAAATATTTTAACTTTGTCTTCTTAAAACAGGTTGTCTTTTTAGAAACTAAGTTTTTAGCATCTGGACTTCAGTAGAAACATTGTCGTAAGATCTTTTAACTTTGTTTCTTTAGAACACAATGTCTTTAGAAACTTGATTCTTTAGCATCTGGACTTAAGTTAAAACTTCTATCTTCAAATCTTCTAATTGTTTCTTTAGAACCTGTTGTCTTCAGAAACATGAATCTTTAGCATCTAGACTTAAGTTAAAACTTTTATCTTCAGATCTTCTGAATGGCTTCTTTAGAAAAAAATCAGAGCCTACACTTCAGAGCCTTCTGGAGTGTCTTTCTACTATTCAACAGAACTTGTGTAGCACAGAAACAAAACTAATTCTCTTCTAATGTTTTGGCCATGCCATTCATCAGAAGCAAAACCTGTTTGTTAAATACTCAACAATAACAAACATTAGAGTATCAAAATTGGTCATACAAACATACTCATTTCTTATCATCAAAACTCGGAGATAATATTGCAGAACCAAATCTTGTTCTTACAATGTCCCCCTTTTTTATGATGACAAAACTATGTATTTTGATGACACAATTTTGTTCTTATAATCAGAAAAAGTGAAAATATAAAGGTGAGGAATACTTATCCATTTTTATGATACTCCCACTAAGTCAATAACTTGATGAAGATCAAATATCCCGACTCTGAACCATTTGAGTAGAACTCCCCCTGGTTCCAATAGATTAGATATCAAGATCTTTAGAATCTTGACTCTAGATACCAATAATTGAGATCTTGATATTTAAGACAATCTTCAACTTATGATTTGCTCAGTTCTTCTGGATTGCATCTGCTTCAGTTTTTGATTCTTATGTTTTGAATTTCATTTTCTTATATAGTTTACATCTTCTGAACATTATGATACAAAGATCAAGATGACTTTAACTTTCAGGAAGTTCTCAACTTCTAAACAGTATTAGGTCTATCTGATATTTGAATATATGTGTTAGAACATAGTTTGGTTCTACATCCTTGTAAAAGTTTTGATGATAACAAACACACAAAGAACAATTATGCTCTCTAATAAAGTATTTTAATATGTAGGGAAGTTCTGATGTAAGAAGCATAGAAGATGAGAAAGAGCGTTGTTAATGCTCTGTTATGACACGTCTTACTTAGAAGCAAATATGTGTAACACGCTTAAATGAAGAAGTTCTGATGTTACAACTTCTGAATGCACCAACGCTGCGAACAAGAACTCTGGTATTATGATATGTAGAGTTATTAAAAGAACTAAAGGAATCTCAATGGTAACATTCATCTTCTGATATGATTTTCAGTAAGCATGTTCTGAAGCGTTACATTTTGTTCATTGCAAATCAAAAGTAACAGCTGAACCAAGACAAGAATCTCTTTGTTTGGAAAGTACATTAACTATTATTTATCAACCTTCCAAAAGCATCTTCTCATGTCTCTCATGCATCGCTTATATAAAGAAGCTGTGAAGAAGAAATCACACACAATTTTGTTGCGTATTGAAAAGAGAAATCTCATTAACTTTCTATCTTGTGTTTTTTAATTGTGTAATACATCACTGTAGTGATATTGTTTTATCTAGAAAACACCTTTGTACACACTTTAAATTATATTATTATGTAATACCTTGAGAAAACTGAGTTGTGGTTTAGTCTCAAGAAGACATTGACAGTTGTCATCGTATCTGTGTAATCAAGTTTGATTAGTGGATTAAGACCTCATTTGAGTGAGGTGAAATCACCTTGGCGGGTGGACTGGAGTAGTTTGAGTTCAAACGAACTAGGATAACTAACTTGTCTATTGCTTTAGTTTTAAAAACCCCAATTCAAACCCCCCTTTCATTGTGTTTTTTCATTCTTCAATTGGCATCAGAGCGCCTGGTTCTGGGTGCAAACACTTATTTGTGTCAGAAAAAGATCCAATCAAGAAAAATACTATGGTGGGGCCAAGTAAGATCATCAATAATGACAATCATGATGAGAAAGACAGAATCAGCGGCAAACCTTTGATCTTTGATGGTGAGAACTTCGATTAATTGAAAGACATAATCGAGAGTTTCTTTCTAGATCATGACGTTGATCTCTGGGATATGGTGATTGATGGATACATACATCCAGTTGATGAAAATGGTCAGAAGATTGACAGAAAGAGAATGACAGATCATCAAAAGAAAGAATTCAAAAATCATCACAAATCCATAACAATCCTCTTGAGTGTTATCTCGTACACCAAGTATCAGAAGATCACAAACAAAGAATTAGCCAAAAATATGTTTCACTCCTTGAGAATGACACATGAAGGCAACACACAAGTCAAAAAAACCAAAGCTCTTTCTCTCATTCAGAAGTATGAAGCCTTCAAAATGGAAGAAGATAAAACTGTTGAAAGTATGTTCTCGAGGTTTCAAATTCTGGTAACTGGGCTAAAAGTTCTGGACAAAGGGTACTCAACAGCAGATCATGTAAAGAAAATCATCAAAAGCTTACCCAAGAAATGGAGACCCATGGTTACAGCCTTAAAACTAGCCAAAGATCTGAACAAAATATCTCTTGAAGAACTGATCAGCTCCTTGAGAAGTCATGAGATAGAAATAGAAGAAGATGAGCCCCAGAAGCAAGGTAAGTCTCTCTCTCTCTCTCAAATCTAATAAAAAATATGAACCTAAAGTTTTCAGGAAAAATAAGAAAACTCTGGTGGATCCTCGTCAGAAGAACATGAACTATCTCTTTTCTCCAGAATAGTCATTCAGCTATGGAAGTAAAGGCAGAGGAAGTTTAGAACTCCCAAAAGAATAGCGAATCATTCTGAATCATCTTTTGGATAGAGAAAATCTAGTAACAGAGATATTATTTTCTATGAATGAAATGAACAAGGTCATTACAAAAGCGATTGTCCAAATCTACAAAAAGAAAAACCTAAAAAGAAGTTCTTCAAAGAAAAGAAGAAAAGCCTTATGGCAACATGGGATGACTCGGAATCTTCTGAAGCTGGAACAGAATCAGAAGATGAAGGAGCCAACATAGCCTTAATTGCCAACGTATTATTGCGACTGGTTTTTAAATCAGAGTCACTACTACTAGTTTTTATCCTAAGGAAGGGCATCTAATAGGAAACCCTTAATTGTCAAACAGAGATTCTAAGATTCAGACCTCATTAGACGAAAGGAAGGTGTTAGGTACCTCTCATCTACCTTATTCTTAAGGATACTAGGTTTTAGGTTTAGGTTGGGGTAAAATAGGGTTTTAAATTTTAATAGGGGAACTCGCCACGATTTTAGTAGTATGCCTACGTATCCTCTTATGAGGAATCAGAATTCCAATTCGTAGTTCATATGGATTTGTGTTTTTTAGGGGTTGCAAATGCATTTTGAATCGCCTCACATTTTGACTGTTGTAGAGATTGCGGAGATTTGGACTAAATGTGCAATTAGTCAAAATTCATTTGGAACCCTTTTGCAAAAGTAGTTTATTTAACTTAGTTTATTGCGAAAAATAGTTTGAGGTTTGTTAATATTTTTTATCGTATTAATTGCAAAAATTCTTGATTAATGCATGATAAAGGAAATATTTTAATGCAATATATAAAATAATATACATGAGTTTTCAATAAAAAATAATAACTTATTTTAGATGATAATAATAATAATTAATATTAATAATAATAATTATTATTATTCTAATAAATAACAATGACAATAAAATAATTATAATAATTATAAATAAAAATAAAAATAGATATAAAAATATATATTTGAATTATAAAAAAAAGATAGAAAATAATTAGTTAATATCCTGGGGGTGTAGTTTATGCTAGTAAGTAAATATATGGGGTGTTAACAGGAGGCTGGGCTAGGCCCAATATGCAGTTCTGGGAAGGGGGGTGTATTGCTGTTTGGGGTTTAGTAAGACTAGCAGAAGGGTGGTGTGGAAATTAATTGGGCCTTGCCCATTAGACGCTGCAACAGGACAGTTTGATTGTGTGTGGCGAGGGAGTATGGCGTTATGGTGGGACTTGGCCTACGACCATCCAAATAGATCTCGCGGATGACGTTAAAGGAACATGATTATTATTATGGGCGCGGTGTATATGATTGAACGGAATATACATTTGTTCAACATTTCAATTTCATTTTTTTAACACATCATTTACAGTACCCTTCTCCTTCCTCTCTTTCGCTTGCCTCTAGCCCTAAAATCCACCCCCACCGCGGCAACTTTCTAAACACAACCCAACCCTTCTATCAACCAACCCTAAGAAAAATAACAACACAAGAAAAAAATGCTAAGTTTACTTTACCCTTTTCGCGATATCTTCCTCTGTTCTTTCTTTCTAATTCGTGTTAATCCCTCTCCTTCCTCTTGTTTGCAGTTTCCGGCTTCACGATGGTGATGGTGAATGGTGTAGCAGCGACGGATCAATGACGATTAGGGTTTCAGATATTAAAACCCTAATCGTCCCATTTGCATCTTCTTCAACGACCGGATAAGTTTCTTCTTCAACCTCTGTTCTTCTGATTTTCTTCGTGATTCTGTCTTTTTTTCTGTCTTCAAGATTCGTATTTATAGGGTAAGATTAGGGTTTTGGATTATAATTTGGGCTTGCTTAGATTTAGGGTTCGTAGAACAATTAGGGATTCGAATTTTTATTGTTGACTCAATTTTCTGTAATTTGCAATATATTTGATTTCGTACATCTTGATTTGACTATATATTGTAGATTGGATTTGGTAATGAAGATTTGTTCTGCAGAAAATATTATGTTTTCAGACTTGATTCAATATTAGTTTTAGTTTTTGCATTGTAAAAGAATTTGGGCTTGGATTGATTTTGATTTGTAATAATTTCTACATTAAATGTTTATTCCAGAAACGTGCGTTAATTGGGTTTGATTGGTACAACATGTGTTTATGCAGTATTTGGGCTTCACGTTATTTTTTGGTCCAACAGCAATAAACAAAATTGGGCCTTTAATAGAAATATCAATCCAACAGAACTTCCAGAACAAAAAAAATCCCTACTGTTTAATACAACACCTTTTACTGGAATATTATTATGAAAATTTTCTTGATAAAATAAAAAGTTTAATTAGTGACAATAGAGAAATATGACGTCCTTTTAATATAAAAAATTCAGTGAAATAATAGCAGCAAAAGTTTCAATAACACTAATGTTTTTTCTCTATAACAAAACGTCAAATGGGTTGCTAAGACCAAATGGATTTGTAATTTCATAACCACCCTCCCTCCTTGCTATTTAATCCAAAATGAAATGGGCCCAATGATTTCTAATGGGCTCTTTAATTTGAAGTCGCACCCCCCTTTTTACTAACAACAATAATTCTTAAATGGGTTTTTATCATAATTGAACTTAATAACTATTTGAAATAATCTTCCATTTTTGAATCGCATGGTCCATTGGCCAACATGCTTCGTAAATGGGCCTATGGATACATGGGTCTTTCTGATTTAGAAAGCCCCGCTCTTGTAAAGTAAAGTACACCCCCTGATCGACTTAAATTTAAGAATGGGCCATCAGATACCGCTGTACCCACCTTAATCAGAACATTATTTCTTTTATTTAATATTAAAAATATAATCGATGAGGTATGGCAAATTTTGGGTACGACAGTTGCCCCTATTCAATTATCTTTCAATCGAATAGCCCGAGAATACGCTAGTCTCGTGCATTCTGATTGGGAGTTTATTGAATACTTAGAATACCCAAAAATTTGTCTAACGAACATAAGGTTACACTGATATAGCATACCCTTACGAGTCTTGAGAAAATAGGCGAAGGTGATGATATATCGCTTACCAGGGTTTGATGACGAGACAGATGGTCTTGAGCTTGAGAGAGGAATCTTGTATGTCTTGGTTTGATTTTTCTTATTCACTCATTTGGCGGATGAATAAAACAACAATTGATGATGCATGGTTGCTTTGAGACTGAGGCCATGGGTTATGTTCGCGAATCGCTACATGACATTGTTGTACCCCAAAATTTTCCCTCCCTTTTTCACAAGAAATCACAACCCTAGGGTTTTCTCTGATTTTTTAGATTGGCTCAGGAATTGATCAAGAAGACCTTTCTTTAGCAACAAATCAAGAATTAGGGTTTTTTCTCTCGCGTCTCTCAGAAGAAATTGAATCCACAGAAATTCAGATTACTGTTACATTGTTTTCACACTTGTTCAAGTTTACTGATTGTTCTCAAAGCCTGATTATCTGGGATAAGAGCTGAGACTTTTGATTGGAACATTAAGGCATCTGCTTGTTAGTGAAGTGAAAGGTTTACCAGTTAATGGAATGCTTGCTTGTTTATTATACAACGCGTATGTTGATTGGAATGCTGTCGCAAGTCATGAGATTGCAGAGTTTTTAGGGATTGCTTGGATTTTAAGTTATCTGTATTGGAAATGCTGGATTGCCGTTTCAGTTTATTTTTAATCAGGAATCTTAAATATAAAAGTGAACAGGCAAAGGGAAAAATTGAAAGATATTTGACAGTAGAAATATTTCTTTTGGATAAAGACTCTTTTATTCATTTTTCAAATATTGTTACAAAAGAATAATTTATTATTTTTAAATATGGTAAGTTTTACAACTTATAGTATTTTAAAAGAAATAAATATTTACAATAAATGAAAAAAGAGCATATCTAATCTAAGCCTAAATCTTCTAAGTTTCAGTGCTCCCATGCTTAAGGTCTTTGGTTTCTACTGCTTCCTCTCTCGTCCAATTGGTACACACCTGGAAAAGAAGAAAGAAAAGAAATTAGTACAAGAATTTTCGAATGAATAGAAAAAGAAAGAAAATCATCATTAAAGTTCGTCGGCCGGAATCAGAATTCTATTTGATCATCATGTTTTTATTTTTCTCTTTGCAAATCACAAGAAGATTGCTCTTCTTGGTTCAAAAAGAGAAAAGTAAAAAATAAAATGCAAGCATACACTTGGTTCAAATGCAAAAAACATGGGCCATGCTATACAAGGCTGCATTACAAAGAAAACTGTACTGCAAAACAGAATACCCAAATGCAGTAACCAAACTAAATGCAAAACTGTCAAACATAGGCAAGTTGCAAGGCAAACCAAGGCGCCAAAATTCAAAACTGTCAAGCATAAGTAAACTGAGTTACAAGCCAACTAGAGGCAAACTGTCAAGGCAAAAGTACACAATGCAGCAGGTAATAAAACACAGAGGAAAACCAAATTACAAGCCAAAGAGGCTTGTAATAGCCATCATCATTTTCCAGCCTAGAAAAACTTTTCAGAAAAATATAATAAACAAAGCAAAAGTGCTTATTGGAGAGAGAGAGAGAGAGAGAGAGAGAGAGAGAGAGAGAGAGAGAGAGAGAGAAAGAGGACCTTTAGTGAAATTTTTTGCAGTTTGGCTAAAGTAGGTTATCTCAAGTTAAGAAGAAAACAAAAAGATATATAACAGTCTAGCATCAGACACAGAAGGGGGAGGAGAAAATAC
Source organism: Vicia faba (assembly GCA_948472305.1). Lineage (NCBI taxonomy): Eukaryota > Viridiplantae > Streptophyta > Magnoliopsida > Fabales > Fabaceae > Vicia > Vicia faba. The sequence continues at coordinate 971,219,927 of OX451741.1, read as the reverse complement.
TGAGCCAAAACCTGCACAGCTTGAAAACTGGCAAAACTGCTTAAACCACAAACCTGGCTCCAACCACAAGCCCAGCTTGCCAAACCTGTCATCAAAACAACAAACTGTAAACCTGTTTAAAAAAACTGCTCAAACCATAAACCTGCAAGCTTACCCAAAAAACTACAAGCTCAACAAGCCAATCAACAAAACACCCAGCCTGTAACCAAACTTCTCAACCTGCTTGCCAAAATATGCAGTTTAAACTGCAAAATCAAAAACCAAACAACCTGCTAGCGAGAAACATCAAACAAGCAACCTGCAAACAGGCTAAAACCATAAGCCTGCAGTTCAAACTGCATAAACTCAACAACCACAAACTCAACAAGCCTGCAGTAAACAAATTAAACCAAGCTTCTTAACCAACTTGCCAAACCTGCAAAACTCACGAGTTTACCACAACCAAAAGCTTGCTCAAACAAACAGGCCAAGCTACAAACACAGTAAAACTTGCTAGGAAGAAGCCTGCCAAGCCAACAAACAAAATACAAAGGCAAAGAGTCTCAGAATTCTTTCATCATCAACAGCCAAGGAAGAGAGAAAGAGAGAGTTTTCAAAAGCAAAACAAGAGAAGTTTCATAGATACTCTCATCATCAATCTTCAGCATTCAAAGATGAAATGAAGAAGAAGAACGACGCCGCTGTTGAAGCCAAACATCTAACCCTAATTCAGAAACCCCTAAAAATGTTACAAAAACTGGATAATGGGCCTTCGCCCCAAACAAATGTACCAAGCCCACATGACCTGGCCAGCGTACCCCCCCCCCCCATTTTCATCCATTCAAGTTTTTGTTCTTTCCTTATTTGGGATTAATCCTCAACACATGAATTCTTAAGCCCACCCCCTTTTTTAATCTCTTTTCTTTCATTTTAAACCAATACTCTTTTAATTAATTTCTTTCTAATTAAATTGTTTTCTTTTGTTAATAATAAAAGCAAATAATGTATTAAAATTTTGTTTTGATATAGTTTCTTTTTTTTTTAATAATTATTACCTTTAATAAAAATACAAGAATAATAATAAACATTAATTTAAGTAATTTTTCTTTTTTTTTTTTAAACTTTTTTATTTACACAATTAATAAAACACAATAATAATAATACTTAGTCTTTCTTAGGTTAAATTTTATTTGTAAATAAATACATGCATTTCATATTTTTGATTCTCTTCATTTTCATGTTTTGTTATAGCTCTATATTTGAATTACGATAATTCGATTTGGTTGTAACACATAATATTTGGACATTGTTATCTTCGTGAGATTCATCCCCATTTGTAAATAATTGTACCCCCATCCCTGGATACCTTTTTTGTAATAACTTAGACTTTAAATTCCCGCAATTTATTACTTTCAATATACTGTATAGTAATTAGGGTTTGTATGGAAATATTCAAAATCAAATCGCTAGATGACCTAATACAAGATCCAAATGCATGAAAATGACAAACACGATGCATACTTGCACCTCTAGGGTAACCTCACTCGTTGCTTCGGAAAGTGCAATCATGTCCCTCGAGTATGAGACACTCTAGCAAATGCCCCTTCAATAAACAAAGATCGTAGTCCCTCGATGACCCTCGATGTTGCCTTCGATAAAACAATCTCGTCCCTTACAAAATTACTAGAGCGTCTCACAAGTTGCTTTCAATGATTGTATGCGATGACCCGCGCCCGTCCTGTTTAACATCCTAACACAAGGTTGTTCACCAAATGCAATTGTGAAATAACACTGTCAAAAGGGTTAAAAAAATAAGAAAGATCTTTGAGTAAAATAGGGTAGACAACTCTTAGTTACTTGATCAAAAGCTTGCAAAACATCCTTGCTATTTTCAAACACACATCACAACACAATTTCAAAACAAACTTTCAAAACATTGAAATATCTTTAAAAAAAGACACACACCTTTGTATATATTCAAACAAGAATCATTACAAAGGTTGCCTAGACAAGGCCTCTTTTTCAAAGCATTTTCAAAACCACACACACAAAGTACCATTTCAAACAATTGAAAAGCAAAGGCAAGTGATCTAAAACAAGTAACTAAGAGCCCATGGAAAACCATGGATGAAAAGGGTGCTAGCACCTTCCCTTTTCATAATCTACCCCCCGAACCCAAGAAAACATCTCAAAGGTCTTTCCTGTGCTTTTTGACCTTTCCTTTGGATAAAATAAAAAGTCGGTGGAGACTCTTGCTAAACCGAACAATTGTGAACACAAACGCAAAACCTCAAGTCAGTTCTCTCACCGTATCACAGAACTGGCGACTCTGCTGGGGACTATTTTGAAAGTGGGGTTACCTTAGGGTTTTAGATCACCTTTACATGATTATCTTGCTTGATTTGTATGCTTTATTTTTTTGGTTCCTTGTTTGGGTTTGTTTTAAATCCTACACCCGGATTTGGGGCACCTTTTAGGTAAGTAGCAATAAACTGTGAGGGAAATGTGCGGGGTATATCGATATGGTTGAAGCAGTGGCTACGTTAGTGCGACATATTTGTGGTTACCGGTAGCCTTTGAGTCAATCAAAGAGAATACGGGGCCGCTGAGTGATGTCATGAAGCACTAATGAACTCTTAGAACCTTACTTGACCATCTTGGCCTTTTTAGGGGTAGTGAAGTGACCGGCTTTGGTGCAGTCCGAAGTTGGTAGACACTCGATACTACACTCATTGAGGATTGTTTTCTTGGAATATTTCGGTCGCCAGTAAAGTGGCTAAAATGAAACAATGAACACAGAAAGTAATCCAGTGATATTGAGCTCCTTAGAACCCGGTTACTATTTATAGGACAGGTTGAGCCAACTAACTTCAAGAGGGTACTTACTTACGAACCACATGCAAGCCTAAACCTAAGGACTTGTCTGCTTTGTGTGAATGTGATTATCTGTATATACACTTGCTTACTTTTGCATACTTGTACATAACATCATAACATCATACCATAACATTTTCAATAACCATTTCAAGGATCTCAAGGGTCTTTGATGTAGGGTCATGTTGAACCAGACGTCTACCAAAGGGCAAGAGGCTTCATCCTCCTCTAAACAAACACCGTCAAAGATCAAGTACAACAACTTGAATCAAGGGCTATGACCCACTCGACATGGTGAGCTTGATTCTCGTGGAAAGACATCCACCGGTACAAAGTTCTCCAATCAAAGATGTGGATCGAAGTTCAATCTCTAACATTTTCTTGTGTTTACCCCGCGAGATTCTTGAAAACATGCATCCACATATCATGCATTGTATCATGACAGGTTTTCCCTTTTAGGTTTCCTTATTATCCTACTGTTTATTTCAATAGATTTGGCTCTAGAGAGGACTATCGAAGATATCCAGGCTCAAAATGCTCAACTTCAAGAAATGTTCTTGAACCTGTCCCAGGGGCAAGAAGAAGTGGAAGCTCTCCTCACAAGGGGCATGGTCCTAGGGAATCCAAGGGGCATCAGGAATGATCAATCGGAAGGGCTACAGATCAAGTTGGCAACAATGAAGATCCAGATGATGGGACAACTGGTGGGCCAGATGGCTCTCATTCAAGACCTGGCTCAAAGACAAGAGGAGCTCAGGGTACTCATCAACAAACTGCTTCAAGATAACCAAGTAGGGAAAACAACTAGGGTTGAAGATCAAGTCATCATTCAACCTCCTTTGAGATAAGAAGACAAGGGAAAGGCTCCTCAGCTTGCTTCAGGGTCACAAGCCCAGCAACAACCTCACCAGCGTCAACGGGGTAATCAGCGTAAGCAAAATACATTTGGAATACATTTCACTGAGACTGGCATACCATTATCTCTAATACTAGAACGCTTGTTGGAGTTCAATCTGACTGCTTTAAAGGATCCTCTTCGGAATCCCAATACCTCTACTCCTGGCTATCACCCCGATGCATTTTGTGTATACCACTCTATAGTCCTGGACATGACACCGACGACTGTTGGGCTTTGAAAAACAAAATCCAAGATTTGATTGACAGAGGAGTGCTGAAATTCATGCCGGATAGCGAGATGAAAATATTCCGCTGAGGTTTCTCCACCTGAAATGACAAGTTCGAACTAAGAGACTTTTATTTCATTTGAATTTTCAAGTTGTAATTTCTTTTGTTATTCAAACAATTATCTGTTGATGTCAAACTCTGTTTCATTAATGCATTGCATATGCTTGTCTTGAATTCATCCATTCGTTTTCACTATTCTTGAATTATGCTTTCTACTTTCTTTATGATATTTAACTCTTGCTAAAAGTTATAAGTCTTTAGAGGGAGGATGACGAAAATAATGCCATAATCTCATACGGTATGCTTTTGGACAGACCTTGCTGATGATGTACAGGCGTTTCTTTCAAATCCTAAACATTGGAGTTATAAGGAAGCTAATCCCTAGTCAACCCCTTCGAGCCAAAGAAGTAGAAGTTTTCTGTTTTAAACACAAATTGAAACCTTTAATCAAACCTGGGGCAGGGTAGTCTCTCAGTTAATTCAAAAGATGCGCATTGAAGTCGCAAACTCTCAGTTTGCAATACAACGAATGACATCAAAAACATTCCTTTGGAACCAAAAGACAGTGATGGTTCCTTACCTCATAAGCAGTCATTACCTCTCAAAAAAAAAGCCCACTGAGCCAAAACCTACAAAGGAGGCTTAAGAAAGCTAGGACATCTCGCTGACTGTAATCTTAAAAATAGGAACAGTCAGGCAAAAATTAGGGATAATGATTCAAAAGAAAGAGGTCACTACAAATCCTCAACAACATGAAAAATGTTGCAAAAATGATTGCCTTCCCAAAAAATTCAACTTGTGTGAACCATCACCAAAACGTCGTTCGACTCATTTGGAGTTCAGATGCACAATTAACTGAGTTTAGGATTGAAGAACATCCTGAAGAACGGGTGGGTACAAATATACTTTGAGCCTTTATCCTTTGTTTCTTAAACCTTGAACTAAGCCACGTTATCAAAAGTCCTAATTGAAGCATGGGTTCATCCGAAAGCATACTGTTACAAAAGGTATCCTGACTCCTGTAAGGCTTTGCTCTAAATCTTGAGCTGAATTTTTCTTATAAAAAGTTTTCTACTAAAAAAAAAACTCTTTTTTCAAAATTTCAAGACAAGCATGAACTTTGTATTATTTGAATATTGTTGTTTGCACATGGTTATTTGTTTGACAGCGAAGAAATTCACACAGTGAATGTTCGGATGAGTGAAAGCTCTCTCAGTGAACAAAATCACTTCAAGTGGGATGACACTCCCGTTGCAAAAATCTCCTATCAACAAAAGGGGACTTGGTTTGGTATTGTCCAGTAAACCTGGGGCAGTCCAGTCAAGATTTTAATAAATCTTTCAAAGCCCAGTAAACCTGGGGCAGTCCAGTCAAGATTTCAAGAAATCTCTTAATTGTAGATTAACCTGGGGCAAGTCTCCGTCACCATCACCATCACTTGGGGCGTTAAAATGTCAATCTCATCAAAGGGTTACGTACAGTTCAAGTTTCCTGGCAGTACCACAAACATTTGATGCTAAGGGCAGTGACGAATCTCTCCAAAATCTTTCTGAAAAGAAATTCAAGCATCCTCGAGAAGTTCATCACCTCTCTAGCAGACCAGCAGTCATGGGTTTATTTCCCCAACATTTGTCAAGGATTTATTCACCAAGACAAATTACATTTCAACAACATTCATAACATACTCAGATTGATCAGCAGGTAAAGGTTATCATCACCTGTTGGAGTTATGATCATCGAAGATTCCTTCATCACCTGTAGGAGTTATGATCGTCAAAGATTCCTTCATCACTTGTGGGAGTTATGATCGTCAAAGATTCCTTCATCACCTGTTGGAAGTAATGGTCGTCAAAGATTCCTCCATCATCCGATTGAGTCAAAGTTAATCCAAGACCCTCTCTGTTTTGGTCAGATCGACATTAAGATCTCCCTGATTCCTATGCCAGTGGAATATATTCCGGGTTTTTGATATTCCAGATAAATCTCTCAGCAATTTATTCTGATTTTTCTTCACTATCAGAGATGAAGAATCCAACTCTTTTCTCCTTCATCAGCTCGGGATTTATTTTCCCCAGCGAAAGGTCGTCTTGAAATACATTACACCTCCGTGCATCAGGACATCATGCAACGCAATCTCATTTATTTTGAGAACGTCATTGTTTGATATATGCCACTAACCTTTACCTTTCAGGAAAGGTACAATCAAATTCAAGCGACAAATCTTTTCTTCAGTCGAATAACGGACAAATCCCTAAATCTCGACAAATCTTTTCTTCAGTCGAATAACGGACAAATTCCTAAATTTAGACAAAGCTTTTCTTCAATTGAATTACTAACAAGTTCCTAAATCTCAACAGAAATGACCTACCAGCAGAATAATGGACAAATGAAGCTCCTAAAATTTTGTTTCTCTCAAGAATGAAGATTCTCATCCTTGAAACCTCAGAAGATTGGTATACTCCCAAGCTCCTGATATCGTTAACAGAATGAAGATTCTCATCCTTGAAACCTCAGAAGATTGGTATACTCCTAAGCTCCTGATACCGTTAACAGAATGAAGATTCTCATCCTTGAAACCTCAGAAGATTGGTATACTTCCAAGCTCCTGATACCGTTAACAGAATGAAGATTCTCATCCTTGAAACCTCAGAAGATTGGTATACTCCCAAGCTCCTGATACCGTTAACAGAATGAAGATTCTCATCCTTGAAACCTCAGAAGATTGGTATACTCCCAAGCTCCTAATACCGTTAACAGAATGAAGATTCTCATCCTTGAAACCTCAGAATATTGGTATACTCCCAAGCTCCTAATATCGTTAACAAAATGAAGATTCTCATCCTTGAAACCTTAGAAGATTGGCATACACCCAACCTTCTGACCCAAACGCCTGAATGAAGATTCTCATTCTTGCTTACCCAGTAGATTGGCATACACCCAACCTCCTGATATTCCCGTCAGAATGAAGATTCTCATTCTCAAAGTGGTATATAACCTGGATTCCTGATATTCCCGACAGAATGAAGATTCTCATTCTCAAAGTGGTATATAACCTGGATTCCTGATATTCCCGATAGAATGAAGATTCTCATTCTCAAAGTGGCGTATAACCTGAATTCCTGATATTCCTGACAGAATGAAGATTCTCATTCTCAAAGTGGCATATGACTTAACTTCTGAACTTCTTCCAAACAGGAATAAGCTTTTCCCAGAATCCCGAGCTTATTCTCCAGCAGGATAGCTACTCTCCAGCAGTATAGCTATTCCCCACGGAGTTTTTTTTACTCCCCAGCAAAATCAAGATTCTCATCCTTGATTCTCCAGAGTTTTCTTTACTCTCAGCTGTGAATTTGTCAGAGTTTTTAATCCCCTACAGATCGAAGATTCTCGTTCTCGGCTCCTCAAACACAAATCCCCCTGGCATAATGGATATTCTCGTTCTCAATTCTCCAGAGTTTCTAGATATTCCCCAGTGAAGTTCTCCTCAAAATAGGAATCCCCCAGTAGATTGGCATACAACCCAAACTCCTGACTTTCCCCAAGCAGTATAACTTCTCCCCACAGAGGTTGTCAAAAAGCTTGAAGACACACATACTCTTCAACAGTGGTCCCAGGACTTCTCAGTCTCAACGATCAAAGGATTTTCAATCCCCAGCAGTGGTCAAGGATTTATTTTCCCCGACAGTGGTCAAATTTTTTATTATATCCAGCTATCCAGGATTTATCTTCCTCAGCAATACGACTAATCAGCTTACATGTGTATTCATTGCATTCAAATATAATAAACATTGACATAAAACATATATTGCATCATACATTTCATGCAACATAACTTTGTGTTTCAGCTAATATTTTACCCTTTTCAGGATAAGATTAGCAAGCTTCGGGTTCAGGATCATGAAAAAAGTTTACGGGTGCTTCCAAACAAGGATGCTAATCTATTGCTTATTCAGACCCCCATCTCAGAGATGTTCCAAACACGGATACCTTTATGATACTCATTCTTTCACCTACGACATACAGTTCAACGAACTTTCTTGGATGGCATCTTGAAGCCCATATCCGACAAGATTATGTCACATCTCCAGATGGCATCTTTAAGCCCATTCCCTCAACTATGCTTTGACGAGTGCAAATTTATGGGCACTCTAGTGTTCAATCATCTTTTACCTTCGAGTCGTGAACGATAAAATTGCCAATCTAACTCTTCAGGTTCAAGAAGATTGAACAGGGGCAACTGTTGTACCCCAAAATTTGCCCTCCCTTTTTCACAAGAAATCACAACCCTAGGGTTTTCTCTGATTTTTGAGATTGGCTCAGGAATTGATCAAGCAGACCTTTCTTTGGAAACAAATCAAGAATTAGGGTTTTTTCTCTCGCATCTCTCAGAAGAAATTGAATCCACAGAAATCCAGATTACTGTTACATTGTTTTCACGCTTGTTCAAGTTTACTGATTATTCTCAAAGCCTGATTATCTGGGATAAGAGCTAAGACTTTTGATTGGAACATTAAGGCATCTGCTTGTTAGTGGAGTGAAAGGTTTACCGGTTAATGGAATGCTTGCTTGTTTATTATACAACGCGTATGTTGATTGGAATGCTGCAAGTTATGAGATTGCAGAGTTTTTAGGGATTGCTTGGATTTTAAGTTATCTGTATTGGAAATGCTGGATTGCCGTTTCAGTTTATTTTTAATCAGGAATCTTAAATATAAAAGTGAAGAGGCAAAGGGAAAAATTGAAAGATATTTGACAGTAGAAATATTTCTTTTGGATAAAGGCTCTTTTATTCATTTTTCAAATATTGTTACAAAAGAATAATTTATTATTTTTAAATATGGTAAGTTTTACAACTTATAGTATTTTAAAAGAAATAAATATTTACAATAAATGAAAAAAAGAGCCTATCTAATCTAAGCCTAAATCTTCTAAGTTTCAGTTCTCCCATGCTTAAGGTCTTTGGTTTCTACTGCTTCCTCTATCGTCCAATTGGTACACACCTGCAAAAGAAGAAAGAAAAGAAATTAGTACAAGAATTTTCAAATGAATAGAAAAAGAAAGAAGTTCACCGGCCGGAATCAGAATGCTATTTGATCATCATGTTTTTATTTTTCTCTTTGCAAATCACAAGGAGATTGCTCTTGGTTCACAAAGAGAAAAGTAAAAAATAAAATGCAAGCATACACTTGGTTCAAATGCAAAAAACATGGGCCATGCTATACAAGGCTGCATTACAAAGCAAACTGTACTGCAAAACAGAATACCCAAATGCAGTAACCAAACTAAATGCAAAACTGTCAAACATAGGCCAGTTACAAGGCAAACCAAGGCGCCAAAATTCAAAATTGTCAAGCATAAGCAAACTGAGTTACAAGCCAACTAGAGGCAAACTGTCAAGGCAAAAGTACACAATGCAGCAGGTAATACAATGCAGAGGAAAACCAAATTACAAGCCAAAGAGGCTTGTAATAGCCATCATCATTTTTCAGCCTAGAAAAACTTTTCAGAAAAATATAATAAACAAAGCAAAAGTGCTTATTGGAGAGAGAGAGAGAAAGAGAGGACCTTTAGTGAAAAATCTTGCAGTTTGGCTAAAGAAGGTTGTCTCAAGTTAACAAGAAAACAAAAAGATATATAACAGTCTAGCATCAGACACAGAAGGGGGAGGAGAAAATACTGAGCCAAAACCTGCACAGCTTGAAAACTGGCAAAACTGCTTAAACCACAAGCCTGGCTCCAACCACAAGCCCAGCTTGCCAAACCTGTCATCAAAACAAAAAACTGCAAACCTGTTTAAAAAAACTGCTCAAACCATAAACCTGCAAGCTTGCCCAAAAAACTACAAGCTCAACAAGCCAGTCAACAAAACACCCAGCCTGTAACCAAACTTCTCAACCTGCTTGCTAAAATCTGCAGTTTAAACTGCAAAATCAAAAACCAAACAACCTGCTAGCGAGAAACATCAAACAAGCAACCTGCAAACAGGCTAAAACCATAAGCCTGCAGTTCAAATTGCATAAACTCAACAACAACAAACTCAACAAGCTTGCAGTAAACAAATTAAACCAAGCTTCTTAACCAACTTGCCAAACCTGCAAAACTCACGAGTTTACCACAACCAAAAGCTTGCTCAAACAAATAGGCCAAGCTACAAACACAGTAAAACCTGCTAGCAAGAAGCCTGTCAAGCCAGCAAACAAAATACAAAGGCAAAGAGTCTCAAAATTCTTTCATCATCAACATCCAAGGAAGAGAGAAAGAGAGAGTTTTCATAAGCAAAACAACAGAAGTTTCAGAGATACTCTCATCATCAATCTTCAGCATTTAAATATGAAACAAAGAAGAAGAACGAGAGAAGAAGAACGGCGCCGCTGTTGAAGCCAAACATCTAACCCTAATTCAGAAACCCCTAAAAATGTTACAAAAACTGTATAATGGGTCTTCGCCCCAAACAAATGTACCAAGCCCACATGACCTGGCCAGCGTACCCCCCCCCCCCCCCCCCCCTCATTTTCATCCATTCAGGTTTTTGTTCTTTCCTTATTTGGGCTTAATCCTCAACACATGAATTCTTAAGCCCACCCCCCTTTCTTAATCTCTTTTCTTTCATTTTAAACCAATACACTTTTAATTAATTTCTTTCTAATTAAATTGTTTTCTTTTGTTAATAATAAAAGAAAATAATGTATTAAAATTTTATTTTGATATAGTTTATTTTTTTTAAATAATTATTACCTTTAATAAAAACACAAGAATAATACTAAACATTAATTTAAGTAATTTTTTTTTAAAACTTTTTTATTTACACAATTAATAAAACACAATAATAATAATACTTAGTCTTTCTTAGGTTAAAATTTATTTGTAAATAAATACATGCATTTCATATTTTTGATTCTCTTCATTTTCATGTTTTGTTATAGCTCTATATTTGAATTGTGATAATTCAATTTGGTTGTAACACATAATATTTGGACATTGTTATCTTCGTGAGATTCATCCCCATTTGTAAATAATAGTACCCCCATCCCCGGATACCTTTTTTTGTAATAACTTAGACTTTAAATTTCCGCAATTTATTACTTTCAATATACTGTATAGTAATTAGGGTTTGTATGGCAAGATTCAAAATCAAATCGCTAGATGACCTAATACAAGATCCAAATGCATGAAAATGACAAACACGATGCATACTTGCACCTCTAGGGTAACCTCACTTGTTGCTTCGGAAAATGCAATCATGTCCCTCGAGTATGAGACACTCTAGGAAATGCCCCTTCAATAAACAAAGATCGTAGTCCCTCAATGACCCTCGATGTTGCCTTCGATAAAACGATCTCGTCCCTTACAAAATTCCTAGAGCGTCTCACAAGTTGCTTTCAATGATTGTATGCGATGACCCACGCCCGTCCCGTTTAACATCCTAACACAAGGTTGTTCACCAAATGCAATGGTGAAATAACACTGTCAAAAGGGTTAAAAACATAAGAAAGATCTTTGAGTAAAATAGGGTAGACAACTCTTAGTTACTTGATCAAAAGCTTGCAAAACATCCTTGCTATTTTCAAACACACATCACAACACAATTTCAAAACAAAATTTCAAAACATTGAAATATCTTTACAAAAAGGCACACACCTTTGTATATATTCAAACAAGAATCATTACAAAGGTTGCCTAGACAAGGCCTCTTTTTCAAAGCATTTTCAAAACCACACACACAAAGCACCATTTTAAACAATTTAAAAGCAAAGGCAAGTGATCTAAAACAAGTAACTAAGAGCCCATGGAAAACCGTGGATGAAAAGGGTGCTAGCACCTTCCCTTTTCATAATCTACCCCCCGACCCAAGAAAACATCTCAAAGGTCTTTCCTATGCTTTTTGACCTTTCCTTTGGATAAAATAAAAAGTCGGTGGTGACTCTTGCTAAACCGAAAAATTGCGAATACAAACACAAAACCTCAAGTCAGTTCTCCCACCGTATCACAGACGTCTTAGGCGATAAGCTAGATTTTGTATTTTTTCGGGCATCGCTGCATGACGTCTTAGGCGGTGGTCTGTGTTGTAGAATAAATAAACACATTGCTACACGACGTCTTAGGAAATGGTCTTTATTACGGAACAAAGAACCACAATGATGCACGACGTCTTAGGCAATGGGTTAAGTTTACGAATCACTGCATGTCGTCTTAGGAGATAGACTAAATTTTGGTTTTCGAGCATCACTGCATGATGTCTTAGGTGATGGTCTGTGTTATGGAGTAAAGAAACACATTGTTGCACGACGTATTAGGCAATGTCTATATTACGGAACAAGGAACCACACTGCTGCATGATGTCTTAGGTAGTGGGTTAGGTTCGCGAATCGCTGCATGTCGTCTTAGGCGATAGGATAAATTTTGGTTTTTGAGCATCGCTGTATGATGTCTTAGGCGATGGTCTGTGTTGCCGAATAAAGAAACACATTGATGTACAACGTCTTAGGCAATGGTCTATATTACGGAACAAAGAACTGCACTGCTGCATGATGTCTTAGGCAGTGGGTTAGATTGGTAGAAGAAGTGTGCTTTGATGACTGACCCTTAGATGGATAAATCAAGGGTGAGATTGCTTATTTGTTGTATGATGTGTGCATGTGATTTCTGATGTTGATATGGAACCTTATGTGTACGTCTATTTAATGTTGTGTATGCGTGATGTGTGCAGTACGTGTGTAAAATGTGTGTATGCCTTGAAATGTTATGAAGATTGTTTCTGGCATTCTCTCCTTTAAACCATTGGTTTTGAGTTACCAATTCCCTGGCGTTGCATGTTGCATTATCGTAGCATCTTTGAATTTATCTGAACATGTTGAGAAGTGTTAGCCAAATTTCTTCTTATGTCGGAGGTGCTGGCGTAGGCATAGGCATATATGTAGACTTTTGTGTTGTAGGTGCAGGCGTAAGCGTATACACGTGTATGGACGTAGATGTGGATTTTCTTTTTGATGCCTTTTCTAACCAAAATGATTTTTTGATGTTTTGTCAAATGCTTTTATTTGTTAATTCCCTCGAAATGATTTCAAAACTATATTCATAAAAAATAAATGTAGTATTTAGTAAACAAGTCTGAGAAAAAGACAAAAAACAGAATTTGAAAGAAAATGAATGTTTTATTGATATGCCTCTGAATGGGCGAAAGTACAAGATGCAATTCCATAAAATAGGTAATTACAGAAATTTTCAAAACTGCAAATGGAAATGAAAATGATAATTGATACTGCTATTTTTCTAATATACTTGTAATAGCGCCTGTCTCCTTTGCTTCTGAGTCGTATGATTTAGATCCATCTCTCCCTTCGTGGCCCGTAGTCGCAGTTCTTAGATCGCAATCTTTTTGTTCTTTATTTCTTTGTAATGGTCCCTAATTTTTGCCTAGATCTCCCTTTCAGATTTTCAATCCATCGGGATTGTTTTTTTTGTATGTCCCTATTTTTTTCCTGGATCGCCCTTTAGGGTTTTCCATCCACCGGGACGCTCCTTTTTTCCTAAGTCGCCCGTTTAGGGTTCAAGCTTAGCGAGCCTTTTATACATAGTATTTTTTTGACTGTGTCTGAATTTTCTGGATGCAGTAGTTCTTCCCCGTCCATTGTTGTGAGGATGAGACCACCACCGGAGAATGATGTTTTGACAATGTACGGACCTTCGTAGTTGGGTGTCCATTTACCACGTGAATCGAGGAGAGGTGGCAGAATCTTCTCGAGTACTAGACCATGTTATAGTTCGTCTTGTGCAGTACACTGTTACTCAGAAAGAATTTTGAGGCTAATTTTTGTAGAGTTCGTTTGTCAATGATAGAGGCATTTTCTGGATATTCTTGCTTTTCGAGGTATTTCTCGATGTCGTAAAACCAAGGCTTGGCATCCGGACCTTCTTCAATAGCAAGGCAATGTGCGGGCTCTTCAAAGTGTCTGATTATGATGCATGGTTCATGGTTTGGCCAAGTTACTTTGAACATAGATGATAGAGTTTCCAGAGCGTCTGCCATTTGATTTTCTTCTCGTGGGGTGTGACTGAAAGTGATCTCCGTGAATTCCGCAGCCAACTTTAAAACATGATCCCGATATGGAATCAGTTTTGAATGTTTAGTATCTCATTTGCCATTGACTTGGTATAAGGCTAGTGCAGAGTCTCCAAATACTTCGAGGTGCTTTATTTTCATATCAATGGCAACTTCCAGTCCTAGTATACAGGCTTCATACTCAGCGACATTGTTGATATAGTAAAAACACAATCTTGCGGTATAGGGCTTGTGATAATTCTTTGGAGAAGTCAAGACTGCCCCTATACCATGCCCCAGTGCATTTGAAGCCCCGTCGAACATGAGTGTCCAACGTGCTTGTGGCTCGGTTCCTTTGCAGGTCCTGGTATTTCATAGTCACCTATAACCATGACGTCTTCGTCTAGAAAATCAAACTTCATAGGTTAATATTCCGGCAGCGGTTGGTGAGCTAGATGATCAGCTAGTATACTACCCTTGATGGCCTTTTGAGTGACATATTGGATGTCGTATTCTGATAGTAACATCTGCCATTGGGCGATTCTTCCTGTAAGAGCCGGTTTTTTGAACACGTATTTTAGAGGGTCCATTCTTGCTATTAACCATGTAGTACGGGTTAACATATATTGCCTCAACCTCTTAGTAGCCCAAACCAAAGCACAACAAGTTTTCTCGAGGAGCGAATATTTGGTTTCGCATTCAGTAAATTTCTTGCTGAGGTAGTAAATTGCATGCTTCTTTCTTTCTATTTCGTCCTACTGTCCCAAAACACAACCCATTGATCCTTCGAGTACTGTAAGATACATGATGAGTGGTCTTTCGGGAACTGGTGGTATTAAGATCGGTGGCTCTTGTAGATACTACTTTATTGTCTCGAAGGCTGTTTGGCAATCATCATTCCATACTACCATCTGATCTTTTCGTAATAACTTGAATATTGGCTCACACGTGGCTGTTAGATGTGATATGAACCTTGAGATGTAATTCAATCGCCCTAAGAAACCACGAACTTCTTTTTTTGTCCTTGGTGTTGGCATCCCTTGTATAGCTTTTACTGTGTCGGGGTCTACCTCGATACCACGTTGACTTACAATGAAACCCAGCAACTTGCCTGATCTGACGCCAAATGTACATTTATTCGGATTTAACCTTAGTCTGAACTTGCGCAGCCGTTCGAATAACTTTTGTGAATGTATGATGTGTTCCTCCTCCGTATGGGATTTGGCGATCATATCATTTATGTACACTTAAACCTCTTTGTGAATCATATCATGGAATAGTGTGACCATGGCCCTTTGATACGTTGCTCCTGCATTTTTGAGACCGAATGGCATAACTTTGTAGCAGAAAGTTCCCCAAGGTGTCATGAAAGTGGTCTTTTCCATGTCTTCGAGTGCCATTTTGATTTGATTATAGCCTGAGAAACCATCCATGAACAAAAATACTGAGGCTTGAGCCGTGTTGTCTACCAAAACATCTATGTGAGGTAATTGGAAGTCGTCTTTGGGACTTGCTTTGTTCAGATCTCGATAATCCACACACATGTGTACCTTTCCATCTTTCTTGGGTACTGGCACAATATTAGCTATCCACAGAAGACAATCTACCACTGCTAAGAACCCTGCGTCGAACTATTTAAGCACCTCTTCTTTGATTTTTCTAGACATATCTGGACGAGTTCTCCTAAGCTTCTGTCTGACTGGTGAACAACCTTCTTTGAAGGGTAGCCTGTGCACCAAAATGTATGTATCTAATCCTGGCATGTCCCTGTAGGACCAGGCGAATATATCCATATACTCATGCAATATCTTGATCAACCTTTCTTTGACGCTCTGCTCTAACATTGCCCCTAGCTTGATTTCTTTCGGATCTTCCCTTGTGCCTAGATTAATGGTCTTAGTAGCCTCTTGATAAGGTTGTATGTTGTCGGCCTTCATTCTATTTCCCTTGCCATTTCCTCAAAAAGTTCAAGATCTTCATCATCTTCCTCTTCGACTTGGTTGACAGGAGTATCAAAATTATATCGGGTTACAACAGTAACATTATCGGTGGTGTTGGGCATGGATCTGCACATTTACCATGTTTTGGTGCAGATTTTAATATATGAATTTTGAAAATGCATATGCAGATAAAGTATTGCCATTTTAGATTAAAAGATAAATGCAAGAGAAAGACAAAGATCTTAATTGAAAACAAAATATAACTTTTATTAATTGTGAATATTGTCTGAAACAAAACAGGGGAACCCTTACAAGCAACCCATATGCCTCGGGCTTGACATAGGTTCTTTCAAAAACAAGATCAATTACTTAGGAAATAAAAATATCTCGGGAATCTCCATGGTTGTCCAATGTGATACGGTGGGAGAACTGACTTGAGGTTTTGCGTTTGTTTTTGCAAATGTTTCGGTTGAGCAAGAGTCGCCACCAACTTTTTATTTTATCCTAAGGAAAGGTTAAAAAGCACAGCAAAAACCTTTGAGATGTTTTCTTGGGTTCGGGGAGTAGATTATAGAAAGGGAAGGTATTATCACCCTTTCTATCCATGGTTATCCATGGGCTCTTAGTTACTTGCTTAGATCAACTTGCCTTTATTTTCAATTGTTTGAAATGGTGCTTTGTGTGTGGGTTTGAAAATGTTTTGAAAAGGGGCCATTTGTTGTGGCAACCTTTGTAATGATCCATGTTGGGATGTATACAAAAGTGTATGTCTTTTGAAAAGTTTTCAATGTTTTTGAAAGTTGTTTTGAAAATGTGTTGTGATGTGTGTTTTGAAAAATAGGCAAGTGTTTTTGTTTGGCAAGTTGACAAGTAACCAAGAGTTTGTCTACTCTAAATTTCTCAAAGATTTTTGCTATGTTTTAACCCTTTTAACAATTTTTTTCCACCATTGTATTTGGTGGACAATCTTGTGTTAGGATGTGAACGGGACGGGCGCGGGTCATCGTTTAGACCATGATTGCAATGGTGCCAAGTATCTTTGGGCAATTTCCTTTAAGGGACTTGATCATTTTTAGGCAACTTTTGAAAGCGTCATCGAGGGACTATGATCATTTGATTGTTTTGTTTTTGCCAAAGATACCTAACATGCAATATGGCCCATTGTTGAAGGCAACAAGTGGAATACCCTAGGGGTGCAAGTGTGATTAGTGTTGTCCATTTTCATGCTTGTTTATCTTGAATTTAGGTCAAACTATTTGTTATTTTTGATTTGCATACAAACCCTAATTCTAGCATGGCATAATTAGAAAGCTTTTAAATGCGAAAAATAAAAGGCCCTAAGTTATTACAACACAATATATGGGATGGGGGGTACAAATGTTCAAATGGGGATATTTTGACAAGAAAATAAATTCTAACTATTACATCCAAATTGAAATTCTACAAGGGATTTAATTGCGCAAGTATTAAATAAAATAAAAATAAATATGCAAAATGCAAAAATGGTTTTCATATGTATGTAAAAAAGTATTTATCATGTGTCAAATAAACAAAAATAAAAATGAATTAATTTTGGTATTTTTGGTATTTAGGGCAAAACCCTAATTTTATAAATAAAAAGTATTTATTATATAATATATGCAATATTTATTAATTATGTACAAAAAATAAATAAAAGAAGTTATTTTGTAAAAAAAAAGTATTTTTGAGGTCAAAATATTAATAAAAATAAAATGTATTAATTCTTTGTATTTTCCCTAAATATATTAATAAATATATATGTATTTACATTATTTATTAAATATATATTATATGTACAAAAGTAAAATATTTAATATTATTAAAAAAAAGTATATTTTATCTAAAATGTTTTCAAAGGTAAAATAAAATAAAAATCAGAAATAAAATATGTTTGTATTATTTTTTTTGTATTTTAAAATAAAAGTATCTATATTTATTTATTTACAAAACTAAATAAAGCCAAATAAATATGAAAATAAATGCAAAAAATATGGGAAAAATAATTTTAATATTTTTTATGCTTTGTCAAAAATAAATAAGTCAGAAACAAAAATCAAAAGTCAAAAATAATGAAAATAAAATGCAATGGGCCAAGGAGGTGCAAATGTGAAATCATGGTGTAAAAAGTAAAAACATCACAGGCCCAGCCCATGAAAGGTTGTCTTCAACCTCTGAACAACAAAACAGAGTAACACGTGATCCCTGCCATCTCCTGATTCCTGGACTTTTAGCACAAACTTATAACATGAAAGATGTTAAGCATCAAGCCACGATTCCATACATATAAAAAACTCAACTTAACTCTCAGAAATGAGAGAGAATTTCTCCATCCCTAATTCTTAACCTAAGTTTTTGTCAATATTCAGATTCAAAATACTCTTAGCATATGCAATATAAATGGAAAATGAAGATATGTATAGCTTCAGGGCCATGAGTAGAACGTTTTTCATTCATAAACCTAGAGCTAACTCTTCCTATATTAAGAGATAGGAATCCATGAACTTACCTGTTCAGCTTGGATCGTGTCTGGCAATGGAGGCACTTTCAAGGCAAGGTGAGGATTGGTACAGCTTGCTTGAAGTTCAGGGATAATATTCCAACCTTTAACTTGCTTTGAAACCAACTGAATCAAGCTATGGCAATCAACCTGCAAAACAGAAAAAGTGAAAATGGAAAATGGTGTTAGGGATGTTACAGGTCGTGTCCAATGCTTGGGACAACTTCAGTGGGTGGTAGGGAAAGTGTTTGCATAGATTTTAGCCAAAACGCACGAGGGGAAATGTTTATAGAAGGCAAGTTGCAGGGATGCCCTATTTTTGTGCAGTACAATGGTGTTTTGAGGTTTGATGAGGTTTGGAAGGTGTTTTGGTCGTGCCTTAGCTCAGTGATGTTGTTTGGGATGTGTCTAATAACTTTGCCTTATCTTGTGTTGGCAGAAATGAAAGTTGGTTTGTGCTATGCCAAGTTTCTTCACACTTAAGCAAGAAATGTCAACTTGGTTCTCTAGACTTGTACAGGCCCCTCAAGTATGCTACACACTTGAGCCTTGATCAGTGTGATATCTCCATGAATCTTGTGTCCAAAGATCTGCATTGTACCACTTGGATTGCAAATTTTACATAAAGTGCAACTTTACCAAAATGGATATATTGCTTTTTCTAATTATGGTTCAATCTTGTATGCAATGCTTAAACACACAAGATAAGACTTAAACATGAAGGATTGGCATTAAATTTATGAGTGTTAATGAGATAAAGGACCTGTAATCTAGCTTAGAGCATGCTGAGTTCAAAAATGCAAAGTTATGAACATGTAAATTGGCCATGAACAAAGTGAGTTTTGCCCATATTACCAAATTCGATTCTCCCTAACCACAAGGTTGTTTGATGAGTTCTTGGATATTTTGGAAAGCTTGGAATGTGTAATACAATCCATCTTTGTAATGAAAATTGAAATTCCAAGTGGAAGCATGTGAAAAGTAGCCATGAAGTTAGGCAAAAATCCTGCCTAAAATAGGTCAAAATTTTTCTAAGTTAAGAATGTTTTGCACCATTGTTCCAAAAATCATAACTTGAGCTACAAGCTTCTTTTGAGGAAACTTTGTGAATCAAAGTTGTATATTTTGAAATAGACTACAACTTTCATGTTTTGACTTTTCCTTGAATCCAAATGCATCTTGATGAAAAAGTGGGACAGAGTTAGGAAAAAATTAGGGATTTTCATAACTTAGAAAAATTCTAAGTTGTGAAAATTCTTCATTTCAAACCCTAATTTGTGATTTTTGATTTCTTGATGAACAAGTTTCATGTTTTGACATGTTTTGATGAAAAATGAATCTTGACACTTGATTTTGACCAAAAAGTCAAAGTTTGACTTTTCAGTATACAGTCAAAAATTGATCAATTGACTGGAAAATTCATCTGTCAATCTTGTGCATTTGGGATCTTTTGAACTTGTTGAACATGTCAAGACAATTCCATTGAGTCCTTGAGTCCATATGTGAGCTTGGTTTGCCATTGGCTAGGTCAAACAGTCAAAAATTGCCTTTGTGCAGTCAAAACCCTAAAAATGACCATTTTGCCCTTTTGGTGATCTGATCAAATTTCTTGTGGAATTGTGACCCAAACTTGATCAAATGGTCCATATGAGTTCATAATGTTGATGTGGGTCAAATTTCATGAGGTTTGACTGTCAATTAACCATAGTTGACTTTTTCCCCAATATAGCTGATTTCTAGGTCAATTGTCCAATTGACTGGGCAAAGTTTGGAATCAAGACTTGAAACTTGGTATGGCTAAACTTGGGAGTCCAACATGAAGCATGAAAGTCATCTTAGGAATTTTAGGTCAAAACATCTTTGTGCAAACACAAGCCCTAATTTGGGTCAACAGTGCAAGGAGAAGTCTTGAGCAGAGGAAACCCTAGCTGGATCTTGAACTCCAAGGGTCTTGTGATGAGAAAATATTGAGGAAATGGGAGGGAAAATTTTGGGGTACAACATCCAACCCTTAAGTTCTTCTCCTAGGGCGCATTCTCGGATGAAGTCAGTTGCCTTTTTGGTGTTGACTTTTCTGGATATCACCGCCATGTGTCCGCCCTGCTCCATTCCTTTGTTTACAAATGCCTCTTGGATCGGAGGAAACCGTGCTTTACCCTTCATAGTAGCTTTAGATGATTCATATCCCAAACCGAAGTGATTCTTCTTCTCGAGAATTTTTGGGAGCTTTCCCCAACTTTTAGAGGCATCACATTCCATGGTTGTTTGCAAATCTCTCCACGAGGTTACTTTAGGCTTATTACTTTTCTCGACTAGTAAAGTCACCATTAAAGTAATTTGTAAGGCTTGGAACGGGGTAGGTATACAGTCTTCATTGACACTGATATATCTATATGATTCTATGTGGCTTACAAAGATGTCTTCCTCACCGTCGATTATGATCAATTTCCCTTCCACTAAGAACTTCAACTTTTGATGTAAGGTTGAAGTGACTGCCCCTGCTGAGTGAATCCAAGGTCTTCCCAGTAAATAAGTGTATGTCGGTTCTATATCCATGACCTGGAAAGTGATATTGAAGATATGGGGCCCAATTTTAACTGGGAGGTCAACCTCTCCCAATACCGAGCTTCGAGAACCGTCAAATGCTTTCACTATTGTAGAGCTTGGCCTCATCATGATGTCATCTATCATTACTTCAACAGACTTGATTTTGGCAATATGTTGAGGGCAGAGTCGGTATTAGTGAGGACCCTGGATAAGCTGGTAGTACTTATTTACATAGATATATGGAGTGCCTTGTTGTGAGCTTGGCCTTGTGGCGTCAATTCACTGTTACTAAAACCCAGGTATGATCCGGATGTTAGATTTGCTACAACATTGTCAAATTGATTTGCAGAAATTTCTTCCGCAATGTGAGCTAAACTCAGTACCTTCATTAAAGAGTCTCGGTGCGCTTCAGAGTTGATGAGTAGTAGGAGTATGGAGATTTTAGCTGGAGTTTGGTGAAGTTGATCCACCACCATGTAGTCACTTCTCTTGATTATTTTCAGAAACTCATCTGCCTCTTGATCAATAAAGTTTTTGCTTGGAGGTTATTTTTCTTGACTTGTTTCTACCATAGCTTTTCCCTTGTCCTTTGTTGGGGTCTCATCTTTCAACTTTGATGGTTCAGCTCCAAATATTCGACCACTTTGGGTCATATCCCTTGTCCCTGCTATATTTGAAATTGCAGGTCCGTGACTTGCCGATGGCTCATTTTCTTGTTTTACTCTTTTAATGTTCCCAGCTGAGTCATAACTCCATGGCACTGCTTTGTTACTTTCATAAGGGATAGGTGACGGTCTCTTAATTATCATCGTAGCCTTTGGAAACGCTGATATTAAGAGAGCCTTCCTCGGTGCCGTTCATATGGTTTCTGATGATTCTTCCCTCGGGGTCACCAGAGTCTTTTTATTAAGGTCTGAGCCTTGGAAAGGGATTACCAATGGCTTCTTTCCTTCAATCGCTGCTACATATTTTTCTTCTGGGTATGGTCCAAATTGTACTATCCCTGATCCACTAGCTTTTGTAGCATTCTTTCAAAGGCTTCATTATGTTCCAACAGGAACCCCCATTCGAACAGATATTCCTTCAGTAAGTTGATTGGGGTTTTTGCTTGTCTGGTTGCCCAAAAGTCAGTGACTATTTCAATCGCATTTATTGTCGACCCGCCATGCGGAGGCATAGGTTTTGATTTGATTTTAGGTTTCTCAAAAGTGATGTCTTGAGATTCTAACAAATCTTGCACTTTATGTTTACCCAGCATTATTCCATGGTGTGCCCTGGAGAGTTAGCATGGTATTCGCATCTGGAGTCAGCATTATACCTTCGTGGGAGTGGCCCGACTGGAGGATCTAGAGGCTTGATTTCCACCAAGGATGCCTTAACCAAGTGTTGTAATAACTGGCTATGGGGCATGGGAGTGGATCAAAATTTCTTTGTGGCTTTCTGCCTTGCTGTTGCCCTTGTGGGATCATCAGTGGTTGTTGTGCCCTGGGTTGTGAGGCTACAACATTAATTTCTCCCTCCTTTCTTTTTGGGAAACTTGAAGCCGTCCTTTTTGAATTATAGGGAGCATTTGATGGTCCCCCTAGTATCTTCCCACTCTTTATTCCAGTCTCAATCCTTTCTCCGATAGTCATTAGATTTGCGAATCCCGAAGAGATACTTCTAACCATCTTCTCATAATACAGCCCTTGCAAGGTTCCCATGAACATGTCTACTAACTCCTTTTCCAACAGCAGGGGTTGCACACGGGATGCCATCTCTCTCCATCTCTGAGCATACTCTTTAAAGGACTCTTCTTTTTTCTGAGGTAGATTATCGAGTTGCATGCAGGTATGTGCCATGTCCAGGTTATATTTGTAATGATTTAAGAAAGCATTAGAAATATATGCTCGTGTGTGAATGTGTACTCTCTCCAATTGCATATAACAGTCTAAAGATGCCCCACTCAGGCTATCTTGAAAACAATGAATCATCAGCTTCTAATTGTGGGCATGGGCATGCATCTTCCTGCAATTCATACACAAATGATTTCTTGGACAGGTGAGTCCCTTGTATTTCCCAAAGTCGGGCACTTTGAACTTTGCCAGAATTACCACATCAGAAACTAGGCCCATCTCAAGGGCATCTACCTCGAAGGCGTCAAAACCTTCCACAACTTTCAATCTTTCTTCCAGAGCCTTGTATTGATTCATTACTAGTGGGTTATCAATAGCATGAGTAACAATTGTCTTTAAGGGTTCCTGATTGACATCCTCTAGGTTATGGTCTCCATACTGCAGGTCTAAGTAGTTATCTGCATTATTAATCAGAATTTGTAGGGTATGTGATGCCCCTACTTTTGATGGCGGTGGGACAAACCCTTCAGTCTCAACTTCTTGTTGGGCCATGACGGACTTTCAGAGTCCTGCTTCTTGCTCTTTTCTTAGTTGGTGACCGCTTGATGCACCAATAGTTTGGGCTACTTCTTCGAAATCTACCCTGGGAATCTGATCTTGTCAGTTGATGATATTCTTTAAAGCGAGGAGAACTTGACTCAGATCTCCTTTCATCGAACTCACATCACCTTTGACTTGGTCTAGATCTTCCTTGAATGCAGCCTGGTTTTCCTCGATCTGTTCCATTGTTTGTTGTTGGTAGGCCCTTGTTTGATATGGAGGCCAAGGAGGTGGTGATCTTTTTTTACCAATGGTTTAACTAGAGAGATTTTGAAAATTCTAAATGAGCTTTGATATGATATGCAGGTGTTTATGAATGCATGCATGCGAATGAATATGTATGAACATGAAAGGGGTTAAATGTCTTATTCACTTGGGTATATATATATTTATCTTTTGCTTCTTTTATCATTTTTGTTTGGTGAATATCTTGAAAATAGATACACAGTCGAGATACGGAAACAAAATGCCTTTATTGAAAGTAACATGATTCATATATTGAAAGATATTACAATCTTAAACCAAAACTTGTTTGCATGAAGTTAAGCAAAGGGAAACCCATATTCTAGGTACGCTTGCGGGTGTATACTCTGAAATCATCGACCATTGCTCAATAAAGCTTGAGAAAGTCTTCAACGTTCTTAAGATCAAGGGTATCTCCACAGATGCGAGCGAACATCTTCAGAGCTCTTTCGTATAGTTTCCCTTTTGCGGCTTTAATTTCAAGCATGTCTGGCGCATTGACGCGGACAAGTTTTTTCCTTTGGTATCCATTTTCAAAGATAATCACCAAAATCTTGATTTTTTTTTACCCTGTGAATAAGACAAATTACAGAAACAGATGATGAATATATGAAATGTATGAATGCATAGATGTAGGGTTTAGTGACAGGATTTTGTGATAGGTACCCTTATAAGGTAGGCTTCTAATTTTGACCTAAGGTTAATCTACCCTTACAAAAGGTAGTTTCCTTCAGGGTATCATGAATAACACCAGAGGGAAAAGGCACAAGGACCTTCCTTAGGTGGAGCCTCTTTATGGACCGAGACTTTCGTCTCAAAGTCGTGAAAGGTCTCGTCATGAGATTTTGGTTAAGTTGTTACAAAGAGTCATGGGTGACATTCCAAAGTCCTGCTCATCAAAAGGATATCTCTCGATAAGTATTCCTTTTTCGGAATTCCACCGACTCTAGGCGAAGTCGTCACATAAACTCACAGAGATGATGTATCCCCTAAGTTAATAGACAAACTTTCTTGCTAAGGGTTATTTGAGAATTTTTTTAAATAAAAGTCCCACCATGAAGTAAATATATAATGATAAACAATATACAAGAATAAATGCAATAAATAAATAAAGCAAATAAGTAAATAAAAAAATAAAAACCCAAAATAATCTAAAACCTAAGGTTGAGATCCCCAGCAGAGCCGCCAGCTGTTGCGACTGGTTTTTAAATCAGAGTCGCCACTACTAGTTTTTATCCTAAGGAAGGGCATCTAATAGGAAACCCTAAATTGTCAAACAGAGATTCTAAGATTCGGACCTCATTAGACGAAAGGAATGTGTTAGGCACCTTTCATCTACATTATTCTTAAGTATACTAGGTTTTAGGTTTAGGTTCGGGTAAAATAGGGTTTTAAATTTTAATAGGGAACTCGCCACAATTTTAGTCGTATGCCTATGTATTCTCTTATGAGGAATCAGAGTCCCAATTCGTAGTTCATATGGGTTTGTTTTTTTTAGGGGTTGCAAATGTATTTTGAATCGCCTCGCATTTTGATCGGTTGTAGAGATTGCGGAGATTTGGACTAAATGCACGATTAGTTAAAATTCATTTGGAACCCTTTTGCAAAAGTAGTTTGTTTAGCTTAGTTTATTGTGAAAAATAGTTTGAGGTTTGTTAATATTTTTTATCTTATTAATTGCAAAAATTCTTGATTAATGCATGATAAAGAAAATATTTTAATGCAATATATAAAATAATATACATGAGTTTTCAATAAAAAAATTATTTATTTTAAATGATAATAATAATAATTAATATTAATAATAATTATTATTATTGTAAATAAATAGAAATGAAAATAAAATAATAATAATAATTATAAATAAAAATAGATATATAAAAAATGAATTATAAAAAAGATAGAAAATAATTAGTTAATATCCAGGGGGTGTAGTTTATGCTAGTAAGTAAAAATAGGGGGTGTTAACAGGAGGTTGGGCTAGGCCCAATATGCAGTTCTCGGAAGGGGGTGTATTGTTGTTTGGGGTTTAGTAAGACTAGCAGAAGGGTGGTGTGGAAATTAATTGGGCCTGGCCCATTAGACGCTGCAACAGGCCGGTTTGATTGTGTGTGGCGAGGGAGTATAGCGTTATGGTGGGACTTGGCCTACGGTCGTCTGATGCAGATCTCGCGGATGACGTTAAGGGAACATGATTATTATTATGGGTGCGGTGTATATGATTGAATGTAATATACATTTGTTCAACATTTCAATTTCATTTTTTAACACATCATTTACAGTACCCTTCTCTTTCCTCTCTTTCGGTTGCCTCTAACCCTAAAATTCACCCCCACCGCGGCGGCTTCCTAAACATAACCCAACCCTTCTATCAACCATCCCTAAGAACAATAACAACACAAGAAAAAAATGCTAAGTTTACTTTACCCTTCTCGCAATATCGTCCTCTGTTCTTTCTTTATGATTCGTGCTAATCCCTCTCCTTCCACTTGTTTGCAGTTTCTGGCTTCGCAATGGTGATGGTGAACGGTGTAGTGGCGGCGGATCAATGACGATTAGGATTTCAGATATTGAAACCCTAACCGTCCCCCTTTGCGTCTTCTTCAACGACCAGATAGGTTTCTTCTTCAACCTTTGTTCTTCCTATTTTCTTCGAAATTCTATCTTTTTTTTCTTTTGTCTTCAAGCTTCGTATTTATAGGGTTAGATTAGGGTTTTGGATTATAATTTGGGCTTGCTTAGATTTAGGGGTCGTAGAATAATTAGGGATTCGAATTTGTATTATTGACTCAATCTTCTGTAATTTGCAATATATTTAATTTCGTACATCTTGGTTTGATTATGTATTGTAGATTAGATTTGGTAATGAAGATTTGTTCTGCAGAAAATATTATGTTTTGAGATTTGATTCAATATTAGTTTTAGTTTTTGCACTGTAAAAGAATCTGGGCTTGGATTGATTTTGATTTGTAATAATTTCTACAGTAAATGTTTATGCCAGAAACATGCGTTAATTGGGTTTGATTGGTACAACATGTGTTTATGCAATATTTGGGCTTCATGTTATTTTTTGGTCCAGCAGCAATAAACGAAATTAGGCCTTTAATAAAAATATCAATCCAACAGAACTTCCAGAACAAAAAAAAAATCCCTAATGTTTAATACAACACTTTTTACTGGAATATTATTATGAAAGTTTTCTTAATAAAATAAAAAGTTTAATTAGTGCCAATAGAGAAATATGACGTCCTTTTAATAAAAAAAATTCAGTGAAATAATAGCATTAAAAGTTTCAATAACACTAATGTTTTTTTCTCTATAACAAAACGTCAAATGGGCTACTAAGACCCAATGGATTTGTAATTTCATAATCACCCTCCCTCCTTTCTATTTGTAATACGGTGGGAGAACTGACTTGGTTGTTTTGCGTTTGATCGTAATTGTTGTGGATAGCAAGAGTCGCCACCGACTTTTCTTTTATCCAATAAGGAAAGGGTGAAAAGAACATGAAAGACCTTTGAGATATTTTCTTGAGTTCGGGGGGTAAGTTATGAAAAGGGAAATTATTAGCACCCTTTTCATCCATAGTTATCTATGGGCTCTTAGTTTCTTGCTAGATCACTTGAAAATTGCTTTGTTTGAAATGTGTTGGTGGTGGGTTTTTAAAGTTTTTTTGAAAAGCATATTTGTTTAGGCAAACTTTGTAATGATTCTCGTCTCTATAAGAATGCATACAAAATGTTGGACTTTTGAAAATATTTCATGTTTTGAAAGTGTTTGGTGTGTTCAAAAAGATGTTTGTTTTTTTGAAGATGGATTGTGAGCAAGCAACTAAGAACGTTCTACCTACTCAAAAGTATTTTGTTCATTTCTCTCTTCCTTTGATATTGTTATCTCACCATTGATTGGTAAGTAACCCTATCTTTGGGGGAATGGGTCGTCGTATAGTCATGGATAGAAATGTTGTGAGATATCTTAGCATTTCTCTTAAGGGACTAAGATCATTTGTAAGGCACCATTCGTAGCGTCATCGAGGGACTATGATCTTGTATTTTTTATTTATTTTGGCTAAGATGTCTCACATGCATATCATGACTATTTTCTCAAGGCAACAAGTGGAGTTAACCCTAGATGTGCAAAGTGTGAAAGTGTTATTTTTCATGCATTATTTTTTCTTGAATTAGGGTTTTCTAGTGTTGATTTTATCTTTCCATACAAACTCTAATTTACTAGCATTTATATGAAAGCGATAAATTGCGAAAAGTAAATATCCTACGCTATTACATCATTTGGGGATGGGGTATACATATTTACAAATGGGGATTGCAAGAATTTAAATGCTAATTATCTATTACAACCATATTGAATATTTACAAGAATTAAATGTACAAGAATGAATGAATGTACAAGGATATAAATAGAATAGGAAAGTGATTTTGTTTTGGATTTTTGTTAAGAAAAATAGTTTTGACCTAATTAACTTAAAAGAAAATAATTAACTAAAATAAGAAAATTAAAATTAAGTTAATAAAAGAGATTAATTCATTAAAGAAAATAAGTTGTTTAGGGTTTTGTTTGTGAAAAAAGTTTTAATTAAATTAAACTAGTATACAAAGTTAATTAATTTAAAAGTCCTAAGTTCTAAATTAATTTTAGTTAAAATAAAATAAAATAAACTTAAGTCTAATTATCAATTTAATTAAGAAAAGAATTTGGCTAAAGGAATGTTTTTTTTTGTCTTTTTATCTAAAAGAAATTAAATGGAAAATATCCTAAATATCTAAATAATAAATATAAAATATTTTTGGTATTTTTTATTTAATAAAATGATGATAATAATAATAATAATAATAATAATAATAATAATAATAATAATAATAATAATAATAATAATAATAGAAAAAATAAAATAAAATAAAATATAACAATTAAAGTTAGGGGGTTAAAAAATAGAAATGGTGGTTAACAGTAGTAAAAGGGGTGCTAGGCCCAAACGTATTTTTTGTTCAAGTCAGAAAACAAAATAAAAACAAAATAAATGGGCTTGTGTCTAAAAACAAACAGGGGGTGAGAAGCCAAAAAATGCTCCAGGCCCAAAACAAATCCAGCGCCCTCCGGTGATCCAGTGTGGGCAGCCTTGAAGGGTGCATCATGAGGACATGCATGTGAGGTATTGGATTTAGTGGCTTGGCTGATCTGATGGTGATGGAGAAAGGCACATGGTACATGCACTATATTGGCTTGTATTGAACCTGAAATAAGAAAAATTGAAAAAACAAAAGGGTACCACTGGGGCTCGAACCCAGGTCCCTATAGTCACAGGCACGCGCTCTTACCATTGGGGTGGCTATACATCCCGTTTATTAATACAAAACCATAAATATATATTTGAAACACATTCCTAGGCTTGTATCATCTTCAACCTCGCGCTAGACCATTCAACATCATTTATTAAAATTGCTATCTCTCTCATTTCTCAACCATTTTCAAAAGTATAAACATGAAAGTTGCTGGAAAATTCATCACGAATCCAACCATGTAAATAACTTAAGCTAACACTCAAAAATGAACATGAATTTTAAATGGTACCAAATTCTGACCTAATTTTTTCAGATATTCAAACTTAAAATTCTCTAAGCTCAAGCAATATAAATGAAAACTATGG
Organism: Vicia faba; assembly: GCA_948472305.1. Classification (NCBI taxonomy): domain Eukaryota; kingdom Viridiplantae; phylum Streptophyta; class Magnoliopsida; order Fabales; family Fabaceae; genus Vicia; species Vicia faba. The sequence goes on along the minus strand of OX451741.1, from coordinate 971,190,502 downwards.
ACATGGTTAGCTTCAGGGCAATGATATCTACATTTTTCATTCACAAATTAACCATTAATTATGTTTGTATGAGGAGTTCAAAGTTGATAAAACTTACCTCAAAACTGGAAATCGTGTAGGGAGTTTGAGCAACTTTCAAGGAGTTGTGATTATCAGGTTAGCTTTCTCAAGTTCCAGGAAGCTAATGCAATGCTTACCTTAAGTTATGGATGGCTGGAATGGTCTGGAGAAGTCAAGATGCAATGCCCTATTTTTGAAAATGGAGGTTAGTGAAGATGGTGTTACCGTTTGAAAACAGGGGTTGGATAGCTTCTATATGTGTATTAGAAGCTTTGTGGATGGTTTGGCCAAGAAACGCACAAAGAGATTTGGAGATTGGATTCAAAAATCAGAAATGATAAGTTTTTGTGCTTGTGTTGCAATTTCTGGTTTTGGTGAGTTTGGGGGAGTTTTAGGGCTTGTAAAATCCTATGTTAGCTCATAAATAGTGTCTCTATTTATAAGCAAAAGTTTTGGAGTGCTCAAGTTGATCTGAATTTAAAATCCATGTTTAAACTCAACATTTGATTTTCTTGACAAAACAAGTTTCCATGCCTTGTACTTTTGTTCATGGAGTTGTTAACCACTTTAAACACAATGCCTCTAACTTTGTAGATGGAGTGAAATCAGAGCAAATAAGTTAGGAGCTCAAGAAGCTGACTTTGTGCATAAAGCTTGCTTTACAAGAATGGATATGTTATTTTCTTCCCAAAATGACTAATTGATTTGGATAAAGTTTGAATAAATTGGATAATGTCTCAACCAGTTGTGTAAACCATTAATTATGGAGTTAAACACAAGTTTAAGGCCTGCAAAGCAAAGATTATGCAGCATGGGCTTGAGATTTGAGTTCTTGCACATCACAAAATGACCTATAATTTAAGAATGAAACCCTAACTTCATCTCTTCGATTCTCTTAGCTCAAGCATGATCTCAATGAGTTATTGGACATTTTGGAAATATTTTTGACATCCCTTACAACCTTCATGTTGGACATTTTTTAAAATTCAATTTGGAACTAGGTGAAAAGCTTCCATGAAGTTAGGTCAAAAATCTGCCTAACTAGGGCAAAATTTCACTAAGTGTTTTTAATTTCATGAACATGTCTTTATGAATTAATAACTTGAGATCCAAGAATTTCTAGAAAAAGTACTGCCCTACAATGTTTTAGATCACATTGAGATCTACAACTTTCATGTTGGAAGTTTTCCTTGAATCATCTTGCGTCATTGTGAAAATTTGGCACAAAGTTATGAAAAAAAGCAAATTTTCCAACACTTCGAAAAATTTCTAAGTCTTGGAAATTTTGACTTTTCAAAATGAAATTTTACTTTTTGATTTATTTATGAACAAGCTTCATATTTTGACATGTCTTGATAAAATATGATTTTTTAAACTTGATTTTGATCAAAAAGTCAAAGTTTGACTTTTTAGTGTATCAGTTGACTTTTCATCAGTTGGCTGAATTTCAACTATCAATCAATTGATCTTTGGGGAATGTTTTAAGACATGCCATTAGGTAAAAATGATGCATTTTAATCCTTGATATCATGTCTCAAACCAATAAGTCATGTATTTGGTCAACAATCAAAAATTAAGCCTCTTCAGTCAAAACTCTAATTTTGATCATTTTGCCCTTTTGGTGATCTGATTAAATTTCTTGAGGAATTGTGATCCAAACTTGATCAATTGACATATATGAGTTCAGAATGTTGACATAGATCAAAAATTATGAAATTTGACTGTAAATTGACCACAGTTGACATTTTCCCCAATATAGTTGATTTTAGGTCAACTGATCAATTGACGGAGCAAAAATGTGATCCAAATCTTGAAACTTGACATGAGAAAACTTGGGAGTCCAAAATGATCCATGAAAGTCATATGAAGCATTAAAAGTCCAATTATCCTTGTACAAACTCAAACCCTAATTTTGAGTCATCAGTGCTCAAGGAAGTGTCTTGAGTTGATCAAACCTTGTGCAGTCTTGAATCAATGGAGATCTTGTGAAAGAATTCTTGAGAAATTGAGAGAGAAAATTTTGGGGTACAACACTATTTAATCCAAAATGAAATGGGCCCACTGATTTCTAATGGGCTCTTTAATTTGAAGTCGCACCCCCCTTTTTACTAACAACAATAATTCCTAAATGGGTTTTATCATAATTGAACTTAATAAATATTTGAAATAATCTTACATTTTCGGATTGCATGGTCCATTGGCCAACATGATTCGTAAATGGGCCTACGGATACATGGGTATTTCTGATTTAGAAAGCCCCGCTCTTCTGAAGTAATGTACACCCCCTGGTCGACTTAAATTTAATAATGGGCCATCAGATACCGTTGTACCATCCTTAATCAGAACATTATTTTTTCTGTTTAATCTTTAAAATATAACCGTCGAGGTAGGGAAATTTTGGGGTACGACACGTATCAGATGACACTAGATCATCTGAATTAGAGTCAGACTCAGAGGCAGAAGAGGTATTCTCTAACTTTTCTAGATCTCAATTAGAAGAAAGCCTGTCAGAAATTCTTGAAAGATATCAGCAACTTCGAGTCAAAAACAAGAACTTGAAAAAGGATCTAGTATTTGACTCTGAAGAAACTAAAAACAGAAAACTCTGAGCTAAAAGAAACAATTTCTAAACTCGAAAATGAAAATCATGTTATTAAAAATAAATTACAGAAAGATCAGAAAGATATTGTTTCATAAGTTTCTAATCATTCCGATAGAATCATAAAAGAATATGATCATAGATTTCAAAAATTTCTAGCTAAAAACATAGATAGGAGCAAGATGGCTTCAATGATTTATGGAGCTAGCAGAAATGGCAGAAAAGGTATAGGATATTAGAGTAAAGAATATCAACCAAAGAAAGTTGATAATATAGTCATAAAATACACACCTCTCTATTCACACTTCACCTATGGACATACACATGACATAAAGTATACTAGTAATGTTTTTTCTGCTAAACCAAAATTCAAACAGAATTTTGGTAACTCTAATAAACAAGGACCCAAAAAGATATTGGTACCTAAGGACAAAATTGTCTATGTTGTAGATGTCTTTAACAGCAAATTTGAAACACCAATTTTGATACCTGGACTCTGGATGCTCTTGACACATGACAGGAAGAAAACATATGTTCCAAAGTCTGGAGCTTAAATATGGAGGCTCTGTAGGTTTCGGAGGCAATTAGAAAGGAAAAAGTATTGGCTCTGGAACTATTGGTAGCGGTACACTCCCTCATATAACTAATGTTCTGTTATTAGATGGGTTAATGTATAATCTGTTATCCATAAGTCAATTAAGTGATAACGGTTATGATATAATCTTTATTCAAAATTCCTATAAAGTAATTAGTCAGAAAGATGGATCTATCCTTTTTAATGGAAAGATAAATAACAACATTTACAAAATAAAACTTTTTAAACTAAAAAGTCAGAACGTAAAATTTCTAATGTCTGTTAATGACGAGTAATGGGTCTGGCACAGAAGATTGGGGCATGTTAGCATGAGAAGAATATCTCAGATTAACAAACTTAATTTGGTCATAGGACTTCCTAGCCTAAAGTTCAGCTCAAATGCTCTGTGTGAAGCATGTCAAAAAGGAAAGTTTGCAAAACCTTCTTTCAAATTAAAAAATGTTGTTTCTACCTCTAGACAATTAGAACTTCTGCATATAGATCTATTTGGACCAGTGAAAACTGCATCATCAGTGGCAAGAAATATGGATTAGTGATCGTAGATGACTATAGCAGATGCACATGGGTAAATTTCTTAAGACACAAGGACGAGTCACACTCTGTGTTCATTACCTTTTGTAACCAAGTTCAAAATAAAAAAGATTTTAGAATTGTAAAGTCATAAGTGATCATGGTGGGGAATTTGAAAACAAAAAATTTGAAAACTTTTTTAATGACAATGGCATCTCTCATGATTTATCTTGTCCTAGAACTCCTCAGCAAAATGGAGTTGTAGAACGAAAGCATAGAACTTTACAAGAAATGGCCAGAACCATGATCAACGAGACTAACATTGCTAAGAACTTCTGGGCAGAAGAAATTAACACAGCGTGTTATATTCAAAATAGAATCTCCATAAGACCTATTCTGGATAAGACTCCATATGAACTATGGAAGAATAGAAAGCCAAACATCTCTTATTTCCATCCATTTGGATGTACTTGTTTTATTCTAAACACTAAAGAACATCTAAACAAGTTTGATTCTAAAGCACAAAAGTTACTCATGTTAGGATACTCTAAACGCTCAACAGGTTACAGAGTATATAACACAGTGTTGTACCCAAAAAATTTCCCTCCCATATCTCTCAAAACATTTCAAGAAAGATCCTCAAGTTGCTCAAGGGAGTCCAAGGGTTGGCCAGACAAGCTCTCTCTTAAGGAAGCCTACCTCAAATTAGGGTTTCATATTGCATCAAGATACTTGAGCCCAAGGGACCCCAAATTCTCACCAATGTCCTAATTGTCCTCAAGATCATCCATGTCAAGTTTCAAGCCCTACAGAGAAAGTTTGCTCAGTCAATTGCTCAAAGGCCTGAAAATCAATTGTGCTAGGGCAAAAGTCAAATATGGCCCACATACAGTCAAACTTCAAGATTTTTGGTCAACATACTCATTTTTAAGTATATTTCATCATTTGATAAAGGGTTGATCATGATTCATCAAGGGTTGCTCATAATTCCTCAAGAACCAAAAGTTGTTAATTAGGGTTTTGTAGGAAAAGTCAACTCAACTTTGACCAAGCATAACTTTCTCATACTTTATGCGAAATGACCCATCCAAAGCTCATTTTTAAGAGGATTCCATGCTCTATAATCCATATTCAGCTCCCAAGTTCAAAATATGCACTCACAAGAAGTTATGAATTTGGACATTATAGGTTATTTTGAAAAGTCAACAAAAACACCTTTTTTGTCAAAGCTTCATACATGAGCATGGAATACCAAATTGAGATGGGACTAAAAGGGTTGCTTAGAGGACATCTTAAGATTTCTAAAAAGTCCAATAACACCTCCAAAGAGTCAAATTTGACGAAGTTATGCATTGGTGAAGTTGACCTTTTTTGCAAAATTGCCAAAAGTCAACTATCCCTAAAACTTCAATTTTTGCCAAATGGGTCCAATCTTTTTCACTTGTTTTTAGTTGGTAACATGGTCCACGAGCCCTAGCCTTTTCTACTTGTCATTATCTTATTTTTATTATTTATTTTGATTTTTATTTAAATTAAATCATTTTAAATCAAAACAAATCATATAAAATCCAAAACATTGAAATTCAAAGATTTTTTACATGATTCAGGTCTTAATATCCAGCTAGCATCAAATCAAATTCGTGTAAATGCATGAGGTGAACAAAAAGATTGAATTAGGCCATTTTTGGAAAGATATTCAAGGTGTATCAAATCAAAATCAAACTCATTGATGGAGGAAGATTGTGATCATTCTTTCAACCCTAATTCACTTCTCAATACATAAGGAGTGTGTGCAGACCAAAAGAGGCTGGAGAAAGAGGCGTATGAACCAGAAGCAAAACTTGAAAAAACAAGAAAAAGTGGTGAATCGAATTCATACTTAGAGGCCAATTCAAGACTCTTGGACTATCCCAATTGGTTCCTGAGGTCATCAGCAAGCAAAAGCAATCAAACTCAAGCATTTCCAGGCCTTATATCGCACTGTAAGTCACCCACGGCATGGCTTCTTTTTTGAAATCGAATAGCATCATTCTTGTACTTGTAGCATAAAATAATTGTATATTATTGCTCACCATCCTATTTTCAAGCTTTATGTAATAGTCAATTGCATTTTCATGGCCTATATTGGATTTCACCATTATTAGGGTTTCGTGCTTCAAATTGGGATCTTGTTTACAGGCAAAGTTAGGCCATAAAAGGGCCACCGATAGACTCAGCAGGTCCAGACGAAGATGTCCATGGCCTTCGTTTTTATTTATCACACTTGTGTTGAGTTTTAAGATTTGCAGGACTTGTAGCTACGGACAAACATCCGTAGGTAAAAGTTTGGAATTTTTACCAACAAATCCAAGGAAGAAAAAGACCAGTTGGCAATCAACCATTGGGTTGTTCAAATTTTTGCACGCTGAATTGATATATGTGGCTTTTTAATATATAATTATTGTTTTGTGTTATTATAACAACTAATCATACTAGCTCAGCTGGTAGCCAGTCACTGGAACGTGCCTCAGGACCTGGGTTCGAATCCTAGGTCCCCCATTTTTCTCATATTATTTTCTTTCAGGCAATCTCATGCATACACAACACTAGGGACCACTGTGATACGGTGGGAGAAATGACTTAAGGTTTTGCATTTGTATTCGCAAATGTTTCGATTTAGCAAGAGTCGCCACCGACTTTTTGTTTTATCCAAAGGAAAGGTCAAAAAGCACAGGAAAGACCTTTGAGATGTTTTCTTGAGTTCGGGGGGTAGATTATGAAAAGGGAAGGTGCTAGCACCCTTTTCATCCATGGTTTTCCATGGGCTCTTAGTTACTTGTTTAGGTCACTTGCTTTGCTTTTCCAATTGTTTGAAATGGTGCTTTGTGTGGTTTTGAAAGTATTTTGAAAAGAGGCCATCGTTTTGGAAATCTTTGTAATGATTCTTGTTTGAAGAATGTATACAAAGATGTTTGTCTTTTGAAAAATGTTTCAATGTTTGAAAGTTTGTTTGGAAATGTTTTAAAATGTGTGTGATAGTTTGAAATTAGCAAGGATGGTTTGCAAGATATCAAGTAACTAGAAGCTTATCTACCTACTCAAAAGTCTTTCCTACATATTTTTAACCCTTTGACATTGTTGTTTTACCATTGTATTTGGTAAACAACCCTATCTTTGGATGTTAAACGGGACGGGCGTGGGTCATCGTATGACCATGATAACAATATTACCAAGTATCTTTAGCAAGATTTGAGGGACATAAGATCATTTGTTTTTAGGCAACATTTTGAAAGTGTCATCGAGGGACTATGATCTTTTTGTTTTGATTGATTTTGCCAAGATACCTAGCATGCATACCATGGCCATTTTAAGACAACAAAGTGGATGAAACCCTAGGGGTGCTTGTGTGCATTGTGTTGTCATTTTTCATGCATTTTTGTCTTGCATTTAGTCATGCTATTTGTTTGATTTTTGGTCTTTGCATACAAAACCCTAATTTACTATCATGGTATATGAAAGCGATAAAATGCGTAAAGTAAATATAAACTATTACAACATTATTATGGGGAGGGGGATACAAGTTTGAATAGGGGGTATTTGCACAAAAATAAAACCCTAATTTACTATTACAACCCAATTGAAATTATACAACAATAAATAAATGAACAATTATTTAAATGTACAATGAAATGTAAATATGCACAAATGTTTTTGTATTTATTTTATGTATGTAAAATAAATTTAGTTATATCCTAAAAATAAGAAAAATAAAAATGATTATTTTTGAAAGGGTGAAAACCCTAATTTTGTTTTAAAGAAAATATGCTTTATATTATTTATTTTTTATTCAAGAAAAATAATAATAATATGTACAAAAATATTAAAAATTAAAATGTGTGAGAAAATAATATTTTACATGTATAATATAATAAAATAAAATATTTAATATTTTTATATTAATTACAAGTTTATTTAAGAAAAATAAGTTATATTATTATTAATAAACTATTTTTATGCCCAAAAAAATAATGAAAATAATAAAATAAAATGCAAAAAAATAATGAAAATATTTTTGAGATTTTTATTTGTTTAGAAAAAATAAATAAAGTCAAAAAATATAAAAGAAATGAAAAATATACAAAAATATAGCAAATGGGCCAAGGGGGTGCAAAAAACAAAAGGGGGGTGTAGGAAGAAACAGGCCCAAGCACGCCAGGCCCATACACACTTCATCCCTGACCTTGAGACACCACGCGTGCGCCCTGTTCAGCTCAAACCTGTTCTCTCTATTGCTTGCATGAAATCAAAAATTTACAATATGAAAGTTATAACATTTTCAATCACGATTCCAAACATATCCATTTTGTGACCTAACTCTCAAAGGACAGAGAGAATTTTAATGGCCCTAAATTTTAACCTAAAATTTTTAGCATGTTCATCATCCAAATTCTCCTAGCTCAGTTAATATAAATAAGAACTATGCATATGTACAGCTCAAGCACATTAAAGACTACATTTTTGCTTCACAAACCTAAGCCTAAGGATGTCTAAATAGAGAGATAGAAACTTAGAAAATAACTTGTTCAGTTGAGTTTGGATAGAGCAATGTAGCAACTTTGAGTGAGGCTTGAAGTTCTTTTGAGCTTGCTTGAACTTCCCTCAACCTTTCCCAATGCTTAGCTTGCCTTGAACTTGCCTGAATGTCCCTGTAGAAGCCCACCTGCAAAGCTTCCAAATGAAAATGGTGAAGTGTGAAAATGAGGTTACAGTTGCTGGACAGGGGCTTGGATAGTTCAGATGTGTTGTAGGGAATGTGTTTGAAGTGATTCAAGACAAAACGCACGAGCCAATTTGGTTTTAGAAGTGGTTCTGCAGTTGATGCCCTGTTTGGGCAAGAACTTGTGATTTTGTGTTTTAGGGTGTTTGAGAGATTGGAAAATCGTGTTTTTGGCTTGAGACAATATGCTGAGCTTGTTTGAAATGATGCCAAGCTTTGGTTTTATCAGATGCACAAGTTATGGACTTTTTGCAAGCTTACTTGCTTTTGAAGCAAAAGTTGAGTTGACAAAGGCAAAGGTTGTACTTGCTAGCTTGAGGCCTGAGGAGAGTTGGTACAAATTGCCTGGTATGTGTGGACTTTGTTTGCAGCAAAAGGTTAGTTCCATGGCTCAAGATAAACAAAGTTGCTAAAAGTGAACTTTATCAAAGTAGCATTGTAACCTTTTTGCCATTTTTGGATTAAACCCTTGTACAAAGCTTCAAAGATCAAAACAATGCCATTGTCCAATGTATTTGCATTCAATTTTGGAGTGTAAAAAGTATTAGAACCTGTAATGCAAGTACAATCATGATTCAAACTAATTTGCAAGTTGTAACATGGTGCAAAATGCCTTGGACAAAAGTGAGAAATTGCTATTTTCTTTCCTTCAATTCTCCCTAACCACAAATGATCTTGGAGAGTTCTTGGACATTTTGGAAAGCTTGTAACATGCTCTATAATCCATTTTTGAAATGAATTTTGAGATTCCACTTGGAACTAGGTGAAAAGTTGCCATGAAGTTAGGTCAAAAATCTGCCTAAACTAGGGCAAAATTTCACTAAGTTAAAAGTTTCATGGACCCTTATTCACAAAATCATAACTTGAGATCCAAGCATCTTTTTGGATAACTTTGTGAATCAAATTTGTATATTTTGTGGAGGACAACAACTTTCATGTTGGAAGTTTTCTTTGAATCCAATTTCATCATGGTGAAAAAGTTGGGAAAGGTTGGGAAAAAATAAGAAATTTTCATAACTTAGAAAATTTCTAAGTTATGAATTTTTTCAAACTTAAACCCTAATTTCCAAAATTAGGTTTCTTGGTGAACAAGTTTCATGTTTTGACACATCTTGATGAAAAATGGCCCTTGGCACTTGATTTTGACCAAAAAGTCACAGTTTGACTTTTCAGTGTACAGTTGATTTTTGATCAGTTGACTGGAAAATTCATATGTCAATCCAATGTGTTGTACCCCAAAATTTGCCCTCCAATATTCTTCAAAGATTTGTCAAGATCAACCTTCAAATGCTTCAAGATTCCTCAAGGGTTGCACAATCCAATTACCTCCTAAGGCAGTCAAAATTAGGGTTTTGGTTCTTGCAAGGAAGTTGAGGTTTTCAAGGGCTCAATCAAGTCCCATATGCTCATACACATTGTCAAGCATCCATATGCCAAGTTTCAAGGCTCACAAGGTCAAGTTGCACAGTCAAAAGCCTCACTTGCTTCACAGTCAACTGTAGGGGTAAAATGGTCATTTGGCAGTCAAAAGTCAAAAATTTTGGTCAACATCTTATTTTGAAGCCACAATCATAATTTGATCAAGTCTTGATCATGATTCCACAAGAATGGCTCAAAAATCATCAAGATGCAAAAGTTTCCATTTTGGGACAACTGAAAAGTCAACTGTAACTTGACCAAGGCATAACTTTTTCATGGTTCATCAGAAAAATCCCATCCAATGATAATTTTGAAGGGGAGGACATTTACTACAACTCATCTTCACATTCCAAGTCCAAGAAATGCTCTCACAAAAAGTTATCAATTTCTACATTATAGGTCATTTTCAAAAGTCAACAAAAAGGCACTTTAAGTCAAAGACCATAACTTGAGATTGGTAAATCAAAATGACATGGGACCAAAGGCATTGGTTAGAGGACTTCAAGACCTCTTACTAGGACGTCAGCCTCTTGTACATAAACGCCTATTTACAGGCAAATCCAAAAATCAATACAAATTCACTTTTCCAGACAAATTGCCAATTATTTTTCCTTTTTCTGTTTTGTTTTGCGAAGAACGTCCAATGTTCATTTTTGATATATGCATTTGACACTAATTGCTAACTCATAAATATTTGCATACAAAACAAAGGACTAATTACAGGTGATATCAGAAACAGGGGCAATAATGAATTGTCCAAGCAATCTAGTTGCTCTGTCCACCAAGGTACCAAGGTAGGTTCAACTGAAGAATGTAACCAGGATACCTTCACTCCCCGTAGAGTAAGACAAGATTCAGCAATACTCTCTCCAAGCAGAGCTGGTCTCCCGTCAGCCCTAAAAAGGCACAGTATCTCCAGCAAGTCAGCAACACTCTCCCCAAGCAGAGTAGCCTACTGTCAGCCTTAAGGAAGTTGGGTATCCCCAGCAAATCTCAATATTCCCCAGCGGAGTATACAGATGTTCCTCTACAAGCATCCCTGGCAGTCTTAATCTAAGATTGTTCCCCGGCGGAATACAGACACCCAGTGGAGCCACTCCCCAGTACAGTCCAAAAGCTTCCCTAGGAGAGTTGAATCAATATCCCCAGTAGATTTTGGAAGCTTATCCCCTGCAGAGTACGAATGCATCTCCCCGGCTTTGTTCAAAGGTTATTCCCCACCAGAGCTTATAACTGGGTTATCCTCATCTAATTACCACGGAAAGATCGTCCTCGGAGAAGTTCTTCCTACCCCCCAGCGGAGTTCATCAAATTCCCCAACATAACATATCAACGGTATCCCCAGCGGAGTTATCATCAAATTCTCAATGAAATACCTCTTCCCCACAGAGTAATTCCCCGCAGAGTAATCTCTCCAACAAGTATATTCCTCAATGGAGTCATCTTCTCCTACCGGTTTATTCTTGCAACCATCATCCCCAGCGGAAACGAAGAACTCTACTCTTCAACATCAGCCCAGGATTCAACTTCCCGGCATTCGTCAAGGATTTATTTTCCTAGACGAAAATACATTCATAAACATCGCATCCTCATGCATTATAGCATGCATACGCATCATACAACACCGATCTCATTTATTTTTGAGAACATCATGACATCATGCATTTCATACATCATGACATTGCATATAACTGATGTTTTGCCTTTTCAGGAAAAAGGTCAATACAAAGATGATTACTATCAATTGTCGCAATTCCAGATTCGATACCTGTATCTAGCCAGGGCATATTTGTGAAAGATTAATTGTGGATTCGATACCTGTATCTAGCTAGGGCATATCTGCATGAAGAGTTTAGAGATTCGATACCTGTATCCAGCCAGGGCATATCTGTAGACGACCAATTCCAGATTCGATTCCTGTATCTAGCCAGGGCATATCTGTGAGTAACTGATTGTAGATTCGATTCCTGTATCCGGCCAGGGCATGTCTGCATGAAGAGTTTAGAGATTCGATTCCTGTATCCAGCCAGGGCATATCTGTAGACGACCAATTCCAGATTCGATTCCTGTATCCAGCCAGGGCATATCTGTGAGTAACTGATTGTAGATTCGACACCTGTATCTAGCCAGGGCATGTCTGCATGAAGAGTTTTAGAGATTCGATTCTTGTATCTAGCCAGGGCATATCTGTGAGTAACTGATTGTAGATTCGATTCCTGTATCCGGCCAGGGCATGTCTGCATGAAGAGTTTAAAGATTCGATTCCTGTATCCAGCCAGGGCATATCTGTAGACGACCAATTCCAGATTCGATTCCTGTATCTAGCCAGGGCATATCTGTGAGATTGTAGATTCGATACCTGTATCCAGCCAGGGCATGTCTGCATGAAGAGTTTATAGATTTGATTCATGTATCCAGCCAGGGCATATCTATAGACGACCAATTCCAGATTCGATTCCTGTATCTAGCCAGGGCATATCTGTGAGATTGTAGATTCGATACCTGTATCCAGCCAGGGCATGTCTGCATGAAGAGTTTAGAGATTTGATTCTTGTATCCAGCCAGGGGATATCTATAGACGACCAATTCCAGATTCGATTCATGTATCCAGCCAGGGCATATCTGTGAGTAACTGATTGTAGATTCGACACCTGTATCTAGCCAGGGCATGTCTGCATGAAGAGTTTAGAGATTCGATTCCTGTATCCAGCCAGGGCACGTCTGTAAGCAACCTTTTGAAGTTCCGGATTCGATTCTTGTATCTAGCCAGGGCATATCTGTGAATGATTGATTGTAGATTCGATACTTGTATCTAGCCAGGGCATGTATGCATGAAGAGTTTAGAGATTCGATTCCTGTATCCAGCCAGGGCATATCTATAGACGACCAATTCCAGATTCGATTCCTGTATCTAGCCAGGGCATATCTGTGAGATTGTAGATTCGATACCTGTATCCAGCCAGGGCATGTCTGCATGAAGAGTTTAGAGATTCGATTCCTGTATCCAGCCAGGGCATATCCATAGACGACCAATTCCAGATTCGATTCCTGTATCTAGCCAGGGCATATCTGTGAGATTGTAGATTCGATACCTGTATCCAGCCAGGGCATGTCTGCATGAAGAGTTTAGAGATTCGATTCTTGTATCCAGCCAGGGGATATCTATAGACGACCAATTCCAGATTCGATTCCTGTATCCAGCCAGGGCATATCTGTGAGTAACTGATTGTAGATTCGACACCTGTATCTAGCCAGGGCATGTCTGCATGAAGAGTTTAGAGATTCGATTCCTGTATCCAGCCAGGGCACATCTGTAAGCAACCTTTTGAAGTTCCGGATTCGATTCTTGTATCTAGCCAGGGCATATCCGTGAATGATCGATTGTAGATTCGATACCTGTATCTAGCCAGGGCATGTCTGCATGAAGAGTTTAGAGATTCGATTCCTATATCCAGCCGGGGCACGTCTGTAAGCAACCTTTTGAAGTTCCGGATTCGATTCCTGTATCCAGCCAGGGCATATCTGTAGACGACTAATCACGGATTCGACACCTGTATCTAGCCAGGGCATATCTGTGAGTGATTGATTCCAGATTCGATAGCTGTATCCAGCCAGGGCATGTCTGCATGAAGAGTTTAGAGATTCAATTCCTGTATCTAGCCAGGGCACATCTGTGAGCAATTGATCGTAGATTCGACACTTGTATCTAGCCAGGGAATATCTGCATGAAGAGTTCGAAGATCAACACCTGTAACAGGCCAGGAAATTATCTTTCTTTCTCAAGTACGCAAGTTCTCGCTAAGGAATCTCTTACGCGATTGACACCTTCCGATGGCATCTATAAGCCCATCTCCACAACTATCCATTACACTTCCAAATGGCATCAATAAGCCCATTCCCGACAAGGTTCTGTCACATCTCCAGATGGCATCTATAAGCCCATCCTCCTATCCACCATCTTTCCAAATGGCATCTGTAAGCCCATTCCCGACATCACACTGCTGATACTCCACTATGTGAGTGCAAATTTCTGGGCACTTTAGTGTTCAATCATCTTCCACCTTCGGATCACGAAAGGCACGCAAGCCAATCTACATCCTCAGGTTTAAGAAGATTGAACAGGGGAAACTGTTGTACCCCAAAATTTGCCCTCCCATATTCTTCAAAGATTTGTCAAGATCAACCTTCAAATGCTTCAAGATTCCTCAAGGGTTGCACAGTCCAATTACCTCCTAAGACAGTCAAAATTAGGGTTTTGGTTCTTGCAAGGAAGTTGAGGTTTTCAAGGGCTCAATCAAGTCCCATATGCTCATACACATTGTCAAGCATCCATATGCCAAGTTTCAAGGCTCACAAGGTCAAGTTGCACAGTCAAAAGCCTCATTTGCTTCACAGTCAACTGTAGGGGTAAAATGGTCATTTTGCAGTCAAAAGTCAAAATTTTTGGTCAACATCTTATTTTGAAGCCACAATCATCATTTGATCAAGTCTTGATCATGATTCCACAAGAATGGCTCCAAAATCATCAAGATGCAAAAGTTTCCATTTTGGGACAGTTGAAAAGTCAACTGTAACTTGACCAAGGCATAACTTTTTCATGGTTCATCAGAAAAATCCCATCCAGTGCTCATTTTGAAGGGGAGGACATTTACTACAACTCATCTTCACATTACAAGCCCAAGAAATTCTCTCACAAAAATTTATCAATTTCTACATTATAGGTCATTTTCAAAAGTCAACAAAAAGGCACTTTAAGTCAAAGACCATAACTTGAGATTGGTAAATCAAAATGACATGGGACCAAAGGCATTGGTTAGAGGACTTCAAGACCTTTCCAAAATGTCCAAGAACATGTCCATATGATCAAAATTGAGCAAGATATGCATTGGAGAAGTTGGGAAATTTTTGTGAAATGGAAAAAGTCAACTATCCTTAAAACTTCAATTTTTGGCAAAAGGGCCCACTTTCTTCCACTTGATTCAGCCTTGTCATGCCACCCACGTGTCCCATGATTAATTTCAAGACCAAACATTTATTTTTTTTCATTTTTATTTAATTTTTGTGGATTTAATTCATTTTAATCCATAATAAATCAAATAAAATCAAAAAAATTAAAGGAATGGTATCTTGTGGTTTGAATGGCTTTCATACAGCATATTCCAGTTGCCAAATTCGTGTAAGGCTATTGTGTGCACAAAATCATGGTTTTGAACCAAGCTTGGAAAGTTCTTTAATGGTGTTAAAGCAAAATCCAAAATCTTAATTGCAATGGATCCCAAGCTCATAATGTGACCTAATTCCCTTCATACATACATATGCAAGCCTTCCCAACCTCATTCACGACCTGAACATTGCACAAACGGCCATTACCATATTGAAAAAAGTCAAAGAAAGTTTGAAACTGAACTCCACCTTAGAGGCCCTTTAAAGGAGATTTAAAGCTTCAGACATATTGCTGGAAGCTTCAGGAGTGATTTGGGATCAAAACCACTTGCTAGAACTCAAGGAATCGTCCACCACAGTCCCACGGTTTGTCCATTTTTTTTAGAATCAAAATGCACGATTCATGAGCATTTGATGAGATTTAAGGCTTGTTTTGTATTGCTTGCATCCCTATAAAACTGTTGGTATTACTTAATTGAATTATTATGCAGTGAAACGAAAACCACCATTAACGAATTTTAGGTTTTCTAAGCTTGAAATTTGGGGATTTAGTAAACAGGAAAAATTGAACTTCATAACGCCCATGGTTGGATTCAGAGGATCAAGACGAGTTGAATGGACATGTCGCGCCCAATTTATATAGCATACAGCGTTATTCTCTATTTTCTCCTATTTCATTTTGTGGGGGTTAAAAACCCCCGCTAATTGCTTTTGTTTTTACAGGAAAAAGGTAGAAGATGATGACGTGCTGCTTTGTGTTTGGTCCATTCAAATAATTATGCGCGCGTTTTGCTTTCCAGCATAGGCATTGGTTTTCACATATTATGATTAATTGTTATTATTATATCAAATGCAATGCAGTGGCCTAGTGGTTGGTAAGGTGTTTGTTCATCATTGCGACCTGGGTTCGAATCCCAGGTCCCCCATAATTTCCATGTATTTTTTCTTCACGTAATTGTGTACAGGTTCCAAAAGAAGGTCCATCATGCACCTTGCCCATCCAGCATGCCAAGTGTCTCCAGGCAGCAATCCAAAGATCAGGAGAGAGGGAACACCATGCTCCCCAGTCAACTATGTCATGGACAATTGCAAAAGTTAAACGTGCTTAGCAACAAACTGGGCCTCAGATTTCTAAACAAACTTCCCATTCTGGCCCAAGCACCCCCCTGGGTTCTTATTTTCTTTTCCTTTTTTCTCTTTTTATTTTATTTTCTTTCATAATTTCCCTTTTTATTAATTATTAGTTTTATTAAGTATTTAATTAACCAATTAACATTTTTCACAATAAAACCAAAAAAAAACATTTTATTATTTATTAACTTATTTTGTAAATAAATTCTAATATTAATTAATTAGTTGTGTAATTAGAACAATTTTAACTTTTTTTAATAAGTAAAATTAATTTAGAATTAGGTCTTTCACTTTCAAATTTTAATTTCTTTTTTTTATTTCATTTCATTAAAAACATAAAAATACAAAAAAACAAAAAAAACATTTTTTCTTTAATTGAATAATTAATTAGTTAATTAGGTTTAATGTTTAATTTAATTCTAAAAAGGGTCAACACCCTAAGGACGTTCCCGATTAAATTTCTATTCGCGCGTATTTATTTCTTTTGATTATATTTATGTATCTGTACAGAGTATGTAATAGTTAATTAGGATTTTATCGCCTTATTTAAATTCTCGCACTTTATTTTCCAAAACGGGTTTTTGTTTTTGGCGATGTATAGACCCGCGCCTTGTAATAGCTAGATTTACATTTCTGCAATTTATTTTCCGCACTCCTAACTGTTAAAAAATGCATGAAAGAATGTATGAAAAATTAAACCAATCCGTAGCTCACAAATAACATGTACAAGATAACCTTAACTGAAAAACAACACACAAAGCACATGCCACTTCTAGGGTACGCCTCACTGGTTGCCTCGAAGGTGGTCATCAAGTATAGGGTGTCTTAGAGGTCGCCCTTCTGTCCAAAAGGTCCAGTTGTCTCGAAACGGTTGCCTCGGATAAAAAAGGATCTAGGACATTAGGGTTACTTCTAAGACGTCCTACCATTGCTTTGGTGACCACACTGTCCCTAATCATCGAATTGACCCGAATAACTCCAACGATGGTGCTACCTACCTCTCAATGGTGGGATAGTACTATCTAAAGGACTCTTACACAGCCTAATTCCTTAGGGTAGGTAGACTTCTCTTAAGTACTTGCTCTCTTCAAAACAAACAAAAACAACTTTTCGCACCTACACTTTCGAAAGTTTTCAAACAAATTTTTCATACACTCTTGAGGACAGATACAAGAGTTACTTAGAAATTTTTCAAACGAAACTTTTTCAAAACCCACACACACTTGAAAAGCAAACAAATTTTTGAAAACATAAGAGCAAGTACCTAAGAGCCCGTGGATAACCACGGATAGAAAGGGTGCTAACACCTTCCCTTTCTATAAATCTACCTCCCGAACCGAGAAACATTCTCGAATAAGGAATTTTGCTGTGCTTTTGTCCTTTCCATGTTGGAGAACATAAAAGGCGGTGGCGACTCTTGCTTACCGCGACATTTCGCGAACCAGCATTCTAAAACAGTCAGTTTTATTTCCATCGATCACAGAACTGGCGACTCTGCTGGGGATTCCATAAAAGTGAGGTGTACCTTAGGATTAGACCACTCTTGTTTTCAATTGCTTGCTTTGTTTGCTTTTATATTGTGGGCATGTCTCGGAGTTTCATAGATCCTAACCCAGATCTGGGGGATACCTTTTAGAAAGTAGCAACAAACTGTGAGGGAACTGTGCGGGGTATACCGACACGGTTGAAGCAGTTTGCTACGTTGATGTGGCACTTTGGTGAGTACCGGTAACCCTTGAGTCAAGTCAAGGAGAGTACGGGGCCGCCGCGTGGTGTCGTGAAGCATCAACTGACCTTAGGAACCTTACTTGACCATCCTGGCCTCTTTAGGGTAGTGAGATGACCGACTTTGGTGCAGTCCGAAGTTGGTAGATACTCGATACTACACTCATTGAGGGTTGTTTTCTTGGAATATTTTGATCGCCAGTCCAGTGGCTAAATCAAAACAATGAACACAGAAAACAACCCAATGATATTGAGATCCTTAGAACCCGGTTACTTTTGATAGGATAGGTTTTTAAGCCCACCAACTTCAAGAGGGTAGTACCCCAAACTTCATGCTGGCCTAAACTCTAAGGGCTGTCTGGTGTGACTTGTGTGCCTTGTCATGTTTGCTTCTTATGAATACTTGTGGTGTGTCCTTATCATAACATCATAGCATCATACAGCATCATATGCATCTACTAACCACTTCAAGGGTTCGAATCTTCATCTTTGTCCTTGTTTTGTAGGACATGGAATCTCTCCGTAGAAAGACAATTCAGATCAACCTTGTAAGGGTCCCTCCTCAGCTTAAGGAGCTTACATCCAGGATTCCCGAGAACTCTTCCTTCAGTGAAAGGCATGGTAGACTCATCAGCTTGGTTAACACCAACATTGAAGAAGATATGATAAAAGTGTTGTTCCAGTTCTTTGACCCTTTGCACCACTGTTTTACTTTCCCAGATTATCAATTGGTGCCTACTTTGGAAGAGTTTTCTCAGCTTTTGAAGATTCCTATCCTTAGTCAACTACCCTACAACGGTATGGAAAGGGAACCAAAACTTGAAGAGGTTGCTAAAGCATTATGCCTACAACCATCTGACATCAAGGGGCATTGGGAAACCAGAAGTGGTATCGAAGGATTCTTGGAAAAGTTCCTATTTGAGAAGGCCCAAGAATGTTGGAATTCCCTTGACCTACAAGCATTTGAAGAAGTTGTGGCACTCCTTGTCTATGGGTTGGTATTGTTCCCGAATCCAGATCAGCTTATAGATATCAATGCTGTCAAGATCTTCATGTCCAGGAATCCTATACCTACATTGCTTGGGGACATCCTTCACTCATGTTACACTCGAACCATGAGAAAAAGAGGTGTTCTCATGTGCTGCACTCCTCTCCTGGCAAGGTGGTTTATTTCGCACCTTCCACAATCAGTTTTGAAGAACGAGCAGGGTTTGAGATGGTCACAACGATTAATGACTCTTACACATGCTGATATACATTGGTGTTCTCGGTCCAGAGAAAATGTGACTATCATTGATCATTGCGGAGAGTTCTCTAATGTTCCTTTACTTGGAATTAGGGGGGGCATCACTTACAACCCATGTCTGGCTTTGAGACAGTTTGGATATGCTCTGAGGGATGGCCCTCATGACATGTTGATTCCTGACATAGTTTTTGACTTCGACAACGATGCACAAGGACTTTGCCAGAGATTCATCAGAGCTTGGAGGATGCCCAACAGGGTGGATAGTAAGACACTGGGGCACAAGAACTCCATTCCCCTTGAGCCTTATCTCAAGTGGGTACGAGCCCGCTCCCAGAAACTGGTGATGCCATATCCTCATGTTCTCCCCGTGATCAAAGAGCCAGTTTTGGAAGGAGAGGTGCCCTATACCATTCAACATCCTGACATGCCAACATCTTGGGAAGAAATGCAAAAGAGCTGGATCCAACTCAAGGAAGAACGGAATTCTCTTGAAACCAGTCTACATGCCAGTGAGAAGAAGGTCTTGGAGCTCACCCGCCTACTGCACGAGGAAAAGACTCTTAACACTTACATTGCTCCAAAGAGGATGCGCAGTGTCTTTTGGGATTAATTGTTTTGTAATGTTTTGCCCATGAGGCATGGATGTACTGAACAGATTATTTCTTAATAAATGTGTGTTCCCTTTTGTCTACAACGAATTTGAACTTTCGAACCCTTGAATGCATTGCATAAATAGCATATCATGCATCATGTGCATAACAGGTACCCTTTTTCTACAGGTTGCTTAATCTTCTTCGCTGTTTATTTCAGCACTCAGTCATCATGAATCCTGAACCTACTACCGAGCAAGCTATCAAGGCCCTCCAGGCCCAGAACGCCCAGTTTCAAGAGCTGGTCATGAGCTTAGCCCAAGGACAACAGGAGTTGAAGGCTTTGCTTCTGAAGAAGAAGAAGAAGAAGAAGAAGAAGAAGAGGATTGTGTTGTTCAACACTGGACGCAGACTCGGGAATACACTGCAGAATGAAGTTGAGCTGACTACTCCATCTGTTGGGGAAGGCAGTCACCAGGAGGGAAGGGTTCCTAGTCCCGTGGTCTCTGACACCGAGACAGTCTTCAATAATGAACAGTACCCTCCTGCCGAGGACCGGTACAAACAGCTGGAGGACCGGTTAAATACTATAGAGATTCAACGGGTGCCTGGGTTGGATTTTGGAGACTTAGGGTTATCTTCTGGGGTGGTGATCCCACACAAGTTCAAGGCACCTGCCTTTGTGAAGTACGACGGGGCTTCCTGTCCTAAACTGCACCTCCGCTCTTATGTAAGGAAGATCCAACCTTACACTGCAGACAAGAACTTATGGATCCATTTCTTCCAGGAGAGTCTTTCAGGGACTCAACTCAAATGGTTCTATCAGCTGGATGGAACCAATATTCGTAACTGGGAGGACTTGGCTACTACTTTTTATAAGCAGTATCAGTACAATTCCGACCTCGCTCCCACACGTACCCAACTCCAGGGTATGTCACTTGGGACGGGTGAAGGTTTTAAGGAGTACGCACAGAAGTGGAGAGACCTGGCTGGCAGGGTGCAGCCACCGTTGACTGACCGTGAACTCGTGGACATGTTCTTGGGGACCCTGTCTGGTCCATTCTTTAACCATCTGATTGGCAATTCCTCTGCTGGGTTTACAGACCTGATCATGACTGGTGAGAGGATCGAAGCTGGTATCAAAATGGGGAAGATACAGAAAGGTGCCTCCTCGAGTTCTGAAAAGAAGCCCTTCAAGAAGGAAGCTAGTGCTGTTTATGGTCCCAGAAGACAGAACAAACCGGAACACCGCCAAGCTGTCAACGCAGTGGTAATTTCAAAGCCTGCTGCTGCTCCTCAGCAATACAACCATCCGAGGGTTGAGAGGCCCAAAAGGCAGTACACTCGGCTCAGCATGACTCTCTCTCAGATCTTGCCGCAACTGCTGTCGATCAATCTGGTAACTGTCAAAGAAGCTCCGAAGGTAGTGAACACAATATCTCCGAAGTACAACCCCAACGCCCACTGCGCTTATCACTCTGATAGCCCGGAGCATTCTACCGATGATTGTTGGGCTCTAAGGAATAAGGTTCAGGACCTTATTGATGCTAAGGAAATACAGTTCGAGGCGCCCGAAAGGCCTAATGTTGTAACTTCTCCCATGCCTCGGCATGGAGTGAATGCTGTTGAAGAAGACTCGTATGTGGCCTCTGTGGATGAGATTGTTACTCCGTTGTTGACTGTCAAGAGGAACCTGTTACTAGCCGGTTTATTTCCGGGATGTAGTAAAGGTTTCCTTCTTTGTGCTGTTTCACCCGCTGGTTGTCCTTTTCTGAAGTCAGGCGTCCAAAACCTGATGGATAGCAAAGAAATCTTGTTCAAGAAGATTGTTGTTCCTGCTGTCCGTACCGAAGAATTTTCTATTGTCACTATTTTCAACAACCCTCCTAAGGCTCCCTCAAAGAAGCCTGTCAAAATTATGCCTGTTCACAAGATTGCTCCTATCATCATCACTGTTCCGGGGCCCATCCCCTATAAGTCTGACAAAGCTGTCCCGTGGCACTATGGGGCAGATGTTTATGTTCTGGGAGTGAAACAAGAGTTTGATACTAGTACCGGTGTCACCAACATTATCGGGCCTGCTAAAGTCACTCATAGTGGAAGACTGTTCTCACCAGACATTGCACCTCCAACTATTCAGAGACCTCTTGTCATCACACCTGCAAGTATTCCCACTTCCCTGCCTGACCAAGTTCCTGTTTCTACCCCTGCTGCCGAGTCATCTGACGCTCGGGGCAAAGGGATTTCTATTGATGTGCCTGCTCGGAAGGAGGCACCGAAGACCAATGTTGAAGCTTCCAAGCAAGAGATGGAAGAGATCCTCAAAATTATCAAGAAGAGTGATTTCAATGTAGTTGAGCAGCTGGGGCATACCCCCTCTAAGATCTCTATGCTATCACTTTTGTTGTGTTCAGAGGCCCATGCCAAGGCCTTGATTTCCTTCCTGAAGACGGCCCATGTGCCACAAGAAACATCTGCTGATCAATTTACCGATTGTGTGGCCAACTTGACTGCTGATAATGGGTTGGGTTTCTCTAACGCTGATCTGACTGCCAAGGGAAAGAACCATAACGACGCCCTGCATGTCTCCATTGAATGCAGGGGCACTACTCTTGCCCATGTGTTGGTAGACACCGGTTCTTTGTTGAACGTATTGCCCAAGAAAGCTCTAGACAGGCTGGATTGTGAGGGTTTAGAGCTCAAGCCTAGTAACATTGTTATCCGGGCCTTTGACGTGTCGAAGAGGATGGTACATGGTGAGGTTGACATTCCAATCAGGGTTGGTTCTCAAGTTTTTGATTCAACATTCTACGTGATGGACATCCGACCGTCCTATTCTTGTTTGTTGGGTCGTCCTTGGATCCACAAGGCTGGAGCTGTGACCTCCACATTACATCAGAAGCTTAAGTACCCGGTCAGAGGGAAGATTGTTACAGTGCAGGGGGAGGAAGAATATATGGTCAGCCACCTTAACTCGTTCCGGTACATAGAGATGGAAGGGGAGTTCATTGAGACCCCCTTTCAACACTTTGAAGAGATACCTCAGACATTGGCAGCAGCAGAGACTGTGACTTAAGAGGGTTCTCCTTTGAAGATGGCCTCCTTAAAGGATGCCCGGGCTGTGATTGAGAAGGGTGAATGCGCAAATTGGGGCCGACTTCCTGATTTCACTCCAAAGACTGACAAATTTGGTTTGGGTTTCACTGCAAAAGCTCAGAAGGATGTGCGTAAGGCAAGGATTGGAAGACCTCCTGTATTCATCACCAACCCAGGAGTAAATGCTATTGAGGACGAAGCGGAAGAATCTGAGTTCGACAGCTGGATCTACCCAACGATCGACGGTGGACCAAGCAACTGGACAGCGAAAGATTTCATACCTATTACTTTTGTCACCCAGTAATGAACTCCTTTGTTTTAAGTTTGTAACGAACAATAATTTGAAACTCTATGGCCCGGTGTCTTACCCGGGGCACCGTGGCTTCATTTGTGAGGGCTTTTGTGTGTCACTTCCATATATCATTAATAAAAGCATTGGACGTTTTTCACATTTCAAATCTTGCGCTCCCTTTCTTTCTTTATATATTGCAAAACAGCTATATTTACACACACTCACTCATACAGGTTCCAATCCACTCTGGATCTCACTGGTAACGATTCTGCTACTTCCAGTTATGACTTCGAAAATCCGATCAACTTAGCCGAAGACGAAGGTGAAGATGATTGTGAAGTGCCTGGTGAGCTTACAAGACTGCTACTCCAGGAAGAGAGGGCCATTCAGCCACATGAAGAGCCAGTGGAAACGGTAAATCTGGGTACTGAGACAGACAGAAAGGAAGTCAAGATTGGTGCCAATCTAGAGCTCAGTGTGAAACAACGGTTGATTCAGATGATGCATGACTATGTGGAAATCTTTGCCTGGTCTTACGAAGACATGCCTGGGTTGGATACTGACATTGTGGTTCATCACCTGCCTACCAAGGAAGAATGCCCTCGGTAAAACAGAAGGTCTGCCGTATGCGTCCAGAGATGTCTGAGAAAATCAAAGCTGAGGTTATGAAACAATTCGATGCCGATTTTCTAGCAGTGACTTCTTACCCTCAGTGGGTTGCCAACGTGGTTCCAGTGCCGAAAAAAGATGGTAAGGTCCGAATGTGTGTTGATTACAGGGATTTGAACAGGGCGAGCCCCAAGGATGACTTCCCTCTGCCTCACATCGACGTTCTAGTTTACAATACTACTCAGCACAAGGTATTCTCCTTCATGGATGGCTTCTTCGATTATAATCAAATCAAGATGGCTCCTGAAGACATGGAGAAGACCACTTTTGTTACTCAGTGGGGCACCTTTTGCTACAAGGTCATGCCTTTTGGGTTGAAAAATGTTGGGGCAACCTACCAACGTGCCACGGTTGCTCTGTTTCATGACATGATCCATCATGAGATCGAAGTACACATCGATGATATGATTGCAAGGTCCCAAACTGAGGAGGAACACCTTGACCATCTACAGAAGCTGTTTGACCGTCTGAAGTTGTACAAGCTAAGGTTGAACCCAAACAAGTGCACCTTTGGGGTAAGATCTGGAAAATTGCTAGGCTTCGTCGTAAGCGACAAAGGTATTCAAGTGGACCCTGCCAAGGTGAAATCCATACAAGATATGCCAACTCCCAAGACAGAGAAAGAAGTCAGAGGCTTTCTAGGACGGCTGAACTATATTGCCCGATTCATCTCACATCTAACTGCTACCTGTGAACCAATCTTCAAGCTACTGAAGAAAGATCAAGTGGTACGTTGGAACGATGAATGTCAGGCCGCTTTCGACATAATCAAAGAGTATCTCCAAGAACCACCCATTCTTATGCCACCGGTTGAAGGGAGACCTCTAATACTATACTTGACAGCTCAATGGGGTGTGTGTTGGGGCAGCATGACGAGTCTGGCCGAAAAGAGCACGCCATTTATTACCTTAGCAAAAAGTTTACCGACTGTGAGACCCGATACTCACTGCTCGAGAAAACTTGTTGCGCTTTGGTATGGGTTGCTCGCCGGTTGAGACATTATATGTTAACTCACACTACTCTCTTGATTTCAAAAATAGATCCTATCAAGTACATATTCGAAAAGCCTGCTCTGTCTGGAAGAATAGCAAGATGGCAAATGATCTTGACAGAATACGACATCCAGTACACGACTCAAAAAGCAATCAAGGGAAGTGTATTGGCAGACCATTTGGCACACCAGGCAGTGGATGATTACCAATCAATGAACTTTGAATTTCCAGATGAGGATATCATGGTAGTAACTGATTGTGAAGTACCTGGACCGGATGAAGGACCTGAGGAAGGATCCCGATGGTCTATGCACTTTGACGGAGCCTCAAACGCTTTGGGTAACGGTATTGGCGCTGTGATCATATCCCCTCAAGGCACTCATACTCCACTCACTGTCCGGCTATGTTTCAACTGCACCAACAACATGGCAGAGTATGAGGCATGCATCATGGGTCTTCAAGCTGCAATTGACTTAAGGATCAAGTTTCTGAGTGTCTTTGGAGATTCTGCTCTCGTGATCAATCAGATCAAAGGCGAGTGGGATACGAAACACCCAAACCTTATTCCTTACAAAGAGTGTGTGTTGACATTTATCCCCCATTTCACGGAGATAACTTTTGAACACTTCCCAAGAGAGGAGAACCAGTTGGCGGACACGTTAGCTACGATGTCTTCTATGTTCAAAGTCAAATGGGACAACGAGGCTCCCCGGATCATTATCTGGAAGTTGGACGAACCTTCACATTGCTGTGATCTTGAGGTTGAAGAGGTAACTGAAAAACCTTGGTATCATGAAGTGAAGAGGTACTTGGAAACTCAAGAATACCCCGAGGGTGCATCTGTCAACGACAAGAAGTTCCTTAGAAGGTTCGCTGCAAAGTTCTTCCTCAGCAATGGCATTCTATACAAGCGAAACCATGATTCAACCCCACTGCGTTGTGTGGATAAGACTGAAGCAGAAAAGATCATGGCAGAGCTACATGAAGGTACCTTCGGAACCCACTCCAGTGGACATACCATGGCAAAGAAAATCCTTTGGGCAGGATATTTCTGGTCCACAATGGAAGCTGATTGTTACCAACATTCTCGGACATGCCACAAATGCCAGATCTATGCTGATAAGGTGCACATTCCTACGGTTCCTCTGAACGTCTTGACAGCACCTTGGCCTTTTGCAATGTGGGGCATTGATATGATCGGCGAGATCAGACCTACGGCATCCAACGGGCATCGCTTCATCCTGGTAGCGATTGATTACTTCACAAAGTGGGTTGAAGCAGCTTCCTACGCTACGGTAACCAAGAACGTCGTGGCACGGTTCATTCGGCATAACCTGATCTGTCGATACGACATCCCGGAAAGGATCATTACGGACAATGGTACCAATCTTAATAACAAGATGATCACTGAGCTCCGCGAGCAATTCAAGATACAGCACCACAACTCTTCTCCTTACTGACCGAAGATGAATGGGGCTGTAGAAGCAGCGAATAAGAATATCAAGAAGATTGTGCAAAAGATGACAGTGACCTACAAAGATTGGCACGAGATGTTACCGTTTGCTCTTCATGGGTACCGTACCTCAGCACGGACGTCAACAGGGGAAACTCCCTTTTCCTTGGTCTATGGCATGGAGGCAATCTTGCCTATCGAAGTCCAGATACCCTCTCTCCGGATAATGAAGGATGCAGGTTTGAGCGAAGATGACTGGATCCAGACTCGGCTTGATCAACTAAACCTAATTGACGAAAAGAGACTCATCGCTATTTGTCATGGTCAAACGTACCAAAAACGGATGATCAGGGCATTTAACAAGAAAGTCAGACGACAAGAGTATCAAGTCGGAGACCTGGTAATCAAGCGCATCATTCTTCCTCAAAGTGATCACAGGGGAAAATGGACCCCTACGTACGAAGGGCCATTTGTGGTTAAACATATCTTCTCAGGAGGTGCGATGATTCTAACCACCATGGATGGTGACGACCTTCCTCACCCTGCCAATGCAGACATAGTAAAAAGATACTACGCATGAATAAAAGACCCGCTAGGTTGACACACCTAGGCAAAAATAAGGGCTTCCCGGCGAACCAAAAGGGTTCGGGAAAAAAATAAGGGATGAAATGAAAAAATCTGTACACCCGGCAAGTCGAAAACCTGAAAAGGCGGCTTGGGCAAAAATGGGTATCCCGGTAGACTGAAAACCCGAAAGGGTGATCCAGGCAAAAGTTAGGGATTAAAGCGTAATACTATGTCTCATTGGATCACCTTGCATCCAGACTTCGTTATCAACTATCAGGTTCAGACGGCATCAATCAATCAGCTTCATCTTCAACTGAGCAGCAAAGTGATGAGACGCTTGAAGACATAAAGGCGATAGCAGAGTTGAAACCCAGTGGGGTTATTTTTCACATAGTTGTTTTGTTTTCCTTTTCACAAAATGTATAAACTTTGTTGTTTGGCGGCGTCCTCTTACTAGGACGTCAGCCTCTTGTACATAAACGCCTATTTACAGGCAAATCCAAAAATCAATACAAATTCACTTTTCCAGACAAATTGCCAATTATTTTTCCTTTTTCTGTTTTGTTTTGCGAAGAACGTCCAATGTTCATTTTTGATATATGCATTTGACACTAATTGCTAACTCATAAATATTTGCATACAAAACAAAGGACTAATTACAGGTGATATCAGAAACAGGGGCAATAATGAATTGTCCAAGCAATCTAGTTGCTCTGTCCGCCAAGGTACCAAGGTAGGTTCAACTGAAGAATGTAACCAGGATACCTTCACTCCCCGCAGAGTAAGACAAGATTTAGCAATACTCTCTCCAAGCAGAGCTGGTCTTCCGTCAGCCCTAAAAAGGCACAGTATCTCCAGCAAGTCAGCAACACTCTCCCCAAGCAGAGTAGCCTATTGTCAGCCTTAAGGAAGTTGGGTATCCCCAGCAAATCTCAATATTCCCCAGCGGAGTATACAGATGTTCCTCTACAAGCATCCCCGACAGTCTTAATCTAAGATTGTTCCCCGGCGGAATACAGACACCCAGTGGAGCCACTCCCCAGTACAGTCCAAAAGCTTCCCTAGGAGAGTTGAATCAATATCCCCAGTAGATTCTGGAAGCTTATCCCCTGCAGAGTACGGATGCATCTCCCCGACTTTGTTCAAAGGTTATTCCCCAACAGAGCTTATAACTGGGTTATCCTCAGCTAATTACCACGGAAAGATCGTCCTCGGCGAAGTTCTTCCTACCCCCCAGCGGAGTTCATCAAATTCCCCAACATAACATATCAACGGTATCCCCAGCGGAGTTATCATCAAATTCTCAATGAAATACCTCTTCCCCACAGAGTAATTCCCCACAGAGTAATCTCTCCAACAAGTATATTCCTCAACGGAGTCATCTTCTCCTACCGGTTTATTCTTGCAACCATCATCCCCAGCGGAAAGGAAGAACTCTACTCTTCAACATCATCCCAGGATTCAACTTCCCGGCATTCGTCAAGGATTTATTTTCCTAGACGAAAATACATTCATAAACATCGCATCCTCATGCATTATAGCATGCATACACATCATACAACACTGATCTCATTTATTTTTGAGAACATCATGACATCATGCATTTCATACATCATGACATTGCATATAACTGATGTTTTGCCTTTTCAGGAAAATAGTCAATACAAAGATGATGCCTATCAACTGTCGCAATTCCGGATTCGATACCAGTATCTAGCCAGGGCATATCTGTGAGCGATTAATTGTGGATTCGATACATGTATCTAGCTAGGGCATATCTGCATGAAGAGTTTAGAGATTCGATACTTGTATCCAGCCAGGGCATATCTGTAGATGACCAATTCCAGATTCGATTCCTGTATCTAGCCAGGGCATATCTGTGAGTAACTGATTGTAGATTCGATTCCTGTATCCGGCCAGGGCATTTCTGCATGAAGAGTTTAGAGATTCGATTCCTGTATCCAGCCAGGGCATATCTGTAGACGACCAATTCCAGATTCGATTCCTGTATCCAGCCAGGGCATATCTGTGAGTAACTGATTGTAGATTCGACACCTGTATCTAGCCAGGGCATGTCTGCATGAAGAGTTTTAGAGATTCGATTCTTGTATCTAGCCAGGGCATATCTGTGAGTAAATAATTGTAGATTCGATTCCTGTATCCGGCCAGGGCATGTCTGCATGAAGAGTTTACAGATTCGATTCCTGTATCCAGCCAGGGCATATCTGTAGACGACCAATTCCAGATTCGATTCCTGTATCTAGCCAGGGCATATCTGTGAGATTGTAGATTCGATACCTGTATCCAGCCAGGGCATGTCTGCATGAAGAGTTTAGAGATTCGATTCCTGTATCCAGCCAGGGCATATCTATAGACGACCAATTCTAGATTCGATTCCTGTATCTAGCCAGGGCATATCTGTGAGATTGTAGATTCGATACCTGTATCCAGCCAGGGCATGTCTGCATGAAGAGTTTAGAGATTCGATTCCTGTATCCAGCCAGGGGATATCTATAGACGACCAATTCCAGATTCGATTCCTATATCCAGCCAGGGCATATCTATGAGTAACTGATTGTAGATTCGACACCTGTATCTAGCCAGGGCATGTCTGCATGAAGAGTTTAGAGATTCGATTCCTGTATCCAGCCAGGGCACGTCTGTAAGCAACCTTTTGAAGTTCCGGATTCGATTCTTGTATCTAGCCAGGGCATATCTGTGAATGATTGATTGTAGATTCGATACCTGTATCTAGCCAGGGCATGTCCGCGTGAAGAGTTTAGAGATTCGATTCCTGTATCCAACCGGGGCACGTTTGTAAGCAACCTTTTGAAGTTCCGGATTCGATTCCTGTATCCAGCCAGGGCATATCTGTAGACGACTAATCACGGATTCGACACCTGTATCTAGCCAGGGCATATCTATGAGTGATTGATTCCAGATTCGATACTTGTATCCAGCCAGGGCATGTCTGCATGAAGAGTTTAGAGATTCGATTCCTGTATCTAGCCAGGGCACATCTGTGAGCAATTGATCGTGGATTCGACACCTGTATCTAGCCAGGGAATATCTGCATGAAGAGTTCGAAGATCAACACCTGTAACAGGCCAGGAAATTATCTTTCTTTCTCAAGTACGCAAGTTCTCGCTAAGGAATCTCTTACGCGATCGACACCTTCTGATGGCATCTATAAGCCCATCTCCACAACTATCCATTACACTTCCAAATGGCATCTATAAGCCCATTCCCGACAAGGTTCTGTCACATCTCCAGATGGCATCTATAAGCCCATCCTCCTATCCACCATCTTTTCAAATGGCATCTGTAAGCCCATTCCCGACATCACACTGTTGATACTCCACTATGTGAGTGCAAATTTCTGGGCACTTTAGTGTTCAATCATCTTCCACCTTCGGATCACGAAAGGCACGCAAGCCAATCTACATCCTCAGGTTTAAGAAGATTGAACAGGGGCAACTGTTGTACCCCAAAATTTGCCCTCCCATATTCTTCAAAGATTTGTCAAGATCAACCTTTAAATGCTTCAAGATTCCTCAAGGGTTGCACAGTCCAATTACCTCCTAAGGCAGTCAAAATTAGGGTTTTGGTTCTTGCAAGGAAGTTGAGGTTTTCAAGGGCTCAATCAAGTCCCATATGCTCATACACATTGTCAAGCATCCATATGCCAAGTTTCAAGGTTCACAAGGTCAAGTTGCACAGTCAAAAGCCTCATTTGCTTCACAGTCAACTGTAGGGGTAAAATGGTCATTTTGCAGTCAAAAGTCAAAATTTTTGGTCAACATCTTATTTTGAAGCCACAATCATCATTTGATCAAGTCTTGATCATGATTCCACAAGAATGGCTCAAAAATCATCAAGATGCAAAAGTTTCCATTTTGGGACAGCTGAAAAGTCAACTGTAACTTGACCAAGGCATAACTTTTTCATGGTTCATAAGAAAAATCCCATCCAATGCTAATTTTGAAGGGGAGGACATTTACTACAACTCATCTTCACATTCCAAGTCCAAGAAATGCTCTCACAAAAAGTTATCAATTTCTACATTATAGGTCATTTTCAAAAGTCAACAAAAAGGCACTTTAAGACTAAGACCATAACTTGAGATTGGTAAATCAAAATGACATGGAACCAAAGGCATTGGTTAGAGGACTTCAAGACCTTTCCAAAATGTCCAAGAACATGTCCATATGATCAAAATTGAGCAAGATATGCATTGGAGAAGTTGGGAAATTTTTGTGAAATGGCAAAAGTCAACTATCCTTAAAACTTCAATTTTTGGCAAAAGGGCCCACTTTCTTCCACTTGATTCAGCCTTGTCATGCCACCCACGTGTCCCATGATTAATTTCAAGACCAAACATTTATTTTTTTCATTTTTATTTAATTTTTGTGGATTTAATTCATTTTAATCCATAATAAATCAAATAAAATCAAAAAAATTAAAGGAATGGTATCTTGTGGTTTGAATGGGTTTAATACAGCATATTCCAGTTGCCAAATTCGTGTAAGGCTATTGTGTGCACAAAATCATGGTTTTGAACCAAGCTTGGAAAGTCCTTTAATGGTGTTAAAGCAAAATCTAAAAACTTAATTGCAATGGATCCCAAGCTCATAATGTGACCTAATTCCCTTCATACATACATATGCAAGCCTTCCCAACCTCATTCACGACCTGAACATTGCACAAACGGCCATTACCATATTGAAAAAAGTCAAAGAAAGTTTGAAACTGAACTCCACCTTAGAGGCCCTTTCAAGGAGATTTAAAGCTTCAGACATATTGTGGAAGCTTCAGGAGTGATTTGGGATCAAAACCACTTGCTAGAACTCAAGGAATCGTCCACCACAGTCCCACGGTTTGTCCATTTTTTTTAGAATCAAAATGCATGATTCATGAGCATTTGATGAGATTTAAGGCTTGTTTTGTATTGCTTGCATCCCTATAAAACTGTTGGTATTACTTAATTGAATTATTATGCAGTGAAACGAAAACCACCATTAACGAATTTTAGGTTTTCTAAGCTTGAAATTTGGGGATTTAGTAAACAGGAAAAATTGAACTTCATAACGCCCATGGTTGGATTCAGAGGATCAAGACGAGTTCAATGGACATGTCGCGCCCAATTTATATAGCATACAACGATATTCGCTATTTTCTCCTATTTCATTTTGTAGGGGTTAAAAATCCCCGCTAATTGCTTTTGTTTTTACAGGAAAAAGGTAGAAGATGATGACGTGCTGCTTTATGTTTGGTCCATTCAAATAATTATGCGCGCGTTTTGCTTTCCAGCATAGGCATTGGTTTTCACATATTATGATTAATTATTATTACTATATCAAATGCAATGCAGTGGCCTAGTGGTTGGTGAGGTGTTTGTTCATCATTGGGACCTGAGTTTGAATCCCAGGTCCCCCATAATTTCCATGTATTTTTTCTTCACGTAATTGTGTACAGGTTCCAAAAGAAGGTCCATCATGCACCTTGCCCATCCAGCATGCCAAGTGTCTCCAGGCAGCAATCCAAAGATCAGGAGAGAGGGAACACCATGCTCCCCAGTCAACTATGTCATGGACAATTGCAAAAGTCAAACGTGCTTAGCAACAAACTGGGCGTCAGATTTCTAAACAAACTTCCCATTCTGGCCCAAGCACCCCCCCTGGGTTCTTATTTTCTTTTCCTTTTTTCTCTTTTTATTTTATTTTCTTTCATGATTTCCCTTTTTATTAATTATTAGTTTTATTAAGTATTTAATTAACCAACTAACATTTTTCACAATAAAACAAAAAAAAAAAAACATTTTATTATTTATTAACTTATTTTGTAAATAAATTCTAATATTAATTTATTAGTTGTGTAATTAGAACAATTTTAACATTTTTTTTAATAAGTAAAATTAATTTAGAATTAGGTCTTTCACTTTCAACTTTTAATTTCTTTTTTTTATTTTATTTCATTAAAAACATAAAAATACAAAAAAAAAACATTTTTTCTTTAATTGAATAATTAATTAGTTAATTAGGTTTAATGTTTAATTTAATTCTAAAAAGGGTCAACACCCTAAGGACGTTCCCGATTAAATTTCTATTCGCGCGTATTTATTTCTTTTGATTATATTTATGTATCTGTACAGAGTATGTAATAGTTAATTAGGATTTTATCGCCTTATTTAAATTCTCGCACTTTATTTTCCAAAACGGGTTTTTGTTTTTGGCGATGTATAGACCCGCGCCTTGTAATAGCTAGATTTACATTTCTACAATTTATTTTCCGCACTCCTAACTGTTAAAAATGCATGAAAGAATGTATGAAAAATTAAACCAATCCGTAGCTCACAAATAACATGTACAAGATAACCTTAACTGAAAAACAACACACAAAGCACATGCCACTTCTAGGGTACGCCTCACTGGTTGCCTCGAAGGTGGTCATCAAGTATATGGTGTCTTAGAGGTCGCCCTTCTGTCCAAAAGATCCAGTTGTCTCGAAACGGTTGCCTCGGATGAAAAAGGATCTAGGACATTAGGGTTACTTCTAAGACGTCCTACCATTGCTTCGGTGACCACACTGTCCCTAATCATCGAATTGACCCGAATAACTCCAACGATGGTGCTACCTACCTCTCAATGGTGGGATAGTACTATCTAAAGGACTCTTACACAGCCTAATTCCTTAGGGTAGGTAGACTTCTCTTAAGTACTTGCTCTCTTCAAAACAAACAAAAACAACTTTTCGCACCTACACTTTCGAAAGTTTTCAAACAAATTTTTCATACACTCTTGAGGACAGATACAAGAGTTACTTAGAAATTTTTCAAACGAAACTTTTTCAAAACCCACACACACTTGAAAAGCAAACAAATTTTTGAAAACATAAGAGCAAGTACCTAAGAGCCCGTGGATAACCACGGATAGAAAGGGTGCTAACACCTTCCCTTTCTATAAATCTACCTCCTGAACCGAGAAACATTCTTGAATAAGGAATTGTGCTGTGCTTTTGTCCTTTCCATGTTGGAGAACATAAAAGACGGTGGCGACTCTTGCTTACCGCGACATTTCGCGAACCAGCAATCTAAAACAGTCAGTTCTATTTCCACCGATCACACAATGCATTTGAGATATTTTGAACCTTGTGATTAGGTCAAGATGGTGCCATTGAGTCCTTAAAACCATGATTGAACCCAATTTTCCATTGGCTAGGTGAAAAAAAATCAGAAATTGCCTTTCCTCACTCAAAACCCTAAAAATGACCATTTTGCCCTTTTGATGATCTGATCAAATTTCTTGAGGAGCTGGGGTCCAAACTTGATCAAATGGTTGATATGAGCCTATAATGTTGATGTGAATCAAAAATTATGAGGTTTGACTGTAAATTGGCCATAGTTGACTTTTTCCCCAATATAGTTGATTTTTAGGTCAACTGTCCAATTGACTGGGCAAAAATGTGATTCAAGGCTTGAAACTTGGTATGAGCAATCTTAGAGGTCCAATATGAAGTATGAAAGTCACATTGAGCATTGAAAGTCCAAAAATACCTATGCAAACTCAAACCCTAATTTCAGGTCATCAGTGCAAGGAGAGGTCTTGAGCTGAGCAAACCCAAAACTGGTCTTGAATCCAAGAAGTCTTGTGAGGGGAAATCTTGATAAAATGAGAGGGAAAATTTTGGGGTACAACAGCTGCCCCTGTTCAATCTTCTTGAACCTAAAGAGTTAGATTGGCGAGTTTTTTCGTTCGTGACTCGAAGGTAAAAGATGATTGGACACTAGAGTGCCCGTAAATTTGCACTCGTCAAAGTAGTTGAGGGAATGGGCTTAAAGATGCCATTTGGAGAGGTGACAGAATCTTGTCGGAGATGGGCTTGTAGATGCCATCAAGAATGTTTGTTGAAAATCAGGAGAATGAACATCAGAATGGTATCTGTATCTGGAACATATCTGAGTTGTATCTAGAGATTGGATCTGTATGAGCAAGGGAATAACATCCATGTCCGGAGCATATCCGAGCTGTAACTGTATTTGAATCTGAATGAATAACAGAATGACTTCCGCGTCTGGAGTGTATCTGTATTGTATCTGAGTCTGAAATCTGAATGGGCGACATAATGACATCCATGTCTGGAGCATCTCTGGGCTGGGGAAAAGTCAGAATAAATGACAGAATGGCAACCATGTCTGGAGCGTATATGGACTGTATCTGAAGTTGAGATCTGTATGAGTAGCAGAATGACTTTCGTGTCTGGAGTGTATCTGAACTGTAACTGGGATCTGAATAAGTGACAGAATGACCTCCGTGTCTGGAGTGTATTTGGACTTGAAATTGATAGTTGAATCTGAATGAAAAATAGAATGGCTTCCGTATCTGGAGCGTATCTAATTTGTATCTGATTGTTGAAGTCTGAATGAGTGACAGAATGGCATATGTGTCTGGAGCGTATCCATACTGTATCTTGACTGAGAGATCTGAATGAGTAACATAATGACTTTTGTGTCTGGAGTGTATCTGTATTGTATCTGAAGTCTTTGGACATTGTTAATGATAGCTTTTAATCTTATCCTGAAAAAGGTAAAATGTTAGATGAAACACAGAGTTATGTGGCATGAAATGTATGATGCAATAAATGTGTTTTATCAATGTTTATGATATATGAGTGTAATGTATGTACATGTAAGCTGATTAGTTGTCTTGCTGAGGAAAATAAATCCTTGACGGCTGGGGATAATAAAATCCTGGATTGCTATTAGGGAAAATAAATCCTTGACTGCTGCTGGAGAAATCTGCTTGGGGAGTCTAGAGAACTTTGGAGACTTCTACTGGGGGTTAAATAATGGGAATCCTTACTCGGTTGGGGAATATGGAAAACTCTGATGATTTCTGTGGGGAACTAAGAATGAGGATCTTCAATATCCTGGGGAATTTGAATCCTTGGGGACTCAAGAATGAGAATCTTCGATCTGCAGGGGATTAAAAATTCTGACAAATTCATGCTGGGGAGTAATGAAGACTCTGGCAACTTTATTGGGGAATCAAGAATGAGAATCTTCATTCTGTTGGGGAGTAAAAACTCTGTGGGGAGTAGCTATACTGCTGGGGATTAGCTATCATACTGGAGAGTAAGTTCAGGACTCTGGGGGAAAAGCTTATTCCTGTTTGGAAAAAGTTCAGGAGTTTGGGTTGTATACCACCCTACTGGGGAATTATCCTAGTTTTGGGATAAGACATAAGTTAATTGTTATCTGGTTGACTTCCAGGCTTCAAGACAACTTGTTGGGGAATCTGTGGAAAACCGAATGATTCTCGCTGGAGATTGATAGTTAGAAATTTGACTCGACTGGGGAAGAAGGCTTCATCTTCGCTAAGGGTCTGTAGTTCAAAGTTTTTGCTCCGCTGTGGATTGGGAGTTTCTGGTGGGAATTTTGAAATTTAACTCCGTTGGGGATATGTATTTCAAGGTTTTAGCTCCGCCAGGGACCTAGATGATGTACTGCAAGGGATTTCTCTTGGGATAGTCTAAAGACGTTTTCCTATACTTTCAACCTGTCAGTAATTATTCTTTCCCATTTCGTTTATTTGTAAGCAGTGATTATTTTCAAATTCATATGCTCATTAATAAATCATTGGACGTTTTCAAATAAAACACAAGTGTAAAAAGAAGAAAAGGCAAATAGTTTTCTGCACTTGAAGTATCTTTGTATTAATTTTGTGTAAGTATTTTGTACAAAGGAGACAGACATCCTAGTAAGAGAATGTTGTCATAAAAAATGAGAAGAATTTATACAAAGAAAGATGGCTATGTGTACAAATTTCATGGGGTTCCCATTCTGCTATAGCCTTCGTAACTCTGAATATCTTATCCATTTGTTGCTTCGTCCGAAGATGATTGAGTTGATAAGAAGCCCGGAGCTTGTCTGTGAAGAGATTGTCCTTAAAGTGATCCGACGAGACATAGTCATACGCTTTAATTCCCTAACTTTTTCCTGGACCACCCTTTCGGGTTTTTTATCCACCGGGAAACCCTTTTTTCCCCAAGTCGCCCTTTCGGGTTTTCAACTTGCCGGGTGTACAGATTTTTTTTGTTTATCTCTAACTTTTGCCTGAACTGCCCTTTCGGGTTTTTGATTCACCGGGATGCCCTTTTTTTGCCTAGGTGTGTCAACCTAGCGGGTCATTTATGCGTAGTATCTTTTGACTATGTCTGCATTCGCAGGGTGCGGCAGGTCGTCGCCATCCATGGTGGTTAAAATCATTGCCCCACCAGAAAAGATGTTCTTGATCACAAATGGTCCTTCGTAAGTAGGAGTCCATTTACCCCTGGGATCACTTTGCGGCAAAATGATGCGCTTGATTACAAGATCTCCGACTTGATATACCTGGCGCCTGACTTTCTTGTTGAATGCCTTGATCATCCATTTTTGATACGTCTGACCATGGCACACAGCAGTAAGTCACTTTTCGTCAATCAAGTTAAGTTGATCAAGCCAGGTCTGAATCCAATCGTCTTCACTCAAACCAGCATCCTTCATGATCCTCAAGGAGGGAATCTCAACCTCGATAGGCAAAACAGCTTCCATGCCGTATACTAAAGAATAGGGTGTTGCCCCAGTTGATATTCGCGTCGTGGTACGATACCCGTGGAGAGCAAACGGTAACATCTCATACCAGTCCTTGTAGGTGACTGTCATCTTTTGTATGATCTTCTTGATATTTTTGTTTGCAGCTTCGACAGTACCGTTCATCTTTGGCCGATAGGGAGATGAATTGTGATGTTGAATCTGGAAATGCTCGCACAAGGCGGTGATCATAGTGTTGTTCAGGTTTGTACCCTTGTCAGTGATGATCCTTTCGGGGATGTCATACCGGAAAATGAGGTTCTTCTTGATGAAGCGGGCAACAACATTCTTTGTAACAGATGCGAAGGATGCTGCTTCGACCCATTTGGTGAAGTAATCAATGGCCACCAGAATGAAGCGATGTCCATTGGATGTTGTAGGCTTGATCTCTCCAATCATGTCGATTCCCCACATAGCGAATGGCCAAGGAGCTGTTAAGACATTGAGAAGAACTGGAGGTATATGTACCTTGTCCGCATGGATTTGACATTTGTGACAAGTCCAGGAATGTTGATAGCAGTCAGGTTCCATGGTAGACCAGTAATAGCCTACCCGCGGAATCTTCTTAGCCATCATATGTCCGCTAGAGTGAGTGCCAAAGGTACCATTATGCAGTTCAGCCATGATCTGTTCAGCTTCAATCTTGTCCACACAACGGAGCAGAATGCAATCATGATTGCGCTTGTACAGGATACCATTGCTCAGGAAGAACTTGGCTGAGAATCTCCTTAAGAACTTTTTGTCGTTGACTGAAGCTCCTTCAGGTTATTCTTGAGTCTCGAGATACCTTTTGACTTCATGAAACCAAGGTCGGTCCACTACTTCTTCGGTATTAATCTCGTGACAATGTGCAGGTTCGTCCATCCGTTCAATGGTGATTTGGGGAGCCTAATTATCCCAGTTAAGTTTAAACATGTATGACATTGTAGCTAGATCATCTGCTAGCTGAGTTTCTTCTCGCAGGAAGTGCTTGAAGGTAATTTGCTCGA
The DNA here is from genome assembly GCA_948472305.1 of Vicia faba. Lineage (NCBI taxonomy): Eukaryota > Viridiplantae > Streptophyta > Magnoliopsida > Fabales > Fabaceae > Vicia > Vicia faba. The sequence continues at coordinate 971,152,023 of OX451741.1, read as the reverse complement.
AATATGGTAACAATGTCAAGACATGTTCTTTGTAAGGGATGAGGTTGGGATGTTTAGTATCCCACTCTCCTTTGATCTGACTGATGACCAAAGCTGAGTCCCCAAATACAATCAAGGATTTGATTCCCAAGTTTATTGCAGCCTTAAGACCAAAGATACAAGCTTCATACTCGGCCATGTTGTTGGTGCAGTTAAAGCAAAGTCTGGCTGTGAAAGGTGTATGGAAACCTTCTGGAGAGATGAGTACCGCGTCGATACCGTTACTGAATATGTTGGAGGCACCATCAAAGTACAGGGTCCATCGAGATCCTTGTTTAGGTCCGTCATATGGTCTGAAATCTTCAATGTTGTCCAATGTCATAATGTCTTCGTTGGGGAAGTCGGACCTCATGGATTGGTAATCTTCGACAGCTTGATGAGACAGATGGTCAGCTAGTACACTCCCCTTTATAGCTTTTTGGGTCGTGTACTGTATATCGTATTCTGTCAGGATCATCTGCCACCTAGCTATTCTTCCAGACAAAGCAGGCTTCTCAAATATGTACTTAATCGGATCCATCTTAGATATCAGCAAAGTGGTATGAGTCAACATATACTGCCTTAGCCGGCGAGCATCCCATACCAAAGTGCAGCAAGTTTTCTCGAGCAGTGAGTATCGGGTCTCACAGTCGGTAAAGTTTTTGCTAAGGTAATAAATGGCGTGCTCTTTTCGGCCAGACTCGTCATGTTGGCCCAGTATGCACCCCATTGAATTCTCTAAGACAGTCAGATACATGATTAGCGGTCTTCCTTCGACGGGTGGCATCAAGATAGGAGGTTCTAGAAAATACTCCTTGATTTTATCGAAAGCAACTTGACAGTCATCATTCCATTTAACCACCTGATCTTTCTTCAACAGCTTGAAGATTGGCTCACAGGTAGATGTTAGGTGAGAAATGAACCTAGCAATGTAGTTTATGCGTCCCAAAAAACCTCTGACCTCCTTCTCAGTGCGAGGAGCAGGCATTTCTTGTATAGCTTTGACTTTGGCAGTATCAACCTCGATGCCTTTGTTGCTGACAATGAAACTCAAGAGTTTACCGGATCGGACTCTGAATGTACACTTGTTAGGGTTCAATCTAAGCTTGTACTCCTTCAACCTGACAAACAGCTTTTACAAATGGTCGAGGTGTTCTTCTTCCATCTGTGATCGGGCTATCATGTTATCTATGTAGACCTTTATCTCATGATGTATCATATCATGAAACAAAGCTACCATGGCACGTTGATAGGTTGCCCCGGCATTCTTCAGTCCGAGTGGCATCACTTTATAGCAGAATGTACCCCACTGTGTAACAAAAGTAGTTTTCTCCATGTCTTCAGGTGCCATTTTAATCTGGTTGTAACCTGAAAATCTATCCATGAAATAAAATACCTTGTGTTGAGCTGTATTGTCAACCAAGATGTCAATGTGCGGTAGTGGAAAGTCATCCTTAGGGCTAGCCCTGTTTAAGTCTCTGTAATCCACGCACATTCTCACTTTGCCGTCCTTCTTAGGCACGGGCACAATGTTAGCAACCCATTATAGATAGAAAGTAACATCCAGAAACCCAGCATTGAACTGCTTCATAACTTCTGCTTTGATCTTTTCAGACATGTCGGGCCTCATGCGGCGGACTTTCTATTTAACTGGTGGACAGTCTTCTCTTGTAGGGAGACGGTGAACCACAATATCTGTATCGAGTACCGACATGTCTTCGTATGACCAGGCGAAGATCTCCACATATTCATTCAACAACTGAACTAGGCGCTCTTTGACACTTGGCTCTAGGTTGGCACCCATTCTGACTTCTTTTCTGTCTTCCTCAGTACCCAAGTTTATTGTCTCTAACAGCTCCTCATGAGGTAGAATAACCCTTTCTTCCTGTTGTAGCAGTCTAGCCAATTCTCCTGGCACCTCACAATCTTCCTCACCTTCGTATTCGGCATGGTAGACCAGATCTTCAGAATCACTGAAGTCCATAGCAGAATTGTTACCCATGGAATCCGGAATGGAAGGGTACCTGCATTTGTAAGTGTGGGTGTGTGTAAGGGATAGCCGCCTTTAAACATATAATATGTAAAAAGAAAGACAATGAACACAAAAGTTTATATGTGAAAACGTCCATGATTCATTAAAATGGCATATGAAGATGAAAAATCAAACCCTTACAAATGGACCTATGTGCCTCGGGTAAGGCACAAGATTAAAAGTGTACGAATTGTTTGAGAATTCTTACAAACCAACAGAAATTTTTGAAATATAAATTACTGCGGTATGAAAGTAATTGGAACAAAGTCTTTTGCCTCCCAGTTGCACAGTCCTCCGTCAACAGTAGGGAAAATCCAGTCTTCCAAGTTGCTCTCCTCTTCACTATCCTCCAAAGCGTTGACTCCATGATGGGTGATCTTCACTGGTGGCCCCCTAGCTCGGGAGCGGCGTACAGCCTTTTGAGCAGAAAAAGTGAATCCTAAGCATAATTTATCAGATTTGTGAGGAAAGTCTGGAAGTTGCCCCCAGATTGTGCTTCCTCCTTCTTCAATCACAGCCTTTGCATCTTTGAGAGATGACATCTGAGGCACAGGGGTAACCTTAGGAGCAGCTGAGGGTCCAAAGATTGCCTTTGGAGGGGAAATCTCAGGAGAGAAAATCCTTCCACTGCGGGTGATTTTGCTCGTTCCAGCAATATTTCCAATGTCGGAAGTCTCTTCATCAGAACTATCTTCAGTTGATTCAATTTGATTAATACCGTGGTAGTAGATTTCTCCATCATAGTTCCACGGTATTGATTTGTCGGACTTGTATGGGACGGGCCCAGGCATGGTTATCTTCAAAGGTGCAATCTTCGGAGCAGATGTAATCTTAACAAGTCTTTTGGAGACCTTGGAAAGATTGGCGGATATGGTTATTATTGAAACATCATTGACAGGAGTCGGTGTAATAGGAGTCTTTTCAAAAAGTATTTCTTGGTTATCCATTAGTTGTTGGATGCCTAACTTCAACAATGGACAATCGGTTGGTAAGGATGAACAAAGGTAGCAATCTTCTTCACAACCTGAGAAAATCCCAACCTTCAGCAAATTCAACTTGATTATCAATAACGGAGTTATCAAATCATCAATAGTGGCAACAAAAAGATCCTCTTCAACAGCATGGGCATTGTGGCCATGCCTTGGCATTGGAGCGGAGATCACATTCGCCTTTTCAGGGGCATCGAATTCCACTTCTTTAGCATCTATCAAATCCTGAATCTTATTCTTGAGGGCCCAACAATTGTTGGTGTCGTGCCCTATGCTCCATGAATGATAAGCACACTTGGTGTTTGAATGGTAGTATGGAGAAGTAGTATTCGGATTCTTCGGGGCCTCTTTCAGACTGGCAAGGTTTAACTTCAAGAGATGGGGTAGAACCTGATGTGATATGGTGGGAGAGAACTGACTGTTTTTGGAATGCTGGTTCGTGTTTTGCGTTTGTTTTTGCAAAATGCCACGGTAAGCAAGAGTCGCCACCGTCTTTTATTTTATCCAACAAGGAAAGGAAAAAAGCACAGAAAAATTCCTTTTTTGAGATGTTTCTCGGGTTCGGGGGGTAGATTATAGAAAGGGAAGGTATTAGCACCCTTTCTAGCCGTGGTTATCCACGAGCTCTTACGTACTTGCTCAAAGTGTTTTCAAAAATTGCTTTTCTTTGTGTTTGTGGGTTTGAAAGAAGTTTTCTTTTTTTTGAAAGGAGTGTAAGTGCGAAAAGTTTTGTTTTGTTTCGAGAGAGCAAGTACTTAAGAACCATCTACCTACTCGAAAAAGGAATCAATCTGTGTTAATGTCCTTTAGACAATGCTATCCCAGCATTGATGAGTAGGTAGCACCGTCGTTGGAGTTTTAGGGTCAATGCAATTAAGGGACGTGTGGTCACTAAAGCAATGTTAGGACGCCTTAGCGGTAACCCTAATGTCTTAGATCATTTTTCCGAGGCAACCGTTTCGAGGCAACTATGATCTTTAGACAAGAGGGCGACCACTAAAACTTCCTATACTCAATGACCACATTCGAAGGAAACCAAGTGAGGTGTACCCTAAGAATGCGCATGTGCGAGTGTGTTATTTCGGTTAATTTTATCTTTGTACATGTCAATGGTTATCTATGTTGATTTTAAGTTCATACATTCGATCTTGTCATGCATTCCCTATTATCAAACATCTAACAGTTTATAAGTTGCAGAAATTAAATTGCGGAAATTAAATCTAACTATTACAAGGCGTCGGGTATTTACATCGCCAAAAGCAACCCTTGAATTTAAAATGCGGAAAATAAATAAAATGATAAAATAATTAAAGTCCTAATTAAACTATTACATCCCGGGAAACATATACAATATTGAAATCAAATGGATCGCGTGCGAGAAAATTAAATCGGGCGCATTTTTAGGGTTTTGACCCTTTTTTTGAAAGAAAGTGATTTTTTGTTATTTTTAGATTAAAAGAAATTAAATTAAGTTAACAATTAAATTAATAAACTAATTAATTAATTAAATTATTTTTTTGGATTTTTTTGATATTTAAAGAAATAAAATAAATTTGATCAAAATTAGTAAAACCTAATTATCTAAATTAATTTTAGTTATTGCAAAAGATATTAAAGTTATTTCCTAATTAAACTAAATTAATTAAATAAATATTTATTTACAAAAATAAAGTGCTGAGTTTAATTTTAATAAATAAAATATAGTTTTTGGTTTTTTTTTATTTTATGAGAAAAAAAGCTTAATTGGTTAGTTACAATAATAAAACAAAACAATTAATTAAACGAAATAATAAAAAGAAAATAAAGAGAGTTAGAAATATATGGGCCTGATTTTGGGGGGTTTGTTTAGCACTTTCAAGGCCCATTTGTAAGCAAGTCTGGCTGACTTTTGCAATTCCATGTGGCACGTTGACTTAGGAGCATGATGGTCCTTCAACCTGAGTCACCAGATCTGGCCTTGGGCCATCTGGTGCTTTGGTATTTGATGGTGTATGGTAGTCCACAGTTCTGGCTTTGCATGGAATAACTTGAAGAAAAACAATAATAATGCAATATGGGGACCTGGGACTCGAACCCAGGTCCTGTTAGCCAATGCATATGCTCCACTACCACTCAGCCAGCGCCTTTTCTTTGTTAGTGGAATAGATGACAATTAATATATTGGAAAAACAAACACTATGCCAGAATTAAAAAAAATAATGCGCGAAATTTGAATCAACGAATTGGAAAGGGCCACGTCTTCATCTTCTCCGTTTGATCCTGGTTATTTACCTGCGGATTTGTATCCGCGGCTAAATGTGTAGGTGTCTCCTAAAATCAATTTCAAGCCATGGAAATTAGTTTCAAGACCATGGTCATGCTCGTCTCTCCCTCCTGAACACACCTATGTCCATTACTTGCATTGATTTTGCCTGAAAATAAAACGCCCAAAAACAAATACCAAGAACCCTAGATTCAGGTATGGCACTACAGGTTATATAAACACAATTAAATAATGCAGAAAGTTTAGAAATTACTCAGGGATCATGAACATGTTAATGATTTGTCAAGAAAATGCCAGAATGAGAGGTTACGATTTCAAATGCAGGGTGGTGTTTCGAAGGACTTACAGCATGACTGAGAGTGTGTGATTGCTTGCTAGGGGTTGGTTTCGCTTCAGTGGATGTCCAGCAATTGATTCACGTGGAGCTTTGGTTCTGAATTAGCCTCTAAGAGTGATTTCAGATTCCAACTTTTTCCAAATTTTCTCAAGTTTTGTTCTTGTGATTTTGCAGCCTCCAACCTCTAAAACTCGTGCCTCTCAGTTGTATATGTATAAAGCAATGCATTAGGCCAAGTCTTGTGGATTGAATCTTTGTAAATCAATGCTTGGAGATATGATTTGATTCACCATTGATAACTTGCTTATTTTGTCCAAAAAACAATCTCTTTGCACATGGAATGGCTGATTCAAATTTGATCCCATTGATGATGATTATTAGGTCCTAAAATAGCCAAAAAGAGATCAAATAATTAATACTTGGATTTTATTTGATTTAAATTGATTAAAAATGCAATAATTCATTAAAAAAATCAAATTAAATAATAAAATTGACAAAAGGTCACAATGCTGAAGCTAGGACACGTGTGGAGTGTGACAAGATCAAATCAAGTGGAAACGAATGGGCCCATTTGACAAAATTTGAAGTTTTGGGGATAGTTGACTTTTGGCAATTTTGCAAAAATGCCCAACTTCAACAATGCATAACTTTTTCAATTTTGAACTTTTGTAAGTGTTCTTGAACTTTTTGGAAAGCTTGAGATGTACTCTAACCAACCCTTTTGGTATCAGCTCATTTTGATATTCCATTCTCAAGTTATAAGCTTTGGAAAAAAAGGTGTTTTTGTTGACTTTCAAAAATGACCTATAATGTCAAAATTTAACTTTTTGTGAGTGAATTTATTGATCTTGGGGTGTGAATATGTATTGTAGGAAATTGCATCCTCTTCAAAATGAGCTTTGGATGGATCATTTCCCATAAAGTATGAGAAAGTTATGCATGGTCAAAGTTGAGTTGACTTTTCCTAAACCCTAATTTAGCAACTTTTGAGTCTTGATGAATTTTGAGAAATCCTTGATGAATCATGATCAACCCTTGATAAAATGATGAAATATTCTTCAAAATGAGAATGTTGACAAAAAATCTTGAAGTTTGACTATTTATAGGTCACAGTTGACTTTTGCCCTAGCACAGTCGATTTTTGGACCCTTTGAGCAATTGACTGACCAAACTTCCTCTGCAAAGCTTGAAATTTGACATGGATGAACTTGAGAACATATTAGGACATTGGGTAGAACTTGAGGTCATTTGGATGCAAGGATCTTAATGCAACACAAAACCCTAATTTGAGGTTGACTGCCTTAGGAAATGATTGGACTGTCCAACTTTTGAGCAATCTTGAGCAACTTGGAGATTATTCTTGCAATCTCTTGGGAAATATGGGAGGGAAAATTTTGGGGTACAACAGCTGCCCCTGTTCAATTTTCTTAAACCTGAGGATATAGATTAGCTTTCGGGCCTTTCGTGATCCGAAGGTGGAAGATGATTGAACACTAGAGTGCCCATAAACTTGCACTCGCATGAAGTGGTATCAGCATTGTGATGTCGGGAATGGGCTTACAGATGCCATTTGGATACTGTTGATAGATGGTCTGAACTTCAACTGGAATATGAATCAGGGAGATCTTATCGGGGATCTGACTGAACCAGGGATGGTCTTGGATTAACTTTGGCTGGATCGGCATTAGAAAAATCTTTAGGAATCAATTTAACTGGACCAAACAAGGTCTTGGAATAACTTCAACTGGATCGGCATCAGAAAAATCTTTAGGAATCGATTTAACTGGACCAGAGAAGGTCTTGGATGAACTTTGACTGGATCGGCATCAGAAAAATCTTTAGGAATCAATTTAACTGGACCAGACAAGGTCTTAGAATAACTTCAACTGGATCGGCATCAGAAAAATCTTTAGGAATCGATTTAATTGGACCAGAGAAGGTCTTGGATGAACTTTGACTGGATCGGCATCAGAAAAATCTTTAGGAATCGATTTAATTGGACCAGACAAGGTCTTGGATTAACTTTGACTGGATCGGCATCAGAAAAATCTTTAGGAATCGATTTAACTGGACCAGACAAGGTCTTGGATTAACTTTGACTGGATCGGCATCAGAAAAATCTTTATGAATCGATTTGACTGGACCAGACAAGGTCTTGGATTAACTTCAACTGGATCGGCATCAGAAAAATCTTTAGGAATCGATTTAACTGGACCAAAGAAGGTCGTGGATGAACTTTGACTGGATCGGCATCAGAAAAATCTTTAGGAATCGATTTAACTGGACCAGGCAAGGTCTTGGATTAACTTCAACTAGATCGGCATTAGAAAAATCTTTAGGAATCGATTTAACTGGACCAGAGAAGGTCTTGTACGAACTTTGACTGGATCGACATCATAAAAATCTTTAGGAATCGATTTAACTGGACTAGGCAAGGTCTTGGAATAGCTTCAACTAGATCGGTATCAGAAAAATCTTTAGGAATCGATTTAACTGGACCAGAGAAGGTCTTGGATTAAATTCAACTGGATCGGCATCAGAAAAATCTTTAGGAATCAATTTAACTGGACCAGAGAAGGTCTTGGATGAACTTTGACTGGATCGGCATCAGAAAAATCTTTAGGAATCGATTTAACTGGACCAGGCAAGGTATTGGAATAGCTTCAACTGGATAGGCATCAGAAAAATCTTTAGGAATCGATTTAACTGGACCAGAGAAGGTCTTGGATTAACTTTGACTGGATCAGCATCAGAAAAATCTTTAGAAATCGATTTAACTGGACCAGACAAGGTCTTGGAATAACTTCAACTGGATCGGCATCAGAAAAATCTTTAGGAATCGATTTAACTGGACCAGAGAAGGTCTTTGACATAGCTGAGAACTTAACTGCATCTTTCCTGAAAGGTAAAGGTCAGTCATATGCAATGCATGAGATGGATCAAGCAATGATGTTCTCAACATAGATGAGATTGTATGGTATGATGCGTATATGCATGTATCATGATGTATGGAAATGTGATGTTTTAGCTGGGGAAATAAATCCCGGATAGCTGCTAGAGAATAGAGTGGAATTCTTCATTTCCGCTGGGGATGGTGGACGAAGGTGATCGTGAGAATAGACCTGCAGGCCAATGGTGGACGACAGTCATGATTTTAACCGACTTCCTTGGGAGAGCCTTGATCGGATTATTAAAGATTGTAATAACAGAAACTTCTTCCACCGGAACAAACTGAACAGCAGTCTTCTTGAACAGAATCTCTTTGCTGTCCATTAGGCTTTGGATTCCCAACTTCAGCAAAGGACAACTAGAAAGGGAAACAGCACAGAAAAGGAAACCTTCACTACAACCCGGAAATAAACCGGCCAGCAGTAGGTTCCTCTTGACAGTCATCAGAGGAGTAGCTACATCATTCACAGAAACGGCATACACATCTTCATCAACGGCATTCACTCCATGCTGGGGTATAGGAGCAGTCACCACATTTGGCCTCTCAGGCGCTTCAAACTGTATCTCTTTTGCGTCAATAAGGTCTTGCACCTTATTCCTTAAGGCCCAACAGTCATCAGTGGAATGCCCCCGGCTATCGGAGTGATAAGCACAACGAGCATTTGGGTTGTATTTTGGAGAGGCCGTATTCACAACTTTCGGGGCCTCCCTGACAGTCACCAAGTTGGTGGACAGCAACTGCGGCAAGATTTGTGATAGAGTCATACTTAGCCGGGTAAACTCTCTTCTGGGTCTTTCAGCCCTTTGAGGATTGGTTTGCCGAGGAGCGGCAGCAGGCTTGGCAATCATCACCGCGTTGACAGATTGGCGGCGCTCAGGTTTCTCTTGTCTTCTAGACCCATATACAGCACTGGCCTCCTTCTTAAAGGGCTTCTTCTCAGAACTTACAGATGCACCCTTCTGAATTTTGCCGGACTTCATTCCAGCCTCTATTCTCTCTCCAGTCAGAATAAGATCAGTAAACCCTGCAGATGAATTACAGATAAGATGATTGAAAAATGGCCCAGATAGGGTCCCCAAGAACATGTCCACCAACTCCCGGTCAGTTAACGGAGGCTGCACCCTGCCAGCCAGATCCCTCCACTTCTGTGCATACTCTTTGAAACCTTCGCTTGACCCTAGCGACATACCCTGGAGTTGGGTACGTGTAGGGGCCAGGTCGGCATTATATTGATACTGCTTGTAAAAAGCAGTAGCCAACTCCTCCCAGTTACGAACCTTGGTCCCATCCAGCTGATAGAACCATTCGAGATGAGTCCCTGAAAGACTCTCCTGGAAGAAGTGGATCCACAAGTTCTTGTCCACTGATTACGGCTGAATCTTCCGCACATAAGACCTGAGGTGTAGCTTGGGACAAGATGCCCCGTCATACTTGGTGAAAGATGGTGCCTTAAACTTGTGAGGAATAATCACACCAGTAGATAAGCCCAAGTCTCCGAAATCCAGCCCAGGCACTTGTTGGATCTCCATAGCATTCAGTCTGTCTTCCAACTGCTTATACCGGTCTTCAGCCGGAGGATACTGTTCCTCGTTGAAGTCAGTCTCGTTGTCAGAGACTACTGGACTAGGACCTTTTCCCCCTTGGGGACTGCTCTTGCCTATAGAAGAACCAGCCTCTTCATTCTGCAGCATGTTGCCAAACCTTCGGCCCGAGTTGAAAAGAACAGTTCTCTTCTTCTTCTTCTTCTCCTTCTTCAGGAGCAAAGCCTTCAGCTCTTCTTGGCCCTGAGCCAAACCCATGATTAGTTCCTGAAATTGCGCGTTCTGCGCCTGAAGAGCCTTGATAGACATATCGGTTGATGATGAGTCAGGGTTCATGATGCTGAAATAAACAGCGAAGAATAGTAAGCAACCTGAAAAGAAGAAAACCTGCTATGCACATGATGAATGGAATGCGTATGATTTATGTTTCCAAAGACAATCGGGAATCAACTTTGTAAACAAAAAGGAACACACTTCATTAGATTCAACTTTGAAACTTAAATTGTTCAACAGGTTGCCCTTAGGCGTTACATAAAAGGGAAATACTGAAAAGGGAAATAAAACTGTAAAAGAACATCCAGAGCTCCTTATTGATCCCATGGTCTCCTCTTCTCAGTACGGATGTAGTCGTTCAGAGCTCGCTCATTCTCCAACTGCTTTGTCAGCTTCTGGATCTTCAACTCCTGCTCGTTGAACTTTTCCCGGTAAGAATCCCGTTCTTCTTGCAGTTGCGACCAAGACCTCTTTAATGTCTCATAATCAGTAGGTATCTGAGGAGGGAGGACAGTTGGAGGAGCCCCATCTTTGTCAGGATACTCAAGAATGATAGGTCTGACAGCTTCGTATGGCATACCTAACTTCTGAGCACGGATGCGAACCCATTTGTAGTAGGCTTCCATAGGTAGAGAAGTCTTTGGCCCCAATTCTTGTGGGTCAGCTTTATGAACTTTGTCCCAAGCCTTGATGAACCTACGACGCAGCTCGTCACTATCCACCTGAAACTCAAAACTGATATGAGGCACCAACATCTCATGAGGCCCTGCTCTTCTGGCTCTTCCAAACTGACGGAGCGCTAGACATGGATTGTATGAGATTCCTCCTTGAGTACCAATCAAAGGAACATTAGGGTACTCCCCGCAACGATCAATAACAGCTATCTCATCCAAACCTCTGAAAGTCCAAATGATGTCTTTATCAGTGAGGGACATTAACCTATGAGCCCAACCTCTTCCTTCTTGGTTCTTCAGTACGAACTTAGGGAGGTGAGAAATAAACCACCTCACCAACAAAGGGATACAACACCATAGAGTTCCTCGTCTTCGGGTAGTACGAGCATAAAGTTGTTGTAGGATGCCACCCAAGAGAGTGGGCACAGGGTTCTGAGACATGAAGATCCTTATGGCGGTGACATTGATGAAGTTGTCAGGATTAGGAAACAAGACTAGCCCATAGATTAAGAGAGCTAGGATGTCTTCATATGCCCTAAAGTCCAAGTCATTCCAGAAACTGTTATCCTTACCAATCAGAAACTTGGCCAAGAAACCCTTAACTCCGCTTCTAGTCACCCAGTTGTCCATTACTTCTTGATGGGTCAAAGGAAGAGCTGCAGCAACCTCCTCAAGCCTGAGGGTCTTTTCCCAACCAGTAAAGGGAGTCTGATCCAAGATAGGGATACCAAGCAAATCAGAGAACTATTCTAGGGTAGGGACCAGCTGGAAGTCTTGAAAGGTGAAGCACTGGTACAGAGGGTCATAGAACTGGGTCAGGACACTCATCAACTGTTGATCCCGCTTTGCAGTGACTAAACTGAGAAGAGACCCATGCCTCTGGATGAAGGAAGTGGTGTTTGGAATTCTGCTAACCAACTCTTCAAGCAACTCAGGTGGGTGAACAAAGTTGAACCGGATAGTATTCCTTCGCACAGGCATCATGATGTCCTACAAAACAGAGCAAAGGTGAAACCCTCTTGTCTTTGAAATGGTCAGTCCTTATGCAGGATGCATGCAATGCTCATGATGTCATGATGTTATGATAAAGCACACCACAAATATTTACAAAGGCACACATGTAAGGCACACAAGTCACACAAGATAAGCCCTTAAAGTTTAGGCCAGCATGAGGTCTAGGTATTACCCTCTTTCAGTTTGTTGGTTCATACCTGTCCTATCAAAGTAACCGGGTTCTTAGAGGATCCCAATATCATTGACTACCCTCAATCGGTCATAACTCCAGCATCGCAATCTTTTCTTGCGGCCAGAACCATCACGAGAGTTTAGCCTCAATGGGCGTAGCATACTGCTACTGTTCTATGGCCAAGTTGGGTCATTTAAGGTTCTAAGGTCGGTTGGTGCTTAATGACTCCTCAGAAGACCCATATTCTCCTCGTTGCGACACAAGGGATATCGGTACAGACCAAGGTGCCACACCAACGTAGCCACTGCTTCACCCATGTCGGTCTACGCCGGACAGGTCCCTCACAGCTTATGCTACCTAACAGGGTATCCCCAGATCCGGGTTAGGATATATGTAACTCCGATGCAGCCCACAATAATAAAGCAAACAAGCACAACAATTGAAAACACAAGTGATCTTAGTCCTAAGGTACACCTCACTTTAAGTTTAATTCCCCAGCAGAGTCGCCAGTTCTGTGATCGGTGGATCTGGAACTGACTGTTTAACGCTGGTTCGCGAAATGTCGCGGAAGCAAGAGTCGCCACCGTATTTTATTTTCTCCAAATGGAAAGGACAAAAGCACAGAAAAATTCCTTATAGAGATTGCTCTCGGTTCGGGAGGTAGATTATAGAAAGGGAAGGTGTTAGCACCCTTTCTATCCATGGTTATCCATGGGCTCTTAGATACTTGCTAATTGTGTTTTCAAAATGGTTTGTTTTCTTTTCAACTGTGGGTTTTAAAAAGTTTCTTTGAAAATTTCAGTTCGACTCTTGTATCAGTCCTCAAGAGTGTTTGAAAAATTGCTTTCGAAAGCTTTTTGAAAAGGGTGTCGGTGTGAAAAGTATTTTTTGATTTGTTTTGAAATTAGAGCAAGTATCTAGAGTCGTCCACCTACCCTAAGGAATTCGTCTGTGTAAATGTCCTTAAAGTAGTGCCATCCCACCATTGAGAGGTAGGTAGCACCACCGTTGGAGGTGTTCGGGTCAATTTGAAGGTTCGGGACATGGTGATCACCGGAGCAATAGGAAGACACCTTAGAAGCTACCCTCATGCCATGTTCATGGACATGAGGACTTACTAAAACATCCTCTACTCGACGACCACCTTTCGAGGGGCAAGGCAACAATGAGGCGTACCCTAGGGGTGGTGTGTGATTTGTGTGTCGTTTTCAGATATTTTTGTCTTGTCATGTATTGGTGATCTACGCGTTGCTTTTATTTTTGAGCATTCATTCTTTCATGCAGGTTAATTAACAGTTTAAAAGATGCGAGAATTAAAAGTCCTACGCTATTACAAAGGCGCGGGTCCACATCGCCAAATTAATCCAGGACCCGATTTGGAAATAAAACAAAATGCGGAAAAGATAAATGTCTAATTAAGCTATTACATGGCTTTGGGAGAATTACATGAATATTCACAAAAAGAAATAAAAATGCGAAGAGAATTAAAATCGGGAACGCGAGGACGTTGGACCCTTTTAAAGAAATCGAATTAAAATTACGAAATTAATTAAATTAAATGTGAAAGGAAGTTATTTTTTTGAGTTTTTTTGTATTTATGGATTTTTAGTAAGAAAATCAAATGAAATTAAAAGGAAAAGTCAATTAACCCTAATTCTAAATTGTTTTTAATTTATTAAGAAATATTTTTAGTTTGACCTAATTTTAATTAATTATTTACATGGCAATTTATTTACAAAATAAATAATTAATTATGAATAATGGTAAAAGAAAAGAAAAAAAAGGATAAAAGTGTTTAAAACCCTAATCCTACAATTTTTAAGTTTATTAAAAAATATTAAAATTTAAACCTAGAATTAACTAAATTAATTAATACCATTTATTTACAAAGAAAACAATAAATGAAATATATTTTTTATTTTTTGTCTTTTCTGATTTTTATTATTTTTATATTATGAAAACATTAATTTATGAATTAAAAGGAAATAATCAAATTAAACAAATAAAAATAAAAATAGGAAAAAAGAAAAGAAATGCAAACCCTTGGGGGTGTTGACCCCAGTTTGGAGGTGTTCTGGCCAGTAATTAGGCCCAATGTTTTAAGGCCTTGTTGACTTTTCAGGGCCACGTGCGTATGCGTTGACTGGTGCCCATGGTGTTCATCAGATCAGGGCCCTTGGATTGAGATTCTGAGCCATGTGGCACGCTTGGATTGTGGACGTAGGGTGAACTTCTGGAGGGAGCGCTACATGCAAACATGGACAGAAAAATAATATGGAGAAAGGAGGGGACCTGGGAATCGAACCCAGGTCCCAGGGTTTACCACATCAACACCTTGCCACTGAGCCATTTACACACTTTGTATATAATATAGAAAACAAAGAATATAATGCAAAACAATAGTTAGTGGTATTATTTCGCGCGAAATTCAAACGCACCAATCCTCAGCCTCCACGCATCGTCTTCTTCATGTGTTCTTCACTTTTGCCTGAAAAAACAAACTAAATAGCGGGGGTTTTAAACCCCCACAATCTGAAATACAGAAAATAGCGAATAGGAATTAAGCAAAAATAAAAAGGGCACAACTAGTGATTCTGGATCGTCTAAGTGTGCTGAGTTCAATGGTGTAGGTCTCATGTCTCAATTTTTCCAGAATAAGGAAGCCCCAATTCAAGGTTCCTGAAATCCTAGGCATCGTTCATGGCAACTCTCCATATATGCAAGCATTCTTCAATTAAACTATACTATTAGCTTCAGAATCAACACATTAGCACAAAACAATAATGAAAATGCATTGATATGGTGTGTAGATTCGAATACGATTAAGGAAAAATTTGTGTACAGGGTAACTGTGTTCTACCGTTTCTTTGCGTTAGAAGCAGTGGTTTTGATCCAGGAACGTCCCTTGAGGCCTTTGCAAGCTAATGGAATCAATGTTTTGCCTTGAAACGCTTTGGAATGGTGTTTTCAGTTTTGAAAATTTCTTGAAAAAGTGCAAAGTTTGTTTATGGTTTTGGGCGCAGCTTCAAGGTTCTTGGCATTAGGTTTATGATCAGTATATGTATGCCAATGGATTAGGGTTGAATTTTGAGTCCAAAAATCCTTGCATTGATGTATGGAATATTTGATTTTCCATGAATATTTTTCAAATCTTTTCCATGTGATTTTGATCCCAATCATGGTCAATCTTTCCAATTTTGTTGTGCATGAATCTTGAGTCTTTAAGGAGAGCAAATGCTGCATAAAAAGGTTCACATACATTTGTTTAGTATTTTTTCATATTTTAATTAATTAAATGAATTAATGTGGATAAAAATTCAAATAAATAATAAAAAATGATGAAATAAATCCCCTTTGGGCCAAATGGTCGTGCATAGCCTTTGGATGATGAATCTTGGAAGAAAATGTGGCCCATTAGCAATTTTGAGGCTTTTGAAGTAAAGTTGACTTTTCAAAATTCCCAAATATTTCCCAACTTCCACAAGGCATATCTTGCTCAATTTTTAAGCTTTGGTCATGTTCTTGGACATTTTGGAAAGGTCTTGAAGTCCTCTAACCAACGCCTTTGGTCCCATGTTATTTTGATTTACCAATCTCAAGTTATGGCCTTTGACTTAAAGTCCCTTTTTGTTGACTTTTGAAAATGACCTATAATGTTGAAATTGATAACTTTTTGTGAGAGCATTTCTTGGACTTGAAGTGTGAAGAGGAGTTGTAGGAAATGTCATTCTATTCAAAATGAGCTTTGGATGGAATTTTTCTGATAAACCATGTGGAAGTTATGCCTTGGTCAAGTTACAGTTGACTTTTTCAACTGTCCAAATATGGAAACTTTTGCATCTTGAGACTTTTTGAGCCATGCCTTGAAAATCATGATCAAGAATTGATCAAATGATGTTTTTGGCTTCAAAATAAGATGTTGACCAAAAATTTGAACTTTGGACTGTCAAATGACCATTTTGCCCCTGCATTTGACTGTTGAGCAATTAGGGTTTTTGACTGTGCAATTTTGTGCTGTAAGTCTTGAAACTTAGCATGAGGATGCTTGACCATGTTTATAGGCATGTGAGATTTGATTGGACCCTTGGAAACTTCATTTTCTTTGCCAGAACCAAAACCCTAGTTTTTGACTGTTAGGAGGCCTTTAAACTGTGCAACCCTTGGGGAGATTCTGAAGCATGTTCTTTGCAAATTTTTGAAGAATATGGGAGGGCAAATTTTGGGGTACAACAGTTGCCCCTGTTCAATCTTCTTAAACCTGAGGACGCAGATTGGCTGACATGCCTTTCGTAGTTCGAAGGTGGAAGATGATTGAACACTAGAGTGCCCAGAAATTTGCGCTCACATAGTAGTGTGATGGTGGGAATGGGCTTATAGATGCCATTTGGAGATTGGTGAATAGGATGATGGGCTTATAGATGCCATGCTGAGAGGTGATGGAAGGTGGATGGGCTTATAGATGCCATTTGGATGTCGATCGCGTAAGAGATTCCTTAGCGAGAAGTTGCGTACCTGAAAAAGAAAATGATTACCTGACCTGTTACAGGAGTTGGTCTTCAAGCTCTTTGTATAGATGCGCCCTGACTGGTTACAGGAATTGAATCTGGAGCTTCAAAAAGGTGATGAATGAACCAGGGATGGTTACTACCTCAACGGGACGGTGAGAGAACCTTGGACGATTACTACCTCAACAGGAACGCCGAGAGAACCTTGGACGATTACTACCTCAACAGGAATGCTGAGAGAATCTGGGGACGATTACTACCTCAACAGTAACGCTGAGAGAATCTTGGGTGTCTTCAACTGGATAAGAAACATGGAGATCTTAGGGTCGATCTGACTGAACCAGAGAAGGCCTTTGACTGGATAAGAAACAGGAAAATCTTAGGGTCGATTTAACTGAACCGGACAAGGTCTTGAAATCTTCAACTGGATAAGAAACAGAGAGATCTTAGGGTCGATCTGACTGAACCAGAGAAGGCCTTTGACTGGATAAGAAACAGAAAAATCTTAGGGTCGATTTAACTGAACCGGTCAAGGTCTTGAAATCTTCAACTGGATAAGAAACAGGGAGATCTTAGGGTCGATCTGACTGAACCAGAGAAGGCCTTTGACTGGATAAGAAACAGAAAAATCTTAGGGTCGATTTAACTGAACCGGTCAAGGTCTTGAAATATAGCTGAAAACTTAACTGGATCTTTCCTGAAATGTAAAGGTCAGTCATATGCAGTGCATGATATGGATCAAGCAATGATGTTCTCAACATAAATGAGATTTGTAAGATATGATGCGTATATGCATGCTGTAATGTATGAAAATGTGATGTTTATGAATATATCTTTTTGTCTTAGGAAAATAAATCCTTGACGGGTGCCGGGAAGTCACTCCTGGGCTGATGTTGAAGAACGGATCTTTGCTTCCGCTGGGGATGATGGTTGCAAGCATACCGGTAGGAGAAGATAACTTCGTTGGGGAATAAACTTGGCGAATGGATTACTCTGCAGGAAGAAAATACTCTAGCGATCTTGCTGGGGAGCAATACTCTGTGGGGAGAGAGGTACTTTGCTGAAATGTTGATGGTAAATTGCTGGGGATACCTTTGTTGTGTTGGAAGTGTTAATAGACTTCGCTGGGGATAAGAAGACTTTGACGAGGATAATCCTTCCGTGACTTTTGGCTGAGGATAACCCAGTTATACCCTGGTAGGTAAATAACCTTTGAATAAAGCCGGGAGATGCGTTCGTGCTCTACGAGGATAAGCTTCCAGAATCTACTGGGGATAAGCTTACTGCTTGGGCAGATGGATTCCAACTTTCCTGGGGAAATCTGGATTGGGCTCTCCTGGGGGAAATTTTTGAGATATACTGGAAGTGACTCCACTGAATGCCTGGTATACCGCCGGGGAACAATCTTTAGGTCAAGACTGCCGGGGATGCTTGTTGGGAATGTCTGTATATCGTGTTGGGGAATGTTGAGATCTGCGGGGAATACCCAACTTCCTTAAGGCTGATAATAGCTTTGCTTGGGGAGAGTGCACTGACTTGCTGGTTCACTCTCTGGGGGGTTAAGGCATACGGGTTGTGTTCTTCAGCCGAACTTACCTTGGTACCTTGGAGGACAGAACAATTAGATTGCTCAGACAACTCTTTATTGCCCCTGTTTCTAATGTTACCTGTAATTAATCCTTTGTTTCGTATGCAAATATTTATGAGTTAGCAATTAGTGTCAATGCATATATCACAATTTGAACCTTGGACGTTCTTCGCAAAACAAAACAGAAAAAGGAAAAACAAATGGCAATTTGAGTTGAAAAGTATATTTGTATTGATTTTTGAATTTGCCTGTAAATAGGCGTTTTATGTACAAGAGGCTGGCGTCCTAGTAAGAGAACACCGCCGAACAAAAGAGTTTATACAAATTTGTACAAAAGAAAATAAAACAGCTGTGTGAAGTGAATGATCCACTGGGTTTCAACTCAGCTATTGCCTTTATATCTCCGAGTGTCTCATCACTTGATGACCTTAGTTGAAGATGAAGATGACTGATCGATGCCGTCTGAACTTGATGTAGATACCGGATTCTGGATGCAGAGTGATCCAATGAGACATAGTATTACGCTTTATCCCTAACTTTTGCCTGGACCGCCCTTTCGGGTTTTCAGTCCACCGGGATACCCATTTTTGCCCAAGCTGCCTTTTCAGGTTTTCGACTTGCCGGGTGTACATATTTTTTTCATTTCATCCCTTCATTTTGCCCGAACCCTTTTGGTTCGCCGGGAAGCCCTAATTTTTGCCTAGGTATGTCAACCTAGCGGGTCTTTCTCATGCGTAGTATCTTTTTACTATGTCTGCATTGGCGGGGTGAGGAAGGTCGTCACCATCCATGTTGGTTAGAATCATGGCTCCTCCTGAGAACACATGTTTAACCACAAATGGCCCTTCGTACGTAGGGGTCCATTTGCCCCTTGGATCACTCTGAGGAAGGATAATGCGCTTGATTACCAGATCCCCGACTTGATATTCTTGTGGTCTGACCTTTTTGTTAAATGCCCTGATCATCCGTTTTTGGTATGTCTGACCATGACAAATAGCAGCAAGTCTCTTTTCATCAATAAGGTTTAGCTGATCAAGTCGTGTCTGGATCCAATCATCTTCGCTCAAATCTGCATCCTTCATTATCCGGAGAGAGGGTATCTGTACTTTGATCGGTAAGACTGCCTCCATACCGTAGACCAAGGAGAAGGGAGTTGCCCCAGTTGACGTCCTGGCTGAGGTACGGTACCCATGTAGAGCAAACGGTAACATCTCGTGCCAATCTTTATAAGTCACTGTCATCTTTTGCACAATTTTCTTAATGTTCTTATTTGCTGCTTCTACAACCCCATTCATCTTCGGCCGGTAAGGAGAAGAGTTGTGGTGCTGTATCTTAAACTGCTCGCAGAGCTCAGTGATCATCTTGTTATTAAGATTGGTACCGTTGTCTGTAATGATTCTTTCAGGGACGCCGTACCGACAGATCAGATTATGCCGAATGAACCGTGCCACAACGGTCTTGGTTACCGTAGCGTAGGAAGTTGTCTCAACCCACTTCGTGAAGTAATCAATCGCTACCAGGATGAAGCGATGCCCATTAGACGCCGTAGGTTTAATCTCGCCGATCATATCTATGCCCCACATTGCAAACGGCCAAGGCGCAGTCAGAACATTTAGAGGAACTAGAGGAACATGCACCTTGTCTGCATATATCTGGTATTTATGTCATATCCGAGAGTGTTGGTAACAGTCGGCTTCCATGGTGGACCAGAAATACCCTGCCCGAAGGATTTTCTTTGCCATAGTGTGTCCACTGGAATGTGTTCCAAAGGTACCCTCATGTAGCTCTGCCATGATCCTTTCTGCTTCAGTCTTATCCACACAACGCAGTAAGGTCGAATCATGGTTTCTCTTGTACAGAATGTCGTTGCTAAGGAAGAACTTGGCTGCGAACCTTCTCAGAAACTTCTTATCGTTGACAGATGCACCTTCAGGGTATTCCTGAGCTTCCAAATATCTCTTCACCTCATGGTACCAAGGCTTCTCAGTCACCAATTCAGTCTCGAGATCACAACAGTATGTCGGTTCGTCCAGTTTCCAGATGATGATTCGGGGAGCCTCATTGTCCCATTTGACCTTGAACATAGAAGACATCGTAGCTAACGCGTCCTCCAGCTGATTCTCCTCTCTCGGAAAATGTTCAAAGGTTATCTCTGTGAAGTGGGGGATCAATGTCAACACACATTCTCTGTAAGGAATAAGATTCGGATGTTTCGTATCCCACTCCCCTTTGATCTGATTGATCATGAGAGCGGAATCTCCGAAGACACTCAGAAACTTGATCCTTAAGTCGATCGCAGCTTGGAGACCCATGATGCATGCCTCATACTCCGCCATGTTGTTGGTGCAGTTGAAACATAGTCGGGCAGTGAGTGGAGTATGAGTGCCTTGAGGGGATATGATCACAGCGCCGATACCGTTACCCAAAGCATTGGAGGCTCCATCAAAGTGCATAGACCATCGGGATCCTTCCTCAGGTCCTTCATCCGGTCCAGGTACTTCACAATCAGTCACTATCATGATGCTCTCGTCTGGAAACTCGAAGTTCATTGACTGATAGTCGTCTACTGCCTGATGTGCCAAGTGGTTTGCCAATACACTCCCTTTGATGGCTTTCTGAGTCGTGTACTGGATGTCGTATTCTGTCAAGATCATTTGCCATCTTGCTATTCTCCCAGACAGAGCAGGCTTTTCAAATATGTACTTTATAGGATCCATTTTTGAGATCAACAAGGTAGTGTGAGTCAACATATACTGTCTCAGCCGGCGAGCAGCCCATACCAAAGCGCAGCAAGTTTTCTCGAGCAGTGAGTATCGGGTCTCACAGTCGGTAAACTTTTTGCTAAGGTAATAAATGGCATGCTCTTTTCGGCCAGACTCGTCATGCTTCCCCAGCACACACCCCATTGAGTTGTCAAGTACTGTCAGGTATAGTATCAGAGGTCTCCCTTCAACCGGTGGCATAAGGATGGGTGGTTCTTGGAGATACTCTTTGATTCTGTCAAAAGCGGCCTGACATTCATCGTTCCAACGTACTACCTGATCTTTCTTCAGCAGCTTGAAGATTGGTTCACAGGTAGCAGTTAGGTGTGAGATGAACCGAGCAATGTAATTCAGGCGTCCTAGAAAGCCTCTGACCTCTTTCTCTGTCTTAGGAACTGGCATCTCTTGAATAGCTTTGACCTTGGTAGGGTCCACTTGAATACCCTTGTCACTTACAACGAAGCCTAACAACTTCCCAGATCTTACCCCGAAGGTGCACTTGCTCGGGTTCAACCTCAGCTTGTACAACTTCAGACGGTCAAACAGTTTCTGCAGATGATCTAGGTGTTCTTCCTCAGTCTGAGACCTTGCAATCATGTCGTCAACATACACTTCTATCTCATGATGGATCATGTCATGAAATAAAGCAACCATGGCACGTTGGTAGGTTGCCCCAGCGTTCTTCAGTCCAAAAGGCATGACCTTGTAGCAGAAGGTGCCCCACTGAGTAACAAAGGTAGTCTTTTCCATGTCTTCAGGAGCCATCTTGATCTGATTGTAACCTGAAAAACCATCCATGAAGGAGAAAACCTTATGCTGAGCGGTATTGTCAACAAGGAAATCAATGTGAGGTAGGGGGAAGTCATCCTTGGGGCTGGCCCTGTTCAGATCCCTGTAGTCGACACACATTCTGACCTTTCCATATTTCTTTGGTACTGGCACCACATTAGCAACCCACTACGGATAAGAAGTCACTACGAGAAACCCGGCATCAAACTGTTTCATAACCTCGGCCTTGATCTTCTCAGACATTTCTGGACGCATACGGCGGACCTTTTGCTTGACCGGAGGGCAGTCTTCCTTGGTAGGCAAATGATGGACCACAATATCGGTATCCAAACCAGGCATGTCTTCGTAGGACCAGGCAAAGATCTCCATATAATCATGTAACATCTGAGTCAACCGTTGCTTCATGCTGAGCTCTAGGTTGGCACCAATTTTAACCTCCTTTATGTCTGTCTCGGTACCCAGATTTATTGTTTCCACCGGCTCTTCGTGTGGTTGAATTGCCCTCTCTTCCTGGAGTAACAATCTTGCAAGCTCTCCAGGAACTTCGCAATCATCTTCACCTTCGTCTTCGGCTAAGTTGATTGGATTTTCAAAGTCATAACTGGCAGTAGCAGAGTCGTTACCAGTGAGATCCAGAGTGGATTGAGACCTGTATGAGTGAGTGTGTGTAAATACAGCTGTTTTGCAATATATAAAGAAAGGAAAGAAAGAAAAGGAGCATAAGATTTGAAATGCGAGAAAACGTCCAAGATCTTTATTCATGATATATGAAATGACAATTTAATATACCCTCACAAATGAAGCCGACGGTGCCTCGGGTAAGACACCGGACCATAGAGTTTTAATTGTTTATTACAAATAACAAAACAAAGAAGTTTATTACTACGTAACAAAACTAACAGGAGTATGATCTTTGGCAGTCCAATTGGTCAATCCACCATCAGTCGTCGGGTAGATCCAGCTATTGAACTCTGACTCTTCCACTTCATCTTCGTCCCCAACAGCATTCACTCCTGGATTGGTAATGAGCACAGGAGGTCTTCTGGTCTTTGCCTTGCGCACAACCTTCTGACCCTCTGCAGTAAAACCCAGTCCAAACTTGTCAGTTTTTTGTGTAAAATCAGGGAGCCTGCCCCAGTTAGCACATTCACCTTTCTTAATCACAGCCCGGGCATCCTTCAAGGAAGCCATCTTCAAAGGAACATCCTTTTCAACCACTGTTTCTGCTGCTGCCAATGTTGGAGGTACCTCTTCGAAATGCTGAAAGGGGGTTTCAATAAACTCCCCGTCCATCTCAATATACCTGAAGGAATTCAAATGGCTCACCATATACTCCTCCTCTCCTTGCACAGTGACAATCTTCCCTCTGACGGGGTACTTGAGTTTCTGGTGCAGGGTAGAGGTCACTGCCCCAGCTTTGTGGATCCAAGGTCGACCCAGTAGACAAGAATACGATGGACGGATATCCATCACATAGAAAGTAGAGTCGAATACTTGAGAACCCACACGAATAGGAATGTCTACCTCTCCATGAACCATCCTCTTAGAACCGTCAAAGGCTCTGACGATGATGTTGCTAGGTTTCAGCTCCAGGCCCTCACAATCCAACCGGTCTAAGGCCTTTTTGGGTAGCACATTCAGGGAAGAACCAGTGTCCACCAACACGTGCGCAAGAGTAGTGCCCCTGCATTCAATAGAGACATGCAGGGCGTCATTGTGGTCCTTTCCCTTAGCAGTAAGGTCAGCATCCGAGAAACCCAAACCATTATTCGCTGTCAAATTGGCTACGCAATCAGTAAACTGGACAGCAGATGTCTCCTGTGGCACATGGGTCGTCTTGAGGAGTGAAATCAGGGCCTTAGCATGGGCCTCTGAGCACAGTAGCAAGGAGAGCATGGAGATTTTGGAGGGTGTATGCCCCAGCTGCTCTACCACGTTAAAGTCACTCTTCTTGATTATTTTCAGAATTTCCTCCATCTCTTGTTGGAAGGCCTCAGCATTCACAGATTTTGGTGCCTCCATCCGGGCAGGCTCATCTTCAATCCGTTTGCCCCGAGCATTAGATGACTCGGCAGCAGGGGAAACAACTTGATCAGAACTGGGAACAGGTACACTTGCAGGTGTTATAGTGAGGGGTCTTTGAATAGCTGGCGGTGCAATGTCAGGCGAGAAGAGCCTGCCACTGCGGGTTACTTTGGCTGGACCAGTGACATTGCTGATGCTGGTGCCAGTGTTGAACTCTTGCTTGATTCCATGTACATACACGTCTGCCCCATAGTTCCAGGGGACAGCCTTATCAGATTCGTAGGGAAGAGGCCCCGGAACAGTAATAACAACGGGTGCGACAGTCATGATTTTAACCGGCTTCCTTGGGAGAGCCTTGATCGGATTATTAAAGATTGTAACAACAGAAACTTCTTCCACCGGAACAAACTGAACAGCAGTCTTCTTGAATAGAATCTCTTTGCTGTCCATTAGGCTTTGGATTCCCAACTTCAGCAAAGGACAACTAGAAAGGGAAACAGCACAGAAAAGGAAACCTTCACTACAACCCGGAAATAAACCGGCCAGCAGTAGGTTCCTCTTGACAGTCATCAGAGGAGTAGCTACATCATTCACAGAAACGGCATACACATCTTCATCAACGGCATTCACTCCATGCTGGGGTATAGGAGCAGTCACCACATTTGGCCTCTCAGGCGCTTCAAACTGTATCTCTTTTGCGTCAATAAGGTCTTGCACCTTATTCCTTAAGGCCCAACAGTCATCAGTGGAATGCCCCCGGCTATCGGAGTGATAAGCACAGCGAGCATTTGGGTTGTATTTTGGAGAGGCCGTATTCACAACTTTCGGGGCCTCCCTGACAGTCACCAAGTTGGTGGACAGCAACTGCGGCAAGATTTGTGATAGAGTCATACTTAGCCGGGTAAACTCTCTTCTGGGTCTTTCAGCCCTTTGAGGATTGGTTTGCCGAGGAGCGGCAGCAGGCTTGGCAATCATCACCGCGTTGACAGATTGGCGGCGCTCAGGTTTCTCTTGTCTTCTAGACCCATATACAGCACTGGCCTCCTTCTTAAAGGGCTTCTTCTCAGAACTTGCAGATGCACCCTTCTGAATTTTGCCGGACTTCATTCCAGCCTCTATTCTCTCTCCAGTCAGAATAAGATCAGTAAACCCTGCAGATGAATTACCGATAAGATGATTGAAAAATGGCCCAGATAGGGTCCCCAAGAACATGTCCACCAACTCCCGGTCAGTTAACGGAGGCTGCACCCTGCCAGCCAGATCCCTCCACTTCTGTGCATACTCTTTGAAACCTTCGCTTGACCCTAGCGACATACCCTGGAGTTGGGTACGTGTAGGGGCCAGGTCGGCATTATATTGATACTGCTTGTAAAAAGTAGTAGCCAACTCCTCCCAGTTACGAACCTTGGTCCCATCCAGCTGATAGAACCATTCGAGATGAGTCCCTGAAAGACTCTCCTGGAAGAAGTGGATCCACAAGTTCTTGTCCACTGATTACGGCTGAATCTTCCGCACATAAGACCTGAGGTGTAGCTTGGGACAAGATGCCCCGTCATACTTGGTGAAAGATGGTGCCTTAAACTTGTGAGGAATAATCACACCAGTAGATAAGCCCAAGTCTCCGAAATCCAGCCCAGGCACTTGTTGGATCTCCATAGCATTCAGTCTGTCTTCCAACTGCTTATACCGGTCTTCAGCCGGAGGATACTGTTCCTCGTTGAAGTCAGTCTCGTTGTCAGAGACTACTGGACTAGGACCTTTTCCCCCTTGGGGACTGCTCTTGCCTATAGAAGAACCAGCCTCTTCATTCTGCAGCGTGTTGCCAAACCTTCGGCCCGAGTTGAAAAGAACAGTTCTCTTCTTCTTCTTCTTCTCCTTCTTCAGGAGCAAAGCCTTCAGCTCTTCTTGGCCCTGAGCCAAACCCATGATTAGTTCCTGAAATTGCGCGTTCTGCGCCTGAAGAGCCTTGATAGACATCTCGGTTGATGATGAGTCAGGGTTCATGATGCTGAAATAAACAGTCAAGAATAGTAAGCAACCTGAAAAGAAGAAAACCTGCTATGCACATGATGAATGGAATGCGTATGATTTATGTTTCCAAAGACAATCGGGAATCAACTTTGTAAACAAAAAGGAACACACTTCATTAGATTCAACTTTAAAACTTAAATTGTTCAACAGGTTGCCCTTAGGCGTTACATAAAAGGGAAATACTGAAAAGGGAAATAAAACTGTAAAAGAACATCCAGAGCTCCTTATTGATCCCATGGTCTCCTCTTCTCAGTACGGATGTAGTCGTTCAGAGCTCGCTCATTCTCCAACTGCTTTGTCAGCTTTTGGATCTTCAACTCCTGCTCGTTGAACTTTTCCCGGTAAGAATCCCGTTCTTCTCGCAGTTGCGACCAAGACCTCTTTAATGTCTCATAATCAGTAGGTATCTGAGGAGGGAGGACAGTTGGAGGAGCCCCATCTTTGTCAGGATACTCAAGAATGATAGGTCTGACAGCTTCGTATGGCATACCTAACTTCTGAGCACGGATGCGAACCCATTTGTAGTAGGCTTCCATAGGTAGAGAAGTCTTTGGCCCCAATTCTTGTGGGTCAGCTTTATGAACTTTGTCCCAAGCCTTGATGAACCTACGACGCAGCTCGTCACTATCCACCTGAAACTCAAAACTGATATGAGGCACCAACATCTCATGAGGCCCTGCTCTTCTGGCTCTTCCAAACTGACGGAGCGCTAGACATGGATTGTATGAGATTTCTCCTTGAGTACCAATCAAAGGAACATTAGGGTACTCCCCGCAACGATCAATAACAGTTATCTCATCCAAACCTCTGAAAGTCCAAATGATGTCTTTATCAGTGAGGGACATTAACCTATGAGCCCAACCTCTTCCTTCTTGGTTCTTCAGTACGAACTTAGGGAGGTGCGAAATAAACCACCTCACCAACAAAGGGATACAACACCATAGAGTTCCTCGTCTTCGGGTAGTACGAGCATAAAGTTGTTGTAGGATGCCACCTAAGAGAGTGGGCACAGGGTTCTGAGACATGAAGATCCTTATGGCAGTGACATTGATGAAGTTGTCAGGATTAGGAAATAAGACTAGCCCATAGATTAAGAGAGCTAGGATGTCTTCATATGCCCTAAAGTCCAAGTCATTCCAGAAACTGTTAGCCTTACCAATCAGAAACTTGGCCAAGAAACCCTTAACTCCGCTTCTAGTCACCCAGTTTTCCATTACTTCTTGATGGGTCAAAGGAAGAGCTGCAGCAACCTCCTCAAGCCTGAGGGTCTTTTCCCAACCAGTAAAGGGAGTCTGATCCAAGATAGGGATACCAAGCAAATCAGAGAACTATTCTAGGGTAGGGACCAGCTGGAAGTCTTGAAAGGTGAAGCACTGGTACAGAGGGTCATAGAACTGGGTCAGGACACTCATCAACTGTTGATCCCGCTTTGCAGTGACTAAACTGAGAAGAGACCCATGCCTCTGGATGAAGGAAGTGGTGTTTGGAATTCTGCTAACCAACTCTTCAAGCAACTCAGGTGGGTGAACAAAGTTGAACCGGATAGTATTCCTTCGCACAGGCATCATGATGTCCTACAAAACAGAGCAAAGGTGAAACCCTCTTGTCTTTGAAATGGTCAGTCCTTATGCAGGATGCATGCAATGCTCATGATGTCATGATGTTATGATAAAGCACACCACAAATATTTACAAAGGCACACATGTAAGGCACACAAGACAAGCCCTTAAAGTTTAGGCCAGCATGAGGTCTAGGTATTACCCTCTTTCAGTTTGTTGGTTCATACCTGTCCTATCAAAGTAATCGGGTTCTTAGAGGATCCCAATATCATTGACTACCCTCAATCGGTCATAACTCCAGCATCGCAATCTTTTCTTGTGGCCAGAACCATCACGAGAGTTTAGCCTCAATGGGCGTAGCATACTGCTACTGTTTTATGGCCAAGTTGGGTCATTTAAGGTTCTAAGGTCGGTTGGTGCTTAATGACTCCTCAGAAGACCCATATTCTCCTCGTTGCGACACAAGGGATATCGGTACAGACCAAGGTGCCACACCAACGTAGCCACTGCTTCACCCATGTCGGTCTACGCCGGACAGGTCCCTCACAGCTTATGCTACCTAACAGGGTATCCCCAGATCCGGGTTAGGATCTATGTAACTCCGATGCAGCCCACAATAATAAAGCAAACAAGCACAACAATTGAAAACACAAGTGATCTTAGTCCTAAGGTACACCTCACTTTAAGTTTAATTCCCCAGCAGAGTCGCTAGTTCTGTGATCGGTGGATCTGGAACTGACTGTTTAACGCTGGTTCGCGAAATGTCGCGGAAGCAAGAGTCGCCATCGTCTTTTATTTTCTCCAAATGGAAAGGACAAAAGCACAGAAAAATTCCTTATAGAGATTGCTCTCGGTTCGGGAGGTAGATTATAGAAAGGGAATGTGTTAGCACCCTTTCTATCCATGGTTATCCATGGGCTCTTAGATACTTGCTCATTGTGTTTTCAAAATGGTTTGTTTGCTTTTCAACTGTGGGTTTTAAAAAGTTTCTTTGAAAATTTCAGTTCGACTCTTGTATCAGTCCTCAAGAGTGTTTGAAAAATTGCTTTCGAAAGCTTTTTGAAAAGGGTGTCGGTGTGAAAAGTGTTTTTTGATTTATTTTGAAATTAGAGCAAGTATCTAGAGTCGTCCACCTACCCTAAGGAATTCGTCTGTGTAAATGTCCTTAAAGTAGTGCCATCCCACCATTGAGAGGTAGGTAGCACCATCGTTGGAGGTGTTCGAGTCAATTCGAAGGTTCGAGACATGGTGATCACCGGAGCAATAGGAAGACACCTTAGAAGCTACCCTCATGCCATGTTCATGGACATGAGGACTTACTAAAACATCCTCTACTCGACGACCACCTTTCGAGGGGCAAGGCAACAATGAGGCGTACCCTAGGGGTGGTGTGTGATTTGTGTGTCATTTTCAGATATTTTTGTCTTGTCATGTATTGGTGATCTACGCGTTGCTTTTATTTTTGAGCATTCATTCTTTCATGCAGGTTAATTAACAGTTTAAAAGATGCGAGAATTAAAAGTCCTACGCTATTACAAAGGCGCGGGTCCACATCGCCAAATTAATCCAGGACCCGATTTGGAAATAAAACAAAATGCGGAAAAGATAAATGTCTAATTAAGCTATTACATGGATTTGGGAGAATTACATGAATATTCACAAAAAGAAATAAAAATGCGAAGAGAATTAAAATCGGGAACGCGAGGGCGTTGGACCCTTTTAAAGAAATCGAATTAAAATTACGAAATTAATTAAATTAAATGTGAAAGGAAGTTATTTTTTTGAGTTTTTTTGTATTTATGGATTTTTAGTAAGAAAATCAAATGAAATTAAAAGGAAAAGTCAATTAACCCTAATTCTAAATTGTTTTTAATTTATTAAGAAATATTTTTAGTTTGACCTAATTTTAATTAATTATTTACATGGCAATTTATTTACAAAATAAATAATTAATTATGAATAATGGTAAAAGAAAAGAAAAAAAGGATAAAAGTGTTTAAAACCCTAATCCTACAATTTTTAAGTTTATTAAAAAATATTAAAATTTAAACCTAGAATTAACTAAATTAATTAATACCATTTATTTACAAAGAAAACAATAAATGAAATATATTTTTTATTTTTTGTCTTTTCTGATTTTTATTATTTTTATATTATGAAAACATTAATTTATGAATTAAAAGGAAATAATCAAATTAAACAAATAAAAATAAAAATAGGAAAAAAGAAAAGAAATGCAAACCCTTGGGGGTGTTGACCCCAGTTTGGAGGTGTTCTGGCCAGTAATTAGGCCCAATGTTTTAAGGCCTTGTTGACTTTTCAGGGCCACGTGCGTATGCGTTGACTGGTGCCCATGGTGTTCATCAGATCAGGGCCCTTGGATTGAGATTCTGAGCCATGTGGCACGCTTGGATTGTGGACGTAGGGTGAACTTCTGGAGGGAGCGCTACATGCAAACATGGACAGAAAAATAATATGGAGAAAGGAGGGGACCTGGGAATCGAACCCATGTCCCAGGGTTTACCACATCAACACCTTGCCACTGAGCCATTTACACGCTTTGTATATAATATAGAAAACAAAGAATATAATGCAAAACAATAGTTAGTGGTATTATTTCGCGCGAAATTCAAACGCACCAATCCTCAGCCTCCACGCATCGTCTTCTTCATGTGTTCTTCACTTTTGCCTGAAAAAACAAACTAAATAGCGGGGGTTTTAAACCCCCACAATCTGAAATACAGAAAATAGCGAATAGGAATTAAGCAAAAATAAAAAGGGCGCGACTAGTGATTCTGGATCGTCTAAGTGTGCTGAGTTCAATGGTGTAGGTCTCATATCTCAATTTTTCCAGAATAAGGAAGCCCCAATTCAAGGTTCCTGAAACCCTAGGCATCGTTCATGGCAACTCTCCATATATGCAAGCATTCTTCAATTAAACTATACTATTAGCTTCAGAATCAACACATTAGCACAAAACAATAATGAAAATGCATTGATATGGTGTGTAGATTCGAATACGATTAAGGAAAAATTCGTGTACAGGGTAACTGTGTTCTACCGTTTCTTTGCGTTAGAAGCAGTGGTTTTGATCTAGGAACGTCCCTTGAGGCCTTTGCAAGCTAATGGAATCAATGTTTTGCCTTGAAAAGCTTTGGAATGGTGTTTTCAGTTTTGAAAATTTCTTGAAAAAGTGCAAAGTTTGTTTATGGTTTTGGGCGCAGCTTCAAGGTTCTTGGCATTAGGTTTATGATCAGTATATGTATGCCAATGGATTAGGGTTGAATTTTGAGTCCAAAAATCCTTGCATTGATGTATGGAATATTTGATTTTCCATGAATATTTTTCAAATCTTTTCCATGTGATTTTGATCCCAATCATGGAAAATCTTTCCAATTTTGTTGTGCACGAATCTTGAGTCTTTAAGGAGAGCAAATGCTGCATAAAAATGTTCACATACATTTGTTTAGTATTTTTTCATATTTTAATTAATTAAATGAATTAATGTGGATAAAAATTCAAATAAATAATAAAAAATGATGAAATAAATCCCCTTTGGGCCAAATGGTCGTGCATAGCCTTTGGATGATGAATCTTGGAAGAAAATGTGGCCCATTAGCAATTTTGAGGCTTTTGAAGTAAAGTTGACTTTTAAAAATTCCCAAATATTTCCCAGCTTCCACAAGGCATATCTTGCTCAATTTTTAAGCTTTGGTCATGTTCTTGGACATTTTGGAAAGGTCTTGAAGTCCTATAACCAATGCCTTTGGTCCCATGTTATTTTGATTTACCAATCTCAAGTTATGGCCTTTGACTTAAAGTCCCTTTTTGTTGACTTTTGAAAATGACCTATAATGTTGAAATTGATAACTTTTTGTGAGAGCATTTCTTGGACTTGAAGTATGAAGAGGAGTTGTAGGAAATGTCATTCGCTTCAAAATGAGCTTTGGATGGAATTTTTCTGATAAACCATGTGGAAGTTATGCCTTGGTCAAGTTACAGTTGACTTTTTCAACTGTCCAAATATGGAAACTTTTGCATCTTGAGACTTTTTGAGCCATGCCTTGAAAATCATGATCAAGAATTGATCAAATGATGTTTGTGGCTTCAAAATAAGATGTTGACCAAAAATTTGAACTTTGGACTGTCAAATGACCATTTTGCCCCTACAGTTGACTGTTGAGCAATTAGGGTTTTTGACTGTGCAATTTTGTGCTGTAAGTCTTGAAACTTAGCATGAGGATGCTTGACCATGTTTATAGGCATGTGAGACTTGATTGGACTCTTGGAAACTTCATTTTCTTTGCCAGAACCAAAACCCTAGTTTTTGACTGTTAGGAGGCCTTTGAACTGTGCAACCCTTGGGGAGATTCTGAAGCATGTTCTTTGCAAATTTTTGAAGAATATGGGAGGGCAAATTTTGGGGTACAACAGCCGGGAAGCCCTTATTTTTGCCTAGGCTAGTCAACCTAGCGGGTCTTTGATTATGCGTAGTATCTTTTCACTATGTCTACATTGACGGGGTGAGGAAGGTCATCACCGTCCATGGTGGTTAGAATCATAGGTCCTCCTGAGAAAATGTTCTTAACCACAAATGGCCCTTCGTAAGTAGGGGTCCATTTGCCCCTGGGATTACCTTGAGGTAGAATGATGCGCTTGATGACCAGGTCCCCAACTTGATACTCTTGTCGTATGACTTTCTTGTTAAATGCCTTGATCATCCGTTTTTGGTACGTCTGACCATGACAAATAGCAGTAAGTATTTTTTCATCGATTAGATTCAGCTGATCAAGCCGGGTCTGAATCCAGTCATCTTCACTCAAATCTGCATCCTTCATGATTCGGAGAGAGGGTATCTGAACTTCAATGGGCAAGACTGCCTCCATGCCATATACCAAGGAGTAAGGTGTTGCCCCTGTTGACGTCCGCGTTGTAGTATGGTACCCATGAAGAGAAAATGGTAACATCTTGTGCCAGTCTTTGTATGTAACTGTCATCTTCTGCACAATCTTCTTAATGTTCTTATTAGCCGCTTCAACAGCCCCATTCATCTTCGGCCGGTAGGGTGAAGAGTTGTGATGTTGTATCTTGAATTGCTTGCAGAGCTCAGTGATCATCTTGTTGTTGAGATTGGTACCATTGTCCGTAATGATCCTCTCTGGTACACCGTATCGACATATCACATTGTGCCGAATGAATCGTGCCACGACGTTCTTGGTTACAGTAGCAAAGGAAGCTGCTTCAACCCACTTCGTAAAGTAATAAATTGCTACCAAGATGAAACGATGCCCGTTGGATGCTGTAGGTCTGATCTCGCCGATCATATCAATGCCCCACATTGCAAAAGGCCAAGGTGTCGTCAAGATATTCAGAGGAACTGGAGGTATGTGCACCTTATCAGCATAAACTTGGCATTTGTGACATGTCCGAGAATGCTGATAACAGTCGGCTTCCATTTTGGACCAATAATATCCTTCCCGAAGGATTTTCTTTGCCATGATGTGTCCACTGGAATGAGTTTCGAAAGTCCCTTCATGTAAATCTGCCATGATCCTTTCTGCTTCATTCTTATCCACACAACGCAGTAAGGTCGAATCATGGTTACGCTTGTAAAGAATGCCATTGCTGATGAAGAATTTCGCTGCGAACCTCCTCAGAAACTTCTTGTCGTTAACAGATGCACCCCCAGGGTATTCTTGAGCCTCAAGATACCTTTTTACCTCATGAAACCAGGGCTTTTCTGTTACCTCTTCAGTCTCAATGTCACAGCAATGTGCAGGTTCGCCCAATCTTTCAACAATAATCTGGGGAGCTTCATTGTCCCAATTGACTTTAAACATAAAAGACATCGTAGCTAGCGCGTCCGCCAACTGATTCTCCTCTATGGGGAAGTGTTCAAAGTTTATCTCCTCGAAATGGGGAAGCAATGTCAACACATACTCCTTGTAAGGAATAAGGTTCGGGTGTTTCGTATCCCACTCCCCTTTGATCTGACTGATCACGAGAGCGGAATCTCCGAAGACACTTAGAAACTTAATCCTTAGGTCAATTGCTACTCGAAGACCCATGATGCATGCTTCATACTCTGCCATATTGTTGGTGCAGTTGAAACATAGTCGGGTGGTAAACGGATTATGAGAGCCTTTAGGATATATGATCACAGCGCCAATGCCATTGCCCAAAGCGTTCGAAGCTCCATCAAAGTACATAGACCATCGGGATCCTTCCTCAGGTCCTTCATCTGGTCCAGGTGTCTCGCAATCTGTTAATAGCATGATATTCTCATCCAGAAATTCAAAGTTCATAGACTAGTAATCATCTACTGCTTGATGTGCCAAATGGTCTGCCAACACACTTCCCTTAATTGCCTTTTGGGTCGTATATTGGATGTCATACTCAGTCAAGATCATCTGCCATCTTGCTATTCTTCCGGACAAGGCAGGCTTTTCGAAAATATACTTGATTGGATCCATCTTTGATATCAACAGAGTAGTGTGAGTCAACATATACTATCTCAGCCGGCGAGCAGCCCATGCCAAAGCGCAACAAGTTTTCTCAAGCAGTGAGTATCGGGTCTCACAGTCGGTAAACTTTTTGCTAAGGTAATAAATAGCATGCTCTTTTCGGCCACACTCGTCATGTTGACCCAGCACACACCCCATTGAGTTGTCGAGTACTGTCAAGTATAAGATCAGAGGTCTCCCTTCAACTGGAGGCATTAGAATAGGTGGCTCTTGGAGATACTCTTTGATCCTTTCGAAAGCGACCTGGCATTCATCGTTCCAACGTACTACTTGATCTTTCTTTAGTGTGATCGGTGGAAATAGAACTGACTGTTTAAAGCTGGATCGCGTATACGAGCCTGATTGGAAGGGTGAAACAGCTATTGGCGTCATGTGTAAACTGTTTTTTTTTTGCCATTTATGTTTTGGCTTTTGGCCATTTGTGTTCTGGCTTTTGGCCATTTGTGTTCTGGCTTTTGGCCATTTGTGTTCTGGCCTCAACGTTCCTTAACCTTCTCAGGATGTCTGTCTCGCCATGTATTGGTGTCATGTGTAAACTGTTCTGTTTTGGCCATTTGGCTTTTGGCCATTTGTGTTCTGGCCTCAACGTTCATTAATGAACCTGCATGGGATCCTGTCTAAAATTTGCAGTGTTGAATCTCATGAACACATTAAATAAAATCATAAAATGCAAATAAAGCCAATATATGAAGAAATTTAATGTTTAGGCACAATATGGCATGTATGAATGATTATACCCTTTTGATCATGGAGATCAAATCAATCTTACCCTTACTGGAAAAGTAGTGACATGAATGCTTTTATGCCCTTTTGATCATGGAGATCAAGCCAGCCTTACCCTTACTGAAGAAGTAGTGAGATGTTGGTTTGTAACTGAGATGGCTTGTTTGTAGTGAGAGAGGGATTTGTAATAAGGATTTCAAGGTTTTAGGGTTCTTGAAAGAATTTGATATTCTAACAGTGTTGTGGCAAAGTTTTTTCTCCCTTTTTTCTCCTCTCCGGTTTGTGTGAAAAGAAGGTGATTATATAATGGAAATTAGGGTAAAGAAAATGGGCTTTGAATGTGCAATTGGGGCTCCAATGTTCACTTGAGTTCGTCACTTTCCAGGCTAAATCACAGGGACTTAAGTGCAATTTTTCTTGAAATGTTTTGAGAAATATGGGAGGACAAATTTTGGGGTACAACAGTTGCCCCTGCTCAATCTTCTTAGACCTGAGGATGTAGATTGGCTTGCGTGCCTTTCGTGATCCGAAGGTGGAAGATGATTGAACACTAGAGTGCCCAGAAATTTGCACTCGCATGGTGTAGTATCAGTAATGTGATATCGGGAATGGGCTTATAGATGCCATTTGGAGAGATGGTGGATAAGAGGATGGGCTTATAGATGCCATCTGGAGATGTGACAGAATCTTGTCGGGAATGGGCTTATAGATGCCATTTGGAAATGTAATGGATAGTTGAATCTGAATAAGAAATAGAATAGCTTCCGTGTCTGGAGCATATCTAGTCTATATCTAATTGCTGACGTCTGAATAAATAGTAGAATAACCGCCGCGTCTGGGGTATATATCCATATTATATCTGAGTGAGTGACAGAGTGTCATCCGAATCTGGATCATATCTGGAATGTCTTTTGAAGGAATCTGGACTAAACAATAGAATAGCATCCGGGTCAGGAGCATCTCTAAGCTATATCTGAAAGGAACTCTGGAATAAGTATCAGAAAGTCGCCATGCCTGGGTCGCAACTGAACTATCTCTAGAAGGAATATCTGAATAAGCAATAGAATAGCGTCCGGATCTGGAGCATCTCTAGGCCATCTCTGGAGGGAAATCTGAATAAGCAGTAGAATAACATCTGGGTCAGGAGTATCTCTAAGCCATCTCTGAAAGGAAACTTTGAATAAGCTAAAGAATAGCGTCCATGTCTGGAGCATTTCCAAGCCATTTCTGGGAAGAAACTCTGAATAAGCGATAGAATAGCATCGGGGCCCGGAGCATTTCTAAGCTATCTGAGAGGGAATCTGAATAAGCAATAGAATATCATCCGCATCGGGAGCATCTCTAAGCTATCTCTGAAAGGGAATCTAGAATAAGTATCAGAAAGTAGCCATATCTGGGTCGCATCTGAACCATCTCTAGAAGGGAATCTGGAATAAGCATCAGAATGTAGCCATGTCTGGATCGCATCTGAACTATATCTAGAAGGAATCTATGAATAAACAATAGAATAGCATTCATGGTTGGAGCATCTCTAAGTTATCTCTGAAAAGCAACTCTGAATAAGTAACAGAATAGCATCCGGTTTGGAGCATATTTGAACTATCTCTGAGAAGAACCTCTGAATAAGCAAAAGAATAGCATCCACATCTGTAGCATTTCCAAGCTATCTCCGAAAGGAAACTCTGAATAAGAAATAGAATAACATCCGCATTCGGAGCATCTCTAAGCTATCTCTGAAAGGAAATCTGAATAAGCAATAGAATATCATCCGCGTCGGGAGCATTTCCAAGCTATCTCTGAAATCTCTTTAATGTAGATATGCCCTGGCTGGATACAGGTATCGAATCTCTAAACTCTTCATGTAGACATGCCCTGGCTAGATACAAGTATCGAGTCTACAATCAATCACTCACAGATATGCCCTGGCTAGATACAGGTATCGAATCTAGAACTGCGAAAGTTGATGGTAATCGTCTTTTGATTGACCTTTTCCTGAAAAGGCAAACATTAGTTGTATGCAATGTCATGATGTATGAAATGCATGATGTCATGATGTTCTCAAAAATAAATGAGATCGTGTCGTATGCACTTTATCATGTATGTAAGCAGGATGTATGAAATGTGAAATGTCTATGAATGTATTTTCGTCTAGGAAAATAAATCCTTGACGAATGTCGGGAGCTTGTTGAATCCTGGGCTGATGTTTAAAGAGTAGAGTTCTTAATTTCCGCTGGGGATGATGATTGCAAGAATAAACCGGTAGGAGAAGATGACTCCGTTGGGGAATAAACTTGTTGAAGAGATTACTCTGCGGGGAATTACTCTGTGGGAAGAGATACTTCGCTGAGAATTTGATGATAACTCCGTTGGGGATTCCTTTGATAAGTTATGTTGGGGAATTTGATGAACTCCGTTGGGGGATAGGAATAACTACGCCGAGGACGATCTTTCCGTGGCAATTAGCTGAGGATAACCCAGTTATAAACTCTGGTGGGGGATAACCTTCTGAATAAAGCCGGGGAGCGATGTATGTACTCTGCAGGTGACAAGCTTCCAGAATCTACTGGGGATAAGCTTCCAAAGTCTACTGGGGAGATGGTTCAACTCTCCTGGGGAAACTTTTGGACGCATTGGGGAGTGGCTCCACTGGGGTGTCTGGATTCCGCCGGGGAATAATCTTATACTAAGACTGCCGGGGATGTTTGCTTAGGAACATCTGTATACTCCGCTGGGGAATGTTGAGATCTTCTGGGGATTCCCAACTTCCTTAAGACTGACAGTAGGCTAACTCTGCTTGGGGAGAGTGTTGCTAACTTGCTAGAGATGTTGTGCCTTTTTAGGGCTGCTAGGAGATCAACTCTGTTTGAGGAGAGTATTGCTGAATTTTGTCTTACTCTCAGGGAGTGAAGGTATCTGGGCCATATTCTTCAGCTAAATATACCTTGGTACCTGGAGGACAGAGCATCTTGTACAGTTTGGATAATTCTTATTGCCCCAGCTTTTGTGGGATAAGGTACCTGTGGAGGTTTTGATAACTGCCGATTTGACAAATCTTCTTCTGGTAGGCAAGTGACGAGATGACGGGACATAGTTGTACGCTTTGATCCCTAACTTTTGCCTGGACCGCCCTTTTGGGTTTTCAGTCCATCGAGATACCCATTCTTGCCCAAGCCGCCTTTTCAGGTTTTCGACTTGCCGGGTGTACAGATTTTTTATTTTCATCCCTTATTTTTGCCCGAACCCTTTTGGTTCGTCGGGAAGCCCTTATTTTTGCCTAGGTGTGTCAACCTAGCGGGTCTTTGATTGTGCATAGTATTTTTTCGACTATGTCCATGCTCTCAGAGTGCAGGGAGTTGTCACCGTCGATAGTGTTGTGTTGCCATACTACCAGAAGATGTTTGATCAGGCAAGATTCGTTGCCGAAATTCCTGCCCAATGCCCCAAGTGACTCAGTTGGAGATCTGCCCCTGGCTGTTTGGCTTTTGAGAGATTCTCTGAATCTTGACTTGACTGCCCCAGATGATAGACAATGATCATGCCGTGCCCCTTGGTTGGAAGTGTTTCTTCCACTTGAGATGACTCTTTTGTTGAGAAGATCTTTGTTCACTAGATATTCGTCGTGCGAATTTCTTTGCTGTTTGAACAAATAGTCATATGCAAACAATGTTATTCTAAGAATGCAAAGCTTATGTCTGTCTTGAAGTTTTTGAAAATTCATTTTTCAATAAAACAAGTGAATTTTTGTAAAATGTGATGTCAACTCAAGATTTTACAGCAAGCCCTACAGGAGTCAGGATACCTTTGTAACAGTATGCTTTCGAACTAACCAGGCTTCAGCTAGGACTTTTGAGGGTTGTAACGTGGCCTGGTTCACGGTTTAAGAAACAAAGGATAAAGGCTCAAATTATATTTGTACCCACCCATTCTTCATGATGTTCTTCAATCCTAAACTCAATTAATCGTGCGTTAGACCTTGTTTGAGTCTTTGCTCTGATATTCCAGTGATGGTTCGGATGTTGACAGTTTATTTTGAATAGGCAGTCATTTTGTTGGGAGTCTGTAGGACCTCTTCCTTTTTTATTGTGTTATCCCTGTCTTTTTGCCTGAACTGTTTCTTTTGTGATTACAGTCAGCGGGATGCCCCGGTTTTTGTAAGTCTCCTTCATAGGTTTTGACTTATTGGGCTTTTATTTTGAGAGATAATGATTGCCTGTCTTTATGATTATTCGGAACCATCACTGTCTTTTGTTTTGTAACGACTTCTTTGGTGCCATTCGTTGTGCACTTGGATCAACTGAGAGAACTACCCTGCCCCAGGTTATGATTAAGGGTTTTAATTTTTGAAAAGAAAACTCCTACTTCTTTGGCCCAGAGGGGTTGACGAGGGATTATCTTCCTTATAAATCCAGTGTTTAGGATTTGAAACAATGCATGTACCTCATCAGCGGGGTCTATTCAAAAGCATACTGTAAATTGTGGTATCGTTTTCGTCATCCTCCCTCAAGAGGCTTAGAATTATTAATTAAGCGTCGAATCATCACAAAAAATGAAAGCAATTATAGTGAAATACGAATGGATTGATTCACAAAACAGACATATGCGATGCATTAATAAAGTAAAAATGTTTGCCATGACGAAATGTTTGAACAATCAAAGAAAAATACAACTTGAACACTCCAATGAACAAAAGGTCTTCTCGTCTAGGGATAGTAGAAGAATTCGACCTGACCATCTTGGGTGAATTCCACTGCTCCTTCATCAATCAGGTACTGGATCTTGTTCTGCAGAGTCCAACAGTCGTCTGTAGCATGCCCCGGGCTGTCAAAATGATAAGCGCAGCGGGCGTTGGGGTTGTACCTTGAAGGTGTCTTGTTGGGATTCTTAGGAGGGTCCCTTAGTGTGATTAGATTCAATCTCAACAGGCGTTGTAAGGCCTGAAACAGCGACATGTTGAGCTGGGTGAATTGCCTCTTAGGCTTGTTTGGCTTGCTCTGATCAACCCGTTGTTCTTGGCGAGGTCGTTGCTGGACCTGTGAAGTAGCAGCAGCTTGGAGAGGCCTATTCATTGAACCACACCTTTGACTTCTTGGAGGTTGATTATCGGTTTGGTCCCCAGTCCTGACTACTTGCTTCATACTGTCTTGCTGAAGCTGGTGAGATTGATGCTGAATTTGTGATCCTGAAGCAAGTTGAGGAGCTTTTCCCTTGTCTTCTTGTCTCAAAGGGAATTTAATGATGACTGGCTCTTCAACCTTAGATGTTTTCCCCAGTTGGTTATCCCGAAGCAGTTGGTTGACGAGAACCCTGAGCTCTTCTTGTCTTTGATCTAAGTCTTGAAAGAGAGTCATCTTCCCCAGCATCTGGGTTCTCATTGTATCTACCTCAGCTTGCAGACGTTTCAGCCGTTCATCTTTATCGTCTTCTGGACTATTCCTGACCAAAGTCCCCATGAGGAGTGTTCTCAGCTCTTCCTGTCCCTTGGATAGATTTAGGAGGATCTCCCCGAACCGAGTCTCTTGAGCATGAAGATCTTGGTTGTCTTGTTGGAAAGCCATTGCTGAAATAAACGGCGAAGAAGATAAGTGACCTGTAAAAGGGTACCTGTTATGCAATGACGTGTATGTATGCATGCAATGTTTTCAAGGATCTCGTGGGGTAAACAAGAAAATTGTTAGCGTTGAATACGGTAGCTTGATTGAAGGAACTTCATGTTGTTGAGAGACCTTCTTCAAGAGTCAAAGCTCACCATATCGAGTGGGTCATAGCCCCTGACTCAAGTCATTAACCTTGGCTAGAGGAAAATAAATCCCCTTTGCCCCTTGCTAGACATTTGATTCATCATGACCTGCATCACAAACCCTTGAGATCCTTGAAATGGATTAGTCCTTATGTAGGATGTATGCAATGGTATGATGGTATGATGTTATGCTATGCGTGGAGTGATATAAGTAAACCCTGTTATAAGTCCCGATCAAGGACTGTAAACAAACCCTGCAAGAAACTCATGTGTCAGGTAACAAGAATGTGCAAGTAGTCAAGTTTGAAGGCACACAAGTCACACAAGACAGCCCTTAGAGTTTAGGCCGGCATGAAGTTTAGGTACTACCCTCTTGAAGTTGGTGGGCTCAAGACCTGTCCTATCAAAAGTAACCTGGTTCTAAAGGATCACAATATTACTAACTACCCTCAATCGGTCATAACTCCAGCGTCGCAATCTTTTCTTGCGGCCAGAACCATCGCGAGAGTTTAGCCTCAATGAGTGTAGCATACTGCTACTGTTCTATGGCCAAGTTGGGTCAAATTAGGGTTCTAAGGTCGATTGGTGCTTAATGACTCCTCAGAAGACCCATATTCTCCTTGTTGCAACACAAGGGATATCGGTACAGACCAAGGTGTCACACCAACGTAGCTACTGCTTCACTCGTGTCGGTCTACGCCGGACAGGTCCCTCACAGCTTATGCTACCTAAAGGGTATACCCAGATCCGGGTTAGGATCTATGAAACTCTGATGCAACCCACAATAATAAAGCAATCAAGACATACAATTGAAAACATAAGAGTGGTCTAATCCTAAGGTACACCTCACTTATTAATATCCCCAGCAGAGTCGCCAGTTCTGTGATCGGTGGAAATAGAACTAACTGTTTAAAGCTGGATCACGTATGTCGCGGTAAGCAAGAGTCGCCACCGTCTTTTATGTTCTCCAACATGGAAAGGACAAAAGCACAGCAAAATTCCTTCTTTGAGAATGTTTCTCGGTTCGGGAGGTAAATTTATAGAAAGGGAAGGTGTTAGCACCCTTTCTATCCATGGTTATCCATGGGCTCTTAGGTACTTGCTCTTATGTTTTCAAAAGATTGTTTGCTTTTCAAATGTATGTGGGTTTTGAAAAAGTTTCGTTTGAAAAAATTTCTAAGTAACTCTTGTATCTGTCCTCAAGAGTGTATGAAATATTTGTTTGAAAACCTTTTGAAAGTGTAGGTGCGAAAAGTTGTTTTGTTTGTTTGAAAGAGCAAGTACCCAGGAGAATCTACCTACTCTAAGGAATTAGGCTGTGTAAGAGTCCTTTATATAGTGCTATCCCACTATTGAGAAGTAGGCAGCACCGTCGTTGGAGTTATTCGGGTCAATTTGATTATGGGGACATGTGTGGTCACCAAAGCAATAGTAGGACACCTTAGCGGTAACCCTAATGTCCTAGATCCTTTTTATCTGAGGCAACCGTTTCAAGGCAACTGGATCTTAGACAGGAGGGCGACCTCTAAAACACCCTATACTCAATGACCACGTCGAGGCAACCAAGTGAGGCGTACCCTAAGAGTGGCATGTGCGAGTGTATTGTTTTTCAATTAATTTTATCTTTGTACATGTCATGGGTTATCTATGTTGATTTTAAGTTCATACATTGGATCTTGTCATGCATTCCCTATTATCAAACATCGAACAGTTAATATTGTGCAGAAATTAAATTGCGGGAAATTAAATCTAAACTATTACAAGGCGTCGGGTATTTACATCGCCAAAAACAAACCCTTTAATTTAAATTGCGGAAAGTAAAATAAAGCAATAAATAAATAAAGTCCTAATTAAAGTTATTACATTCCGGAAGCAAGTACAATAATATGGAAAAATAGATCGCGTGCGGGAAATTAAATCGGATGCGAGTTTTTTGGGGTTTTGACCCTTTTTTGAAAGAAAGTGATTTTTTGGTTATTTTTGAATTAAATGGAATTAAATTAAATGAACAATTAAATTAAATTAAATAATGAAAATATTTTTGGATTTTTGAGTTTTTTTAAAGAAATAAAATAAATTGAATTAATGCTAATAAAAACCTAATATTCTAAATTGATTTTAAATATTGCAAAAAATATTAAAAGTTAAATCTAATTAAAGCTAAATTGATTAAATTAATTTATTTACAAAAATAAAAGTGATGAAGTTAATTTTAATAAATAAAATATTTTTTTGTGTTTTTGATTTTATTAGGAAAAATGTTAATTGGTTAGTGATTAATAAAAAGAATAACGATTAATTAATTAAAGGAACATAATACAAATAGAGAGAAAGTTTAGGAGTATACGAGTCTGATTGGAGGGGTGAAACAGCTATTGGCGTCATGTGTAAACTGTTTTGTTTTGGCCATTTATGTTTTGGCTTTTGGCCATTTGTGTTCTGGCTTTTGGCCATTTGTGTTTTGGTCTCAACGTTCCTTAACCTTCTCAAGATGTCTGTCTCGCCATGTATTGGTGTCATGTGTAAACTGTTCTGTTTTGGCCATTTGGCTTTTGGCCATTTGTGTTCTGGCCTCAACGTTCCTTAATGAACCTGCATTGGATCCTGTCTAAAATCTGCAGTGTTGAATCTCATGAACACATTAAATAAAATCATAAAATGCAAATAAAGCCAATATATTAAGAAATTTAATGTTTAGGCACAATATGGCATGTATGAATGATTATACCCT
The DNA here is from genome assembly GCA_948472305.1 of Vicia faba. Classification (NCBI taxonomy): domain Eukaryota; kingdom Viridiplantae; phylum Streptophyta; class Magnoliopsida; order Fabales; family Fabaceae; genus Vicia; species Vicia faba. Next base: position 971,108,786 of record OX451741.1, on the reverse strand, counting down.
TTTGATCATGGAGATCAAATCAATCTTACCCTTACTGGAAAAGTAGTGACATGAATGCTTTTATGCCCTTTTGATCATGGAGATCAAGCCAGCCTTACCCTTACTGAAGAAGTAGTGAGATGTTGGTTTGTAACTGAGATGGCTTGTTTGTAGTGAGAGAGGGATTTGTAATAAGGATTTCAAGGTTTTAGGGTTCTTGAAAGAATTTGATATTCTAACAGTGTTGTGGCAAAGTTTTTTCTCCCTTTTTTCTCCTCTCCGGTTTGTGTGAAAAGAAGGTGATTATATAATGGAAATTAGGGTAAAGAAAATGGGCTTTGAATGTGCAATTGGGCCTCCAATGTTCACTTGAGTTCGTCACTTTCTAGGCTAAATCGCAGGGACTTAAGTGCAATTTTTCTTGAAATGTTTTGAGAAATATGGGAGGGCAAATTTTGGGGTACAACATTTAGCAACTTAAAGATTGGCTCATAAGTAGCAGTCAGGTGTGAGATGAATAGGGCAATGTAGTTCAGACGTCCCAGAAAGCCTCTGACTTCTTTCTCTGTTCTGGGAGTTGGCATCTCCTGTATAGCCTTCACCTTTGCAGGATCCACTTGAATACCTTTGTCGCTTACGACGAAACCCAGCAGTTTACCAGATCTCACCCCGAAGGTGCACTTGTTCGGGTTTAACCTTAACTTGTACAACTTCAACCTGTCAAACAGCTTCTGTAGATGGTCAAGGTGTTCTTCTTCAGTTTGGGACCTTGCAATCATATCGTCGACATATACTTCAATCTCATAATGGGTCATGTCATGAAACAAAGCAACCATGGCACGCTGATACGTTGCCCCAGCATTCTTCAGTCCAAAAGGCATGACCTTGTAGCAAAAGGTACCCTATTGAGTAACAAAGGTTGTCTTCTCCATGTCTTCGGGAGCCATCTTGATCTGATTATAACCGGAGAAACCATCCATAAAGGAGAATACCTTGTGCTGAGCAGTGTTGTCAACCAGAACGTCGATATGAGGTAGAGGGAAATCATCCTTGGGGCTTGCCCAGTTTAGATCCCTATAGTCGACACACATTCGAACCTTACCATCTTTCTTCGGCACAGGAACCACGTTGGCCACCCACTGAGGGTAAGAAGTAACTGCTAGAAATCCGGCGTCAAACTGTTTCATAACTTCAGCCTTGATTTTCTCAGACATCTCTGGGAGCATTCGGCGGACCTTCTGTTTTACCGGAGGACAGTCTTCCTTGGTAGGCAGGCGATGAACCACAATATCAGTATCTAAACCAGGCATATCTTTGTAAGACCAGGCAAAGATCTCAACATAGTCATGCAGCATCTGAATCAACCGTTGCCTTACACTAAGCTCCAGATTTGCACCGATCTTAACTTCCTTCTTGTCTGTCTCAATACCCAGATTCACGTATTACACTAGCTCTTCGTGCGGCTGAATAGCCCTCTCCTCCTGGAGTAACAGTCTTGCAAGTTCACCAGGCACTTCGCAATCATCTCCACCTTCGTCTTTGGCTAAGTTGATCGGATTTTCGAAGTCATAACTGGCAGTAGCAGAGTCGTTACCAGTGAGATCCAGAGTGGATGTAGACCTGTATATGTGAGTGTGTGTAAAATAGTTGTTTTGCAATATACAATAAAGAAAAACAAGGAGCGCAAGATTTGAAATGCAAGAAACGTCCAATGCTTTTATTAATGATATATGAAAATGACACACATAAAGCCCTCACAAATGAAGCTACGGTGCCCCGGGTAAGACACCGGGCCATAAAGTTTAAAACATTGTCTATTACAAATTCAAAACAAAAGTTTCATTACTGAGTAACAAAAGAAATAGGGATGAAGTCCTTTGTTGTCCAGTTGCATTGTCCACCGTCGGTCATAGGATAGATCCATCTGTCGAACTCAGACTCTTCCACATCGTCTTCAATGGCATTTACTCCCGAGTTGCTGATGAACACTAGAGGTCTTCCAATCCGTGCATTCCGAACAACCCTTTGAGCTTCTGCAGTGAAACCTAAACCAAACTTGTTAGTCTTCTGCATAAAATCAGGGAGTCGTCCCCAATTTGCACACCCACCTTTCGACAACGGCCCAGACATCCTTAAGGGAAGCCATCTTCATAGGAGAATCTTCAACAATAGTCTCAGTTGACGCCAATGATTGGGGAACCTCTTCAAAATGCTGGAATGGGGTCTCAATGAACTCCCCATCCATCTCTACATATCGGAAAGAGTTGAGGTGGCTCACCATGTACTTCTCCTCTCCTTGTACTATCACAATCTTCCCTTTTACTGGATACTTCAGCTTCTGGTGGAGCGTTGAGGTTACGGCCCCAGCTTTGTGGATCCATGGACGACCCAGCAAACAAGAATAAGATGGCCGAATGTCCATCACATAGAATGTAGAGTTGAAGACCTGAGAACCAACCTTAATCGGAATATCAACTTCTCCGTGCACCATCCTCTTAGACCCATCAAAGACCCTAACAACAATGTTGCTTGGTTTCAACTCCAACCCTTCAAAGTCTAACCGTTCTAGAGCTTTCTTAGGAAAAACATTCAATGAGGAACCAGTATCCACCAATACATGAGCAAGAGTAGTTCCCCTGCATTCAATGGAGACATGCAGGGCATTGTTGTGATTCTTCCACTTAGCAGTCAAGTCGGCGTCCGAGAAACCCAACCCATTATCAGCAGTCAAATTGGCCATGCAATCTGTAAACTGATCAGCTGATGTCTCTTGTGGTACGTGGGCAGTCTTCAAGAAGGTAATCAGAGCCTTGGCATGGGCTTCTGAGCATAGCAATAGTGACAACATAGAAATCTTGGACGGGGTTTGCCCCAGCTGTTCAACTACATTGTAGTCACTCTTTTTAATGATTTTCATAATCTCTTCCATCTCTTGTTTAGAAGCTTCAACAGTAATCGTCTTTGGTGCCTCTGTCTGGGCAGGCTCACTGGTGGTCCCTTTGCCCCGAGTGTCAGATGACTCGGCGATAGGGGTAAGAATAGGGACTTGAACAGGAATAGCAGCAGGTATACTGGTAGGTGTAATAACAACAGGTTTTCGGGCAGCTGGTGGAGAAATATCCGGTGAGAAAAGTCTTCCGCTGCCGGTGACTTTAGCAGGTCCAACAATATTGCTGACGTCAGTATCAGCATCCAACTCTTGTTTAACTCCATGAAAATAAACATCGGCCCCATAATGCCAATGGACAGCTTTATCAGAGGTGTAGGGGATAGGCCCAGGAACAGTGATGATCACAGGTGCGATTCTTGGAACAGATGTAATTCTAACAGGCTTCCTCGAGGGAGCCTTGGAAGAATTGTTGAAAATGGTGATAATGGCAACTTCTTCAGTATGAGCTAAAGGAACAATAGTCTTCTCAAACAGAATCTCTTTACTATCCATCAGGCGTTAGACACCTGATTTCAAAAGATGGCAACCTGTAGGTAGGGCAGAACACATACGGCAACCTTCGTCACAGCCCGGAAATAAATCGGCTAGCAAAAGGTTCTTCTTCACAGTCAGCAAAGGGGTAACAATGTCATTCACAGAAACCACAAACAAGTCTTCATCTATAGCATTCACTCCATGCTTGGGCATAGGAGCAATCACAACATTAGGTCTTTCGGACACTTTGAACTCGATCTCCTTAGCATCAATTAAGTCCTGTATCTTATTCTTCAAAGTCCAACAATCATCTGTATTATGCCCCGGGCTATCAGAGTGATAAGCACAGCGGGCATTAGGGTTATACTTCGGTGAGGTTGTATTTGGATTCTTCGGGGCTTCCCTTGGAATCACCAGATTGGTCTTCAACAACTGTGGCAAAATCTGAGACAAAGTCATACTGAGACGGGTGAATTTCCTTCGAGGTCTCTCATCCTTTTGTTGATTGTTGTGCTGAGGAGCACCAGCAGGTTTTGAAATAACAACCGCATTAACAGCTTGGCGGCGTTCATGTTTATTCTAGTTTCTTGAACTGTAGACAGCACTGGACTCTTTCTTAAAGGGCTTCTTCTCGGTGCTCGATGAAGCACCCTTTTGTATCTTACCAGCCTTAATACCAGCCTCAATCCTTTCACCAGTCAAAATTAGCTCTGTAAACCCAGCTGAAGAGCTTCCAATCAGGTGGTTGAAAAATGGACCAGACAAGGTCCCCAGAAACATATCCACAAGCTCCCGATCAGCCAAGGGTGGTTGCACTCTTCCGGCGAGGTCCCTCCACTTCTGAGCATAATCTTTGAAACCTTCACCCGTTCCCATTGACATACCCTGGAGTTGGGTACGCGTAGGAGCGAGGTCGGAATTGTACTGGTACTGCCTGTAGAAAGCAGTAGCCAAATCTTCCCAACTGGGAATACTGGCTCCGTCCAACTGGTAAAACCACTCAAGCTGAGTCCCTGAGAGACAGTCTTGAAAGAAGTGGATCCATAGGTTCTTATCAGCGGTGTACGGCTGAATCTTCCTTACATATAAACGGAGGTGCATCTTCGGACAAGAAACTCCGTCATACTTAGAAAAGGCTGGTGCCTTGAATTTGTGGGGAATCACCACCCCAGATGATAGACCCAGATCACCAAAGTCCAGACCAGACACTTTCTGAACTTCCATAGCACTCAACCGGTCTTCCAGTTGTTTGTATCTATCCTCAGCAAGAGGATACTGGTCTTCGTCGAAGTCCGTCTCGTTGTCGGAGATCACAGGGCTAGGAGCCCTCCTTTCCTCTTGACTATATTTCCCTCCAGATGAGATGGTCAAATCAACTTCATTATGTAGCCTGTTTCCAAACCTATGACCTGTGTTAAACAGGATTGTCCTCTTCTTCTTCTTCTCTTTCAGAATCAAGGTCTTCAAATCTTGCTGACCCTTAGCTAGATTCATGAACAGCTCTTGGAATTGGGCATTCTAGGCCTGTAGGGCCTTGATTGCTTGCTCAGTAGAAGGTTCAGCAGACATGATGCTAAAATAAACAGCGAAGAAGATAAGAGACCTGTAATGGGTACCTGTTATGAAGTGCATGGGATGAAATGTGTATGATATGATTTCAAAGACAATTGAGAGTTTCAACTTTGTAAACAAAAAAGGAAACACACTTTTATTAGATAAACTTGGAATTCAAATTGTTCAACTGATGCCCTTAAGGCATTACATGAAAGGAAATACTGAAAAGTAAATAAAAACTGGAAAGGACATAATCAAAGGACAATCAGTGCTCCCATGGTCTCTTCTTGTCGGTGCGGACATAGTCATTGAGAATCTGCTCGTTCTCTAGCTGCCTAGTCAACCTCTGGATCTTCTGCTCTTGCTCGTTGAACTTCTCTCCGTAAGCATCCCGTTCTTCTCTCAGCTGCATCCAAGACCTTTTCAGTGCCCCAATGTCAGTGGGCATGTAAGGATGGAGGATGGTAGGGAGAACCCCCTCTTCATTAGCAACTTCAACAATGATAGGCCAGACGGCTTCATATGGCATACCCAGCTTTTGGGCACGGATACGGACCCATCTGAGATATGGCTCCATCGAAAGTGAAGTCTTTGGGCCCAGCTCGTGTGGATCAGATCTGTGAACTTTATCCCAAGCCCTTATAAATTTGCGACGTTGCTCGTCACTTTCCCCTTGAAAATCAAAGATGATACTAGGCATTAATAGCTCATGAGGTCCTTCCCTTCTGGCTCTCCCAAACTGACATAAAGCCAAGCACAGATTATAAGAAATTCCTCCATGGGTTCCTATCAGTGGAACATTGGGGTACTCCCCGCAACGATCAATGATAGCCACCTCATCCATACCCTTGAGAGTCCAGATGATGTCATTCTGAGAGAGAGACATAACCCTATAGGCCTAGCCCATGCCTTCTTTGTTCTTCAGCACTGACTTGGGGAGGTGTGAAATAAACCACCTCGCTAATAAGGGAGCACATCACATCAAGGTTCCCCGCTTTCGGGCAGTACGAGCATTGAGCTGATGAAGGATGTCACCCAAGAGAGTGGTTACAGGATTGCGAGAGATGAAGATTTTTATCGCATTCACATCAACAAAGGAGTCAGAGTTTGGAAACAATACTAAGCCATATATCAGAAGAGCCATAATATCTTCGAATGCCTTGAAGTCTAGAGTATCCCAGAAATAGTTAGCCTTACCAACCAAAAACTTAGTCAGAAATCCCTTTGCTCCACTTCTAGTCTCCCAATATCCATTACCTCATCCTTTATCATATGAAGGGCTGCAGCAATCTCTTCGGGTCTCAGAATTTTCTCCCAACCAGTAAACGGGGTCTGCTCCAGAATAGAGATATCGAGCAGCTCAAAGAACTCTTCTAAGGTGGGAACCAACTGGTAGTCTTGGAAAGTAAAACAATGGTACATTGGATCATAGAATTGGACCAGAACACTCATCATCTGCTCGTCCAATTTGGAGGTGACCAAACTGAGAAGATAACCATGTCTTCTGAGGAAGGAAGTAGTATCAGGCATCTTTGCAACCAACTCTTTAAGCATAGTGGGAACTTGGACAAAGTTGATCCGGATGGTATTCCTACGCATGGGTATCATGATGACCTACAAAACAGAACAAAGATGAATCCCTCCTGTCTTTGAAATAGGTTATTCCAATGCAAGATGTATGCAATGTTATGAAGTCATGATGTCATGATAGAAAGCACATCACAAGTATCCACAAATAGCAAACATGGTAAAGGCACACAAGTCACACAGAGAGCCCTTAGATTTTAGGCTAGCAAGGAGCTTAGGTACTACCCTCTTTCAGTTCAGTTGGTTTAAACTTGTCCTAAAAATAGTAACCGAGTTCTAGAGGATCTCAATATCACTGACTACCCTCAATCGGTCATAATTCCAGTTTAGAAACCTTTTCTTGCGGCCGGAATCATCGCGAGAGTTTAGTCTCAATGAGTGTAGCATACTGCTACTGTTCTATGGCCAAGTTGGTCAATTTAAAGGTTCTAAGGTCAGTTGGTGCTTAATGACCCCTTAGATGACCCATATTCTCCTCGTTCCAACACAAGGGATATCGGTACAATCTAAAGTGCCACACTAACGTAGCTACTGCTTCAACCGTATCGGTCTACGCCGTACAGTTCCCTCACAGTTTATTGCTACTTACCTAAAGGGTATCCCCAGATCTGGGTTAGGATCTATAGTAACTCTGATACAAGCCCACAAAGATAAATCATACAAATCATACAATTGAAAACACAATGATCTAATCCTAAGGTACACCCCACTTATTAGTTCCCCAGCAGAGTCGCCAGTTCTGTGATACGGTGGGAGAGAACTGACTGTTTTTGGAATGCTGGTTCGCGTTTTGCGTTTGTTTTCGCAAAATGTCGCGGTAAGCAAGAGTCGCCACCGTCTTTTATTTTATCCAACAAGGAAAGGAAAAAAGCACAGAAAAATTCCTTTTTCGAGATGTTTCTCGGATTCGGGGGGTAGATTATAGAAAGGGAAGGTATTAGCACCCTTTCTATCCGTGGTTATCCACGGGCTCTTAGGTACTTGCTCAAACTGTTTTCAAAAATTTCTTTTCTTTGTGTTTGTGGGTTTGAAAGAAGTTTTCTTTTTTTTGAAAGGAGTGTAAGTGCGAAAAGTTTTATTTTGTTTCGAGAGAGCAAGTACTTAAGAACCATCTACCTACTCGAAAAATGAATCAATATGTGCTAATGTCCTTTAGACAATGCTATCCCACCATTGATGAGTATGTAGCACCATCGTTGGAGTTTTAGGGTCAATGCGATTAAGGAACGTGTGGTCACTAAAGCAATGTTAGGACGCCTTAGCGGTAACCCTAATGTCTTAGATCATTTTTCCGAGGCAACCGTTTCGAGGCAACTATGATCTTTAGACAATAGGGCGACCTCTAAAACTTCCTATACTCAATGACCACGTTCGAAGGCAACCAAGTGAGGTGTACCCTAAGAGTGCGCATGTGCGAGTGTGTTATTTCGGTTAATTTTATCTTTGTACATGTCAGTGGTTATCTATGTTGATTTTAAGTTCATACCTTCGATCTTGTCATGCATTCCCTATTATCAAACATCTAACAGTTTATAAGTTGCGGAAATTAAATTGCAGAAATTAAATCTAACTATTACAAGGCGTCGGGTATTTACATCGCCAAAAGCAACCCTTGAATTTAAAATGCGGAAAATAAATAAAGCGATAAAATAATTAAAGTCCTAATTAAACTATTACATCCCAGGAAACAGATACAATATTGAAATCAAATGGATCGCGTGCGAGAAAATTAAATCGGGCGCATTTTTAGGGTTTTGACCCTTTTTTTGAAAGAAAGTGATTTTTTGTTATTTTTGGATTAAAAGAAATTAAATTAAGTTAACAATTAAATTAATAAACTAATTAATTAATTAAATTATTTTTTTGGATTTTTTTGATATTTAAAGAAATAAAATAAATTTGATCAAAATTAGTAAAACCTAATTATCTAAATTAATTTTAGTTATTGCAAAAGATATTAAAGTTATTTCCTAATTAAACTAAATTAATTAAATAAATATTTATTCACAAAAATAAAGTGCTGAATTTAATTTTAATAAATAAAATATATTTTTTGGTTTTTTTTTGGATTTTATGAGAAAAAAAGCTTAATTGGTTAGTTAAAATAATAAAACAAAACAATTAATTAAAAGAAATAATAAAAAGAAAATAAAGAGAGTTAGAAATATATGGGCCTGATTTTGGGGGGTTTGTTTAGCACTTTCAAGGCCCATTTGTAAGCAAGCCTGGCTGACTTTTGCAATTCCATGTTGCACGTTGACTTGGGAGCATGATGGTTCTTCAACCTGAGTCACCAGATCTGGCCTTGGGCCATCTGGTGCTTTGGTATTTGATGGTGTATGGTAGTCCACAGTTCTGGCTTTGCATGGAATAACCTGAAGAAAAACAATAATAATGCAATATGGGGACCTGGGACTCGAACCCAGGTCCTGTTAGCCAATGCATATGCTCCACTACCACTCAGCCAGCACCTTTTCTTTGTTAGTGGAATAGATAACAATTAATATATTGGAAAAACAAACACTATGCCAGAATTAAAAAAAATAATGTGCGACATTTGAATCAACGAATTGGAAAGGGCCACATCTTCATCTTCTCCGTTTGACCCTGGTTATTTACCTGCGGATTTGTATCCGCAGCTAAATGCGTAGGTGTCTCCTAAAATCAATTTCAGGCCATGGAAATTAGTTTCAAGGCCATGGTCATGCTTGTCTCTCCCTCCTGAACACACTTATGTCCATTACTTGCATTGATTTTGCCTGAAAATAAAACGCCCAAAAACAAATACCAAGAACCCTAGATTCGGGTATGGCACTACAGGTCATATAAACACAATTAAATAATGCAGAAAGTTTAGAAATTACTCAGGGATCATGAACATGTCAATGATTTGTCAAGAAAATGCCAGAATGAGAGGTTGCGATTTCAAATGCAGGGTGGTGTTTCGAAGGACTTACAGCGCGACTGAGAGTGTGTGATGGCTTGCTAGGGGTTGGTTTCGCTTCAGTGGATGTCCAGCAATTGATTCACGTGGAGCTTTGGTTCTGAATTAGCCTCTAAGAGTGATTTCAGATTCCAACTTTTTCCATGTTTTCTCAAGTTTTGTTCTTCTAATTTTGCAGCCTCCAACCTCTAAAACTTGTGCCTCTCAGTTGTATATGTATAAAGCAATGCATTAGGCCAAGTCTTGTGGATTGAATCTTTGTAAATCAATGCTTGGAGATATGATTTGATTCACCATTGATAACTTGCTTATTTTGTCCAAAAAAAAATCTCTTTGCACATGGAATGGCTGATTCGAATTTGATCCCATTGATGATGATTATTAGGTCCTAAAATAGCTAAAAAGAGATCAAATAATTAATACTTGGATTTTATTTGATTTAAATTGATTAAAAATGCAATAATTCATTAAAAAATCAAATTAAATAATAAAATTGACAAAAGGTCACAATGCTGAAGCTAGGACACGTGTGGAGTGTGACAAGATCAAATCAAGTTGAAAATAATGGGCGCATTTGACAAAATTTGATGTTTTGGGGATAGTTGACTTTTGGCAATTTTGCAAAAATGCCTAACTTCAACAATGCATAACTTCTTCAATTTTGAACTTTTGGAAGTGTTCTTGGACTTTTTGGAAATATTTAGATGTCCTCTAACCAACCCTTTTGGTATCATCACATTTTGATATTACATGCTCAAGTTATAAGCTTTGGTAAAAAAGGTGTTTTTGTTGACTTTCAAGAATGACCTATAATGTCCAAATTTGTAACTTTTTGTGAGTGCATTTCTTGATCTTGGGGTGTGAAGATGGAATGTAGGAAATTGCATCCTATTAAAAATTACCTTTGGATGGGTCATTTCTCATAAATTATGAGAAAGTTATGCTTGGTCAAAGTTGAGTTGACTTTTCCTACAAAACCCTAATTTAGCAACTTTTGAGTCTTGATGAATTTTGAGCAATCCTTGATGAATCATAATCAACCCTTGATCAAATGATGAAATGTCCTTCAAAATGATAATGTTGACAAAAAATATTGAAGTTTGACTATTTATAGGTCACAGTTGACTTTTGCCCTAGCATAGTCGATTTTTGGACCCTTTGAGCAATTGACTAACCAAACTTCCTCTGCAAGGCTTGAAATTTGACATGGATGAACTTGAGAACATATTAGGACATTGGGGAGAACTTGAGGTCATTTTGATGCAAGGACCTTGATGCAACACAAAACCCTAATTTGAGGTTGACTGCCTTAGGAGATGATTGGACTGTCCAACTTTTGAGCAATCTTGAGCAACTTGGAGATTATTCTTGCAATATCTTGGGAAATACGGGAGGGAAAATTTTGGGGTACAACACCTGAGCAGGAGTCATGTTTATCTGGGTGAATTTATGTACAGGCCTTTCCACCCTTGTTTGGTTGGTTCTGGGTTGATCAGCTGCAGACTTCTGAATCATTGCATCCCCCACCGCTGGTCGGCGCTCAACTCTTCCTTGACCCCTTTGGGAGTAGACAGCTGATACTTCCTTATTTGCTGGAAAAGTATTTTTGATGGCAGCGGAAGCAGATGCATCCTTCTGAATTTTCCCGCTCTTGATGCCGGCTTCAACTCTCTCACCAGTTAGAATCAACTCGGTGAACCCCGCATAAGAGCTTCCTATCAGGTGATTAAAGAAAGGACCTGACAGAGTCCCCAAGAACATATCTACTATCTCCCTCTCAGATAGAGGTGGTTGTACTCGTCCCGCCAAGTCTCTCCATTTCTGGGCATACTCTTTGAAACCTTCATTTGAGACCATGCCCATACTCTGTAATTGAGTACGGGTTGGTGCTAAGTCCACATTGTATTGATACTGCTTGTAGAAGGCAGCAGCCAAATCCTCCTAATTATGCATGTCATACCTCTCTAGCTGGTAGAACCAATCTAATTGCGTCCCCGACAAATTGTCCTGGAAGAAATGGACCCACAGGTCTTTGTCAGAAGAATGTGGTTGAATTTTACTGACATAAGATCGTAGGTGCATCTTTGGGCAAGACACCCCATCGTACTTAGCATATAGAGGCACCTTAAACTTGGGAGGGATTACAATTTCAGAAACCAACCCTAACTCTTCAAAGTCCAGCCCAGGCACTCTATGTATCTCCATAGCTTCCAGACGTTCTTCCAGATTTTTGTATTTTTCATCTGCAGGAGGATACTGTTGTTCTGAGTAATCCTCATCTTCCTCTTCTTCAGCTTCAGAATCAGAAGTCACTGCAACTCCTTTACCCTTTCCTTCACCCTCTTCAGATGTTGATGGGAAATCTAGGACCCTTCTAGCTTGACCTTCAAATCTTCTGCCCAAGGTAGCCACACCAACTCTCTTCTTCTTCTTTTTCTCCTTTTCCTTCTCTAACAGAGCTTTGAGCTCCTCCTGACCCTTAGCCAAGAACATGAGTAGCTGTTGGAATTGTGAATTCTGAGCTTGTAAGTCTTTGACAGTTTGTTCAATATCCATCTTGCTGAAATGAACAGCAGAGAGATGAGGAAACTTGGTGTGAAGACCTGTTTATGCATATGATGAATGATATGTATTCATGTAATTCATTCAAGGATTCAGAAAATTCAAATTTGTTTAAACAAAAAGGAACAAACGTCATATTAATAAGATAGAATTTGTTAGTACATTAATGCCCCATGGGCAAAATAATACAAAATTCTAATGTAAAAATACGTTGTGCATCCTCTTTGGTGCAATGTATGTGTTGAGAGTCTGCTCTTCTTGAAGTTGACGAGTAAGTTCCAAAACCTTCTTCTCGCTAGTGTAGAATTGGGCTTCAAACGTATCGCGTTCTCCCTTGAGCTGTATCCAACTCCTTTGTAAATCTTCAAGTGATGTCGGCATGTCAGGATGTAGGAGGGTGTATGGAACCTCTCCTTCATTAACAGGCTCTTTAATCACAGGGAGAATGTAAGGGTAAGGCATCATAAGACTTTGGGCGCGGGTTCGTACCCACTTGAGGTAAGGCTCAAGGGGGTGGAATTCTTGTGTCCCAAGGTCTTATTGTCCACCTTGTTGGGCATCCTCCAAGCTCGGATAAACCTTTGTCGAAGTCATTGATCATTGTTGTCTGTTTTACCCCAAAATTTTCCCTCTTATTTCATCAACATTTCTCATCACAAGAATCATGGAAGTCAAGGTCAAGTTAGGGTTTGCTCTGCTCAAGACACCTCCTTGCACTGTTGACCTAAATTAGGGTTTGAGTTTGCACAGTGATGTTTTGACCTACAATGCTTAAATTTACTTTCACACTTCATGTGGGACTCACAAGTTTTTCCATACCAAGTTTCAAGCCTTGATTCAAATTTTTGCCCAATCAATTGGACAGTTGACCTAGAAATCAGTTGTATTGGGGGAAAAGTCAACTATGGCCAATTGACAGTCAAAACTCATGAAATTTGATTCACATCAACATTATGAACTCATATGAGCCATTTGATCAAGTTTGGATCACAATTCCACAAGAAATTTGATCAGATCACCAAAAGGGCAAAATGGTCATTTTTAGGGTTTTGACTGTACAAAGGCAATTTTTGACTGTTTGACCTAGCCAATTGCAAATCAAGCTCAACCATAGACTCAAGGACTCAATTACATTGTCTTGACCCATTCAACAAGTTCAAAAGATCTCAAATGCATAGGATTGACAGATGAATTTTTCAGTCAACTGATCAAAATTTGACTGTATACTGAAAAGTAAAACTTTGACTTTTTGGTCAAAATCAAGTGCCAAAGGTCATTTTTCATCAAGACATGTCAAATTATAAAAAAATTTCATCAAGAAACCCAAAAATGCAAATTAGGGTTTAAAATGGAAAAAGTTCAACTTAGAATTTTTCTAAGTTATAAAATTTTCTTATTTTTTCCTAACTTTGTCCCATTTTTTCACCAAGATACAAATGGATTCAAACAAAACTTGCAACATGAAAGTTGTATTCCATCACAAAGTCTACAACTTTGATTCACAAAGTTTTCTCAAAATAGGCTTGTATCTCAAGTTATGATTTTTGGAACAAGGGTACCTAAAACTTTTAACTTAGAGAAATTTTGCCCTAGTTTAGGCAGGATTTTGACCCATCTTCTTGGCCATTTTTCACATAGTTCCACTTGGAGTTTAAAGTTTAATTTTAAAGATGGATTATAGTACATGTTTCAAGCTTTCCAAATTTTCCAAGAACTCCTCAAACACCTTTGTGGTTAGGGAGAATCGAATGCTTGAAATTGGCAAAAACTCACTTTGATCCATGGCCAATACATGTTCATACCACTTGCCAAATATGATCTAGCTAGCTTGGTTCACAATTACAGGCCTCTAAACCAGTTTGTATTCCATAATTTAATGCAAATCCATTGAGCCAAGGCATTGTCTTGGTCATTAGGGTATTGTACACTAGATTAAGCCTTAAATGGAAAAAGTAACAATGCCATTTTTGCTTGAACTTTGCTTTATGTCAAAACAACATCCTAGGGCATTGAACCAGATCTTAGGCTGCAAACAAAATCCACTAATTAGAGGGGCCAAGAGGGTTGTGTGCAGGGTGATAGGATGGCATGTACAAGTCTATAACCTCACTTCCACTCTTTTGCTTCAAGAAGAAAAAACTTGCAAAACACAAGGCATCTCTCACATCTGATAAAACCAACAAAAACAAAGTTGTCAAACAAGTTTCATACACCCTAGCAAGCCAGAAGCACGAGCCCTTGACCTCTCAAACCTCCTTATACACAAAATCACCATTTTTCTGCAAAACAGGGCAAGCCCTGTAGAACCACCTCCATCTCCACTTTCCCTCGTGCGTTTTGCCTCAAATTTGTTCCAATACCTTCCATTCAACTCACTTGAACTATTCCAGACCTCCATTGCTAGTTGTAACACCATTAACACACATTGCCATTTTTGTTTCAAAGCTTTGCAGGTTGAGTTCTGTAGCACGATTCAGGCTACTTCAAAACAAGCGAAGCATTGGGAAAGCTTCATTGGACATCAGGCAAGCTCAAAAGAACCTCAAGCACCCTTGGAAGTTGCTGCATTGTCCAGCTCGAAGTCAACTGAAATAGGTATTTCATGAACTTCTATCTCTCTATTTAGGAATAGTTAGACTTAGGTTTGTGAATGAAAGATGTTGTATTCATAGCCCTGAAACCATACATGTGCTTAGTTTTCATTTATATTAATCGTGCTAGGAGAATTTTGTTCATGAACTTTCTGAAAAAACTAGGTTAAGAATTAGGGCCAGAGAAATTCTCTCTGGTCTTTGAGAGTTAGCTTAAGTTTTTTATATGGTTAGATTCGCTGTTTGATGCTCTACAAGTTTCATGTTATGAGTTTTGTCAAAAAAAGCAAGGAATTAGGAGATAGCATTTGATACACAGAGCGCGCGTGTTTCTGTTCAAAGGAAGAAGATGAAGTTGTTTCTGGGTTGGGCCTGTACAGGCTTGCTTTTGGCATCCCCCCTCTTTTCTTTTTACACCCCCTGGCACATTTCTTGTATATTTGTCATTTTTGCATTTTTATTTTTTATTCTGACTTTATTATTTTATGTCCAAATATAAAAAATGTCAAAAATTATTTTTATATTATTTTTACATTTATTTGGTTTTTATTTTTATTTTTTACTAGTATAAAAATGTTTAAATACTTTATATTCTTTTTATTAAAACTTAAAAATAATGTAAAAAATAAGTTTATTTTCATTTATTATTTTATACACATTTGAAAACATTTTCTTGAAATATATACCTTTTTGTAAATAATTTATTTTATTTTTATACACACTTAATATATTTAATATATTTAATACATATATATACATATTTTATTAAATAATTAGGACAAAAATACAAAAATAATACATTTTTATTTTTATTAATATTTTATACTAAAAATACCTTTTTTTTCAATATACTTTTATTTTTTGTACAAATTAATACATTATTGTATATACATAATAAATAATACAATTTATTTAAGAAATTAGGGTTTTTGCCCTAAAAAAACAAAATAATTGAAATTGACTTTTTATTGGTTTACATTTCACATTAAAAATACTTTTTACATACATAAAAATCTTTTTGCATAAATACATTTTATTTACTATTTATTTATTATATTTATTTAAATATTGTACATTTAATTGTTATGCCTTATACATTCAATTTGGTTGTAATAATTTAGGATTTGTAATAATTTAGGATTTAATTTCTTGCAAAATAATCCCCAATTCAAATTTGTACCCCCCTCCCTATATCATGTTGTAATAGTGTAGAATTTAAATTCTCGCACCTTTAAATGCTTTCAATTATGCCATGATTAGACCTAGGGTTTGTATGCAAAATAAAATCAACAATTAGTTTGACCTAATCCAAGATAACAATGCATGAAAACAAACACAATGCACACTTGCACTCCTAGGGTTTCAATCCACTTGTTGCCTTCAAAAATGGGCCATGATACGCATGTCAAGCATTTTGGCAAAACAAAAACAAACAAAAGATCATAGTCCCTCGATGACACTATCTAGGTTACCTAAACAAAATGATCAAGTCCCTTAAGAAAATTGCCAAAAATACTTGACACCATTGCTATCATGGTCTACACGATGACCCGCGCCTGTCCCATTTAACATCCTAACACAAGGTTGTTCACCAAATACAATGGTGAAACAACACTGTTAAAAGGGTTAAAAACATAATAAAGATCTTTGAGTAAATAGGGTAGACAACTCTTAGTTACTTGATCAAAAAACTTGCAAAAACATCCTTGCTATCTTCAAAATACACTTCACAACACAAAATTCAAAACCCTACTTTCAAAAATTGAAAAAATTTCAAAAGACAAAAACACCTTTGTATACATTCAAACAAGAATCATTACAAAGGTTGCCACAACGATGATCTCTTTTCAAAACATCTTTCAAAACCACACACAAAGCACCATTTCAAATAATTGAAGAGAACCATTTCAAACAATTGAAAAGCAAAGCAAGTGATCTAAGCAAGTAACTAAGAGCCCATGGATAACCATGGATAGAAAGGGTTCTAATACCTTCCCTTTCTATAATCTACTCCCTGAACCCAAGAAAACATCTCAAAGGTCTTTCTTATGCTTTTTGACCTTTCCTTAGGATAAAATAAAAAGTCGGTGGCGACTCTTGCTAAACCGAAACATTTGCGAACACAAACGCAAAATCCCAAGTTAGTTCTCCCACCGTATCACATTGTCGAAATCAAATACTAAGTCTGGAATCAGCATGTCATGTGGGCCATCCCTTCGGGCATACCCAAACTGTCTCAGAGCCAAGCAGGGGTTGTAGATGATGCATCCCCTAATGCCAAGTAGAGGGACATTAGGGAATTCCCCATAACGGTCGATGATGATAACATTTTCTCTGGATCGAGAACACCAATGAACATATAAATGTGTAAGAGTCATCAACCGTTGTGACCACCTCAAACCTTGCTCATTTTTTAAGACTGATTGGGGAAGATGAGAAATAAACCATCTTGCCAGTAGAGGAGTGCAGTACATGAGAACACCTTTTTTCCTCATTATTCGAGTGTGAAAAGAGTGTAAGATATCTCCAAGCAAAGTAGGCACCGGGTTGCGAGCCATGAAGATTTTGATAGCATTGACATCTATAAGTTGGTCAGGGTTTAGGAACAAGACCAAACCATAGATGAGAAGAGCTACAATCTCCTCAAAAGCTTGCAGGTCTAGAGAATTCCAGCATTCTTGAGCTTTCTCAAACAGGAACTTTGCCAAGAAACCCTTGACACCACTTCTGGTTTCCCAATGACCTATGACATCAGATGGTTGCAAGTGCAGGGCTTGAGTAACATCTTCAGGATTTGGATCTCTTTCTGTACCGTTGAAAGGTAGTTGATGGAGAATAGGAATCCTCAAGAGTTGAGAAAATTCCTCCAAAGTAGGCACTAGCTGGTAATCAGGAAATGTGAAGCAGTGGTGTAGGGGGTCAAAGAACTGGAAGAGAACTTTCACCATGTCTTCCTCTGTGTTAGAGTTGACCAAGTTGAGAAGTCGACCATGTCTCTCAGTGAATGGAGAATACTCTGGAATCTTGGAAGCAAGTTCCTTGATTTGTGGAGGAATTCTCACAAGATTGACCTGAATAGTTTTCCTGCAAATGGAATCCATAACCTACAAAACAGGAACAAAGATGAAAATCCAAAATCCTTGAAATTGTTAGTGGATGCATATGATGCTTCATGATGTCCATGATGTTATGCACAAGTATATATGTACAAGAAAATAACACAAGTTCCTAGTTTAGGCTTGCATGGGGTTTCATACGTAAGTACCCTCTTGAAGTTTAGTTGGCTCAACCTGTCCTATAAATAGTAATCGGGTTCTAAGGAGCTCAATATCACTGGATTGTTTTCTGTGTTCATTGTTTCAATTTAGCCACTTTACTGGCGACCGAAATATTCCAAGAAAACAACCCTCAATGAGTGTAGTATCAAATATCTACCAACTTCGGACTGCACCAAAGCTGGTCATCTCACTACATCCTAAAAGGCCATGATGGTCAAGTAAAGGTTCTAAAAGTCCATTAGTGCTTCATGACATCACTCAGCGGCCTCGTATTCTCTTTGATTGACTCAAAGGCTACCGGTACCCACAAATATGTCGCACTAATATAGTTATTGCTTAGACCATGTCGGTATACCCCGCACAGTTTCCACAATGTATTGCTATTTACCTATGAATGTTTCCCAAATCCGGGTAGAGGATTCAAACCCAAACAATAGAACCAAAGTGTAAAGCATACAAGTCAAGCAAGATAAGCATGTAAAGGTGATCTAAAACCCTAAGGTAACCCCACTTTTCTTATAATCCCCAGCAGAGTCGCCAGTTCTGTGATAAGGTGGGAAAACTGACTTGAGGTTTTGCATTTGTATTCGCAAATGTTTCGGTTTAGCAAGAGTCGCCACCGACTTTTTATTTTATCCAAAGGAAAGGTCAAAAAGCACAGGAAAGACCTTTGAGATGTTTTCTTGAGTTCGGGGGGTAGATTATGAAAAGGGAAGGTGCTAGCACCCTTTTCATCCATGGTTTTCCATGGGATCTTAGTTACTTGTTTAGATCACTTGCTTTGCTTTTCCAATTGTTTGAAATGGTGCTTTGTGTGGTTTTGAAAGTATTTTGAAAAGAGGCCATTGTTTTGGCAATCTTTGTAATGATTCTTGTTTGAATAATGTATACAAAGATGTTTGTCTTTTGAAAAATGTTTCAATGTTTGAAAGTTTATTTGGAAATGTTTTAAAATGTGTGTGATAGTTTGAAATTAGCAAGGATGGTTTGCAAGAGATAAAGTAACTAGAAGCTTATCTACCTACTCAAAAGTCTTTCCTACACATTTTTAACCCTTTGACATTGTTGTTTTACCATTGTATTTGGTAAACAACCCTATCTTTGGATGTTAAACGGGATGGGTGTGGGTTATCGTATGACCATGATAACAATATTACCAAGTATCTTTAGCAAGTTTTGAGGGACTTAAGATCATTTGTTTTTAGGCAACATTTTGAAAGCGTCATCGAGGGACTATGATCTTTTTGTTTTGATTGATTTTGCCAAGGTACCTAGCATGCATACCATGGCCATTTTAAGGCAACAAAGTGGATGAAACCCTAGGGGTGCTTGTGTGCATTGTGTTGTCATTTTTCATGCATTTTTGTCTTGCATTTAGTCATGCTATTTATTTGATTTTTGGTCTTTGCATACAAAACCCTAATTTACTATCATGGTATATGAAAGCGATAAAATGCGTAAAGTAAATCTAAACTATTACAACATTATTATGGGGAGGGGGATACAAGTTTGAATAGGGGTATTTGCACAAAAATAAAATCCTAATTTACTATTACAACCCAATTGAAATTATACAACAATAAATAAATAAACAATTATTTAAATGTACAATAAAATGTAAATATGCACAAAAGTTTTTGTATTTATTTTATGTATGTAAAATAAATTTATTTATATCATAAAAATAAGAAAAATAAAAATGATTATTTTTGAAAGGGTGAAAACCCTAATTTTGTTTTAAAGAAAATATGCTTTATATTATTTATTTTTTATTCAAGAAAAATAATAATAATATGTACAAAAATATTAAAAATTAAAATGTGTGAGAAAATAATATTTTACATGTATAATATAATAAAATAAAATATTTAATATTTTTATATTAATTACAAGTTTATTTAAGAAAAATAAGTTATATTATTATTAATAAACTATTTTTATGCCCAAAAAAATAATGAAAATAATAAAATAAAATGCAAAAAAATAATGAAAATATTTTTGAGATTTTTATTTCTTTAGAAAAAATAAATAAAGTCAAAAAATATAAAAGAAATGAAAAATATACAAAAATATAGCAAATGGGCCAAGGGGGTTCAAAAAGCAAAAGGGGGGTGCAGGAAGAAATAGGCCCAAGTGCGACAGGCCCATAAACACTTCATCCCTAACCTTGAGACACCACGCGCGCGCCCTGTTCATCTCAAACCTGTTCTCTCTATTGCTTGCATGAAATCAAAAATTTACAACATGAAAGTTATAGCATTTTCAGTCACGATTCCAACCATATCCATTTTGTGACCTAACTCTCAAAGGACAGAGAGAATTTTAATGGCCCTAAATTTTAACCTAAAATTTTCAGCATGTTCATCATCCAAATTCTCCTAGCTCAGTTAATATAAATAAGAACTATGCATATGTACAGCTCAAGCACATTAAAGACTACATTTTTGCTTCACAAACCTAAGCCTGAGGATGTCTAAATAGAGAGATAGAAACTTAGAAAATACCTTGTTCAGTTGAGTTTGGATAGAGCAATGTAGCAACTTTGAGTGAGGCCTGAAGTTCTTTTGAGCTTGATTGAACTTCCCTCAACATTTCCCAATGCTTAGCTTGCCTTGAACTTGCCTGAATGTCCCTGTAGAAGTCCATCTGCAAAGCTTCAAAATGAAAATGGTGAAGTGTGAAAATGAGGTTACAGTTGCTGGACAGGGGCTTGGATAGTTCAGGTGTGTTGTAGGGAATGTGTTTGAAGTGATTCAAGATAAAATGCACGAGCCAATTTGGTTTTGGAAGTGGTTCTGCAGATGATGCCATGTTTGGGCAAGAACTTGTGATTTTGTGTTTTAGGGTGTTTGAGAGCTTGGCAAATCGTGTTTTTGGCTTGATACAATATGCTGAGCTTGTTTGAAATGATGTCAAGCTTTGGTTTTATCAGATGCACAAGTTATGGACATTTTGCAAGCTTACTTGCTTTTGAAGCAAAAGTTGAGTTGACAAAGGCAAAGGCTGTACTTGCTAGCTTGAGGCCTGAGGAGAGTTGGTACAAATTTCCTAGTATGTGTGGACTTTGTTTGCAGCAAAAGGTTAGGTCCATGGCTCAAGATAAACAAAGTTGCTAAAAGTGAACTTTATCAAAGTAGCATTGTAACCTTTTTTTCCATTTTTGGATTAAACCCTTGTACAAAGCTTCATAGATCAAAACAATGCCATTGTCTAATGTATTTGAATTCAATTTTGGAGTGTAAAAAGGATTATAACTTGTAATACAAGTACAAGCATGATTCAAACTGATTTGCAAGTTGTAACATGGTGCAAAATGCCTTGGACAAAAGTGAGAAATTGCCATTTTCTTTCCTTCGATTCTCCCTAACCACAAATGATCTTGGAGAGTTCTTGGACATTTTGGAAAGCTTGAAACATGCTCTAAAATCCATATTTGAAATTAATTTTGAGATTCCATATGGAACTAGGTGAAAAGTTGCCATGAAGTTAGGTTAAAAATCTGCCTAAACTGCAAAATTTCACTAAGTTAAAAGTTTCATGGTCCCTTATTCACAAAATCATAACTTGATATCCAAGCATCTTTTTGGAAAACTTTGTGAATCAAATTTATAGATTTTGTGGAGGAAAACAACTTTCATGTTGGAAGTTTTCTTTGAATCCAATTGCATCATGGTGCAAAAAGTTGGGAAAAGTTGGGAAAAAATAAGAAATTTTCATAACTTAGAAAATTTCTAAGTTATGAATTTTTTCAAACTTAAACCCTAATTTCCAAAATTAGGTTTCTTGGTGAACAAGTTTCATGTTTTGACACATCTTGATGAAAAATGGCCCTTGGAACTTGATTTTGACCAAAAAGTCACAGTTTGACTTTTCAGTGTACAATTGATTTTTGATCAGTTGACTGGAAAATTCATCTGTCAATCCAATGCATTTGAGATCTTTTGAACCTTGTGATTAGGTCAAGATGGTGCCATTGAGTCCTTGAAACCATGCTTGAACCCAATTTGCCATTGTCTAGGTGAAAAAAATCAGAAATTGCCTTTCCTCAGTCAAAACCCTAAAAATGACCATTTTGCCCTTTTGATGATCTGGTCAAATTTCTTGAGGAGTTGTGGTCCAAACTTGATCAAATGGTTCATATGAGTCTATAATGTTGATGTGGATCAAAAATTATGAGGTTTGACTATAAATTGGCCATAGTTGACTTTTTCCCCAATACAGCTGATTTTTAGGTCGACTGTCCAATTGACTGGGCAAAAATGTGATTCAAGGCTTGAAACTTGGTATGAGAAATCTTAGAGGTCCAATATGAAGTATGAAAGTCACATTGAGCATTGAAAGTCCAAAAATCCATGTGCAAACTCAAACCCTAATTTCAGGTCATCAGTGCAAGAAGAGGTCTTAGGCTGAGCAAACCCTAAACTGGTCTTGAATCCAAGAAGTCTTGTGAGGGGAAATCTTGATAAAATGAGAGGGAAAATTTTGGGGTACAACAACCACCATATATCCTCATCATCCATCCATTGGACCTCCTAGAAGCTAGATCTGAAGGCCAGCATATGAGAGACCATCATGAGGCCTAGTCAACACAACACACTGAATCCAGGAAGTCAACATGGACTACTTGGTCTTGGGCCCAGAATCCCTGTTTGCACACCCCAAAAATCCTTTTCAGGCCCATATCTCTTACTCTACTCTTTTTTTAATTGTTTTATTTAATTTAATTTATTTATTTTACTAACCAATCAATTATTTTTCTTTTTATCAAAAAATCATAAAAATAATACTTTTCACAAATTAGGTTTAGATTTTATTTTTTATCAAAAATTAAATTAATTTAATTAGGTTGTTAGTATTAGATAACTTTAATTCTTTTTTTGCAAATAATTTAAAATCAATTAGAATAATTAGGGTTTTGTCCAAATTTAATTATATTTTCTTTTTCTTAAATAATAACCAAAAATCAAAAATAGGCCATGTAATTATTTTTATTAATTTAATCACTAATTAATTTTTGTATTTAATTTTAAAACCTAATTCCTTTTCTTAAAAATTCTTAAAAAACAACAAAAAAACAAGCTTTCTTTTAATTAGGTTAGAAAGGGTCAAAACCCTGGTTCGCTCTCGTTCTAATTTTCATCGCGCGCTTTATTTTATTATTTGTATCCTATTATTGTAACTGCTCACAAGTTGTAATAGTTAATTAGGACTTTTATTTTCATTTATCGTTTTATTTTCAAAGGGTTTGTTTTTGGCTATGTAAATACCTGAAGCCTTGTAATAGCTTAGCTTTAATTTCCGCACTTTAAATTCCGCAAAATATTAACTGTTAGATGTATGATATAGGGATGCATGACAAGAATGTATGTAAACTTTGAAATAGTTAGATAACCCTAAAATGTGCAAAGATAAATAATCTGAAATTGAATCACTCGCACATGTGCACTCCTAGGGTACACTCCCACTTGGTTGCCTTTGGTAAATAGTCATTGAGTATAGGATGCTTTAGTGGTCGTCCTTTTGTCCAAAGATCAAAGTTGCCTCGGAAAGGTTGCCTCGGATAATTGATCTAATACATTAGGGTTATTACTAAGACGTCCTAACATTTCTTTAGTGACCGTACGTCCCTTTCGAATTGACCCTCAAAACTCCAACGACGATGCTACCTACTCACTAATAGTGGGATAGCATTGTCTAAAGGAAACAAGCATAAAACGATTCTTTTTTCGAGTAGGTAGATTAGTTCTTAAGTACTTGCTCAATCAAAACAAACTTTTTCACACTTACACTCCTTTACAAACAAAGTTTTTAAAAACACTTCATTACACTCTTGAAGACAGAAGCAAGAGTTAAATCGAAGTCAAAACAAAAACTTTTCAAAACTCACAAGCACACAAAGAAGCAATTTTGAAAATGATGAGCAAGTACCTAAGAGCCCGTAGATAACTACGGATAGAAAGGGTGATAATACCTTCCCTTTCTATAATCTACCCCCCGTACTCAGAAATATCTCGAAAAGGGAATTTTTCTGTGCTTTTTTCCTTTCCTTGTTGGATAAAATAAAAGTCCGTGGCGACTCTTGCTTACCGCGACATTTTGCAAACACAAACGCAAAACGCAACCCAGTAAATCCTAAAAAATAGTCCCGGTTCTGGCCACCGTATCACAGAGTTGGCGACTCTGCTGGGGAAAATTAATAAGTGGGGTGTACCTTAGGATTAGTTCATCGTATTGTTTTCTATTTTCTGATTTGATTGTTTTATCTTTGTGGGCTTTATGTCGGAGTTACTATAGATCCTAACCCGAATCTGAGAGATACCTTTTAGGTAAGTAGCAATAGACTGTGAGGGAACTGTACGGCATCGACCCATACGGTTGAAGCAGTAGTTACATTGATGTGGCACATTAGTTGGCATAGATATCCCTTGTGGAGCAACAAGGAGAGTATGGGGCTGCTATATGGGTCATTAAGCATCAATTGACCTTAGAACCTATAATTGACCAACTTGGCCATAGAAAGTAGCAAGATACTACACTCATTGAGACCATACTCTCGAGATGGTTCCGGCTGCAAGAAAATATTGCGTGACTGGAATTATGACCGATGGAGGATGGTCAGTGATATTGAGAACCTCTAGAACCCGGTTACTATTGTTAGGACAGGTTGAACCAAATGAACTTTAAGAGGGTAATACCTAGACCCCATGCAAGCCTAAACCTAAGGTTGTTTGTGTGACTTGTGTGCTTTCAACTTGAACTACTTGCACATTCTTATTATCTGACAACAGGAGTTCCTTGCAGGTTTTGTTTACAGTCCTTATCCAATAACTTGGATTTCTTGCCGAGTTTACTTGCTTACATCATCTCACACTTTTTCTTAAAAGCATAGCATACACATCATAACATCATGCCTTAACATTTACTTAACCATTTCAAGGATCTCAAGGGTCTGTGGTGCAGGTTATGATGAACCAAATGTCTAGCAAGGGGCAAAGGGGATTTATTTTCCTCTAGCCAATGCCTTCTAAAGATCAAAACACGATAACTTGAGTCGGTGGCTATGACCCACTCGATATGGTGAGCTTGACTCTTGAAGAAGGACTCTTAACAACACGAAGTTTCTTCAATCAAATTCTAAACAGTTTCTTGTTTACCCCGCGAGATCCTTGAAAACATTGCATACATATATCATACATATCATTGCATAAGCAGGTTTCAAAGCAGGTCTCTCATGTTCTCGCTGTTTATTTCAGTAATGGATCTCAAACAAGACAACAGGGATCTTCATACTCAAGAAGCTCAGTTCAGGGACATATTCCTAAACCTATCCAAGGGGCGGGAAGAGTTGAAAACACTCCTCGTTGGGAACTCGGTCAAGAAAAGTCCTGAAGACAATAAGGACGAACAGTTGGAACAACTGCAATCTGAGTTAGGTGCAATAAGAACCCAAATGCAGGGGCATATGGCCCTTATCCAAGGCTTAGCCCGGGAGTAAGAAGAGTTGAGAACCATTATCAACCAGCTTCATCAAGACAGATACAACAGTATGAAGCAAACAGTCGAGGCCGGGGACCAAGTCATTAATCAGCCTCCAAGAAGACAAGGGTTTGGTTTGGTAAAGAATGGGCCTCTCCAAGTTGCTACTGCCTCACGGGTCCAACAACAACCTCACCAAAAACAACGGGTTAATCAGAGTAAGCTGGGTATGCCCAAGCGGCAGTTTACCAAGCTCAACATGTCGTTGTCTCAAGCTTTACAACACCTGTTGAGGATGAACCTGGTGGAATTGATAGGACCTCATCCGAATCCCAAGACTTCTTCCCCGGACTACAATCCTGATGCAAGGTGCGCATACTATTCCAACAGCCCGGGGCATGATACTGACGACTGTTGGAAGTTGAAATACAAAATTCAAAACCTGATTGATGAAGGAGAATTGGAATTCACATAAGATGGTCAACTGGAATGTTTCTGTCAATCCTCCAAGGCTCACCATTTGAAGTGACAAGTTCTGACAAGAGAGGCTTTTGTTCATTAGAATTTTCAAGTTGTAATTTTCTTTTGATTGTTTGAATATTTGTTCATGTCAAACTTTGTCACTTTATCAATGTATTGCATATGTCTGTTTTGAATCAATCCATTCGTATTCACTATATTCAAATTGCTTTCATTTTTGTGATGTTCAACTCTCGATTAAAAAAACTCTAAGCCTTTAGAGGGAGGATGACGAAAATGATACCATAATCTCTACAGTATGCTTTTGAACAGACCTCGCTGACGATGTACAGGCGTTGTTTCAAATCCTAAACAGTGGAGTTATAAGGAATATAATCCCTCATCAACCCATTTGAGACAAAGAAGTAGGAGTTTTTCTTTTTACACAAATTAAAACCCTTAATCACAACCTGGGGAAGGGTAGTTTTCTCAGTTAATTCAGGTGCACAATGAAGGGCTTTGAAGACGTCCTTCCAAAACAAAAGATGGTGATGGTTCCCTATAATCGTCAAGATAGGCAGTCATTATCTCTCGAAATAAAAGCCCATTAAGTCAAAACCTATGAAGGAGACTTAAGAAAATAAAGAAACTAGGGCATCCCGCTGGCTGTAATCACAAAAGAAATAGTTCAGGCAAAAAAACAGGGATAATAAAATAAAAAAGAAAGAGGTCTTACAAACCCTCAACAAAAAGAAATGACTGCCTATTCAAAATAAACTGTCAGTATCTGAACCATCACTGGAACATTAGAGCAAAGGCTAAAACGGGATCTAAATACACAATTAGTTGAGTATAGGATCGAAGAACATCACGAAGAACGGGTGGGTACAAATAAATTTTGAGTCTTTATCCTTTGTTTCTTAAACCGTGAACCAGGCCACGTTATAACCCTTAAAAGTCCTAGCTGAAGCATGGGTTAGTTCGAAAGAATATTGTTACAAAAGGTATCCTGACTCCTGTAGGACTTGCTGTAAATCCTGAGTTGACATCACATATTACAAAATTTGCCTGTTTTACTGAAAAATGCATTTTCAAAAAAAATTTCAAGACAGACATAAGCTTTGCATTCTTAAAATAACATTATTTGCATATGACTATTTGTTCAACAGCAGAGAAATTTGCACGACGAATATCTAGTGAACAAAACCCTTCTCAACGAAAAGGATTACCCCAAGTAAAAAAAATACTTCCAACCAAGGGGCACGGCATTATCATTGTCCATCATCTGGGGCAGTCAAGTCAAGATTCAAGGAATCTCTCAAAAGTGCCAAATAGCCAGGGGCAAATCTCCATCTGAATCACTTGGGGCATTGGACATGAATTCCAGCAAAAAATCTTGTATGATCAAACGAACATCTCCTGGTGTCGTGGCAACACAACACTACCGACAGTGACAACTCCCTACACCCTGAGAGCGTGGACATAGTAAAAAAAAATATTGCGCATGAACAAAGACCCGCTAGGTTGACTGGCCTAAGCAAAATAAGGGCATCCCGGTGAACCAAAAAGGTTCGGGCAAAAATTAGGGATAAAAACAAAAAATATTTATACACTCGACAAGTCGAAAACCTGAAAAGGCGGCTTGGGCAAAAAGGGTATCCCGGTGGACTGAAAACCCGAAAGGGCGGTCCAGGAAAAAATCAGGGATCAAAGCGTACGACTATGTCCCGTTATCTTGTCACTTGCCTACCAGAAGAGGACTTTTCATTTCAATCGAAAGTTACCAAGCACCTTATAGGTTAGGATAACACTCGATCCCCAAGGCCTCTGCATACACTTCCTCCAGCAGATACAGGGGCAGAAAAGTCTCGATGCAAAGTCATCGTCATATCCTCAACATGCGTCCCATTAACATTCACTCCCTGCAGAGTAAGGAAAGGACAGTGGTGTTAATTCTCCTCAGTTGAGATTCACAATCGCAAATGAGTCGGTAAGATTCTCCCCAAGCAGAGTTTATCTATCATCAGCACTAGAAAATTATCCCCAGTAGAGTCTAGAGGATTGTCCCCAGTAGAGTCTAAAAGATTATCCCCAGTGAAGTCGCCATTGGAAAATCATCCCCAGCGGAGTTCATTTATTTCACAAGCAGAAACTCAATCCCTAACGGGTTCATTATCGCCAGCAATTATAATTCATCCCCAGTCGAGATTGTTTCTCCAAATCAACGGATCTTCTAGCAGAGTATGTCCTCCCCACATAGTCATTTCCTTGTCAGTCTATCCCCAGCGGAAACGAAGAATTCAACTCTTTTCTCCAGCAGCAATCCGGGATTTATTTTCCCCAGCTAGCGGATATCATGAAAACATTACATATCCATACATCATGACACGCGCATACGCATCATACAACACAATCTCATTTATTTTGAGAACATCATTGCCTGATACATATCATGAATTACATACGGCTAACCTTTACCTTTCAGGAAAGATACAATCAAATTCTCACCAAATTCAAGTTACGAAGCTCGGATCCGACCGGATAGTATCTTGATTTCTACATCATATTGTGAAGCCCGGATTCGACCGGATAGCAGTATCAGACTATCGCGAACCCGAATTCAACCAGATAGTGGTATCTGTTAAAAGCAAGTTATGAAGCCCAGATCCGACCGGATAGTATCTTGATTTCTACATCATATTGTTAAGCCCGGATTCGACCGGATAGCAGTATCAGACTACCGCGAAGCCTGGATTTCGACCAGATAGAAATACAAGACCATGAAGCCTAGATTTTGACCAGATAATGGTACAAGACACTGTGAAGCCTGGATTTCGACCAGATAATAGTGAGGTACACTGTGAAGCTTGGATTTCGACCAAATAGCAGTTTACTAGGCCAATTACTTTGAAACCCGGATTCGATCGGATATTAGTAGGCCCCAAAATCAAAGGGAAGCCTGGAGGAGACCGGATAACCATTTGATTTTCTTCTGAAGCCTGGATTTCTACTAGATAAGAAGTAAGGTATTGTGAAGCCTGGATTTTGACTAGATAGCAATACAAGACCATGAAGCCTGGATTTTGACCAGATAATGGTACAAGACACTGTGAAGCCTGGATTTCGACCAGATAACAGTTAGGTACACTGTGAAGCTTGGATTTTGACCAAATAGCAGTTTACTCGGCCAATCACTTTGAAGCCCGGATTCAACCGGATATTAGTAGGCCCAGAAGTCAAAGGGAAGCCCGGATTCGACCGGATATTAGTAGGCCCAGAAGTCAAAGGGAAGCCCGGATGCGACCGGATAACCACTTGATTTCTTCTGAAGCCTGGATTTCAACCAGATAAGAAGTAAGGTACTATGAAGCCTGGATTTCAACCAGATAGCCATACAAGACCATGAAGCCTAGATTCGACCAGATAATGGTATATTATATCATGAAGCCTGGATTTCGACCAGATAGCGGTAAGAGACACTATGAAGCTTGGATTTCGACCAAATAGAAGTTTTACCTGGACAGACACTAAGAAGCCCGAAGTCGACCGGATATTAGTGTGCCCTAAATTCAAGTTGAAGCCCGGATGCAACCGGATAATAACTTAACTCCTTCTGAAGCCTGGATTACGACCAGATAAGAATCTAGAAATTATGAAGCCTGGATTCGACCAGATAGTGGCTTATCTTTAAACTATGAAGCCTGGAGTACGACCGGATAATAGTTTAATCCCCAGTAAGTCACTATAAAGCCTAGATTACAACCAGATAGCAGTCAGTCCTATCACTATGAAGCCTGGACCACGACCAGATAGTAGTCCATTCTCACCTCCTCAATAGAGATGGTTCCTCAGTAGAATAACGGACGACCGAAGTTCCTAAATTTCAACAGAGATAATTCCTCAGTAGAATAACGGACGACCGAAGTTCCTAAATTTCAACAGAGATGATTCCTCAGTAGAATAACGGATGACTGAAGTTCCTAAATTTCAATAGATATGATGCCTCCGTAGAATAACGGACGACCGAAGTTCCTAAATTTCAACAGAGATGATTCCTCAGTAGAATAACGGACGACCGAAGCTCCTAAATTTCAACAGAGATGATTCCTCAGTAGAATAACGGACGACCGAAGTTCCTAAATTTCAACAGAGATGATTCCTCAGTAGAATAACGAACGACCGAAGTTCCTAAATTTCAACAGAGATGGTTCCTCAGTAGAATAACGGACGACCGAAGTTCCTAAATTTCAACAGAGATGGTTCCTCAGTAGAATAACAGATGACCGAAGGTCCTAAAATTCAACAGAGATGATTCCTCAACAAGAATAACAGACGACTGAAGTTCCTAAAATTCAACCTTTCTCAAAACATAGATGATACCCCAGTAGAATAACGGACGAATGAAGCTCCTAAAATTCTATTTCTCTCAAGACAGAGATCAGTATTCCCCGACAGAATCTTCCTCAACAACGGGTATACAAGCTCTCGCTAAGGAATCTCTTATGCAATCGACACTCCTTCATATGGCATCTTTAAGCCCATTCCCTCGTCAGTGATTTCCAAATGGCATCTGTAAGCCTATTCCCGACATCATAAGACAGATACCACTTCATGCGAGCGCAAATTTCTGGGCACTCTAGTGTTCAATCATCTTCCACCTTCGGATCACGAAAGGCAAGCAAGCCAATCTACATCCTCAGGTTTAAGAAGATTGAATATGGGCAGCTATTGTACCCCAAAATTTGCCCTCTCATATGTCTCAAAACATTTCAAGAAAGATCCTCAAGTTGCTCAAGGGAGTCCAAGGGTTGGCCAGACAAGCTCTCTCTTAAGGCAGTCTACCTCAAATTAGGGTTTCATATTGCATCAAGATACTTGAGCCCAAGGGACCCCAAATTCTCATCAATGTCCTAATTTGTTCTCAAGATCATCCATGTCAAGTTTCAAGCCCTACAGAGAAAGTTTTCTCAGTCAATTGCTCAAAGGCCTGAAAATCGATTGTGTTAGGGCAAAAGTCAATTGTGGCCCACATAAAGTCAAACTTCAATATTTTTGGTCAACATCCTCATTTTGAAGTATATTTCATCATTTTATCAAGGGTTGATCATGATTAATCAAGGGTTGCTCATAATTCCTCAAGAACCAAAAGTTGCTAAATTAGGGTTTTGTAGGAAAAGTCAACTCAACTTTGACCAAGCATAACATTCTCATACTTTATGAGAAATGACCCATCCAAAGCTCATTTTGAAGAGGATTCCATGCTCTACAATCCATCTTCATCTCCAAAGTTCAAAATATGCACTCACAAGAAGTTATGAATTTGGACATTATAGGTCATTTTGAAAAGTCAACAAAAACACCTTTTTTGTCAAAGCTTCATACATGAGCATGGAATATCAAATTGAGATTGGACTAAAAGGGTTGCTTAGAGGACATCTCAAGATTTCTAAAAAGTCAAAGAACACCTCCAAAGAGTCAAAATTGAGGAAGTTATGCATTGGTGAAGTTGACCATTTTTGTAAAATTGCCAAAAGTCAACTATCCCTAAAACTTCAATTTTTGCCAAATGGGCCCAATCTTTTTCCCTTGTTTTGAGTTGGAAACATGGTCCACAAGCCCTAGCCTTTTCCACTTGTCATTATATTATTTATATTATTTATTTTGATTTTTATTTGAATTAAATCATTTTAAATCAAAACAAATCATATAAAATCCAAAACATTGAAATTTAAAGATTTTTTACATGATTCAGGTCTTAATATCCAGCTAGCATCAAATAAAATTCGTGTAAAAGCATGAGGTGAACAAAAAGATTGAATTAGGCCATTTTTGGAAAGATATTCAAGGTGTATCAAATCAAAATCAAACTCATTGATGGAGAAAGATTGTGATCATTCTTTCGACCCTAATTCACTCCTCAATACATAAGGAGTGTGTGCAGACCAAAAGAGGCTGGAGAAAGAGGCGTATGAACCAGAAGCAAAACTTGAAGAAAAAAAAGTGGTGAATCGAATTCGTACTTAGAGGCCAATTCAAGACTCTTGGACTATCCCAATCGTTTCCTGAGGTCATCAGCAAGCAAAAGCAATCAAACTCAAGCATTTCCAGGCCTTATATCGCACTATAAGTCACCCACGGTGTGATCGGTGGATCTGGAACTGACTGTTTAACACTGGTTCGCGAAATGTCGCGGAAGCAAGAGTCGCCACCGTCTTTTATTTTCTCCAAATGGAAAGGACAAAAGCACAGAAAAATTCCTTAAAGAGATTGCTCTCGGTTCGGGAGGTAGGTTATAGAAAGGGAAGGTGCTAGCACCCTTTCTATCCATGGTTATCCATGGGCTCTTAGATACTTGCTCAATGTGTTTTCAAAATGGTTTGTTTGCTTTTCAACTGTGGGTTTAAAAAGTTTCTTTGAAAAATTTCAGTTCGACTCGTACGTCAGAGTGTTTGAAAAATTTGCTTTTGAAAGCTTTTGAAAAGTGTCGGTGTGAAAAGATGTTTTGATTTGTTTGAAATTAGAGCAAGTATCCTTGAGAACCTACCTACCCTAAGGAATTCGTCTGTGTAAATGTCCTTTAAAGTAGTGCCATCCCACCATTGAGAGGTAGGTAGCACCACCGTTGGAGGTGTTCGGGTCAATTCGAGTTTTAGGGACGTGGTGATCACCAGAGCAATGGGAAGACACCTTAGAAGCTACCCTCATGCCAGGTTCCCGGATCATGAGGACTTACTAAGACATCCTCTACTCGACGATCACCTTTCGAAAGGCAACAGTGAGGCGTACCCTAGGGGTGGTGTGTGCGATTCGTGTGTCGTTTTCAGATATTTGTCTTGTCATGTTTATTTGTGTTCTACGCTTGATTTTATTATGTCCATTCATTCTTGCATGCTTATTTAACAGTTATAAAGTTTGCGGAAAAATAAATCTACAACTATTACAAATGGCGCGGGTCCACATCGCCAAAATTAAACCGGACCCGATTTGACGGAAAATAAATAAAGTAAAAGAAAGTGCGAAAAATTTAAGTTACAACGCTTTGGGAGAATTATATAATTATAATAAACGACATAAAATAAATGCGCGAAATTAAATAAATTATGAACATGGGCGTTGGACCCTTTTGCAAAATATTAAATTAATGAGGAATTAAATTTAAAGAAAAAAGGAATGTTTTTGGTATTTTTGTATTTTTTAAGATTTAATGGAAAAAATAATTAAAAGTAAAATAAAAAGCTAAACCTAAGTCTAATTATTTTTAAATTTTTTTTAAGAAAATATTAAAGTTTTTAAACCTAATTTAAACCTAATTTTTATTGTACAATTTAATTATAAAATAACTAAAATAAGCAATATTATTGTAAAAAGGGAAATTAAGAGGAATAAAGATTAATTAAACCTATTTCTACATATTTTTGGATTTTTATTAAAAAAGAATTAAAGTTGTAACCTAATTAAAACTAAATTTATTTACATGTTAATTATTTACAAAAAATAAATAAAATAAATATTTTATTATGTTTTTATCTTTTTTTTGATTTTTTTTGTGATGTTTTTATATTTTATGGCAATAATTAATTAAATTAAACAATCAAGAAAATAAAATAATAAATTAAATAAAACATAAGAAAAATATAAAAAGAATGGCAAACCAGGGGGGGTAGCCCCAATATGGAGGTTTTGATGGTAAAGCCTGGCCCAATAAGACATGGCCTTGTTGACTTTCCAAGCAACATGTCTAGGCGTTGACTAGCACTCACGGTACTCTATGGATCCTGGCCTTTGGATTGGATTTGCTGGACGCGTGTATGGTCTGATCTGGGCGCGTATGGTGATCTTGGCCTTTGGCGCTGCATGGGAAGATAATTGAAAAAATATTGTTGAGAATGTAAGAGACCTGGGGTTCGAACCCAGGTCTTGGACGTTACAAGGCTACACCTGTACCACTACGCCATGTTAGCGCGTTTAATATATAAATATCAAATAAATAATATAAAGAAAGCAACGCGTTCAGTGGAGAGAAACGCGCGAAATTCAAATGCCCCAATCGCCTGTGGCCACGTCTTCGTCTCTTTCACGTTCCCTGTACCATAAGCATTCAGCAACGGTTTCTTGGGCGTGGCTTAAGGTAGCTTTTAGAAAAATAGCGACTAGCGCTATAGGACCAATAAATTGGGCGCGAGTAGTGCTTCTCCTTCGTCTCAACCTGCTTAATCTAATGGCAATAATCTTGAGGCATAATTTTTCCTTGGGTGAAAAGCCCCAATCTCAAGCTCTGCAAACCCTAATATTCAAACATGGTAGATTCGTATATATGGCACAAAAATGCAATTGAATGTGTTGGTTAGCTTAGAAACATCACACTGAACAAGAATACATAAATAAAAATGCAAAAGGATGCGTGAATTATGCTATACGATTTCAAGAATTTCGTGACTCAGTTTGAACATAATCTACCAATTCTTGGAGCTTTGTTTGTCGTTTGTGACTGGTACACGTTCAGAGAACCACAATGAAGCTATTGGGATCAAGATTAGGGCTTGAATCGTCTTGTAACCTTGAAATCAGATTTGAGTTTTTTGGACAATTTTTCAAGTTTGTATATTGGTCTTCTGCGCAGCTTAGAGTCTCCTAGGCTTAGGGTTGTATTCCTGATTATGTATAGAAGCAATTAGGTTAACAAATTTCAACAAAATCTCTTGTAATTATGGATTGAAGATTTGATTTTTTTTCCATTATATTTTCAATCTTTTTCACATGGTTTTTGTGCAAATTATGACCAATTCAATCCAATTCTTCCTAATCAGCATGTGCACGAAATATTGACCTTGAAATGTGTACAAAAAGATTTGTTTGGTTCATTTAGATATTTTTCACACATTTAATTAATTTAATTGAATTAATATAAATAATAATCCAAATAAATAAATAAAAAATGAGAAAATGCTTCCCTTTGGGCCAAGTGGTCGTGCATAGGCTTGGAATGATGAATCATGGAAGAAAAATGGGCCCATTAGCAAATTTAGGTCATTTGAACCATTGTTGACTTTTCAAAATTCCCAAAAATTTCCCAACTTCCACAAGGCATAACTTGCTCAATTTTTAAGCTTTTCACATGTTCTTGGACATTTTGGAAAGGTCTTTGAGTCCTCTAACCAATGCCTTTGGTCCCATGTCATTTTGATTTACCAATCTCAAGTTATGGTCTTTGACTTAAAGTCCCTTTTTGTTGACTTTTGAAAATGACCTATAATGTTGAAATTGATAACTTTTTGTGAGAGCATTTCTTGGACTTGAAGTATGAAGATGAGTTGTAGGAAATGTCTTTCTCTTCAAAATGAGCTTTGGATGGAATTTTTCTGATAATCCATGTGAAAGTTATGCCCTGGTCAATTTCTGTTGACTTTTTCAGCTGTCCAAATATAGTAACTTTTGCATCTTTGATGATTTCTGAGCCAAATTTTGAGAATCATGATCAAGCATTGATCAAATGATGTTTGTGGCTTCAAAATGATATGTTGACCAAAAATTTGAACTTTTGACTGTCAAATGACCATTTTGCCCCTACAGTTGACTGTAGTGCAATTTAGGGTTTTGACTGTGCAATTTTGAGCTGAATGCCTTGAAACTTGATATGAGGATACTTGACCATATTTGTAGGCATGTGAGACTTGATTGGGCCTTTGAAAACTTCATATTCTTGATCAGAACACAAACCCTAGTTTTGACTGTATAGGAGACAGTTGCACTGCATAACCCTTGGGGAATTTTGTGACTTG
The DNA here is from genome assembly GCA_948472305.1 of Vicia faba. NCBI lineage: Eukaryota > Viridiplantae > Streptophyta > Magnoliopsida > Fabales > Fabaceae > Vicia > Vicia faba. The sequence goes on along the minus strand of OX451741.1, from coordinate 971,073,153 downwards.
GCTTGGCAATTTCTTGAAGAATATGGGAGGGCAAATTTTGGGGTGCAACACACGGCATGGCTTCTTTTTTGAAATCGAATAGCATCATTCTTGTACTTGTAGCATAAAATAATTGTATATTATTGCTCACCATCCTATTTGCAAGCTTTTTGTAATAGTCAATTGCATTTTCATGGCTTATATTGGATTTTACCATTATTAGGGTTTCGTGCTTCAAATTGGGATCTTCGTTTACAGGCAAAATTAGGCCATGAAAGAGCCACCAATGGACTCAGCAGGTTCATACGAAGACGTCCATGGCCTTCGTTTTTATTTATCACGCTTGTGTTGAGTTTTAAGATTTGCAGGACTTGTAGCTACGGACAAACGTCCGTAGGTAAAAGTTTGGAACTTTTACCAACAGATCCAAGGAAGAAGATGACCAGTTGGCAATCAACCATTGGCCTGTTCAAATTTTCGCGCGCTGAATTGATATATGTGGCTTTTTAATATATAATTATTGTTTTGTGTTATTATAACAACTAATCACGCTAGCTCAGCTGGTAGCCAGTCACTGGAACGTGCCTCAGGACCTAGGTTCGAATCCCAGGTCCCCCACTTTTCTCATATTATTTTCTTTCAGGAAATCTCATGTGTACACAACACTAGGGACCACCATATATCCTCATCATCCAGCCATTGGACCTCCTGGAAGCTAGATCTGAAGGCCAGCATATGAGAGACCATCATGAGGCCTAGTTAACACAGCACACTGAATCCAGGAAGTCAACATGGACTACTTGGTCTTGGGCCCAGATGTCCCTGTTTGCACCCCCTCAAAAATCCTTTTCAGGCCCATATCTCTCACTCTACTCTTTTTTTAATTGTTTTATTTAATTTAATTTATTTATTTTACTAACCAATCAATTATTTTTCTTTTTATCAAAAAATCATAAAAATAATACTTTTCACAAATTAGGTTTAGATTTTATTTTTTATCAAAAATTAAATTAATTTAATTAGGTTGTTAATATTAGATAACTTTAATTCTTTTTTTGCAAATAATTTAAAATCAATTAGAATAATTAGGGTTTTGTCCAAATTTAATTATATTTTCTTTTTCTTAAATAATAACCAAAAATCAAAAATAGGCCATGTAATTATTTTTATTAATTTAATTACTAATTAATTTTTGTATTTAATTTTAAAACCTAATTCCTTTTCTTAAAAATTCTTAAAAAACAACAAAAAAACAAGCTTTCTTTTAATTAGGTTAGAAAGGGTCAAAACCCTAGTTCGCTCTCTTTCTAATTTTCATCGTGCGCTTTATTTTATTATTTTTATCCTATTATTGTAACTGCTCACAATTGTAATAGTTAATTAGGACTTTTATTTTCATTTATTGTTTTATTTTCAAAGGGTTTGTTTTTGGCTATGTAAATACCCGAAGTCTTGTAATAGCTTAGCTTTAATTTCCGCACTTTAAATCCCGCAAAATATTAACTGTTAGATGTATGATATAGGGATGCATGACAAGAATGTATGTAAACTTTGAAACAGTTAGATAACCCTAAAATGTGCAAAGATAAATAATCTGAAATTGAATCACTCGCACATGCACACTCCTAGGGTACACTCCCACTTGGTTGCCTTCGGTAAACGATCATTGAGTATAGGATGCTTTAGTGGTCGTCCTTTTGTCCAAAGATCAAAGTTGCCTCGGAAAGGTTACCTCGGATATTGTTGCCTCGGATAATTGATCTAAGACATTAGGGTTATTACTAAGACGTCCTAACATTGCTTTAGTGACCGTACGTCCCTTTCGAATTGACCCTCAAAACTCCAACGAGGATGCTACCTACTCACTAATAGTGGGATAGAATTGTCTAAAGGAAATAAGCATAGAACGATTCTTTTTTCGAGTAGGTAGATTAGTTCTTAAGTACTTGCTCAATCAAAACAAACTTTTTCACACTTACACTCCTTTACAAACAAAGTTTTTAAAAACACTTCATTACACTCTTGAAGACAGAAGCAAGAGTTAAATCGAAGTCAAAACAAAAACTTTTCAAAACTCACAAGCACACAAAGAAGCAATTTTGAAAATGATGAGCAAGTACCTAAGAGCCCGTAGATAACTACGGATAGAAAGGGTGCTAATACCTTCCCTTTTTATAATCTACCCCCCGTACTCAGAAATATCTCAAAAAAGGAACTTTTCTGTGCTTTTTTCCTTTCCTTGTTGGATAAAATAAAATTCGGTGGCGACTCTTGCTTACCGCGACATTTTGCAAACACAAATGCAAAATATAAACCAGCAAATCCTAAAAAAACAGTCTCGGTTTTGGCCACCGTATCACACACAGAAACACTGATTATGGAAGAATCTATCAGTGTCAGATTTGATGATAAGCTTGGCTCTCAAAAGTCAAAGCAGGGTAAATTTTTTGTAGATATAGAAGTTTAATTTACAGGTACTAAGGACAGAGAATCAGAAGTTCTTAATAAAGATTCACAATCAAATACAGAAGAGGATGTCATAAATATTACAACAACATCTGAAGACCCCATCCAGAAAAGACAATCAAGAAGCAGCTTAGCACATCTAGAATACATGATTCTGAGAAATAAAGAAGACCCAATCAGAACAAGATCTACATTCAGAAATTCTGAAGAATCGCTCATGGGATTAGTGTCTCTGAAGCGTTACATTTTATTCATTATAAATCAAAAGTAACGGATGAATCAAGACAAGAATCTATTTGTTTGGAAAGTATATTAACTACTATTTATAAACCTTCCAAAAGCATCTTCTCATGTCTCTCATGCATCGCTTATACAAAGAAGACGTGAAGAAGAAATTGCACACGATTTTGCTGCGCACTGAAAAAGAGAAATCTCATTAACTTTCTATCTTGTGCTTTTCAATTGTGTAATACATCACTGTAGTGATATTGTTTTATCTAGAAAACACCTTTGTTCACACTTTCAATTATATTATTGTGTAATACCTTGAGAAAACCGAGTTGTGGTTTAGTCTCCAGAGTCTTCAAAACTTCGTCTTCAGAGTCTTCAGCACTTGGTCGTGAGAACCTGTTATAGAGAACCTTGGATCAGAAGAGCTTCAAGTCTTCATAGTCTTAAGAACTGCGACTTTAGAGTCTTTAGCACTATGTTCTTTAAGAATTATTTTTAAGAACCTTGTTATTAGAAACACAAGTCTTCAGCATCTTGACTTCAGTAGAAACGTTGTCTTCGGATCCTTTAACTTTGTCTTCTTAAAACATGTTGCCTTTTTAGAAACTAAGTTTTAGCATCTAGACTTGTTGAAATGTTATCTTCAGACCTTCTAACTTTGTTTCTTTGGAACACATTGTCTTTAGAAACTTGAGTTTTTAGCTTCTGGACTTAAGTTAAAACTTATGTCTTCAAATCTTATGACTGTTTCTTTAGAACCTGTTGTCTTCAGAAACATGAGTCTTCAGCATCTGGACTTAAGTAGAAACTTTTGTCTTCAGATCTTCTGAATGGTTTCTTTAGACAAACATCAAAGCCTGCACTTCAGAGCCTTCTGGAGTGTCTTGCTATTCTTCAACAGAAGTTGTGTAGCACAGAAGCAGAACTAATTCTCTTCTAATGTCTTGCCCATGTTATTCATCAGAAGCAAAACATGTTTGTTAAGTACTCAACAATAACAAACATTAGAGTATCAAAATTGTTCATACAAACATGCTCATTTGTTATCGTCAAAACTAAGAGATAGTATTGCAGAAATAAATCGTGTTCTTACAATATTTCCTTATGAACTTTCTTCTTCCAGATGCAAGGCATGGTTTATTAAAGTGAGCTGGGTAATTTGGCTTATTAACTCGGTTCACAGGTTGATGGAAGTTCTGAACTGGTTTTGTTTATCATGATTTATATGTGCATGGCTGAACTGGTTTTTATGGCTATGCATATTTATTTTTTCAAGGCAAGTTTGGGCAACAAATGGTGATGCTTGGTGTCGGCTACTTTGATCAGATCTTTGTTATACTTGCAAGGCAAGTGGTTTGACATCCTTTTGACAATGTTTTGTAGCACGACAAAGCAAAGTTTAAAGAGACACAATAGTGCACTTGGAGTCCATTAACAATGGCATGATGGAGCTAAAATTTTGGGGGAACAAGCCTTAGTTGAAACCTAAGTTAAGAAGGATTATTTTTGTAATTTTTTTTCTCAATGTGATGTATCATGTATTTTATGGTTGTAATTGGAAAAGCATTTGCAATGAACTTGAATATTGACCTTTGTAACTTGGTTTCAAGTAATGGAACCATTCCCTCCACTTTATGCATTTGAAAACTTGATTTTGGATCTCTTTCAATGTTTTTTAATTTTGAAGTTCTTGAAAAGAGACTTCAATTAGAACTTGAATGCCTTTGAATGAACCTAAAGCTTTATATGAAAACCTTGACCTCAAATAGAATTTTGAATTGAGTTAAGTGCTTCCATAGGATTTCCATACTTTTCCTTGAATTGTAACTTGAATAGGCTTTGTGAATAAAGTTGAATGATTGAACTTTGAATATGAATGAAATTGAGTGGCAATCAATGATGAAACTTGAAAACTAAGCTTGAATTAAACTTGAAGAACTTTGAATCAACACTTGAATGATGAATATCATTATTTATAACCACTGGAATCATAAATGAATGAATCCCGAATTCATGAAATCCCACCTCAATCTTCCAATCTTGCTTGAATCAAATTCTTGAACAAAACCAATGCTTAAGATCTTTAATTCACTTTGGTTGTCTCTAAACTAAAATCCACTTCAAAACTCAATGAACAACTTCCAATCATCTTGCACATTCTATGAACCCCTTTGAGGAATTCATGACTTGAAGTATAGAATACCATAATAAAACTCTAATCCATTGAGCCTCAATTGCAATATCCTGGTGAAACCCTAAGCACAACAGGTGAAAATCCTAATGCCTTAATCTTACTGTATCCTGAGGGAGAATTTCCTTTGAAGGCCTTGAGAAGAAGTCAATGATGATCACAATGTCAACCCTAATTCCTCAAACCAAGATTGATGAAGGAATACATTGAATAACCCATGATTGAAGAGGAAATCCTCATAACCATATAAACCCTAATTCCACACTGCATTGCTTGAAGAATAACCAGAAGAATTAAAAGAATCGTGCTCAATAAATATGTACACCTCAAAACACTATGAAACCCTAACTCGCACGACCACTGATCCTTTTGAACCAAGATGCTTTATTGAATGAATGCATGATTATGCAAAAGCCCTAATGAAAGGATGCAGATGAAATGCTAAACATAAGCCATATAAAAAAATATGAGGGAAAATTTTGGGATGCAACAACTGCCCCTATTTAATTGTCTTAAACTTGAAGATGAAATTGGCGCTAGCCTTTCGAACGTTAGAGGTAGAAGAAGATTAAATACCAAAGAACCCGGAAATTTTCACTTCGAAGAACAGGTGAATAATATTTATGATTTTTTTTGTGTATGCCCCCACTAACAAGCTTTGATAGGTAATGGAATGATATTCCCGTAGGACTTCCATAAAGAGAGAGATATTGTGTTGTCTATTTGCACAAGGCAAATGAAAGACAGGAAGGATGCTCAAACAAGCGAACTTGTACAGGGTGACTACGAATTCTGCTGGGGAATAATATTTCTCATGCATGGGGTAGAGAACATACAATATGAATTCCAAAGGAGAACTTGGAGTGAAGAGAGACCAATCTATGGGGAATTACAAGGGGATTATTGATAGACTTGGATTTATAAAATGTACATGGTCGCAGACGGGTACACAAGGAATACCAACCGAAGATAGAATCCTAAGAAAAGGACGTCGGGAGAAGGCGAACTTAACAATGGAAAGAGACTGACTAAAGAGGGCTCTTAATAAGAATACCAATGTTATTGGAAATTTACATGGCCGAAGGTGGGTACACAAGGAATACTAGTCGGAGGTAGATTCCTACTAAAAGAACACCGATCAAATGTGTACTTACAATAAAAAGAGACCAGCTGGAGGGGGATCTTATCAACCAATACTATTGGAAATGTACACGGTCGGAGGTGGGTACACAAGGAATACTAGTCGAGGTATATTCCTACAGAAAGAATGTCGATCAAAGGCAAACTTACAACAAAAAGAGACCAGCCAGAGGCGGCTCTTATAAACCAATACTATTGGAAATGTACACAATCGAAGGCGGGTACATAAGGAATACTATCTAGACATAGATTCCTACAGAAAGAACACCGATCAAAGGCGAACTTACAATGAAAAGAGACTATCCAAAGGGGGATCTTATCAACCAATATTGTTGGAAATGTACACAGCCGGAGGCGGGTACACAAGGAACACTATTCGGAGGTAGATTCCTACACAAAGAACGCTGATCAAAGGTGAACTTACAACGAAAAGAGACTAGCTGGAGGGGGCTCTTATCAACCAATATTATTGGAAACGTACATGGTCGGAGGCGGGTACACAAGGAATACTAGCTAGAGGTAGATTCCTACAGAAGGAACATCGATCAAAGGCAAACTTACAATGAAAATAGACCAGTCTGAGGGGGATCTTATCAACCAATACTATTGGAAATATACAAGGTCGGAGGCGGGTACACAAGGAATACTATCCAGAAGATTCCTACAGAAAGACCGCCACCCAAAGGTGAACTTACAACGAAAAGAGACCATCCAGAGGGGGCTCTTATCAACCAATATTATTGGAAATGTACACGGGCGGAGGCGGGTACACAAGGAATACTAGCCGGAGGTAGATTCCTACAGAAAAGAACGTCGATCAAAAGTGAACCTATAATGAAAAGAATAATAGCTGAATGTGGACTCTTAATAAAGATACCAATAAACATTGGAAATATATGTCATGTTGAAGGAAGACATATAAAGGAAAGAGACCAACCGAAGGGGACTCTAACAAGGAATACTAGTCGAAGGTAGATTCCTAAGAAAAGAACATCGATCAAAGGCGAACTTACAATGAAAAGAAACCTAGTCGAAGGTAGATTCTTTAACAAAGATACCAATAAACATTGGACATATATGCCAGGCTGAGGGAAGACACAGAAAGAAAGAGACCAATTGAAGGGGACTCTAATAAGGATACCAATCGAAGGTGGATTTAACTAAGGATACAAATAGGCATTGAATCTAAACAGAACATGGGTTGAAGGCGAACTTATATCGAAAAAGACCAGCCAAAGGGGACTCTTAGACAAGGTTTCCTAACTTAAGTTGGGTTTTAAGAGGGTATTAATGTTTGCAAAAGCACAAGAATTACATTATCCCTCAGACTAAAGGTGGGGTATAATTCCTCAAGAGTGGCAATCATCTGAACTCCCAAACACCAAGTAAGACCATTCAAATAATTGAGAAGCAAGAAAGGTTATACACCAACTCTTACTCGCACTCTAACTTTAAAGAGAAAATACGGGTAAAAACACCGAGAACTTGCAAGGGTAAGAGACATCAACGACTATTTGGGGAAAGAAAAAACTCAAGAAGACTTGACTGGGGATAAAAGTCATAAAGGACTCTACTGGGGAAACAGGATAGGATTCCCACAAGATAAGATGCTTGGTAAACCAAAGGTATGAAGCAAAAATCTTGGAAGAAACATGCTGGGATGTCATAGGGGTACCCTGTGGGGATTACACATCTTCTAGGTACATACAACTGGGTTACTTCAGGTCAATATCATAATTGGTTAATGCTTCAATGCATGTTTGAATTTTTCTATGGTGTATCGTTCCATAAATAATGGAAATGCTACGCATTTAGGTAGATGCGATATAATGATGCATGATTGGATATTCCACTAGGGAACGACATAAATAATTAGGAAATGCTGGAGAACCAAGGAATTGCTGAAAAGAAATCCTTGAAAATCAGATCTTCTATGACGAATAAAAATCTGGATTATTAACGACCACTGGCTATAAACTGCGGTGCCAGATTGCAAATCAAACACCCTAACTTCGAGGAGAGATGCCACAAGTGAACGAAAGTTCTTTGAATTTATGCCTTGTTCCCCAAGTATGGGATTTATAAGGGATTTTCCTCGCAAGGATCTTTTTACCATAATGACAGGGGTGACTTGCCCCAGTATCTTCAAAATTCCGAACTCTTTCTCCCTTATCAATGAATTCTTAGAGAGATGTGTTGAATCTCAACACAATTGCCCCCGATTAATGATAACACCTACTTTACACTTGTTTTTGAATCTGATTTCACATGTTATTTAGGATCTTTATTATTATTTTCTCGTATTATGCCTATCTTTTGTTTCCTTTTCAGGTATTTCAATTATCTAGAGCTCCCCTGAAGAAATGAAGGAAAACAGGCAGAAAAACAGGAGTTTAGGTCAAATTTTCACTCATGGCGTCCACCATGGCGCCAGCCATAGGGTAGGCCATGACGTGGACCACCTTCTACTGACCTCAACTGCCACGTTCCCCATTTCCCTTTCATCAAAACACATGGCGGGCACCATATCCCTAATGGCGGGCACCACCTTTGGACGATACTTTCCCCCCCAAAAGGAGTTGGGGGGAATTCCTGTGATTTCCTGCATTCTCCATCCTCTATAAATAGAAGTTCCTGATTTCATTTCAAATTACCCAAGCTTAGTTGCAAACTTGATCCAACCTTAGTTGCGAACTTAAGCCATATAATTTCACCATTGTAAGCGATAATTCTTCACATCGGGGAATTATTGCACTGTTGATTGAGTCTGTAATCGAGTTTAGAGCACTTCGGCAGAAGTTTATCTTGCCATATTTATTTTCAAATGCTGTTTATTTCCAGTCGCATTTTACTTCCAGTTTGTACCAGATTTAAAACCTCCCCGTTTGGAGCAGGTTTCTATTTATATGTTTCGCATTGCTTTTACTTTGTTTATTTCCTGCACCTGCTTTTACTTCGTTTATTTCCCGCACCTACTTTTACTTCGTTTATTTCCTGCACCTGCTTTTACTTTGTTTATTTCCTGCACCTGCTTTTACTTTGTTTATTTCCTGCACCTGCTTTTACTTTGTTTATTTTCCGCACCTGCTTTTACTTTGTTTATTTTCCGCACCGCACTTTAAATTATTTACTTTCTCGCATGATTTATTTTAACATGTCTGTTTACATTCCCATGTCAGGCTAAACCTTACTGGGCTAGAATGTAAGGAATCTAGTTAGATCGATATTCCAAATAATGTGTCAATAGAAATGCTTATGGGCTATTTTGGTTTTTAATACGAGTTTTCTGTACTTTATTGTTGTTGGGTAAGATCGAAAGTCGTCCAACCTTTTGTTAAAATCGTTAGTTATAACTGTTCAAAGGAAGCGAAAGCGCTTTGTCCAGTTAGTTAGGGATTTTTATTATCAAAGAAATCAATTTTGAAACTATTTTCGGACGCGTTTATAGGGTTAAAGTTAGGTCCCCTTTTTATTAGAAATTCCAGATCAAAATACTTTTCAACTTGGTCAAGTACTTTATTTCTTAAAAATAGGTTTATTACTTTAACGCAATGCGCGCCTTTTTATAAGTGATGATAAGAAGGTTTGATTAGAGAGTAAACTCGGTTCTGATTACGCGAAAGCGACAGTTCCTGTTAAATTAGTTCTTTTCTTTAGTAGAAAATATTGCCCTATAAGTAGTTCTATTACAAAGCATTGCAAATATCATCTGACTATATGAATTACATTCGACCCCTGCTTTTAATCTGAAGTTTATTTCACCGCACTTTACTTTCTTGCATGCTCAACTCCCTGTTTAATATTGACTTAGCTAAACACCGTAACAATAGGAAACGATAGATTGATGATTGGTCTCTGTGGATCGATAATCTTTTATATTACTCTGACGCAATTCGTACACTTGCGAATATACTGCATCAAGTTTTTGCCGCGTTGCCAGGGATCAATTTCGTCAAATTTCGCACCCTATAGTCGCACCGTCTTGACTAAGTTTTACAGTCCGGTTGATGCGAAGATCTTGCAGGACCGGAACCTTATTCAATCCTTTATCGGAACCTGAACGTTACATCCATTTTCTCCGTAGAATTAGAAAAACTATGGTCGAGAATCGTAATAAAGACCCCTTAAGGAATTTGCCCAACCGTCAGATGAGGAACCTAGTTCTAGTATCATAAACCCAGCTATAACCACAAATAATTTCAAACTAAAACCATCATTGCTACAATTGGTGCAACAAAACCAATTCGGTGGTCTCGCTACTAAGAACCCGAATCAACACTTAAAAACTTTTATACAATTAGCAGACACTTTAAAATGCAATGGTGCTTCACCTGAGGCAATATGACTAAGATTATTCCCTTTTTCCCTCAGAGATAAAGCACGAGATTGGTTAGATTCCCTTCCAACCAATTCAATAACAACCTGGGAAGACCTTAGGAGAGTATTTCTCACAAGATATTTTCCGCCCAGCAAAACTGATGTCCTTAGAAACCAAATCACTAGATTTAACCAAAACCTGGGAGAATCACTTTTTGAAGCATGGGAGAGATATAAGGACTTGTTAAGAGCCTGTCCACACCATGGCCTAGAACAATGGCTAATCATCCACACCTTCTATAATGGACTCCATTACAACACAAAGATGTCTATCGATGCTGCCGCTGGTGGCGCATTGATGAATAAACCTTACCTAGAAGACTGCACTCTCATTGAGGACATGGCCCAAAACCCTTACCAATGGGGAACAGAACGAGCTACGGTAGAGAAAAAGGAGACCCAAGGAGGAAAACATGAGATAAGTTCTCTAGACATTATGCAAGTTAAAATGGACGCTCTTGCCTTAAAAGTTCAAAACATGTCTCAAAACCCTAATATTGTAGCCGCAGTAGCTTCAGAATGTGAACTTTGTGGGACCCAAGGACATCAACCTGTGGAATGTAACTTGTTGAATGAGCCTTGCTCAGGTCAAGCAAACTACACCCAAGGAAACCCATTTTCAAACACTTACAACCCCGGATGGAGGAATCACCCAAACTTTTATTATAAAAACAATAGCCCAATACAAAACTCTACACCTCCGAGACCTACAGGTTTCCAAGCCCAAAGACCAAATCAACCTATGCAAGATGTGGCACCCAAACCAAACCTTGAGAAAATCATGGAAAGTTTCATTTCAGCTCAAACCCAGCAAAACAAAGAGTTCCTAAATCAGAATATTCACGTAAACAAACTAATCACGCAATTAGGAACTAAGGTTGATCAGATAATTACGCACAACAAGATGCTTGAAACCCAGATCTCGCAGATAGCCCAAACACAAGCCACACAAACTACACCTGGAGGACAATTCCCTGGACAACCTCAACCAAATCCTAAAGGGCAAGCTAATTCCATTTCCTTACAAAGTGGGACTACTTACGATGGACCCAAGGATCCAGCCATAAGTACACCCTCACAACCTAAGACAAATGTTTTGCCTGCATACCAAGAGGAAGAACCAGAGGAACCCAAAAAGCAAAAAGAACCAAAATTAAAAGATAAAACTAATAAATCACCACCCTCGTACAAACCCCCAGTCCCATTTCCACAAAGACTTAAACAAACCAAACTTGACAATCAATACCAGAGATTCGTTAAAGTTATAGAAAAACTCCATGTAGAGATTCCTTTCACTGAAGCCATCACTCAGATACCATCTTATGCTAAATTCCTAAAAGACATCCTGACCAACAAGCGTAGACTTGATGATCCCAAACCTATCGAATGCAATTTTATTTCAGAAAATAAACTTGCCAAGAAAGAAAAGGATCCGGGAAGTTTTTCCATTCCTTGTATCTTAGGAAATCATACTATTGACAAAGCCTTCTTAGATCTAGGAGCTAGCGTCAGCCTTATGCCTTTAACAGTTTGTAGAAGGTTAAACTTAGGAGAATTGCAGCCGACTAAAATGTCTCTCCAGATGGCTGATAGATCAGTTAAGTATCCTATAGGCATACTTGAATATATACTAGTTAAGATCGGTCAGCTATATATCCCAACTGATTTCGTAGTTATGGATATTAAAGAAGACGAAGAAATCCCAATCCTCTTAGGTAGACCATTCCTATCAACAGTCGGAGTCATAATTGACGTTAAGAAAGGAAAATTAAAATTTGAGGTGGGTGATGAAAAGATAGAATTTATTCTTTCAAAATTCTTAATGGCACCAGTCATAGGAGATGCCTGTTATGTCATCGACGTCATTGACGAGTGTATATTGGAACTTAAGTGAGAGGAATCTAACTAAAATATCAAGTTACCTTCGAAACCCATTATGGAGGACGATGGATTTAAAAGTTTAGAACCTTACATCGATGACGACCTCTATGAATTTTTATTGCTTACTCTCGATCCCATGCCTTACCCTTTGAAACCATCTTTAGAGCTGAAGGAACTTCCCAAGAACCTCGAATACGAATTCTTAGATAAAGAGATGAATCGTCTTGTTATAGTTAACGCTATTTTAAGTCAAGATGAGAAAATTCAACTCTTAGAGATCTTACGAAAACATCCCTCGGCTTTAGGGTATAACATCTCTAATTTAAAAGGAATAAGTACATCGGTGTGCATGCACTGGATCTTGTTAGAGGAAAACTCAAAACCCTCAAGAGAACATCAAAGAAGAATAAACCTTATAATGAGTGATGTTGTTAAAAGAGAAGTTCTTAAGTTACTAGAGGCTGGTATAGTTTACCAAATATCAGACAGTTATTGGGTAAGCCCTGTGCATGTGGTGCCAAAGAAAGGAGGCATCACAGTCATAGAAAATGAAAAAGGTGAGCATATTGCTAAACGAACAGAAGGAGGTTGGCGTATGTGTATAGATTATAGAAAATTAAACAAAGCAACCAGGAAGGATCATTTCCCTCTTCCATTTATAGATCAAATACTCGAACGTCTAGCCAGACACTCGCACTTTTGTTATCTAGATGGATACTCAAGATTTTTCCAAATACCTATTCACCCTTAGGATCAAGAGAAAACAACCTTCACCTGCCCTTACGGAACGTTCGCCTATAGACGAATGCCATTCGGACTCTGTAATGCCCCTGCCACTTTTCAATGTTGTATGATATCTATATTTGCATATTACCTAGATGGAATAATGGAAGTTTTCATGGATGATTTCTCGGTGTGTGGATTCGATTTTAAAGATTGTCTCTCCAACCTCGAAAAAAATCCTTGAAAGATGCGTAGAGGTGAACCTAGTGCTAAACTGGGAAAAATGCCATTTTATGGTTAATGAAGGTTTATCATTAGGATACATTGTCTCTGAAAGAGGCATTGAGGTCGATAGAGCCAAAATTGAAGTTATAGAAAATCTCAACCCACCTAAAACCATTAGGGAGATTAGAAGTTTTCTTGGACATGCTGGTTTTTATCGGCGTTTTATAAAAGACTTCTCTAAAATAATAAAACCTTTGACTAATCTTCTAATGAAGGACGTTGAATTTGTTTTTAACGAGAAATGTCTCGAAGCTTTTAAATTTTTGAAACAAGCACTGATTTCAGCTCTGATCATGCAACCCCCAGATTGGACACAACCTTTTGAAATCATGTGTGATGCCAGCGATTATGAAGTTGATGTTGTTCTAGGACAATGAAAATACAAGAAATTACATGTTATATATTATGCTAGTAGAACCCTAGATATCGCCCAGCTCAACTATGCAACAATAGAGAAAGAATTACTGGCAGTAATTTTTGTGATAGATAAGTTTAGGTCCTACCTAGTTGGAGCAAAGATCATTGTTTACACTGATCATGCTGCCATACGTTATCTATTAAATAAAAAGGACGCTAAATCTAGATTACTTAGATGGATCCTGTTACTCCAAGAGTTTGAACTAGACATTAAGGATAGGAAAGACACAAAGAATGTTGTCGCTGACCACCTCTCTATATTAGAACACTTAAAATCTGACTTATTGCCTATAGATGATGATTTCACCTATGTCAGACTTATAGCTGAGACTGATGATTTCGAGCCTTACAAAGATAAATATTTTGAAAAAATTTCAGTAATGAAGAGCGTACCTTGGTACACTTATTTTGTAAACTACCTAGCTGCATATATCATACCCCCTGATCTAAATTACCAACAGAAAAAGAAGTTCTTCAAAGATGTTAAACATTTCTACTGGGATGAACCACTCATATTCAAGAGAGGAAGAGATAATATTTTCAAGCGTTGCATCCCAGAAGAGGAAATAGAAGACATCATCAGACACTGTCAATCTGCACCTTATGGTGGACATGCAGGTATGTCTAAAACGCACGTCAAGATTCATCAAGCAGGCCTCTATTTGCCAACTTTATGGCGCGATGTTTATGCCTACATTGTTAAGTGCGACCGATGCTAATGCACCAGGAACATATCAAGACGTGATGAGATTCCAATAAGGAATATCCAGGAAGTCGAACTCTTTGATGTTTGGGGTATAGACTTTATGGGACCATTTCCACCTTCAATGGAAAATAGGTACATTTTGGTAGCTGTGGACTATGTGTCTAAATGGATTGAGGCTATTGCATCACCCACAAACGACACAAGACTGGTAGTCAAGTTATTTAAGAATATCATTTTTCCGAGGTTTGGAACACCCCGTCTCGTTATAAGTGATGGAGGATCACATTTCATATCCAGAATCTTTGATAAGCTCTTGAGTAAGTATGGAGTAAAGCACAGAGTAGCAACACCTTATCATCCACAGACTAACAGCCAAGTAGAAGTGTCTAACAGGGAGATTAAACAAATCTTAGAGAAAACTGTTTCAAATTCCAGAAAAGGTTGGTCTCAGAAGCTACATGAAGCACTATGGGCCTACAAAACAGCTTTTAAAACCCCTATTGGAAAAACCCCTTACCAATTAGTCTATGGAAAATCTTGTCATTTACCCTTCGAGCTAGATCATAAAGCTTATTAGGCCATTAAGACCCTAAATTTGGAATATTTGACTGCTGGTGAAAAGTGCATCCTTGACATTCATAAATTGGAGGAATTCCGCCAGTCTGCCTATGAGAATGCTATAATATATAAAGAAAGAACCAAAACTTGGCATGACAGAAGAATTGTAAAGAAATATTTCAATATAGACGACCTTGGTCTCCTTTTCAATTCCAGGTTGTGACTTTTTCTTGGCAAGCTACGTTCAAGATGGACTGGTCCTTTTAAGGTCTCTAGAATCCTAAGATCTGGAGCAGTCGAGATCATGAATAATTCTTGTAGCCCATTCATCGTCAATGGGCAGAGGTTGAAGCACTACGAAGGAGGTGGCATTCCCACCAACTACTCCAGCCACACTCTGATTGATCCACCAGTATCAGTTTCCAATATATGAAGTTTACTCGTCAAGCTAACGACGTTAAACAAGCGTTGCATGGGAGGCAACCCATGGGTTTATCTTTATTTTTATTTTTTGCATTTATTTACTTTTTACTTTATCAAATTTTAATTTTTATCTTTATACTAACAGTTGCAAAATTTATGATTTCAGGCATCACCTGCTAGCCGTCTTTGCTAACTACATTTTTCATGATGGAGCATTTTGATGACATGCATGTTTCCTTCCGAGATGACACTCAGAGACAACGCTATGTGGTCCTTTCACAGCGACCCATGGCACCGACCAGATACCCAGACCAGATTTGCATGGAAGCTCTTGGCTTTGAAGCCAGTATCAAGTATCTATGCAACCAGCTAAAGTGGTACGAGTATGCAAATGACCTAAATGTGACCTACAGGAACCTCACCTTAGAATTCCTCAGTTCATTCAAGTTTGATCCCTATAATGGCCAGGATGGATATCTCACTTTTAGACTATTCAGGATAGAATATTGTTTTACCCAGAGAGAGTTTGGCGACTTGCTAGGCTTCCAGACCACACCCGATGTTATACTTGAGCTACCAGTTGGCTATTTCATGACTAGGGACATAGAGAAATTTGGGAGAGATATTACTGCTGGAGGGAGCCTTGATCCTTCCACTCAGCTATCCCTTGTTATTCACAACCCCGCTCTCAGGTATTTTTAGATGGTTATTGCTCACACTTTCTTAGGGAAGGCTGACATTGATACCCATGTTAGCAAGGAGGAGATCTTTTTCCTCTACTGTGCGACCCAGTCTCGCCCTGTAGCCTGTGGAAGTTTTCTGTTGTGGAATCTCATGATGACCTCTAAGTCTGCTGAAGGTATCCTCCATGTGGGAGGGACAGTGACTCAGATTGCTTCTGTTTTGGGTCATACAAGTAAGTTATCTCACCTTACCTCCTACTTTGGATATACTACAATGGACATTGATTTCTGCTTGGATCGTGGGCTGATAAGGAGAGGCTACTTTAATCCCAACCAGTATAGACTCCTGATTGATAATGAAATTGTTCACTATTTTACCCTGCCTGATCCCATGATGACCAATGTCCATAACCCTGCCAATTGGACACATGCCTTAGAAGGTCTTGGAGAGACCGTGGACGAGCGAAAATCACCTCTAGTACTTGAGTATCATCCATGTCCATCGCCAGAAAGGACCACTGTATTCTCTAATAATTTCTCTTTGCAGCAACCTGACATCTATGCACAGGTTACTGAGCTGCGTAGAGAGGTAGTCCAACTTCGTCATACAGTTGAAGACCTCTCTCTTCAGGTTATGGTTTCCGATGCTACTCACTCTACTGAGGTGGACCTCCTACAGCAGGAAATTGATGATCTTCGCAGTAAGTTAGTTGCAGCTCATGGTTCTGAGTCGACCAAGGACCCTACTACTCCTTGATGATCTTGATTTATATCTGCATTATTTTTCTGTTTTGTTTATCATGTTGTTTCCTTTTCCAGACTTATTTATTTTTATGCCTAACTCTTGCATTCTACTTTCTTTTTATTTTTTGTGACTTACCATGATTAAGTATATTTCTTTTTTTTCTCTTTAGTTAATTGTTTATTTTATTTTTTATGAGTTTATTATTTTCAAGGTATAAACATAAAAGAAAAAAATTTTCAATACACCAATCCTTGGAAGCACCAAATGAAGAATTTTTGTTTACACCTACGAGAAGAAATTGGAATAAGAAGCCCAAACCAACAAAACAAAGAAATTTGAGCCCAGCCCAATTTTCAAACATGGCGCCCGCCACCAAGACCATGGCGCCCGCCATGGGGTCTGGGATTATAACAGGCAGATTTTCAAAAACCTCCCACTTTCTCCATTTTTAACCCCAACACCTCTCATTCTATCAACCACCTACTACCCCATTAACCACTCCAACATCCACTTTTCTAACCTTCATAAAAATACACACTTTCTCCTCCCAATCTCCAACACCCATTTTTGAAACCCATTTTTTTCAAATTTCTTCCAAAGGAGCAACAATGGAGTTCAACGGATACGTTCTTCGTGAAGGAAAACCCGGAGACCGACAATGGGAAATCCTTGAAAAATTGCAAGGATGAGAAATTGTCTCAACCAGGTATGTCGATGAAGACTGCCTGTATACTTTAGGACTTTATCATAGTTTTTTTCATTTAGCTGACATCCTAGGATTGCATGATATTTTTACTAGAAAAGAGCCCACCTTTGAGAGGTTAACTCGGGAATTCTTAAGTTCCCTAATTTATTTGGTTCACCCCGACACTGCTAGTACTGTCGGTACGGTTAAATTTCGTCTTTTTAATGTTGAATATGAATATAGCACCGACAAACTAGCAGCTCTGTTGGGTATTCCTCATGGTGATGGCGCTATTTGTGAGACCCCTTTGGATTTTGAATGGTCCACTGATGCATTTTCCTTCTGGCATCAATTGTCAAACTCTTCTATAAATTCTTTTAAAGGAATTTTAGCATCATTGATCCATAACCCGGCTATTCTAATTTTTCGATATATGCTCGCCTGTACTATTTTTGGCTAGGAGAATCCAAATAAGGTAAATGCTAGAGAACTTCTATTTTTGCAGGGTAGTCTCACTAATAGAAGAATTAATTCAGTCCCGTTTATGATTGCTCACATGATTGTTGTCCTGAGACACACAGGGACCATAGCTTTTGGAGGACTACTTACATCTATTGCTAGAGCTCTGCACCTAGACACTGAGATAGCTACACTAGCACCCCTTCCTCCCTGCACAATTAATTTGAAATTTCTAAAAGATATGAAATTATGCAAGGTGAGGAGAGCGGGTGGCTTTGAACTTATGGTTCGGGGTGTTGCTATCCCATCAGTCATTCTGCCTTGCACTAAACATACTGATGTACGAATTGCGAGGAACTGGACCTATGATCTAGATGCTCCACCTTTTACGGGTTCATTACCTCCTAATGTTCCACTTGGGGACGGACATGAGACTAATGAAGAATACGAGCAGAGGGATGAATCTCATGCCCTACCTGTGTCCCCCCACCATGCTTTACCCGCACACACTGCACCTTCTACTTATAACACTTTTTCAGGTACAGCTCATGGCTTCTACATCACTGAATATATGTGGCATGACCAACTAGCCCGGGAGGAGAGAAGAGAAGGTTTACTTTCTGCCATCCAACAGCAGCTGGCAGATAACATGAGTTTTATGGAGGCGTCACGACAGCAGTCGAACCGCTCTTTTCAAAGTCTTATGGAATCTCAATTGGCGATATCCAACGAGCAACATAGGCAACAAGCTCAATTTCAAAGGCACTCCGCCCTCTTGGAGGCCACTCGAGGTTCCCTTTTAGGCAACCTTCGCGAGATTCAGAGTTCACAAATTTCCTTGTCCGCCAGAATCAACCAGTTCAAGGCTTCTCAGAGCATTCATCGTCGCAGCCGATCCCGTCATCCTAGACATTCACTGCAGGATGGCAAGGGACCCAGCCAGCCTTAGTACTTTACCAGGTGAATCTTTTCTTATCTTATTTTGTAACATTGGGGATAATGTTCGATTTAAGTGTGGGAGGAGATTTACTCGCTTTATTTTTCTCGCTTTATTTTTTCCCACTTTATTTTTCCTTTCCTGCATTTTCCTTCTCGTTATTTTACTTCTTTATTTACTTTAGTTTGCTTGTTTTCTTTCTTTTCAAAATAATACATGTGTTTGACGAGTCATCTATATCTGTATGGTCTAGTGTATGTCCACTCCCCCATTTCTTGAGCCTAACCAGAAAAAATTTCTAAGAAAAACATTGTGTTTTGAACTTAGTTGGGCTATAAGACCTTGTTGAGATAGGATGTAGTATGACTTGGGAAAGCCCTTTTGAAGCATCGGCATCGTTATTACACCTTAAGCTTCGTAAATTTAGGAATTCAATCGTGATACCCCCTATGTCGTGGCCTTAAAATTTTCATTCTTAAATCCTTGAATAGTTTATCCTAGTAGTCAGCTCTGGTCTAAGCATGCTCTACGTAGGGGACCAAAGATAAGTGAATGATCTACATGCTATGTTCTTATTATAAACTACAACCCCGGGATAGGTGACCCTCACAAAGTCATTTAACTCAACAAAAGTTGTATGTTGAAAAATAAAGCAAAAGCAAAAGCAAAAGAAGAAGAAAAAGAAAAGGAAATAAAAGGGTTTACACCAACTTTTTGTACCATAGCCCTACGTTTTATGATCAGAATCACTACCCGGTCACTTTACTATGAGCATGTACGAATAACGGGCTTAATGTGATTGCGCCTGAATGAAAAAGGATTTGAAAAAAAAGGAAAAATATAGGCCTAAGCATAGTGGCATGATATGGATTGGTTCGTAAAAGAACGAAGCGTATGTCTGTTTTACGGAAGAGTGCCACTACGATATCCTTGGTTTAAATCAGTCAGTACCTATCAATACATCCCTGTTTTAATTCAAGAGGGCCCTTGCAGCCCAACTTGTTCATTAACACCATTTTTTCTTCTTAATCTATTTAGAGTTTTTGCTTGAGGACAAGCAAAGGTTTAAGTGTGGGAGAATTTTATAACACCTACTTTACACTTGTTTTTTACTCTGATTTCACATGTTATTTAGGATCTTTATTTTTTTTTCTCGTATTATGCCTATCTTTTGTTTCCTTTTCAGGTATTTCAATTATCCAGAGCTCCCCTAAAGAAATGAAGGAAAACAGGCTGAAAAATAGGAGTTTAGGTCAAATTTGCACTCATGGCGTCCACCATGGCGCCAGCCATAGGGTAGGCCATGACGTGGACCACCTCCTGCTAACCTCAACTGCCACGTTCCCCATTTCCCTTTCATCAACACACATGGCGGGAACCATGTCCCTAATGGCGGGCGCCACCTTTGGACGATACTTTCCCCCCCAAAAGGAGTTGGGGGGCATTCCTATGATTTCCTGCATTCTTCATCCTCTATAAATAGAAGTTCTTGATTTCATTTCAAATTACCCAAGCTTAGTTGCAAACTTGATCCAACCTTAGTTGAGAACTTAAGCCATATAATTTCACCATTGTAAGCGATAATTCTTCACATCGGGGAATTATTGCACTGTTGATTGAGTCTGTAATCGAGTTTGGAGCACTTCGGCAGAAGTTTATCTTGCCACATTTATTTTCAAATGCTGTTTATTTCCAGTCGCATTTTACTTCCAGTTTGTACCAGATTTAAAACCTCCCCGTTTGGAGCAGGTTTCTATTTATATATTCCGCACTGCTTTTATTTTGTTTATTTCCTGCACCTGCTTTTACTTCGTTTATTTCTTGCACCTACTTTTACTTCGTTTATTTCTTGCACCTGATTTTACTTTGTTTATTTCCTGCACCTGCTTTTACTTTGTTTATTTCACGCACCTGCTTTTTACTTTGTTTATTTTCCGCACCTGCTTTTACTTTGTTTATTTTCCGCACCACACTTTAAATTATTTACTTTCTTGCATGATTTATTTTAACATGTCTGTTTACATTCCCATGTCAGGCTAAACCTTACTGGGCTAGAATGTAAGGAATCTAGTTAGATCGATATTCCAAATAATGTGTCAATAGAAATGCTTATGGGCTATTTTGGTTTTTAATACGAGTTTTCTGTACTTTATTATTGTTGGGTAAGATCGAAAGCCGTCCAACCTTTTGTTAAACTCAGTTAGTTCTAACTGGTCAAAGGAAGCAAAAGCGCTTTGTCTAGTTAGTTAGGGATTTTATTATCAAAGAAATCAATTTTAAAACTATTTTCGGACGCGTTTATAGGGTTAAAGTTAGGTCCCCTTTTTATTAGAAATTTCATATCAAAATACTTTTCAACTTGGTCAAGTACTTTATTTCTTAAAAATAGGTTTATTACTTTAACGCAATGCGCGCCTTTTTATAAGTGACGATAAGAAGGTCTGATTAGAGAGTAAACTCGGTTCTGATTACGCGAAAGCGACAGTTCCTATTAAATTAGTTCTTTTCTTTAGTATAAAATATATCCGTATAAGTAGTTCTATTCCGAAGCATTGCGAATATCATCTGACTATGTGAATTACATCCGACCCCTGCTTTTATATCTGAAGTTTATTTCACCGCACTTTACTTTCTTGCATGCTCAATTCCCTGTTTAATATTGACTTAGCTAAACACCGTAACAATAGGAAACGATAGATTAACGATTGGTCTCTGTGGATCGATAATCTTTTATATTACTCTGACACAATTCGTACACTTGTGAATATATCGCATCAATTGACTGAACTTTGAGGGATCGAATCCTGACTATATTTCCCTGGATCGGCTAACTTTGATAGATCACATCTCAACTTGATTTCCCCGTATTAGTTGCACTTTTAGAGATAGAATCTCGACTTGATTGCCCCAGATCGGCTAACTTTGAAAGATCATACCTCGACTTGATTGCCCTAGATTGGCTGCACTCGGCGTGTCTTTTGCTCAATAGAGACTTCAAACTCATCCTTGATAGGGTGATCAAACTGCAAAAGCACATTTCTTATACTCAACAGAGTCTTTAGGTAACATGCCCCTGGCTATAACCACTCTCTTGAAATGATTGGCTTTCACTCTACATAGTTCAAGTCCTTTTACTTTGACTACTTTTAGCAGTCTTGATGCTCACTTGGGCAAGATATTCCCCTTTTGATCTGGCGTGAACACAACAGTCTCTGAATTGATCCAATCTTGGACCTTGTCTCTGGATGACATATCATCTTCAACTGAATTTCCTAGTGCCCCGGAATAACATTCACAGAGGATTCTCTCAAAAAATGGGATGAATGCTTTACCAAGCGAACTTGCATACTGAATCACCAAGTGTCTTCTACTTCATAGAAGAAACAACTATGAATGTAGGACTTTACCTTCAAGGTACCTTCTACTACATAGAAGCAATTGTCCAGGAACCATACATCATCTATTTCTTTTTCACAGAAGCATCACTCTATCTTCTACTACACAGAAGAGATACAATCCATCTTCTATTACACAAAAGAAATATTTCAGTTGGGGAGAAAGAGTTTGAAACGGTTTGCCAAACATGAATTGGACTTTGTAAAAGATGTCATACAAGTGTTGGACTTTATACTTCGACCCTTGTGGTCCTCTATATCGTGACCAGGTGCCCTAGAAATGATGACACACCTAGTATTAACATTGAAATCAGGAGGGAAGTTTGTAGGAGGGGGACCCAAAGCATGGAGCTTAATCAGTTGAAACTCCAATAGACGAGGAAGAAACTAGACATAGGGCATTGAAATTGGTTCAACTTGATGCTCAGACTTCTTTTGTCTCTGCTAATAAGCCCTGGCCATTGAATTTATTTTGGGAACAAACATTGGTTGCAGACGAGGAGACCCAGGAACAACAAGTTATGGAAGAGATCCATAAAATACCTAGTGATTTGAAAGAGATTCCATAGTATGGGGAGGAATGATAGCTTCTTTTGCAATAGCAAGTATAGGATTACTTTCTCTTCTTAGTACTATTTTCAGAATTTCCATGACCAAACTGAACTGAGTTTCCAACTGGTTGTTTTCCTCTTTCAAGAGTTCTTGATCACAAGCCATGGTTGGCATATCTTCTAAAATCAACCCCCATCTGAACCTTTATCTCGTTCAATTCTCTGTGAAGTTTTTCCATAGCTTATCTTTGAGCACGAAGCCATAAGAAGTCCCGATTTGCAATTTTTAAGAATACCAAGACCGGAATAAGAAGATCACCCAACTCTGAGTAATTGTTTTAGATGCATGAATATGCATGAGGTGCATGAGTGGATGAAATTTCATGTTTAATCACTTCCAAGGAGTCTACGTGCCTTAAGTACGATTTTAAGCAAGTAAGAGATGGAGAATCTCAAAAAAAGGCTCGCAGGTATGATTCCTTGGAAATGGAAAGAACATCTAACATAGTTCTTTTATCGTATATATCATCTTTTCTCATGAATGCTATGATGCAAATGCAACGGTCATGGAATCAAAGCTCCACCATATCTGAATAAACTTCCATGTTATTGGGTTCTCTCTGAATAAGTTGAATATAATAGGATCAAAGGTCCGACATTAATTCAGGACACATCGAACCAAGTATCATGGATATCAGCATTTATACCTGTAAGAATAATTCCCACCCCATCTCACAGGTGAAACCTGGTAAAGGTAAGGTCAAAAATATAGAGTCTTCAGTCAAATGAAAACATATCATTATAATGTAACGGAATATGACGAATATGTCCCAAAATAAACCTCGTTTGCGCGTGATACTTCATGATCGCACTAATAGGGCCTTGCACCTAATAGGCGTCATGAACATTCACTGTAGTCCTATTTGTTCCTAAGTGTTTACAACTCTGGTCTGGGTAGTGGGCCTTTTACCTCAAGTAATATTCCACCCACCAAAGAAACAATAGCACAATAGTATACAGAAAATGGAAAGTGATAAAATATAATGTGTGCAAACATATATGTAGATAAACATATATACAAATGACTAAACTTATAAAATCATAAAGAAAATAAACACCCAAAGAAACAACAAACAAGAGCTAGGACTGACTCACTTAGGTCTCCCCTATGAAGTTTCCAGCTGAGGCAACTAAGAAAATGAACAATAAAGTTGCCATCGAATGTTATTTATCCCGCAGGAGGGAAAGGAAAACATCGAGTAAACCTGACAGAAAACAAGTTCTTAAGACCAAGAGAAAGAGTACGAGAGTCGATTACATAAGGGGAAGGTATTAGCACCCATCACGTCTGTGGCACTCCACATGATCCATTCTTATTGTTCTAATCAAATGGTGTGTTATATCTAAACTTACAAGCTAAAGGAATGCATGAATACAAAATAAAAAATACAGGGAAAACAAAGTTTTTAAATAGTTGGGCTTTCTTAGGCCCTGCAACCCAATGCCTATGTATCCTTTTTAAGGAATCAGAGCAATGTAGTTCGGCTCAAAGGTTTTTGTTTGTTTTGTGTTTTTCAGGCGGATAGTGTTACATTCGAAGGAAGAAAGAAACAAGTGTTATGTTTCTTTCCAGCTGGATTCCAAGGAGACTGAAGTGCGGGGAGTTCTTCAGAATCAAAAGAGGTGAGTGTGTGATTATGGGTTTGTTCTTCACAAGTGTTTAAGGACTTGAGAGTTTTTGTTCTGTTTAAGAAAGTTTGGAGATTCGTTCCTCTGGTCCAAAGATCCTCACTGAACATGTTGTGAAGCCTTTTATTTATAGGCGAGCTTTGATGTGGTTCTGGGGGGAAATAAAATGACATTTTAATTGTTTAGGTATATTGTCCCCTTGTTTTATCCGATGCAGCTCTTATGTACCATTTTTGTGTAAGTATGGGACTGAGATAATGCAGGCTCAGCAGTATTTTGGAGTGTTGTGATAGGTTGGTGTAGGACTATTGCATAGCAGTACACCTGGCTTGGGTTTGGCAGTATAGAGGACTTTGGTCAACAAACACCTTGAATACTCCACCATTTCGTTTTGATCACTTTGACAACAACGTTCGTTTCCAACAATGTGTGCTCTTTGAATGGACCCATTATAGGTCCTTCGAATCCACCAATTATGATCCATAGTGTTGAAGAGTTTTAGAGGTGTAATCTAAGTACGTTGCTTCGAAGGGTTTAATTGCCCCAACTTGTAAATCGAAAGAGGATGCCCAACTTGTAAATCGAAGGAGGCTGCCCAGCTTGTAAATCGAAGGAAGCTACCCAGCTTGTAAATCGAAGGAAGCTGCCCAGCTTGTAAACTGAAGGAAGTTTCCCAGCTTGTAAATCGAAGGAAGCTGCCCAGTTTGTAAGTCGAAGGAAGCTGCCCAGCTTGTAAATCGAAGGAAGCTTCCCAACTTGTAAATTGAAAGAGGCTACCCAGCTTGTAAATTGAAAGAGGCTGCCCAACTTGTGGATCGAATGAGGTTACTTCAAAGGAAAACATATGGCCATTTTGAAACTTGTTAAATCGAAGCCAACTTGTTTCTTTTTTGACCTAATCGAAAGGCACATTAACATCTTCAAAATTTTACATTTTCTTTATTTCTTTAAACATGTTTTTGTAATCACACCTACGAGAGAAATCTTGAGAAAATGAGAGGGCAAGTTTTGGGGTACAACAGCTGCCCCTGTTTAATCTTCTTACATCTAGAGAGTTAGATTGGCGAATCTGCCATTCGTGACTTGAAGGTGGAAGATGATTGATCACTAGAGTACCCGAAAATTTTCATTTGATGATATGGTGGTTGATTATGTAGGGAATGGGCTTAAAGATGGCATTTGGTAAGATGATAGAGAGTTATTGGAGATGGGCTTATAGATGCCATCCAAAGGTGATTGTTGACAGAAATTAGACTAAGTCTAAACTTGACTTCAACTGGAGAGGAAATCAGAATAAATCTTTGGAGCGATTTATCTGAACCAGAAGAAATGTCTACTAGAAAGAAACAGGATAAACCATTGAGAGATTTAAGCTGAACCAGCAGAGGTCTTGGATGAGTATCAGAATAATATTCATAAATGAATTGTATCTGACTCGTATCTGAGTGATGTATTGAATGAGCATTAGAATGACATCTGAATCTGGATCGTATCTGGACTGTATTTGAATGAGTGACAGAATGACATCTGAATATGAATCATATTTGGATTGTATTTGAATGAGTGACAAAATGACATCCGAATCTGGATCGTATTTGGATTGTATTTGAATGAGTGACAGATTGACATCCGAATCTGGATCGTATCTAGACTGGATTTGAATGAGTGACAGAATGACATCCAAATTTGGATTGTATATGGACTATATTTGAAGGAATCTATAGTAAGTATCAGAATGTCAGCCATATTTGGATCGCATCTGAACTGTTTCTAGAAGGAATCTGGAGTAAGTATCAGAATGTCAGCCATATCTGGATCGCATCTGAACTGTTTCTAGAAGAGAATCTGGAGTAAGTATCAAAATGTCAGCCATATCTGGATCGCATCTGAACTGTTTCTAGGAGAGGATTTGGAATAAGTATCAGAATGTCAGCCATATCTAGATCTCATCTGAACTGTTTCTAGAAGAGAATATGGAATAAGTGTCAGAATGTCAGCCATAACTGGATCGCATCTAACTTGTTTCTAAAAGAGGATCTAGAATAAGTATCATAATGTCAGCCATATTCGGATCGCATCTGAACTGTTTCTAGAAGAGAATCTGGAGTAAGTATCAGAATGTCAGCCATATCTGGATCACATCTGAACTATTTCTAGAAGAGGATCTGGAATAAGTATTAGAATGTCAGCCATATCTGGTCGCATCTGAAATGTCTCTAGAAGAGAATATGGAGTAAGTATCAGAATGTAAGCCATATCTGGATCGCATCTGAACTGTTTCTAGAAGAGAATCTGGAGCAAGTATCAGAATGTCAGCCATATCTGGATCGCATCTGAACTGTTTCTAGAAGAGAATCTGGAGTAAGTATCAGAATGTCAGCCATATCTGGATCGCATCTGAACTATTTCTAGAAGGAATCTGGAGTAAGTATCAGAATGTCACCCATATTTGGATCGCATCTGAACTGTTTCTAGAAGAGGATCTGGAATAAGTATCAGAATGTCAGCCATATCTGGATCGCATCTGAACTGTTTCTAGAAGAGAATCTGGAGTAAGTATAAGAATGTCAACCATATCTAGATCGCATCTGAACTATATCTAGAAGAGAATCTGGAGTAAGTATCAGAATGTCATCCATATCTGGATCGCATCTGCATTGTTTCCATAGTAGGTCTTTGGTCGCCTGTTATAGTACCCCAAAATTTACCCTCCCATTTTTCATTCAAGATACTATCCTAGGGTTTCTCGAATACTCAAATTGGCTCAAAAGTTGATCAGACAGATTCTCTTCCTAGACAGTAAGTCCACAATTAGGGTTTTGCATTTCTCAAAGAAAATTAAGTCTTCAAGATCTCAATTGGTCTTCATAGGTTTTCATGTCTCCTCAAGGTTTGTTTAAGCCAGTTTCCAAACCTCGCATTGTAAGTTTGCTCAATCAGTGGTCCAGATAACTGAAAATGACTACATCGACTTGAAAATCAACCCTTTTGCGAGAACAAATTCAAACAATCGTAACTTCTTCATTATTCAATATTTTGAGTGGTTTTTATTGTGTATGATTCTCCTTGACGCCGTCTCCATTTCTCTTCACAAGTCAAGAGTTGATTACGCATAGAAGATCACCAAAATTCGAATGCGTTAGAAGTCACATCATGAAATTCGACCTAATTTTAAATAACAATCGCCTGATTTCTAAGATTTGTGATTTCTTCAAATTACAAGACCTTGAAACGATTATTTCTGTATATGGTCATAAGTGATGTCACTCACGGGTTTATCTTCAAAGAATCGAAGGAAAATTGTGTTTGGAAGACTTTAAAATTATCAAATCTTCGCACGACATTTGTTGATTTTGAATGTTCTTAACCATAATTTATTGAAGGATTGACAGATATTCTCAGAGCATGTTTGTTTGGCAATGAAATTCCATTTTTTTATCGAGCATGGCACGCGAGTTCATTTTAAATGCAAATTTGACTTGAACAAGATGTGAAGATTAAGACTGTCATTTAAACAACCATGATTGTGGATTCAATTAGTCAAGTAGATTTGAGCTCTTAAACATTTATTTTGTTTAAGAATTTGATTGGAATACAAAGTACATGATTTATCTGATCATTTTGTGATTGCTTGAAATACAAGTTACCAAACCAAGATTTTTTATCCAAAGTATTCAATTGAGGATTGCAAGTTTTGTACAATAAATTCCATCACACCAAATTTTATTCAAGGGCTTTGTGTTTATATATTACAAATGAAATAAATTACAAGATTTTTTTTGTCTTTTGTCTACAAAGAATCACAAATTTTGTTTACAAAGAAAGAAATTTTGTTTTTATTTCTTCAAGTCTTCCTTGCCTCATCTTCAAGCCATCCAATCCCCGCTTGCCATCCACGCCTCATGTTCATGAAACAAAGAAAACAAGTTAGCAAGAGTTCAAGCAAAGGTTATTTGTTAGAGGAGTTTGTTCATCATGAGGGTTTGTATTTGGAATCAAACTAAAAGGTTTTTGTTCTTAATCATAGTCTATCTCCTACTTTTGCAAATCACAAAAAATTTGATCTCTTTGGTTCACAAAAGGAAAAAAAATTTACAAACAGTTTCATGGCAAAAAGAGCATCAAAACAGTCCCAATTGGCAGCACAAGTACAAAGGTAACAAGAAGCCAACAAACAACAATAGGCAGTATCTGCAAGAAAATACAAATAGCAGCCCAAAACAAATACAAATTGGACAGTACAAACAACAGAACAAACATTGCAAAAGCAAAGTAAAACTGCAATAAACAAAGACTGTAAACAACAGCAAGTATAGCACAGCAGCAATTTATGAAAAGCAGCAAGCTAACTATGGCTCACCAAAACCCTATGGTATCATCATTTTCCTATAAACAGACAAACCCTTCAAAATATATTGAAAAGCCAAACTTGGCTTTTGTTTCATGGAAAGATGAAAAGGAAAGAGGAAAGAAATCACCTAGGCCACATAACCAGTCCCAAAACTGTGCAAAACTAATGTGCACATACAAACAAACTGGCAGCCCTGCAAAACCTACACAAAGCAATCCAAAACAACCAGCAAACCAACCTGTATATACTAGTCCAAATACATGTTGTCCAGCCCTAACAAGCCTACAAAACTGTACCAAGTCGGCTCAAGGCCAAGCTTTTGTCCAAAACCTGCAAACCCTGTCAATACAGTCTAAAAATCTGAACCAAACCTGCTCCAAAACCTGCCCTTGCACACAAGTTGGAAAAACAAAAACTGCAACCAAAAAGCCACAGTTCAGTCACTCAGAATTTCATCATTATAACTCTTTAAAATCACAGTTTCATAAAGGAACAAAAGAGAAGATATCAAAACCGTGTTAAGCACAATACATAGTGGGACAAGGCCTATTAACAGATAATAAAACAAACCAAGAACAATAACCAGCAAGATACAAATCCAACAAGAGATAGCCAAGGCCAAAGACCAGAAAACATAAATCAAACAGAACTCTTCAATCCACCCTTCATCAACCATCATCATAAGCAGAAGAAAAGAAACGACCGCATAGACCCTCAAACCCTTCATACCATTTTCCCTAAAGATTCTTCAGGGATAAAGGGAGAAACAGTCAAATTGAAGCATATTCAAGCGTTAAACAGGTGTTAAAGCTCATACCTGAACGAGATCGAAGGTTTTTATAACTTTAAATTCTAACTCACCTGCTTTACCTCCTTTTACTCAATTTTCACATTGATTCTTACTTGGCTTATTTCTTTCTGCATCATTTCTAGTTTATACTAGATAATCTGATGAGTTTGGTTATCTAGGGTTTCGAAAGTCCTTTCGTAGATCTACACCGCCCTTTTGATTTTCTGCAAAAAAATACTCATAGATTAGCAATAAGAAGAGGGAGAGGAATCGATTTATGTAAAAAGATTGAAATTCTGTTGAGCGCCGCCGCCGTCACCGCCGTAGGGCGATTTCCGACGCGGCCAATGTCCTGTCTCTGGTGAGGGGCCTATCAGAGAGAGAGAGAGAGAGAGAGAGAGAGAGAGAGAGAGAGAGAGAGAGAGAGAGAGAGAGAGAGAGAGAGAGAGAGAGAGAGAGAGAGAGAGAGAGAGAGAGAGAGAGAGAGAGAGAGAGAGAGAGAGAGAGAGAGAGAGAGAGAGAGAGAGAGAGAGAAATCATTGTGGGAGAAGAGAGAGAGTTTGCATGTTATGCTTTGTTTTGTTATTGATTGATTAAAATTTAATTAGGTTAATAATAATAATTAATTTCTTTTCATTCCCCATCACAGACCCCCAGCGGCTCTTAGGTAAATTAGGGTTGTAACTTTTCATTTGTTCTTCCAACCGGGTCAGTCCATTGGGATGTTGGCCCAATTTTCTCTAATCGTATTTCCATTATGTCCTAATTAAATCATTTTACTAACGAATAAGTGATCTAGCACAGTTGGCAAAGCGTTGTTTGCAATAACCAGGGGGTCCCGGGTTCGACACCTCTGAAGACGTTTTCCTTTTCTTTTTTTATTTTCTGTTTTTTTTTATTGCTTTGTTGGATAAAACAAAATTGGAACCCCAAGCCCAATGCTCTTTTTCCGGCCTCACCCCCTATTTTTCTATTTCACACCATTTTTCTTGTAATTAAATTGTTTTACATTTAGTTTAGCTTAAATATAGTTTTAGTAAAATTTTAGTTTTTTTATTTAAGTTTAGGTTAACTTAATATTTTTAGAATTTCTTTGTTTTACTTAATTTTAAAATTAATCTAAATACTTAGAAGTTTAGGTTAGTTTAGAATTTATTTTATGATCTAACTCTAATTCATTTAAATGAAAAAAATGTACAATTTCAAAATTAATTTACTTTCTCAATTAGTTTAGGACTTTGTAAATTATTTTACTAACTAATTTTTGTATATTGAATTTTATTTGGTTTATTTAATTTCTAAAATAACAAAAATCCTAAAAGAAAAAAATATATAAATTAATTTCTTTAGTCATTTATTTTCTTTAATAGAATAGAATTTTATTTTTGTTTTTCCTTCCAAACTTTTCACAAGCAAATACTTAGAATCTTATCGCTATACCTTGTTAATTAATTTTATTTCATAGACTGTTATAATTTTAATTAATCTTTCAATTAGATTTGGTTGTATTGTTTGCTATTTGGACTTTTAATCGCATTCGACTCATCCTCATTTGTAAAAATTGTACCCCCATTCCCGAAAGCTCTGTAATAGTGTAGAATTTCAATTTTCGCACTTTACCGCATTTCCTTATATTGTATAGTAATTAGGCGTGTATGGAAAGATTTAAAATCAATCGCTAGATAACCTAATCAAAGAAAAAATTAACTTGAAACGAACACACTTTTTCACACGCGTACCTCTAGAGTAACCTCGTT
Source organism: Vicia faba (assembly GCA_948472305.1). Taxonomy (NCBI): domain Eukaryota; kingdom Viridiplantae; phylum Streptophyta; class Magnoliopsida; order Fabales; family Fabaceae; genus Vicia; species Vicia faba. Next base: position 971,041,734 of record OX451741.1, on the reverse strand, counting down.
CGTTGCCTCGGAAACACAGTCATGCCCTCGAATATGGGACGCTTTAGCAAGGACCCTTTGAAAAAAGACCGTAGTCCCTCGATGTCCCTTGATGTTGCCTTCGATAAAACGATCTAGTCCCTTACGAAAAAATTGCTAAAGCATTTCATAAGTTGCTTTCGATGACTGTACGATTAACCCGCGCCCGTCCCTTCACATCCAACGATGGGGCTTCTTACCAAATCAATGGTAAGATAGCAACATCTAAAGGAGGAAGAAAAGAACACTTAGGACCTTTCGAGTAGGTAGATTCGCTCCTAGTTACTCGCTTGCTCACGACAAAAACATTTTTACACCAAAACTTTCATCTCAAAACATTTTCAAAATACAAAACATTCTGTATACGTTCTTATAGAGACGAGAACCATTACAAAACATCTTTTCAAAACCACTTTCAAAAACACATTCCACAAACACATCTTTGAACTATTTTTCGAAACAAAACTTTGTACGCATTCTTATAGAAACGAGAACCATTACAAAAACATTTTCAAAATACTTTCAAAGCCCACATCACAAACACATTGTCAAAGCAAAATCAAGTGAACTAGCAAGTAACTAAGAGCCCGTAGATAACTACGAATGAAAAGGGTGCCAATACCTTCCCTTTTCATAATCTACCCCCCGAACCCAAGAAATAATCTCGAAAGGTATTTCCTGTGCTTTTTTACCTTTCCTTTTGGATAAAAGAAAAGTCGGTGGCGACTCTTGATATCCGCATAAATGCGATCAAAACGCAAAACGACCTGAGTCAGTTCTCCCGCTGTATCACAAAACTGGCGACTCTGCTGAGGATGAATCAAAATCTAAGTTGGGTTACCTTAGGGTTAGATCACCTTTACTTGTTTCTTTGCATGCTTTATATTTTTTTCTTTGTATTGGGCTTGCTTTGATCCTCCACCCGGATATGGGACACCTTTTTAGGTAAGTAGCAATAGATTGTGGAAATTGTACGGTGTAGACTGATATGGTTGAAACAATGGCTAATTTAGTGTGACGCATTTGTGGGTACCGGTATTCCTCGTGTTGAATCGAGGAGAATACGGGGCCGTTGAGTGGCGTCATGAAGCACTAACTGACTTTAGAATCCTAGTTGAACAAACTTGGCCATTAGGACTGTTGTACCCCAAAATTTTCCCTCTTTTCATACACGCATATTATTGGTTTTATGGTTAGGGAATAAAGGTATATTTATCAAGCTTCTTCAGGTTACAAGTGACATTTATTTCGTCAATGGATATTCTCAACGTATTTTCCGTGCTGAAGATCGGTTCGCCGTTTTGCAATGATTCGGGGTTCAAAGATTTACAAGTCCAACCCGGCGCGTCATATTCAAGTGTTCTTTCGCCAAGATATCTTTGATGACATATTTTAAAATTCAGGTTCGGCTCAAGATTCAATTCTTTAAAGAAGGTCTCCGAACGTGTGAGTTTTCTCGAAGAAATGTGGTGAAAAAGTGTGCTGAAAGTGCATTTTTTACGCGCTAAAAAATTCATAACTTGAAGATCGTGGCTCGTTTTGAACCCGTTCCAGTGGACAAAATTTCGTCTTGATGTTATCTACGTTTTCATCTCTCACGGCTGGAAGCCAATTTTGAACAGAAGGTCTTCAAAAATGCGGATTTATCAAGTATTTTCGTACAGAAAATTTGTGACAGAAGTTTATTTGCGTCATGTTCAGAAAATCATAACTTGGTCGATTTTCATTGTATCGAGCTGGTTCCAGCGCCAAAATTTTATAAATTGAGTTGGATACGTTTTCACAGGAGGTATCGAGTTCGAACGATATTCAAAAGGCCTTCGTTTTTTCCTCAGAATGCGCATGACGCGTCAAAAATCCTGAATGCTGAATATTATTTTATCTGGGTCGAAACTTCGAAAATTCATAACTCGATCAATTTTTATCGAATCGGGCCCATCTTTTTACATAAGGTCACTGACTCAGAGATCTACAACTTTGCTTCCAAAGTCGAGACCATATTATGCTCCGATCAATACCAATTTTTTATTAAAGAACGTGTCAAAGTCGACACTGGAGCCTAAAATAAGTTTGTTTGAGCTGAAACTTCAAAAATTCATAACTAATTCACTGTTTATCCGATTGAGCCTATTTTTGGACAGGAGTTAGTTCTAGATGTCGGCTACATTTTGTTTTCACATTTCAACTTAAAAAATTTCACTTAAGCCCCTGCGATTTAGCCTGGAACGTGACGAACTCAAGTGAACATTGGAGGCCCAATTGCATATTCAAAGCCCATTTTTCTCTCTAATTTCTATTATATAATCTCATTCTTTTCACACAAACTAAAAAAGGAGGGAAAAAAAGCTTTTGCCACAACGCTGTCAGAATATCAAATTCTTTCAAGAACCCTAAAACCTTGAAATCCTTATTACAAACCTCCATCTCACTACAAACAAGTCATCCCTGTTACAAACCCACATCTCACTACTTCTCCAGTAAGGGTAAGGTTGGCTTGATCTCCATGATCAAAAGGGCATAAAAGCATTCATCTCACTATTTCTCCAGTAAAGGTAAGGCTGGTTTGATCTCCATGATCAAAAAGGTATAATCATTCATACATGCCATATCGGTTTTAACATTAAATTTTTTCATATATTCGCTTTATTTGTATTTCATAATATATAGTAATTTATTTAATGTGTTCATGAGATTCATCACTGTAGATTTAGAAAGGATCCCATGCAGGTTCATTACAGAATGTTGAGGCCAAAACACAAATGGCCAAAACAGAACAGCCAACACATGACACTAATACATGGCGAGGCAGACATCCTGAGAAGGTTAAGGGCATGGGTTCAACAACCACTCCTATTGGTTTTGATTTTCTTCCTTTCTATTTATCCTTTTACCTATTTTTATTCTTTCTGTTTAAAACCTTTTTTTTCATAAAACTTAAAAATTTTCACAAACCTTTGATTTTTTGTAATAAACTCGAATAATTAACTTTAGGTTTTAATTTAATTTTAGGTAACTTTAATTATTTCGTAAATAAATTAAAATTAATTAGAACAATTAGGATTTTGTTTCTAACTTAATTCTATTTTCCTTTTTTCTTAAAATAACAAAACACAAAAATAGGTCATTTAATTATTTTTTTAAACTAATTTAATTACTAATTAATTTTGTATTTAATTTTAAAAAAAACCTAATTCTTTTTTCTTAGAAATAATTAAAAACAACAAAAAAATCATTTTTCTTTCGATTAGGTTAGACGGGGTCAAAACCCTAATTCTCTCTCGTTCTTTATTCACGCGCACTTTATTTTATTTTATCATATTAATGCAATTTCTCACAAGTTGTAATAGATTAATTAGGACCTTTTTACTTTCATTTATCGTTTTTTTAAGGGTTTGTTTTTGGCTATGTAAATACCCGAAGCCTTGTAACAGCTTAGCTTATTTTCTGCACTTTAAATTCCGCAAATATTAACTGTTAGATGTATGAATAATTAGGGATGCATGACAAGAATGTATGATTAACTTTAAAACGGTTAGCTAACCCTAAATGTGCAAAGATTAAATAACTGAAATCAGACACATGCACATGTTCACTCTTAGGGTATGCCTCACTTGGTTGCCTCAGAAAACAATGGTCATGTCCCTCGAACGTAGGGATACCCTTAGCAAAGACCCTCAGTTAAAATCATCATAAAGATCATGGTCCCTCGATGTCCCTCGAAGTTGCCTACAGTGTATGATCTTGTCCCTCGATGTTGCCTACGAATATATGATGACAGTCCATTCGTAATGCTAAGGTATCCTTACATGTTTCCTTCAATGACCATTACGTCCCTTTCGAATTGACCCTCAAAATTCCAACGACGGTGATACCTATTTCTCAATAGTGGGATAACGTTGTCTAAAGGAAACGAACATAGAACAATTCTTTTTTCGAGTAGGTAGATGCTAGTAGGTACTTGCTCAATACAAAACAAACTTTTCCACACTTACACTCTTTTCAAACAAAGTTTTCAAAACGACTTCGTAACACTCTTGAAGACATAAGCAAGGGTTAAATCGAAGTAAAACAAAAACTTTTCAAATCACATAAACACATAAGCAATTTTTTAAAATGATGAGCAAGTACCTAAGAGCCCGTGGAAAACCACGGATAGAAAGGGTGCTAATACCTTCCCTTTCTATAATCTACCCCCCGTACTCAAAATCTCGAAAAAGGAATTTTTCTGTGCTTTTTTTCCTTTCCAGTTGGATAAAATAAAAGTCAGTGGCGACTCTTGCTTACCGCGACATTTGCGAATACAAAATGCAAACCAGTATTAACAGTCGGTTCTGCCACCGTATTACAAGGATGTAGTGAGATAAACGGTTTCGGTGTAGAGTTGAAAATTGGTTGATACTCGATACTACAGTCATTGAGGCTAGACTTTTAGGATATCTCGGCCGCAAGAAAAGATTGATTATGCTGAGACAATGCCTAGAAGAAAGGTCGGTGATATTGAGATCCTTTAGAACCCGATCACTATTATTAGGACAGGTTGAGCCAACTAAACTTCAAGAGGGTACTTACCTACAAACTCCATGCAAGCATAAACCTAAGGACTTGTCTACTTTGTGTGTATATAATAACTTACTTACTTTGCATACTTGTACATGACATCATACCATAGCATTTTCAATAACCTTTTCAAGGATCTTAATGGCCTATGATGCAGGGTCATGTTGAACCAGACGCCTATCCAGGGGCAAGAGGATTTATTTTTCTCTAATAAAACACTATCAAAGACCAAAGCATGGTAACTTGAGTCAATGGCTATGACCCACTTGACATGGTGAGGTTGATCCTAGTTGAAGGACATTCACCGACACGAAGTTCTCCAGTCAAAATTGTTGATCAAAATTTAACTTCTAACATCTTCTTGTGTTTACCCCACAAGATCCTTGAAAACATGCATCCACATAGCATGCATCATATCATGACAGGCTTTTCCCACACAGATCTCTCATCTGCTTATTGTTTATTTCAGTAGAGATGACACTAGAGCAGACTATCAAGGACATTTAGACTCAAAATGCTCAGCTTCAGGAAATGTTCTTGAACCTATCCAAGGGGCAAGAGGAAGTGAAAGCACTCCTCACTATGGGCTTGACCATGGAGAATCCTGAGGACGACAAGGATAACCAGTTGGAATGGCTACAAGCTGAAATGACAATAATGAAAGTTCAGATGATGGGGCAACTGGTGGGCCAGATGGCTCTTTTCCAAAACTTAACTCGGGGACAAGAGGATCTAAGGACCCTCATCAACAAGCTTCATCAAGACGGATGAAACCAAATGGGGAAAACAACTAGAATTGGGGATCAAGTCATTAATCAGCCTCCGATAAAGAGTGGACCTTTCCAAATTGCTGCCACGTTACGGGCCCGACAACAACCTCGCCAACAACAACAGGGGAATCAGCGCAAAGAGGTCGCACCTAAGAGACAATTCACCAGGATCGGCATGTCACTAGCTCAGGTACTATAACACATGTTGAAGGCGGAGCTAATTACATTAAAAGCTCCCCCCTGGAATTTTAATACTGCTGCTCCTAATTACCATCCCAATGAGAGGTGTGCATACCATTCTGATGGTCTTAGGCATGATATAAACAATTGTTGGGCTCTGAAGAACAGAATTCAAGACCTAATCGATGAAAGAGTGTTGGAATTTACACAAGACGATCAACTGGAGCTCTTCTATCACCCCTCAAGGGCATCCATGTGAAGTGACGATCTGGGCGAGGAAATTTTCTGTTTATTCGAATTTTCAGTTGCAATTTCTTTGTTTGCTTAAACACTTATATTTATGTCAGACTTTGGTTACTCTCATTAATGCATTAAATATGTTTGTCTTTAATCAACCCATTCATTTTCATTATATCTAAATTATGCTTTTTACTCCCTTTATGATATTCAACTCTTGTTTCAAAAGTTGCAAGACTTTAGAGGGAGGGTGACGAAAACAATGCCTTCATCTTATACAGTATGCTTTTGGACAGACCTTGCTGACGATGTACATGCGTTTTTTCAAATCCTAAACACTGGAGTTATAAGGAAGATAATCCCTAGTCAACCCCTATGAGCCAAATAAGTAGAAGTTTCCTTTTTACACAAATTGAAACCTTTAATCAAAATATGGGGCAGGGTAGTCTCTCAGTTAATTCAAATGCGCGTTCAAATCGCAAACTCTCATATCGTAATACAACGAATGACATCAAAAATATTCCTTTGGAATCAAAAGACAATGATGGTTCCCTACCAAATAGGCAGTCATTAGCTCTTAAAAGAAAAACCCACTAAGTCAAAACCTACGAAGGACACTTAAGAAAAACTGGGGCATCCCGCTGACTGTAATCTCAAAAACAAGAACAGCCAGGAAAAATCAGGGATAATAAATCAAAAAGAGGTCACTACAAATCCTCGACAACATGGAAAATATGGCAAAAATGATTGCCTTCCAACAAACTTAACTGGTATGAACCATCACCAAAACGCCATTCCATACTCAATTGGAGTTCAAACGCACAATTAACTGAGTTTAGGACTGAAGAACATCACGAAGAACGGGCGGGTACAATTACACTTTGAGATGTATCCTTTGTTTCTTAAACCATGAACCTAGACCATGATATAACCTTTCAAAGTCCTAATTGAAGCATGGGTTAGTTCGAAAGCATACTGTTACAAAAGGTATCCTGACTCCTGTAAGGCTTACTCTAAATCCTTATTTAAACTCACATACTTGCAAAACTCTTTTATCTGCTAAAATGCATTTTCAAAACTTCAAGACAAGAATAAATTTTGAATTATTGTGAATACCTCCGTTTACATATGGCTAATTGTTTGACAACATAGAAATTCACACGACGAATATTCAGCAAATGAAAACTCTCTCAATAAACAAAATCACTTCAAATGGAAAGACACTTCCAATGACAAATCTCTCATAACCAAGGGGCACAGCATGACCATTGTCCAACACATCTGGGGTAGTCAAGTCGAGATTCAAAGAATATATCAAAGAAATGTTGAATCACTCAAGGGGCAAATCTCCATCTGAATCACTCAAGGGGCAATGCTACGTTGATCATGGGTTTGAACAGAATCCACTATGAAGACTTATGGTACCATCAAATCGCTTGTCTGTACCTTTAGTATCAGATGGTGTCAATATCATGTCTTCGGATCTTCCCGTGACAGTTCTTAGAAAATTCTGAGACTTGATCAAAGATCTTGGGTATCACCAATTTATTTGTCTGTGCCAGTAGTATCAAATGGTGTTAGTATCATGTCTTCGGATCCTCCCATGACAGTTCTTAGAAAATTCTGAGACTTGACCAAAGATCTTGGGTACCACCAATTTGTTTGTTTGTGCCAGTAGCACCAAATGGTGTCAGTATCAGGTCTTCGGTTTCTTCCACAACAGTATTAGAAAATATCCCTAGAAAGTTCAGGGCTACTAGAAATGTGATCAAAATCTCAAACATCAAGGTGCACCTGATTAACTCTAGGGGCAAACCGACTCTCACATATAAAGGGTCATGTGTGACCAAGCAAACATTTTCTTGCATTACTACAAAACTTACTACTATAGACAGTGACAAATCCCCACAAAATACCCTTCATAAGGTGATCCCCGGTGAAGTCGTCAGAGTCACAAGGCTATCCCCGACAAGTGCAGAAGCATCTTTAAACAAACATGGGGCATCCTTCAGCCGATGACATAGTCAAACTCGCCAGCAAATATAGGAGTTTTAATCTTCTCCCAAAAAACGCATCCATCACACTAGTTCCCAAACAGAGGATACAATTCTCTTGCAGATACGGTTCAAATACGATCCAGATATGGATATCATTATGAAAGTCATTCAATATCTCCTCAGATACCATCAAAGCTTGTAATTATCCTGGAATTCCCCAGCTGAGCTGGTCTTAATTAAGTTAGAAGCCTTATGGAGTTTTTATCCGAAGCGCCCTTCTGGAAGATTGGCGACAGGGTTTATTTCTCCAACAAAAGGCAAGATTACCCAGCTTGAATTTGCTTCCCAGACTATCATAAATCAAGGGACCACAACTCCTCTTCCCCAGCAGACTGCTCTACAATCCCCGCAAGTACTTTCTCCAGCAGGAGCGGAAGTAAGGACATCCTACTATAGGATCACTAACATATCTCCAGTATGCAGCTTAATGGTATCAGGTGCTCTCACATCCCCGACGGAGCAAAAATTCCAGTTACCGCTCCAGAGATTCCCCAGTGAAAGTCGCCCAGCTTCTCAGGATTCCCCAGCAGGATTTCATAAAGTCCACGAGCAATGCATGACGTTTCCATTCCCTAATAGAGTTTATTTCTCTAATAATGGAAACTCATCCATCCATGCTTCAACTTCAATAAAATATGAAGACTTACACTCCTCATTCCCAGCAGTACTCAAGGATTTATTTTCCCCGAGTCCAGCAACATTGCAGCAGAACAATTAATATGTTCATACATTGCATTCATACGTCATGGCATTGACAACACAAATTCATATAGCGCAATCTCATGCCATGCATTTCATACATCATGGCATCGCATACAACTAACTTTTCACCTTTTCAGGAAAAATCAATCAATAGGAAATTATCATCAAATTTCCGACAGGATAACTATTTGTGGACAAATCAATTACAGATCAATTCCCGAGAAAGGATTGGTTGACCATTTACATAACAAATATTTCCTTCAGACCTCTGTCAGTTCAATTTAAATCTCTCAATGGTTTATCCTGATTCTTCCCTGCAGAACTATTCTCAAGCAGAGTCTCTCCCCAACGGAAGTAGAAGAACCACGGTTTTCTACAACAGTCAGGAATGTTATTTCCAATACTCTCCAGTAGCAGTCATGGATTTATTTTCCCAGACTTGGGTCCAAGATTAGCTCCTGAAACTAAACAGAGTAATCATTTGGGTGACCAAATGCAGCTTTACACGGGTTTTTCACGATGCAATCTTACACGGATTTCTCTTATATACAGCTTCACACAGGTTTATCTTGAAAAATCTTACACGGTTCCCTTCTCATACATTTCCAAATAAAGTTTCACACGAATTCATCATGAAGTAACCCTACTACCCAGGTTCCTTCTCATATCCCTACTACCCAGGATTTCATTTAGAAGTAACCCTACGACCCAGGTTCCTTCTCATAGCCCTACTATCCAGGCTTTTATTTCGAAGTAACCCTACGACCCAGGTTCCTTCACATAGTCGTACTATCCAGGCTTTCATTTTGAAGTAACCCTATGACCCAGGTTCCTTCTCATAGCCCTAATATCCAGGCTTTTATTTTGAAGTAACCCTACTACTCAGGTTCCTTCTCATAGCCCTACTACCCAGGATTTCATTTCGAAGTAACCCTACGACCCAGGTTCCTTCTCACAGCCCTACTATCCAGGACTTTATTTCGAAGTAACCCTACGACCCAGGTTCCTTCTCATAGCCCTACTATCCAGGCTTTCATTTCAAAGTAACCCTACGACCTAGGTTCCTTCTCATAGCCCTACTATCCAGGCTTTCATTTCGAAGTAACCCTACGACCCAGGTTCCTTCTCATAGCCCTACTATCCAGGATTTTATTCGAAGTAACCCTACTACCCAGGTTCCTTCTCATAGCCCATACTATCCAGGCTTTCATTTCAAAGTAACCCTACGACCCAGGTTCCTTCTCATAGCCCTACTATCTAGGCTTTTATTTCGAAGTAACCCTACGACCCAGGTTCCTTCTCATAGCCCTACTATCCAGGCTTTCATTTCGAAGTAACCCTACGACCCAGGTTCCTTCTCATAGCCCTATTATCCAGGCTTTCATTTCGAAGTAACCCTATGACCCAGGTTCCTTCTCAAAGCCCTACTATCCAGGCTTTCATCTCGAAGTAACCCTATGACCCAGGTTCCTTCTCATAGCCCTACTATCCAGGCTTTCATTTCAAAGTAACCTTACGACCCAGGTTCCTTCTCATAGCCCTATTATCCAGGCTTTCATTTCAAAGTAACCCTACGACCCAGGTTCCTTCTTATAACCCTACTATCCAAGCTTTCATCTCGAAGCAACCTTACCCAGGTTCCTTCTCATAAGCCCTACTACCCGAGCTTTATTTCGAAGTAACCCTACTATCCAGGTTCTCATAACCTTACTATCCAGACCCCTGCCGGTTCAGTTTAAATCTCTCAACGGTTTATCCTAATTCTTTCCTCGTAGACATTTTCTCTGGTTCAAATAAATCTCTCGATGATTTTTCTGATTCTTTTCCAGATTCCTGCTGGTTTAGTTTAAATCTCTCAGCGGTTTATCCTGATTCTTCCCTCGCATACATTTTCTCTGGTTCAGATAAATCTCTCGATGATTTGTTCTGATTCTTCTCCAAATTCTTGTTGGTTCAGTTTAAATCTCTCAACGATTTATCCTGATTCTTTCCTCGCAGACATTTTCTCTGGTTTAGATAAATCTCTCTATGATTTGTTCTGATTCTTCTCCAGATTCTTGTGTGTTCAGTTTAAATCTCCCAACGGTTTATCTTGATTCTTTCCTCGCAGACATTTTCTCTAGTTCAGATAAATCTCTCGATGATTTGTTCTGATTCTTCTCCAGATTCTTGCTGATTCAGATAAATCTCTCAACGATTTATTCTGATTCTTCTCCAGATTCTTTCTGATTCAGATAAATCTCTCAACGATTTGTTCTGATTCTTCTCCAGACCCCTGCCGGTTCAGTTTAAATCTCTTAACGGTTTATCTTGATTTCCTTCCCAGTAGACAATTTTATCTGGTTCAGATAAATTGCACCAAGATTTATTCTGGTGCTTTCCAGTCAAAGTTAATCCAAGACTTTTATTGGTTTAGTATAAATCGCTCCAAAATTTATGTTGATTCTTTCCAATCAAACAACGTTCAAGACTTCTGCTAGTTCCAGTTTAAATCAACTAAAGGTTTATTCTGATTTCTTTTCCATTTGAAGTCAAGTTCAGATTTCGTCCACTTCCGTCAATAATCATTCTTGGATGGCATCTATAAGCCCATCTATGACAACTCTCCATCATTTCCCCAAATGGAATCTTTAAGCCTATTCCCTACGCAATCAATAAACATATCATCGAGTGCAAATTTCTAGGCACTCTAGTGTTAAATCATCTTCTACTTTCAATGCTACGAATGACAAACATGCCGATCTCACTTTTCAAGTTTAAGAAGATTGAACAGGGGCAGTTGTAGTACCCCAAAATTTTCCCTCCCATTTTTCATTTAAGATACTATCCTAGGGTTTCTCGAATACTCAAATTGGCTCAAAAGTTGATCAGACGGATTCTCTTCCTAGACAGTAAGTCCACAATTAGGGTTTTGCATTTCTCAAAGAAAATTAAGTCTTCAAGGTCTCAGTTGGTCTTAATAGGTTTTCATGTCTCCTCAAGGTTTGTTTAAGCCAGTTTCCAAACCTCTCATTGTAAGTTTGCTTAATCAGTGGTCCAGATAACTGAAAATGACTACATCGACTTGAAAATCGACCCTTTTGCAAGAACAAATTCAAACAATCGTAACTTCTTCATTATTCAATATTTTTGAGCGGTTTTTCTTGTGTATGATTCTTCTTGATGCCATCTCCATTTTCTATTCACAAGTCAAGAGCTGATTACGCGTAGAAGATCACAAAAATCCGAATGCGTTAGAAGTCGCATCATGAAATTTGACCTAATTTTAAATAACAATTGCCCGATTTCTAAGATTTGTGATTTCTTCAAATTACAAGACCTTGAAACGATTATTTCTGTATAGGGTCATAGGTGATGTCGCTCACGGGTTTATCTTCAAAGAATCGAAGGAAAATTGTGTTTGGAAGACTTTAAAATTATCAAATCGTCGCAAGGCATTTGTTGATTTTGAATGTTCTTAACCACAGTTTATTGAAGGATTGACAGATATTCTCAGAGCATGTTTGTTTGGCAATGAAATTCCATTTTTTTATCGAGTATGGCACGCGAGTTCATTTTAAATGCAAATTTGACTTGGACAAGATGTGAAGATTAAGACTGTCATTTAAACAACCATGATTGTGGATTCAATTAGTCAAGTAGATTTGAGATCTTAAACATTTATTTTGTTTAAGAATTTGATTGGAATACAAAGTACATGATTTATCTGATCATTTTGTGATTGCTTGAAATACAAGTTACCAAACCAATATTTTTTATCCAAAGTATTCAATTGAGGGTTGCAAGTTTTGTACAATAAATTTCATCACACCAAATTTTATTCAAGGGCTTTGTGTTTATATATTACAAATGAAATAAATTACAAGATTTTTTTTGTCTTTTGTCTACAAAGAATCACAAATTTTGTTTACAAAGAAAGAAATTTTGTTTTTATTTCTTCAAGTCTTCCTTGCCTCATCTTCAAGCCATCCAATCCTCGCTTGCTATCCATGCCTCATGTTCATGAAACAAAGAAAACAAGTTAGCAAGAGTTCAAGCAAAGGTTACTTGTTAGAGGAGTTTGTTCATCATGAGGGTTTGTATTTGGAATCAGACTAAAAGGTTTTTATTCTTAATCATAGTCTATCTCATACTTTTGCAAATCACAAAAAATTTGATCTCTTTGATTCACAAAAGGAAAAAAATTTACAAACAGCTTCATGGCAAAAAGAGCATCAAAACAGTCCCAATTGGCAGCACATGTACAAAGGTAACAAGAAGCCAACAAGCAACAACAGGCAGTATCTGCAAGAAAATACAAATAGCAGCCCAAAACAAATACAAATTGGACAGTACAAACAGCAGAACAAACATTGCAAAAGCAAAGTAAAACTCCAATAAACAAAGACTGTAAATAGCAGCAAGTATAGCACAACAACAATTCATGAAAAGCGGCAAGCTAGCTATGGCTCACCAAAATCCTATGGTATCATCATTTTCCTATAAACAGACAAATCCTTCAGAAAATATATTGAAAAGTCAAACTTGGCTTTTGTTTCATGGTAAGATGAAAAGGAAAGAGGAAAGAAATCACTTAGGCCACATAACCAGTCCCAAAACTGTACAAAATTACTGTGCACATACAAACAAACTGGCAGCCCTACAAAACCTACACAAAGCAATCCAAAACAACCAGCAAACTAACCTGTATATACCAGTCCAAATACATGTTGTCTAGCCCTAACAAGCCTGCAAAACTGTACCAAGTCGGCTCAAGGCCAAGCTTTTTTACAAAACCTACAAACCCTGTCAATACAGTCCAAAAATCTAAACTAAACCTGCTCCAAAACCTGCCCTTGCACATAAGTTGGCAAAACAAAAACTGCAACCAAAAAGCCACAGTTCAGTCGCTCAGAATTTCATCATTGTAACTCTTTAAAATCACAGTTTCATAAAGGAACAAAAGAGAAGATATCAAAATCGTGTTAAGCCCAATACAGAGTGGGACAAGGCCTATTAACAGATAACAAAACAAACCAAGAACAATAACCAGCAAGATACAAATCCAACAAGAGATAGCCAAGGCCAAAGACCAGAAAACATAAATCAAACAGAACTCCTCAATCCACCCTTCATCAACCATCATCATAAGCAGAAGAAAAGAAACAACCGCATAGACCCTCAAACCCTTCATACCATTTTCCCTAAAGATTATTCAGTGATAAAGGGAGAAACAGTCAAATCGAAGCATATTCAAGCATTAAACATGCGTTAAAGCTCATACCTGAACGAGATCAAAGGTTTTTATAACTTCAAATTCTAACTCACCCGCTTTACCTCCTTTTACTCAATTTTCACATTGATTCTTACTTGGCTTATTTCTTTATGCATCATTTCTAGTTTATACTAGACAATCTGATGAGTTTGGTTATCTAGGGTTTCGAAAACCCTTTCGTAGATCTACACCGCCCTTTTGATTTTCTGCAAAAAAATACTCATAAATTAGCAATAAGAAGAGGGAGAGGAACCGATTTATGTAAAAAGATTGAAATTCTATTGAGCACTGTCGCCGTCACCGTCGTAGGGCGATTTCCGGCACGACCAATGTCTTGTCTCCGGTGAGGGCCCTATTAGAGAAGAGAGAGAGAAAAATCATCTTGGGAGAAGAGAGAGAGAGAGAGTTTGCATGTTATGTTTTGTTTTTTTATTGATTGATTAAAATTTAATTAGGTTAATAATAATAATTAATTTCTTTTCATCCCCCATCACAGACCCTCAACGGCTCTTAGGTAAATTAGAGTTGCAACTTTTCCTTTGTTCTTCCAACCGGGTTAGCCCATTGGGCTGCTGGCCCAATATTCTCTAACCGTATTTCCCTTATGTCCTAATTAAATCATTTTACTAACGAATAAGTGATTTAACACAGTTGGCAAGGCGTTGTTTGCAATAACCAGGGGGTCCCGAGTTCGACACCCCTGGAGACTTTTTACTTTACTTTTTTTATTTTCTGTTTTGTTTCATTGCTTTGTTGGATAAAACAAAATTGGATCTTACCCCAAGCCCAATGCTCTTTTTCCAGCCTCACCCCCTATTTTTCTATTTCACACTATTTTTCTTGTAATTAAATTGTTTTACATTTAGTTTAGCTTAAATATAGTTTTAGTAGAATTTTAGTTTTTTTATTTAAGTTTAGGTTAACTTAATATTTTTAGAATTTCTATCTTTTACTTAATTTTAAAATTAATCTAAATACTTAGAATTTTAAGTTAGTTTAGAATTTATTTTATGATCTAGCTCTAATTCATTTAAATGAAAAAATGTACAATTTCAAAATTAATTTACTTTCTCAATTAGTTTAGGACTTTGTAAATTATTTTACTAACTAATTTTTGTATATTGAGTTTTATTTGGTTTATTTAATTTCTAAAATAACAAAAATCCTAAAAAGATAAAAAAATATAAAAAATATATAAATTAATTTCTTTAGTCATTTATTTTCTTTAATAGAATAGAATTTTTTTTTCCTTCCAAACTTTACACAAGCAAATACTTAGAATCTTATCGCTATACCTTGTTAATTAATTTTATTTCATAGACTGTTATAATTTTAATTAATCGTTCAATTCGATTTGGTTGTATTGTTTGCTATTTGGACTTTTAATCGCATTCGACTCTTCCCCATTTGTAAAAATTGTACTTCCATTCCCGAAAGCTCTGTAATAGTGTAAAATTTCAATTTCTGCACTTTACCGCATTTCCTTATACTGTAAAGTAATTAGGCATGTATGGCAAGATTTAAAATCAACCGCTAGATAACCTAATCAAATATAAAATTAACTTGAAACGAACACACTTTTTCACACGTACACCTCTAGGGTAACCTCGCTCGTTGCCTCGGAAACACAGTCATATCCCTCGAATATGGGACGCTTTAGCAAGGACCCTTCGAAAAAAAGATCGTAGTCCCTCGATGTCCCTCGATGTTGCCTTCGATAAAATGATCTAGTCCCTTACGAAAAAATTGCTAAAGAGTTTCATAAGTTGCTTTCGATGACTGTACGATTAACCCGCGTCCGTCCCTTCACATCCAATGATGGGGCTTCTTACCAAATCAATGGTAAGATAGCAACATCTAAAGGAGGAAGAAAAGAACACTTAGGACCTTTCGAGTAGGTAGATTCACTCTTAGTTACTCGCTTGCTCACGACAAAAACATTTTTACACCAACACTTTCATCTCAAAACATTTTCAAAAGATAAAACATTTTGTATATGTTCTTATAGAGACGAGAACCATTGCAAAACATCATTTCAAAACCACTTTCAAAAACACATTCTACAAACACATCTTTGAACTATTTTTCGAAACAAAACTTTGTACACGTTCTTATAGAAACGAGAACCATTACAAAAACATTTTCAAAATAATTTCAAATCCCACATCACAAACACATTGTCAAAGCAAAAGCAAGTGATCTAGAAAGTAACTAAGAGCCCGTAGATAACTACGGATGAAAAGGGTTCTAATACCTTCCCTTTTCATAATCTACCCCTCGAACCCGAGAAATAATCTCGAAAGGTCTTCCTATGCTTTTTTACCTTTCCTTTTGGATAAAAGAAAAGTCGGTGGCGACTCTTGCTATCCGCATAAATGCGATCAAAATGCAAAATGACCCGAGTCATTTCTCCCGCCGTATCACACATGTCATTAACTGGAAGAAATAAATCTAACCAGAGGAGGTCTTTGGTCGCCTATCATTAACTGGAAGAAATAAATCTAACCAAAGGAGGTCTTTTGGTCGCCTGTCATTAACTGGAAGAAATAAATCTAACCAGAGGAGGTTTTTGGTCGCCTGTGTAGGGCTGCTTCATGATGAGTCCGTGTAAAACTTCATCTTGGAAAGAGAAGGAATTTGGGTAGGGTTGCTTCAGTTGGTCGTGTAGATAAATTCCCGGACTTGTTACAGGTATTAATCTACAGTCACTCGTCCACGTATAGTTTTCCTGGCTTGTTACAGATATTAATCTGGAACTTGAAAATTGTTGGTCGTTGAGATAGTTGTCCTATCTGGTTTTAGGTATTAATCTCTGACCTTTTGAAGATTGTTGACGATAGCCATCTGTTGATTGACCTTTTCCTGAAAAGGTAAAACATTAGTTGTATGCAATTTCATGATGTATGAAATGCACGGTATCCTCAAAATAAATGAGATTATGTCGTATGCATTTATCATGTATGGAAATAGGATATATGAAATGTGAAATATTATTTTGTCTTGGAAAAAAAATCCTTGAAAAATGTCGGGGAGTCATTAAATCCCAGACTGCTGTTGAAGAGTAGGTGTATCTTCAAACTTTGCTTAGAATGTTTCCACCGGGGATTCCTGTTTTGTTGTTTGAGGAGAACTCCGCTGGGAAACATTGAAAACTCTGTAGAGAGTGTTGATTTCTGCTTGGGGAAAAAGAGTTCAAGAGTCTTAGTTGTCTGCTGCTCTACTGGGGAGTCATCTCTTAATGGACAAGGTTGAACTGATATATGGTCGGGTTCAGACTTCACAACAAATTCTTGAAAGGATTAAGTTGAACTGATATCTGGTCGGGTCCAGGTTTCACAACAACTTACTGAAGTTAACTGTTATTTGGTCGGTTTCCAGGCTTCACGATAACTTGCTGGGGATTATAGAGTAGTTTACTGGGGAAGAGGAGTTGTGGTCCTCTGATTTGTAGTAGTCGGAGAGTCAAACTCAAGCTGGGGAATCCTGCTGTTTATTGGGGAAATAAACCCTGTTACCAATCTGTTGGAGAGGTGGCGACTTCACTGGGGAAAATCCTCAAGGATTCTTGAGATTGACTCAGCTGGGGAAAAGGTTTTCAGAGATTAAACTCTGGTTGGGAGTCATCCTATGAGAAGGATTTTGGGGAGATTTGTCACTGCCCCTAGTAGCAAGTGTTGGTGGCACTGCCAAGAATTAATTGACTATACGTAACCCTTTGTTGGGATTTACGTTCAATGCCCCAAGTGATGGAGATGGAGACCTGCCCCTGGTTATTCAGCACTTCTTGAGAGATTTCTTGGAATCTTGA
Organism: Vicia faba; assembly: GCA_948472305.1. Lineage (NCBI taxonomy): Eukaryota > Viridiplantae > Streptophyta > Magnoliopsida > Fabales > Fabaceae > Vicia > Vicia faba. Next base: position 971,024,151 of record OX451741.1, on the reverse strand, counting down.
CTGGACTGCCACAAGTGTGCTGGATAGTGACATGTCATGCCCCTTTGTTTATAGGAGATTTGTCATTGGAAGTGTCATCCCATCTGAAGTGACTTTTCTCACTGAGAGAGACTTTTGTTCACTGGATATTCGTCGTGCAAATTTCTCTACTGTCAAACAAAATAGCCATATGCAAACAATGATATTCAAATAATGCAAAGTTTATGCTTGTCTTGAAATTATGAAAATGCGTTTTAGCAAGTAAAGAAATTTTGTAAGAAAATTCAAACTCAAGATTTAGAGTAAAGCCTTACAGGAGTCAGGATACCTTTTGTAACAGTATGCTTTCGAACTAACCCATGCTTCAATTAGGACTTTTGAAAGGTTATAACATGGCTTGGTTCACGATTTAAGAAACAAAGGATAAGGCTCAAAGTATATTTGTACCCGTCCATTCTTCGTGATGTTCTTCAGTCCTAAACTCGGCTAATTGTGCGTTTGAACTCCAATTGAGTCTGGAATGACGTTTTGGTGATGGTTCAGACAAGTTAAGTTTGTCAGAAGACAGTCATTTTTTGCAACATTTTTCATGTTGTTGAGGATTTGTAGTGACCTCTTTTTTGAATTATTATCCCTGGTTTTTTCCTGACTGTTCTTATTTTGAGATTACAGTCAGCGGGATGCCCCAGTTTTTCTTATGTCTTCTTTGTAGGTTTTGACTTAGTGGGCTTTTCTTTTTTAGAGATAAAGACTGCCTATGTGATAGGGAACTATCACTATTTTTTGATTCCATAGAAATGGTTTTTGATGTCATTCATTGTATTACGAGATGAGAGTTTGTGATTTGAATGCATATTTGAATTAACTAAGAGACTACCCTGCCAGGTTTTGATTAAAGGTTTCAATTTGTGTAAAAAAGAAAACTTCTACTTCTTTGGCTCAAAGGGGTTGACTAGGGATTATCTTCCTTATAACTCCAGTGTTTAGGATTTGAAAGAACGCCTGTACATTGTCAGCAAGGTCTATCCAAAAGCATATTGTATGAGATGAAGGCATTATTTTCGTCATCCTCCCTCTAAAGGCTTGTAACTTTTAGCAAGAGTTGAATGTCATAAAGAGAGTAAGAAGCATAGTTTAAATGAAATGAAAACGAATGAATCAATTCAAGACAAACATATGCAATGCATTAATGAAACAAAGTTTGACATTAATAGATACATGTTTGAATAACAAAAGAAATTACAATTGAAAATTCAAATGAACAGAAGCCTCTTTGTCTGAACTTGTCACTTTAGGTGGTGAGCCTTTGAGGGACGACAGAAGAACTCAGTTTGGCCATCTTGTGTGAACTCTAGCATTCATATGTCGATCACGTCTTGGATCTTATTTTTCAAAGTCTAACAGTTATTCGTATCATGTCCAGGATTATTGGAATGGTATGCACATAATGCATTGGTATGATAGTTAGAAGCGGAGGTATTGGGATTCCGAGGAGGATCCCTTAACGTGACCAAATTCAGCTTCAGCAAGTGCTACAAAACCTGCGATATTGGCATGTCGAGTTTGGTAAATTTCCTAACGGATGGGACCCGTTTACTCTGATCACCCTGTCCTTGTTGACGAGGTGGTTATTGGGCTCGTGACGTGGCAGCAAATTAGAAAGGTCTACTCTCCACCAAACTGGCCTTTTGTCTCATGGGGGGATGAGTAGTGGCCTGGTCCCCAATCTTGACCATTTGTTTCATGCGGTTGTAACCGTCTTGATGAAGTTTGTTGACGAGGGTCCTCAGCTCTTCTTGTCCTTGAGCCAAGTTTTGGATAAGAGCCATCTGGCCCACCAGTTGTCCCATCATCCGGACTTTCATCGTTGCCATTTCAGTTTGTATCCATTCCAACTGATCATTCTTGGTTCCCTCCAGATTCCCCATGACCATGCCCCTTGTGAGGAGGGCTTTCACTTCTTCTTTCCCCTTGGATAGGTTCAAGAACATTTCTTAAAGTTGAGCGTTTTGAGTCTGGATGTCCTTGATAGTCTGCTCTAGATCCATCTTTACTGAAATAAACAATAGGAAGATAAGGAGACCTGTATGGGAGAAACTTGTCATGATATGATGCATGTTATGTGGGTGCATGTTTTCAAGGATCTCGCAGGATAAACACAAGAAAATGTTAGAAGTTGAACTTTAATCAATATCTTTGATTGGAGAACTTCGTATCGGTGGATGTCCTTCCACGAGAATTAAGCTCACCATGTCAAGTGGGTCATAGCCCTTGACTCAAGTTGTTGTATTTGATTTTTGACGGTGTTTTGGTTAGAGGAAAATGAATCCTCTTGCCCCTTGACAGACGTCTGGTTCAACGTGACCCTGCATCATAGACCCTTGGGATCCTTGAAATGGTTATTGAAAATACTATGGTATGATGTCATGATGTTATGTACAAGTATGCAAAGTAAGCAAGTTTATATAATCATATACACATAAATCAGACAAGTCCATAGGTTTAGGCTTGCATGGGGTTCGTAGGTAAGTACCCTCTTGAAGTTTAGTTGGCTCAACCTGTCCTAGTTAATAGTAACCGGGTTCTAAGGGATCTCAATATCACTGACCTTTCTTTTATGCATTGTCTCAGCATAATCAATCTTTTCTTGCGGTCGAGATATCCCAAAAGTCCGGTCTCAATGAGTGTAGTATCGAGTATCAACCAATTTTCAACTTTCCACCAAAACCGGTTATCTCACTACGTCCTAATTGGCCAAGTTTGTTCAATTAAGGTTCTAAGGCCAGTTAGTGTTTCATGATGTCGCTCAGCGGCCTCGTATTCTCCTCGATTCAACATAAGGGATACCGATACCAACAAATGCGTCACACTAACATAGCCATTGTTTCAACCGTGTCGGTCTACACTGTACAGTTTCCGCAATCTATTACTACTTACCTAAAAGGTGCCCCAGATCCGGGTAGAGGATCAAAACAAACCCAAACAAGGAACCATAATATAAAGCATGCAAGTCAAACAAGGAAAGCAAGTAAATCTGATCTAGCCCTAAGGTAACCCCACTTTTAAGTTTATCCCCAGCAGAGTTGCCAGTTCTGTGATACGGCATGAGAACTGACTTGGGTGTTTTGTGTTGGATCACAATTGTTGCGGATAGCAAGAGTCGCCACCGAATTTTCTTTTATCCAATAAGGAAAGGTTGAAAAGAACAGGAAAGACCTTTTGAGATTTCTTGAGTTCAGGGGGTAGGTTATAAAAAGGGAAGGTGTTAACACCCTTTTCATCCATAGTTATCTACGGGCTCTTAGTTGCTTGCTAGATCACTTGCTTTTGTTTGAATGTGTGCTTGTGGTATGAGTTTTTGAAAGTATTTTAAAAACGTGCCTTTGTAATGATTGTTGTCTCATAAGAATACATACAAAGTGTTGTTTTAAAATAGTTCAAAGAAGTGTTTGTGTAGTGTGTTTTTGAAAGTGATTTTGAAAAGGGTGTCTTTGTAATGGTTCCTGTCTCTATAAGAACGCATACAAAGCGTTGTCTTTTGAAAATGTTTCAAATGAAAGTGTTGGTGTATAAAATGTTTTTGTTGTGAGCAAGCGAGCAACTAGGAACAATCTAACAACTCAAAAGTATTTAGATGTTCTTTTCCTCCTCCTTTAAATGTTTCTATCTTACCATTGTTTTGGTAAGAAACCCCATCGTTGGATGTGAAGGGACGGGCGTGAGACGTTTGTATAGTCATAGAAGGCAACCTATGGGACGTTTTAGCAATGTCGTTTTAGGGACTAGATCGTTTACCGAAGGCAACATCGAGGGACTATGATATTTTATCGAGGGTCTTTGCTAAAACGCCCATGTTCGAGGGACATGACTATTTTTCCGAGGCAACAAGTGAGATTATCCTAAGGGTGCATATGTGCAAAGTGTGTTTGATTTGCATTCATTTTGTCTTTGATTTTTGGGTTGTCTACTTATTGGTTTTATCTTACCATACACATCCTAGTTTACTAGCATTTGTACAAAGTGAATAAAAATGCAGAAAATAAATCCTACATTATTATAACCATATTGAAGTGCATAAAAATATAAAGACAAAAATAAAATAAAAAGAAGCAAAATAAGCTCTTTCGGTTGGGGGGGGGGGGGGGGAAGAATCCTTCGATTCTGCTTTTGTTGGCCTCATTCGATTGGGGCTAGCATCCAGCAAGTCATGGCCTTCGATTGGGCATTGGCACCGGCCAGGTCATGGCCTTCGATTGGGCTTGGAAGTCAGCAGGGCACGCCTTCTAGTTCTGCCTTGTTTCCTTGTTGCCTTGTTGCCTTCTTCGATTGGGCTGGCATCAGTAAGTCATGGCCTTCGATTGGGGTTGGACTTAGTACAAGTGTGCCTTCTGATTCTGCCTTTCTGCCTTGGAGGTCAGCATGGAAGCCCAAGGCTTTGTTTCATGTTTCTTTCCTCCTGTTTCTTCGTTTGAGATATTAAATGGCAACATGGCTTAAGGCCATGCTAGTATTTGTCTTGCAAATAGTTTAATACTTAAAGCATGTTTAGGTAAACAAGAAGCAAACGAAATGGTTAGTTCTGAAAATATATTAAAAGGGTGGAAACGAAAATAACAAAGTATTATGTACATGTTTCAAATGAAAGAGAAAGTTACTCACATGCTATGTCATGAAACAAAAGGTTCAAGGGTAAGAGTGACTTACCTTGCTTTAACCTTGAATGTGAATTGGGCCTTGAGTGGTGGCTCTGGGTTTTCCTGGATTCGAAGGGAGGGGCCAGAAGCTAGTCCTTGGATGCTAGATTCGAAGGAAGAAAGAAACAAGTGTTATGTTTCTTTCCAACTGGATTCCAAGGAGACTGAAGTGCGGGGAGTTCTTCAAAATCGAAATAGGTGAGTGTGTGATTCTGGGTTTGTTTTTCACAATTGTTTAAGGACTTGAGATTTTTTGTTGTGTTTGAGAAAGTTTGGAGATTCGTTCCCCTGGTCCAAAGATCCTCACTGAACATGTCGTGAAGCCTTTTATTTATAGGAGAACTTTGATGTAGTTTTGGGGGAAAATCAAATGACATTTGAACTGTTTAGATATACTGTCCCCTTGTTTTCTTCGATGCAGCTCTTATGTACCCTTTTTTGTTTAAGTATGGGACTGAGACAATGCAGGCTCAGCAGTACTTTGGAGTGTTGTGATAGGTTGGTTCAGGACTATTGCATAGAAGTACAACTGGCTTGGGTTTGGCAGTATAGAGGACTTTGGTCAACAAACACCTTGAATACTCCACCCTTTCATTTTGATCACTTCGACAACAACGTTCGTTTCCAACAATGTGTGCTCTTCAAATGGACCCATTATAGGTCCTTCGAATCCACCAATTATGATCCATAGTGTTGAAGAGTTTTAGAGGTGTAATCGAAGTACGTTTCTTCGAAGGGTTTAATTGCCCCAACTTGTAAATTGAAAGAGGCTGCCCAGTTTGTAAATCGAAGGAGGCTGCCCAACTTGTAAATCGAAGGAAGCTGCCCAGCTTGTAAATCGAATGAAGCTTCCCAGCTTGTAAAATGAAGGAAGTTGCCCAGCTTGTAAATCGAAGGAAGCTGCCTAGCTTGTAAATCGAAGGAAGCTGCCCAGCTAGTAAATCGAAGGAAGCTGCCCAACTAGTAAATTGAAGGAAGCTGCCCAGCTAGTAAATCGAAGGAAGCTGCCCAGCTTGTAAATCGAAAGAGGCTGCCCATCTTGTAAATCGAAGGAAGCTGCCCAGCTAGTAAATCGAAGGAAGCTGCCCAGCTAGTAAATCGAAGGAAGTTTCCCAACTAGTAAATCGAAGGAAGCTGCCCAGCTTGTAAATCGAAAGAGGCTGCCCAGCTTGTAAATCGAAAGAGGTTGCCCAACTTGTGGATCGAAGGAGGTTACTTCGAAGGAAAACATATGGCCAGTTTGAAACTTGTTAAATCGAAGCCAACTTGTTTCTTTTTTGACCTAATCGAAAGACACATTAACATCTTCAAAATTTTACATTTTCTTTATTTCTTTAAACATGTTTTTGTAATCTCACATACGAGAGAAATCTTGAGAAAATGAGAGGGCAAATTTTGGGGTACAACAAAGCACAATGTTAAGAATGTATCGCCTCATACTTCTCCCAATACTTAAGGCTCGTGACACATGGTTCGCCTCTTTATTGTTAAGTGTTTTTAACGTTTGATTAAGAAAATTTTTTTTTATCTTAATGCATGCAAAAAGGGAATGAAAAATTTAAAGGAGATTATATTCCTAATGTCATCATACAATGGTGGTCCTAAAGTTTGAATTACAAAGGGGAAAATCTACCTAGTGTTAGCATATAAAGATAGACCTAAGGGCAAAGATAAAAATCCTAAGGGAACATACAATGATAGCAAAGTTGTGATCTCAATTCTAATTGAGTCACTCATCGATTCAACAATAAGAAAAGGAAAAGCAATAACATCATATAGGGAACATGTAATGAGAGCTAAGTTGTGATCTCAATTCTAATTGAGTGACTCATCGATTCAACAATAAGAAAGGGAAAACAATAAAATCCTATAGGGAGCATACAAAGGCAAGAACAAGAATGTAAATAATAAAAAGATGACTTACAAACCTGCCAAACACCTTTGTGTCTAACGCCAACGCCTGGATACCTCCAGGACTTCAGATGCAGATGCATGAAAGAGATATCCAAGAGGTACCTAATGGAGAAGGTCCTTTGCCTCTTCGAAACCATGCAAGCTATGAGAAAACTCTAACGAGAGCCTCCTTGAATTTCCTTGATGAAATTTATGATCTTTTCTAGTTTCGAAACATCTTGAAACTCTTAAACAAAGTCATCCCGCAATCGTGCCAACACATATCATGGATCGAGAACTACTATCATACATAAGTGGTATCAAGATATCTCAAGCTAGGATCCAAAAATTAGCACAATAACTGATTATTAAAGAAATCTAACTAATTTCCAAAAATCCAAAGCATTTCCTACTTTTTTTTCAAGTGCCATTTTATCACCAAAGAATTTATCAAAATTAATGCCAACAAAAAGTAATAGGAAACAATTAATTCAATCCTAAACGGAGGGGTATAACTAAAACCGTGTGTCATGATGTTCAGAAAAAACCAAAGGCCTTGCAGAAATGATCCATGGTGGTCTTTTTGTTTGTGCATTCTCAGGCTTCAAAAAAAATCATGAGCCCAGGGGAATGTGATTGATCCAGTCCAATATCTAAACACATCATATTTTTTTTTTTGTATAAACAAAGGTAAACAAAGACTAACAATTAACAACAAAATAATTAATGCAAAAGGGGCAAAGAGATTGGAACGGTGCGTTTTAGATATCATAGGGTTTTAAAGTTTTGTGACGATTGGAATTCTCGAACTGACTTTCCTCTTCAACCTTCTCACAGCGGCGCAGATTCACCTTTTCCATTCTTCATCTCTTCTTCCACCGCCGACTACGTTCGTCTCCATCTCAGTTCGGCTGTCACCACTTCTTCATCTCCTCTTGTTCTGTTCTGATCTCATCTTCATGCATGAATTTCTGCGATGTTGTTGTTTGTTCTTGTTGTGATGAAGATTGAAGAATCGAAGATATTCGCGGTTGTTGTTGAAGGTTGTTTGGCATTGATGAAGATGAAGTTGCGGTTCAGAAAGTGCATGGTGTAATTGCAGAATGGTGAAAATGATCGTGAATTGGTAACCTCTACATAATCATTGTGGTAGATGAAGAGAGAACATGGAGTATGTGCGATGAAGATGAGAGAGGCTGCAAAGAAGATTTTCGAGAGAGATTTTTTTTGCTTTTTCTCTGTGTTTCTTTCAGTGATTGAAGGAATGATTTGATTCAAGTGAGTTTTTCAGTTTTATTTTCAGTTAGAGGCTTGGGAAGTTTGTTACAAGTGAATGAATCTAAGCCTTTGAATTATGAAAGTTAGTTACAAAGATGAATGGATGAGATGAGAGATTCGAATGTTAGTTTCCTAGAAATTTCTGTTATGATTTTCTCGTTTCATAGCTTGCACCCTTTCCTCTTTAAATGCTGAGCTGGACATTCAATATTTTCCTAATATATTTCCTTCTGAACTTTCTTCTTCTAGATGCAGGGCATGGTTTATTAAAGTGAGTTGGGTAATTTGTCTTGTTAACTCGGTTCACAGGTAGATGCAAGTTCTGAACCGGTTTTGTTTATCATGATTTATATGCGCAGGGCTGAATTGAACTGGTTTTTTATGGTTATGCAGATTGGTTTTTGCAGGGAAAGTTTGGGCGACAAATGGTGATGCTTGGTGCCGGTTAATTAGGTCAGATATTTGTTCAACTTGCAAAGCGAGTGGTTTGGCATCCTTTTAACAAGGTTTTGTAGCACGACGAAGCAAAGTTTGAAGAGACACAATAGTGCGCTTGGAGTCCATGTAACAATGGCATGATGGAGCTGAAATTTAGGGGGAACAAGCCTTAGTTGAAACCTAAGTCAAGAAGGATTATTTTTGTAGTTTTCTTCTCAATGTGATGTATCATGGCTTTTGTGGTTGTAATTGGCAAAGTATTTGCAATGAACTTGAATATTGACCTTTGTAACTTGGTTTCAAATAATGGAACCATTCACTCCACTTTTTTTATGCATTTGAAAATTTGATTTCGAATCTCTTTCAATGTTTTTTAATTTTGAAGTTCTTAAAAAGAGACTTCAATTAGAACTTGAATGCCTTTGAATGAATTTCAAGCTTTGTGTGAAAACCTTGACAAATGCAACTTGTATAGGCTTTGCAAATAAAGTTGAATGATTGAACTCTGAATATGAATGAAATTATGTGGTAATCGACGACGAAACTTGAACACTAAGCTTGAATGACACTTGAATAACTTTGATTCAACACTTGAATGATGAATATCATTATTTAGAACCATTGGAATCATAAATGAATGAATCCTGAATCTATGAAATCCCACACGTAAATCTTTCAATCTTGAATCAAACTCTTGAACAAAACTAATGCTTAAGATCTTTAATTCACTTTGGTTGTCTCTGAACTCAAATCCACTTCAAAACTCAATGAACAACTTTCAATAATCTTGAATATTCGATGAACCCCTTTGAGGAATTTAAGACTTGAAGTATAGAATACCACAGTAAAACCCTAATCCACTGAGCCTCAATTGCAGTATCCCAGTGAAACCCTAAGCACAACAGGTGAAAAGCCTAATGCCTTGATCTTAGTGTATCCTAAGGGAGAATATCCTTCGAAGGCCTTGAGAAGAAGTCCATGATGATCACAATGTCAACCCTAATTCCTCAGACTAAGATTAATGAAGGAATACATTTAATAACCCTTGATTGAAGAGAAAATCCTCACAACCATATAAACCTTAATTCTACACTTCACTGCTTGAATAATAACCATAAGAATCAAAAGAATCAGGCTCATTAGATATGTACACCTCAAAACAATGTGAAACCCTAACTCGCATGATCACCGATCCTTTTGAACCAATATACTTTATTGAATGAATGCATGATTATGCAAAAGCCCAACATAAGCCATATAAAACATAAGAGGGAGAATTTTGGGGTGCAACATGAATCACTTTAATTTTCTTTGTGGTCTGATGGATGGTCTTAGGTCCAATCACAACACCTTCTTCCGACTCATACCAACATAAAGGCGTCTTACACTTTCTACCATATAATGCATCAAACGGTGCCATTTCAATACTCGAATTGAAACTGTTGTTGTAGGTAAATTCAATCAATAGCAAAAATTTATCTTAAGCACCTCCTTATTCTAGCACACAAGCTCCCAACATTCTCAGCTTCACACTCTACGTCCTGACTTCACAAACCAAACTCAAAACTCTTCAATTAACTCCAACTCTCTAGCAATTAATGTCAACATATGCAACATCTTCTGACTCAATGTATTAGCAACGACATTGACTTTACCATGATGGTAATTTAAACCAAAATCACAATCTTTCAACAAATCGAGCCATATCCTCTGTCTCATATTCAAATCATTCTAATCGAACAAATACTTCAAGCTCTTATGATCACTTAACACTTTGAATCTGGAACCAAACAAATAATGCCTCCAAATATTAAGCGCGAACACAACCGCAACTAACTCTAAATCATACATAGGACAATTCTTCTTATGAACTTTAAGTTGCCTCAAAGCATAAGCCACAACATGTCCATTTTGCATAAACACACCTTCTAAACCCATTTTATAAGCATCACAATACACAAAAAAAGATTCAGTCGAACTCGGCAAAATCAGCACTGAAGCAGACATCAACCTCCTCTTAAGCTCTTGAAAACTTTCTTCACACTTCACATCTCAAACATAAGTTTGAACCTTCCTAGTTAGTTGAGTTAATGACAATTCCAACTTGTAAAAGTCCTTAATGAATCTACGATAATAATCAACTAGCCCAAGAAAAATTATGATCTCAGCTATAGACTTTGGAGTCTTCCACTACAACATATCCTCAACCTTCGAAGGATCAACAACAATACATCCACTAGAAATCACATGGCCGAGAACGCTCACCTCACTTAACCAAAACTTGTACTTTGACAACTTAGCATACAATTGCTTCTCTTTCAACAGTTCCAACACAACCTTTAGATGTTCAGCATGTTCCTCATTTATCTTCGAATAAATCAGAATATCATCGATAAACACCACCACAAACTTATCCAAATACGGATGAAAAAACTAGTTCATATATTCCATGAACACACCATGGGCATTAGACACACCAAACGACATCAACGAGTACTCGTAATGATTGTACCTCTCCCTGAATGTAGTCTTTGAAACATCTCTGACTTTCATACGAATCTGGTGATATCCCGACCACAAATCAATCTTGCTGAAGACACAAGCACCCGTTAATTGATCCATCAAATCATTAATCCTCATAAGTAAATACTTGTTCTTGATAGTGGCTTTATTCAACTGTCGATAGTCAATACATAAATGCATACTACCATCTTTCTTCTTCACTAAAAACACTAATGCACCCTACAGTGAAATATTAGGTTGAATGAACTTCTTTTTGAGAAATTCTTCTAGGTGCTTCTTAAATTCATCCACTTTGCAATAGACATCAGATACATGGCCATGTAAATAAGACTAATACAAGGTACTAAGTCTATCATAAACTTCACCTCGTGCTCTTGCAGCAAATCACTGATGCCTTCAGGAAACAATTATGGATAATCACAAACAACAAGTAAATCACTAATCACTCCTTTTTCTTTGGCATCCAATGAAGCTAACACCATAAACACAATCACACCATCTTTCACATACTCATTTACTTTCTTAGCAGACACAAACATGTTAGAACAAGATTGGTTCTGACCATATCTCAGAGTTTTGATGATAACAATAAAATATATTTTGTATAATTGATACTCTGATGAGCATATTTCTTCATTTCAGATAATGTTCTGACTGGAGTATTTTCTAAGGTGAAAATTATTTTACGTGTTGAGCTGAATAAAAATGAAGAAGTTCTTTGATGAAAGAACCACTTATTTAGCGCAAGTTCTGATGCTGACTCTGATAAGAAGCAATTTAAAGCATCTTCTAATCTTAGCAAGTTTCCATGCAAACTCTGTTCAGAAGTATTTTGCAAGCAAGCTCTGATGAGAAGTTATTTGCAAGCACATTATGAAGCAAGATGTGAAGTTAGTTCTGAAAGAATAAAGAAGCAAACAAGTCTTATCAAGTTTCAGGAAACATGCTCTGACAGTGCCGTTTGTTCATTTAATGCAAAGACGGCTAAAAGCACTCAAGTGTCTATACGCTAGTTCATTAGAAAAAGCAATACTGCAATCAAACACGCAAACATTAATTGCTCCTCACCTTTGAAGGCAGCAACAATCGTTTTCTTCATGCTATAAATAGAAGATCATTTATTGCAAGCCAACTACCTAACAACGTGAAAAATATTCTACTGCTCACAAATTATTTTCTTACAAACACTTTGTGCAAAACTTATCTTAGTGATAAATCACAGTTTGTGATATAGCTTTCTAAGAAGCAATTTGTTTCACTATTGTAAAGATTTAACTCTTGTATTTGTTCCTTGAGAGATCAAGTTTGGTCAGATTTCTCAAGAAGGCTAAGGACTAGTTTGGGTCTTAGTGGTGTTAGTCACTTGTAAGTTTACTTGTGCTTTGTATTGTTAGTCACAACAGTTTGGTTGTGTGATTGTAATCTGTTTGATTATAGTGAATTAAGTCCTTGTTGAGAAAGGCGAAATCACCTTGGCGGGTGGACTGGAGTAGTTTGAGTTCAAACGAACCAGGATAAAAATAATTGTGTCTTTCCATTATTGTTGAGCTAGTAAGAAAAAGAAAAAGGAAAAACTTATTCAACCCCCCTTCTAAGTGTTTTCTCACCCTTCAAAACAGATCATTCTCCTCCACGAACACTGGAAATGACAATATCTTGTCGAAATAGTTAATATTTAGTTTTTTGAACACCAATCAGTTCATACCAAGGATAACATCAATTTTTCTCAATGGTAGACAAACTAGATTCATCCCAGAATTCTTATCAAATATAGTCAGCGAATAATTCTAGCAAACCCACGATGTCATTACCCGACCTAGAGCTGGAGTATCAACGATCATACTCCCATTCATAGAAGTCAATTTGAGGTTCAATTTCTTATCGCAATCCTCAGAAATAAACGAATGTGTCACACCTGTGTCAATAATAACAATCAATAGTTTACTATTAATAAAACATGTACCTCAAATAAATTTGTCTTCATTGGTAGTCTTTGAACCAGACAAAGCAAATACCTTTCCTACAGACTGGACCTTCTTTGGCTTCTGACAATTAATATTGGTGTGCCCTGCTCTCCAGAGTTATAGCAAGTTTATGTGAGTACAAATTTATCATTAGATATTTTGCATGATGTCAAAACTAGGAAAACTTAGCATTTATGTATATCGGATGATATCTATATGTCTTGTGGTACTCCTTTGCATTAGGGGTCTAAGAAACCATTAAAAACCATTTTGAAATTGACCAAAGTCTTGAAAAACAAGTTTTTTCATAATTTTTTCTTGCATGTGCCGACACATACGTGTTTCAGGTCAGCACATGCAACTCAGTTTTGAAGAATGTAGCCTCTGGAGGGTTTAGGCCGACACATACTGAAGGTTTCTGAAATTGCAGAATTTCTTATTTTATGTGTTGGCACATACGAATTTCAGGCTGGCACATATGCTGCAGTTTTTAAAGTTTTAAAGTAAAGCACTACTGCCATACTTAGGCCGACACATTTGTTTTTCATGTCGGCACATACAATTGAAATTTGACTTATGTGTCGAGACATACGACTTTCAGGTCGGCTCATGCTGTTTGATTGAGTCAATTTTCCAATTCTTTTTAATTCCGAAAATTACATTTTTGCATCTAAACTTCCACAACTATAAATACATAATTCATGCATCATTCTAACATGATGAAACTATAGTCATCTTTTGTCGGGGTTCCATCTAGGCGAGGTCTGATAACGTCCAATTAGGTTCTTGTGTAGCCTAGAATATTGGGTTGGGATTTGCAGGGGGTTTCATTCAGAAAAGCGAGGGTTTGTCCTCCAAAATTATTGATATATTTGGGGGTTTTCGTGCAAGACATTTAAGAGAGCATTGCAACCTAGTGAAAGCCTTTTGAGATAAAGAACGCAAAGGAAGTAGCGCGAGAACGACGAATCAAATTGAAGTGTCTTGTGTGCAATAGGTACAATTGATCGTGCACAAAAGCTTTGGAGATGAAGAACACAAAGGAGTAGCAAGACTCGATAAATCAATTGGTAGTTATTGTGTCTTGTTCTTGTTGATGATCAAAAGAAGAGAATGGGTTGAATTAACATAAAACGGTTAGGGTTTATAGGGTGGCTCTTGAAAATTTCTCTTGTAATCATACTTTTGTAAAGTAAGAAAATTATCCTAATTCTAAATTGGAATTGGGGGGAGATGTAGCCATAGCAAGGACGATTGGCGAACTTCCTAACAAATCATTGTGCCGCTCTCTCTGTCTCTATCTCTTAATATCATTTATTTTTCATTACGTAATTTGTTAAATATAATTGATTGAACGATCGACTTGTAAGAATTGTTTTGTGGTTGTTTTTGTTTTGAAATGATTGTTTATTATCTTATAATCACTTTTGAATATAATTTATTTTTCATATCAACACAACTCAAAGAAAAATTCTAAAAATTCGTTCGCACAACAAGTGTTTGACAAATTGCATTGTTCTATGTTTTGTTTAATTTTATTGGAAATAGGAACCCTTTGTGTTTGATATTAAACTATTAACTGATACGTTATTATGTTGATTGATTTTATAATCATCTTAAATCCATATGGCTTGTGCATATCTAAGTTTCTAATAAGTAGGTTCGTTTAGACTACTATTTTGATCTAGGCCAAAAACAATCCGCTCATCATTGTTTTTCAAATAAGTTTTCCAATAACCATTTTTGAAAGGTAATTTTTTAATTAGGGGTCTATTCACCCCCTATAGATAAGTCGTTGTAGTCTAACAAGTGGTATCAACGCCTGATTAATTCTGTGCTTTAAAACTCTTATTAAAAAATGGCTTACGAACCTAAAGGGGATTACAAAACAACCCCAATAGTTCCGTGAGAAAACTATAGTTATTGGAAAGCTTGTATGCACATTCATGTTGATTTATATGACAAGGGTATGTGTGATGCTATTACTCAAAATAATGCTAATGGCATTATCACACATAAGCTAGAAGCACTATGGAATAATGATGATAAGAAAAATACATTAAATCTCATTAATCTTTTGAACGCACTTGATAATCTTATTTCCAATATGATTGCTACTAACAAAGTTGTGAGATATCTCACTAGGAATTGGTAATCTAAGGTCACCGCGATCAAGGAAGCCAGTGATCTTACAACACTTAATATCACTATATTGTTTGGTAAGTTTGAAGAACATGAGTGTAATACGGTGGGAGAACTGACTTGTTTTGCGTTTGTTTGCAAATGTTACGGATAGCAAGAGTCGCCATCGAATTTTCTTTTATCTAATAAGGAAAGGGTGAAAAGAACATGAAATACCTTTTTTATTATTATTTTGAGTTCGGGGGGTAGGTTATGAAAAGGGAAGGAGTTAGCACCCTTTTTATCCATAGTTATCTACGGACTCTTAATCGTTAGCTCACTTTTGAAAAATGCTTTGTGTTGTGTGTTTGAAAATATTTTGAAAAGTTGCCAATTGTAAGGTGAAACTTTGTAATGATTCTCGTATCTGTCCTCGAGAACGCGTACAAAGTGTTTGTTTGAAAAATATTTATTGAAAACTGTTATTGTGAGAAATGTTTTATTTTGAAGAGCTTTGTGAGCAAGCGATTAACAATATTCTACCTACTCAAAGGTATTTCTTGTACTTTCCTTCTACTTTAGATAACATTATCCTACCATTAGTTAGTAGGAAGCCCTATCATTGGATGTGAAGGGACATGTGTGGTTCATCGTTCAGTCATTGAAGGCAACTAGTAGGGACGCTTTAGCAATTATCCTTTAGGGACTAGATCATTTACCGAAGACAACATCGAAAGGGTCATCAAGGGAATATGATATTTGTTTGTGATGGACTTCGCTAAAGCGTCCCCATGTTCGAGGGACATTACTGTTTTATAATCTGAAGACAACAAGGGAGGTTACCCTAGAGGTGCGAGTGTGCGAGGTGATTTGTGTTTCAATTATTTTATCTTTGCAATAAGGTTAGCTATCGGTTTCTTTTAGTCTTTCCATAAAAACTATAATTACTAGGAAAAATAATATAGCAATAATAAAAAGCAGTAAAGCGCGGAAAGTAAAAGCGAAAATGTAAACCCTAGACTATTAATACGCTTCAGACAGTTGCATAATAGAAAGCGGAAGTAAAAACCCTAAAAATTATTACAACCCGAGAACAATTACAATAATAATTAAAAGAAAAGAAATGCGAGAAATAATAATTACATTCGCACAGTCGATCTAAAAAAGTGAAAAATAGAAAAGAATTTTTTTTTTTGGTATTTTTTATGAAAAAAAGAATTGTGATGAACTAATAAAAAAACCCTAAAAAAACTAATTAATTTTAGTAAAAAAAATCAATTAATTTAATTAATTAAAAAAAGGTGATTAAAACTAAACCTAATTAGTTAATCTAAACTAATATTTTAGTATTAAAATTAAATAGTAAAAATAAATAAATAAGAGAAAAAGAGAGAAATAAAAATAAATAAATATTTGGGCCTCCTTGTAAAAAAAAGGAGGGGGTGCAAACTGCAAAAGAGGTCCAGGCCCACTGACTTAGCGTTGGATCCAGTGCGTTCAATCCTAGGAGGTTCACCATGTACTTGCAGATCTGGAGACGTTGGATCAGATCTTATGAAGATCTGATGGTGATACATGGTTGGGCGCACAATAGGCTTATGTGACGCACTACACTTGATCTGTAGAAAACAGAAAATATGAAGAAAAATACAAGAGGTCGGGATCGAAACCACACTCTTGTATATGAATGAGTTAGAGGCAAGCGCGCTACCACTGGGGTGGTGATACATCCGATGATATAAACACAAACAAACAATCATATAATAAAAACACCTTTTATTTTGAATTAAAAAAAAACAAGTCAGCGTCGGTGGATCCCCATTGTTTGAATGGACGAATAGAACGAAGCCACGCAGTCCAGGGAGGGTCAAACCACCATGCACGGTGGTTGATTACCATCTTCTCCGATTGCCTAAAAATTGTATCCTGCAAAATAAAATGATTCAAAACACAAGATTAAGCCTACCCCCATAAACAGGGGTCTGTGAATTCAATGGTGGCATTTGTTTAGCCTGAAAACACCTATAATGGGAGATACAATGAAGCCGAAGCTTTATGCCCTTAAAATGGTGTTCTCCTATTCCTGCATCAAAGCTTGCATGTAATGCGTCAAAATTGTTCTACGTGACATCATGAACACATATGAATGCACAAGATTAATTTATATTACACGAGTGAAAAGTTTGAAGTTGAAGAAACTACCAAAACCAGTGAGTTTGTGTGAGAGTGTTCTGGGATGCTTCAAGTTGCAATGATGGTTGGAATGGCTCCTTGGGGACTTCGGGAGCTATATGGAATGCTCAAGATCGATTGAAGCTTGCTGGAAAGGAGGGTTTGACTGTGCCCTAGTTTTAGAAAATTTGTGATTTTTTAGGGTTGCTCAAGGAGGATAGCGTGCATGTCTTTTAGGTCTGAATGTGCTGGGAATATATAAGGGGGAATATAGGGCAAATGGACATGGGCTTGGACTTGTGTAAGAAGCTTTTGTTTTATCTTTTTGTTTATTTTGACTTTTAAAATAATAAAAATAAAAAATGAATATAATAAACCAAAAGGGGGTGTATGACCAAGTATTGAGGTTCACCATGGAGTGTATAACACTTTTGGACCTTGAAACATCAGCCCAATAGTCCAAAATTTTAAATTTGATCAATTTTGGTTTCATGCACTTTCTCAAAATTTCAAAACTTGCACCAATCATAACTCTCTCTCAATTTTTATCATTTTAAGGTGATCTTGGATTTTTTAGAAATATCAACATGTCCTATAAAATCTCTATGCTGATCATTTTTGAATTTGGAGAATTTATCTTGATGTAAATGGCCTTGACAAAAAGTGTCTTTTTGTTGACTTTTGAAATGACTTATAATGTATTGGCCCACATCTCTCAAATGAAGCATTTTTTGGACTTAAGCTTAGAGATACGGAGTTGCAGAGAATTGAATTTCCTTAAAAATAAGCTTTGTTTGAGGAAAATATAATGAAGCATGTGAAAGTTATGCTTGGTCAAAGTTCAGTTGACTTCTCCTAAAGAAAACCCTAATTTGGTAACTTTGTACTTTTGATGAATTGAGAGTTTCCTTGATGAATCATGATCAAACCTTGATCAAATGATGAATATGACTTAAAAATATTGATGTTGACCAAAAATCTTGAGGTTTGTCTGTATGTTGACCATAATTGACTTTTTATCCAATATAGTTGATTTTCAGTCATCTGAGCAATTGACTGAGCAAATTTGTGATGTAAGACTTGAAACTTGATATGAGGATTCTTTGAAGCATATGAAAAACCATGAAATCCACTTGGGGCATTAGAAGTCTTATTTCCTCTGAGAAATCCAAAACCCTAATTATAGGCCATTGCTTAGGAGGAGGGTTCATCTGATCAATTCTTGAGTAGTCTTGAGTACTTGAGAACCTTGAATCAATTTGTCTTTGAAAAATGGGAGGGAAAATTTTAGGGTATAACAGCTGCCCCTATTCAATCTTCTTAAACCTGAGGAGCTAGACTGGCATGCTTTCCATTCGGGATCTGAAGGTGGAAGAGGATTGAACACTTAAGTACCCAGAAATTTGCACTCGCATGTGCACGAAGTAACACTTGTTGGTTAACTGTATTGCTTGAATGGGCTTGAAGATTCCATTCAGAGATATGATAGAATGTCACCAGGGATAGGATTACATATGCCATCCAAAGTAACTGTTGATAGGAGTATCAGAACGAGTCTACGCCTGACTGTGAAGAATGTTTTTCAGAAGGAAAGTGTTCGCCAGAATGCAATCTCTAGGGGGGTGCTTTTCAGAATAAACTTCTGAAAGGGAATGCTCATCAGAATTCAGTCTCTGAAGGAAGTCATTTGGTCATGCAGATAGTCGCCCCATCTTGTTTCAAGAATTGATCTACAATCTATTTTTCATTGGTAAACCAGTCCTGTTTCGGGAATTCATACCGCCTGGTCATATAGATAGTTGCCTCATAATGTTTTGGGAATTAATCTGTGACCTGGTTTTGTGTTGGTAAACTCGTCCTATTTCGGGAATTCATACTGCTTGGTCGTATAGATAGTTTCCCAGTCCTGTTTTAGGAGTTAATCTTTGACCTGCTTTTTGTTGGAGAACCCGTCCTGTTTATGGAATTCATACCGCCTGGTTGTACAGATAGTTATCCTGTCTTGTTTCGGGAATTAATCTTGGACCTGGTCCTATAGATAGTTTCCCCATCATGTTTCGGGAATTAATCTATGACCTGTTTGAAAATTTGTTGATGATATTCGTCTGTTCGTAGACTTTTACCTGAAATGACAAAGTTAGTCTTTATGCAATGTCATGATATATGTAATGCACTACGTAACGATGTTCTCAAAGTAAATGAGAATTTTTTTTATATGTGTTGCATATGCTATAATATTTGTAAATGATGTATGGATGTAAGACGTCGTTGAAGCGTATCGGTAGCTTTGTATAACATCTTTGACTGGGGAAAATAAATCCCTGACTGTTGCTGGGAATGAAGAATATGAATCTTCAATCTTGTTTATAATATCTCCGTTGGGGATTCCCGCTTTCTGCTTTAAGGATATCCGTTGGGAATGTTTGACTTCTATTTGGGGAATAGAGGAGTTCAGGAACATTGGTCGTTCATCGCTCTACTGGGGAGTTTAGCTCTTATATACCCTGACTTGGGGATAAAAGAGATGGATAAACTTCTAAGGTTCTATCTGACCAAGTTTTAGATATGGATGTCCATTCTTCTGTGGAGGACAAAGTAAATGATATATGGCCCGGTTTCAGATTCCGTAGCAACTCTCTGGGGATAGCAACCTTGACTACACTTTGTTGGAGAAGAGAAACCTATCAAGAATTTGCAGTAATCGGAGGAATGAACTCTGCTTAGGAAATTAAATTTTGTTGGGGGAATAAACCTTGCTGGGGAAATAAACTCTGCTGGAGAAATAACCCTGTTGGAGAATTAAACCCTACTGGAGAAGACAATTCTGCAGGGGATGTTGCAGTGTTGGAGAATTAAATCCTTGTGAACTGTGCTGAGGACATTTCTGCTGTATGTTGGGGAAATGATCAAACTCCTTTATCTGTTGGGGAGTATGGTCATGTTAATAGCTCGAAGATGTCCTAATTTCTATCTTGAAGGCATAATATACTTGCAGGGGAATATATCTTTGTTGGTGATGAGCTTTTGAAGGTAGCTCTGTGGGGATCTCTCCATGGGGATTTATGGATGACTTGAACATTATTCCAACTCCAAGAATCTTTAGTAAATGCTTATTCCTATTTTTATGCATACATTTGTTAATAATAATCATATTCATATGCATATATTCACACAATTTCGTCATTGGACGTTGTTGCAAACAAAATAGGGAAAGTAAAATAGATTTGAATTTTGAATGATATTTGTATTGATAATTTGCCTATGAACAGGCGGTTTTGTACAAGGAGACGGATATCCTAGTAATAGGAAATCAACGGAAAAAATGAAAAGAGTAAAAAGTAAAAACAAACATATAGCTATGTGTAAACGATCCCATCGAGTTTCAACTCTGTTATTGCCCTTATGTCTTCGAGCATCTCATCCCTTGTTGTCGGAAGAAGTTGACTGAATTGATCTGTATCTTTCAAACTTGATGTTGGTAACAAAGCTTGTTGTATGTAGGCGATCCAACGGGACATAGCCGTACGCTTTAACCCCTAACTTTTTCCTGGACCACCCTTTCGGGTTTTCAGTCCACCGGGATATCCTTTTTTTCCCAAGTCGCCTTTTCAGGTTTTCGACTTGCTGAGTGTATAATCTTTATATATATCCCTAATTTTTACCCGAACCCTTTTGGTTTGCTGGGATGCCCTTATTTTTGTCTAGGCCAGTTGTGATACGGTGGGAGAACTGACTTGGGTGTTTTTCATTTTGATTGCAAATGTTACGGATAGCAAGAGTTGCCACCGACTTTTATTTTATACAATAAAGGAAAGGGTGAAAAGAACAGGAAAGACCTTTTGAAAATTTTCTTGAGTTTGGGGGGTAGGTTATGAAAAGGGAAGGTGTTAGCACCCTTTTCATCCGTAGTTATCTACAGGCTCTTAATTACTTGATCACTTTTGAAATGCTTTGTGTTTGTGTAAGTTTGAAAATATTTTGAAAACGCCTAGGTTTGGTAAACTTTGCAATGATTCTTGCATCGTTGAGAATGTATACAAAGTATTGGTTTTGAAAATATTTGTTGAAAGGAAGTGTTTGGAAAGATGTTTGAAAATGCCAATGTAGGATCATTTTATAATGATTCTCGTATCGTTGAGAATGTATACAAAATGTTTGTTTGAAAAGTGTTTTTAAAGTGTGAGGTGTAAATGGTTTTATTTGTGAGCAAGCAATTACGAGCAATCTACCTACTCAAAAAGTCTTTGTTATTTTCCTCCTTTACATAGTGCTTCTTCACCATTGATCGATAGAGAGCAATATCATTGGATGTGAAGGGACAGGCGTGGGTTATCGTATAGTCATAGAAGGAAACTTGTAAGATGTTTTAGAAATTATCGTAAGGGACTAATATTGTTTACCAAAGGAAACATCAAAGGCTCATCGAGGGACTACGATCTTTTAACCGAGGGTCTTTTGCTAAAACATCTCATGTTCGAGGGACATGACTGTTTAAATCCGAGGCAACAAATGTGGGTTACCCTAGAGGTGGAAGTATGCAAGGTGTTTAATTTCAAGTATTTATCTTTGAATTAGGGTTTTGCTAATATTGATTTTAAGATATTTCTATACAAACCCTAATTACTAGATACAATAAGGAAAGTGATAAATTGCAGAATTTAAACGTCCTACGCTATTATAATACTTTTGGGGATGGGGGGTACAATTTTGTGAATAGGGGACGAAAGCAATAAAATCCTAATTACTATTATAAACCATTGAACATGAATTACAAGTGCACCTTCGGGGTGAGATCTGGTAAGCTGCTGGGTTTCGTCGTAAGTGATAAAGGTATTCAGGTGGATCCTGCAAAGGTGAAGGCTATACAGGAAATGCCAGCTCCCCAAACAGAAAAAGAAGTCAAAGGCTTTCTGGGACGGCTGAACTACATTGCCCGATTCATCTCGCACCTGACTGCTACTTGTGAACCAATCTTCAAGTTACTGAAGAAAGATCAAGTGGTAAGATGGAATGATGAATGTCAGGTTGCTTTCGAAAGGATCAAAGAATATCTCCAAGAGCTACCCATTCTGATGCCTCCAATTGAAGGGAGACCTTTGATCTTATACTTGACAATACTCGACAATTCAATGGGGTGTGTGCTGGGTCAGCATAACGAGTCTGGCCGAAAAGAGCATGCTATTTACTACCTTAGCAAAAAGTTTACTGACTGCGAGACCCGATACTCGTTGCTTGAGAAAACTTGTTGCGCTTTGGCATGGGCTGCTCGCCGGCTGAGACAGTATATGCTGACTCACACTACTCTATTGATATCAAAGATGGATCCAATTAAGTATATCTTCGAGAAGCCTGCCTTATCCGGAAGAATAGCAAGACGGAAGATGATCTTGACTGAGTATGACATCCAGTATACGACCCAAAAGGCAATCAAGGGAAGTATGTTGGCAGACCATTTGGCACATCAGGCAGTGGATGATTACTTGTCTATGAACTTTGAATTCTCGGATGAGAATATCATGCTAGTAACCGACTGCGAAGAACCTGGACCAGATGAAGGACCTGAAGATGGATCCCGATGGTCTATGTACTTTGACGGAGCTTCGAACGCTTTGGGTAATGGCATTGGCGTCGTGATCATATCTCCTAAAGGCTCTCATACTCCGTTTACCGCCCGACTATGTTTCAACTGCACCAACAATATGGCAGAGTATAAGGCATGCATCATGGGTCTTCGAGCAGCTATTGACCTAAGGATTAAGTTCTTGAGTATCTTCGGAGATTCCGCTCTCGTGATCAGTCAGATCAAATGTGAGTGGGATACGAAACACCCAAATCTTATTCCTTACAAGGAGTATATGTTGACGTTGCTTCCGCACTTCGAGGAGATAACCTTTGAACACTTCCCTAGAGAGGAGAATCAGTTGGCGGACGCGCTGGCTACGATGTCTTCTATGTTCAAAGTAAATTGGGACAACGAAGCTCCCCGAATTATCATTGAAAGGTTGGACGAACCTGCACATTGTTGTGACATTGAGACTGAAGAGGTAGCAGATAAACCCTAGTTTCATGAGGTGAAGAGATACCTTGAGGCTCAGGAGTACCCCGATGGTGCATCTGTTAATGACAAGAAGTTTCTGAGGAGGTTCGCGGAGAAGTTCTCCATCAGCAATGGTATTCTTTACAAACGTAACCATGATTCAACCTTACTGCGATGTGTGGATAAGAACGAGGCAGAAAGGATCATGGTGGATTTACATGAAGGTACTTTCGGAACTCATTCCAGTGGACACACCATGGAAAAGAAGATCCTTCGGGAAGGATATTTTTGGTCCATAATGGAAGCCGACTGTTATCAGCATTCTCGGACCTGTCACAAGTGCCAAGTCTATGCTGATAAGGTACACATACCTCCAGTTCCTCTGAATGTCTTGACATCTTCGTGGCCTTTTATAATGTGGGGCATTGATATGATTGGCGAGATCAGACCTACATCATCCAACGGGCATCGGTTCATCCTGGTAGCAATTGATTACTTTACAAAGTGGGTTGAAGCAGCTTCCTTTGCTACTGTAACCAAGAACGTTGTAGCACAGTTCATTTGGCATAATCTGATCTGTCGATACGGTGTACCAGAGAGGATCATAACATACAATGGTACCAATCTCAATAATAAGATAATCACCGAGCTCTACAAGCAGTTCAAGATACAGCATCACAACTCTTCTCCCTACCGGCCAAAGATGAATGGGGCTGTAGAAGCGGCTAATAAGAACATTAAGAAGATTGTGCAAAAAATGACGATGACGTACAAAGACTGGAACGAGATGTTACCATTTGCTCTTCATGGGTACTGTACCTCAGCACAGACGTCAACAAGGGCAACACCCTTTTCCTTGATATACGACATGGAGGCAGTATTGCCCATTGAAGTTCAGATACCCTCTCTTCGGATTATGAAGGATGCAGGTTTGAGCGAAGATGACTGGATTCAGACTCGGCTTGATCAGCTAAACTTAATCGATGAAAAGAGACTTACTGCTATTTGTCATGGTCAAACGTATCAAAAGCGGATGATCAAGGCATTTAACAAGAAAGTTAGAAGACAAGAGTATCAAGTTGGGGATCTGGTAATCAAGCGCATTATCTTACCTCAAGGTGATCCCAGGGGCAAATGGACCCCTACCTACAAAGGGCCATTTATGGTTAAGAACATTTTCTCAGGAGGAGCTATGATTCTAACCACCATGGATGGTGACGAACTTCCTCACCCCGTCAATGCAGACATAGTGAAAAAAATACTACGCATAATCAAAAGACCCGCTAGGTTGACTGGCCTAGGCAAAAATAAGGGCTTCCCGGTGAACCAAAAGGGTTCGGGCAAAAATAAGGGATGAAAATAAAAAAATTTATACACCCGACAAGTCGAAATCCTGAAAAGGCGACTTGGGCAAAAAAGGGCATCCCGGTGGACTGAAAACCCGAAAGGGCGGTCCAGGAAAAAATTAGGGATCAAAGCGTAACACTATGTCTCATTGGATCACCTTGCAACCAGACTTCGGTATCAACTATCAAGCTCAGACGACACTAATCAATCTAATCTACCTTCGACCAAGTAGCAAAGTGATGAGATGCTCAAGGACATAAAGGCAATAGCAGAGTTGGAACCCAGTGGGATTATTCACATAGCTGTTTTGTTTAGTTTTTCACAAATTGTGTAAATTCTATTATTCAGCGGCGTTCTCTTACTAGGACGTCAACCTCTTGTACAAAACGCCTATTTACAGGCCAACCTTCAAAATCAATACAATTCATTTTCAAAGAAATTCCCAACTATTTTTCCTTTTTCTGTTTTGTTTTGCAAAGAACGTCCAATGTTCATTTTTGATATATGCATTTGACATTAATTACTGCTCATAAATATTTACATGCGAAACAAAAGACGATTACTGGTAATATCAGAAACAGAGGCAATAAGAATTGTCCAAGCTTTACAGTTGCTCTATCCACCAGGTACAAGGTAAATTCAGCTGAAGAACATGGTTGAGGTGCATTCACTCCCCGCAGAGTAAGGCAGTAATGATAGCTCTCCCCAGCTGAGACTTGCAACTGTAAATGAATCGGTAATATTCTCCCCAAGCCGAGTATATCTACCATCAACACTGAAAAGGCTTAATATCCCCGACAGTCTTAATATTTCCCAATGGAGTATAAGAATATTCCCCGGGCAGAATACAAAATATCCCCAGTGGAGTTTGAAATT
This sequence comes from Vicia faba, assembly GCA_948472305.1. Lineage (NCBI taxonomy): Eukaryota > Viridiplantae > Streptophyta > Magnoliopsida > Fabales > Fabaceae > Vicia > Vicia faba. The sequence goes on along the minus strand of OX451741.1, from coordinate 970,998,829 downwards.
TTTCCTAGCGCAGTCTGAAAAAGCTTCCCCAATGGAGTTTGGAGAATCATCCTCAGTAGACTTTGGAGGATTGTCCCCAACAGAGCTCAAAGGATTATCCCCATTAGAGTATAAAAGGATTATCCCCAGTGAAATCGCAACTGAAATATCATCCCCAATGGAGTTCTTTCCTTTCACAAACAAGAAGTCAATCCCCAACAAGATTCAGTATCACCAGCAACGGTAATTCATCCCCAACAGAATTTATCGGTGGAATCTTCAGCAGAGCATCTCTTCTCCACAGAGTAATCTCATCATCAGTTTATTCCCCAATGGAGTTATCCTCTCCTGTAGGTTTATTCTCGCATTCATCTTTGTTCGCTATCCCCAGCAGAAACGAAGGATCCAACTCTTTTCTCCAGCAGCTATCCGGGATTTATTTTCCCCAGCTAAAAGCATTACATTTCCATAAATCATGACACATGCATATACGCATCATACAACACAATCTCATTTATTTTGAGAACATCATTGCTTGATATATATCATGCATTGCATGCGACTGACCTTTACCTTTCAGGAAGGATGCAGTTAAGTTCTCAGCCATGTCGAAGTACTGACCGGTTCTTAAATCTCAACTGAATTAGTCTCGGTTGAATTACAGATAAGGTTCTAAATCTCGACAATTTTCCTCCGTCGAAGTGTGGACGAGTTCTTAAATCTCAATAGAATTATTCTCCGTTGAAGTAACAAACAGTCCTAGATCTTGATGAAGATGTTTCCCTCAGTCGAAGTACTGACCGGTTCTTAAATATCAACTGAATTAGTCTCAGTTGAATTACAGATAAGGTTCTAAATCTTGGCAATTTTCCTCCGTCGAAGTGTGGACGAGTTCTTAAATCTCAACAGAATTATCCTTCGTTGAAGTACAGACAGTTCCTAGATCTCGATGAAGATGTTTCCCTCAGTCGAAGTACTGACCGGTTCTTAAATCTCAATTGAATTAGTCTCGGTTGAATTACAGATAAGGTTCTAAATCTCGGCAATTTTCCTCCGTCGAAGTGTGGACGAGTTCTTAAATCTCAACAGAATTATTCTCTGTTGAAGTAATAGACAGTCCTAGATCTTGATGAAGATGTTTCCCTCAGTCGAAGTACTGACCGGTTCTTAAATCTTAACTGAATCAATCTTGGTTGAATTACAGATAAGGTTCTAAATCTCGACAATTTTCCTCCATCGAAGTGTGGACGAGTTCTTAAATCTCAACAGAATTATCATCCGTTGAAGTAACAGACAGTCCTAGATCTTGATGAAGATGTTTCCCTCAGTCCAAGTACTGACCGGTTCTTAAATCTCAACTGAATTAGTCTCGGTTGAATTACAGATAAGGTTCTAAATCTCGACAATTTTCCTCCGTCGAAGTGTGGACGAGTTCTTAAATCTCGACAATTTTCCTCCGTCGAAGTGTGGACGAGTTCTTAAATCTCAACAAAATTATCCTCCGTTGAAGTAACAGACAGTCCTAGATCTTGATGAAGATGTTTCCCTCAGTCAAAGTACTGACCGATTCTTAAATCTCAATTGAATTAGTCTCGGTTGAATTACAGATAAGGTTCTAAATCTCGGCAATCCTCCTCAGTCGAAGTACTGACCGGTTCTTAAATCTCAACTAAATTAGTCTCGGTTGAATTACAGATAAGGTTCTAAATCTCAACAGATTTCCCCCTAGTTGAATTACGGACAAGTTCTTAAAACTCAGCAGAGATGTTCTCTCAGTTGAAGTACAGGCAAGTTCCTAAATCTCAACAAGAATTAGACTTCCCCATCAGAATCTTCCACAACAACAGGTATGCAAATTCTCGCTAAGGAATCTCTTATGCGATCGACACTCTTGCAGATGGCATCTTTAAGCCCATCCTCCTGCCAGCAATCTCCAAATGGCATCTCTAAGCCCATTCCTGACATCACAAGGCTGATACCACTTCATGCGAGTGCAAATTTCTAGGCACTCTAGTGTTCAATCATCTTCCACCTTCGGATCACGAAAGGCACGAAAGCCAATCTACATCCTTAGGTTTAAGAAGATTGAACAGGGGCAGCTGTTGTACCCCAAAATTTTCCCTCTCATATTTCTCAAAAAATTGCAAGAAAAATCTCCAAGTGGCTCAAGGTTGCTCAAGAGTTGGTCAGACAAGTCATCTCCTAAGGCAGTCAACCCCAAATTAGGGTTTTGTGTTGCATCAAGATCCTTGAGTCCAAATGACCTCAAGTTCTCCCCAATGTCCTAATATGTTCTCAAGGTTATCCATATCAAGTTTCAAGCCTTGCAGAGGAAGTTTGCTCAGTCAAATGCTCAAAAGGTCCAAAAATCGACTATGCTAGGGCAAAAGTCAACTGTGATCTGTATACAGTCAAACTTCAAGATTTTTTATCAACATTCTTATTTTGAAGGATATTTCATCATTTGATCAATGGTTGATCATGATTCATCAAGGATTGCTCAAAATTCATCAAGACTCAAAAGTTGCTAAATTAGGGTTTTGCAGGAAAAGTCAACTCAACTTTGACCAAGCATAACTTTCTCATACTTTATGAGAAATGACCCATTCAAAGCTCATTTTGAAGAGGATCAAATTTCCTACAATCCATATTCATACCCCAAGATCAACAAATGCACTCACAAGAAGTTATAAATTTGGACATTATAGGTCATTTTTGAAAGTCAACAAAAACACCTTTTTTCCCCAAATCTTATAACTTGATAATGTAATATCAAAATGCGACGAGACAAAAAAGGTTGGTTATAGGACATCACAAGCTTTCTAAAAAGTCATATAACACCTCCAAAAGTTCAAAATTGAAGAAGTTATGCATTTTTGAAGTTGGATATTTTTGCAAAATTGCGAAAAGTCAACTTTTCCCAAAACTTCAAATTTTGTCAAATGGGCCCATTCTTTTCCACTTGATTTGAGCTTGCATAGTTGCCCACGTGTCCTAGCTTCAGACATGAGCCCATATTTTATTTTTATTATTTAATTTTATTTTTATTGAATTTATTCATTTGAAATCAAAATTAAATCATATAAAATCTAAAACCTTGATAACATGAGATTTTTTTGCTATTTCAGGATTTGATTCTCATCTTTATCATCATCAAACTCGAATCTCACCAATTCATGTGAAAAAGATTGAGATTTGGACAAATTTGGCAAGTTGTAAAGAGGAGATCAAATCAAATCCCAAGGCATTGATATGGGAAGATTCAAGCCATAATTCTTACCCTAATACACTCCATAGTACATAAGCAAGAAAAACAAATAAAAACAAGGGTTAGAGGCTGCAAGAAGAGGCAGAAAAAAGTTTGAAAAAAGTCATAAAAAGCTTGAGATCGAAATCGTGCTTAAAGGTGTTTTCAGAAGCCAAGGCATATCCCAATCGCTTCTTGGACGTTCACTGAAGCTAAACCCATCCAAAGCAAGCTTCCTCACACACCACAACGCACTGTAAGTGTCACACGATTTCCCCCTGTATTTGGTTTCGTATCTCAGAAATTATGCATTGTTACAATGAAATAATTGCATATTTGTAACCACTATGCCATTTGCAAGCTTTTGACATTAACAAATTTCATTTATATGACCAATATGAAGATCTGTCATTGCTAGGGTTTCGTCCTTGTTTTTGGGGCTTTTATTTTCAAGTACAATTGGCCATAATAATGACTATGGATGTGACTAGCTGGCCGAGACGAACTCAACCATGGATTTAGAATGCATTTCCATGGCGCCTATAGGATTCTAGAGATGCCTGGCTTGTAGTGATGGACCTCTGTCCGTAGGTATAGGTCCTGGAACCTTTAGCAACGGTTCCACAAAGAAGATGAAGGTGTGTCACGCCATCATTGGCCCTTTCAAAACCACGCGCGCATTTTTGTTTTTGTTCTGACCATTGACTTGTCTTATTACATAATATATTCTTTTCATATTATTAACAAATAAACAAAGCAGTGTAGTGGCAAGCGTGCATTGGCAATCACTTTCAGGACCTGGGTTTGAATCCCAGGTCCCCCAATTTCTATTTGATTTTTCCTTTCAGGCGATTGTGTGTGTATTCAAGCCTGCAGCTCACCGTGCACCTTCATACATCCAATAGCCAGATGGCCAAAGGCCAAATCTGGTGATCCAGGAGTGAGGGTCTACCATAAGCAAAGTCCATGCACGCCTACTGGATCTCAAAAAAGTCAACAAGGCCAACTCTAATGGGCCTCAGAATTGCTTTCTACACCATGGAAACAGGCCCATACTCCTCTCTCTTAATTCTTTTGTTTATTTATTTTAATTTGTTTTGATTATTTTTATTATTTACTAACCAATCAAAAATTCTTTTCTTTATAAAATAAAACCACAAAAATATTTTCTTTATCAAATCAAATTTTTATTTTTATTTTATTAATAAACACTAATTAAATTAACTTAGGTTTTAATTAGAATAACTTTAACATATTTTTGTAAATAATTAAAATTAAATTAGATTTAATTAGGTTTTTACTAATTCAATTAATTTTATTTTCTTTCTTAAAATAACAAAAACCAAAAAATATTTTTTCATTTAATTAATTAATTTATTAATTTAGTTTAGTGATTAATTTAGGTTTAAATTCTTTCCTAAAATAAAAACAACAAAAAGATACATTTTCTTTAATCAAAAGGGTCAAAACCCTAAACTCGCACTCGACTTAATTTCCCGCACGCGATTTATTTTCTGTTATCCAATTATGTATCTGATTCCGAATTGTAATAGCTTAATAGGACGTTTATTTATTTATTTTTATCGCTTTATTTATTTTTAAAGGGTTTGTCTTTGGCGATGTAAATACCCGACGCCTTGTAATTTAAATTCAACATTTTATTTCTGCAAATTATAATTGTTAGATGTTTGATAATAGGATGGCATGACAAGACTTAATGTTTTAACCTAAAATCAACTTATATCACCCTTAACATGTACAAAGATAAAAATAACTGAAAACGACACACTCGCACATGCGCACTCTTAGGGTACACCCCACTTGGTTGCCTTCGTACGCGGTCATTGAGTATAGGTCACTTTAGAGGTCGCCCTCCTGTCTAAAAGATCATAGTCGCCTCGAAATGGTTGCCTCGGATATTGTTGTCACAAAACAAATGATCTAAGACATTAGGGTTACCGCTAAGGCATCCTAACATTGCTTTGGTGACCGTAAGTCCCGCATTCGAATTGACCCTTAAACTCCAACGATGGTGCTACCTACTCACTAATAGTGGGATAGCATTGTCTAAAGGAAAATTGCATAGAACGATTCCTTTTTCGAGTAGGTAGATAGTTCTTAGATACTTGCTCTCTTTCAAAAAAACAAAAACTTTTCACACTTACACTTTTCGAACAAAGTTTTCAAAAACACTTCATACGCTCTTGAGGACAAAAGCAAGAGTTAAATCGAAGTTTTCAAACAAAAACTTTTTCAAACCCGCAAGCACAAAGAAAGCAATATTTTGAAAACAATATGAGCAAGTACCTAAGAGCACGTGGATAACCACGGATAGAAAGGGTGCTAACACCTTCCCTTTCTATAATCGACCCCCCGAACCTGAGAAATATCTCGAAAAAGGAATTTTTCTGTGCTTTTTTCCTTTCCTTGTTGTATAAAATAAAAGTCGATGGCGACTCTTGCTTACCGCTACATTTTGCAAAAACAAACATAAAACGCAAACCAGCATTCTAAAAAACAGTCAGTTCTTCCCACCGTATCACAATTAGCAATGCATGAAATTAATTATATGAATGTTTGAAAGAAAAACAATCGGAGAAGATGAGCATGCTTATTTCAAGCATCAATGGCCATGACTTTCGACCTATTCTTACCCTTAGATACCTCAGGAATAATTTGTAATTGATGGCTTGGACTGAAAGTGGCTGGATCTTCGGTTTTGACTTTGCACTAGTTTTGACAGAATTTGAGGTTTTTAGAGAGCGTTCTTGGGCAGCCAATTCCTTGCTCCTTAGTGTACGAGGGTGTTGTGTTTATATAGAGGAGGAATTTAGGTCAAAAATAATGGAAGAAATCTCATGGTATCTTGAGGAATTATAAAGATTTGATTTTATTTTGGCCTTGTATGATTTCTTTCCAAAATAGCTCCAATCATGACTTTTTCAATCTAAATCATCCTTTCACAAATTACATGCCATGCTATATGTATATGGACTCATAATGTGCACAAAAATCCCAAGATTTAATTTGCTTTTATTATTTTACCATTTAATTTGATTTACTTTGGTTTAAATGAAAAAAAATCAAAATAAATGATAAATATAATAAAATAATAGGAGGAAAATCTTAGGGGTAGTGGGTCCTATTAGAAACATTTTTCAAACAAGAAAACATGGGCCCCTTTGGAAAAAATGCAAATTTGATTAATGTAGACTTTTGACAATTTTCCAAAAATTGCCAACTTTGACAATGCATAACTCTCTCAATTTTGACCCTAGGAGGGTGTTCTTGGACTTTTTAGAAAGCTTAGGATGTCCTCTGAACAAAACTTTTGGTTTCATCTCAATTGGATCTTCCATGTTCATGTATGAAGCTTTGACCCAAAAGGTGTTTTTGTTGACTTTTCAAAAGGACCTATAATGTAAAAATTCATATCTTTTTTTGAGTACATATTTTGAAATTGTGAGATGAAGATGAGTTGTATGGAATTGTATCCTCTTCAAAATGAGCTTTGGATGGAAAATTTCTGATAAAGTATGAAGAAGTTATGCTTGGTCAAATTTGGGTTGACTTTTCCTACAAAACCCTAATTTATCAACTTTTGGGTTTTGATGAATTTGGAGCATTACTTGAGGAATCATGGTCAACCCTTGATAAAATGATGAAATTCATTTAAAAATGTTGATGTTGACCAAAAATCTTGAGGTTTGACTGTATGTGGGCCACAATTGACTTTGACCTAATACAGTCGATTCTCAAGCATCTGAGCAGTTGACTGAGCAAACTTCTTATGCAAGGTCTGAAACTTGGTATGGATGATCTTGGGAACATATTAGGACCTTGGGAAGAATTTGGGTCTTTTGTGGTTCACACATCTTGATGAAAATAAAAACCCTAATTTGGGGTATACTGCCTTAGGAGAGAGTTTGTCTAGTCAACTCTTGGGCAACCTTGAGCAAATTGGGGACCTCACTTGACATTTGTTGAGTAAAATGAGAGGGAAAATTTTGGGGTACAACAAACGGGTATCGTACATATATCCGCGCTTCAACAGGGGCAAACTCGTTCTCCTTTGTGTATGGTATGGAAGCAGTGCTCCCCGTTGAGGTTAAGATTCCCTCTTTACGTGTGATAATGGAAACCAAGTTGACAGAAGTTGATTGGGTCCATAACAGGTTTAACCAATTGAATTTGATTGAAGAGAAGAGAATGACATCCTTTTGTCAGGGTCAGTTATAATAGAATAGGATGAAGAAAGCTTTTGATAATAAGGTCAAGCCTCGTGAATTCAGAGAAGGTGACCTCGTGCTCAGGAAGATCGTGTCTTTTAATACTGATTCCAGGGGCAAGTGGACTCCCAATTTTGAAGGCCCATATGTTGCCAAGAAAGCCTTCTTTGGTGGTGCATTGATTCTTGAAACTATGGATGGCGAGGAGTTCCCACGTCCTATAAATTTAGATGCAGTTAAGAAATACTTTTCGTAAAGAAATAAAAGAACAACTCACTATGTCAAAAACCAAAAAGGGCGACTTAGGAAAAAAGGAGCGTCTCAGTAGGCCAAAAACCCGAAAGGGCAGTCTAGGAAAAAATTAGAGACATAAACAGAATAAATTTTCCCGGTAGGTTGAAAACCTGCAAGGGCAATCTAGGAAAAAGTTAGGGATTTCTTGACAAGTAACTGCGTCAGACAAGACTTGATCATTGAAGTAACAATTTTCTTGGACTCTCACCATACTTCAACAGAAGTCGCTGCTCAAGAATTCAAAGTTGTTAGGGAGAATAGTGGTCATTTTATTTCAATGTATCTTTTCCAATATATATTACCATTTTCCAAACTTTGTAATCATCTATGGAGTCTCGCCATTCGCAGACTACCATTCTATTTATAAAGTTTGAGCTTTTATCCAATTCTTTGCAATTCTTATTTTATTCTGCTTGCAAAGACTCCATATATTATTGATAGTAATTTTTAAAACAAAAAGATTAAATAACAAAATTGTTTTTTGAAAAGAATTTACAAATTACTTTTTACTTTAGATTTTGTGACTCAAGAAAAACAAAAATAGTGATTCCAAAGATTGACGAACTCAGAGATTTTAGAAGTATGTATTCCCCGGGAAGGTTTTCCCATATCACTTTTGTTGGTATGCATATTTTATCTGTGTATTTCTCAGATAGTTGAAGATGATACCAATTCACGTATGGTGCAGTGTTGGGCTTGTGATCCCATTTTACTTAGTTAAGTCTTGGTTCATTTTGATTTCGGGTTTGCATGGTCTGAAGCCTATATCCCAGATTCCGCAGTAAATTCTTCGCTCATATGATGAAAGTCCCTTCTCCCTTTACGTGCTAAGGTGGAATTATTTGCAAAATGTCACCCTTTTGCAGTGTTGGCATTTTTTGTTGTTGGTTATTTCCCAGGCAACTAGACAAGGGTAATATCTTTTCTAAGAAGTGTTGATATAGTTGTCAACTTTTTGAGTTTTCTCTCGCCAAGCGCTGGGTTTGATTTAAAATCCCTATAATTTTGATTTCTTGCAGTATTGTTTGACTTCTTACATCCCCAAGTAAAGCTGAGATAATGTTTTTCTCTGAAAGTTGTCATCCCCATGTGATTTCATAATTTATCCCCAGGGAAGTTTGTGTACTCATCACTCTTGTAATTGAAGAATATATTTTGGGCTCCCCTCATTGATATGGTGTTGCCCTCCCCAATGAAGTTAACACGAGATCCCCAGTTGATATCTCAGTGATGCGGTTTTCATCTGCCCTAATGAAGTCAGTATTATAATCTCCAGTGGAAGTCTAAACATTGAGACATTTGTTTTCCCTATTGAAGTCTGTTGATGTTCCCTGGTGAAGCCTGGAGAAGGATGTTATATCCACGTATTTGCACTGATTTTATTATTTTGATTTGATTGTGTTTCTTCCCAGTGAATTTAAGTCGTGGAACAAGACTTTATTTCCACAGTTGGCGCTTACTCTCTTATAAATTTTCATTCTGGATGTGATTTAGCCGAGTTTTAACTTTACCCAAGTTGGTTTTGTCTGGTTATTCCCAATGTTGTATGCCAGTTTTTCTAGCATATATATAATAATATTCATACACACAACATGCATAACCGAATTAAAATTCATTACTCATTTGCATTTATTATAATATTTTGTTGGTATATTACCCTATTTTTGCAGAGTTATATTACCCTCTCTCCAATAGAGTGTCGATCTTAAGCAGAAAGTGTATATCCTTTCATTTTCCCAACTGAGTTATCCCTTGCGGAAGAATTTTTGTTTTAGCCTTCCTATTTTAGTTCATTGTCTGATTGGAACGTGGTCCCATTTTGAGTTTATTTCTAATCAGGTGCTATCTTGGTTGACTGTTTCATTCCGGTTTATTTATGGTTTAAATAGTAGTTCTTGGTGTGATACGGTGGGAGAACTGACTTGAGGTTTTGCGTTCGTATTCACACTTGTGCGGTTGAGCAAGAGTCGCCACCGACTTTTTATTTTATCCTAAAGGAAAGGTTAAAAAGCACAGCAAAAACCTTTTGAGATATTTCGTGGGTTCGGGGGGTAGATTATGAAAAGGGAAGGTATTAGCACCCTTTTCATCCATGGTTATCCATGGGCTCTTAGTTACTTGGTTTTTTTAGATCACTTGCCTTGTTTTTCGATTGCTTTGAAAATGGTGTGTGTGTGGGTGCTTTTTGAAAATGTTTTGAAAAAAATGCCTTGTCTTAGGCAACTAATGTATTTGACTCGTGTTTGAGTGTTTTACAAAAGTGTGAATCTTTTCGAAAAGATGTTTTCAAATGTTTTTGAGAGTTTGTTTGAAAGTGTTGTGGATTGTGGTTTTTGAAAATGAGGCAAGTGTTTTTGCAAGTTTATCTCAAGTAACTAAGAGTTTTGTCTACCCTATTGTACTCAAAGGTTTTTGTCATGTTTTAACCCCTTTTAACAATTTTGTTCTACCATTGAAATTGGTAGGCAATCTTGCATTTAGGAAGTTTATTCGGGACGGGCGCGGGTCATCGTATGGACCATGAATGCAATGATGCCAAGTGTCTTTGGCAATTCGCTTTGAAGGGACTATGATCATTCCGATTAGGCAACCTTTTGAGGGACTTATGATCATTTTGAATTTGTTTTGCCAAAGATACTCGACGTGCAAGCATGGCCCATTTTGGAAGGCAACATGTGGGATTACCCTAGGGGTGTGAGTGTGATTGTGTATTGATTACATGTATTTGTCTTGTATTAGGTTATCTAGCGTTTGATTTTATGTACATACAAACCCTAGGTCTAACCATGGTATAATTGGAAAGCTGTAAATTGCAGAATGTAAAATCTACGCTATTACAAGATAGTGTCCGGGAGTGGGGGTATAAATGTACAAGGGGATGAGACTTATAGTATCCAATAAGTTACAACCAAATCGAATGTGCGATCAAAATGTAAATATCGAATATACAGATATAATATAAACCAATGTGTATAGGGCAATGTGAATGTATTGTGTAAGTGTAAATGTGAGATGTATATGTATGTGTAATTATTTACAAGCGCGAATTGTGGAATTGAAACGTATTAGGGTTTGACCTAAAGAAATGTTTTAATCTTGTACTTTTGATTTATATGTTAATTATGTACAAAAGGAAAAGAAAGTGTTTTGATTTATGTTCAAGTTTTTAATTATATATATAAAAAAAAGAGAAAGTATTTTAATCGAATATTTGTGAATTTAATATTAGAGAAAAAAATGTATATATTGTTATGTATAAATATGTATATTAATAAAAAGAAGGTTTTCAATTTTAATTACATGATAAAAATGATATGTATTATTTTATATACAAATATATTTTAATGTGTATTAAGAAATATTTTCAAGTTAATTATATATAAAAAGTATCTTATTATTTTATATACAAATATCTATCTAAAAAAATGTTTTAACCATATGATAAAAATGTATTTCATTTAAGTTAGTATTTTACAAGAAATAAAAAAAGTAAACATTGTTTTTTATAAAAATGAAAAGGGTTAGTGTTTTATCAAGAAAAAGAAGTAAATATAAAATAAAAAAGAAAGGGTTAGTATTTAAAAAAACTTGGTTAGAAATGAAAATGATGTTTTTTTTTTGAGAGGATTAGAAACAAATGAAAAGGATGGGCCTTAGGAGAAAGTCAGAAACGGGTCAAGCCCAGGTTTGCTTGGGGCAGCGTTCTTAGGGTTTCACGTTTGTTTGTTCAATTTGGGGAAAGCAACGGCGCCGTTCACAAGTTCATCTTCTTCGTTCTTCTTCATCTCCCTGAATGCTGAATGTGATGCCTAATGATGCCGAGCCAACCCAACGCCACCTCCGGTTCCACTCATCTCCGCGGTTGGACTAAACCTAAACGGACAGGGTAACGATCTCACCTTCTCTATGCATTAGGGTTTTCACTCTTCTTCTTGCTTAGTTTGACTTATAATTTCACACGTTATTATCGTTTGTTTTTTTCTTGAGATTGAGAAGGGGAACGAAAAGCTACCTTAATTTTGGGAGATGGAGGAAAGGGAACCGGAACTGGAGGCGTTGAGGCGGAGGCCCGGTGGCGAAGCTGGAAGCAAGCTTGGGAAAGTTTGGTACTTTTATATTCGTTACCGTTTTAGGGTTTGATGATGATGTATACTGAGAAGCCCTTTTTAATTCACCTCTTTATCTTCTTCTTTCCTACTGTGATGCCTTTGGGAATTTGTATGCTTCTCCTTTCGTGTTGCCTTTGCTTCTGTTTGTCTTTTGAATTGTTGCCTTTGACTATGATGCTTTTTGAGATTTATTGCCCAGTGATGACCTCAGAGGTCTGAGGGCCTAGGTTGCCTTGAGTTGTTGTTCTGAAATGACTTGGATATGCTGGATGCTAGCTCTTCCTCTCTCGTGTTGCCTTGATTTAACGTGTTTCCTCCTCGCCCTATGATGAATCCAGCATTCTGAGGGTTTTTGTTGCCCTGGATATTGAGTTGCTTGGATTGAAAAGAGTTTTGGTGATGACAGTAGTGGTGTTTTTGATGGCCTTGAGGGTGAGGCTTTGCACAGTTTTTGGTTATGACAGGGTGTTGGTAATGTGTTTGCTTCAGGGCATTAGCAGGCTTTGTAATTTGTTTATCAGGTTTCTTTTGAATGTTTGAAATTTGAGGTTGTGTTTGATGGTTATGGTTTGCTTATCAGGTTTTTGTGTGTTTGAAGGTTGAGGCAGGGTTTAACACAGTTTTTTGGCTAGGTTTCTTGCTTCAGTATGTGTGATAGGCAGGTTGTTGGTAGTTCTGGTTAGGCTTGGATGATGCAGGCAGGTTAAGGCATTTTTATGTTAGCTTGGCTTGATAACCTAGTTTGCAGGTTATGCTTCAGTGTGTTATGTTGTTGGTCTTGGCCAAGTTTGAGGTTGCTCAGGTTTGATAGATTTTTGTGATTCTGGACAGTAGTGCCTGTATATTGGTTTTGGATGATGTATTTGATAACTGGTTTTTACAAAAAGGTTCTGTGGTTGGGCCGGGTGTTCTGAGTTTTGTATATTTTCTCTCTGAACTCCTGCTGAACTGTCTTGGCTTGTGGATTTGTATATCTTTTTTCTGTCTTCTCCTACTGTCTATGCCTGAACCCTTGCCTACTGCTATTTATCTCTCTTTCTTCTCTCCTAAAGTACAGTTAAAGAATTTTATATAATTTATGTTGTACTTGCTCTGAAGGGGCCTACTATGGGAAATGATGATTTTAGATATCTTGCATAACACATTACTGCATCTTTATCTCCAGCTTTTGACAGTTTTGATCTGACTTTGCAACTTTGATATCCTTTCCAAAATCTTTTTTTGACAGTTTGTATGCTTTGATAGCAGCTTGTACTATTTTGATTTCTTTGTGATATCTTTGAGTATTTTGACAGTAACTTGCCTTTTGCTTTGGATAGAAAGTTGAGATTGGATTTTTTCAGTTTAGTTTGAATTGGAAGTTGAGATTCTATGCAGTCTTGAATTTTGGAACTTATACTTTTGACATTTGCATTTTATGAACAAAAAATCTTCCCTTTCTGTGAACCGGGAGAAATCCCGTGATTTGCAGAGAGGGTCAACTGATCCCAGTCAGTAGCCCCTAATGATGAGCAATATTTTATCTGTCTCTTTTAAATGCCTTCTGACTTTTCTTGTTTCTCTTTGCAGATAAAAATGGAACACCGTAGCGGAGTGAAGAATGAAGAATATTAGAAAATAGGATAGTTTTTTTATTTTATGTAATATTTTAAATCAATGTATATTATTGTTCATAATTTTAAATTATAAACAACAATTTGTACAAATAATTCAAATATCAATAAAAGTCTAAATTATCCAATTAATTCTAATTTTCTTTATTGTTTATTTATTTATTTAAAATTCTTTGAACTAAAACAATTGAAAAATGAATTTCAATCATTCAATTTCAGAATAATAAATAACTTAAATAAAACAACATTGATCAATTAAACCTGTCTTATTCAACATCAAAGCAAAGCAGTAGTTAACCCAAATGGCCTGATCAAACGCATTCCTTCTTTACTGATTTGTCATAAACACTGATTCTTCGCAAGTACTGTAAATCAAAACTGCACACCTTCTTTGACTGGCCCAAACAAACTGAATTTACACCACTGTCTCTTTTACTGATTAAATCAAGATAATGCGAATTTTAACCCGAATCTTGGAATAAACTGCAAAGTGCTGTGGAATTTAAACATTTCTGAGAATATGCCCGTAAAACCTTAATTCTTGATTAAATGCCAAATAACGCTTGCCTGATCAAAATTGGACCAAAAATCATCCAAAACCCTGAGCCAACTGTGAAACAATCCAAAGCTCTGAAAATCAGTAAAAACCCTAATTTTGCTTGACTGTCAAGAAAAGTCCGTTTGTCCGATTCTTGAGCCAGTTTGAAAAGTCAGGAAATGTCTGAAGCTGAGATTTCTTGGGGAAAAATGCGAGGGAAAATTTTGGGGTACAACAGTTGCCCCTGTTCAATCTTCTTTGACCTGGAGAGTTAGATTGGCAAGTTTGCCTTTCGCGACTTGAAGGTAAAAGGAGATTGGACACTAATGTGCCCAGAAAATTTACGCTCGTCGATGTGACGGTGGAGGTGAATGGGCTTAAAGATGCCATTTGGTGATGGGCTTAAAGATGCCACCTGGTGCGAGAGAATTTTGTCGGGGGATGGGCTTAGAGATGCCATCTGAGAATGGGCTTACAGATGCCATTCGGCGACTGCTGGTAGGAGGATGGGCTTATAGATGCCATCTGGACATGTTGAACTGTATGTCAATGGTGAGTGGACAAGTATCAGAAGGGCATCCCTGTTTTGGAACATCTCTGAATCGGGGTCCGAACAAGCAACAGATTGACGTCCATGTCTTGGAGAATCTGTAAACTATTCTCAGGAGTTGTGAAGAGTCTGAATCAGTTGGTAGATTGACATCCGTTGTAGGGAAGAATCCGTAAACTATTTTCAGAAGCTGAGAAGGGTCTGAATCAGTTGGTAGATTGACATCCGTTGTAGGGAAGAATCCGTAAACTGTCTTCAAAAGTTGAGAAGAGTCTGAATCAGTTGGTAGATTGACATCCGTTGTAGGGAAGAATCCGTAAACTGTTTTCAGAAACTGAGAAGTTGAAGAGGAACCGGTGTAGGGTTTCTGCTGATGTGTCTGAATGATTCTGGAATAAGTATCAGAATGTCGCCGTGTCCGGGTCACATCTGAACTATTTCTGGATGAATCTCGGGAGATGATCTTTGTCTGTCGACTGATCTTATCTGAAAAAGGCAAAGGGTTAGTTGTATGCAATGTTATGATGCATGATGCAATGTACGTGACATTGATGTTTATGATATGGATGTGATGAATGCGCATGTAAGCTGATGAGCTAATCTTGCCAAGGATACATGAATCCGAGATGGCTGAAGATAAAAGCATCTTGACTGTTGCCGGGGAAAATAAATCCTTGGCTGTTGCTGGAGAAGAGAATTCCTGATGACCTCTACTGGGGAGTCCCAAACTAATAGACCCATGCTGGGGGAGACCAGATTGAGAATCTTCGGCTTGACGGGAAATAACTCTGGAGACTTCACTGGGGAACTCAAGATTTGCCCTTCCAAAACTCTGTGGGGAGAAGGTTCAATGGTCTGGCTCCGCTGGGGGTACTGAAGCTTAAACTCTGAGGGGAATTGAATCCCGGAGGATTCTCTGGCTGGGGATTTTGATGAACTCCGCTGGGGATAGGAAGAATTTTGGCGAGCGCGATCTTCCGTGGTGGTTATCTTGAGAAGAATCTGAACAAGCGATAGGTTAACCTCTGTTTACTTGGAGGACCCGGGAACTGTTTTCAGAAATCTTGAAGTTGAATAAGCAATAGAACAACATCCGTTGTTGGGAAGCGTCCGTAAACTAATTTCAAAGGTTGCATCTGAACAAGCTGATAGATTAACATCCGTTACTTGGGAAGAATCCATAAACTGTTTTCAGAAGTCTTGAAGTTGAATAAGCAATAGAACAACATCCGTTGTTGGGAGGCGTCCGTAAACTGTTTTCAACGGTTTGAGAAGAGTCTGAACAAGTCGGTAGATTGGCATCCGTTGTTGGGAAGAATCCGTAAACTGTTTCAGAAATCTTGAAGGGGAACCGGTGTAGGGTTTCCTGATGATGAGCTTGTGTAAAACTGCATCGGGTTTTGAACACTTTTGACATTCGAATGCCCCAAGTGGTGATGTAGATAAATTCCTGGCTTATTACAGGTGTTGGTCTACAATCAGTCGTTCACAGATGTTTCCTGGGTTGTTGCAGGTGTTGATCTGGAATTCTTCAGACATGCCCTGGCTGGATACAGGAATCGAATCTGGAAAGGTGATAGTTGATAGATATGCCCTGGCTGGATACAGGAGTCGAATCTGGAAATGTTGATAGTTGATAGATATGCCCTGGCTGGATACAGGAATCGAATCTTCAAACTCTTCAAACATGCCCTGGCTAGATACAGGAATCGAGTCTGGAAATAGTCGTCAACAGATATGCCCTGGCTGGATACAGGAGTCGAATCTTCGAACTCTTCAGACGTGCCCTGGCTAGATACAGGAATCGAGTCTGGAAATGTAGTCAACAGATATGCCCTGGCTGGATACAGGAGTCGAATCTGGGAATGTGGTCAACAGATATGCCCTGGCTGGATACAGGAATCGAATCTGGAAATGTTGTAGTTGATTTGTTGAACACTTTTGACATTCGAATGCCCCAAGTGGTGAAGAAGGAGTCTTGAATCAGTTTACTCTGCATATTGAGAGATTTCTTGAAATCTTGACTGGACTGCCCCAGGTTAATTGAACTTTGAAAGATCTGTTGGACCTTGACTGGACTGCCCCAGGTTAATTGAATTGTGACATGTCATGCCCCTTTGTTGATAGGAGATTTGATGGAAGTGTTATCCTCTTGAAGTGATTTTGACTTGCTGAGAGAGTTTTCATTCCTCCGAATATTCGCTGTATGAATTTCTTCGCTGTCAAACAAAAGGGTCAAATGCAGACAGTGATATTCGAATAATGCAAAGTTTATGTTTGTCTCGAAGTTTTGAAAAATGCGTTTTTAGCAGAAAACTTTTCATAAGACAAGTTAACACAAGATTTAGAGCAAAGCCCTACAGGAGTCAGGATACCTTTTGTAACAGTATGCTTTCGAACTAACCCATGCTTCAATTAGGACTTTTGGAGGGTTGTAACGTGGCCTGGTTCACGGTTTAAGAAACAAAGGATAAAGGCTCAAAGCATATTTGTACCCACCCGCTCTTCGTGATGTTCTTCAACCTAAGCTCAGTCAATTGTGCGTCGCACTCTGTTTTGAGTTTGGAACGACTTTTGGGTGATGGTTCACCAGTTTGAATTTGGGAGACAGTCATTATCTCCTTTTTCTTTTGCAATACTTTTCATGTTGTTGAGGGTTTTGTAATGACCTCACTATTTTGATTTTGATTTGTTATCCCTAACTTTTGCCTGACTGTTACCGTTTTCGGGATTACTGTCAGCGGGATGCCCCAGCTTTCTTAAGCCTCCTTCATAGGTTTTGGCTCAGTGGGCTTTTCTCTTTTGAGAGATTGACTGTCTATGTGATAGGGAACCACCCTTGTCTCTTGATTCCAAAGGAATGCTTTCTCTTTTGACGTCGTTCGTTGTATTACGAACTGAGAGTTTGCGACTTCAATGCGCATTTTCTCTTGAATTAACTGAGATACTACCCTGCCCCAGGTTTATATCAAAGGTTTTGATTGTTTAGAACAGGAAACTCCTACTTCTTTGGCTCGAAGGGGTTGACTAGGGATTAACTTCCTTATAACTCCAATGTTTGGGAATTGAAAGAAATGCCTGTACATCATCATCAAGGTCTGTTCAAAAGCATACTGTATAAGATCACGGTATTGTTTCGTCATCCTCCCTCTAAAGGCTTACAGCTTTTTATCAAGAGTCAAATATCATAAAGAAAAGCATAAGAGTAGTGAAACGAATGGATGAATTCAAGACAAACATATGCAATGCATTAATGAAAACAGAGTTTAACATCAACAAATAGTTGTTTGACAGCAAAAGAAATTACAACTTTGAAAGTTCAAAAAGAAGCAAAAGTCTTTCAGCTTGAACTTCGTCACTTCAAGTGGAGAACCCTTTAACGGAAGATTTTCATCTGGCCGTCTGGCATGAATTCCAGCACCCCAATGTCGATCAGATCTTGAATCTTATTCTTCAAGGCCCAACAGTCGTTGGTGCTGTGTCCCGGGCTGCAGGAGTGGTAAACACAGAATGCGTCGGGATTAAAGTGAGGAGAGGAGATATTGAGCCTCTGAGGAGGGTCCTTTAAGGTGAGCAAATCGACCTCCAACAGGTGCTTTAGTATGAAGAATGATGGTATTTCAGTCTCCGTAAACTGTCTTCCCGACTTTTCTTGTTTACGCCGATTGCCACGTTGACGCTGGCGAGGTTGTTGATGGGCTTGTGACCCTGAAGCAAGTAAAGGAGCTTTCCCCTTGTCTTCTTGAATGGATGGAGGTTGAGCGGTGACTTGCTCTTTGACCTCAGATGTTTGCCCCAGTTGGTTGTTTGGAAGCAGTTGGCGGACCAGAACTCCGAGTTCCTCTTGTCTTTGAGATAGGTCTTGGATGAGAGCCATCTGGCCCACCAAATATCCCATCATTTGAGTCCTCAGTGTTGTCAGATCAAACTGCAGCTCCGCAATCTGATCACTCCTGGCATTGTTGGAATTCCCCAGGCCCTTGGTGAGGAGAGCTTTCATCTCTTCCTGCCCCAGAGACAAGTTCAGGAACATCTCCTGCAGCTGAGCAGTCTGGTCTTGGATGTCTTTGACAGACCGTTCTAGAGCCATCTCTTGCTGAAATAAACAGCAGGAGAGTAAGGAAACCTGAAAAAGGAAAGATTGTCAAAATGAAATGCGTGATATGTGGAAGCATGCCTTCAAGGATCTCTTGGGGTAAACACAAGAAAAATGTTAGAGGTTGAACTCTGCGAGAAATTAGAATCCTAACTTTTACAAGGCTTTTGGGCAGATACACAAATATTTGACTGAAAGATAAAGATGCGGAAGTTAAAATCCTAATTAATGTATTACAAACTTGAAACAGTTACAACAATTTTGAATTAAAAGAAAGTAAAGGCGCGCGCAACAAATTAAATACGAGAATAAATTAGAAGCCTAAAAAATTCTAATTTAATTAAAAAAATATTTTTGTGTATTTTTTATTGAGATAATTGTAAATTAAACCTAATCCTATAATTAATTTTAAATAAAAAAATCAATCAAGTTAATCTAATTAAACTATTTTATTTTTAATAAAATTAATTTAAATAAAAAAACTAATTCTATATTTTTTGTGATTTTTTTGATTTAATAAAAAAATGATTTTTGTTGTTTTGTTTTTGTAAGAAAATAATTAATCAAATAAAGAAATAAAAGAAAATAAAAAAGAGAAAGAAATTAGGCCAGGTGTTGTTAGTAAACAGGGGGTATGAATTGGAATTTTCAAGCCCAGATTTGTGCAAGCCCAATGCCTGCCTGATCCCATGTTGCCACGCCTGGGATGTCTATCCTGGGGAAGCATTCCAGGAACGTCAGATCTGGATCTATTATGATCCATCGGTTGGATTTAGAGATGTATGGCTGACCTCTGAGCATGAGACGCACTGAATCCTGCATAGAATATTAAAAAAATAACAAAATGTACACGCCTGGGATCGAACCCAGGTCTTTGGTTTCACACGTCCATGTCCTTGCCATCTGCACTGATTGTTCATTCGTATATATAAATAAAACAAAATTATATAATATGAAAACAACGCTAATGCTAAGTTGTCAAGCACGCTCCAGCAAGTGGGACCCTTGTAATTCAAACGAACCAATCAAACACAGAGAGAGAGAGAGAGAGAGAGAGAGGACCAGTTGAGGCTAGCCAATGAAACATTGCCTTTTTGCCATGCAATGAGTCAATCGGTCTTACCCTCAACGGCGCCGGAGGCCAGTTGTCTTCTTCGGTGATGTTCAAATTCAAACCCGCACAATACGTGAAATAAAAATGCAAAAGGTATCCTATCCCCCTATTTTGAGGGTTGCGATCACAATGGTGGTGGTAGTTTAGTCTGAAAGTCCCTGTATAGGGAGATACAATGCTTGCCTGAAATCTAGCCCTAACAATGGTAAGCTGAGGATCATGCGTGCATGCTTGACACTAATAATTCATAACAACTCAGAACCTCATTATGAACATGTATCATTGCAAAAATTCAATTGATATTACATGAATCAAAAGTTTGAGTTTCGAGAACCTTACCAAATCGTGGTTTGTGAGAGGATGAGTTCTGGGATCGTTTGGCCTTCAGTACATATGTGGTTAGACTGCTGAGATCAACAGGAGACTAATGGAGTGCTTGGAACGCTTTGATAATGGCCAGAGAAAGAAGTCTCGTATTGCACCACTTTGAACCAATTTTGCAATTTTTGACTAGGGTTTTTTGTAACAGCTGCGCCTCCTCCTTTGGTCTGACTTTGTTATGCATATATATTAGGACATATTAGGTCAACAAAATTGTAAGAATATCCATCCTTTCACTGAGAAAATATTTTCCTTTAATAATATGATTTTTTTGTATACTTGGACCAAATCAAATCTTGCTACTTCTCCATGATATTTCCCTTGATATGCCAGCAATATATATCCTTTATTTGATGAGAAAAGATTCCAAATCCAAATCTTTTATTAGTTCTACTATTTATTTATTTAAT
This sequence comes from Vicia faba, assembly GCA_948472305.1. NCBI lineage: Eukaryota > Viridiplantae > Streptophyta > Magnoliopsida > Fabales > Fabaceae > Vicia > Vicia faba. The sequence goes on along the minus strand of OX451741.1, from coordinate 970,978,269 downwards.
TTTGCATTTTAATGGATAAAATGTCAAAATAAATAATATAAATAATATAAATAATATAACAATGCATGGATTAGCTTGGAGGTCGTGGACCAGGCTAGGAGTGTGTTGCAAGCACAAAAAGTTAAGCATATTTGAGAAAAAAATGTAGTTTTGAGCATTGTTGACTTTGGACAAATTTCCAAAAATGGCCAACTTTGACAATGCACATCTCTCTCAATTTTGACCCTAAGTGGGTGTTCTTGGACTTTTAAGAAATCATAGGATATCCTCTAAACAACTCTTTTGGTTTCATCTCAATTGGATCTTCCATGTTCAAGTAAGAAGCTTTGACCCAAAATGTGTTTTTGTTGACTTTTTGAAATGACCTTTAATGTCTAAATTCATATCTTTTCATGAGTGCATTTTTTGAACTTGAGGCATGAAGATGAGTTGTAAGGAATTGCATCCTCTTCAAAATGAGACTTGGATGGGTAATTTATGATAAAGTATGAGAAAGTTATGCATGGTCAAAGTTTAGTTGACTTTTCCTGTAGAAACCCTAATTTAGCAACTTTTGAGTTTTGATGAATTAGGAGAATTCCTTGAGTAATCATGATCAACCCTTGATAAAATGATGAAAATCACTTCAAAATGTTGATGTTGACCAAAAATCTTGAAGTTTGACTGTATGTGGGTCACATTTGACTTTTGACCTAACACAGTTGATTTTCAGGCATTTGAGCAGTTGACTGAGCAAACTTATTGTGCAAGGCATGTGACTTGACATTGATGTTATTGAGAACATATTAGGACCATGGAAAAGATTTTATAACTTTGGAGTGCATCCATCTTGATGAAAAAGGAAACCCTAGTTTAAGGTTCATTGTCTTAGGAGAGCATTTGCCTGATCAATCCTTGGGCATCCTTGGGCAAGTTGGAGATTTCAATGAACATATGTTGAGTAAAATGAGAGGGAAAATTTTGGGGTACAACAGTTTCCCCTGTTCAATCTTCTTAAACCTGAGGATGTAGATTGGCGGGTCTTCCTTTCGTGATCTGAAGATGGAAGATGATTGAACACTAGAGTGCCCAGAAATTTGCACTCGCATGAAGTAATAATGATTGGTAATACCGGGAATGGGCTTACAAATGCCATTTGGAAGTTGACAGAGAATCTCCGGAGATGGGCTTAAAGATGCCATCCAAAAAATATATCAGTCGTATAAGAGATTCCCTTGCGAGAATTCCGGTACCTGCCGTTGAAGGGACTTCGCGGGGAATGTTGGCTTATATCCTGGAAGATAGAGTGTAGGAGATTCGGTTGTACACTACTCTACTGGGGAATTAACTCCTGATTAAGGAAGTGGAAGTAAACTGCATATCTGGTCAGGGTCCAGGCTGCACAACGACTTACTGGGGAAATGTTAAATCGATCGTAACTGGTCGGGTCCAGGTTTTACAGTGTTGTAAACTGTTGTCCGGAGATAAGAGAGAAGGAACCTGGATAGTAGGGTTGCTTCAAAATGAAAGCCTGGATAGTAGGGCTATGAGAAGGAACCTGGGTTGTTGGGTTACTTCGGGATGACAGCCTGGATAGTAGGACTATGAGAAGGAACCTGGATAGTAGGGTTACTTCGAGATAACAACCTGGATAGTAGGGCTATGAGAAGGAACCTAGATAGTAGGGTTACTTCGAGATGAAATCCTGGGTTGTAGGGATATGAGAAGGAACCTAGGTCGTAGGGTTACTTTGAAATGAAAGCCTGGATAGTAGGGCTTATAAGAAGGAACCTGGATAGTAGGGTTACTTCAAGATGAAAGCCTGGATAGTAGGGCTTATGGGAAGGAGCCTGGATAGTAGGGTTACTTCGAGATGAATGCCTGTATAGTAGGGATTATGGGAAGGAACCTGGATAGTAGGGCTTATGGGAAGAAACCTGGATAGTAGGGTTACTTCAAGATGAAAGCCTGGATAATAGGGCTTATGGGAAGGAACCTGGATAGTAGGGTTACTTCAAGATGAAAGCCTGGATAGTATGGCTTATGGGAAGGAACTTGGATAGTAGGATTACTTCAAGATGAAAGTCTCGATAGAAGGGCTTATGGGAAGGAACCTGGATAGTAGGCTTACTTCAAGATGAAAGCCTGGATAGCAGGGCTATGGGAAGGAACCTGGATAGTGGGGTTACTTCAAGATGAAAGCCTAGATAGTAGGGGTATGGGAAGGAACCTGGATAGTTGGGTTACTTCGAGATGAAAGCCTGAATAGTAGGGCTTATGGGAAGGAACCTGGATAGTAGGGTTACTTCGTTTGATCATGTAGATTAGTTAACCCGTTTGGTTTCGGGAACTGATTTTCCCTTAATTGTCTGCAGATGTGACACGTACAACTGCTGGAATTGTTGGTGATAATTGTCTTTCCTGAAAAGATAACAGGGTTAATTAGATGTGATGTATGAAATGCATTGTGAGATGATGTTCTCAAAATAAATGAGATTATGATGTATGTGATATGTATGCACATGTCATGGTGTATGAGCATGAGATGTTGTTGTGATGTATTCGAGTCTGGGAAAATAAATCCCTGACTGTTGTTGGAGAGTATATAATTCTTGATTATTATAGAGAACTGTGGTTCTTCTACTTCCGCTGGGGATGGTGAACGGAAATGAATATGCTAGAGATTTACTCCTTGTTGTTTGTGAATATTCTGCCAGGGAGAGAGTTTATTTGAGAATAGCTATGCAGGGGAATGATTTTGTTGGAAAGTGAACTTTCGTAGCTAGAGGGATAAACTCTGTCGGGAATTGAGTTTTCACATTCAGGGAAATAAACTCTGCTTGGGAGACAAATTTTATGACCCGCTTGCGATTATGAAATTCGGCTGGGGAATATAGCTGTCAGTTCTCTGAAGGGAACATGCTGAGGAAAGAACCTCCTGTTTTGGGGAAGCTGACATCAATGCCTTGATTACCTTTACTCTGTGAGGAGTACAGATGTCACGAGGTCGTATGCACTGATGACTGTGTTTCAGAGCTGTCTCTGCCCCGGTACCTGCTGGACAGAGTAACTATCGGGTTTGATATTTTTGGTTTTTGCCCCTGTTTCTTAAGTTACGAGCAATTGTCTTTCCGTTTCCTATGCAAATATTTATGAACAACAATCATATTCAAATGCATATGTCAAGAATAAATCATTGGACGTTCTTGCAAAACAAAACAGAAAAAGAAAGAAAACACATAGTTTTTTTTTTGTAAAAATGATTTGTATTAATTTTCGAAGTTGGCCTATAACAGGCGTTTTTATACAAGGAAGTTGATGCTCTAGTAAGAGAATGCCACCGTAAAAATGGAAGCTATACGATATTGTGTACAACAAAAAGAAAACAGCTATGTGCAACAATCCCATTGGATTCCAATTCTTCTATCGCCACCATCTCTTCGAGCGTCTCATCACTTTGTTGCTTGTCCGAAGCTGATTAGATTGATCGGTGTCGTTCGAGCTCGATAGTTGATAATGAGGTCTGATTGCAAGGTGATCCAATGGGACATAGTGATACGCTTTACATCCCTAATTTTTGTCTGGACTGTCCTTTCGGGTTTTCAGTCCACCGGGATACCCCTTTTTGCCCAAGCCACCTTTTCAGGTTTTCGACTTGCCGGGTGTACAGATTTTTTCATTTTCATCCCTTATTTTTGTCTAAACCCTTTTGGTTCACCGGGAAGCCCTTATTTTTTCCTAAGCCAGTCAACCTAGCGGGTCTTTTATCATGCGTAGTATCTTTTCACTATGTCCGCATTGACTAGATGAGGAAGGTCGTCACCGTCCATGGTGGTTAGAATCATGGCTCCACCTGAGAAAATGTTTTTAATCACAAATGTCCCTTTGTAGGTGGGAGTCTATTTTCCCTTGGGATCACCTTGCAGCAATATGATGCGTTTGATCACTAGATCCCCGACTTGATATTCTTGACGTCTGACTTTTTTGTTGAAAGTCTTGGTCATCTGTTTTTAATACATTTGACCATGATAGGCAGCAGTAAGTCTCTTCTCATCGATCAAATTTAGTTGATCAAGTCGAGTCTGGATCTAGTCGTCTTTGTTCAAACCCGCATCCTTCATAATCCTTATAGAAGGAATCTGGATCTCAATGGGTAGGACTGCCTCCATGCCATATACCATAGAGTAGGGCATTTCCCCTATCGACGTTCGTGCTGAGGTACGGTACCCATGAAGAGCGAATGGTAACATCTCATGCCAGTCTTTATATGTCACCGTCATCTTTTGTATGATCTTTTTGATGTTCTTGTTAGTCGCTTCAACAATGCCATTCATCTTCGTCCGGTAGGGAGAAGAGTTATGATGTTGTATCTTGAATTGTTTATAGAGCTTGGTGATCATCGTGTTGTTGAGATTCATACCATTGTCAGTGATAATTATCTCTGGCACACCATATCGATAGATCAGGTTATGCCTGATGAACCGCGCCACAACATTCTTGGTTACAGTAGCAAAAGAGTTCGCCTCAACCTATTTTATGAAGTAAACGATGGCCACCAGGATAAAGCGATGCCCATTGGAAGCAGTGGGTCTGATTTCTCCGATCATGTCAATGCCCCACATTGCAAAGGGCCACGGAGCTGTCAAGACATTTAAAGGAACCGGAGGCACATGCACCTTATCAACATAAATTTAGCACTTATGATAGGTTCAAGAGTGCTGATAACAATCTGCTTCCATAGTGGACCAGTAGTATCCAGCCCGTAGGATCTTCTTAACCATGGTATGTCCACTTGAATGAGTTCCGAAGGTACCTTCGTGTAAATTTGTCATAATCCTCTCTGCTTTGCTCTTGTCTACACACCGCAGTAAGGTAGAGTCATGGTTGTGCTTGTAGAGGATTCCATTACTGAGGAAGAATCTCGCAGCGAACCTTCTCAGAAACTTTTTATCGTTGACAGATGCCCCCTCGGGATACTCTTGAGTCTCGAGGTACCTCCTTACTTTGTGAAACCAAGGTTTGTCTACTACCTCCCTAGTATCAATCTCGCAGCAGTGTACTGGTTCATCCAACCTCTCAATGGTGATTCAGGGAGCTTCATTGTCCCACCTGACTTTGAACATAGTAGACATGGTAGCTAGTGCGTCCACTAACTGATTCTCCTCTCGTGGGAAATGTTCAAAGGTTACCTCCTCAAAGTGCGGGAGCAATGTCAGTACGTGCTCTTTGTATGGGATGAGATTCAGATGCTTCGTATCCCATTCGCCTTGTATCTGGCTTATCACCAAGGCTGAATCCCCGAAGACATTTAAGAACTTGATCCTGAGGTCAATAACGGCTTTGAGACCCATGATGCAGGATTCATACTCTGCCATATTATTAGTGCAGTTGAAACACAGTCGGGTAGTGAAAGGAGTATGACATCCCTCCGGAGATATGATTACAGTGCCAATGCCATTACCGAGTGCGTTCGAAGCTCCTTCAAAAACCATGGTCCATCAGGATCCCTCCTCAGGTCCTTTATCCGGTCCAGGTTCTTCGTAGTCAGTCATTAGCATAATATTCTCATCCGGGAACTCAAAATTCATGGACTGGTAGTCATCCACGGCTTGATGAGCCAAATGATCAGCCAATACACTTCCCTTAATTGCTTTCTGGGTTGTATATTGTATATCGTATTCAGTTAAGATCATCTGCCACCTCGCTATTCTTCCGGAGAGTGCGGGCTTCTCGAAGATGTATTTGATTGGGTCCATCTTTGATATAAACAAAGTAGTGTGGGTCAACATATAATGTTTTAGTCGGTCAGCAGCCCATGCCAAAGCGCAACATGTTTTCTCGAGTAGTGAGTATCTTGTCTCACAGTCGGTAAACGTTTTGCTAAGGTAGTATATTGCATGCTCTTTTCAACCAGACTCGTCATGCTGCCCCAACACACACCCCATTAAATTGTCTAGCACTGTTAAGTACAATATCAAAGGTTTTCCTTCAACCGGAGGCATCAGAATTGGTGGTTCTTGAAGGTATTCTTTGATCCTTTCGAAAGCAATCTGGCATTCGTCATTCCACTTTACCAGTTGATCTTTCTTCAGGAGTTTAAAGATTGGCTCACAAGTAGCAGTCAGATGTGAAATGAACCTGGCGATATAATTTAAGCGTCACAAGAAACCTCTAACCTCCTTCTCTGTATGGGGAGCTGGAATCTCTTGTATGGCTTTTACCTTCGCAGGGTCTACCTGAATACCTTTGTCACTGACGATGAATCCCAGAAGCTTACCAGACCTTACCCCGAAGGTGCACTTGTTCGGATTCAACCTCAGCTTGTATGTCTTCAATCTGTCAAACAGCTTTTGTAGATGATTAAAGTTCTCATCTTCGGTTTCAGACCTGGATATCATGTCATCAACATAAACGTATATCTCATGGTGAATCATATCATGGAACAAGGAAACCATGGCTCGCTGATAAGTTGCCCCAGCATTCTTCAACCCAAAAGGCATCACCTTGTAACAGAAGGTACCCCACTGTGTGACGAAGGTTGTCTTCTCCATGTCTTCAGGAGCCATCGTAATCTGGTTGTAGCCAGAGAAACCATCCATGAAGGAGAATATTTTGTGTTGTATGGTGTTGTCAACCAGAACATCAATGTGAGGAAGCGGGAAACCATCCTTAGGGCTTGCACTGTTCAGGTCTCTATAGTCCATACACATCCGTACTTTACCATCCTTCTTTGGCACCGGAACAACGTTAGCAACCAACTGCGGATAGGAGGTGACATCTAGGAACCCGACATTGAACTGCTTCATGACCTCTGCCTTGATCTTCTCTGACATTTCAGGGCGCATGCAGTGGACCTTCTGTTTAACCGGAGGATAACCTTCTTTAGTCGACAGACGATGTACCACAATATCAGTGTCTAAACAAGGCATGTCTTCATATGACCAGAAAAATATCTCAACATAGTCGTGCAACATCTGTATCAACTGCTGTTTGATATTAGCCTCTAGGTTTGCGTCGATCTTGACTTCTTTTCTGTCTATCTCCATGCACAAGTTTATCGTCTCAATTGGTTCTTCATGAGGTTGTATAGCCCTCTCTTCATGCTGTAACAGTCTAGCAAGTTCTCCGGGTACCTCACAATCGTCCTCACCTTCGTCCTCGGCTTGGTTAATCGGATTTTCAAAGTCATGACTGGAGGTAGCAGAACTGTTATCAATGGGATCCAGAGTGGATATGGATCTGTAGTTTGATATGTGAGTGTGTGTAAGAGCATATCTGTATTGATAAAGTAAAAGCAGAAAAGAAAAACAGAGAGCGCAAAGTTTGTATGCAAATAACATCCCATGTTTATTGATGATATATGAAATGACATATAATAACCTCACAGATAGAACCATTGTGCCTCGGGTAAGACACAAGGCCATAAAGTTTAAATTGTTTATTACAAACATGGAAAACAAGTAAGATAATTACTGCGGAATAAAAGAAACTGGTATAAAATATCTAGCCGTCCAATTACTCGGTCCACCATTGGTAGTCGGGTAGATCTAGCTGTCAATATCAAAGTCTTCCTCACTGTCTTCAATAGCATTGACCCCACGATTGCTGATGCGTAGGAGAGGTCCTCCATCCAGAGCGTGTCGAATAGCCCTTTGAGCTCCTGAAGTAAAGCCCAAACCAAATTTGTAAGTTTTATGAGTAACATCAGGGAGCTGTCCCTAATTGGAACACCCATCTTTTTCAACTACTGTTCTGGCGTCCTTGAGAGAAGCCATCTTTAGAGGAGGTTTGGTGCTGGTGGTAGTTTTGATTGACACCAAAATCTGGGGAACCTCTTCAAAGTTTTGACAAGGAGTCTCTATGAATTCCCCATCCATATCCACATACCTGAAGGAGTTCAGGTGGCTCACCATATACTCCTCTTCACCATGCACAGTGACAATTTTCCCCTTCACCAGATATTTCAGCATTTGGTGCAGTATGGAAGTAACAACCCCAGCTTCATGGATCCAAGGACGACCCAACAAACAAGAGTATGATGGCCTGATGTCCATCACGTAGAAGGTGGACTCAAAGGTCTGAGATCCCACTTTGACAGGGATGTCTACCTCCCCATGCACCATTCTCTTCGACCCGTCAAAATCCCTTACCACAATGTTACTGGGCTTTAGGGTCAAGCCTTCTAAATCTAGCCGATCGAGAACCTTCTTTGGCAAAACATTTAGTGAAGATCCAGTGTCTACCAGCACATGAGCCATAGTAGTGCCCCTGCATTCGATCGAGACATGCAGAGCATCATTATGCTTCCTCCCTTTCGGTGTCAAGTCGGCATCTGAAAAACCCAGCCCATTATCAGCAGTCAAGCTGGCCATACAGTCTTTGAATTAATCGGCTGAGGTTTCTTACGGCATATGCGCAGTCTTGAGGAATGCAATCAAAGCCTTTGCATAGGCCTCAGAACATAACAACAGAGATAACATTGATATCTTCGAGGGGGTCTGCCCCAGCTGCTCGACCACATTGTAGTCACTTTTTTTTTTAAGATTTCCTCTATTTCTTGCTTAGAGGATTCCACAACAAATTTTCTAGGTGCCTCCGTCCGAAAAGGCTCACCTACAACTTCTTTTCCCCGAGTCCCAGATAACTCAACGACAAGAGTAACAATTGGAGTAAGAACGGGAGTAGTCACGGAAGTACCGGTAGGAACAGTAGATGAAATAACAACAGGCTTAGTGACAGTCTTCGGGGAGATCTCGGGAGAAAAAACCTTCCACTTTTGGTGATCTTGTTGGTCCCGACAATGTTACTAACATCGGGATCAGTCTCTTCAGCCTTCAAATCTTGTTTAACGCCATGATAGTAAACATCAGTGCCATAATTCCACGGGACAACTTTATCTGAGGAGTACGATATGGGACCAAGAAAAGTGATTATTAGCGGAGCAATTCTTGGAGCAGGTGTAATCCTAACAAGTCTTTTAGAGGAGACCTTGGAAGGATTGGAAGAAATGGTTATAATGGAAACATCTTCAAACGCAACAGTTGGAATCAAAGTCTTTTTGAACAAAATTTCTCTACTGTCCATCAGGCGTTGAACACCTGCTTTCAGCAAATAGCAACCAGTGGGCAGAGATGAACACATGTGGCAACCTTCACCACAACCCGGAAATAAACTGGCCAACAACAAATTCTCCTTAACAGTCATAAGAGGAGTAGAAACTTTATCAACAGAGGTAACAAACAGGTCAATATCAATGGCATTAACTCCACGGTTGTGCTTGGGCATGGGAGCAGTTGTGAAATTGGGCTTCTCCAGAGCATCGAACTCAATCTCCTTGGCTTAAATCAGATCTTGTACTTTATTTCTCAGAGCCCAGCAGTCATTTGTATCGTGGCAAGGACTCCCAGAATGGTAGGAACACCAAGCGTTTGGATTGTACCGAGGATATGTGGTGTTAGGATTCTTGGGAGCCTCTTTCAAGGTTGCCAAGTTGGATCTTAGCAGATGGGGTAAAACTTCAGTCAATGTCATGTTAATCTGGGTAAACTGCCTTTGTGGTCTTTCTACCCTTTGCTGATTGTTGCATTATGGAGTAGCCGCATGCCTAGGTATCATCACAGCACTTACCGTTGGACGGTGTTCAGCTCTGCTCCGACCTCTTGGGCTATAGATAGCACTGACTTCCTTCTTACCTGCGAAGGGCTTCTTTACTGAACTCGAAGAGGTGTCTTTCTGTATTTTTCCACTTCGGATCCCAGCTTCTTCCCTCTCTCCTGTTAATATCAACTCGGTGAAACTAGCTGATGAGCTACCAATCAAATGATTGAAGAATGGGCCCGACAGCATCCCAAGAAACATGTCAACCAACTCCCTATCAGACAAAGAGGGTTAGAATCTCCCAGCCATATCTCTCCACTTCTGCGCATAGTCCTTAAAGCCTTCACATGCACCCATGGACATATTATGGAGTTGAGTACGAGTAGGGGCAAGGTCAGCATTGTATTGATACTGCTTGTAGAAAACAGCAGCCAAATCCTCCTAGTTACGGACATTGGTTCCCTCCAGTTGGTAGAACCATTCGAGCTGAGTCCTTGACAGACTGTCTTGAAAGAAGTGAACCCACAAGTTCCTATCAGCAGTATGAGGCTGAATCTTCCTCACATAGGAACGGAGATGAAGCTTGGGACAAGACACCCCATCATACTTTGTGAAAACCGGAGCTTTAAACTTTTATGAGATGACTACCCCAGACACCAATCCCAGCTCTTCAAAATCCAGCCCTGGTATTCTCTGAATTTCCATAGCGCTCAACTGATCCTCTAACTGCTTATATTTATCCTCAGTGGGAGGATATTGCTTATCATTGTAGTTTGTATCATTGTCAGAAACTTGAGGGCTAGGGTCCTTCTCCCTTGTCTCCCTCTCTTGATTCTCCCCTTCTTTGGACGAGGTTAGATCGACTGGTTGCTTTAACGGCCCCCTGAACCTTCTGCCCAAGTTTAGAACACCAGAGATTTTCTTCTTCTTCTTCTTCTTTTCCTTCAGGATAAGGGCCTTCAGATCCTCCTGCCCTTTTTCCAGAGTTATGAACATTTGTTGAAATTGGGCATTTTGTGCCTGAAGATCTTTGATGCTTTGTTCAGAAGACATTATTGCTGAAATAAACAACGAAGAAGATGAGAAACCTGTAATGGTACATGTTTATGCAATGTTATGGATGGTATGCGTATGCAATGATTTCAAGGACTCTTAAAGGATCAAATTTGTTTAACCAAAATAAACACACGTTAATTGTATTAATAAGTTTGGATTGTTACAAAGAATGCCCTTTAGGCTTAAAATTAAACAAAACTTAAAGCAAAAAGAAAATTAGATCTCCCAGAAGTGCATCCTCTTTGGTGCAATATAGGCGTTTAGTTTCCTTTCTTCATGAAGTAGCCTAGTGAGCTCTAGGACCTTCTTCTTGCTGGCATAAAATTGAGTTTCGAACGTATCTCGCTCCTCTTTAAGTTGAACCCAGGATTTTTGTAACTCCTCATGATCAGTGGGCATGTCAGGATGATGAACAAGAGAAGCAATGTCTCTTTCAGCAACTGGTTCCACAATCATTGGTAGGACATCAGGGTAAGGCATCATAAGACTTTAGGCGCGGGCTCGTACCCATCGGAGATAAGGCTCAAGAGGGATGGAATTATTGTGCCCCAGTGTCTTGCTATCAATTTTATGTACCATGCCCCAAGCTCTTATGAACCTCTTGCGGTAACCCTGAGCATCATTTTCATAGTTGAAGGTGATTCCTTGGATAAGCGTATCATGAGGACCATCCCTTCTTGCATAATCAAACCTCCGCAGTGCCAAACAAGGGTTATAAGTGATTCATCCCCTAATTCCTAAGAGAGGAACATTAGGGAATTCACCACAATGATCGATGATGGTAACATCTTCTGAGGATCGTGAACACCAATGAATGTCTGAATGTGTGAGGGACATCATCCTATGAGACCATTTCATACCCTGCTCATTCTTCAAGATAGACCTGGGTAGGTGAGAAATAAGCCACCTAGCCAATAGAGGAGTGCAACACAGGAGCGTCCCCCTTCTCTTTAGAGTGCGAGCATACAAAGAGTGTAGGACATCCCCAAGTAATGTAGGCACCAGATTACGAGACAGAAAAACCTTAATCGTATTCACATCTACGAGTTGTTCTGCATTAGGGAAAAGTACCATCTCGTAGATGAGGAGTACCAATACCTCTTCAAAAGCTTGTAAATCCAGGGTATCCCAAAAATAGTAAGCCTTCTCGAATAGAAATTTAATCGGGATTCCCTGGAAACTTCCCCTAGTTTCCCAATTTGTCACTACATCAGACTGTTGTAAGGACAGAGCTCGAGAAATCTCTTCAGGCTTTGGATGTTCTTCTGTACTGTTGAAAGGTAACTGATCAAGAATAGGTACCCCCAACAAACGAGAAAATTCCTCCATAGTAGGCACTAGTTGGTAATCCTGGAAGGTGAAGCAGTGGTGCAAAGGATCAAAGAACTGAAATAGCACTTTTAACAATTCTTCATCGGGTTTTGAAGTGACCAAGTTGAGAAACCGACCATGTTTTTCAGTGAAGGGAGAGCTTTCAGGGTGTTTACAGTGATTTCTGGTAAACAACCGCTAGTCCTCCAAACTATCGAATAAACTTACTGACTGTTATTCAATTTCTCTGGTAACTCGCAGGATCGACTAGATTGATCCTAGGACGTGTTGGTCATTAGGGTAACTCTCATGATCGAACTGGTATTCATGGTTGGTATTTAGAATGTTGTGTAGGTGTTTAACTTATTTTGATTTCTCTCTTAAAGATCTAAAGGTGTGATCAAATAAATGTGCGCGAAACTAAATTGCATGAATAAAGGTCAATTGTAAAGACATGTAAAAACTGCATAAAAGACAAGTAAATGACTTCGAATCATAAAAACGGTTAATGTATAAGATTCGAAATATGGAGAAAGCGTTTAATGCAAGAAAACTGTAAAATGGCTTTAAGTGAAAAGATATTCGAAGGATAAAAACTTGAAGATAAAGGCATAAAATGTATAACAGTTTCTGAAATGTAAAGTATTTGAAATGGAAAGAAAACATTTAAATGTAAGGCATCAGTGAAAAGATTTCGAATGAAAATACTTTAAATGTAAAAACTTGTAAATGGTATTGACATAGAGATAAAGGAAAGTACTAGAAATGATAAAGAGTTTTCATTAAATCATAAACATGTGGTGTTATCATACGTACATTGCTCTTGCATTCGTTTCCCTAGCCATGTGGTAATTTGAATGTTTACTGAGTTTTTTTGTACAATAGATATGACACACGAAATCCTAATGCTAAGACTTCTATTTATACTACTTCGACCATAACGGTCTTGCTATAAGATTCTGCCACATTCAGAACATGCAGAGCAATGCCTCTCTCTTGCTTCCACGCGTCTTCGAATGCTCCAGCGCATATATTTCAAATTTCGAACATCCCGCTTGCATTTGAATTTCAAATGTTTTGGCACTTCTTCGCTTCGAACGCATTTCTTAGACACAGCCTTGTTATCATTTCGAGACTTCTTTGGATATATTCTCATAACTGTCACTCGAAGCTCCAAGCTTTGATATGCCCATTCGAAGCACTGCTTCTACCATTTCGAAACATGACGTTTTGTTTCATTTCAATCGAAACGTCCGATTTACTTTGCTTCTAATAATATCATCAAAATCTTCAGCCAACAAAATGCCCCTTTAAAATATGTATTTCGATTCTTTTGAGAAATACTTATTTTAAACATATACACAAGATTTTGATGCGACCTTCGAATCATCGTAACATTTATTGCATATGACTCCAGTCACGTCAATCATAACGCTTTTCAGATTCCTTAACCGCCTTGAACCATTTCACAGTATGGTGCAGTTACAAAACAATGATTATCTTTAATCACGCCTATTACCAATGTTAACTTTACGCCACCTCTTCATCAAACCAACCCATGATTACCACGTATCACAACCTTACTCAGTGGATGCTTAAACTTCCACATTATAAAAACCCATCAACTTAATCTTTTCTTTTCTTCCCACATTCTGAATCTTTTCTCCTTCTTTTCTCACCGAAACCCTAAGCTTTCAACATTCTTCCAACAATGTCTTCTTCAACTTCATCTCAACTAAAAAAGGTTTCCAAAAAGAAAGGAAAGACCGCAGGAACCACAATGGAAAGCAAGGTTGTCACCTACCAAGGTCAATCTGTTCTTGTTCCCCAGATGATCTCAAAAGAAAAAGAAATGCTTTATGCATCCCAGGTACTAATCCCTACTACCGCTGCTGGCAAGAGGTTAGCTTTAATGGGCCCTCTTACAATTTTTGAAATTTTAAAAGACACCAGAAATTTTTTCCCAGTTTGCTATAATTTCAAACCTCTGTTTAATAAAATGGACGCCCCTAAGGCAATAGAGTCTTCTGGTTCAAACACCGTGGAAAATCCAATTGTTCCTCCTAAGGACCCTTTTGTATTAGACTATGTAAAGAGTAACTTCAAACCGTTTCGATCTTTCCCCACTTCCGACACTGCTTATCATAACTGGTTCAATAAGGTAGAAGCTAAGAAATCCCAGCAATGGGAAGAATTAGGTATCTACAACTTGATTAAGCTGTCGAAGCCAAGTTTTACTTATAGCCACCCATTGTTATTCGCGTCCCTATATTTCTGGGACAGTACTTATAATACTTTCCATCTCCCTGGTGGAATGATTACCCCTACCTTTTTTGACATAGCGGCCATTACTGGGCTATCACCAATAGGAGAAACATATATCCCTGACAACGAAGAGCATTCGAGTATTGTCGACTTCGAAGTCAAGCTAGCAAGCTTTTCAAAGTTTATCAGCCACTATCACACTGAAGGAGACAGTGTGTCGGATGTAGAACACATTGCTTTCCTTACCTTATGGCTGTCAAGGTATGTCTTTTGTAGCAGATCCCTACAAGTAGCCAGTAGGTTTATTCCTCTATCTAGAGATTTGCATGAGAATCGGAGGGTGTGCTTAAGCGAACTGCTATTAGTTGATCTTTATGAAAGCCTAAGGTCAGCTGTTTTGAGTCTAAAATCTCACACTTCCAAGAATATCCTGCTAGCTGGCCCTTTCTGGTTACTTCAGTTATGGCTAAATGCCATGTTCGAACCTTCATTATCAACTGCCAACACCATTGCTGAACAAGACCCTGAAATAACGGATAGAATCGTCGAAGGCACTAGACTGCGAAGACTAACCCCAAACGACGATAAGGATGACTTCAAAGTCCTATTCTCAAAATATATCATGATATTCTCCAAGAGGCATAAGTTCGAAGAGACCATGGCGCCTTTTTCTTCAAAGGCTCATGGACCTTCATGGTTCACCATGGCTCTCTCAGAAGCTGTCAAAAGCAAAGAGATTCAAGATGTATGGAGAGCCTTTTTGCTACCCAGACTAATCTCTTCAAGAATAACTCCTGCCAAGAATCAGATTTTCCTTTTCGCTTATCAGCCCAACTTCGTCTCGAGACAGTTTGGCTTGTGCCAACTAATTCCTGAACCCCTATTTCAAACAGAAAGTGCCATCACGTCTGGGCGAACCTTCAAGGCACGCGAAGCCAAACTATAGCAGGAACAATACCAAGGCTTCGCCCAGTTTGAACTAATAACTTTCGAACCTACACACCTTACAGCAAAGGGGTTTATGGAATGGTGGACAAAGTTCTATCAGGCTTATATGTTCGATACTCTTACTATTCAGCAGAAACTAACTGATGCATTCGATGTGCAGGTACCATGCAAGAAAGGTATGTTCACTCATGCCAAAGAGATCAAAGCTTTTCAAAATTATTTCGAAACTACTTATGATCCCACACACTTGGAATCCACTGTGCATCAAGCGGCTGAGACCCTGAAGGAAAAATTCAAAGAAAAAGTTTCTAAGTTAAAACTTCCTTCAGGGTTGTCACCTGAGGATAGGTATAGGTTGGCATTCGAAATGCATCCACCTAAATTTCCCAGATTACCTACCTCAGAACTGGCTCTGGCTTGGTTTCCTCCATATCCTTGGTGGTTCACTTGCAAAGAAATGTTCAAACATCTTCAAAAGAAACCAAAGCCATCTGAGACTGTGACATGGGCTCGACACTGGCTCCGCGCTTTCCCAGGACATCTTCGCTATGAACTTTCTGCCATGTCGATTAAATCTGATCAAGGCACAGGTGCGAATGCTTGGGAAAAACCCAAACGTTTTCATTTTCCATATCTTTAACTTTTGCCTTAATTGTTTCGATCTTCATCCATCAGGATAAAGACTGCTGCTTCAAAGTCAAAAGAAGGGAGCGCCTCTCAAGCCTCTATCGAAACCATTGACAATGTGAGTCCATCCGAACCAACAACAATTGCTGCAACAATAACAACAACACCAGTAATAACCAGTGTCCCAACTCCACAGGTAATCACTTAGCCTTGTTGTTTAGAATACACTAATGCTTCATGATTTGCATCTAACTCTTTGTTTAAATCTTTTCAGACCAACAAACTTCCGCCTACCACTCCAAAGAAGCGAAAATCAAACACTACTGAGGAAGACCCCAAGGTTGGAGGGAATTTACCAGCTGCTTCGAAGAAGAAGCAAAAGAAGGATATTTCAAAAAGTGCTGTACCAACTAGTGTCTCTGGACTCGATTCCAGGGATGCTGCTCCTTCACCTAAATCCAAAATTCCATCTTCGACCTCCAACGTAATGTTGGAACGCATAGCTAGCAACCTCTCTTCTGAGAGTCCACAGGTAAATTGAACTTTAAACCTTTGACAAAATAATTATTCATTACCTTGGTGCATGCTTTTAATATTCTTTTGCTCCTTGCAGGATATCTTAAATCCAGCTTTTACCACTTCGACCTCACCATCAAAAGCTGCTGCTCCGATCAACTCCTCTCCTCAAGGAGACTCTAGCAACCTTGTACAGAACAAAGGTTCCTCCAATATGGCGGTTCTGGCTGGGGCTTCTGAGCAGCAAGATGATCAGAGTACTTCTCCTCCTCTAAAAGAGACAAATGAAGCAACACTTCATGAATCTGCAGAGGCTTTACAAAGAACCTCTCTTCAAAAGTCTCCTCTTGAAACCCTTCAAGAGGACCCAAAGGACACTCACGCTGAAGGAGAGAAAGCTGATTCTGGTCAAAGAAACGAAGAATCTGCAGAAGAAGAGTCTGAGGAGGAGGATGCAAACGATGGTTCGACTGCTGGGACAGAGTCCAATGCAAATAGCAGCGAAAACGAAGAAATTGAAGTGGTGGATTTGGATGACGATGAAGAAGATAATGAGCACGAAACGAATGAAGGGGATGGTGACGCCACCAATAAACCCATGGAGGTCGAAATGGATGTGACTCCCCTGCGTGTGGAACTCCCTCAACCGTCTTTGTCCCGAATGACTGACGAGGAGCTTGCTCTCCTGAGACGAAATGACCCTATTGGGTACATGAAGGCGAAGCTGGCTCAAAGGGACATTCCACTTGCTAGGGTTGGCACAAGTTCGACTAGCCATCCTCTTCCCACAGATGAAAGAATTGTACTTCTTAACAGGATCAGGAGAACAATTCTTGATGTGGATATATTCAAAGTGCTCAAATAGGATAGCACTGCTTGCTACACTATGAAGGAGTTGCTTACAAAAGTCAACCTTGCTACCTGCTCCTTGCCAGTTAGTACTATCTTGTTCGATCTTCAGTCTTTGCTGGACAACGTGACTGGGTACCTTCTCCAAGATGAATTTGCTGCCAGAAAGGTTCAAGAAAAACGCACTGCAATGGATGCTGCTTATGAACAAGCTTCGAAACTCTCTCAAAAAGCTGAGGATCAAGCCATGCATCTAAAGCAAGCAAAAACTGATTATGAGGCTCGAGCTGAGTCCATCCTTCTCTGGGAAAGGCAAATTCAGGAACTTCAACAGAAGGTTAAAGAGGCTAGAGAACAACAATTAGCCTACGAAACCAATACTGCTGGTAACCAATTCGAAGAGCTTCTCAACCAGGGGCTTGCAGAAATGGAAACTGCAGAACAACTCAAGGGAGAAGTGGCAACCTTGGAGGGAGCCAGACGTTTTGCTCAACAGAGACTTGAATCTTTTCGAAGTACCTTCAACAGATTGAAGAATAATTCCTATTTCTAGATCTCAGTGTTCATTTGATTAAAATTTGGTTTTTTATATGTAATATTCGAACAACGCCATTTTGGCACCCCATATTGCCATTTTGGCATTTTATGATATTTTGATTACGCTGTTACTATTCGAATCTCCTGCAGGCGTGGCTTATATTTCTTTAAATACTTCCCATTAACCTTTAGGATACGTTTATCATCCATCAGCTCTTCGATTTCATATGCATTGTTTGAGAATACTTTTAATATTCGAAAAGGCCCTTCCCAATGAGGTGACCATTTACCTAATGTTTTATTTTTCTTGTCCATGGGCAATATGACTTTCCAGACTAAGTCATTAATAATGAATGCTTTTCTCTTCACCCTTTTGTTATATGTCATGGCCACTCTTTCTTTTTGTCTCATCAAGATTTCCAATGCATGTAATCTAACTTCGTCCAACTCAACTAATTCATTCATCATCATCTCCCAATATAATGCAGCTGGAATTTCGTTTTGTCTTTGAATTCGAACTGATTGTAGATGAATTTCTACTGGCAGCATTGCATCATGACCAAATGTGAGTTGGAAAGGCGTAGTGTTAGTAGCTTCCTTAGGAGATGTTCTACAGGCCCATAGTATTTGGTCCAAAGTTTTGTGCCAGTTCCTTGGCTTTTTACCAATATGTTTCTTGATTAACCCTATTATCACTTTATTGGCTGCTTCGACTTGACCATTTGCTTGAGCATAATATGGCGTTGATGTTAGTAATCTAAACCCCATTTCTTGGGCAAATTCTTGCATCTTTCTACCAGTAAACACAGAGCCTTGGTCTGTGGTTATGCTCTCTGGAAATCCGAACCTATAGATAATGTGTTTCTGTATAAACTCAATAATAGCCTCTTGATCAGCAACTATTAATGGTATAGCTTCGATCCACTTGGTAAAATAGTCTATTCCTACACAGATATATTTCTGTCCTTTAGACGAAGCGGGATTTATTTCTCCTATTAAATCCAATGCCCATCCTCTAAATGGCCAAGGTTTGATGATTGAATGCAACTCACTTGCAGGGGCATGTTGAATCCCTGCATGTTTTTGACATTCCTCACATCCTTTAGCAAAGTCTATACAATCTTTGAGCATGCTAGGCCAATACATGCCATATCGAAATAACAGCCATTTCATTTTATGACCTGCTTGATGTGCCCCACATGCCCCATTATGGACTTCTGACAATGCTAAGTATGCCTCACTTTCTCCTAGGCACTTCAATAATACGCCCTCTTGGGTCTTTTTGAACAATTCGTTCCCCATGAGGACATATGATAATGCTCTGTATTTTGTCTTCCTATCAACATTCAGAGTTGGGTTTGTTAAATAACTCACCAGCGGACTTCGCTAATCTGCATCTGATAAAGTGTTTATGGCTAATATTTCGAATCCCTGTTTCTCAGCATATCCCAATTTCATACTTTCTAGATCTGATGGTGTGAACCTAGTAGCCATAACTCTACCCCTTAATTCGACTAAATCCTCAAAGTTCCTGGTAGAAACTTTATAACCCAAAGCCAACTGTGCTAAGTCATTTGCTTCTTGGTTCTCTATTCTTGGTATATGTTGAATATCCATGTATTCAAATTTCCTAAGTAGCCTGTTGACTATGACGAAGTATATCATCAAGTTTTCCTTTATGCATTTATACTCCTTTGTTATTTGCTTGACCACTAATTCTGAGTCTCCTTTAATTTCGACTCTAGTTGCCCCCAATTCCAACAAAGCTTCAAGTCCAACAATGAGCGCTTCATACTCAGCTTTGTTGTTCGAGCAACGAGGACCATCTAATTTATACTTGAATTTTGTTGGAATTCCTTCAGGATAAATTAGAAGGACTCCAACACCACTTCCATTCCTGTGGGTTGAACCATCAAAGTATAATTTCCATGGTTGCATTTCGACGTAACTCATGACAGTCTGCTCAACCAATGAATGGTCCACAATGAAATCAGAAATCACTTGGCCTTTCACAGCTTTTAAAGGCATGAAAGTCAAAGAATATTCTGTTAAGGCTAAAGCCCATTTACCAACTCTGCTATGCATTATTGGTTTTGAAATCATGTGTTTAATGACATCGAAATGAGATGAAACATAAACATCAACAGGCTTTATATAATACTTGAGTTTCATACAAGAGAAATACAAACAGAGACATAGCTTTTCTAAATTGCTATATCTGGTCTCTGCATCATTCAATACTCTACTTAAATAGTATATGTCTCTTTCGATACCATTGCTATCTTCTTGTGCTAACATACTACCCATACTAACTTCAGAGACAGATATGTACAATCTCATGGGCTTCCCCCATGAAGGTGGAGACAAGATAGGAGGCTGAGAGAGGTATCTTTTTATCCTATCAAATGCCTCCTGATGGGCTTCGTTCCATTCGAAGGCTTGGCCTTGCTTTAGACGAAGCAACGGAGAGAAAGCTTGGGTCCTTCCACTCAGATTCGAAATGAACCTTCTGAGGAAGTTAATCTTCCCTAGCAGAGATTGCAGCTCCCTTTTTGACGTAGGTGCTTTCGTCTCCATTATGGCTTTGGTTTTATTCTGGTTAATCTCAATCTCTTTCTTGTGAACCACAAAACCAAGTAAATCTCCAGCCTGCACAAAAAATGCACATTTAAGGGGATTCATCTTTAAGCCATGTTTTCTCATTCGTTCGAATGATTGGCTCAGATGATGCAAATGTGTTTCTGCAAATATAGATTTTATGACTATATCATCAATATACACCTGCATAAAGGTTTCAATGAAATCATGAAAAATCGAATTCATTTCCCTTTGATAAGTTGCCCCAGCGTTCTTTAAACCAAAAGGCATCACCACCCATTCGTAGGTGCCTAAGGCTCCTGGGCAACAAAATGTTGTCTTGGCAACATCTTCTTCAGCAATAAAAATCTGATTATACCCAGAATATCCATCTAACATACTCAAGTATTCGAACCCTGCAACAGAGTCTACTAGCATTTCTGCCACAGGCATGGAGTACTCATCCTTAGGGGTTGCAGTGTTTAAATCCCTAAAATCTATGCAAATTCTTAAAGAACCATTTTTCTTAATAACAGGTACTATATTTGCTAACCATTCGATGTACCTTGTGGTTCTGATGAATCTGCAACGCAGCAACCTTTCGATCTCAGCTTTAATCTTTGTGAGAACCGCTGGTGCGAATCTTCTGGGAGTTTGTTTGATGGGCTTCTTGTCATCTTTGATTGGCAGTCTGTGTTCGACTAACTCCCTCTTTAGACCAGGCATTTCGTCATAATCCCATGCGAAGCAATCTTTATTTTTCTTGAGGACTTCGATCACTTCCTGCTTGAGGCCTGGGCTAAGTTTTGCACTTATGTAGGTTATTCTTTTCGTGTTTTCATCCCCTAAGTTGACTTCTTCGAGTGGATCATGCGCCAACATTTTGGCACCTGAGTCTATGGGGTCCCTTTCGAAGCCTAAGGGTTCTTTATCATAGATGGCGTCCAGCCTTTAATCTATCTCAAGTTCTTTAAAGGGTGAGCATTTCGAGCCATCCCCACTTATTTTGTTCATCTTCACAGCTAATTTATTTATTTCAGCCTCTAAGGCCGCCTTTGATTCGTTCTCAGCCATATAGGCCGAAATCCTTTCAAAAAAGGAGTACTCAGTCATGGATAAGGTTGTCGAAGTACCAGCCTGCTGGCCGTCTTTGTATAGTACTTTCGACTCCCTCGTCTTCACTGATTATTCTTCTATCCCAGTATAGGCCATCATGGCGAAGGGTCATATAGTAGTGGGTGTTTCTGGTTTCGTTGATTTCATCATTTGGAACACACGGAGCAATCTTTGCCAGATGTTTGTCATAATTCCTCTTGTCAACTAAATTGACTGTTGACATGAAGTAACTCTGGTCTGCTTCAATGTTTTCCATGATCCCATCTTCTCTCCATAGAACCAAACGCTGATGCATTGACGAAGGAACTGCCCCTACGCCATGGATCCACTCCCTTCCCAGCAATAAGTTGTAGTTGGCCTTGGCTTCGATCACCATGAACATGGTGGGCCTACAGCTTGAGCCTATTGTCAAGTCCAACTGAACCACACCCAGTGTTTTGCCCACTTTCCCTTCATAATTGGATAGAACCATATTGTGGGGCTTGATGTCTCCTTCGCGTATTTCTAATCTTTTCAGCATGAAGTGGGGTATCAAATTGACTGCAGCACCCCCATCCACTAGAACCTTATTCACGCCATGGGCACCAACTTTTGCCCGAATAAATAGTGGCTTAAGATGGTTCTTCATAGCTGGTTCTGGATGTTCGAAGAACGCATTTTGCTCCTCGACAGCCCCATTGTCCATCACATAGTAACACACAGGCCTATGCTTCATCAAGTCTATGGTATCTTCTTCCTCATATTCATCAATTTCAGTTTCCTGTCCAAATTCACAGGGAAGCACAGATACCACGTTGCAGTTTAGGTTGAACGAAGACTCCCCCTTTGATTCAAAGTTATCCGTTATCATATCTTCGTCCTCTTCTGGGCCTGGAGTGTATTCCTTTGGTTCATCTAGTTGTACTTCAGAGAAAAGCCTCCTATTAACTGGGGGTTTGTCTTCAGTTTGATTTTTTGGTGTGGGTTTGTTGGTGCTAGATTCACCTTGGTTCTTTGTTGAAGTTGCCCCTTTATTTGCCACAGCTTCCCTCTCAGCCTTTCGAATCCTCTGTTGCCTTCGCCACTGGGATCTTGACATGGGGTTCCTTCCTTTGTAGTTCTCTAATCTTACCTCTTCCCTCTTTGCTATGTTGAATTGCCTTCTGTATGTCATAGCATGGCGTGCGTTTCGTTCGGTGTTTCTCCATCTGTCTTTACCTTTGTCATTTCTGACTTGCAACCATCTGTCGATTGGCACTTCAGCAGGGAGTTTGAATGTCACTCTTCGAGCACCCTTGGGATGAGGACTATCAGGCCTTCTTTGTTTGTATTTGCTATCGAAACATGGGCCCATCTGAACAGTTTCTTGATGGTTCCAGCAAGGGGCGAATGGAATTGTTTCGAAGGCTCTGGCCATGCTTTGATCATACACAGCAGAACACCTTGGGCATATCAAGCACTTGGTTGCCCCTTTGTAGCAGCGAAACACAAATTCCATCAAACTTTCTCCAGCCTTAGGATAACACCTGAATAGCTGGTTATCCTGGCGCCAATTGTTGCCAGTTCGAGCCCTCTGTACCCTCTCGAAGTTCGCAGCGATTCTCTGATTGCAGAGGATGCTGCACCTAGGGCACAGTATCATTCTTGTATCTCCCTTGTGGCACGTCATGAGGTAATCCTTGAGACTAGCATCTCCAGCATGATTATCCTCCATTTTATACTTCTCTTTTTCTAAGTATCTTTCTACCTCCTCCATCTCAGAGCGAGGTCTCTCCATCTCCACCATATTTACCTCAACATCCTCCCCCTTAGCTTCATCATCTCCCCATCCTGTGGGTTTTATATCTTCAATGTGGACTTTTGCACTCTCTGGGGCAGAATATTTGACCAAATAGTCAAATTTTCCACTGGGTTCCCCTAAAGTGTCCCATATTTCTTTCTGAGGGGAAGTTGGCTTCGTGATTTGGACTTTCTCCAATTCCAGCCTCAGGCCTTCAGTGACCTGTGTCAACTCTTGGTTTTGATTTTCCTGGCCTTCAGTAGCATGGATCTCTTTTGCAACATCTAAAGGTGCTGCTTCAATCGAAGTCTCTGGTTGCTTCTGGACGTCTTCAGTGACCTCCTTATCGACTTTGACTATCACCCAGCTTTCGTTTTCAGTATCTTTCTCTCCTATTGGGGCATCACTTTGGTCAGCTTCCACCATGTTAATCTCTCCAATGCGTGCAGGCTCAGAGTAATTGGTATCTGCGACGTCCAAGGGACCTTCGTCCACTTTCATTTTTGCTTTATCAGCAAACTTCAGTCTGCCATCTTTAATTGCATTCTGAATTAGGTCCCTGAAAAGAAAACATTGTGAGGTTTTGTGGCCTAGGAAACTATGATATTTGCAAAATCCTCTCTTCTTTCTTTGATCTAAAGGAGGTATTTTGACATTTTATGGCACAATGAGTTGGCCATCTTTGACAAGTAAATCAAAAATCTCATCACATTTAGTGACATCGAAGGTATACACCTTCTTTGGGAATTTGTCACTTTTCTCATTTTCAACAATCTCTTTCCCTTTTGTGGGAACTAATAATTTGCAGGAGTAAGGTGGTGCCTGTTTTAATTCAGCGAGGTCGATTTCGACCTCTTCGAATTCGAATTCAGGGTAATCTTCTGCTTCCTCAGTTCCAACATAGGAGATCCTTTCCTTCTTGTTATTTTTAAAGACTCTGGCCTTTTCGGCCTTTAGCCTTTCGACCTGTCGAACCCTGTCGGCTAACTGAGCCATGTCCCTCAAATATTGAGTGTCTAGTTTCTTTCGAATAGAGTAATCCAAGCCACCAGCGGCCATTTCGACTAACTCATGTTCAGGCACCACTGTGTAACATCTGGATTTCAAAAGCCTAAATCTATTCAGATAATCATCTATGGGTTCAGTGAACTTTCTCTTGACACTGGCTAATTCCTTCAAGCTTATTTTTGACTGTCCCATGTAAAACTGTTCATGGAATAATCTCTCCAAAAGAGCCCAAGTATCAATGGACCCAGGAGGCAAAGTAGTGAACCATGTGAAGGCGTTTTTAGTCAGGGAGCTTGGGAAATATTTGATCCTGAGGTCTTCATTATTGGCTATATCTCCCGCTTCGGTTAGATATCTGGCTATATGTTCGACTGTTGACTCATTGGTATCCCCAGCGAACTTTGTAAACTTAGGGACTTTATATCCCCTTGGTAAATCAGTATGCATTATGTAATCTAATATAGGAGAAGCATAATTTGGCCTTCTAATTCCTGTGTTGAGGCCATTCTGGGCCATGACTCTCTCTATCATGGTGGTTAAATTGTTTTCTGCCAAGATGTTATCGTTTCGAATTCTATGAACGACTGCATCAGCATCTTGATTTCGACCCACCATGACAACCCCCCTAGGTTGTTCTTCTCGAAACTCTGGGACTTCCATCCTTTCGACCCTTACCTCTGGTTCCATAATTTCTCTTTGTGGGCCTGGGATCATTGGGGCTTCTAGCCTTTGTGCCCTTGCCCCCAAGTTAACTTCTTCTCTAGGTGGTCTATAGGTTGGGTCGTTAGCAACTTGTTCCATAATAGGTATGTTTTCTCGAACTCCCTCCTGATTCTGCCTACGCCTCTCTGGGGGAGCAAAGAAATCTGCTATTCGACTCATGTTATCTGCGTTTTCCCTGTTTGTCACGGTCACATTTTGTACTATTGGGGCAAATATTTCCTGCATAGTTTGTGCTAACACCCCTATCATATTATGGTTATTGTCATCCATCAATTGCCTAAAAGCCAACTGGTTTTCTGTGGTTAAAATAGGCATTGCGCTATAACCCACTAACCCTTGGTTATTTGTCATAAACTGATTCGCCCCAGACCCAGACCCTAATTGTGGTGATGAATTCGATGTGGAACTGTGTAAGCCTGCCATAAAAGATGTTGGCATTCCATAAGAGGAGTTTCTGGTTCTATTACCATCGAAACCGGGTGGTCTAGTTAGTGGGGTGGCGAAATGGGTTTGTGTCCCTGATGGTGGAACGAATCCCCTAGGATAACCAATGGTTCCAGTATTTCCTAAGATCGAACTATTAGTTGATATGCCACTTACTCCATTAGTGGCTATATTACTGGTAGAAGATGCAACAGACTGTGCATTCGAAGGGATCACATTAGACGTTCCCATCGAAGCGGACACATTAGTGCCTGTTGTATGTGGGGAATTTTGCTCCCCTTGTTGATTGTCAGAATTAGACATCTTGTTCAAACGTTTTCTTCTGGATAAGGGTTGTTTGCTGTTGTTTATTTTACCACTTCTCAGGTTCATAAAACAACAAACTTATCACTCAGAGGGTCTTTTTATAATGGTTACGTCTCAACAATCTTTATTTCTGTTCTAAATTCCGTAATGTCCAACGATTGGTCCCATCAGGTGTGCCAATTTGTTTACAGTGATTTCTGGTAAACAACCGCTAGTCCTCCAAACTATCGAATAAACTTACTGACTGTTATTCAATTTCTCTGGTAACTCGCAGGATCGACTAGATTGATCCTAGGACGTGTTGGTCATTAGGGTAACTCTCATGATCGAACTGGTATTCATGGTTGGTATTTAGAATGTTGTGTAGGTGTTTAACTTATTTTGATTTCTCTCTTAAAGATCTAAAGGTGTGATCAAATAAATGTGCGCGAAACTAAATTGCATGAATAAAGGTCAATTGTAAAGACATGTAAAAACTGCATAAAAGACAAGTAAATGACTTCGAATCATAAAAATGGTTAATGTACAAGATTCGAAATATGAAGAAAGCGTTTAATGCAAGAAAACTGTAAAATGGCTTTAAGTGAAAAAGGTATTCGAAGGATAAAAACTTGAAGATAAAGGCATAAAATGTATAACAGTTTCTGAAATGTAAAGTATTTGAAATGGAAAGAAAACATTTAAATGTAAGGCATCAGTGAAAAGATTTCGAATAAAAATACTTTAAATGTAAAAACTTGTAAATGGTATTGACATAGAGATAAAGGAAAGTACTGGAAATGATAAAGAGTTTTCATTAAATCATAAACATGTGGTGTTATCATACGTACATTGCTCTTGCATTCGTTTCCCTAGCCATGTGGTAATTTGAATGTTTACTGAGTTTTTTTGTACAATAGATATGACACACGAAATCCTAATGCTAAGACTTCTATTTATACTACTTCGACCATAAAGGTCTTGCTATAAGATTCTGCCACGTTCAGAACATGCAGAGCAATGCCTCTCTCTTGCTTCCACGCGTCTTCGAATGCTTCAGCGCATATATTTCAAATTTCGAACATCCCGCTTGCATTTGAATTTCAAATGTTTTGGCACTTCTTCGCTTCGAACGCATTTCTTAGACACAACCTTGTTATCATTTCGAGACTTCTTTGGATATATTCTCATAACTGTCACTCGAAGATCTAAGCTTTGATATGCCCATTCGAAGCACTGCTTCTACCATTTCGAAACATGACGTTTTGTTTCATTTCAATCGAAACGTCCAATTTACTTTGCTTCTAATAATATCATCAAAATCTTCATCCAACACAGGGATCCTTAATGCCAAATCCTTTAGTTGGAGAGGCACTTTCACAAGGTTAATCTGGATAGTGTTCCTGCAGGCGGGTTCCATGTCCTACAAAACAAAGCAAAGACGAGCCCTAGAAAATCCTCAAAATGGTTAGTATGATATGCCGTCCTTATGATGTCAT
Organism: Vicia faba; assembly: GCA_948472305.1. Taxonomy (NCBI): domain Eukaryota; kingdom Viridiplantae; phylum Streptophyta; class Magnoliopsida; order Fabales; family Fabaceae; genus Vicia; species Vicia faba. The sequence continues at coordinate 970,951,173 of OX451741.1, read as the reverse complement.
GATTATGCTAGAAATAACATGTATAGCAAGCAACAAACGAGTCACACCAAGTCCTTAGGTTTAAATCCTGCATGAGTTTTAAGGTCATACCCTCTTGAAGCTGGATTGGTTCAACCTGTCCTATAAATAGTAACTGGGTTCTAAAGGATCTCAATATCACCGATCTTTCCCCCAAGATTTGTTCATTAGGCGATTAACTTGCAACCAAACAAAACTCAAGAGTCAAACCTCAATGAGTGTAGCATCGAGTATCTGTCGACCTTGGGAATACACCAAATCTGGCCATCTCGCTACGTCCTACTGGCCAAGTTGTGCAATTAAAGGTTATAAGGTCAGTTGATGCTTTATGACACCATGCGGCGGCTCCATATTCTCCTTGATTGACTCAAGGGTTATCAATACCAACCAAAGTGTCACATCAATGTAGCTACTGCTTCAACCGTGTCGGTATTCCCCGCACAGTTCCCTCACAGTTTATTGCTACTTACCTAAAAGGTGTCCCCAGATCCGGGTGTAGGATCTACATAACCCTAACAAAACCCTTGAATATAAAGCAGGCAAAGAAAAACAAGAAAGAAATTTTAGAAGTGATCTAGATCCTAAGGTATACCCCAATTATTAATTCCCCAGTAGGGTCGACAGTTCTATGATACGGTGGTAGAATCAACTGTTATACTGGTTTTGCATTTTGTATTTGCAAATGTCGCGGTAAGCAAGAGTCGCCGCCGACTTTTATTTCATCCAACAAAGGAAAGGAAAAAGAACATAAAAAACCTTTTTTCGAGAGTTTCTGAGTACATGGGGTAGATTATAGAAAGGGAAGGTATTAGCACCCTTTCTATATGTGGTTTTCCACAGGCTCTTAGGTACTTGCTCATTTTTGAAATTGCGTGTGTGTGTTTTGAAAAAAGTTTTGTTTAACTTCGTGATAACTCTTATATTTGTCCTCAAGAGTGTGACGAAGTGGTTTTTGAAAACTGTTTTGAAAGTGTTTGTGTAAAAGATTTTATTTGAGCAAGTACTTAAGATTTTCTACCTACTCGAAAAAAGATTGTTCGTTCTCGTTTCCTTTAGACAATGCTATCCTACTATTAAGGAGTAGGTAGCCCTATCGTTGAATTTTTAAAGGATATTCGAAGGAACAAAATGGTCACTGAAGGCAACAAGTAAGGATACCTTAGCATTTCGAAGGGATTTTCGTCATAAGATCATTTCTCGTAAGCAACTCGAGGGACAGTAAGGGACTATGATCTTTTATGATGACTTTTATACTGAGGGATTTTGCTAAGATATCCCTACGTTTGAGGGACATGACCATTATTTCCGAGGCAACCAAGTGAGACAAACCCTAGGAGTGAGCATGTGCAAGTGTGTTTTTTCCAGTTAATTATCTTTGCACAATTAGGGTTATCTATCTTTTAAACGTTGATTTATCTTTCGCATACAATCCTATTATCCATACATCTAGCAGTTTAACAGTTGTGGAATTTAAAGAGTGCGAGAAATTAGAATCCTAACTATTACAAGGCTTTTGGGCAGATACACAAATATTTAACTGAAAGATAAAGATGCGAAAGTTAAAATCCTAATTAATCTATTACAAACTTGAAACAATTACAATAATTTTGAATTAAAAGAAAGTAAAGGCGCGCGCGGCGAATTAAATACGAGAATAAATTAGAAGCCTAAAAAAATCTAATTTAATTAAAAAATATTTTTATGTATTTTTTATTGAGAATATTGTAAATTAAACCTAATTCTATAATTAATTTTAAATAAAAAAATCAATCAAGTTAATCTAATTAAACTATTTTATTTTTAATAAAACTAATTTAAATAAAAAACTAATTCTATATTTTTTGTGATTTTTTTGATTTAATAAAAAAATGATTTTTGTCGTTTTGTTTTTGTAAGAAAATAATTAATTAAATAAAGAAACAAAAGAAAATAAAAAAGAGAAAGAAATTGGGTCTGGTGCTGTTAATAAACAGGGGGTATGAATTGAAATTTTCAAGCCCAGATTTGTGCAAGCCCAATGCCTTCTTGATCCCATGTTGCCACGCCTGGGATGTCTATCCTGGGGAAGCGTTCCAGGAACGTCAGATTTGGATCCATTATGATCCAATGGTTGGATTTGGAGATGTATGGTTGACCTCTGAGCATGAGACGCACTAAATCCTGCATAGAATATTAAGAAAATAACAAAATGTACACGCCTGGGATCGAACCCAGGTCTTTGGTTTCACACATCCATGTCCTTGCCATCTGCACTGATTGCTCATTCGTATATATAAATAAAACAAAATTATATAATATGAAAATAACGCTAATGCTGAGTTGTCAAGCACGCTCCAGCAAGTGGGACCCTTGTAATTCAAACGAACCAATCAAATGCATAGAGAGAGAGAGAGAGGATCAGTTAAGGCTAGCCAATGAAATATTACCTTTTTGCCACGCAATGAGTCAACCAGTCTTACCCTCATCGGCGCCAGAGGCCGGTTGTCTTCTCCAGTGATGTTCAAATTCAAACCTGCAAAATACGCGAAATAAAAATGCAAAAGGTATCCTATCCCCCTATTTTGAGGGTTGCGATCACGATGGTTGTGGCAGTTTAGTCTAAAAGTCCATGTATAGGGAGATACAATGCTTGCCTGAAATCTAGCCCTAACAATGGTAAACTGAGGATCCTGCGTGCATGCTTGACACTAATGATTCAAAATAACTTTGGACCTCATTATGAACATGTATCTGTGTAAAAAATCAATTGATATCGCATGAATCAAAAGTTTGAGTTTTGAGAACCTTACCAAACTGTGGTTTGTGAGAGGATAAGTTTTAGGATCGTTTGGCCTTCAGTACAGATGTGGTTAGACTGCTGAGATCAACAGGAGACTAATGGAGTGCTTGGAACGCTTTGATAATGGGCAGAGAAAGAAGTATCGTATTGCACTGCCTCGAACCAATTTTGCACTTTTTGACTATGGTTTTTTGTAATAGTTGTGCCTCCTCCTTTGGTCTGACTTTGTTATGCATATATATATATATATATATATATATATATATATATATATATATATATATATATATATATATATATATATATATATATATATATATATATATATATATATATATATATATATATATATATATATATATATATATATATATATATATATATATATATATATAGGCCATATTAGGTCAACAAAATTGGAAGAATATCCATCCTTTCATTGAGAAAATATTTTCCTTTAATAATATGATTTTTTTTTTGTATATTTGGACCAAATAAAATCTTGCTATTTCTCCATGATATTTCCCTTGATATGCCAGCAATATATATCCTTTATTTGATGAGAAAAGATTCCAAATCCAAATCTTTTATTATTTCTACTATTTATTTATTTAATTTTGCATTTTAATGGATAAAATGTCAAAATAAATAATATAAATAATATAACAATGCATGGATTAGCTTGGAGGTCGTGGACCAGGATATGAGTGTGTTGCAAGCACAAAAAGTTAAGCCTATTTGAGAAAAAAATGTAGTTTTGAGCATTGTTGACTTTGGGCAAATTTCCAAAAATGGCCAACTTTGACAATACACATCTCTCTCAATTTTGACCCTAAGAGGGTGTTCTTGGACCTTTTAGAAAGCTTAGGATGTCCTCTAAACAAACCTTTTTGTTTCACCTCAATTGGATCTTCCATGTTCATGTAAGAAGCTTTGACCCAAAAGGTGTTTTTGTTGACTTTTTGAAATGACCTATAATGTCCGAATTCATATCTTTTCATGAGTGCATTTTTTGAACTTGAGGGCTGAAGAAGAGTTATAGGGAATTTCATCCTCTTCAAAATTAGCCTTGGATTGGAAATTTCTGATAAAGTATGAGAAATTTATGCCTGGTCAAAGTTTGGTTGACTTTTCCTGTAGAAACCCTAATTTAGCAGCTTTTGAGTTTTGATGAATTAGGAGCATTCCTTGAGGAATCATGATCAACCCTTGATTAAATGATTAACATCACTTCAAAATGTTGATGTTAACCAAAAATCTTGAAGTTTAACTGTATGTGGGTCACAGTTGACTTTTGACCTAACATAGTTGATTTTCAGGCATTTGAGCAGTTAACTGAGCAAACTTCTTGTGCAAGGCATGAGACTTGACATGGATGTTCTTGAGAACATATTAGGACCATGTAAAAGATTTGAGACCTTTGAAGTTCACCCATATTGATGAAAAAGGAAACCCTAGTTTGAGGCTCATTGTCTTAGGAGAGTATTTGCCTGATCAATCCTTGGGCAAGTTGAAGATTTCAATGAACATATGTTGAGTAAAATGAGAGGGAAAATTTTGGGGTACAACACCCTGGTTTGAGAATGTGAATTTATTTTGCACGAGAAGATTTTACCTCCTCAGCAGGAATATATTGGCATTTCCCCAGGAAGTCATATTTCTTTTCCTAGCAGCATTATTACAACTCCTTCTCATAACAACATATGGCATGTCTATTTATTTGAGCAACTTGTACTTCCCCAGTAAGTATGTTAGCTCCCAAAGAAGATTCATTATTTGGTACTCCAATGAATGGTAGTCTCGTTATTATGGGAGATAGTTCGTTGTTGATCTTTGTTACTCCGATGAATGGTAGTCTCGTCATTATGGGAGATAATTTGTTGTTGAGATTTGTTACTCCAATGGATGGTAGTCTCGTAATTATGGGAGATAGTTCGTTGTTGAGATTTTTTACTCCAATGTATGGTAGTCTCGTCATTATGGGAGATAGTTTGTTGTTGATATTTGTTACTCCAATGGATGGTAGTCTCGTCATTATGGGAGATAGTTAGTTGTTGAGATTTGTTTACTTCGATGAATGGTAGTCTCGTCATTATGGGAGATAGTTTATTGTTGAGATTTGTTTACTCCAATGGGTGGTAGTCTCGTCATTATGGGAGATAGTTTGTTGTTGAGATTTGTTTACTCCTATGAATGGTAGTCTCGTCATTATGGGAGATAGTTTGTTGTTGAGATTTGTTACTCCAATGGATGGTAGTCTCTTCATTATGGGAGATAGTTCATTGTTGATATTTTTTTACTCCGATGAATGGTAGTCTCGTCATTATGGGAGATACTTCGTTGTTGAGATTTGTTACTCCAATGGATGGCAGTCTCATCATTATGGGAGATGGTTCGTTGTTGAGATTTGTTTACTCCTATGAATGGTAGTATCGTCATTATAGGAGATAGTTTGTTGTTGAGATTGGTTTACTCTGATGAATGATAGTCTCGTCAAAATATAGTACGGCTACACCCCAAACACGGCGGTCATTCTACTACTCATTCAGACTTCAGCAATCCAATACAGACTAGATACGCTCCAAACACGGATGCCATTCTGGCCCTTACACCAGAAGTTTGATTCTCCCCAGTGCAGTCGCCACGGAAGTTATTCTGTCACTTATTCAAATCCCAGTTACAGTTTCAGATACACTCCAGACACGGATGTCATTCTGCTACTCACACAGATATCAACTACAGATACAATCCAGATACGCTCCTGACACGGTTGCCATTCTGTCACTCATTCGGAATTTATCCCCAGCACCCGGTTGCTCCATATACAGATGTTTCTCGGTTACCCATTCACAATACAGATACACTCCAGACACGGCAGTCATTCTGATATTCATTCAAAGTTCAAAAACAGTTACAGCTCGGACATACTCCAGACACGGACATTATTCCTTTGCTCATATAAAACCAAGTCTCCAGATACAACTCAGATATGTTCCAAATACGGATACCATTCTGATGTTCATTCTACTGATCTTCAACAAACAAATCTTAGAAGGTATCTTTAAGCCCATCTCCAGCAAGATTCTACTATCTCCAAATGGCATCTTTAAGCCCATTCACTCAGATATATTTTTGACGAGTGCAAATTTATGGGCACTCTAGTGTCCAATCCTCTTTTACCTTCGAGTCACGAAAGACAAAACTTGCCAATCTAACTCTTCAGGTTCAAGAAGATTGAACAGGGGCAACTGTTGTACCCCAAAATTTTCCCTCTCATTTTCATCAACATTTCTCATCACAAGGCTCTTGGAACTCAAGACTAAGCTAGGGTTTGCTCTGCTCAGGACACCTCCTTGCACTGTTGACCTAAATTAGGGTTTGAGTTTGCACAAGGATTTTTGGATCTTCAATTCCCAAATTGACTTTCATACTTCATGTTGGATTCATAAGTTTACCCATACCAAGTTTCAAGCCTTGAATCAAATTTTTGCCCAGTCAATTAGACAGTTGACCTAGAAATCAGTTGTATTGGGGGAAAAGTCAACTGTGGCCAATTTACAGTCAAACCTCATGCATTTTGACCCACATCAACATTATGAACTCATATGAACCATTTGATCAAATTTGGACCACAAATCCACAAGAAATTTGATCAGATCACCAAAAAGGCAAAATGGTCATTTTTAGGGTTTTTTCTGTACAAAGGCAATTTTTGACTGTTTGACCTAGCCAAGGGCAAATTAAGCTCAACCATGGACTTAAGGACTCAATGAAATTATCTTGACCTATTCAACAAGTTCAAAAGATCTCAAATGCATAGGATTGACAGATGAATTTTTCAGTCAACTCATCAAAATTTGACTGTACACTGAAAAGTCAAACTTTGACTTTTTGGTCAAAATCAAGTGTCAAGGGTCATTTTTCATCAAGATATGTCAAATTATGAAACTTTTTCATCAAGAAACCCAAAATTGCAAATTAGGGTTTGAAATTGAAAAAATTTCATAACTTAGAATTTTCTAAGTTATGAAATTTTCTTAATTTTTCCTAACTTTGTCCCACATTTTCACCATGATGCAAATGGATTCAAACAAAACTTACAACAAGAAAGTTGTATTCCTCCACAAATTCTATAACTTTTATTCACGAAGTTTTCTCAAAAGAAGCTTGGATCTCCAGTTATGATTTTTGGAACAAGGGTCCCTAAAACTTTTAACTTAGAGAAATTTTGCCCTAGTTTAGGCAGGATTTTGACCCATCTTCTTGGCCATTTTGCACATAGTTCCACTTGGAGTCTCAAGTTTCACTTCAAATATGGATTATAGTACATGTTGCAAGCTTTCCAAATTGTCCAATAACTCCTCAAACACATTTGTGGTTAGGGAGAATCGAATGCTTGAAGTTAGAAAAAACTCACTTTGTAACCATGGCCAATACATGTTCATACAAGTTGCAAAATCTGACCAAACTAGCTTTGTACTTGTTTACAGGTCTCTAAACCAATTCACACTCAAAAATTAATTGCAAATACATTGGACATTGGTGTTATTCTGATCATTAGAGCTTGGTACAATGAATAAATCCATTTTGGGAATAAAGGTAGCACTTCGATTTACATAAAGCATGCTTTATGTCAAGTTTCATTTCTTGAGCCATACACCAAGCCCTTTGCTGCAAACAAGTCTCCCTAATGTCAAGCAAAGTTTAACAACTTTTTGCAGCTAGGTTACAAGCCAGTACAACCATAGCATTGTCAACTCTCACTTTTTACTTCAAAACCAAGTAATTGTGCCAAAAGGACAGAGCTTACACATCTGATATATTCAACTCAAGCCAAGATTCCAAACAAGTTTTGCACATCCCTTGGAGCCAGAAACACGAACCATTCATCCCTCAAACACTCTTGAACACCAAAACACCAAAAACTTGCAAAATAGGGCAGTTGCTGCAACTTGAGTGCCATAGCTCATTTTGCTCGTGCGTTTTGCTCCTTTCCACTTCAAACACCTTCCATTCAACTCACTCAAGCTATCCCAAACCTCCATTGCCAACTGTAACTCCATTTACAGTGTTCACCATTTCTGTTTTGAAGCTTTGCAGGTTGAGTTCTATAGAGAGATTCAGACCATTTCAAAACAAACTAAGCATTGGGAAAGGTTCAAGGAACATCAAGTAAGCTCAAAAGAACCTCAGGCCTCACTGAAAGTTGCTGCATTGTTTAACTTGAATCCAACTGAAACAGGTATTTCTCAAACTTTTATCTCTCTATTTAGGAACATTTAGCCTTAGGTTTGTGAATGAAAGATGTAGTACTCATTGCCATGAAACCATACATATGCTCAGTTTCCATTTATATTAAACGTGCTAAGAGAATTTCATCCATGAACATACTGAAAAAACTAGGTCAGATTTTGGGGCCAGAGAAATTCTCTCTGGTCTTTGAGAGTTAGATTAAGTTTTTTATATGGTTAGAATCGTGGTTTGATGCTCTACAAGTTTCATGTTTTGAGTTTTGGCAAAAGATCACAAATATAGGAGTTAGCAGTTTGTACAACAGGCGCGCGTTTTTCAAATGTTTTGGAGGTTGAAGATGAAGTCTGGGCTGGGCCTGACCTTCTTGCTGTCTGAACCCCCCTTTTGCTAAATGCACTCCCTGGCCCATTTTCTTTATATTTTGTTATTTTTGTATTTTAATTTCATTTCTGACTTTATTATTTTATTTCCAAACATAAAAAATGCCTAAAAAATATTTTCATAGTTTTTTACATTTATTTGGTATTTATTTTAATTTTTTCTAATATAGAAAACATTTTAATACCTTTTTATTATTTGTTTAAATCTAAAAACAATGTAAATAATACTTTTACTTTTATTTCTTATTTTTATTCATACTAAAAATATTTTCTTGAATATATTTTATTTTTGTAAATATTTTATTTTATTTTATACATACTTAATATATTTAATATATACATATATACATATATACTTTTATTTTATTAAATAATTAGAACAAAAAATATAAAAATATTACCTCTTTTATTTTTTATACTAAAAAATACCTTTTCTTCGATATATTTCATTTTGGTATATATTAATATATTTTTGTATATAAATAATATATAATATTATTTTCTTAAGGAAAATTAGGGTTTACCCCTTAATTAAATAAAATCAACTTTATTTTTAATTCTTTACACCTTTTTCACAATAAAAATACTTTACATACATAAATAAATAAAAACTTCTGTTTTTGCATAATACATTTCATTTAATATTTATTTATCTTGTTTATTTAAATATTGTACATTTAAATATTGATGCATTTGAGATTCAATTTGGATGTAATAGTAACCAGGGTTTATATTTCTTGTCAAATACCCCCTATTCAAAATTGTACCCCCATCCCCATAATCATGTTGTAATAGCTTAGAATTTAAATTCTCGCATTTATACGCTTTCAATTATGCCATGATTAGAGAATTAGGGTTTGTATGCAAAAAATCAAAACCAACAAATAGTTTGACCTAATCAAAGACAAAAATGCATGAAAAACAAACACAATGCACACTTGCACCCCTAGGGTTACAATCCACTTGTTGCCTTAAAAAATGGGCCATGGTATGCATGTTAAATACTTTGGCAAAACAAAAACAAAACAAAAGATCATAGTCCCACGATGACGCTATCTGAGTTGCCTAAACAAAAATGATCAAGTCCCTCAAGAAAATTGCCAAAAATTCTTACCACAATTGCTATCATGGTCTATATGATGACTCGTGCCTGTCCCGTTTAACATTCTAACACAAGGTTGTTCACCAAATACAATGGTGAAACAACACTGTTAAAAGGGTTAAAAACATAAGAAAGATCTTTGAGTAAAATAGGGTAGATAACTCTTAGTTACTTGATCAAAAGCTTGCAAAAACATCCTTGCTATTTTCAAACACACTTCACAACACAATTTCAAAATCCAACTTTCAAACATTGAAAAATTTTCAAAAGACAAAAACATCTTTGTATACATTCAAACAAGAATCATTACAAAGGTTGCCACAACGATGGCCTATTTTCAAAACATCTTTCAAAACCACAGACAAAGCACCATTTCAAACAATTGAAGAGCGCCATTTCAAACAATTGAAAAGCAAAGCAAGTGATCTAAACAAGTAACTAAGAGCCCATGGATAACCATGGATGAAAAGGGTGCTTGCACCTTCCCTTTTCATAATCTACTCCCCAAACCCAAGAAAACATATCAAAGGTCTTTCCTGTGCTTTTTGACCTTTCCTTAGGATAAAATAAAAAGTCGGTGGTGACTCTTGCTAAACCGAAACATTTGCGAATACAAATGCAAAACCTCAAGTCAGTTCTCCCACCGTATCACAGAACTGGCGACTCTGCTGGGAAATTTTTTAAAAGTGGAGTAGCCTTAGGGTTTAGATCACCTTTGCATGCTTATCTTGATTGCTTTGATTGCTTTACATTTGGTTCTCTTGTTTGGGCTTGAAATCCTCCACCCGGATTTGGGAAACATTCATAGGTAAATAGCAATACATTCTGGAAACTGTGCGGGGTATACCGATATGGTTGAAGTAATAGCTATATTAGTGCGACATATTTGTGAGTACCGGTAGCCTTTGAGTCAATCAAAGAGAATACGAGGCCGCTGAGTGATGTCATGAAGCACTAATGAACTCTTAGAACCTTACTTGACCATCTTGGCCTTTTTTAGGGGTAGTGAGATGACCGGCTTTGGTGCAGTTCAAAGTTGGTAGATACTCGATACTACACTCATTGAGGGTTGTTTTCTTAGAATATTTTGGTCGCCAGTTAAGTGGCTAAACCAAAATAATGAACATAGAAAATAATCCAGTGATATTGAGCTCCTTAGAACCCGGTTACTATTTATAGGACGGGTTTGAGCCAACTAAACTCGAGAGGGTACTTACCTATGAAACCTCATGCAAGCCTAAAACTAGAATCTTGTGTGACTTACTTGTACATGTGTTTGTGCATACATCATGAACATCATAAAGCATCATATGCATCCACTAACCATTTCAAGGGTTTGGATCTTCATCTTTGTTCTTGTTTTGTAGGCCATGGAATCTCTTCGCAGGAAAACAATTCAAGTCAACCTTATGAGAGTCCCTCCTCAACTCAAGGAGCTTACTTCCAAGATTCCAGAGAATTCTCTCTTCAGTGAAAGACATGGTAGACTTCTCAACTTGGTCAACTCCAATATTGAAGAAGACACGGTGAAAGTTCTCTTCCAGTTCTTTGACCCCCTACACCACTGTTTCACATTCCCTGATTACCAACTAGTACCTACTTTGGAGGAATTTTCTCAACTCCTGAGAATTCCTATTCTTCATCAACTACCCTACAACGGTACGGAAAAAGAACCAAAGCCTGAAGATGTTGCTCAAGCCTTACACTTGCAACCATCTGATATCAAAGGTCATTGGGAAACCAGAAGTGGTGTCAAGGGTTTCTTGGCAAAGTTCCTGTTTGAAAAGGCACAAGACTGCTGGAATTCTCTAGATCTACAAGCTTTTGAAGAGATTGTGGCACTCCTTATCTATGGGTTGGTCTTATTCCCAAACCCTGATCAACTTATAGATGTGAATGCTGTCAAGATTTTCATATCTCGGAATCCTGTGCCTACATTGCTTGGAGACATCCTACACTCATTTTACACACGAACAATGAGGAAAAGAGGTGTTCTCATGTGTTGTACTCCTCTCCTAGCAAGGTGGTTTATTTCTCACCTTCCACAATCAGTTTTGAAGAATGAGCAGGGTTTAAGGTGGTCACAACGGTTGATGACCCTCACACATTCTGATGTTCATTGGTGTTCTCGATCCAGAGAAAATGTCATCATCATTGATCGTTATGGGGAATTCCCTAATGTCCCACTACTTGGCATTAGGGGAGGCATTACCTACAACCCCTGTTTATCTTTGAGACAATTTGGATATGCTCGGAGGGATGGCCCTCATGACATGCTGATTCCTAACTTGGTTTTTGACTTCGACAACGATGCACAAGGACTTCGACAAAGGTTCATCAAAGCTTGGAGGATGCCTAACAAAGTGGATAGTAAGACATTGGGGCACAAGAATTCCATCCCTCTTGAGCCTTATCTAAAGTGGGTACGAACCCGCGCCCAGAATCTTATGATGCCATATCCTCACATTCTCCCCGTGATCAAAGAGCCTGTTATGGAAGGAGAGGTTCCATACACCCTCCTACATCCTGACATGCCGACATAATTGGAAGAATTACAAAAGAGTTGGATCCAACTCAAGGAGCAACGAAATACTTTTGAAGCCATCTTCTATGCCAGTGAGAAGAAGTTTTTAGAGCTTACCCGCCGAATTCATGAGGAGGAAACTCTTAACACTTACATCGCGCCAAAAAGGATGCGCAATGTCTTTTTACATTAAGAATTTTGTAATATTTTGCCCATGGGGCACTTATGTACTAACAAATTTCTTCTTAATATGACGTGTGTTCTTTTTGTTTGCAACAAATTTGAATTTCTGAATCCTTGAATGCATTACATGAATAACATACCATTCATCATATGCATAAACAGGTCTTCACACCAGGTTTCCTTATCTTTCTGCTGTTTATTTCAGCAAGATGGATTTAGAGTAGACGGTTAAGGATCTGCAAGCACAGAATTCTCAATTCCAGCAACTCCTCATGACCTTAGCAAAGGGTCAAGAGGACCTTAAAGCACTGTTGGAGAAAGATAAAGAGAAAAAGAAGAAAAGGCCTGGTGTGGTCATTATGGGAAGGAGGTTTGAAAGCAATGCTAGAAAAGTTCTCGAGTTCCCCTCAACGTCTGATGAAGGGGCTGGTAAATGAAAAGGAACAACTATGCCTTCTGAATCTGAAGTTGAAGGAGAAGAAGAGGAAGAGGAAGAAGACGAAGATTACTCCGAACAACAATATCCCCCGGCGGATGTTAAGTTTAAAAATCTTGAAGATCGGTTGGCAGCCATGGAGTTGCAAAGGGTACCTGGTTTAGATTTTGACGAACTAGGATTGGTCGCTGGGATCGTCATTCCCCCCAAGTTCAAAGTTCCTACATTTTCTAATTATGACGGTCTGTCGTGTCCAAAGATGCATCTAAGATCCTACGTCCGAAAGATCCAACCCCACTCATCTGATAAGGATCTTTGGGTCCATTTTTTCCAGGACAATTTGTCGGGCACACAATTGGACTGGTTCTATCAACTCGAGAGATCGGAGGTTCATAATTGGGAAGACTTAGCTACTGCTTTCTACCGAAAATACCAATACAACGCTGATTTAGCATCCACTCGTACTCAACTACAGAGTATGGGTATGGCTTCTAACGAGGGATTTAAGGAGTATGCCCAGAAGTGGCGTGATCTGGATGGAAGGGTGCAGCCACCATTGTCGGATAGAGAGTTGGTGGACATGTTTTTAGGGACCCTGTCTGGCCCTTTCTTCAATCATTTAATTGGGAGTTCCTCCGCGGGATTCACCGAATTAATTCTGACCGGTGAAAGGGTCGAGGCCGGCATTAAAAGTGGTAAGATTCAGAAAGATGCCTCCGCGTACACTACTATTAAGAAGACCTTCCCAACTAAAAGGGAAGCTTTTGCTGTTTATTTTCAGAAAAGCCAAGGAAGAACCAAGCGTCGGCCAACTGTGGGGGCTGTGATGATCCAAAGCTCTTCAAATGATCAACCTCGCAGTAATCAGCCAAGATCTAATCAGCAAAGGGTAGAAAGGCCACAACGACAGTTCACCCGAATCAACATGACACTAGCTCAAGTACTCCCTCATTTGCTAAAGCTGAATCTTACCAATTTGAAGGAAGCGCCAAAGAACCCTAATACCTCTTCTCCATATTACCACTCCAATGCAAAATGTGCTTACCACTCTGACAGTGTAGGGCATGATACCAACAACTGTTGGGCTCTTAAAAACAAAATCCAAGACCTGATCGACGCCAAGGAGGTAGAATTCGATGCGCCCGAAAAGCCAAATGTGATTTCTTCCCCAATGCCCAAGCACAGTCATAATGTTCATGTCGTTATGGAATACCTTCATGTTACCAATGTTGCTGACCTTTTGACTCTGTTACCAGTGATTAAAGTGAATTTGATAAGAGCCAGGATATTACTAGGCTGTGGAAAGGACTGTTACTTTTGTTTAAACATACGATCTGACTGCCCACTGTTGAAATCAGGCATCCAACGTCTGATGGATACCCAAGAGATATTCTTTCAAAAGACTCTTGTTGATACCTTCACTCTTGTTACTCCTGCTACCTTTGTTACTTCAACCAATGACATTGCAATAATAACCATCTCCGACAATCTTCCCAAGGCTTGTAAAAGGCCTGTCAAGATTACGCCTGATCCTAAGTTTGTGCCGTTAAAAATCACCATGTTGGGGCCTGTCCCGTATAAATCTAACAAGACGATACCATGGAACTACGGAGGAGAAATCTTCTATCATGGTATCAAACAGATTGAATCAGTCCAAGAGAATTCTGATGATGAAACCCCTGATATAGGGACCATTGCGGGAACAAGCAAGATAACTCGCAGCGGACGAATTTTCTCTTCGGAGATTGCTCCCCCCCCCCGAGCAGTCTTCGGACCCTCGAAAGCTTCTGCGCCTGTTAAGCCATCTGTGCAAGGCCCGATAATTGAAGAATTGGATACTCCTAAAGTTAGACCCTCTGTTGATACTATCGATAAGGGTAAGGGGATACTAGAAGCGCCTGTCAGGATGAAGGCTAAGATTGTGGTAATCCCCGAGACCACCCAGAAAGAAATGGAAGAAATCTTAAAGATAATCAAAAAGAGCGATTACGACATCGTGGAGCAGCTTGGGCAGACCCCTTCCAAAATCTCCATGTTGGCTCTTCTACTCTGCTCTGAGGCCCACGCTAAGGCCTTGATCAAATTTTTAAAGATGGCACACGTGCCTCAAGAAACTTCGGCTGACCAGTTTTAAGAGTGCGTGGCCAGCCTTACTGCTGATAATGGTCTTGGTTTTTCCGATGCTGATTTGACCCCTAAGGGAAGGAAACACAACGACGCGCTGCATGTCTCAATAGAATGCAGGGGAACCACACTCGCCCATGTCTTGGTGGATACCAGTTCATCTCTGAATGTACTACCGAAAAAGGCGTTGGATAGACTGGACTGCGAAGGATTGACCCTCAAACCCAGTAACATCGTTGTTAGAGCCTTCGATGGTTCTAAGAGAATGGTTCATGGAGAAGTGGACATTCCTATCAAAGTGGGCACAAAAATTTTCAACTCCACCTTTTATGTGATGGACATCCGTCCTTCATATTCTTGCTTGTTGGGAAGGCCGTGGATCCACTATGCTGGGGCAGTTACCTCCTATTTACACCAAATGCTAAAGTATCATGTTCTGGGTAAGATTATAACGGTGCACGGTGAGGAAGAGTACATGATAAGTCACCTCAACTCCTTCCGCTATGTGGAGTTGGATGGCGAATTCATAGAAACGCCTTTCCAACATTTTGAGGAAGTTTCTCCTGAAGTCACAGTTGTGAAGACAATGACTGATGTGACTATTATTTCCAAGCCTGTGTCTAGGATGGAATCTCTCAAGGATGCAGAGGCTGTAATCAAAGAAGGAAGGAGTACAGTGTGGGGGCAACTGCCTGATTTTCCTCACAAGACGGACAAGTTCGGACTAGGTTTTACTGTTGTTGGCCAGAAAGTTGTGCGTCGCTCTAGGGTCGGAGGACCACCCGTAAAAATCACTCACCATGGAATTAATGCCTTAGAAGATGATGATGAAGAAGACAACTTTGAAGATTGGATCTTTCCAACCGTCGAAGAAGGATTAAGCAACTGGGAAGCGAATGACTTAGTTCCCATCACTTTCATCAACCAGTAATTTATCTTTGAACAATTTCCTATTTTGGTCTGTAGTAACTAAACAATTCGTACACTATTTTCACCTTATGCCTTACCTGGGGCATATAGGTCCATTTGTAAGGGCTTGATTTCTTCATTATCATATTCCATGTTTTAATGAATCATTGGACGTTTTCATCTATAAACTGTTGTGTTCATTTCCTTTCCTTTTGCATTTTGTTTTGTTTAAGGATGGCTATCCCTTACACACACCCATACTCACAAAATGCAGGTACCCATCCACTCCAGATTCCATGGGTGACTATTCTGCTTTAGCCTTCAGTGACTCTGAAGATTTGGTCAATCATGCCGAGTACGAAGGTGATGAAGACTGTGAAGTGCCTGGAGAGCTAGCCAGAACTATGCAACAAGAGGAAAGGGCTATTTTGCCCCATGAAGAATTGCTAGAGACCATCAACTTGGGAACATAGGAAGACAAGAAAGAGGTTAAGGTGGGTGCCAACCTAGAACCAAGTGTCAAAGAGCGCTTAGTGCAGTTGTTGAATGAATAATGTTGAAATCTTCACCTGGTCCTATGAAGACATGCCGGGACTAGACACAGACATTGTGGTTCACCATCTCCCTACAAGAGAAGACTGTCCACCGATCAAACAAAAGTTCCGCCGAATGAGGCCCGACATGTCTGAGAAGATCAAAGCTGAGGTAATGAAGCAATTCAATGCTGATTTTCTGGATGTTACTTCCTATCCGCAATGAGTTGCTAACATTGTGCTTGTACCTAAGAAGGACGGCAAAGTCAGAATGTGTGTGGACTATCGGGATTTAAATAGGGCTAGACCTAAAGATGATTTTCCCCTACCACACATCGACATCTTGGTTGACAACACAACTCAACACAAGGTATTTTCCTTCATGGATGGATTCTCGGGATACAACCAGATCAAAATGGCCCCCGAAGACATGGAGAAAACTACTTTTGTTACGCAATGGGGTACCTTCTGCTACAAAGTGATGCCATTCGGACTAAAGAATGCCGGGGCAACCTATCAACGTGCCATGGTAGCTTTGTTTCATGATATGATACATCATGAGATCGAAGTCTACGTAGACGACATGATAGCCTGATCACAGACAGATGAAGAACACCTTGTTCATCTACAAAAGCTGTTTGTCCTATTGAAGGAGTATAAGCTCAGACTGAACCCAAGAAAGAGCACTTTTGGAGTCAGATCTGGTAAACTTTTGGGATTTATCATTAGCAACAAAGGCATTGAGGTTGATCCTGCTAAATTCAAGGCTATACAGGAAATTCCTGCCCCCCGCACTGAAAGGGAGGTTAGAGGTTTCTTGGGACGCTTAAACTATATTGCAAGGTTCATCTCTCACCTAACATCTACATGTGAGCCAATCTTCAAGCTGTTGAAGAAAGATCAGGTGATTGAATGGAACAAGGATTGTCACGTTGCTTTTGATAAGATCAAAGAGTATTTATTGGAACCTCCTATTTTGATGCCACCCGTCGAAGGAAGGCCGTTAATCATGTATCTAACTGTTTTGGATAACTCAATGGGGTGCGTATTGGGCCAACATGACGAGTCTGGCCGAAAAGAGCTTGCCATTTATTACCTTAGCAAAAAGTTTACCGACTGTGAGACTCGCTACTCACTGCTCGAGAAAACTTGTTGCACTTTGGTATGGGCTGCTCGCCGGCTAAGGCAGTATATGTTGACTCATACCACTTTGCTGATTTCCAAGATGGATCTGATCAAGTATATCTTCGAGAAGCCTGCTTTATCTGGAAGGATTGCTAGATGGAAAATGATCCTAACTGAGTATGATATCCAGTATACTACCCAAAAAGATATAAATGGGAGTGTACTAGCTGACCATCTAGCTCATCAAGCCGTCGAAGATTACCAATCTATGAGATTCGACTTCCCTACAAGAACATCATGACATTGGACAACATTGAAGATAGCGGACCGTATGACGGACCTGAACAAGGATCCCGATGGACCCTGTACTTTGATGGTGCTTGAAATGCACTTGGCAACGGTATCGGTGCAGTACTCATTTCTCCGGAAGGTTGCCATACACCCTTCACTGCCCGACTTTGCTTCAGCTGTACCAACAACATGGCTGAATATGAAGCTTGCATCTTGGGTCTCAAGGCTGCTATAGACTTGGGAATCAAATCTTTGGTCGTATTTGGGGACTCAGCTTTGGTTATCAGTCAAATCAAAGGAGATTGGGACACTAAACATCCTAATCTTATCCCATACAAAGAACATGTCTTGACACTGTTGCCTCATTTCGAGCAGATTACCTTCGAACATTTTCCGCGAGAAGAAAATCAGCTAGCAGATGCTCTGGCTACAATGTCTTCCATGTTTAAACTCAACTGGGATAATGAGGCTCCCCAAATCACCATTGAGCGAATGGAAGAACCTGCGCACTGTCATGAGATTAATACCGAAGAAGTAGTGGAAAAACCCTGGTTTCATGAAATCAAAAGGTATCTCCAGACTCGAGAATACCATGAAGGAGCTTCCGTCAATGACAAAAAGTTCTTAAGGAGATTTGCTGCCAAGTTCTTCCTGAGCAATGGAATCCTTTATAAGCGCAACCATGATTGTGTTCTACTTCGTTGTGTGGACAAGATTGAAGCTGAGTTGATCATGACCGAGATACATAGTGGCACATTTGGCACCCACTTAAGCGAACATACGATGGCTAAGAAGATTCTAAGGGCAGGCTACTACTGGTCTATCATGGAAGCTGATTGTCATTAACATTCCCGTACTTGTCACAAATTCCAAGTCTATGTTGACAAGGTACATATTCCTCCCGTTCCTCTCAACATTCTGACAGCTCCTTGGCCATTCGCAATGTGGGGCATTGACATGATTGGAGAGATCAAGCCTACGGCATCCAATGGAAATCGCTTCATCCTGGTGGCTATTGATTACTTCACCAAATAGGTCGAAGTAGCTTCCTACGCCTCAGTTACAAAGAATGTGGTTGTCGGCTTCATCATGCATAACCTCATATGCCGGTATGGTATCCCCGACAGGATCATCACAGACAACGGTACAAATTTGAATAACACTATGATCACCGCTCTGTGCGAGCAGTTCAAGATTTATCATCATAATTCATCTCCCTATCGGCCAAAGATGAACGGTGTTGTTGAAGCCGCAAACAAAAATATCAAGAAGATCATTCAAATGATGACAGTCACCTACAAGGACTGGCATGAGATGTTACCGTTTGCTCTGCATGGATATCGTACCACGGCACGTACTTCAACAGGGGCAACCCCCTTTTCTTTGGTATATGGCATGGAAGCTGTATTACCTATGGAAGTTCAGATTCCCTCCTTAAGGATTATGAAGGATGCCGATTTGAGTGAAGACGATTAGATTCAGACTCGGCTTGATCAACTTAACTTGATCGACGAGAAGCGACTTACTGCTGTTTGTCATGGTCAGACGTATCAAAAACGGATGATCAAGGCCTTCAACAAGAAAGTCAGGCGTCAAGTATATCAAGTCGGAGATCTTGTAATCAAGCGGATCATCTTGCCGCAAAGTGATCCCAGGGGCAAGTGGACTCCTACTTACGAAGGACCATTTGTGATCAAGAGCATCTTTTCTAGTGGGGCAATGATTTTAACCACCATGGATGGAGACGACTTGCCGCACCCTGCGAATGCAGACATAGTCAAAAGATACTACGCATAAAACGACCCGACAAGTTGAAAACCCGAAAGGGCGACTTGGGAAAAAATGGGTATCCCGGTGAATCGAAAACCCGAAAGGGCGGTTCAGGCAAAAATTAGGGATAAAAAAAACAAATCTGTACACCCGGCAAGTTGAAAACCCAAAAGGGCGACTTGGGCAAAAAAAGGGTTTCTCGGTGGACTGAAAACCCGAAAGGGCGGTCCATGCAAAAATTAGGGAATTAAAGCGTATGACTATGTCTCATCGGATCACTTTAAGGACAATCTTTTCACCAACAAGTTCCAGGCTTCTGATCAATCCAATCATCGGCGAATGAAGCAACGAATGGACAGATACTCAGAGTTGTGAAGGCCATAGCAGAATGGGGACCCCATGGAATTATTGCACATAGCCATCTTTCTTTTGTATAAAAATTTTCTCAATTTTATGACAACATTCTCTTACTAGGATGTCTGTCTCCTTTGTACAAAGATACTTACAAAAGTTAATACAAAGATACTTCAAAGTGCAGGAATTTGCTTGCCTTTCATTCTTTTTTACACTTATGTTTTATTTGAAAACGTCCAATGTTTTGTTAAATAGGCATGTGCATTTGAATATAATCACTGCTTACGAATAAAACGAAATTGAGAAAGGATAATTACTGATAGGTTGAAGGTGTAGGAAGATATCATTGTGCTATTCCAGAAGAAATCCTCTGCAGTATGCCATTCAGATCCTCAACAAAGCTAAAATCTTGGAGTATATGTCCCCAACAGAGTTAAATTTCAAGATCCACGGCGGAGCTAGTGTATTCTGAACTTTATTCCCCAGTGGAGTTAAGTTTCAAAGTCCCCATCAGAGATAAGTCTCTAAACTCCCGATCCCCGGTGGAGCCCGAAAACCCTAAAATACATATCCCTAACGGAGCTAGAATGTTCTAAACCTTCTTCCCCAGTGAATTCAAAACTATCAATCCCCAGTAGGAACCATTCAATTTTCCCTAACTTCCCCAGTAGATTGGCATACAACCCAAGCCCCTGATTTCCCCGACCGAGTAAACACTCTCCCCACAGAGTTATTTCTCGATAGAATAAGGATTCTCGTTCCTGTTTCTCCATTGGAAGCCTCCCATGTTTTAATTCCCCAGTAGAGGTCGTCAGAGTTTTCCTTATTTCCTAGGAAAGTCATGAAGAATTCTCATTCCCCACAGAAGTTGTCAAAGCTCTTGTTAATCCCCACCAATCATCAAGGATTTTTAATCCCCAACAGTGGTCCCAAGATTTCTCATTCTCAACAATCAAAGATCTTTAATCCCTAAGCAGTCAGCAAGGATTTCTCATCTTCAACAATCCAAGATTTTTTTGAGTCCTCAGCATCGGTCAGGATTCACTTTCCCTGGCAGCAGTCAAGGATTTCATTATCTCCAGTTATCAAGGATTTATTTTCCTCAGCAAGACAGCTAATCAACTTACATGCACATCCATTACATTCATATATCATAAACATTGATGAAACACAATTCATTGCATCATACATAGCATACAACATAACTTTGTGTTTTAGCTAACATTTTACCCTTTTCAAGATAAGATTAAAAGGCTATTGTTAACATTTATTCAGATACAGTATGGATACACCCCAGACACGGCGGTCATTCTATTACTCATTTAGAATTTCAAGTCAAAATACAGTACGGATACACCCCAAATACGGCGGTCATTCTACTACTCATTCAGACTTCAGCAATCCAATACAGACTAGATATGCTCCAAACACGGATGCCATTCTGGCCCTTACACCAGAAGTTTGATTCTCCCCAGTGCAGTCGCCACGGAAGTCATTCTGTCACTTATTCAAATCCCAGTTACAGTTTCAGATACACTCCAGACACGGAAGTCATTCTGCTACTCATACAGATCTCAACTACAGATATAGTCCAGATACGCTCCAGACACGGTTGCCATTTTGTCACTCATTCGGAATTTATCCCCAGCACCCAGTTGCTCCATATACAAATGTTTCTCTGTTACCCATTCACAATACAGATACATTCCAGACACAGAAGTCATTCTGATATTCATTCAAAGTTCAAAAACAGTTACAGCTCGGACATACTCTAGACACGAACATTATTCCTTTGCTCATATAAAACCAAGTCTTCAGATACAACTCAGATATGTTCCAAATACGGATACCATTTTGATGTTCATTCTACTGATCTTCAACAAACAAATCTTAGATGGCATCTTTAAGCCCATCTCCATCAAGATTCTACTATCTCCAAATGGCATCTTTAAGCCCATTCCCTCAGATATATTTTTGACGAGTGCAAATTTATGGGCACTCTAGTGTCCAATCCTCTTTTACCTTCGAGTCACGAAAGGCAAAACTTGTCGATCTAACTCTTCAGGTTCAAGAAGATTGAACAGGGGAAACTGTTGTACCCCAAAATTTGCCCTCTCATTTTCATCAACATTTCTCATCACAAGGCTCTTGGAACTCAAGACCAAGCTAGGGTTTGCTCTGCTCAGGACACCTCCTTGCACTGTTGACCTAAATTAGGGTTTGAGTTTGCACAAGGATTATTGGACCTTCAATGCCAAAATTGACTTTCATACTTCATGTTGGACTCATAAGTTTACCCATACCAAGTTTCAAGCCTTGAATCAAATTTTTGCCCAGTCAATTAGACAGTTGACCTAGAAATCAGTTGTATTGGGGAAAAAGTCAATTGTGGCCAATTTATAGTCAAACCTCATGAATTTTGACCCACATCAACATTATGAACTCATATGAACCATTTGATAAATTTGGACCACAAATCCACAAGAAATTTGATCAGATCACCAAAAGGGCAAAATGGTCAATTTTAGGGTTTTTTTTGTACAAAGGCAATTTTTGACTGTTTGACCTAGCCAAGGGAAAATTAAGCTCAACCATGGACTTAAGGACTCAATGAAATTATCTTTACCTATTCAACAAGTTCAAAAGATCTCAAATGCATAGGATTGACAGATGAATTTTTCAGTCAACTGATCAAAATTTGATTGTACACTGAAAAGTCAAACTTTGATTTTTTGGTCAAAATCAAGTGTCAAGGGTCATTTTTCATCAAGATATGTCAAATTATGAAACTTTTTCATCAAGAAACCCAAAATTGCAAATTAGGGTTTGAAATTGAAAAAATTTCATAACTTAGAATATTTCTAAGTTATGAAATTTTCTTATATTTTCCTAACTTTGTCCCACATTTTAACCATGATGCAAATGGATTTAAACAAAACTTACAACATGAAAGTTGTAGTCCTCCACAAATTCTACAACTTTTATTCACGAAGTTTTCTCAAAAGAAGCTTGGATCTCAAGTTATGATTTTTGGAACAAGGGTCCCTAAAACTTTTAACTTAGAGAAATTTTGTCCTAGTTTAGGCAGGATTTTGACCCATCTTCTTGGCCATTTTTCAGATAGTTCCACTTGGAGTCTCAAGTTGCACTTCAAAGATGGATTATAGTACATGTTGCAAGCTTTCCAAATTGTCCAAGAAATCCTCAAACAAATTTGTGGTTAGGGAGAATCGAGTGCTTGAAGTTGGCAAAAACTCACTTTGTAACTATGGCCAATACATGTACACAAGTTGCAAAATCTGACCAAACTAGCTTTGTACTTATTTAATGGTCTCTAAACCAATTCACACTCAAAAATTAATTGCAAATACATTGGACATTGGTGTTATTCTGATCATTAGAGCTTGGCACAATGAATAAATCCATTTTGGGAATAAAGGTAGCATTTCCATTTACATAAAGCATGCTTTATGTCAAGTTTCATTTCTTGAGCCATACACCAAGCCCTTTGCTGCAAACAAGGCTCCCTAATGTCAGGCAAAGTTCAACAACTTTTTGCAGCTAGGTTACAAGCCAGTACAGCCATAGCATTGTCAACTCTCACTTTTTACTTCAAAACCAAGTAATTGTGCCAAAAGGACAGAGCTTACACATCTGATATATTCAACTCAAGCCAAGATTCCAAACAAGTTTTGCACATCCCTTGGAGCCAGAAACACGATCCATTCATCCCTCAAACACTCTTGAACACCAAAACACCAAAAACTTGCAAAACAGGGCAGTTGCTGCAACTTGAGTGCCATAGCTCATTTTGCTCGTGCGTTTTGCTCCTTTCCACTTCAAACACCTTCCATTCAACTCACTCAAGCTATCCCAAACCTCCATTGCCAACTTTAACTCCATTTACAGTGTTCACCATTTCTGTTTTGAAGCTTTGCAGGTTGAGTTCTATAGAGAGATTCAGACCATTTCAAAACAAACTAAGCATTGGGAAAGGTCCAGGGAACATCAAACAAGCTCAAAAGAACCTCAGGCCTCACTGAAAGTTGCTGCATTGTTCAACTCGAATCCAACTGAAACAGGTATTTCTCAAACTTTTATCTCTCTATTTAGGAACAGTTAGCCTTAGGTTTGTGAATGAAAGATGTAGTACTCATTGCCATGAAACCATACATATGCTCAGTTTCCATTTTTATTAAACGTGCTAAGAGAATTTCATCCATGAACATGCTGAGAAAACTAGGTCAGATTTTGGGGCCAGAGAAATTCTCTCTGGTCTTTGAGAGTTAGATTAAGTTTTTTATATGGTTAGAATCGTGCTTTGATGCTCTACAAGTTTCATGTTTTGAGTTTTGGCAAAAGATCACAAATACAGGAGTTAGCAGTTTGTACAACAGGCGCGCGTTTTTCAAATGTTTTGGAGGTTGAAGATGAAGTCTGGGCTGGGCCTGGCCTTCTTGCTGTCTGAACCCCCCTTTTGCTAAATGCACCCCCTGGCCCATTTTCTTTATATTTTGTTATTTTTGTATTTTAGTTTTATTTCTGACTTTATTATTTTATTTCCAAACATAAAAAATGCCTAAAAAATATTTTCATAATTTTTTACATTTATTTGGTATTTATTTTAATTTTTTCTAATATAGAAAACATTTTAATACCTTTTTATTATTTGTTTAAATCTAAAAACAATGTAAATAATACTTTTACTTTTATTTCTTATTTTTATTCATACTTAAAATATTTTCTTGAATATATTTTATTTTTGTAAATATTTTATTTTATTTTATACATACTTAATATATTTAATATATACATATATACATATATACTTTTATTTTATTAAATAATTAGAACAAAAAATATAAAAATATTACCTCTTTTATTTTTTATACTAAAAAATACCTTTTCTTAGATATATTTCATTTTGGTATATATTAATATATTTTTGTATATAAATAATATATAATATTATTTTCTTAAGGAAAATTAGGGTTTACCCCTTAATTAAATAAAATCAACTTTATTTTTAATTCTTTACACCTTTTTCACAATAAAAATACTTTACATACATAAATAAATAAAAACTTCTTTTTTTGTATAATACATTTCATTTAATATTTATTTATCTTGTTTATTTAAATATTGTACATTTAAATATTGATGCATTTGAGATTCAATTTGGATGTAATAGTAACTAGGGTTTATATTTCTTGTCAAATACCCCTTATTCAAAATTATACTCACATCCCCATAATCATGTTGTAATAGCTTAGAATTTAAATTCTCGCATTTATACGCTTTCAATTATGTCATGATTAGAGAATTAGGGTTTGTATGCAAAAATCAAAACCAACAAATAGTTTGACCTAATCAAAGACAAAAATGCATGAAAAACAAACACAATGCGCACTTGCACCCCTAGGGTTACAATCCACTTGTTGCCTTCAAAAATGGGCCATGGTATGCATGTTAAGTACTTTGGCAAAACAAAAATAAAACAAAAGATCATAGTCCCTCGATGACGCTATCTGAGTTACCTAAACAAAAATGATCAAGTCCCTCAAGAAAATTGCCAAAAATTCTTAACACAATTGCTATCATGGTCTATACGATGACCCGTGCCTGTCCCGTTTAACATTCTAACACAAGGTTGTTCACCAAATGCAATGGTGAAACAACACTGTTAAAAGGGTTAAAACATAAGAAAGATCTTTGAGTAAAATAGGGTAGATAACTCTTAGTTACTTGATCAAAAGCTTGCAAAACCATCCTTGCTATTTTCAAACACACTTCACAACACAATTTCAAAATCCAACTTTCAAACATTGAAAACTTTTCAAAAGACAAAAACATCTTTGTATACATTCAAACAAGAATCATTACAAAGGTTGCCACAACGATGGCCTCTTTTCAAAACATATTTCAAAACCACACACAAAGCACCATTTCAAACAATTGAAGAGCGCCATTTCAAACAATTGAAAAGCAAAGCAAGTGATCTAAACAAGTAACTAAGAGCCCATGGATAACCATGGATGAAAAGGGTGCTTGCACCTTCCCTTTTCATAATCTACTCCCCGAACCCAAGAAAACATCTCAAAGGTCTTTCCTATGCTTTTTGACCTTTCCTTAGGATAAAATAAAAAGTCGGTGGCGACTCTTGCTAAACCGAAACATTTGCAAACACAAACGCAAAACCTCAAGTCAGTTCTCCCACTGTATCACAGAACTGGCGACTCTGCTGGGGAAATTTTTAAAATTTGAGTAACCTTAGGGTTTAGATCACCTTTGCATGCTTATCTTGATTGCTTTGATTGCTTTACATTTGGTTCTCTTGTTTGGGCTTGAAATCCTCCACCCGGATTTGGGAAACATTCATAGGTAAATAGCCATACATTGTGGAAACTGTGCAGGGTATACCGACATGGTTGAAGCAATAGCTATATTAGTGAGACATATTTGTGAGTACCGGTAGCCTTTGAGTCAATCAAAGAGAATATGGGGCCGCTGAGTGATGTCATGAAGCACTAATGAACTCTTAGAACCTTACTTGACCATCTTGGCCTTTTTTAGGGGTAGTGAGATGACCGGCTTTGGTGCAGTTCGAAGTTGGTAGATACTCGATACTACACTTATTGAGGGTTGTTTTCCTGGAATATTTTGGTCTCCAGTTAAGTGGCTAAACCAAAACAATGAACATAGAAAATAATCCAGTGATATTGAGCTCCTTAGAACCCGGTTACTATTTTTAGGACAGGTTTGAGCCAACTAAACTCAAGAGGGTACTTACCTATGAAACCTCATGCAAGCCTAAAACTAGGATCTTGTGTGACTTGCTTGTACATGTGTTTGTGCATACATCATAAAGCATCATATGCATCCACTAACCATTTCAAGGGTTTGGATCTTCATCTTTGTTCTTGTTTTGTAGGCCATGGAATCTCTTCGCAGGAAAACAATTCAAGTCAACCTTGTTAGAGTCCCTCCTCAAATCAAGGAGCTTACTTCCAAGATTCCAGAGAATTCTCTCTTCAGTGAAAGACATGGTAGACTTCTCAACTTGGTCAACTCTAATATTGAAGAAGACATGGTGAAAGTTCTCTTCCAGTTCTTTGACCCCCTACACCACTGTTTCACATTCCCTGATTACCAACTAGTACCTACTTTGGAGGAATTTTCTCAACTCCTGAGAATTCCTATTCTTCATCAACTACCCTACAACGGTACGGAAAAAGAACCAAAGCCTGAAGATGTTGTTCAAGCCTTACACTTGCAACCATCTGATATCAAAGGTCATTGGGAAACCAGAAGTGGTGTCAAAGGGTTTCTTGGCAAAGTTCCTGTTTGAAAAGGCACAAGACTGCTGGAATTCTCTAGATCTATAAGCTTTTGAAGAGATTGTGGCACTCCTTATCTATGGGTTGGTCTTATTCCCAAACCCTGATCAACTTATAGATGTGAATGCTGTCAAGAATTTCATATCTCAGAATCCTGTGCCTACATTGCTTGGAGACATCCTACACTCATTTTACACACGAACAATGAGGAAAAGAGGTGTTCTCATGTGCTGTACTCCTCTCCTAGCAAGGTGGTTTATTTCTCACCTTCCACAATCAGTTTTGAAGAATGAGCAGGGTTTAAGGTGGTCACAACCATTAATGACCCTCACACATTCTGATGTTCATTGGTGTTCTTGGTCCAGAGAAAATGTCATCATCATTGATCGTTGTAGGGAATTCCCTAATGTCCCACTACTTGGCATTAGGGGAGGCATTACCTACAACCCCTGTTTATCTTTGAGACAATTTGGATATGCTCGGAGGGATGGCCCTCATGACATGCTGATTCCTGACTTGGTTTTTGACTTCGACAACGATGCGCAAGGACTTCGACAAAGGTTCATCAAAGCTTGGAGGATGCCTAACAAAGTGGATAGTAAGACATTGGGGCACAAGAATTCCATCCCTCTTGAGCCTTATCTCAAGTGGGTACGAACCCGCGCCCAGAATCTTATGATGCCATATCATCACATTCTCCCCGTGATCAAAGAGCCTGTTATGGAAGGAGAGGTTCCATACACCCTCCTACATCCTGACATGCCGACATCATTGGAAGAATTACAAAAGAGTTGGATCCAACTCAAGGAGGAACGAAATACTTTTGAAGCCAGCTTCTATGCCAGTGAGAAGAAGGTTTTGGAGCTTACCCGCCGAATTCATGAGGAGGAAACTCTCAACACTTACATCGCGCCAAAAAGGATGCGCAATGTCTTTTTACATTAAGAATTTTGTAATATTTTGCCCATGGGGCACTTATGTACTAACAAATTTCTTCTTACTATGACGTGTGTTCTTTTTGTTTGCAACAAATTTGAATTTCTGAATCCTTGAATACATTACATGAATAATATATCATTCATCATATGCATAAACAGGTCTTCACACCAGGTTTCCTTATCTTTCTGCTGTTTATTTCAGCAAGATGGATTTGGAGCAGACGGTTAAGGATCTGTAAGCACAGAATTCTCAATTCCAGCAACTCCTCATGACCTTAGCAAAGGGTCAAGAGGACCTTAAAGCATTGTTGGAGAAAGATAAAGAGAAAAATAAGAAAAGGCCTGGTGTGGTCATTATGGGAAGGAGGTTTGAAAGCAATGCTAGAAAAGTTCTCGAGTTCCCCTCAACGTCTAATGAAGGGGCTGGTAAAGGAAAAGGAACAACGATGCCTTCTGAATCTGAAGTTGAAGGAGAAGAAGAGGAAGAGGAAGAAGACGAAGATTACTCCGAACAGCAATATCCCCCGGCGGATGTTAAGTTTAAAAATCTTGAAGATCGGTTGGCAGCCATGGAGTTGCAAAGGGTACCTGGTTTAGATTTCGAAGAACTAGGATTGGTCGCTGGGATCGTCATTCCTCCCAAGTTAAAAGTTCCTACATTTGCTAATTATGACGGTCTATCGTGTCCAAAGATGCATCTAAGATCCTACGTCCGAAAGATCCAACCCCACTCATATGATAAGGATCTTTGGGTCCATTTTTTCCAGGATAGTTTGTCGGGCACATAATTGAACTGGTTCTATCAACTCGAGAGATCGGAGGTTCAAAACTGGGAAGACTTAGTTGCTGCTTTCTACCGACAATACCAATACAATGCTGATTTAGCATCCACTCGTACTCAACTACAGAGTATGGGTATGGCTTCTAACGAGGGATTTAAGGAGTATGCCCAGAAGTGGCGTGATCTGGCTGGAAGGGTGCAGCCACCATTGTCGGATAGAGAGTTGGTGGACATGTTTTTAGGGACCCTGTCTGGCCCTTTCTTCAATCATTTAATTGGGAGTTCCTCCGCGGGATTCACCGAATTAATTCTGACCGGTGAAAGGGTCGAGGCCGGCATTAAAAGTGGTAAGATTCAGAAAGATGCCTCCGCGTCCACTAGTATTAAGAAGACCTTCCCAGCTAAAAAGGAAGCTTCTGCTGTTTATTCTCAGAAAAGCCAAGGAAGAACCAAGCGTCGGCCAACTATGGGGGCTGTGATGATCCAAAACTCTTCAAATGATCAACCTCGCAGCAATCAGCCAAGATCTAATCAGCAAAGGGTAGAAAGGCCACAACGGCAGTTCACCCGAATCAACATGACACCAGCTCAAGTACTCCCTCATTTGCTAAAGCTGAATCTTACCAATTTGAAGGAAGCGCCAAAGAACCCTAATACCTCTTCTCCATATTACCACTCCAATGCAAAATGTGCTTACCACTCTGAAAGTGTAGGGCATGATACCAACAATTGTTGGGCTCTTAAAAACAAAATCCAAGACCTGATCGACGCCAAGGAGGTAGAATTCGATGCGCTCGAAAAGCCAAATGTGATTTCTTCCCCAATGCCCAAGCACGGTCATAATGTTCATGCTGTTATGGAATACCTTCATGTTACCAATGTTGCTAGCCTTTTGACTCTGTTACCAGTGATTAAAGTGAATTTGATGAGAGCCAGGATATTCCTAGGCTGTGGGAAGGACTGTTACTTTTGTTTAAACATACAAGCTGACTGCCCACTATTGAAATCAGGAATCCAACGCCTGATGGATACCCAAGAGATATTCTTTCAAAAGTCTCTTGTTGATACCATCACTCCTGTTACTCCTGCTACCTTTGTTACTTAGCTTCAACCAATGACATTGCAATAATAACCATCTCCGACAATCTTCCCAAGGCTTGCAAAAGGCCTGTCAAGATTACGCCTGATCCTAAGTTTGTGCCATTAAAAATCACCATGTCGGGGCCTGTCCCGTATAAATCTAACAAGACGATACCATGGAACTACGGAGGAGAAATCTTCTATCATGGTATCAAACAGATTGAATCAGTCCAAGAGAACTCTGATGATGAAACCCCTGATATAGGGAACATTGCGGGAACAAGCAAGATAGCTCGCAGCGGACGGATTTTCTCTCCGGAGATTGCTCCCCCCCCCCCCCCCCCGAGCAGTCTTCGGACCCTCGAAAGCTTCTGCGCCTGTTAAGCCATTTGTGCAAGGCCCGATAATATATAATATTATTTTCTTAAGGAAAATTAGGGTTTAGCCCTTAATTAAATAAAATCAACTTTATTTTTAACTCTTTACACCTTTTTCACAATAAAAATACTTTACATACATAAATAAATAAAAACTTCTTTTTTTGTATAATACATTTCATTTAATATTTATTTATCTTGTTTATTTAAATATTGTACATTTAAATATTGATGCATTTGAGATTCAATTTGGATGTAATAGTAACTAGGGTTTATATTTCTTGTCAAATACCCCTTATTCAAAATTGTACTCACATCCCCATAATCATGTTGTAATAGCTTAGAATTTAAATTCTCGCATTTATACGCTTTCAATTATGTCATGATTAGAGAATTAGGGTTTGTATGCAAAAATCAAAACCAACAAATAGTTTGACCTAATCAAAGACAAAAATGCATGAAAAACAAACACAATGCACACTTGCACCCCTAGGGTTACAATCCACTTGTTGCCTTCAAAAATGGGCCATGGTATGCATGTTAAGTACTTTGGCAAAACAAAAATAAAACAAAAGATCATAGTCCCTCGATGACGCTATCTGAGTTGCCTAAACAAAAATGATCAAGTACCTCAAGAAAATTGCCAAAAATTCTTAACACAATTGCTATCATGGTCTATACGATGACCCGTGCCTGTCCCGTTTAACATTCTAACACAAGGTTGTTCACCAAATGCAATGGTGAAACAACACTGTTAAAAGGGTTAAAACATAAGAAAGATCTTTGAGTAAAATAGGGTAGATAACTCTTAGTTACTTGATCAAAAGCTTGCAAAACCATCCTTGCTATTTTCAAACACACTTCACAACACAATTTCAAAATCCAACTTTCAACAGACAAAAACATCTTTGTATACATTCAGACAAGAATCATTACAAAGGTTGCCACAACGATGGCCTCTTTTCAAAACATCTTTCAAAACCACACACAAAGCACCATTTCAAACAATTAAAGAGTGCCATTTCAAACAATTGAAAAGCAAAGCAAGTGATCTAAACAAGTAACTAAGAGCCCATGGATAACCATGGATGAAAAGGGTGCTTGTACCTTCCCTTTTCATAATCTACTCCCCGAACCCAAGAAAACATCTCAAAGGTCTTTCCTGTGCTTTTTGACCTTTCCTTAGGATAAAATAAAAAGTCGGTGGCAACTCTTGCTAAACCGAAACATTTGCAAACACAAACGCAAAACCTTAAGTCAGTTCTCCCACCGTATCACAGAACTGGAGACTCTGCTGGGGAAATTTTTAAAAGTGGAGTAACCTTAGGGTTTAGATCACCTTTGCATGCTTATCTTGATTGCTTTGATTGCTTTACATTTGGTTCTCTTGTTTGGGCTTGAAATCCTCCACCCGGATTTGGGAAACATTCATAGGTAAATAGCAATACGTTGTGGAAACTGTGCGGGGTATACCGACATGGTTAAAGCAATAGCTATATTAGTGAGACATATTTGTGAGTACCGGTAGCCTTTGAGTCAATCAAAGAGAATACGGGGCCGCTGAGTGATGTCATTAAGCACTAATGAACTCTTAGAACCTTACTTGACCATCTTGGCCTTTTTTAGGGGTAGTGAGATGACCGGCTTTGGTGCAGTTCGAAGTTGGTAGATACTCGATACTACACTCATTGAGGGTTGTTTTCTTGGAATATTTTGGTCGCCAGTTAAGTGGCTAAACCAAAACAATGAACATAGAAAATAATCCAGTGATATTGAGCTCCTTAGAACCCGGTTACTATTTATAGGACATGTTTGAGCCAACTAAACTCAAGAGGGTACTTACCTATGAAACCTCATGCAAGCCTAAAACTAGGATCTTGTGTGACTTGCTTGTACATGTGTTTGTGCATACATCATAAAGCATCATATGCATCCACTAACCATTTCAAGGGTTTGGATCTTCATCTTTGTTCTTGTTTTGTAGGCCATGGAATCTCTTCGCAGGAAAACAATTCAAGTCAACCTTGTGATAGTCCCTCCTCAACTCAAGGAGCTTACTTCCAAGATTCCAGAGAATTCTCTCTTCAGATAAAGACATGGTAGACTTCTCAACTTGGTTAACTCCAATATTGAAGAAGACATGGTGAAAGTTCTCTTCCAGTTCTTTGACCCCCTACACCACTGTTTCACATTCCCTGATTACCAACTAGTACCTACTTTGGAGGAATTTTCTCAACTCCTGAGAATTCCTATTCTTCATCAACTATCCTACAACGGTACGGAAAAATAACCAACGCCTGAAGATGTTGCTCAAGCCTTACACTTGCAACCATCTGATATCAAAGGTCATTGGGAAACCAGAAGTGGTGTCAAGGGTTTCTTGGTAAAGTTCCTGTTTGAAAAGGCACAAGACTGCTGGAATTCTCTAGATCTACAAGCTTTTGAAGAGACTGTGGCACTCCTCATCTATGGGTTGGTCTTATTCCCAAACCCTGATCAACTTATAGATGTGAATGCTGTCAAGATTTTCATATCTCGGAATCCTATGCCTACATTGCTTGGAGACATCCTATACTCATTTTACACACGAACAATGAGGAAAAGAGGTGTTCTCATGTGTTGTACTCCTCTCCTAGCAAGGTGGTTTATTTCTCACCTTCCACAATCAGTTTTGAAGAATGAGCAAGGTTTAAGGTGGTCACAACGGTTGATGACCCTCACATATTCTGATGTTCATTGGTGTTCTCGGTCCAGAGAAAATGTCATCATTATTGATCGTTGTGGGGAATTCCCTAATGTCCCACTACTTGGCATTAGGGGAGGCATTACCTACAACCCCTGTTTATCTTTGAGACAATTTGGATATGCTCGGAGGGATGGCCCTCATGACATGCTGATTCCTGACTTGGTTTTTGACTTCGACAATGATGCACAAGGACTTAGACAAAGGTTCATCAAAGCTTGGAGGATTCCTAACAAAGTGGATAGTAAGACACTGGGGCACAAGAATTCCATCCCTCTTGAGCCTTATCTCAAGTGGGTACGAACCCGCGCCCAGAATCTTATGATTCCATATCCTCACATTCTCCCCGTGATCAAAGAGCCTGTTATGGAAGGAGAGGTTCCATACACCCTCCTACATCCTGACATGCCGACATCATTGGAAGAATTACAAAAGAGTTGGATCCAACTCAAGGAGGAACAAAATACTTTTGAATCCAGCTTCTATGCCAATGAGAAGAAGGTTTTGGAGCTTACCCGCCGAATTCATGAGGAGGAAACTCTCAACACTTACATCGCGCCAAAAAGGATGCGCAATGTATTTTTACATTAAGAATTTTGTAATATTTTGCCCATGGGGCACTTATGTACTAACAAATTTCTTCTTAATATGACGTGTGTTCTTTTTGTTTGCAACAAATTTGAATTTTTGAATCCTTGAATGCATTACATGAATAACATACCATTCATCATATGCATAAATAGGTCTTCACACCAGGTTTCCTTATCTTTCTGCTGTTTATTTCAGCAAGATGGATTTGGAGCAGACGGTTAAGGATCTGCAAGCACAAAATTCTCAATTCCAGCAACTCCTCATGACCTTAGCAAAGGGTCAAGAGGACCTTAAAGCACTTTTGGAGAAAGATAAAGAGAAAAAGAAGAAAAGGCCTGGTGTGGTCATTATGGGAAGGAGGTTTGAATGCAATGCTAGAAAAGTTCTCGAGTTCCCCTCAACGTCTGATGAAGGGGATGGTAAAGGAAAAGGAACAGCGATACCTTCTGAATCTGAAGTTGAAGGAGAAGAAGAGGAAGAGGAAGAAGACGAAGATTACTCCGAACAGCAATATCCCCCGGCGGATGTTAATTTTAAAAATCTTGAAGATCGGTAGGCAGCCATGGAGTTGCAAAGGGTACCTGGTTTAGATTTCGAAGAACTAGGATTGGTCGCTGGGATCGTCATTCCTCCCAAGTTCAAAGTTCCTACATTTGCTAAGTATGAAGACACTTAAGTATCTTCAATCATGCCGACATGAAGATTTTAACCTTCGTATCTCTGGATAGAAGACACTTAAATAAGGGCAGTTGTTGTACCCCAATTTTTGCCCCTAAGATTCTTCTATCATCTCATATCAAATCAATCACAATAAGATCACACTAGGGTTTGGTTCTTCTCCCTATCTTTAGGCTTGCTCATAAGGAATCACCAAGCACCTTGATTTGTATATTGTGATCATATAGGTTTTGTATTGATGATATTTTAACTAATAAATATAATGAATGTTTGCTCTATTTGATGATGCTATAGGTGAAAGCACAACACATTTCATCAGGTTGATCTATAAGTTCATGAGTTTATTTCCATGCTTTCTTCAACAAAGTTTAATTGAGATCCAAGCTTCATAATTAAAGATACTTTAAAGTGATATCATGAAAAGGTCTACTATGATTCATCATGCCTCAATTTGTCAAAGAAAATCAAAAGATGCAAGAGTTGATTGAAGGAGTTTGACCTAATTGGACAAGTTCATGATTTATTGGTCACAAGTGCATAACTCTCTCAATTATCAATATTTGTAGGTGGTTTTTGTTTCTATGGATTCTTATTATCACCCAAAACAACATCTGTTCACATGACAAAAGTATTTGTTCAAGAAAGTTTGTCAAAATTGAAAGGGGTTCCCCAGGCATTTTGTTGCTCTAGGAGCTATGGTTTTGAACTTCTAAGGTCTATATCTTGTTCATCTTTTGAGATTTTTGAGTAATTCCAAATACATGCTTCTCTTTAAGGGGTTATAAACTGATAACTTCAAAAGTTTCAATAAGCTTTTATGTGGAAGATGCCTAATGATGAAGAAAGATTACAAGTCCTCTAGATAGGCCATCAAATTCCCTTATGTGACTCCAAAAGATCATAACTTAGACAATTTTTATCTCCTTGAGCCCATTAGTTTTCTAAAATGATCTTAAGGATGTGAACTTCAACTCTTCTTTTATGTGCAAATCTTAAAAATGGATGGAGGATGCCCTAAGAATGCAAAAGATTATAGGTCATGTCATGAATTTTTAGCAACTTCACAAAGTCATAACTTTCTCAATTCTTGGAGTTTTTAAGTGGTTCAAATCTCAAAATGTCATTTAAGAGATCTAATTAATGCCAAATTTTTTGGTCAAAAGAAATTTTTTAATGGAAGGCCATGTTTGGATGCAAAACATTATAGGATATTTTTTGAGAAAAACTTAGAAATCTAAGTACAAAAAGTCAGCATCTTTTTCTCAACTTTGACTCATCACAACTTTTATCTCAAGCATCCATTTGATTCCATTCTTTACACATTGTAAAGATTGTAACCTTATATTTAAAATGCTTTAAGAATCATGCCCTAAGACTCCTTGAGCTATGAATGTCATTGATTCAAAGTTGGTACCTTGAAACCTACTTTTTCCTCCAAGTCAGAATTTGAAATGCATAATTCAGCTTCTAATCACTAAATTTCTGCACGTTTTTACTTCTATTCATGTTTAACAATCTCCCAGAAGTGATTAGCACCTTGAAGTGTAAGTTTTGGTTGAGTTTTGAGCAAAATAGAAGTCACACTTTTCATGCTTGCAACTTCACACGATTTCCCTCCAAACTTCATCATTCCACGCGCTTGAGCATCCCATTTGCTTCCCTATAAATAGAGGGTTATATCTCACTCATTTTCTCAAGCTTGAACAGCCAAAATCAGCCTGCCAAACTCCCTGCATAACTCACTTTTTTGAGTTCTCAAATTCCTATTTTCTCCACTTTTCATTCCAATTTCTTCATTGATCCTTCTTCCTTGAACTTCCCTGAAGCTAACAGAAGAAGAATCAATCCTTGAGGTGTCCTAAATTGTGCTAACCAAGTCCAGTTTCAGAATAATTTTCATCTACTTCGTTGAGGTATAATTCTCAATTAAATTGAACCAAATAAATCCTTATTCTACTCTATTCATCCTTCTGATTCTCACACTTCTTATAGTTTGCATTTTCATTGAGAATTGAGAGAGATACTTGGGATTTTTGTGCTCGCTATTTTTTCTAGTTTTCTTCAAATTCAGCCTTGCACAGTTTATATAAATTTGGCATAAGGGTACCATTAGAATCGCCTTGAAGAGACGAATCTAATGGTACCGGTCGTGTCCTCTAATTTTGCAGTTTGAGGAAGCTCAATCTAGGGCGTCTGGAGGTTGAAGACGAC
This sequence comes from Vicia faba, assembly GCA_948472305.1. Taxonomy (NCBI): domain Eukaryota; kingdom Viridiplantae; phylum Streptophyta; class Magnoliopsida; order Fabales; family Fabaceae; genus Vicia; species Vicia faba. The sequence goes on along the minus strand of OX451741.1, from coordinate 970,914,656 downwards.
CTACGTGTCGTGCTTCAACCAATGATGGTGTGCCACGTTATTTTTTTGAAATAGATGTAGTGTGTTTGCCTTACCATGTGCGTGTCCCAGGAACCCTTGGATTTGATTACTTTAGTGAGTCAGACTCCATCCAACGTGCCACATTTTAAGTTTTTATTTAATAAAGATTGATTCAGTGTGAAATCCAATAAAGTCCATAACATGTACAGCGCACCAGATCCACTAGATATGTTTATTAACGCATTTTGACAATGATCGGATGGTCCATATTGTTAGAACAAAGTTTGAATCTACTACCCTAAGTTAAAGTTTTGATGATAACAAAATGCAAGAATATATAAATTGTATGATTCATGTAAGACATATATGCTACCTAAAAATTATATTGTGTTTTACAGAAACTCTGATGAGTATCAGCATAAGAATATCATCATCAGCATCAGAAGATGAAATATCAACATCAGCATCAGAGGATGTTATATCAGATGCCATAATCAGAAGATCAAAGCATGTGCTTACGCTGAAGCTTGATGAACAGATATGCGCATAACAATCTAAACTCTGATCAAGACAACAACAATTCATCAGCACCTAGCAGCGTCAGAATAAACCAAAGCCAGAACACGCTTAATTGGCAACGGTACTGTGCATTCAAGATACTTTATTATCAACGGCATTATTCCAGACAAAGATCTGCTCAATATGGAAAGAGTGTAATTGGTATTGAAACGGGATAACTGACTCCAACGTATCAATTCCAATGCTATATAAACAAGCAAGTGAGGAATGAATTGGCTAATGCTCTTCAACTCTTTACACGCCTAAAGCGATTCATCTTCATCCTCATTCCTAGTTTGCTAAAGCTCTCAAATTACTTATTCTATTGTTTTAGCATTCCAGTTCTCATAAGCTTAATTTGTGTAGTATCACAGTTGTGATAAACAGTTTTGTAGAAAACATTCAACACACTTAGATTTCATTTATCTGTAAGAAAGTATTTCCTTGAGAAACCGGTTTGTGGTTTTGACTCAAGAAGGCTTTAGTAGTTGTTAAAGCAGTTGTAATATTCAGTTGAATATAGTGGATTAAGACCTCGTTGGAGAGAGGTGAAATCACCTTGACGGGTGGACTGGAGTAGTTTGAGATCAAACGAACCAGGATAAAAATAACGTGTTGTCTGCATTTGATTTCAAGTTTTACAATTCAACCCCCCTTCTTGTGTTTTTCACTTCTTCAATTGGCATCAGAGCGCCTAGTTCTGAGCTAAAACACTTAACCGTGTCAGTACAAGATCCAGCGTCAGAAAAACACAATGGCAGGAACATATCAACACAGCAGCAATGACAACAATGAAGATAGAGACAGATTCAGTGGCAAACCTCCAGTCTTTAATGGAGAGAATTTTGATTACTGGAAAGACAGAATCGAAAGCTTCTTTCTGGCACATGATGCTGATTTGTGGGACATGGTGACAGATGGATACACGTACCCAGTGAATGCAAGCGGTCAGAAGATTGACAGGAAAGCAATGTATGATCAACAAAAGCGTGACTTCAAAAATCACCACAAGGCCAGAACCATTCTTCTCAGCGCCATCTCTTACGCTGAATATGAAAAGATATCTAACAGAGACACAGCAAAGAACATGTTTGACTCACTCAGAATGACGCATGAAGGCAACATTCAGGTCAAAGAAACTAAAGCTCTTGCGCTCATTCAGAAGTATGAGGCATTCAAAATGGAAGAAAGTGAATCCATTGAAACAATGTTCTCAAGATTCCAAATTCTGGTGGCTGGTCTCAAGGTTCTGGACAAAGGATACTCTACTGCTGATCATGTCAAGAAGATCATCAGAAGCTTGCCAAAACAGTGGAGGCCAATGGTTACAGCGCTGAAGCTAGCTAAAGATCTCAACAAAATTTCTCTGGAGGAACTTATCAGCTCCCTCAGAAGTCATGAGATAGAGCTAGAAGCTGATGAACCTCAAAAGCAAGGTAAGCCTTTAGCATTAAAATCTAACAGAAAATCTGACTCTAAAGTTTTGCAGGAAGTTAAAGAAACATCTGATGGGTCCTCATCAGAAGAAGACGAACTTTCCCTCCTCTCCAGAAGAGTGAACCAACTATGGAAGCAGAGGCAAAGGAAGTTCAGGAATCCCAGAAGATCTGATCAGAATGAGTCCTCTTCCAGATACAGAAGGTCAGACTCTTCTCTGGATACAGAAGATCTGAAGGCTCTTCAGGAAGCAGAAAGCCAAACACCAAGGACATCACTTGCTATGAATGCAACGAGCAAGAACACTGTAAGAGTGACTGTCCAAAGCTTCAGAGGGAAAAGCCAAAAAGGAAGTTTGGAAGAGAAAAGAAGAAAAGTCTCATGGCTACATGGGATGACTCTGACTCGTCTGAAGCTGACTCAGAATCAGATGATGAAAGAGCAAACATAGCTCTCATGGCCAACATATCAGAAGACAGTGAAGCTTCTGAATCAGACTCAGAATCAGACACCGAAGAGGTATTTCCTGACTTTGCAATTAATTTTACTAAGGTTGAACTTGCTGAAAGCCTTAACAAAATTCTGGAAAGGTACCAGCAGATCAGAGTTAAATTCAGAAACCTGAAAAGGAATCTTGATTCTGACTCTGACAAAACTGAGAGTCTCAAATTGGAAAATTCTGAGTTGAAAAATAAAATTTCAAAATTAGAAAATGTTTTACAAAACTCTCAGAAGGAAACAATTTCTGAAACTCCCAGCAGCGCTGATGAGATCATCAAGGAGTATGATCATAGCTTTCAGAAGTTCCTTGCTAAAAGCATAGATAGAAGCAAAATGACTTCAATGATCTATGGAGTTAGCAGAAACGGAAGAAAGGGAATAGGATACCAAGGTAAGGTACCAACACCAAAGAATGCCATGGATTTAATTATTAAACGCACTCCTCTGAATTCACACTTTGTGTATGGTCACACACATGACATTAAATATACTAGTAGTAATTATTCTGTGAAACCAAAATTCAACCAGAGTTTTGGTAAAGCTAACAAATTAGGACCCAAGAAAATATGGGTACCTAAGGATAAAATAATACATGTTGCAAATATCTTTAGCAGCAAATCAGAAACACCAGTCATGGTACCTGGACTCTGGCTGCTCACGACACATGACGGGAAGAAGGCATATGTTCCAAAGCCTGGAACTTAAGCTTGGAGGCCACGTAGGCTTTGGAGGCAATCAGAGGGGAAAGATCATTGGCTCTGGAACTGTAGGTAATGGAAATCTTCCCTCTATAAACAATGTTCTGTTAGTAGATGGATTAATGCATAATCTATTATCCATAAGTCAATTAAGTGATAACGGTTATGATATAATCTTTAATCAAAAATCATGTAAAGCTGTTATTCAGAAAGATGGGACTATCCTATTTAATGGAAAGAGGAAACACAACATTTATAAAATCAAACTTTCTGAACTGAAAAGTCAGAATGTAAAGTGTCTTCTGTCTGTTAACAACAAGCAATGGATCTGGCACAGAAGATTGGGGCATGTTAGTATGAGAAGAATATCTCAGATTAACAAACTCAATCTGGTCAGAGGACTTCCTAATCTGAAGTTCAATTCAGATGCTCTGTGTGAAGCATGTCAGAAAGGCAAGTTTGCAAAACCTTCTTTCAAATCTAAAAATGTTGTTTCTACCTCTAAGCCATTAGAACTTCTGCACATTGACTTATTTGGACCAGTTAAAACTGCTTCAGTCAGTGGCAAGAAGTATGGGTTAGTAATCGTAGATGACTATAGCAGATGGACATGGGTAAAGTTCTTAAGACACAAGGACGAGTCACACTCTGTGTTTGTCACCTTCTGTAACCAAGTTCAGAATGAAAAGGATCTTAGAATCGTTAAAGTCAGAAGTGATCATTGTGGAAAGTTTGAAAACAAAGATTTTGAGTCATTCTTTAATGACAAAGGCATTCTGCATGATTTCTCTTGTCCTAGAACTCCCCAGCAAAATGCAGTTGTAGAACGAAAGAACAGAACATTGCAAGAAATGGCCAGAACCATGATCAATGAGACAAACGTTGCTAAGATCTTCTGGGCAGAGGCAATAAACACAGCGTGCTACATTCAGAATAGAATCTCCATAAGACCTATTCTGGAAAAGACTCCATGTGAATTGTGGAAGAACAGAAAGCCCAACATTTCATATTTTCATCCATTTGGATGTACTTGTTTTATGTTAAATACAAAAAATTATTTGAACAAGTTTGACTCTAAAGCACAGAAGTGTATTATGTTAGGATACTCTAACGCTCAAGAGGGTACAGAGTATACAATACAGAAACACAGATTGTGGAAGAATCAATCAGTGTTCGTTTTGATGATAAGCTTGACTCTGAAAAGTCAAAGCAGAATGAAGTATTTGCAGGTATGGAAGTAGAATTCATAGGTTCTGAAGACAAGTCATCAGAAGCTCTCAACAAAGACACTCCTTCAACATCTGAAAGAGCACTGCAAGCAATCCAGCAACAGCTGCTGATCAACCTCAGAAAAGACAGAAGCAGCATGGATCACCCAGGAGAAACTATCTTAGGAAGAAAGGAAGATCCAATCAGAACAAGAGCCAGCTTCAGAAACTCTGAAGAATCCCTCATGGGACTTGTTTCTCTGATTGAACCTTCCTCAATTGATGAAGCACTTCTAGACAACGACTAGATTCTAGCAATGCAAGAAGAGCTGAATCAATTCACCAGAAATGACGTATGGGATCTTGTTCCCAGACCAAAAGGATTCAACGTCATTGGAACAAAATAGGTGTTCAGAAACAAGCTGAACGAACAAGGTGAAGTTATCAGAAACAAAGCACGACTGGTAGCACAAGGTTATAGTCAGCAAGAGGGGATAGACTATACAGAAACATTTGCCCCAATCGCCAGGTTAGAATCTATCAGACTTTTAATTTCGTTTGCTGTTAATAAAGGCATCACTCTGTATCAGATGGATGTCAAGAGTGCATTCTTAAATGGATATATAGAAGAAGAGGTTTATGTGCACCAACCCCCTGGTTTTGAAATTACAAAAAATCCAGAATATGTTTTCAAACTAAAGAAGTCACTATATGGTCTGAAACAAGCTCCCAGAGCTTGGTATGAAAGACTAAGTAACTTTCTGTTAGAAAAAGAATTCACCAGAGGAAAGGTGGACACTACCTTATTCTGTAAGTCAGTTAAGAATGACATCTTAGTTTGTCAAATTTATGTTGACGATATTATCTTTGGATCTACTAATTCTTCTCTTGGAAGAAAATTTGCTAAGTGTATGCAGGCAAAATTTGAGATGAGCCTCATGGGAGAACTAAAATTCTTTCTGGGAATTCAGATCAATCAAAATCCTGAGGGAACTTACATTCATCAGAGCAAATATGTCAGAGAACTTCTGAAGAAATTTGATCTCTCAGAATGTAAGTCATCAAAGATTCCAATGCATCCCACGTGCACTCTGGAAAGAGAAGAGGTAAGCAAAAAGGTAGAACAGAAGGTCTACAGAGGTATGATTGGCTCTCTTCTTTATCTGACGGCTTCAAGGCCTGATATTTTATTCAGCGTATGTATTTGTGCAAGATTCCAATCAGATCCTAGAGAATATCACTTAACAATTGTTAAGCGAATTTTCAAATATCTGAAAGGTACTACTAATTTGGGTTTATTTTATAGAAAATCTAGTGATTACAGCTTAGTAGGTTACTGTGATGCTGACTTTGCTGGAGACAGAGTAGAGCGTAAAAGTGCTTCTGGAAGCTGCCAGTTTCTAGGAGAAAATCTGATCTCTTGGTCCAACAAAAGGCAATCCACAATTGTGCTATCAACAGCAGAAGCTGAGTACATAGCAGCAGCTGGATGCAGCACACAAATGCTCTGGATGAAAAGTCAGCTTGAAGACTTCCAGATTTTTGAGAGTAACATCCCTATACTCTGTGACAATACTTCTGCCATTTGCTTAAGTAAAAATCCTATTTTGCATTCTAGGGCTAAGCATATAGAAATAAAACACCATTTCATTAGGGACTATATTCAGAAAGGAATTTTGAACTTAAAATTTATTGATACAGACCATCAATGGGCTGATATCTTCACTAAACCACTTTCTGAAGATAGGTTCAACTTCATTCTGAAACATCTCAGCATGAAGCTCTGCCTAGAGTGAAAATGTTTTAATTTTATATAATAACCTTCAGAATGTGTTTTATTTTACTGTGAACTTCTGATCAATCTTCCTTCAGAAAGTTAGACATGCAGATTGTATCAGAGTCTATCCATAAAGATCTGAGCGTCTCATTTCAAGGATAGATGTGTTGTTCACCAAATCAAACAAGTGTCATCCAGTCATCAGCTAATCTCTGAAGCAGAACACGCGTGCACGCTTTTGAGAAGGCAAAACGCTAATTGGATGCATTGAGACACATGTCACTGGTAACCGTTCCAAATATCTTTCTCAAATCCCCCAAAATCAGCAAACATTAAATGCGTGTAATCATGAGTTAAATTGTAATCATGAGTTAATTCTCTCTCTTAAAATCGTTTACGTTTTCAAAACATCTTTTTGAAACTTATTGAAACACCATCACTACATTCATTCACTTTTTACCGTCTCTTGCAATCATCTAAATATTTTCTGCATTCTTACTTGTGTGTTCATCTTTTTCAAAGAAACCCTTTTTCAAGTTCTTTCTCAAAGAAACCCTAGTGTGAACATGGAAACTTCTAGCACTGTTTCTGCAGGTTCCCAGCAAGAGGCTTCATCTAAACAATATCAGATTCCGTTCAGAACGCTCCTTACTCTGGTGAAGAACTTGGAAGTTCTGTCTGAACTGATCGTTGATTTCAACAGTTTGAAAGAAAATGGCTTCGATTTGACTGAAGAAATTAGGGCACAAGGATGGGAGAGGTATTTTGATAGGTTGATGAGTCCAACATTCCCCATTCTGGTTAAAGAGTTCTGGATTCATGCGTCTGCTTCAACTCATCAGGTTACATCGTACATCATGGGCAAGAAGATTGTGATTACTGAGGATCACATTGCTAGGCTGATTGGATACAACGGTGGTGGCATCCGCTGTATTGACATGGCAGAAAGAGCTGGAAACACTGGCATAGTTGCTAGACAGATTTTCACGCATGGGGTTCCATCCAGCAAGATCAGAGATTTGATGGATCAGCACAGAATCTGGGCAAAGATCATCTTGGGCTGCTTCAACCACAGGAAGTCCACAAGCTCTCCTGACTATATCAACATAGATCAGCAATTTCTACTCTATTTTATTACAAAGAAGACCAAGATCAACCTTGCTCATCTTCTGTTCAATCATCTGAAGACCAACGTCAAGGAGACGAGAGAAGAAGAAAAGACTAAAAGGGATTGGATACCCTTCGGAAGATTAATATCAGATATTCTAACTGAGAATAGGCTGATAGAACACCTGACAGAGGCTCAGGAAATAAGCTCTCTGGAACCAGCTGTTGGCAAGCAGCTGAACGCCAAGAATCTGAAGAAGATGAAACTGATAGAGAATATCAGAAAGGAGCCCAGCATCACTCCTCTTGCTGACATCACCAGCAGAAGAGTCCCTCTGAGCGACTTTCCCATATTCTCTGAGATTGACTCTAAACCAGTCATCGTTCTCAGATACTTGGATGCGTGTAAAGCTGATGGCACAGATCCTGATCTGAACATCAAAGATCTGCACCAGCAAACTCCAGAGGTTACTTTGAAGAAGAATAAGAAGAGAAAGGTTGCTTCAGAAGGACCATCCTAGCAGACCCCAAAGAAGAGAGGTAATCTATCTGCTGTTAATGTTTTAAATTCATCTGCTGTTCCAACATTGATTCCAACCCCAGCTTCATATGAACTCCCGATTCCCATACCAACCATTGATAATACCGAACCAGAGTTTGACCCTTCTGAGTCACTAAATCTCAGGAGATCCCGCACCAAACCTCAAAATCCAAAACCCACAACATCAACAGAATCAGAACTTGATAAAGTTCTTTCTGAAATTGATCAACGCTCTTCCGCTCCCCTCTCAGAAAATCCAAACACTCAACCAGAAACTGCCCATTCACCTCAACCAGAATATACACTCTCACCAATACCAGAAAATCCACATTCACCAGAACCAGAAACTACTCCACCTCCCTCTCCACAACCAGAACTTAATCCACCTTCACCTCAACACTCTGAGTCTCAACACTCTGAGGCTCAAACCCCTGAACCTCAATCACCTCAATCCTCTGAACCACAACCCTTGGCAATTCAACTGCCTTGTGGTACAACTGTAAACATACCCCAACTGCCATCCTCACCAGAAACTACCCCTCCTAATACTCCACACAGTCCAATAATCATTTCTGACTCTCCTACTCCCTCACCCAAACAAAATACAGATGACCACAACAAGACCTTCATTGACCTAACAGTCCTTGACCGCCTTGCTGACCTTAAAAATAAAATCGCCATTCCCAAACCCAAACAACTAGATGTTGGTTCTAGCATCTTGAATTTTGAAACAGGAATGCAGAATTGGATTGCTTCTCTAAAGCAGGTTTGTCCTGGAATGATTGATCCTGCTGCTTCAGACCAACTCTGGACACAATTCAGAAAGTGGGTACGCGCTGAAGCCTTCAAGCTGCAAGACATAAACTATGAACAGGCTCAACAGAACTTCAGCAAACTGCTGAAAGAAGTTGAAGGTCCAGTCATGAGTCAGCTGCTGAAGGAGGAAGTGCTCTTTCTGATAGTGGGCCATGGTCTGAAAAGCGTCCAGCTTCAAAAGTTCAACCAGCAGAAGATCAGACAATTCCAGCTGAAGACTTTAGTCAAGCAGAAGATGTTGCAGAAAGCTCTCAGAAGCATCTTGTTTCTGACGTCTCTCAAGCTGTTTGGACAGGCAGACTCTTGAAGAGCTGAAGCAAAATGATATTCTTCTGCAGTAAAGAATGGATGAGAATGATCAACGGATGAAGGAAAGGATGGATGTGCAAGACAGTAAGATTGATACAGTAGTCAGCATGGTGCATCAGCAGAAGGAAACCGCTGATCAGATTAAGAACATGCTAGAAGCTCTGTTCACACGCCTTCCACCCCAACCTTAGATTTTGTTTTTCATTGTTTTCTTTCCATGTTTTCTATACTATCTTCTAAGCTTTGAACTAAATACAAGAGTTTTTCTGCACTGATCGTTTTAACTTCAATTACTTGCACTTTTTGATTGCTGACAAAAAGGGGGAGAAAAAGATTGATATTTTTCAATAACGGATTACTGAGACAAAGTCTCAAACATTCTAACACTCTGATATACTTGAATGTTTCCTTGTTCTGCATAAGCTTACAGGTACAAGAAGTTAATCATCTCTGATACACTGAAGCTCTGCTCGAGTAAAAGAAAGTTCAAAGAAAGATCTGATGTTCAAAGAAAGTCAATAAAGATCTGATCCTAAAGAACTCATGGAATTAAAGGGAAGTAATAAATTCAGGGGGAGTATTTCCGATCTAAACTCTGATACCTTTTTATCCCTTATCTTCTTATCTTTGATAACTTCCTATTTAATTCTGATACAATTTATTATTTGGTTATCTCTGATACTTTTCTCGTTAAGTTTCAATTGAAAAAAATCTAGTTTTTGTCATCATCAAAAAGGGGGAGATTGTTAGAACAAAGTTTGAATCTACTACCCTAAGTTAAAGTTTTGATGATAACAAAATGCAAGAATATATAAATTGTATGATTCATGTAAGACATATATGCTACCTAAAAATTATATTGTGTTTTACAGAAACTCTGATGAGTATCAGCATAAGAATATCATCATCAGCATCAGAAGATGAAATATCAACATCAGCATCAGAGGATGTTATATCAGATGCCAGAATCAGAAGATCAAAGTATGTGCTTACGCTGAAGCATGATGAACAGATCTGCGCGTAACAATCTAAACTCTGATCAAGACAACAACAATTCATCAGCACCTAGCAGCGTCAGAATAAGCCAAAGCCAGAACACGCTTAATTGGCAACGGTACTATGCATTCAAGATACTTTATTATCAACGGCATTATTCCAGACAAAGATCTGCTCAATATGGAAAGAATGTAATTGGCATTGAAATAGAATAACTGACTCCAACATATCAATTTCAATGCTATATAAACAAGCAAGTGAGGAATGAATTGGCTAATGCTCTACAACTCTCTACACGCCTAAAGAGATTCATCTTCATCCTCATTCCTAGTTTGCTAGCTCTCAAATTACTTATTCTATTGTTTTAGCATTCCAGTTCTCATAAGCTTAATTTGTGTAGTATCACAGTTGTGATAAACAGTTTTGTAGAAAACATTCAACACACTTAGATTTCATTTATCTGTAAGAAAGTATTTCCTTGAGAAATCGGTTTGTGGTTTTGACTCAAGAAGGCTTTAGCAGTTGTTAAAGCAGTTGTAATATTCAGTTGAATATAGTGGATTAAGACTTCGTTGGAGAGAGGTGAAATCACCTTGACGGGTGGACTGGAGTAGTTTGAGATCAAACGAACCAGGATAAAAATAATGTGTTGTCTGCATTTGATTTCAAGTTTTACAATCCAACCCCCCTTCTTGTGTTTTTCACTTCTTCACATATTTTTTTGGTTTATTATTTTATTTTCTGGTTTTTATTTTAATTGATTTAAACTTCAAAAAACATAGAAAATTCATTTTTGACTCAAAAATTATGAAAAAAATTCATAAAAGTAATATCAAATATTCTCTTTCTAATTTTTATTTTTTCGTAATTTTATTTTCAGATTTGATATTTTTTAGAATTTTTCCTTTATATTGACTTGTTTCTAATTATTTAAAAATACTTTTTGATGTTTTTAAATTCCGAAAAATTTTATAAAAATCATTTTACTTATTTTTGACCTTCTGAAATTTTTCTAGAATTTTATTTTGACTTCTAGTATTTTTGATCTTTTTTTCACTTATTTGAGTGATTTTAATTAGTTTAAAAATACTTTTCTGTTTTAAATAATTACCAAAAAATTTATGAAAATATTTGAGGTCATTTCTGGTTTTTCTAGGGTCTTTGAAAATTTTTCTTTGATACTTTGAATATAGTTTTCTATTTTACCTTTCATTTTCATTTTAAAAACAATTTAAAAGCCATTTTTCTTTTTATTTTATTCATTAAATGTTGTTTATTTTTTTAATATATTCTTACTATGTGATTGTTGATCATAAATTTCATTAACATCATTGGATCTTGGGTGTTGACTTTAACTCCACTAAAATGGATGGATGATTTTAACGATGGTTTGATCAAAAAATTTTATTCAAAATATTCCCCTTCCCTCTTCATCTCATCCTCTTCTCACTTGTGCTACATGTTGTTGGAGAATAATCTACATATTATTTCTCCAAACATATAGTAAATAGATTGCTATTGACCGGCCTCAAAATAGGTGTGACTTCTATATAAGTCCACTTACGATTGCTTAACATAACGCTAAAGTTTGTCCCGATTTAAGAAATGATCATTCGTGGCCCAAACCTATGTTTGCAAACTCAAGCATGTTTAATTTGAAACCTTTGATCCAGTAACCCTGAGGTTCATTATTATGAGGCTTTGGTCTTATAAATCCTCTAATGAACTTTCATAATATTTGGTCTAAGTAAATCATTTAAACATCGTTGATCATTTATTGTTGTCTTGAGATTTTGAAATGAATGATATACTTGACAAAAAGCAAATGAAACTTGTTATTGAGAGGATTAGATTTTATCAATCTTCTAATGAGTTTTCAAATGCAAGTTTCAATATGGTCATTCAACTAACCTTTAATTTCTAACAATTGACTTTATTTTATGCTTTTACTTTATGCTTTTTACTTTAAGCACATTTATTTTAGCATTTTCATTTCATGCTACTTTCATCTTTGCTCATTTGAGCATTAATCTTTATGTCATTTTATTTTGCTCACTTGAACTTCTCATTTCTTTTTGAAGATATCTAATAATCAACTTGAACCATAAAAAACTTTAATGTTACTTGAACTATTTGGTTACTATCATTGGCATTTTAGAGTTGTGAACTTCTTGAACTTAGGATTAGAGACCTTGACCTACCTTGAGACATTGTGACTTCTATTGCAATATTGTCTGGAGTTCTTGGGGTTTACCCCAAGACATTGGGTTGTTTGTTTTCTTTGTGTGCAGGTTATTCTGATTATATGCTTTGTCTATGATTGGGAATTCATCTGTATACAGCTGTTACTCTGCCCAATTTTTGTGAAGACTTAATTCCTTTGAAGTTTGGTTTTCTTAAGAGGTTTAGTATCCTTACTTGCTTGGTTTCAAGTCCAAAGAATGGGAATTATACATTGACTCATTGTGTCAAGTGTTAGCTTCTTGTTGGTTAGACGGTTCTTTTCCCTAGCTTTTACCTTATTTTTTTAGGGTAGCCTTTTCATCTCCTCCCATCTTCTTTAATTTCAAAAATCATCTCCCTCCTTTTAAAACTATTCTTGTTTTTTAAACTTGAACCGCTTTCACAATAAATTTGGACTTAGGTCTATGCATTTTCAAAAATCTTTTTTAATCAAACTTTAAACAACTTAATAATACTTTGACATTTTTTGTCATAAGACTAAAAGTCAATCAATCTCATTCAAACCATCTTTGCCACTTTGGCTTTTTGATTTAAAATTTTCTCAAAAGATTAGACTCTTGTCAATCCTTGTAGTGATGCGAACTACTATACTTCTACGATATATAGTGATGTGAGATATTTTCCACTTGGGTGTTGAGTGAAGCTTTTTGATTTTAAAATCCAAGCTATATCCTCCACTTTGAGATGATGCAAATTCTCTTTTCTCATAATTTGTGGGTAGTAAGTATATTCTTCCACTCGGATAAGACGATGATGTCTCCTCTCTTAAAATTAAACAACACACTTGTGTTTTAAATTTTTGAAAGGTGAACTACGAGTACCCTGATCCCCTATTGCACGGAAGATGGTACATAGGCACTAAAGGTTCACAATCGCGGAGGGTGCAAAAATTGTAAAAAAAAAATACTTATTTTCTCATCCCCACAACCTATTTTTGTATACAATATTTATAGCCAAAATACACAAATTTTCAAAGAGGTTCATGCAGAGTACCATAGATGTTTAGGGTGCTAATACCTTCCCTTTGCATAACCAACCCCCGAACTTAGATTCTCTCCCCCTTTTTGGGTTATTAGCTCTTTCCCATTCCTTTGGAAACAATAAAGCACAGTGGCAATTTTTATTTTGATATGTACGAGTCAAGTCAATCTAATGGCTTAGTCTCAACATTTCTACCGCTACAAGACCTATAAATATGCAAAGTATGAATAATACTAAAAGTAAAGAAAAATACAATACATTTGAAAGAGGTCTAAGGTTCAGGGGTTGGTTATACAAAGGGAAGATACTAGTATCCTATGTATATATAGTATCATATAGGAACCTTTTGAAATATCTGTTTTTTTAGTTAAAATTGATTTGTTTGCTAAATGAGTGCGGGGATGAGAAAAGAAGTGTTTTTAGTGTTTTTGAAATGTTTATTAAAGGAAGATAAATTTTTGAAAGTACGATGACTTAATGTCGAAGTTTCTATCAAGAAAGGTGTGAGTTTTAAAATTAGGGTTTTGAAGAGATCTAATTTAATATTAATAAAACTAAAAAAATGTATGAAGGGGGTTTCGCACAATCGCATTAAATATTTTCGATGACATGAAGCCAATAAATTTGATTCTTTTCCTTGGAGTAGGCACAGACAAAAATCTATAGGCTAAATGATCGGTAAAAAGGGAAATTGACTAGAATATTAATTTAAAATATTAAATCATTAACAATTTAAAAATAATTAAAAAAAGAGACTAAATTATACCAATATATGTATATTTTGTTGTTTTTATGATGGAAAGTAATAATTGTAAACCTAAACTATTTTTTTGTATTTTTGTGTGAAATTCAAAATGGAATAAGGCTAAAAAATAAAAAGAAAGATTTATAACTAAAAAAAATGAGAACCGTGGATTGAACCCAGGTTCCTTTTGTCACACCTAAACTACTTAACCACTGAACTACCTGTTTTTTCGTTTATATTTATGCCTTAGTTGAAATAAAAGGGTGATGATGGAATATGATTGGGTTAACATTCCCCAATAGGCCGACCCAGTTCGGGTAAGATAAAGAAAGTGTTTTTGGGGAACCCTAATTGAGAGGGAGGCGTTGATTCTATGTTGGAAGGAGGAAAGGTCAATTAATTACTTTTTATTCCAATTAATCATTCACAGGTGTTATCTCTTCTTCTCAATAAACCCTTGTTCCACATTTTCTTCTCTTTGATTTCGTTCATATCCGACTCTCACACCACTTTTCATCTGTCAATTTCTCTGTCTAATGAAACCGAAACGCATATAATCCTTAAACGCCCTAGAAGATGAACTAAACAATCACAAAATACCCTTAATCATATTTAACACCATCCCCAATTCATATTTCATTAGATTCAGATGGATTACAAATACAAGGTTGTATGGAAATAGAAAAGATGCAAAACCAAAACAGAAAAGAAACAAGATGCAAAGGACTATATCATGAGTTCAGGTACGTTTTGAAATCCTGGCTTGTTCCCTTCGTCCTTTATGCTTCTTTTGTGTCTGATGTTGTGTTCTGGGCACTGTGTTGAGTGGTGTGGTTTTGGGAGTTTGAGTGAAGTGTTGTTGGGCAGTTTTGAGGAAGGGTGGAGGATGTGATTTTCGGTTCAGTGAGGATGTTGAAGGGATATTGTAGTGAATATTTGGCGAATAATTTTTGTGTCAGAGTATGATTCGGTTGTTCTGAGTTGAAGGGTGAGGAGAGTGAAAATGTGAAATTACAGGTTGTGTGTAGAGGGGTTTAGGCAGAGGTTTTGTGTGAAAAATATTAAATTATTTTAATCAGTTTTATCAGTTTCTGTTTCTCTATTTTAGTTCCAATAGTGACACATTTTGTTCACTTTGTTTATCAGTTTTAGTTTCTATATTTTCTATTTATGTCACAGTTCAAACAATAATAAGAGCAACAAATATGAAGAAGAAAAAAATAG
The DNA here is from genome assembly GCA_948472305.1 of Vicia faba. Lineage (NCBI taxonomy): Eukaryota > Viridiplantae > Streptophyta > Magnoliopsida > Fabales > Fabaceae > Vicia > Vicia faba. The sequence goes on along the minus strand of OX451741.1, from coordinate 970,899,514 downwards.
TGATATCTGGGTGAAAATGCAGACAAAATAGTAAGGGAAGAAGTACCTATCGGAGTCTCTCCAATGGAGTTTCTTGAAGAAAAGCGATGAGTTCACAATCTTCCTTTCTACATCGTGATGTATTCCATTTTCTATTTATCTTCTTTTTGTTATGCTGGTGCTTGATTTGGTAATGACTTTTTTTTACAGAAGTTGTTAAGTTGGGTGTTTGGAGTAACAGAGATTTTTGAGATTGTAGTTGAAAGAGTTTTTTTCTGAAGTGATTTTCGTCTGTGTGCCTTCTCGGTGTCTGTTGAACCAAAAAAACTCCCCTTTTTCTATTGATGAAGGCCTCTATTTATAGTGAAGTATATGATGTTTTATGGGGAAAATCTGATGAAATTGAACATATTTGGTATGCTGACGTTGGCTTTCTTTGGTGCAAGCTTAAGCTTTCCATTCTTGTGCAAAATTGGGACAGCTTGAGTGCAGGCTTTAGGGAAGGCTTGGACTGGTATGTTTTCGAGAAAATTCTATTACTCTATTATGGTCTTTCTGCTATGTTAACCTTTTTTTTTCAGTTTTGGATTTTAATCACATTAATGCAAGATCTGGGTTGATAACTGTAATTTTTCTATGGCCATAGTGCAAGTATTTTGGAATGTTTCCTTTGTTTTGTTGCCACAAATATTATGGATAAATAAAGGTCATAATTCAACTATTTTTTGCATTATGCGGGGTTAGAAATTGAGAGCAATGTTGGACTGGTTTTGTGGACAAGTCTGACTGCTTATTAGACAACCAAATTGGCATCAAATTGGAGAAAAATGATCATGGCATGAAACTTTGAAGAATTATCACGAAGTCTTCAGATTTTAGGCTTAGAAACGTGTAACTTTTTCTTGTAATTTCTTTAAGTGTAAAAGGAAAAATTCATGGTATTGATGTAACTTGAAATTATCCCCTTGTAACATGAATGATGGAATTGGAGGATTTGAAATAAAGTGAGGCCTTGTATGAGAAATATCTTTAAGCCCTTTGAACTTTTGGATTCAATCTTGAAATTTATTAGGATAGAATCATATGGAATGATTTCTTAAATCATGAATGAATTTGATGAGTGTCTTAAATCTCAAGTAATCATGAACATTAATCTTACATACTCAAATTGATTCTTGAGATCAAGATGTACACTTTATCTTTGATGCTTGAATTCAAGATAATCCACATGAATGTGCTTGAATGAGTTTTGACTTTTAAATGAGCTTGAATTAAATTTGAATGCCTTGTTACTTAAATCCTAAGAAATCGAGGTGTCTTTTTCTTTCCAACCTTGCAAGCTTAATGAATAAACAAATGTATTAAAGGTTTTTGATCAAAATCTCACTTCGATCCAATAATCACTAACGTTCAAACGCAAGCGATTTGAATTACAAATAACAAACAATCCATGAACCTTCAAACCCAAACTCTTGGTTCATGAATTATCTCAACATATTTTAAGTAACCATTTTGAAATGTCAATTTTAATATGGGCATCTATTCACCCCTCACCCCCTCTAGATGAGTTTTCATAGTCTAACAAGTGGTATCAGAGCTCCGGTTAATTATGTGCTTCGAAACTCTTATTAGAAAATGGTGCACGAACCTAAAGGGGATTACAAAATAGCCCCAATTTTTTTTGGAAGAAAACTATAGTTATTATAAATCTTGTATGCACATTCATTTTAATTCATGTGACAAGTATATGTGTAACGCTATTACTCAAAACAATGCTAATGGTGTTGTCACATTTAAGCCAGAAGCACTATGGAATAATGATGATAAGAAAAATACATTAAATCTCATTAATCATTTGAATGCACTTGGTAATCTTATTTTCAATGAAATTGCTACTAACAAAGTTGTGAGGTGTCTTACTAGGAATTAGTAATCGAAGGTCGTCGTGATCAAGGAAGCTAATGGTCTTACAACACTTGATCTCACTATATTGTTTGGTAAGTTTGAAGAACATGAGCAAGAACTTACTTACTTATACAAGCATAAGAAAAAGCTTGAAAAAAGAAGAAAGACATGGATAAGGAGGAAAGAACAAAGTCTAAAGCTCTTAGGACGTCAAGTTCAAGGTCCTCTAAATGTGAGCATGTATACGATGGTGATTTTAGTGATGGTGAAGATTTAAATTATCACTATGGTTATATGAAATTATTTTCTAAATACAAATCAATTGTTTCACTAACCCCCAACGACCTAATGAAGATTGGGTACCTAACTTGCCTTGTTGTTTTTGTAGGAACATTTATCTTAACTCTATAAAGAGAATATGAGTTTTTATTTATGGTGGCTCAAGGAATATGAACATTTTATAATTCTATTATATATTATGTGAGATGATTGATTATGTGATCTAGAAAGCAACAACAAGTTTTGTTTAATTGGTAAAAGAGGTGTAAGTTACTTTTGATATTGTATCCAAGAATACTCTAAAAAGGTATTTCATTTCATGATGTAGATGTATCTTCAAGAGACATACTCAACGACACCAAAGAAGGAATTGATCAACCCGAATCGGTGAAAAATGAGAAGGAGAAAGATAACTAACATGAAAAGGATAAAGATGAGAGTTCAATCAAAACAAACGATCATCAAATTAATGACCTTCTTGGACTCATCACAAGTTTTTAAGTAACCATTTTGAAATGTCAATTTTAATATGGGCATCTATTCACCCCCACCCCCTCTAGATGAGTTTTCATAGTCTAACAAGTGGTATCAGAGCTCCGGTTAATTCTGTGCTTCAAAAATCTTATTAGAAAATGGTGCACGAACCTAAATGGGATTACAAAATAGCCCCAATTTTTTTTGGAAGAAAACTATAGTTATTAGAAATCTTGTATGCACATTCATGTTAATTCATGTGACAAGTATATGTGTAACGTTATTACTCAAAACAATGCTAATGGTGTTGTCACATTTAAGCCAGAAGCACTATGGAATAATGATGATAAGAAAAATACATTAAATCTCATTAATCGTTTGAATGCACTTTGTGATACGGTGGGAGAACTGACTATGTGTTTTGCGTTTGTATTCGCACTTGTTCGGTTGAGCAAGAGTCGCCACCGACTTTTTATTTTATCCTAAAGGAAAGGTTAAAAAAAGCACAGCAAAAACCTTTTGAGATATTTCATGGGTCCGGGGGGTAGATTATGAAAAGGGAAGGTATTAGCACCCTTTTCATCCATGGTTATCCATGGGCTCTTAGTTACTTGGTTTTTTAGATCACTTGCCTTGATTTTCGATTGCTTGAAAATGGTGTGTAGGTGTGTGTGTTTTTGAAAATGTTTTGGAAGAAGATGCCTTGTCTTAGGCTACCAATGTATTTGACTCGTGTTTGAGTGTTTTACAAAAGTGTGTATCTTTTCGAAAAGATGTTTCAAATGTTTTTGAGAGTTTGTTTTGAAAGTGTTTGTGGAATGTGGTTTTTGAAAAGAAGGCAAGTGGTTTTGCAAGTTGATCTCAAGTAACTAAGAGTTTTGTCTACCCTATTGTACTCAAAGGTTTTCTCTATGTTTTCAACCCTTTTTAACAATTTTGTTCCACCATTGAATTTGGTGGACAATCTTGCGTTTAGGAAGTTTGTTCGGGACGGGCGCGGGTCATCGTATGGACCATGAATGCAATGATGCCAAGTGTCTTTGGAAATTTGCTTTGAAGGGACTATGATCATTCCGTTTAGGCAACATTCGACAGCGTCATCGAGGGACTTATGATCATTTGAATTTGTTTTGCCAAAGATACTCGACGTGCAAGCATGGCCCATTTTGGAAGGCAACATGTGGGATTACCCTAGAGGGTGCAAGTGTGATTGTGTATTGATTTCATGTATTTGTCTTGTATTAGGTTATCTAGCGTTTGATTTTATGTACATGCAAACCCTAGGTCTAACCATGGTATAATTGAAAGCGGTAAATTACGAAAATGTAAAGTCTACGCTATTACAAAATAAGTATCCGGGAGTGGGGGTACAAATTTACAAATGGGGATGAGACTTTAGGAATGTAATGTCCAATAAGTTACAACCAAATTGAATCGATCAAATGTGAATGTCACGTATAGCAATGTATGGAAATAGCAATTGTATATGTGTCAAGTGTATAATGTGAAATGTATTGTAAGTGTAATTATTTACAGGTTAGAGATGTGAAATTAAATGTGTATTAAGTATTGTTTTGACTTTAAAGAAAAATCAAATGTTTATTTAATTAATCCTTGTAATCTTGTATATTTTTAATATGTATGAAAAGAATGTTTTAATGAAAAGAAAAATGTTTTCAATTTAATTATATTGTGTAATAAAAAATGCATCTTTATTTGTATGTACAAAGAATATTCTCATTTAAATGTTAAGAAATTAAATTATGCAAAAATGTATGTTTACTTATTATGTACAAAGAAAATTTAAATTAAATATTTTAAATAAAAATGTGTTTTTATGTGTTTTAGTATTAATGTATTATTGTAAAAAGATATATTAAGAAAAATTATATATTTATGTATGAAAAGAAAATTTTCATTAAATACCTTAAATTATATTATGTACAAATAGTGGTATTTTAGTTAAAAGAAAAACAAGGTTTTACATTTTAATTGTATTGTATAATATAAAAAATGTATTTCAATTATAAAAATATTTTGATGTCAATAAATAATAAGAAAAGGTTTTGTTAATTTAAATGTATGAGAAAAGAAAATGATGTTTTAAAAAGGGTTGGAAACAAGAAAAATCAGGAATGGGCTTTAGGCGCTTCAGAGGTGGGGGGTGTGAGTTGGAATGCAGTGGGCCTTAGGCGCGGTTGAAACGGAGCGAGGCCCAGTATTCTGAGACAATTTTAGGGTTGATTATTTTGTTGTTCAGTTGGACAATACGCTTAGGGTTAGGTGAGGCAGCAGCGGCGTTCGTGTTTGTTCGTCCTCTTCTCCGTTCGTTTCCTTCATCTCTCCAACCTAGGGCTACTGATTCCCTCCAACCTTCGACTACCGGGCGCCACCTCCATCCTCATCTCTTCACAGTTGTTCAATTAAGACGGCAAGAAAGGTAACAAACTTTTGAACACTCTAAGGTTCTCTTTAATTAATGTCTTTGCATATCATGATTCCTTGATTATTGAATCTCAATTTGTGTTATTATTGTTTCTGTGAGCGACAAAAAGGGAAGAGAAGGGGTTTATACCTTAAGCTTTTGGGAGATGGAGATGAGGCGGACAGGAGGCGCTGAGGATGGTCGGTGGGTGGAGGATACGCGTGATGATGGACTCTTTGAGCTTCCTGGTACTCTTTATCTTTTTGCCATTTTAAGGGTTTCATGATGAACTGACTGAAAACCCCTTTTTGAAACTTCACTTCTTTCTTCTTCTCTCCTACTGTATATTCGTTGCCTTTGATGCTTTTGTTGTCTTTCTTCTTCGTCTCTGAGTTGCCTTTAACACTTGCTTTTGAATGTCGTTGAATGCCTTTGAATGCCTTCTGTTTATGTTGCCTTGAGTATGCTTCTTTTGTCCCCTCTCTGAGTTGCCTTGAATACGCTTTATTTACTGCCCAATGATGAGTGTTCTGAGGGCTTAGAGTTGGTTAGGCTGGATATTTTAGCTTGATGGTTTATGTTGTACACAGGGTATACAGGTTTGTATGTTTTTATGGTTATGAGGTTTTGATGAACTGGTTATGGGCTTGGTTATTCAGGTTAGGCCTTGACAGGTGTCTTCCAGGTTTTAGGCTTATTGCAAGCTTAAGGCATGTTTGACTGGTTATGAGGCTTGAACTGAATGGTACAGGTTATGGTTTTGAGGTTTTTTCAGTTTAGGCAAGTCTTGGCTTGAGGCTTGAACTTGTTATACTTGCAGGTTATGCTGGTTTAGACCTTAACAGGTTTAATGGCTTAGCAGGTTTGATGCTTAGGCAGTTTTGAAAATGGTAAGACTTTTTTGTATTAAGGCTTATGTTGTGGTTTGTGACAGTAGGTTCTGATACAGGTTTTTGCTTCAGGTTGATGGCTTACAAGTTATGTGTTTTTTGATTGTTGGTGTTCTCCCCCTCTCTACTGCGTTCAGTTCTTGTGTTTTATATTTTTCTATCTTCCTGCCTAAAGCCTAAAAACCTGCTTTCTTTTTCTCTTCTTCTTTCTCTCTCAGTACAGTTGCATTAAATAATATTATGCTTTGTACTTTTCTTGTTCTGAAAGGGCCACCTTTATTTTGGGAAATGATGAAAAGAAAATGTTTGCTTGCATAATAGTTTTCCTCTGCATATTGTCTCTTCTTTTGACAGCTTTTGTACTTTTGGAACTTTTCATATCTTTGCCAAATCTTCTTTTCTTTGACAGCTTGGGTAACCTTTTTGGCATTTTGACAGCAAGTTGCAATTTTTCAGTTTGGTTTGAACTTGGAGTTTTGAGATTTTGAACTTATGCATTTTGACACTTTGCATTTTTTTTCAACTTTGCATTCATGATTAGCAAATAAAATTCTTCCCTCTTTGTGAACCGGGAGAAATCCTGTGATTTGCAGAGAGGGTTAACTGATCCCAATCAGTGGCCCTTAATGATGAACTGTCTTTTATTTATTTATCTGCTTTTTGACTTTTCTTCCTTTCTTTTGCAGATGAAAAATGGAGCACCGGAGCGAGGGATAGCAGATGAAGAATTGAAGATTAGAAAAATATTTAGGATAGTTTTTATTTAACTTTAAATAAATGTAACATTATTTTTGTAAACATTTTGTAAACAAAAACAATTACACAAATGATTTAAAGATAAATAAAAAGTCCTTTTATTTAATTAATTCTTTTCTTCTCCAATTGTTTATTTATTATTTATAGTTCTTTAAATTAAAATAAATTGAAAATAAATTCCAACTTATTTAATCTTTAGAATAATAAATAATTAACTAAACAATATTTCAGTGTTGATCAATTAATAAACTTGACGCTTCCAATGTTCAAAGCAAAATAACAGTTAATCACAACAATTGATCAGACGCATTCCCCCTTTTCACTGATTTTTAACAAACATTGCAAATTCAAACCCAATGCAACCTTCTACTGATCCAGTCAAACAAATGTGAATTCAATCCAAATGCATTCTTTTACTGATTAAGTCAAATAATGCGAATTCACCCCAAATCTCGGAATGTCTTGCAAAGCACTGTAGAATTAACTCTTTCTGAGGAACCGCGCATCAACAACCCTAATTCCTGATTAAATGCCAAAGAAGCATTTGCCTGATCGAAGTTGAGCCAAAATCAACCAAAACCCTAAACCAACTGTTTAAAGCATTCCAGAGCCCTGAAAATCAGTAAAACCCTAATTTTTGTTTGACTGACGAGAAAAGTCAGTTTGACCGATTCTTGAGCCAGTTTGAAAAATCAGGAAACGCCTGAAGCTGCGATCTCTTATGGAAAAATGCGAGGGCAAATTTTGGGGTACAACACACTTGGTAATCTTATTTTCAATGAAATTGCTACTAACAAAGTTGTGAGGTGTCTTACTAGGAATTAGTAATCGAAGGTCGTCGTGATCAAGGAAGCTAATGATCTTACAACACTTGATCTCACTATATTGTTTGGTAAGTTTGAATAACATGAGTGTTGTACCCCAAAATTTTCCCTCTCATTTATCAAGATTATTCTCACAAGACTTCTTTGACTCAAGACTAGATTAGGGTTTGGTCAGCTCAAGACATCTCATCCTACACTATTGACCCAAAATTAGGGTTTGAGTTTGCACAAGGATTTTTGAACTATCAATACTTAATATGACTTTCAAACATCATTATGAACCCCCAAGATTACTCATGACAAGTTTCAAGCCTTGAACCACATTTTTGATCAGTCAATTGAACAGTTGACCTAAAAATCAGTTGTATTGGGGAAAAAGTCAACCATGTCTAATTTACAGTCAAAATTAATAATTTTTTATCAACATCAACATTTTAGGCTCATATTTATCATTTGATCAAGTTTGGACCACAACTCCTCAAGAAATTTGATCAAATCATCAAAAGGGCAAAATTGTCAAAATTAGGGTTTTGACTAAGAAAGGGCAATTTCTGATTTTTGACCTAGCAAATGACCAATTGAGTTGAAGCATTATTTCAAGGGTTAATTTGTATCATATTTACCTAATTACATAGTTCAAAACATTACAAATCCATTGGATAGACAGATGAAATTTGCAGTCAACTGATCAAAAGTCAATTGTATACTGAAAAGTCAACCTTTCACTTTTTGGTCAAAATCAAGTGCCAAGGGTCACAATTCATCAAAACATGTCAAAATGTGAAACTTTTTTATCAAGAAATCAAGGATTGAAGATTAGGTTTTAAAATTGGAAATTTTCTTAACTTAGAAATTTTTCTAAGTATAGAAATTTCTTATTTTTTCTCAACTTTAAGCCATTTTTTCACCATGATATAAGATGATTCAAGGAAAGTTCCCAACACTAAAGTTGTATAACTTCATGAAATATAAAACTTTGCTTCACACACTTTTCCCTAAAGATGCTTGGATCTCAAGATATAATTTTATGAAAACATGCTCATGAACTAGATAACTTAGTGAAATTTTGCCCTAATTTAGGCTGGTTTTGGACCCAACTTCATGGCAATTTTTCACCTAGTTCCAAGAGGAATATTGAAATACATTTCAAAGATGAGTTATAGGTCACACTACAAGCTTTCAAAAATTTCCAATAAATACTCAAGATCATTTTTGAGTAGGGAGAATCGAAGAGATGAAGTTGGCAATTTCTCACTTTGAATTCAAGCCATTTCATGAAGAACAAAATTCAAATTTGAACCTATGCTGCCTAATCCATGCTTTACAGGTCCCTAACTTGTTTCTCACTTCATAATTTAATGCTTACTCAGTTGATAAAGCTTTAATTCAAGCTCAAGGGCCTTTGTCCAAGTTGTAATTTCATAAATGGCATAAAGTGGCCATTGCCATTTTGAAAAAGCTTCACTTTTACAACTTTCCAATTCTTGAGCATTGGACCTGTCTTCTCTGCACACACAAGTCTTACATGCCTAAAGAAAATTGTACAAAGCTTATACCAACCCCAAGAAGGCCAGTACAAGCATGTGAAGACTTGTCTCTTCACTTTTCTTCAAAAGCAAGAAAGTGTGCCAAAAGGCTAGAACTCACAAATCTGTTGGAGAGATGACTTGAAACCTTTTCCATACTAATACACAAACACATTACAGTTGAGAACACGATTGCTAAGGGCCTGAAACACTCAAACACTCCCTCTCACCAGAAAACTGTCAAAACTTGCAGTTTTTGCATAAGCATAGCAATCCATCATTTGGCTCGTGCGTTTCAAGTTTCAATCATCCAAACACTTTACCTACTTGATATCTAAGTGATCCAGACCATCATCCTTGCACTGTAACTCCTTCTCCATCATCTGCCATTTTTGTTTTCAAAGCTTGCAGGTTGACTTGGATAGAGAGCTCCAGGCACTTCCAAAGCAAGACAAGGGTTGGAACACACTCAGGGAGGTTCAAGCAAGCTCAAGCAATCATCAGGCCTTCATAAAACTCACTCAAACCCCATTCATGATTTCAACTGAAAGAGGTAAAAATCTCAACTTCTATCTCTTCATACAGGCATCCATTGGCCACGATTTGTGAATAAACAATATAGATCTCATTGCTACGAAGTTGTACATATCTATAACTTGCATTTATTTGGCCTGAGTTGAGAGAATTTTGAACTTGAAGTTCCTGGAAAAATTAGGTTTAAATTTAGGGCTTTTAGAATTCATTTTTATCTTTGATTGTTAGCTTATATGATTTACATGGTTAGAATTGTGAGACAAAATGCTACAACATTCATGTTATCAGTTTCCATTTTTATTGAGAGATGAGAAAGTTACAGAGCTTCTGGCCAGCTTGAGGAAGAAGATGAAGTACAGGGCAAGGACTTTGTTTGTGTTATGTTTTTTTTGTTTCACATAAATCAACGGATGTATAGCCACCCCAGTGGCAAGGTAGCGCGCTGGTGAGGCCCAGGTCCTGGGTTCGAACCTTGGCGCTACCTTTTATTTTTTCACATTTTTTCATTTTTCAATTTTTGCTGTTTTGCAGGTTTGGGCCTCCACGCTGGGCCTTATGTCTTTTTTCTAACATTCACCACATGATTGCTCAGGATACCCCCTGGCCCAACTATTTTCATATATTTTATTTATTTGTTTTTGTTTTCATTTTTGTTTATTAAATATTTTCTTTAATACATAAAAATCATGAAAAATATAAATATGATAATATTGCATTTTTATTTTATTTTATTTTTATTTTTCACATAAAAAATATATTTTATCTTCAATATATACTAACTATCTTTCTTAAATAAATTTGTAAAATAATTTTAGATATATTCTTATCTTTTCTTTTATATTTTTATATATATTTGTAAATATTTATTTTAACATATAAAAACTAAATATTTTCATACAATATTATTGATTATTTTTAATACAGAAAATACATAAAAATAATACATAAGGACTTTATTTTCTTTTAAAACTAGAAATTAGGGTTAACTTTGTTTTTTTTAAGAATTAATTTCTTTCCCTTAAAATTATTAGATTTAGGTTAAACTTTTTTTTCATATAAAAAAACAAACAAATATTCTTTGCATATATATATCATTGCATATTTTATTTAAATATTGTATATTTGTTTATTCCAATATTCGTATAAATTCGATTTGGTTGTAACAGCTTATTTAGATTTACATTCTTGCAAATCCCCATTCAAATTTGTATTTGCCCTCCCATAAATTGTTGTAATAGCTTAGTAATCTTTACATTATGCAATGTACCACTTTTACATACCATGCTAGTAATTAGGGTTTGTATGGTAAGATAAAAACAAAGCAAATAGAAAACCCTAAATCCAAGACAAAATCAAAGCATGAAAATGACACACTTGCACACAAGCACACTTAGGGTTACTCCACTTGGTTGCCTTATACAAAAATGGCCATATTATGCATGCGAAGTATCTTGGCAAAACAAACAAATATAAGATCATAGTCCCTCGATGACGCTATTTAGAGTTGCCTTACAAAAATGATCTTAGTCCCTCAAAAATGCTAAGATATTTTGCAATATTGCTAATTATGGTCATACGATGACCCACGCCCGTCCCGTTTACATCCAAAGATAGGGTTGCTTACCAAATCAATGGTAAGACAATAATATCAAAGGAAAAGAAAATGAACAAGAAATACATTTGAGTAGGTAGATTACTTTTGGTTACTTGCTCCAGTTCAAACAAATATCCTTGTTATTTTCAAAACAAACACACATATTCCAAAACATCTTACAAACTTGAAAACATTTTCAAAAAGACAAACATCTTTGTATACATTCTTACGAACGAGAATCATTACAAAGATTACCTAAACAATGGCCTCTTTTACAAAATACTTTCAAAACCACACCAAACACATTTTCAAACAACAAAAGCAAATGATCTAGCAAGTAACTAAGAGCCCATGGAAAACCATGGATGAAAATGGTGCTAATACCTTCCCTTTTCATAATCTACCTCCCAAACTCAAGAAAACATCTCAAAGGTCTTTCCTGTGTTTTTTCACCTTTCCTTTTTGGATAAAAGAAAAGTCGGTGGCGACTCTTGCTAACCGCAATATTTGCGATAAAATGCAAAACCCTCAAGTCAGTTCTCCCACCGTATCACAGAATTGGAGACTCTGCTGGGGATTTTATAAAAGTGGGGTTACCTTAGGACTAGATCACATTTATTTGCTTACATTGTTTGACTTATTTGCTTTACATTATGGTTCTTTGTTTGGGTTTGAATCCTCCACCCGGATTTGGGAAACATTATAGGTAAATAGCAATACGTTGTGGAAACTGTGCAGGGTATACCGATATGGTCTAAGCAATAGCTATGTTAGTGTGACATATTTGTGGGTACCGGTAGCCTTTGAATCAATCAAAGAGAATACGGGGCCGCTGAGTGATGTCATGAAGCACTAATGAACTTCTAGAACCCTTTACTTGACCAACTTGGCCTTTAGGATGTAGTGAGATGACCGACTTTGGTGCAGTCTGAAGTTGGTAGATACTCGATACTACACTCATTGAGGGTTGGTTTCTTGGGATATTTTGGTCGCCATCAAAGAGGCTTGAGCTGAAACAATGACCAAGGAAACAATCCAGTGATATTAAGCTCCTTAGAATTCGGTTACTATTACTAGGACAGGTTTGAGCCAACTAAACTTCAAGAGGGTACTTACCTATAAAACCCCATGCAAGCCTAAACTAAGAACTTGTTTGCTTTGCTTGTATATGCATACTTGTACATAACATCATGGACATCATGAGCATCATATGCATCACTAACCATTTCAAGGATTTTGGAGATTCATCTTTGTTCTTGTTTTGTAGGATATGGATTCACTTCACAGGAAAACTATCCAAGTCAACCTTGTAAGAATTCCTCCACAACTTAAGGAGCTAGTTTCAAGGATCCCTGAGAACTCTTCATTCACCGAGAGGCATGGTCGTCTACTCAACTTGGTCACCTCCAACACAGATGAGGATATGATGAAGGTGCTCTTCCAGTTCTTTGATCCTTTGCACCATTGCTTCATATTTCCCGACTATCAGCTTGTGCCTACTTTGGAAGAATTCTCTCAACTCTTGAGGATTCCCATTCTCAATCAACTACCTTTCAACAGTACGGAAAGAGATCCAAAGCTAGAAGAGATTGCTCAAGCTCTGCACTTGCACTCATCTGATGTCACAACTCATTGGGAAACTAGGAGTGGTGTCAAAGGCTTCTTAGCAAAGTTTCTGTTTGAGAAAGCCTAAAGCTATTGGAATTCATTAGACTTGCAAGCCTTTGAGGAAATTGTGGCTCTTCTTATCTATGGGATGGTCTTGTTCCCCAATCCTGACCAACTCATAGATGTGAGCACCGTCAAAATCTTCATGTCACGCAATCCAGTACCTACATTGCTTGGAGATATCCTACACTCTTTTTACACTCGTAGAATGAGGAAAAGAGGTGTCCTTATGTGTTGCACTCCTCTCCTGGAAAGATGGTTTATTTCTCATCTTCCCCAATCAGTCTTAAAGAATGAGCAAGGATTAAGGTGGTCACAAAGGTTAATGACGCTCAAACATTCAGATATTCATTGGTGCTCCCGATCCAAAGAGAATGTTATCATTGTTGACCGTTGTGGGGAATTCCCTAATGTCCATCTACTTGGAATTAGGGGAGGCATCACCTACAACCCATGCTTAGCTCTAAGACATTTTGGTTATGCCCGAAGAGATGGCCCGCATGAGATATTGATTCAAGGCTTAGTATTCGACTATGACAACGACAATCAAGGTCTTAGCCAGAGATTCATCCAATCTTGGAGGATGCTAAACAAGGTGGATAGCAAGACTTTGGGACACAAGAATTCCATCCCTCTTGAGCCTTACCTCAAGTGGGTATGAACCCGCGCCCAAAGTCTTATGATGCCTTATCCTTCCATCCTTTCGGTGATCATTAAGCCTGTTAAGGAGGGAGAAGTTCCATATACTATCCTACATCCAAACATGCCCACATCTCTTGAAGACCTACAAAGGGATTGGATACAGCTCAAAGGAGAGCGAGATACTTATGAAGCCCAATTCTACGCAAGCGAGAAGAAGGTTTTGGAACTCACTAGGATACTTCATCAGGAGCAGACTCTAAATTCCTACATAGCACCAAAGAGGATGTGCACTACTTTTTTATCTTAGAATTTTGTATTATTTTGCCCAAGGGGCATTGATGTACTCAAACTCTATTTTATTAATATAACGTGTGTTTCTTTTTGTCTAAAAGAAACTTGAATCTTTAAAATCCTTGAAAACATTGCATGTGTACATATCATTCATCATAATATAAACAGGTCTTTTGCAACGGGTTTCCTCATCTCTCTACTGTTTATTTCAGTAAGATGGATCTCGAACAGACTGTCACAAGAGGAGATGAAGACTCTAATGGCCAAAGAGAAGAAGAAGAAAGAGAAGAAACCAACCGGTGTTGTAATCATGGGGAGAAGGTTTCAAGGACAGACTAGAAGAACCTTGAATTTCGCAACAACATTTGATGAAGGAGAAGGAAAAGGAAAGGAAACAGCGGTTCCGTCAGAATCTGAGGAGGAGGAAGAAGAGGAAGACTACTCCGAGGAACAGTATCCTCCAGTAGATTATAAGTACAGACATCTTGAAGAGCGTTTGAACGCTATGGAAATACAAAGGGTACCAGGTCTATACTTTGAAGAATTGGGACTAGTGTCGGGAATTATGATCCCACCGAAGTTCAAAGTGTCGTTGTTTGCAAAATATGATGGGGTGTCATGTCCTAAGATGCACCTCCGATCATATGTGAGAAAGATCCAGCCGCACTCCGCCGATAAAGACCTATGGGTGCATTTTTTCCAAGATAGCCTATCTGGAACACAACTCGATTGGTTTTACCAATTGGAAATGACCGACATCCACAACTGGGAAGATCTGGCCGCAGCTTTCTATAAGAAATACTAGTATAATGCAGATTTGGCACCTACCCGTACTCAACTTTAGAGTATGGCTATGGCTTCAAATAGGGTTTCAAAGATTACGCGCAGAAGTGGAGAGATCTAGCTGGGAGAGTACAACCACCTATGTCTGAAAGGGAGTTAGTGGATATGTTCTTAGGCACTCTATCGGGCCCTTTCTTCAACCATCTGATTGGATGCTCATCCGCAGGATTTATTGAGTTAATACTAACCGGAGAGAGGGTGGAAGCTGGCATAAAAAGTGGAAAGATTCAGAAGGATTCATTTGCCTCTACAGCAGTGAGAAAGCCTTTCATTGGGAAAAAGGAGGTATATGTTGTTTATCCACAAAGGAACCAAGGGAGAGCTGAATGCCGACCAATGGTAGGAGCTGTTATGATCCCAAAGCCTACATATGGTCAATCAAGAAGTAATCAACCATGGGTGGAAAGGCCAGTCCAGAAATTCACAAGAATTAATATGACTCTAGCCCAGGTTTTACCGCATCTTCTAAAATCCAATCTGGCAACTTTAAAAGAAGCTCCAAAGAACCCCAACATGGCGTCCCCTCATTATCACCCAAATTCCAGATGCGCATATCATTCTGAAAGTTTGGGTCATGACACTAACAACTGTTGGGCCCTGAAAAACAAAATTCAAGACCTTATAGATGCAAAATAAATTGAGTTTGATGCACCCGAGAAACCAGACGTCATTTTTGCTCCTATGCATAAGCATGGTCACAACACCAATGTTATCGAAGAAGATTTGTTTGCTACCACAGTTGATGAAGTCTTGACTCCACTCCCAATCATTAAGATAAACTTGTTGAAAGTTGGTGTATTCACAGGTTGTAATGAAGGCTACCATCTTTGCTTATCCTCACCAACTGATTGCCTTTTATTGAAAACAGGCATTCAACGCTTGATAGACAACCAAGAGATTCTGTTTGAAAGTTCTCATGTTTCACCTGTTCCTGTTGAAGACGTTTCAATCATAACCATCTCCGCCAATTCTTCCAGGGTCCCCAAAAGACCCGTTAGAATTACATCGGTTCCAAAAACTACTCCTCTTATAATCACAATGCTCGGGCCGGTCCCGTATGAATCAGACAAAACAGTGCCATGGAGTTACGGTGGGGACATTTATTACATGGCATCAAATAAGATGGGCTTGCCGCTGAAGAGATGAGCTCCAAAGAAGAAGACTCCGACATTAGCAATATTGCCGAAACCAGTAAGATTACCCGTAGCGGTAGAATCTTCTCTCCAGAAATTTCCCCTACAAAGACAGTTTTTGGACCCGTGGCTGTTCCAAAGGTTACCTCCGTACCAATAATCATATCTGCAAGTGCTCCTATTGACAAAGACGACACAACCCCTGCTGTTATCCCTACCAACACCCCTACTGCTGAAACTCGAGGAAAAAGTATTCAAGAAGAGTTTGTCCGGACGAAGGCTCAACCGCTGACTATCCCCGAAACCTCCAAAAAGGAAATGGAGGAGATCCTGAGAATAATAAAGAAGAGCGACTACGACGTAGTTGAACAGTTGGGGAAAACTCCCTCCAAAATCTCCATGCTGGCATTGTTACTGTGCTCTGAGGCACATACGAAAGCCCTGGTGAAGTTTCTGAAGACAGCCCATGTGCCTCAAGAGACATCAGCTGACCAATTTCAAGATTGTGTGGCCAGTTTGACGGCAAATAACGGCCTAGGCTTCTCGGATGCTGATCTGACACCAAAGTGAAGAAATCACAACGAGGCATTACATGTCTATGTGGAATGTAGAGGAACAACTTTGGCCCATGTCTTGGTGGACACTGGATCATCTTTGAATATTTTACCGAAGAAATCTCTCGACAGACTAGACTGTGAAGGATTAACGTTGAAACCCATTAACATAGTCGTAAGAGCATTTGATGGCTCAAAGAGGATGGTCCACTGGGAGGTGGACATCCCCATAAAGGTTAGGACTCAAACTTTCAACTCAACCTTCTATGTAATGGACATTCGCCCCTCTTACTCTTGTCTGCTAGGACGGCCGTGGATCCATAATGTCGGCGTTGTCACCTCTACACTGCACCAGATGCTGAAATATCCGGTCCATGGAAAGATTATCATAGTCCACGGAGAGGAAGAGTATATGATTAGCCACCTCAATTCCTTCCGGTATGTGGAATTGGACGGCGAGTTCATTGAAACTCCTTTTCAACATTTCGAAGAAGTCTCTCAAGAGGTAGCAGTAACCAAGGCAGTATCCCAGATCCCCAAGATCACAAGACCTCCGCTCCGAATGTCATCTCTAAAGGATGCCAAGGCAGTAGTAGAGGAGGGTGGATGCACCATCTAGGGGCAACTTCCGGATATTCCGTATAAATCTGACAAGTTTGGTCTAGGGTTCACTTCAAATGCTCAGAAGGCTGTGCTTTGTGCCCGTGCGGGGGGGGGGGGGGGCACCCTTGAAGATTAGCAACCGAGAGGTCAATACGGTGGAAGATGGTGAAGAGGATTGCAGCTTGGAGGATTGGATCTTTCCTACTATCAACGAAGGACTTCTCAATTGGGAAGCCAGAGACTTTGTCCCAATAACTTTCATCCCTCAGTAATTTATCTTTTACATTTCTGTTGGATTTGTAATATTCACAAACAATTCGCACATTTTAAACCTTGTGTCTTGCCCGAGGCACAATGGTGCATTTGTAAGGGTTTTTATTTCATCTTCATATGACATTCAATGAATCATGGACGTTTTTCACATACAAACTTTTTGTGCTCGTTGTTTTTCTTTTACATTTTATTTTTAAGGATGGCTATACCCTTACACACACCCACACTCACAAATGCAGGTACCCCTCCATTCCGGATCCCATGGGTAACGATACTGCTATGGCCTTTTGTGACTCTGAGGATCTAATCTACCAAGCTGAAGACGAAGGTGAGGAAGATTGTGAAGTACCAAGGGAACTGGCCAGACTACTTCAACAAGAGGAAAGATCTATTCATCCTCATGAGGAACCGGTGGATACAATCAACTTGGGTACCGATGAGGATAGAAAAGAAATCAAGGTGGGTTCCAATCTAGAGCCCAGTGTCAAGGAGCGTCGGATTCAGCTATTGCGTGATTATGTTGAGATCTTTGCCTGGTCATATGACGACATGCCAGGACTTGATGCAGACATTGTGGTACATCGTCTGCCAACAAGAGAAGATTGTCCACCAGTAAAACAAAAAGTTTGTCGCATGAGACCTGATATGTCATAGAAGATCAAAGCGAAAGTCATGAAACAATTCAATGCTGGATTCTTGGCTGTCACTTCCTATCCTCAATGGGTTACTAACATTGTTCCCGTGCCTAAAAAGGACGGAAAAGTACGAATGTGCCTGGACTATAGATATTTGAATAGGGCCAGCCCTAAAGATGATTTTCCACTTCCCCACATAGATATCATGGTTGACAATACAGCCCAGCACAAGGTGTTTTCCTTCATGGACGGATTCTCAGGTTATAATCAAATTAAAATGGCACCTGAGGACATGGAGAAAACAACATTTGTCACACAGTGGGGCACATTCTGCTACAAAGTGATGCCATTCGGACTGAAGAATGTTAGGGCAACCTATCAGCGCGCCATGGTAGCTTTGTTTCATGACATTATACATCATGAAATAGAGGTCTACATAGACGATATGATAGCTTGATAATAAACATAAGAAGAACACCTTGATCACTTGCAAAAGTTGTTTGAGAGATTGAAGGAATACAAGTTAAGGTTGAATCCAAACAAGTGCACATTCGGAGTACGGTCCGGTAAACTTTTAGGTTTTGTCGTCAGTAATAAAGGCATTGAGGTTGATCCTTCCAAGGTTAAAGCGATTCAAGAAATGTCTGCTCCTCATACTGAGAAGGAAGTCAGAGGATTCTTGGGGCGCCTGAACTATATTTACAGATTTATTTCTCACCTAACAGCTACTTGTGAGCCAATCTTCAAGCTATTGAAGAAAGATCAAGTAGTCAGACGGAACGATGAATGTCAGGTTGCTTTTGACAAGATCAAAGAGTACTTACAAGAGCCTCCTGTTTTGATGCCACCAGACGAAGGAAGACCACTGATCATGTATCTGACCGTTTTAGAGAACTCAATGGGGTGTGTATTGGGGCAGCATGACGAGTCTGGCCGAAAAGAGCACGCTATTTACTACCTGAGCAAAAAGTTTACCGACTGTGAAACCAGATATTCACTGCTCGAGAAAACTTGTTGCGCTCTGGCATGGGCTGCTCACCAGCTAAGACAGTATATGTTGACTCATACTACCTTGTTGATATCTAAGATGGATCCGATAAAGTACATCTTCGAAAAACCTGCTATGTCTGGGAGGATAGCTAGATGGCAGATAATCCTAACAGAATATGACATACAATATACTACCCAGAAAGCTATAAAGGGCAGTGTTCTAGTTGATCATCTTGATCATCAAGCTGTAGAAGATTATCAGTCCATGAAGTTTGAATTCCCGGAAGAAGACATCATGACATTAGATAATTGTGAAGAAATCAGACCATATGAAGGACCTAAACAAGGATCCCGATGGACCCTATTCTTTGATGGGGCCTCCAATGCACTTGGAAATGGTATCGGCGTTGTACTCATATCTCCAGAAGGGTGTCATACTCCTTTTACTGCCAGACTTTGCTTCAACTGTACGAACAGCATGACGGAGTACGAAGCATGCATCTTTGGTCTCAGAGCTGCCATAGACTTGGGAATCAAATCTTTAGATGTGTTTGGAGATTCAGCTTTGGTCATCAGTCAGATCAAAGGGGAATGGGACACTAAACACCCAAATCTTATCCCTTACAAAGAATATGTTTTGACATTGCTACCACATTTTCAGGAGATTACCTTTGAGCATTTTCCGCGAGAAGAAAATCAGCTAGCAGACGCTCTAGCCATAATGTCATCTATGTTTAAACTTAATTGGGATAACTAGGCTCCCCAGATCACCATCGAACGAATGGATGAACTAGCACACTATCACGAGATTAACATTGAAGCGGTAGTGGACCAGCCTTGGTTTCATGAAGTCAAGAGGTATCTTGAGGCTCAAGAATATCCAGAAGGAGCTTCAATCAATGATAAAAAGTTCTTAAGGAGATTCTCTGCTAAGTTCTTCCTTAATAATGGCATCTTGTACAAACGCAATCATGACTCCGTTCTGCTTCGGTGTGTGGATAAGGTTGAAGCGGAAAAGATCATGGCTGAATTACATGAAGGTACTTTTGGAACTCACTCCAGTGGGCATACGATGGCGAAGAAAATCCTACGGGCAGGCTATTATTGGTCTACCATGGAAGCAGATTGCTATCAACACTCCCGGACATGTCACAAGTGTCAAATTTATGCTGACAAGGTGCACGTACCTCCAGTTCCTCTAAATGTCTTGACAGCTCCTTGGCCCTTTGCTATGTGGGGAATTGATATGATTGAGGAGATCAAGCCAACAGCCTCCAATGGACACCGTTTCATCCTAGTGGCCATTGATTACTTTACAAAGTGGGTCGAAGCAGCTTCCTTCGCTTTCGTTACTAAGAATGTTGTCGCCCGATTCATCAAGCAAAACCTCATTTACCGGTACGGTATCCCGAAAAGGATCATCACTGACAATGGTACAAATCTTAACAACACTATGATCACCGGTTTGTGCGAGCAATTCAAAATTCAACATCACAATTCTTTTACCTACCGGCCAAAGATGAATGGTGTTGTTGAAGCTGCAAATAAGAATATTAAAAAGATCATACAAAAAATGACAGTCACATACAAAGACTGGCATGAGATGCTACCATTCGCTCTCCATGGATATCGTACCACGATTCGCACATCAATTGGGGCAACACCTTATTATTTGGTTTACAACATGGAAGCTGTCTTGCCTATTGAGGTCCAAATCCCCTCTCTGAGGATTATGAAAGATGTAGGTTTGAACGAAGACGATTGGATCCAAACTTGACTTGATCAGTTGAACTTAATTGATGAAAAAAGACTTACTATTGTTTGCCATGGTCAAATGTATCAAAAACGGATGATCAAGGCCTTCAACAAGAAAGTCAGACGCCAAGTATATCAAGTTGGGGATCTAGTGATCAAACGTATCATCTTGCCACAAAGTGATCCCAGGGGTAAATGGACTCCTACCTATGAAGGACCATTTGTAATCAAGAATATATTCTCCGATGGGGCGATGATCTTGACCACCATGGATGGCGACGACCTGCCACACCCGGCGAACGCGGATATAGTCAAAAGATACTACGCATAAGAGACCTGCTAGGTTGCACACCTAGGCAAAACAAGGGCATCCCAGCGAACCAAAAAGGTTCGGGCAAAAATTAGGGATAAAATAATAAAAAATCTGTACACCTGGCAAGTCGAAAACCCGAAAGGGCGACTTGGGCAAAAAAGGGTTTCCCGGTGGACTGAAAACCCGAAAGGGCAGTCCAGGCAAAAGTTAGGGAATTAAAGCGTATGACTATATCCCGTCGAATCACTTCACAGACAACCTTTAACTTCCACTTACAAACTCAGGAGTTTTTGATCAATTCAATCATCTTCGGACGAAGCAACAAATAGACAAGATGCTCAGAGATACGAAGGCTATAGCAGAATGGGAACCCCATGGGATTATTACACATAGCTATCTTTCTTTGTATAAATTTTCCTTGTTTTTATGGCACCATTCTCTTACTAGAATGATTGCCTCCTTTGTACAAAATACTTACTCAAAGTCAATACAAAGATATCCCTTTGAAAGTGCAAAAGCTATTTGTCTTTTTCTTTACACTTGTGTTCTGTTTGCAAAAACGTCCAATGATTCATTGATGAACATATGCATTTGAACATAATTACTGTTTACAAATAAACAAAATGAGAAAGATAATTATTGATGAGTTGAAAGGACAGGAAAACATCTCTAGGCTATTCCATAAGTAATCCCCACAGTACGTCATTTAAATCCCCAGCGGAACAAAGTTTCAAATTATTAATTCCTAGTAAAAATTGTCAAAATTCTCAAGATTCCCCAGGAAATCTTACAAGCAGTACATGGCATTGCCCTCACAATAGAATTTACTTCCCTCAATAAGAGTTCGTCAGTACTTCAACTTCGAGACATGAAAATTCAACTTATCCTCAGCAGCATTCAAGGATTTATTTTCCTCAATCAAACAGCAATAACAGCAAATCAGCTTACATACGCATACATTACATCCATATATCATA
The DNA here is from genome assembly GCA_948472305.1 of Vicia faba. Lineage (NCBI taxonomy): Eukaryota > Viridiplantae > Streptophyta > Magnoliopsida > Fabales > Fabaceae > Vicia > Vicia faba. Next base: position 970,877,651 of record OX451741.1, on the reverse strand, counting down.
AACATTGATAAAACAAATACATTGCATCATACATTTCATGCAATATAACTTTGTTTCAGCTAACATTTTACCCTTTTCAGGATAAGATTAAACAGCTACCATTAACAATATGCAATCAGGATACAGTTCAGATACGCTCTAGACACGGATGCCATTCTGTTACTCATTCAGATTTCAAGTTCAGATACAGTTCAGATACGCTCCAGACTCGGATGCCATTCTGTTACTCATTCGGATTTCAAGTTCAGATACGCTCCAGACACGGATGCCATTCTGATACTCATTCGGATTTCAAGTTCAGATACGCTTCAGACACAGATGCCATTGTGATACTCATTCAGATTTCAAGTTCATATACAGTACAGATACGCTCCAGACATGGATTCCATTCTGATACTCATTCAGATTTAGTCTCCAGATACAGCTCAGATACGCTCCAAACACGGATGCCATTCTGATACTTATTCTTTCAGCATACAACTTACAATTCAACAAACATTCTTAGATGGCATCTACAAGCCCATCTCCAACAAGATTCTATCACTTCTCCAAATGGAATCTTTAAGCCCATTCCCTCAACTACACATCATCGAGTGCAAATTTCTGGGCACTATAGTGTCCAATCATTCTTTCACCTTCAAGTCACGAACGGGGAAACTCGCCAATCTAACTCTTCAGGTTTAAGAAGATTGAACAGGGGAAGTTGTTGTACCCCAAAATTTTCCCTCTCATTTATCAAGATTATTCTCACAAGACTTCTTTGACTCAAGACTGGATTAGGGTTTGATCAGCTCAAGACATCTCATCCCACATTATTGACCCAAAATTAGGGTTTGAGTTTGCACAAGGATTTTTGGACTATCAATACCTCATATGACTTTCAATCATCATTATGAACCCCTAATATTACTCATGACAAGTTTCAAGCCTTGAACCACATTTTTGATCAGTCAATTGGACAGTTGACCTAAAAATCAGCTGTATTGGGGAAAAACTCAACCATGGCCAATTTACAGTCAAAATTCATAATTTTTTATCAACATCAACATTTTAGGCTCATATTTATCATTTTATCAAGTTTGTACCACAACTCCTCAAGAAATTTGATCAAATCATCAAAAGGGCAAAATGGTCAAAATTAGGGTTTTGACTAAGAAAGGGCAATTTCTGATTTTTGACCTAGCAAATGACCAATTGAATTGAAGCATGATTTCAAGGGTTCATTTGTATCATCTTAACCTAATTACATAGTTCAAAACATTACAAATCCATTGGATAGACAGATGAAATTTGCAGTCAACTGATCAAAAGTCAACTGTATACTGAAAAGTCAAACTTTGACTTTTTGGTCAAAATCAAGTGCCAAGGGTCACAATTCATCAAAACATGTCAAAATGTGAAACTTGTTCATCAAGAAATCAAGGATTGAAGATTAGGTTTTAAATTGGAAATTTTCTTAACTTCGAAAATTTTCTAAGTATAGAAATTTCTTATTTTTTCTCAACTTTAAGCCATTTTTTCACCATGATACAAGATGATTAAAGGAAAGTTCCCAACATGAAAGTTGTAGACCTCCATGAAATATACAACTTTTATTCACACACTTTTCCATAAATATGCTTGGATCTCAAGATATATTTTATGAAAACATGCTCATGAACTAGATAACTTAGTGAAATTTTGCCCTAATTTAGGCAGGTTTTGGACCCAACATCATGGCAATTTTTCACCTAGTTCCAAGGTGAATCTTGAAATACATTTCAAATATTAGTTATATATCACATTACAAGCTTTCCAAAATTTCCAAGAACTCCTCAAGATCATTTTTGAGTAGGGATAATCGAAGAGGTGAAGTTGGCAATTTCTCACTTTGAATTCAAGCCATTTCATGAAGAACAAAATTCAAATTTGAACCTATGTTGCCTAATCCATGCTTTACAGGTCCCTAACTTGTTTCTCACTTCATAATTTAATGCTTACTCAGTTGACAAAGCTTTAATTTAAGCTCAAGAACCTTTGTCCAAGTTGTAATTCCATAAATGGCATAAAGTGGCCATTGCCATTTTGAAAAAGCTTCACTTTTACAAATTTCCAATTCTTAAGCATTGGACCTGTCTTCTCTACACACACAAATCTTAAAGGCCTAAAGCAAATTGTACAAAGCTTATACCAACCCCAAGAAGGCCAGTACAAGCATGTGAAGACTTGTCTCTTCACTTTGCTTCAAAAGCAAGAAAGTGTGCCAAAAGGATAGAACTCACAGATCTGTTGGAGAGATGACTTGAAAACTTTTCCATACTAATACACAAACACATTACAGTTGAGAACACGATTGCTAAGGGCCTGAAACACTCAAACACTCCCTCTCACCAGAAAATTGTCAAAACTTGCAGTTTTTGCATAAGCATAGCAATCCATCATTTGGCTCGTGCGTTTCAAGTTTCAATCATCCAAACACTTTACCTACTTAATATCTAAGTGATATAGACCATCATCCTTGCACTGTAAATCCTTCTCCATCATCTGCCATTTTTGTTTTTAAAGCTTGCAGGTTGACTTGGATAGAGAGCTCCAGGAACTTCTAAAGTAAGGCAAGGGTTGGAACACACTCAGGGAGGTTCAAGCAATCTCAAGCAATCATCGGGCCTTCATAAAACTCACTCAAACTCCATTCACGATTACAACTGAAAGAGGTAAAAATCTCAACTTCTATCTCTTCATACAGGCATCCATTGGCCAAGATTTGTAAATAAACAATGTAGACCCCATTGCTATGAAGCTGTACATATCTATAACTTGCATTTATTTGGCCTGACTTGAGAGAATTTTGAACTTGAAGTTCTTGGAAAAATTAGGTTTAAATTTAGGGCTTTTAAAATTCGTTTTGATCTTTGATTGTTAGCTTATATGATTTACATGGTTAGAATCGTGAGACAAAATGCTACAACATTCATGTTATCAGTTTCCATTTTTATTGAGAGATGAGAAAGTTACAGAGCTTCTGGCCAGCTTGAGGAAGAAGATGAAGTACAGGGCAAGGACTTTGTTTGTGTTATGTTGTTTTTGTTTCACATAAATCAACGAATGTATAGCCACCCCAGTGACAAGGTAGCGCGCTGTTGAGGCCCAGGTCCTGGGTTCGATCCTTGGCGCTACCTTTTGTTTTTTCATATTTTTCTATTTTTCAGTTTTTGCTGTTTTGCAGGTTTGGGCCTCCACGCTGGGCCTTATGTCTTTTTTCTAACATTCACCACTTGATTGCTCAGGATACCCCCTGGCCCAACTATTTTCATATATTTTTTTTTTTTTTTCATTTTTGTTTATTAAATATTTTCTTTAATACATAAAAATCATGAAAAATATAAATATGATAATATTGCATTTTTTTTTATTTTTCACATAAAAAATATATTTTATCTTCAATATATACTAACTATCTTTCTTAAATAAATTTGTAAAAAAAAATTTAAATATATTCTTGTCTTTTCTTTTATATTTTTATATATATTTGTAAATATTTATTTTAACATGTAAAACTAAATATTTTCATACAATATTATTGATTATTTTTAATACAAAAAATACATAAAAGTAATACATAAGGACTTTATTTTCTTTTAAAACTAGAAATTAGGGTTAACTTTTTTTTTTAAGAATTAATTTCTTTCCCTTAAAATTATTAGATTTAGGATAAACTTTTTTTTCATATAAAAAACAAACAAATATTCTTTGCATATATATATCATTGCATATTTTATTTAAATATTGTATATTTTTTTATTCCAATATTCGTATAAATTCGATTTGGTTGTAATAGCTTATTTAGATTTACATTCTTGCAAATCCCCATTCAAATTTGTATTCCCCCCTCCCATAAATTGTTGTAATAGCTTAGTAATCTTTACATTATGCAATTTACCGCTTTTACATACCATGCTAGTAATTAGGGTTTGTATGGTAAGATAAAAACAAAGCAAATAGAAAACCTTAAATCCAAGACAAAATCAAAGCATGAAAATGACACACTTGCACACAAGCACCCTTAGGGTTTTTCCACTTGGTTGCCTTATACAAAAATGGCAATATTATGCATGCGAAGTATCTTGGCAAAACAAACAAATATAAGATCATAGTCCCTCGATGACTCTATTTAGAGTTGCCTTACAAAAATGATCTTAGTCCCTCAAAAATGCTAAGATATTTTTCAATATTGCTAATCATGGTCATACGATGACCTACGCCCGTCTCGTTTACATCCAAAGATAGGGTTGCTTACCAAATCAATGGTAAGACAATAATATCAAAGGAAAAGAAAATGAACAAGAAAGACATTTGAGTAGGTAGAGTACTTTTGGTTACTTGCTCCAGTTCAAACAAATATCCTTGTTATTTTCAAAATAAACACACACATTTTAAAACATCTTACAAACTTGAAAACATTTTCAAAAAGACAAACATCTTTGTATACATTCTTACGAACGAGAATCATTACAAAGATTGCCTAAACAATGGCCTCTTTTACAAAATACTTTCAAAAACACACCAAACACATTTTCAAACAACAAAAGCAAGTGATCTAGCAAGTAACTAAGAGCCCATGGAAAACCATGGATGAAAAGGGTGCTAATAACTTCCCTTTTTCATAATCTACCCCTCGAACTCAAGAAAACATCTCAAAGGTCTTTCATGTGCTTTTTCACCTTTCCTTTTTGGATAAAAGAAAAGTTGATGGCGACTCTTGCTAACCACAACATTTGCGATAAAACGCAAAACCCTCAAGTCAGTTCTCCCACTGTATCACAATGAGCAAGAACTTACTTACTTATACAAGAATAAGAAAAAGCTTGAAAAAAGAAGAAAGACATGGATAAGGAGGAAAGAACAAAGTCTAAAGCTCTTAGGACGTCAAGTTCAAGGTCCTCTAAATGTGAGCATGTATACGATGGTGATTTTAGTGATGGTGAAGATTTAAATTGTCACTATGGTTACATGAAAGTCTTTCCTAAATACAAATAAATTGTTTCACTAACCCCCAAGGACCTAATGAATATTGGGTACCTAACTTGTCTTGTTGTTTTTGTAGAAACATTTATCTTAACTCTATAAAGAGAATATGAGTTTTTATGTGTGGTGGCTCAAGGAATATGGACATTTTATAATTCTATTGTATATTATGTGAGATGATGGATTATGTGATCTAGAAAGCAACAACAGGTTTTGTTTAATCGGTAAAAGAGGTGTAAGTTACTTTTGATGTTGTATCCAAGAATACTCTGAAAAGGTATTTCATTTCATGATGTAGATGTATCTTCAAGAGACATACTCAACGATACCAAAGAAGGAATTGATCAACCCGAATCGGTGAAACATGAGAAGGAGAAAGATAACTAACATGAAAAAGATAAAATGAGAGTTCAATCAAAACAAACGATCATCAAATTAATGACCTTCTTGGACTCATCACAAGTCATACTTTTTGGTACTTTGTCAAGGTGAAAAGTGGTAAGATCGTGTTGTTCTAAAATCTTTGTGGCATTCTTTGCATTTGGTTCAACTTTATTTCGAGAGTCCCTTGTGAAATGCAAGTGCATCCTCTGTAATTTTGTACAATGATGTATCATCGATTTAACTTTCGCTTTGTTAGTAAGTTCTCTCTTTTACTTGTTTATTTCTCTAAATACATGACATACATATATATATATATATATATATATATATATATATATATATATATATATATATATATATATATATATATATATATATATATATATATATATATATATATATATATATATATATATATATATATATATATATATATATATATATATATATATATATATATATATATATATTACGAGTATTCATTTGCAACATAATTCTTAATTGATAATCATAGTGACTTATCAATTTATACACTTGAAATGACCTCATCATATTATATTTTCATGTATTTCTTATAAACACTTATGTGTACATAAGCATGTTTAGCTTCATTAAATATCAAACATAATACATTTGACATTATATCATATTTGATTCTACTAATATGTAACTTATCAAAGAGTTTTCTAAGCTTATGCAGGAAGTGTTTGAAATGAGTATTATGGGAAGTTGAATTACTTTCCCGGAATCCAAATAAAGTAGCTCAAGGAAGAAACACATGTGTGGGTAATTACCTTCGCGACCATGTTGAAAAAGGGGATGTTGTGTTCGAGCATTTTGACAGTGAAAATAAACCTGCCGACATTGTCACAAAAAAGTTTTCAACCAAATTGTTTTTCATCAAACATGAGGAATTGGGGATTATTAATGTCTCCAATGTTGATTTATTTATTATGATGCTTGCACTTTTATACTTTTACCATAACACTGTGTTTGAAGTTTTTTGAACCATGTGAGTGCAACTTCCATTCCATCAAGAGTGGGGTAATATTGTTCCAAATTTATCCTTGAAAGTAAGAAGTTTCTTAGTACATGTTTAGTTGATGAAATTTTTTTCTATGTTCTCAAATGATAAAAATCGTGAATGTTCACTTCCAAAATTTTTTATTGATAACCATTTTAGATTCTCAATGTATATGCTTATAATGACTTCATGTATTAATTCTTTCACATTTGTAGAAGTTTGTTCTTGTATGTATAAGGATTTGTTTTTATTATTATTTCTTGCATTTGTGCATGAGTTAAATGTAACCATATTAATTGCATGTACGGTTCTTGTTATAGTTGAATCACATTTTATGACAATATTTTAATTTTGGATTGAGTAGTGACATGTTCTTGTCTCTATGCTAGGCACATGCGTGTGCGGCAGCGGGAGTTCCATTGTGATGTGTTGTGTGATAGTGACGCTATAATAGCAACTTGACTAGCTTGTTCTTGCATCACATTCATTATTATTCATGCAATTGTATTACATGTTTGGTAATATTTTATGCTTATTATATATTGATTTTGAATCATTACATATATATGGGGATATGTAATTGTATGCTCTTCTTTGCATAAATGCCTCTGAGTGATATATTAGTATTGGTATTGGAATATGATACTTCTCACGTTTTACTTTCTTTCTTTTTGATGTTGTCAAAGGGGGAGAAGCATATGCGACATGAATTTGAGAAGTACAAAGTCAGGGGGAGCCTTTGATAACTACATGAAATGCATCGTCGTAAGTTTTGCCATCATCAAAATGGAGGAGTTTATGAGTGCAACTTCACTATTACATGTTTTGCATGATGTCAAAACTCGAAAAGCTAGCATTTAAGTATGGTAGACGGTATCCTTATGTATTGTGGCACTCCCTTGCATTAGAGGTCTTAGGAATCATTTAAAATAATTTAAAATTGGTCCCAACCATGAAAAATCAGTTTTTGCATAAAATCAGCATTTATGCGCCGACCTGGAATTTCTATGTGTCATACATAAATTCAGCATTTTTGCATTTTCTTAAAAGCTTCAGTATGTGTCGATACATATGATTTATAGGTCGACACATGTACTTCATTATTAAAGTTTTTCAGCATATGTGTCGACACATACAATTTTCAGGTTAACACATATACTGCATTATTAAAGCTTTTAGCCATTGTTTTACATGTGTCGACACGTAACCTTTTCAGGTCGACACATATTGTTTTGTGGGTCATTTTTTCATTCTGAAACTACCATCTTTTAACTAAAAAGAGTCCAACTATAAATATATCATTCATGCAGCAGTCATAACTTGGTGAAACCATAAAATTGGCCTATTTCTCTCTTCATCTTCAACCTCTAATCTATGCATACACACTGACATTACATTGTAGCGATGTTCCATTAGATTCCATCTACACGAGGATTGATAGTGTCCAATTGCAAGTTGGGTTGAGCTTTGTAGGGGTTTTCATCCAGGAAAAACATCGGGTTTATCCTCCAAGATTATTTGTTGATTTGGGAGTTTTTGTGCAAGACGATTCAAAAGGAATCACAGTCAAGTGAAAAACCTTAGAGTGCTTAAAATCTTTGAAATGAACCTTGGAGTGTTTTAAATCTTTTCAAGGAAGTAGCTTAAAGTGCTGGATATAATTGAAGATCTTGTGTTAATAGATTGCAATCAGATTTTCTCGAGTGAACAACCTTCGAGTGTTTTAAATCTTTGCAAGGAACCTTGGAGTGTTTGAAATCTTTTCAAGGAAGTAGATTAAGTGGAGAATAGGTTGAATCTATTGTGTTCTTAATCTTGTTGAAGATCAAAAGAAGATAAGGGTTGAATCAACATCAAGCGGTTAGGTTTTGTAAGATTGCTCTTGAACACTTCTCTTGTAACCATACTTTTGCAAAGTAAGAAATTATCCTAATTCTAAATTTGGAATTGGGGGGAGATGTAGCCATAGAGAGGACTATTGGTGAACTTTCTAAACAAATCCTTGTTTCTCTTATCTTTTATTTCTTTACTTGCTTTAATCTTCATACATCGATTTGTCAAATAATATTGAGTAATTTATCAACGTGTAACAATTTTCTGAAACTATTTTTTTTAATTGTGTGTTGAGTTGCTTATAAGTGATTTTTCATATCAACACAACACCAAGGAAAATTCTGAAACATTTATTGCACGCCAAGTATTTGACGAATTGTTTAGCTTGTTTAACTCAAAGGAAAAATGTAATTTTCTATCTCTTACTTTCATTTACCCTCTATATGTAATTTGTTGAATATATTGTTTGATCGATTGATTCGTATAGAATTTCTCTTTAATTATTAAAGTTTAAATTTCTTTATTTATTAGATTATAATCACTTTGATTGTAAGTGATTTCGCATATCAACAAATCTCAAAGAAAATTCTAAAAAATTGATTGCGTGCCGCATGTTCGATAAATTCTAAAGTTATATTTTTAATATGATTTAATTGGAAATAGGAAACCATTGTGTTTGATATTAAACTATTAATGGAGATATTATTATATTGATTTATTTTATCATTATGTTAATTCCATATGGCTCGTGCATATCTGAGTTTCCAAAAACTAGGTTCGTTTAGACTACTATTTTTATCTAGGATAATAAACCTTCCGCTCAACATTCTTTTTCAAATAATTTTTTAAGTAAACATTTTGAAATGTCAATTTTAATATGAGTATCTATTCCCCTCCCCCCTAGATGAGTTGTCGTAGTCTAACAATTGATACTATAAATTCTCAATTAAAAGATTCACAACAACAACCAAGAAAATCAATACCCAATGAAATATTTGATAAGTCCAATTAAAACAATTTATCGAACACTTGGTGTGCACTTAATTTTTTTGATTTTCCTTTAAAACTTTGTCGATGTGATTTACTTCTCACAATTAAAAAGTGGTTGCAATGTGATCAATAAAGTGGTTAAATAATCAAAGGACGTTTTTATACGAATTAAATGCACAATCAAAGAATTTAACAAATTGCTTAAATTTCAATAAAGTTAATGGTGAAGCTTATTAAGACAATTTATCGAACACTTAGTGTGCACTTTGATTTTTCAGAATTTCCTTTAAATTTTGTTGATGCTAAAATCTCTTACAATCAAAGGGATTGTAAGAACAACAACAAAATTATTTGAACTTTCAAAGGACATTTATAACCTAATCAATTTGCACAATCAAGAGTATAATAAATTGCTAACAAAATATAAAGGAGATAAAGAGATAGAGATAGAGAGAGATAGAGAGAGAGAGAGAGAGAGAGAGAGAGAGAGAGAGAGAGAGAGAGAGAGAGAGAGAGAATGACACGAGGATTTGTTTAGAAAGTTCACCAATCTTCCTCTCTATGGCTAATCTCCCCCCAATTCCATTTTGGAATTGAGATAATTTCTTACTTATTGCACAAGTATTCTTTACAAGAGAAATATTGCAATGCACCCCTACAACCCCTATGGTTGATGATAATCCAACAAAATTCACTTCCTTTGATCTCCACTGAGACCAAGAACACAATAGGTTACCAATTTATTTATCGAATTTTGCTACTCCTTTGTGTGCTTTATCTCCAAAGCTTTCACGCACGATCAATTTCAACTATTTCACCTTAACGAACCAATTTGATCCATCGCATCACGCTACTAAGTTGAAGGAAATTCGTCTTCAATGTTCACTTGGATGAATCCGAATTACGAATTGTTGTAACCCAAGATCTACCAATTTTATTCACCATCTCACGCTACTAGGCTTACAAGAACCACCCATTCTTCAAGGTCTTCACTCGATTGAATACAAATTGGGTAGCCTCGCCCAAAATCTTCAAATCTCCATGATCTTGAAGGAAAACCCCAGCTTGGTTTTCTTATTGAAATAACCCTTAAATCCTTAATGATCTTGGAGGATAAACACTCGGTTTTTCTGGATGAAACCATCTTGATTCTCAACCCAATCTTAGATTACAACCAACCTAAATTGAATGTTATTAACTAAGTCTAGATGGAACCCAAACAATGAATGATTATGTGTACTTTTTTTGTGTGTATGTATATGGTCAAGGTTGAAGATGAAGAGAAATCAATTAAGTGTTTATAGTTTCACCAAGTTGAAAATGATGCATGTATGATATATATATATATATATATATATATATATATATATATATATATATATATATATATATATATATATATATAGGTGTGAGACTTGGAGGCAAAAGAAAGACCTATAAACACAAAAGAAAAACTGATTTTTGAAGTTTCGTAAATGATGTGTCGACACGAACAAGTGATGTGTCGACACATACGTGACAAAATAAGGCACATGTGTCGACCTCTAGTAAGTTATGAGTCGACACAAATTTCCATAGATTTTCAAGCTTAAAAACAACATCACATGAGTTAATACGAAACACGAATGTGTCGGAACATAGAGTAGTTTTGAAGGTATGTGTCGACACGAACATGAGGATGAGTCGACACAAGTTTCCAGAGATTTTTTTACTTAAAACAACAACACATGTGTCGACACGAAGCACAAATGTGTCGACACATAGACATGAATTTTGTGCAGAAACTTATTTTTCTTTTATGAGACCAATGGATAACCAAACCAAACTTGTTCTATATGCTTCTTAAGGTTCCTAATGACTTCTAATGCAAGGGTGCACACAAATACTCAGAGATATCATTCAATATATAGAAAATCTATATCGACTCCTAGTTTTGACATCATGCAAAAAATCTAAAAGAGAAATACATCCAAAAGCACAACTTTTAATGGAAACACACAAATAGCATATGGAAACAAACAATTCTTAATCATCTTTAGGTGGTCTTCCATGTTTTTCCCTGTCAAAAATCCTTTTTCACTTCTTGTTGATGTCATATGTTTTCTTCAAACCAACCTTTTAACCTTACAGAGGTATTTTGTTCAACCTTTTGATAAATTCAATAGTAGCAATTTGCTTAGGCATATAATGCCTCAAAACATAGAGGAAAGACAGAGTATTTGATGCATTCCTCCATACCTGTAATTGCAATAACTCCTTAATAGTGCAGGTTTTTAGTTTACTCCTTATGTTCTCCATTTAATTTCCATATAAGGCTTTAGTAAACATAACAGTCAGTTGTCTCTCAATGTCCACATGATCTAGAGTAACAGCCTTGCCTTCAACAAGATTCCTACTGAGGTGATTATGATTGTCAGAGTTCTTGTTCCAGCTATGTTGAATGAGATATTTGATATAATTCAGATCACCATAATTTAATGTCATGACATCCTGCTTGACATTATATTCCTTCAACATTTGTTCAATCCACACTAGTTAAGAGCAGTTACTTCTTGTTTCACCATATTCAGCTTCAGTAGTACACCAAAAAGCATATATTTGCTTCTTATTAAAATAGAAAATCAGACTGGTTCTCAAGGTGGAACATTCATCTACACTATTATCCAACTTTGCATTGCAAAATTCTTTTATCATTACATTTGTGTTGTGAGACTAAGACTCACCATAAAAACTTATTCCAATGATATATTTCAAGATCCTTTTTTCTTGAATAATATGACTTACCTTAAGTTCAAGTTTAGAGACAAGAAATGAATTTGATATCTCCTCATTGGATCCAGTGGTGTTCACTTCTTCAATGTGTCCTATAATGAGTTCCTTAGATTCTATTTAAATTTTCTCAGAGAGAACTTTGTTGACTTGAGAACTAACTAATTCAATAATTGTGAACTTACAAATTACTTCTTTTCTTGACTCCTCGGTCTGCACAGAAGATGTTCCAACATTATCTTTGACATCGATCTCTTTTTCAGTGATTGAATCATCAATAACCACACTAGTGGATTGCATTATAACTCCAGTTCTGGAGTTAAAAATTCTATAAACCCTGTTGTTTGAAGAGTAACCCAGAAATATCAATTCATCACTTATGGGATCCATCTTCTTATTTTGATCTTTGTTAGTCAAGACATAGTATTTACTTCCAAAGATATGAAAGTATTTGATTGTATGCTTACTTCCTTTTTATAACTCATAGAGAATGGTTGAAGTGTCGGCCCTCAAAGTGACCCTATTATGAACATAGCATGCAATATTCATAGCTTCAGCTCAAAACTGCAATGGCAATTGCTTAGCATGAAGCGTGACTCTAGCTGATTCTTGTATAGCCCTAGTCTTTTTCTCAACAATTCCATCTTGCTTAGAAGTGATGGAAAAATAAAATTCATGACTAATATCCTTAGAAGCACAAAATTCAGAGAATATAGCATTCACAAACTCCTTGTCATGATCACTTCTAACCTTGACAATCACATTATTCTGCTCCTTTTGAATGCTTTGACACAAATCTTTAAATACTTCAAATGTATATGATTTTTCTCTAAGAAAGTTCACCCAAGTAAACTCTAAAAATTCATTTATAACCACATAGAGATACCTCTTTCAACCCAAGATTTCTACATGCATTAGTCCCATTAAATCCATGTGAAGAATTTCATGCACTTTGGAAGAAGTCTGATGTTCTAACATTGGATGTGACATCTTGGTTTACTTCTTAATCTCATACTCACCACAGACTTTCTTTTCCTCAATCTTGAGTTCTGGCATTCCTCTAATAGTTCCTTCAGATATAATTTCCTTCATTCTTTTGAGATGAAGGTGTCCAAGCTTCTGGTTCCATAGCTTCACTTCATCTTCCTTGGTTATTAAACATGTGGAAGAGTAAGCGGTTATTTGAGGTTCCCAAATATAGCAGTTGTCTTTAGACCTTGTACCCTTCATTATAACAACATCTTTATCATCTTTGAGTAAACATTATGACTTTGAGAAATTGACTAACAACCCTTGGTCACACAACTGACTAATGCTAATAAGATTAGAAGTTAGTCCTTCCACCAAAAGAACATCTTCTAGACTTAAAGAGCCATCACACATCAATTTTCCAACTCCCTTGATTTCACCTTTGAATCCATCACTAAATCTTACAGAACCTGTGGGATGAGACCTGATATTCACCAATAAATTTTAAACCCCTATCATATGTCTAGAGCATCCACTGTCAAAGTACCAGTCTTCTCTAGTTGAAGCTCTCAAAGAAGTATGAGTTATAAGGTTAATATATTTGTCTTTAGAACTTCTATTTTTACTTACTTGAGTAGCCTTGGAATAAGCTGAAGGTTTTTGAACTCCATACAATTTGTAACAAAAAGGCTTTATATGTTCATACTTACCATAATAATGATATTTCCAAGATGTGGATTGGAATTTAGTTGAAGTTACATCATGTCTGCCAGGATGTTGTGACATGTGGGTGGACATGGTGATCATTCTTTTCTTTTCAGAAGGAAAGAAATTTTATACCGATCTTTTCTTTTGTTGACTATCATATAAATGATTAAACCATGTATCTTCAGCCTCTTTCATCATATCAGCTCCATTTTTCATTCTTCTCAAAGAATCTGTCATGTTATTAAGCTTGGAATTTAAGAGTGTTACCTTATTTTGTAGATGAGACATAGAGCATAAAAGTCCCTTCTTCTCATTCTCCAATTATGCTATGATCTTTCTTTGTTTTTCTTCTGTCTTAATACTTTCTTCACACCTGTCACAAGTTTCCTAGTAGGACACATCTAGATCTTCATATAGAACATTTTCATCACAAGATTCTACTTCATCTACCTATCTTCCAGTCAGAGCAGTCACACGTTTCACAGCCTCAGAGTTAGGATCATCTTCTGACTCATCATCATCAGACAAAGATGCATAAAGTCCATTTTTCTATTTCTTGAGATAGGTTGGACATTATGGCCTAATGTGACCAAACCATTCACACTCAAAACATTGAATCCCTTTGCTTTTATTAGACTTCTCTTCGGTTCTAGTATTTTTCTAAAAATCATCAGCATTGTTGATGCCAGATGAGATGTTCTTGATATTTAGTCTTCCTCTTCTGTCCATTCTTTTCATAACTCTATTGAATTGCTTCCCAAGTAATATAATGGTATTCGAAAATCCTTCTTCAGTATCAAAATCAGCATGGGCATCTTCATCTTCAGTATTGGAAATAAAAGTTATGCTCTTGTTCTTTTTCTTAGACTTATTGCTAATAGCCAATTCAAAAGTTTGAAGTGACCCAACAAGTTCATTAACTCCATGCTGCTAATGACTTGAGCTTCTTCAATAGTTTTTACCTTTATGTCAAATTTCCTAGATAGACACCTAAGAATCTTCCTAACCAGCTTTTCTTCTTACATCTTCTCCCCCAAGGAACTAGATGCATTTTCTATTTCAAGAACATTCATGTGAAATTCATAAATGCTTTCATCATCATTCATCTTTAGGTTCTCAAATTTGGTAGTGAGAAGTTAAAGTCTAGACATCTTCACTTTGGATGTACCTTCAAGAGTTGTCTTGAGGATTTACCTAGCATCTTTAGCTACAATACATGAATTTATTAACCTGAAAACATTCTTGTCCACGCCATTGAATAAAGCATTCAAAGATTTGGAATTTCCAAGAGTTAATTTATCTTCCTCTTTGGACCAGTCTTCTTATGGCTTAAAAGAGTCATTCCTATCTTTTTCCTTCACAATAGGATGATTTCGTCCTTTCAAAATAGCCTTCCAAGATTTGTTTTCCATGGATTTCAAAAAGGCTACCATTCTAACCTTCCAATAGTCATAATTTGCATCATCTAACAGAGGTGGTTTGTTATTGTATCCTTCTTCCTTATCTATAGTACCATAAATTATACTCCTTAGAGCTCACCCAAAAATAGAACAGGGTGCATGCTCTAATGCTAATTTAAATTCTGACACTTTAAAATAGATGTCAAGATTGATGTCCTAACACCAAAACACAATGTCAGGACTAATTTTAGGACATCATCTGCTGATAGAAAACTTTTACGAAAACAATAAATTATGCAGAAGGTAAAAGACACAATTAATTATTAACCCAGTTCAGTGTAACTCACCTACTCTGGGGGATCCAAGCCAGAAAGGAAATCAACTATGATAGTATTAGTTCAAATTTAAACAACCCTAGTTCACAACATATCTCCTATTCACTATCTTGTGCTACTTCTACCTAGAAACCTTCTAGATATGAGACCCCCCCCCCTCTCAATTCCCACAGTCACCTCACTGACAATAACAAAAACAGAAGAACCCACTTTCAATTACAATACTCAGTTTTTCTTAAAAAAAATTTACTGAGAATAATAACTTGACACACAATCTACTCTTTGCTTAAAAGCTCATGAGTGATTTTCAAGTAACAATGAATAATTAGTCTACCTCAATGTATCATAAGATACATGGGTGACATACAAAAACAAACAAAGCACACTAAAAGTACTCTCAAAACCCTAAACCATTATCTCATTCACACACGGTTTCTTGATGAAATCTCTTAGGCTTAGTACGTACTTATATATAGACTCTTGCAGTATGGGCTTGGACTCTTCAATCAAATCCAATTTTCTAGTTGTAAATCATCTGCAAAATCTTCTTCAAAAAAATAAGAACAAATCTTCAAAGTTTCCTAAAAAGTCTCCAAGATCCTTTTTATGAAACCAAATCAAATATGCATTGTTCCTAATAAAATCCTTGCTTAGCTGCAACCATATAAGAACTAAAGTCATCCATAATCTCATATTTTAAAATCAAATCTTCAAGGATTTAAAATGAATAACTGTACTAATATTCTGTTATAATATGTCATAACATCTGTAAGAACATCTGTCATGAAAATAGCAGCAGTACCTGCTAAATAGTTGTTCAAGATGTTACGACATCTTGTCCAGCATCTGACTGTGATACATGTTTTCCCAAATGAAACATGTTTTTATCAAAATTGTTGCCACTCATAAAATTATATACCTAACAATTAGAAACTTGATTATGCATCATCTAATCAATTAAGAATATAATGTAATCAATTAGACAAGTTAAAATAGTTTTTCTAATTAAGCAGACAATATCCTAATCAACTAGTTAGGCCCAAAAATATTTCTTTGATGATTTTAATATAAAAAAATAGAGACTTCTCAATGTTTTTAGTGTGTGTGTGTGTTTATATGATTTAGCCATAATATTTCTAGAAATTCCCTTGAGTCTATACAATACACTGATCACTCAAACTGAAATGATTAGGCGATCTTTCACACTCCGAGGATTTAAGTCTTGGCATCGTTATATTTGATTTTATAATTACACAAGAACCTTGATTCTTTTTATTATATTTATCCATGTTAATTTCCATCATCTGAGATATTGAAATTTTAAACTACTGGTGATCATAAACCTTAAGTCTTCACTTGAGAGTTGTTGGACAATAATATTGACTTTAAATAAATGTCTAGCTTAATTTGAGAGGATAGCTTGATCAACCACCTTGAAAATCTTTGACCGCTTGAACTAAATTCAACATTTTCTTTACTTTAAGTGTCTTCATCATCAAAACTAAGCAGCTACTGATTGGTTTGCATCTTTGCTATCATAAGCTTCACCATACTTAATCACTTATGGAATACACCTATAAACACATAGATCCATATTCTCCATCCTTTTTTTATGATTAAAATGCATCTCTCAGGGAGGTGGTAAATTATAAAATAGATAGATAAAATTTGGAGTGGTTAAAATCCCTCTCACATGAGTAGAGATTATACTCTACTTCCTCTGAGAGTATACTTCTCCCCTTGTTATAATCAAAAAGACGAGTAAAGATGCTAGACAAAAGCTATAAATATGCAAGCACATAGTTCACGTAGATCACATACATTTTTTAAGGAAGGAAAAACACTACTTTATTAATTCATTAGATAGAACTCAAATTACAAAAGGCGTGAAATTATGGGAATTGAAATAATTATATAAAACTAGAAAAATATGGAAAGTAAAACATACTTTAATATTAAAGCTAAAACACATAAGTAATTACGCGTTTCCATTTATATCATCATCTTTTAATGTTTTTCTCTGGATAATAGCCATGTCCTTTGCTAAATTTTGAATGGCTATAGAATTTTGTTGTGTTATTTCTAGAAGGTTACTTAATGTTGTGTCATTTGTTGCGGCTGGTTGGGACACAACTTCATCTTCATTCATTGATTTTTTTCCTTAGTTCTCCTCGAAAGATATGACATGCTACTGAGAAAGGAGCGGTAGATTTTGGAGTGGATCATATCCAGTGATTCTCCCACAGTTTCCACTCTAACAATAGATAATATCTTGGTGATCAAATATCTATAAGGTAAACTTGTTGATCGATTTTTCTTGTAATAAATCATATGGAGAAGCATTCCATCAACTCCGATTGTTTAAAATTTTCGGGTTAGTAGTCATAAGAGGGTCAAATCATCTTTAATGATCACTTCAAGGTTGTCTTGCCTCGGGAGGAGTATCTTTGTGATTAAGTAGTGGGACACGTAAATCTTTGTTTTATGGTAGCTTGGTTTAATAGGAAGCTTCTTATCCTCTATGGGGTCCATCACAAAAATATTTGATGGTGTGGAATGTTTAATATTTTGAATTTTATTGGCCCTTTATAGGTATAAGAAACACCAAAGAAGGGTAGTTTGAACATTCTGCCGCATTAATTTATGTGAATATCAATCTCTTTTCCTCTTATAAAAGATTTCAGGGATAGATCTTCAAACTGCATATTTGATTAGAACTCTCTTACAAGATATGGGAACATTTGATCTGGTACTTTTATGAAGAATTCCCTTAGAAACCTTTAACAGATATGAACATACAACTTAAAGTTATTAAGAAAGTTTTCCTACATAACAACATGTCATACTACTTTTCGGTTGAACATTCCCTTTCTTTCTTGATTTTCTTGAAAGCATAGATACAGTGTGACTTGATTTGAAATGCAAGGATTATATAGTCGATTAGGCTAATCATTTATCCCCTTGAATTTTAGCCTCCTTGGTAGTTTTGGTAATTGAGTTGAAATTTGGCTTTGGCATACAACTTTTTACACCCTTTTCTTCATAAATGCTAAAAACTCAAATATTTTGTTAGAAATGATAATCTTAGGTGATGAGCAAAAAATAAACCACTTATTTAGAGGGTTAATCATAACTTTTTGATTATTTAACCTCTAAAAAGTGTACTACCTTAAATATTAAGTAATCTTGATGAAACCTCCCCCTTTTGAGAGAACGGCAAAACAATGTCGTAAGTCATTCTCTACGAATCGTTGGATATAAGAGTTGGTTAAAAAACCACGAGAAATATAGATCCAATAAAGAGATAAATAACTAACTTTGCTTATGGTCTTAATATCTCTCATACCAAGACCTCCTTTAGACAATGGTGAATAAATAACCTTCCAATATGTAGTAATCGGCTTTCTACTATATATGCTACGTGTTCACACAAAATTTCTAATAAAGAATATTTTTTGTTAAGAATATTGATTGATAATTCTTAAATCTTAAGACTATTCACAAGCTTGCCTTGTATGAGTGACTAGATCAATTGAACTCTACCCATCATAAAAATAATGTGTCCCTTCTAAGTAGCTAGTTTGACCAATACTCTATCTGTTATGATATGGAAATAATGAGTTTTAGGTTTGCTTTTGAGTATAGGAACTCCAAGATAGTTAAATGGTGTTTGTCCTATAGTGAATCAAAGCATATCTATAATTTTCCTTAACCTATATCCAGAAGTACCTCCACCATAAAGCTTAGATTGTTGGACAGTTGTTTTGACCATATTTCTGACCATATTCTTGAAAGAGATGGTTAATGACTAGAGTATTTTTTCCTGGTAGCTTTGCTAAATATCATAAGGTTGTATGCAAAAAAGTATGGCTAGTAATGGTTATCTTACCAACTGGCATGCATGTCAACTTACCCTGATCCACCAACATAGATAACTTTCTACTAAGTGCTTATTCAACAACATAGAAGAGCAAGGGAGATGATATCCTTGCCTCAGCCCTCTAGATCAAGAAAAAACAAGCGAAATTTTCATTTATCATATTTGATAGTTTGGCTGAGTGGAGAATGATAAGTATCCAATCACAAAACTTTTGATCAAAACCAAATTGAACAAGAAATTTAATAGGATATTGTGAATCTAAAGTATCAAATGCTTTTCTGATGTATATCTTCAAAGTCATACTACCTCCAAAAGATTTTTGTCCAACATATTAATGACTTATGTAATAATCTAAATGTACTCATAAATAGGTCAACCCATAAACCTTGTCGGTGTTTTGAAATGATTTTAGGAGTTAAGATGGTCAAGCTGTCTGCAATGATCTTAATGATGATTTTGAATTACAAAATTTGCAAGTGTAAAAGGTATATACTGCTCTATAGAATCTGTTTCATGTTGTTTAGGTATCAAATTCACATTGATTTAATTTAGATTATGGAGGATCCAACCTTGTTCAAATAATTGATTTACTCAATTGATCACATCAATCTCTACCATATCCCAACAAGCTTGAACAAAATCCCCTAAAACATTAAGGCATAAAGCAAAATTATCATCCATATTATACACTTCATTCTTAATTTTTCCGACTAAGGCATTCTAATGATTCATAATATGCACGAGTTATAAGTTTTCGGACAATTCTCTCCATTATATCAATATAATTATAATTGTTTTATCACCTAAGCAATTTTTTATATCACTTTGATTTTCTTTATAATATTTTTAACTTTGTAATCCCCCAAATCGTTATAAAAATAAGACAAATAAAAAGTACTACCAACAATTAATAATAATGGTTATAAATGGAATGATTATGGATGTTCATCAATTAGGAGATTTCAATTGCTTTTCTATTTATTACATAATATCTTATAAATAGGACTCATATTGTACTTGAAATCGACACTGATAATGAAAATAATATAATATATTTCTATCTTCTCTTTATCTGATTCATTTCTACTCTTTTATTATATTGTTTCTCATTAATTTTATAACATGTTATCAGCACGAAGCTCCAAGACTTGCAAGGTAACATTATTTCTTCTTCTTTTTATAATATATATTGTCTACCCGTTATTTGTGATATATTGATTAGAAAATAATATTTATATAAGTTCCTGAAGAACTTATAGAGCATCCCTAAAAGATAGAAAAATAATAGTTTGTTATATAGTTCCTGAAGAACTTATCAAGCATTTATGAAGGATAGAAAAATAATAATTTATTATATAGTTCCTTAATAAATTATCAAATATCTACGAAGGATAGAAAAATAATAAATTTATATTGGTATTGAAGAACATGTGAAGCATCTCCAAAGGATCAAAATAAAATAAAATATATTGAATTTCTTATATAGTTCTTGAAGAGCATATAAAATATTTCTGAAGGATGAAAAAATAATGAATTTCTGATATAGTTCCTGAAGAACATATAAAACATCCTGAAGAAAGGAAAAATAATGAATTTCTGATATAGTTCCTAAAGAATATATAAAGCATTCAGAAGAATAGCAAAAATAATAAATTTATTTTATAGTTCCTGAATAACTGAAAAATTGCAAATATTATTACTTTTATTAATAAAATATTTGTTATTGAGTTCTTGAATAATATTATAGTAAGAATTATGAAAATGATTATATTTTAATTTTGATTGATCAAATTATTTATAGTTTCAGAAGAACTTAAAATTTAATATTATTATTAATAACATATTTTGTCTCTATTGATCAAAAAAATTAATGATGATTTTTATGCCTCATAAACCAAGTGCATCAATTATATTAAACAATCTCATAAGGATTGTATCAATAATATTTAAGAATCCCATGAGGATTAAATAAATAAGGCTAGAGTTTTTCGAAAAGATTGGAAATATTATTATTTTTAGTAATAAAAGATTTGTGATTGAAATGCTGAGTAACTACTAAAATATATATTCATGATTGTAAATTCATTAATATTTAAAAATATACATTTCATAACTAAATATTATTAATTTGTTGTAAATTATTGATTGACAAAATTAATGTGATTAATTTAATATTTGTTTTAAAACATAATGTTATGATTTTGTGATTATTTCATTAAGATTGACATGTATTTATTTGATAATGAAATGTTATCAATTTGTTATTAATTTGTGTTATTATTATTAGTTTGTTTTATAAAAATAAAAATAAAACAAATTGCTCAAATATAAAGTGGTTTTTTTGTATGATAGATATTTATTTTTATAATTTTTATATTGTAAAGATAAATCTTAATGGTGATTTGATTAAATAAACTATTTTTTAAAAAATAATGCATTTTATAGTATACATACATTTTCTTTTGTTTAATTTTCTAATGAACAAATATTTATTTATTTTATTTCAAATTTATTTATTAAGTTATAATTCTTGCATAAAATCTGTAGAGTTATTTATATTTGTTGAATAATTTTTGTACTCTAGATTTTATATACATAAAGTGCAAGAAAATATAGTAATGTATTTTATGTACTATGTGATTATTAGAAAAATTTCGAAACTTTTGATTTAGATGTCGAACTTGTAACTAAATTATATTCCATCAATCTATATGAATATATTTTATACAAATATTTTTATTATTTACTATGAATTGATACAGATTAAAAGAATAAAGTCATATGAATTATTGTAAATCATAAGTTTATAAATCACACTTAAGTGTGTTATTGGAAAAATGAGTTGGATCATCTCGAATATGTATTATGATGTGAAAACTATTATTGAAGAACAAGAAATTTCTTCAATCTAATAAATTTTTGTGTGTTTCTAATGGAAAATAAAAATGTGAGAAAAGTGAATTTTTTAAGACATTAATTGTTACATCGACTAAAATATTATGTAAATGTTTATTGTCTACTCACAACCAGAAGTTTTCAGAACTTTCTTGATAAGTATCACATATATTATTAAAATTAATATTGAATATCAAGTAGCATATGTTCATAAAAAATGGACTTGAATATTCATTCTTTAGACGTCTAAAGTTAATTGTATGGTTGATACTTGTGAGATAATAAATTCTAAATTAGATATTTGAAACACACAAAATATGAATATTGAGAAATTTATTCGTATTAAGCCAATAATTTAGTATATGTTAATTCTCCCCTTAACTTATAAATTATTGTAGGTTAATAACCTAATACATCTCATCTAAGTAAACTTTTGAATCTATTGAGATTATTCAATTGCTTCAATATTGTACGCTAAGACGAGTTTTTGAAAAAATGTTGAGAAAATGTATTTTATATGAAATCTGTATTTGAAGATATATCTTGATCCAATAATTGGATACTTGTTTGAAGCTCAGTAGGTTGATTATAAATTGATAAATTAATTTTCTCAATATTAGAGGGAGAGAATAATCAGCTAAAAGTGTGAACCAGAAGTTCAAATGAATAATTTGAAATAAAATATTATTATATTATTTTGATCTTCAAAGTTCAAAACACTGTTGATTTTCAAAGTTTATGAAACAAACTATCAGCTGCTAATAATCCACTCAAAGTGGATTTTCCTATTGGATAATCTAATATTGTAAATGAGTTTTAGCCGTGCCTGAAGCGGGTAGGAAAATTGATTCCAATGTTAAAAGTCGCTACCAAGAAAAGAAACTAAAGTTAAAGATGGCCCAAGTGAGGATATGAAAATTTTAAGAGAATGTTGACATGATTTATTTTTCAGTTCCAGAAGAACTAATCAAGTACTTAAAATATAAAATAAAGAGATCTCGATAACCAAAATAAAGTTAATATTGACAATGTTTTTGGATAAAATATAGCGTTAAACATGATAAATGATAACGAGGATCATGAATCAAAGTCTATTAAAGATTGTAGACAAAGTGAGAATGGGCCAACATGAATATATTCAATTAAAAAAGAACTAAACTCATTTTACAAGTGACTCGATTTTGGACATGTAGTCTAACACCTCAAGGTGTAAAACCAATGAGATATAAATGAGTTTATGTGAAAAAGAAAAATAAGAATTGTATAAAGTTTGATTTGTTGCTCAATGATTTTCACAAAGACCTAATATTGATTTATATGAAACATATCCACCTGTAGTGGATTTAATTAATTTTTCAATATTTAATTAGCCTTGTAGCGCATGAAGGGCTTAATATGAACATGATGGATGTTGCGACATTTTATTTATTAGAGACACATAATTTTGGATATGGAGAAAGCTACTCCATAAAATTGAACAAGTCTCTTTATGAAGTAAAACAATATGGACACATGTGGTATAATCGTCTTAGTAAAGATTTGTTAAGTGAGAGATATAAAAATAACTCTAAATGTCCTTGTATTTTTATGAAAATATCTGGAAAATAATTCGATATAATAGATATTCATGTGGATGACATAAATATTATTTGAACTTATGAAGAGTTTCCAAAAGCTATAAATTTTTTAAATAAATGGTTTGATGTGAAGGACTTGGAAAAGACAAAGTTCTTACAAGGTCAACATTTAGACAATGGAATTTGCATACACCAAGAATATTATATAGAAAAAGTGTTAAAATGATTTTATGTAGAAAATCGCGTATGTTGCCTACCTCTATGATGGTAGATAATTGAATGTGTAAAAGATCCTTTTAGATCTCGAGAAGAGAATGAAAAATTAATTGGTCCTGAAGTATCATATCTCAGTGTAATTCAAGCATTGATTTATGTTGCTAATTATACACACCATGGTGTATCAAGTAATATTACTCTATTAATAAGATATAGTTCTTCTCCTACACTAAGTCATTTGAACGAAGTCAAAATATACTTTGTTATTTTAGGGGTAAATGGACATGAGTTTGCTTTATTCGTATCCAAATTAGAATTAACAGGTTATGCAGAAACATAATACTTTCCAGATCCTCATAATGGTATATCACACAAATTATTTATTTACTTATGGTGGTACAACTATTTCATGGAGATCGGTGAATCAAACCATAACAACAACTTTGTCTAATCATGAAGAAATTTTTAGAACTACATGAAGCAAGTCAATAATGCGCTTGATTGAGATCCCAAATTCAACACATATAAAAGACTTGTGATTTAACTTCTAGAAAGAAATACAACAATCATTTATGAAGATAATACTGCATACATTACTCAACTGAAAGATGGTTACATTAAAGGAGATCCAACAAACACATTTCTCCAAAGTTATTTTTCACTCATGATCTTAAGAAAAGTGGTGATTTAAGCTCCAACAAACTTATTCATCTTGCATACCTTTTAGTGCAAACAGGGGCAGACCATCGTATGGACAAGGGGGTGCCACGACCACCCCATTTTTTTTCATATAGTGAAAATACACTTATACTCTCCATTTAACATAGAAATTACAAAAGTTCCATATAGTATAACCTTAAACCTTTAGTATTTAGAATCATTTCTAAATTCCACTGACTTTTTCTCAAAATTGAGAGTGAGAATGATACTCTCTGTCTCTCAAGCTCCATTGTTTCATCCACCACCCACAACACTTGTTGGCTGGCGGTTGGTGCTACATAAATTTTGTATTGTTTTGGGTAAGTGATTATTCTTCATTTTATTTATTTATCTACAACATATAGTTTATGTTTCATAGAATAGAGTATTAGGTTTTTTTCTTTCATTTCACAAATTGATGAAACAAATCAACAATCAAATTGATAATATTGTGTTAATTTAAAGAATATTATGCCAGATTGAATTATAAATTTAGGGATTTGATTTTTGGGATTGATTCTCTCGTATAAGTTATATTATGTTGGGATTTTGTTGTGTTGTGTTATGCCGAAATTTTAGTTGAAGTTGAACAATACTTAACTAAAGTATTTTTTCTTCAATTGATTTTGCAGCACAAAAGTGATAATGAATAGTAGAAAAATTGACTCTTTTTTCAAGAGGAAAGAAAGAGATGACAAAAATTTAACTTCTATTTCTGAACCTCGAAGAGTTCTCGAGAATCCAAGAATCGAAGAAAATGTTAATAAAGTTTTCCCATGTGACATTGAGAATTCTTTAGAACGTGATCCTAGAAGACGTCCTCTAATGTGGAAATACCCATTAAATCAAATGGATGAAATATGAAGAGATTATTTGAAATGGGGTCCATATCAAATGCATTTAGAGTAATATCCATTGTCTGGTAATGAAGATCATCAAAGAAGATTTCAACACTCTTGGTTTAGCATTTTTCCTTCATGGTTATGATATTCACCTTCAGAAGATGTTGTTTATTGCTTACCATGTTATCTTTTTAGCAAAATACCAAGTGGGCGTCCTGGTTCAGATTCTTCATTTCTATATGTTTTAGAGGTTGGAAGAAATTTAGAAATGGAAAGCATTGTGACTTTCTTAAACACATAGGGAATGATCCTTATTCACCACACAATAATGCTATGAAAGCTTATCAAGACTTACTGAATCAAAATGGACACATTAGGAACATTATTCAAGCTCAAAGTTTGATTGGAATTATGAAGAATTGAGAACGTCTCAAGACTTTAATTGACATCGTTTGTTGCTTAACTTTTCAAGCTCGTGCTTTTAGAGGTCATGATGAAAGTAAAAAATCATTAAACCAAGGTAATTTTCTTTATTGATAAAACTCTTGGCATGTTACAATGATAAAGTTGAAAAAATTGTGTTGGAAAGTGCTCCATCTAAAAGCAAGTATACTTCACA
This sequence comes from Vicia faba, assembly GCA_948472305.1. Classification (NCBI taxonomy): domain Eukaryota; kingdom Viridiplantae; phylum Streptophyta; class Magnoliopsida; order Fabales; family Fabaceae; genus Vicia; species Vicia faba. The sequence goes on along the minus strand of OX451741.1, from coordinate 970,851,507 downwards.
TAAAATTAAAAAAGAGATCTTGCACATTCTTTCAAGTAGGGTGAAAAAGCATATCCGTGAAGAAATTGGCGATTCCAAATTTTGTATAATTATAGATGAAACTCATGATAAATCTAAAAAAGAGCAAATGTCTATTGTTTTAAGATTTTTTGATAAAGAAGGTTTTATAAAAGAGAGATTTTTTGGCCTTGCATGTGTTGATGACACTACATCTTTAACTCTTAAACAAAAAGTATGTGATATACTTTCTCTACATAACCTTGATGTCTCTAACATTTGTGGTCAAGAGTATGATGGTGCTAGCAATATGAGAGGAGAATGGAACAGTTTACAAGCACTATTTATGAAGGATTGTCCTTATGCATATTATGTTCATTGTTTTGCTCATCGGTTGGAACTTTCCCTGGTTACTGCATCAAGAGAAGTTAAACCAATTCATCAATTCTTTGATAAGCCAACTCTCATTGTGAATCTTTTTTGTTCTTCTACAAAGCATCATAATGAGTTATAAGCTTCCCAATTAGAAGAAATTGAACATTTGTTAGAGATTGGTGAGATTGTAACTGGTAAAGGTGAAAATCAAATTGGTACTTTGAGACGGCATGGAGATACTAATTGGGGATCACACTTATCTTATATTAGTATCTAGATAACTATGTATGAAGCAACTTGTACTGTTTCAAAAAAAAATTCAAAGGAAGGATTAAATTATGCTTCACATGGAGATACTGATAGTGCTTACAATTATTTGAAATCATTTGATTTTATATTCATATTGCATCTGATGAAAGAAATTATAGGTGTCACAAATATTCTTTTCCAAGCCTTACAACAACAATCATAGGATGTAGTTAATGCTATGAATTTGGTTTGTATAACAAAAACTCTTATTCAATAATTGAGAAAATATGGTTGGGATAAATTGTTTACTTGTGTGAAGTCTTTTTGTGAAAAACATGATATTGAGATTCTTGATCTTGATGATGTTCACTCAATAACAAGATTTGAGCGCTCTCATCTTGAAGAGAACCAGGTAACCGTTGAGCATTACTTTAGAGTTGAAATATTTTTCACTACCATTTACAAATAATTACAAGAGTTGAATAGCGGATTTAGTGAGCAAGCGATTGGTTTATTAACTCTAAGTTGTGATGTGGCTCCGGAGGATAATTACAAGGCTTTTAACTTTGATACTTTTTTCACTCTAGTTGAAAAATATCATCCCATGGACTTCAATAAGCAAGAGAGTGTTAGAACATAGTTTGATTCTACAAACCTTGGTTAAAGTTTTGATGATAACAAAATACATAGAATAATATTATTTCTAAAGTATATACAAAGAACAATTATGCTCCTTAAAATTATGCTTTGTATATGCAGAAGTTCTGATGGAATCAGCATCAGAAGGGAATCAACATCAGAAGATCAGCAACCCATGTTACACGCTGAAACACTGAAGTTTGATGACCAGAATATGCGCCTTAACAAATACACTCTGACTCTGATCAAAGACATCTTTACCAAGTCATCAACTCTCTGAAGCATTATCAGCAGATACAGCAAAGAAGATTCTGAAGCGTTACTGGTTATTCAAGACTGAATTAAATGCTAACGGCTTTCTTCAGACAAAGATCTTCTACAAAAGTAAAGTGCATTATTATCATTAAACTTGCTTTATGGACAACGTATCTTTGCTTGCCTATATAAACAGGACTGCTTGTGAAAAGAAGCACGCACGTACGCACTCAATTTTGCCAAGCTATCAAAACCACGCATATTCAAAGCTTAAGCAAAGTCATTTTATTCCAAGCTTATTGTTAGTGTAATTATCACAGTTGTGATATACAATTTTGTAAGAAAACAAAAATACACTTGTTCATTTCATTTGTAAAAGCAGTTCCTTGAGATTAACCTGATTGTGGTTGTACTCAAGAAGACTTTAATAGTTGTTAAAGTAGTTGTTGTAATTCTTTGAGAATAGTGAATTAAGACCTCGTTGGAGAGAGGCGAAATCACCTTGACGGGTGGACTGGAGTAGTTTGAGATCAAACGAACTAGGATAAAAATATTGTGTTGTCAAGCCATTTGTTTTAAGTTTTACAATTCAACCCCCCCCCCCCCCCCCATCTTGTGTTTTTCACATCTTCAATTGGCATCAGAGCACCTGGTTCTGAGCTTTAACACTTAACCGTGTCAGTACAAGATCCAGCGTCAGAAAAACACAATGGCAGGACCAAGTCAAAACATCAGCAATGACAACAATGAAGAAAGGGACATATTCAGTGGCAAACCTCCAGTCTTTGATGGAGAAAACTTTGACTACTGGAAAGCCAGAATTGAGAGTTTCTTTCTGGCCCATGATGTTGATATGTGGGACATGGTGACTGATGGATACATGCACCCAGTGGATGGACGTGGTCAGAAGATTGACAGGAAAATGATGTCTGATCAGCAAAAGCGTGAGTTCAGAAATCATCACAAGGCCAGAACAATTCTTCTCAGCGCTATCTCATATTCAGAGTATGAGAAAATATCAAACAGAGAAACTGCTAAGAATATGTTTGATTCTCTGAGAATGACGCATGAAGGCAACATTCAAGTCAAAGAAACAAAATCCCTTGCGCTCATTCAGAAGTATGAGGCATTCAAGATGGAAGACAGTGAATCAATAGAAGCCATGTTTTCAAGATTTCAAATTCGTGTTGCTGGTCTAAAAGTTCTTGACAAAGGATATTCCACTGCTGATCATGTCAAGAAGATCATCAGAAGCTTTCCAAAACAATGGAGGCCAATGGTCACAGAGCTTAAGCTAGCCAAGGATCTCAACAAAATCTCTCTGGAGGAACTTATCAGCTCCCTCAGAAGTCAAGAGATAGAGCTAGAAGAAGATGAACCTCAAAAGCAAGGTAAGCCATTAGCATTAAAATCTAACAGAAAATTTTACTCCAAAGTTTTGCAGGCTGTGGAAGAAACCTATGATGGATCCTCATCAGAAGAAGATGAATTGTCTCTACTCTCCAGAAGGGTGAACCAACTGTGGAAGCAGAGGCAAAGGAAGTTCAGGAATCCCAGAAGATCAGAAAATCAGAATGAATCTTCCTCCAGATACAGAAAGTCAGAATCCTCCTCTGGAAACAAAAGATCTGAAGGCTCTTCAGGATACAAAAAGCCAAACTACAAAGACATCATCTGCTATGAGTGTAATGAGCAAGTGCACTACAAAAGTGATTGCCCAAAGCTTCAGAAGGAGAAGCCCAAAAAGAAGTTTGGCAAAGAAAAGAAGAAAAGTCTCATGGCTACATGGGATGATTCTGATACATATGAAGCTGACTCGGAATCAGATGATGAAAGAGCAAACATAGCTCTCATGGAAAACGTCTCTAAAGACAGTGAAGCTTCTGGTTTAGACTCAGAATCAGATACAGAAGAGGTATTCCCTGACTTTACTATTAATTCTACTAAGGCTGAATTAGCTGAAAGCCTTAATGAAATTCTGGAAAGGTATCAACAGATCAGAGTCAAATTCAGAAACCTGAAAAGGAATCTTTCTTCTGACTCTGATAAGACTGAGAGTCTCAAATTGGAGAATTATGAGTTAAAAGATAAAATTTCAAAATTAGAAAATCAATTGCAAAACTCTCGGAAGGAAACAATCCCTGAAACTCCAAGCAATGCTGATGAGATCATCAAAGAGTATGATCACAACTTTAAGAAGTTTCTAGCTAAAAACATAGACAGAAGCAAAATGGCTTCAATGATCTATGGAGTTAGCAGAAACGGCAGAAAAGGGATAGGATATCAAGGTAAGGTTCCTACACCAAAAAATGCCATGGATTTAGTTATAAAACGTACTCCACTTGATTCACACTTTATATATGGGCACACACATGACATAAAATATATTTGGTAGAACTAACAAATCAGGACCCAAGAAAATATGGGTACTAAGGATAAAATAATACACGTGGCAGATATCTTTAGCAGCAAAGCAAAGACACCAGTCATGGTACCTGGACTCTAGCTGCTCACGACACATGACGGGAAGAAGGCATATGTTCCAAAGCCTGGAACTTAAGCCTGGAGGCCACGTAGGTTTTGGAGGAAATCAGAGGGGAAAGATCATTGGCTCTGGAACAATAGGTAATGGAAATCTTCCCTCTATTAGTAATGTTTTATTAGTTGATGGTTTAATGCATAACCTGTTATCCATAAGTCAATTAAGTGACAACGGTTATGATATAATCTTCAATCAAAATTCATGCAAAGCTGTTAGTCAGAAAGATGGGACTATCCTATTTAATGGAAAGAGGAAAAACAACATTTATAAAATCAAACTTTCTGAACTGAAAAGTCAGAATGTAAAATGTCTTCTGTCTGTTAACAACGAGAAATGGATTTGGCACAGAAGATTGGGACATGTTAGTATGAGAAGAATATCTCGGATTAACAAACTCAATCTGGTCAGAGGACTTCTTAACTTGAAGTTCAACTCAGATGCTCTGTGTGAAGCATGTCAGAAAGGAAAGTTTGCAAAACCTGCTTTCAAATCCAAAAACGTTGTTTCCACATCTAAGCCATTAGAACTTCTACACATTGACTTATTTGGTCCAGTAAAAACTGCCTCAGTCAGTGGCAAGAAGTATGGGTTAGTAATCGTAGATGACTATAGCAGATGGACATGGGTAAAGTTCTTAAGGCACAAGGACGAGTCACACTTTGTGTTTGTTACCTTCTGCAACCAAGTTCAGAACGAAAAAGATCTTAGAATCATCAAAGTCATAAGTGATCATGGTGGAGAATTTGAAAATAAAGACTTTGAATTATTCTTTAATGAAAAAGGCATTCTGCATGACTTCTCTTGTCCTAGAACTCCCCAGCAAAATGGAGTTGTAGAACGAAAGAACAGAACATTGCAAGAAATGGCTAGAACCATGATCAACGAGACTAACGTTGCTAAGATCTTTTGGGCAGAAGCAATAAACACAGTGTGTTACATTCAGAATAGAATCTCCATAAGACCTATTCTGGAAAAGACTCCATATGAATTGTGGAAGAACAGAAAACCCAACATTTCCTATTTTCACCCATTTGGATGTATATGTTTTATTTTGAATACAAAAAAATTATTTGAACAAGTTTGACTCTAAGGCACAAAAGTGCATTATGTTAGGATACTCTGAACACTCAAGAGGGTACAGAGTATACAATACAGAAACACAGATTGTTGAAGAGTCAATCAGTGTTCGGTTTGATGATAAGCTTGACTCTCAAAAGTCAAAGCAGAATGAATTCCTTGTAGGTATGGAAGTTGAACTCACAGGTACTAAAGACAACTCAGAGGCTCTCAACAGAGACACCCCCTCAACTTCAGAAAGAGTCACTATAAGCAATCCAGCACCTTCTGTTGATCAACTCCAGAAAATACCATCCAGAAGCAGAATTGATCACCCAGAAGAAACAATCTTAGGAAGGAAGGAAGATCCAATCAGAATAAGATCTACCTTTAGAAACTCTGAAGAATCCCTCATGGGACTTGTTTCTCTGATTGAACCAACAACAATTGATGAAGCACTTCTGGACAATGACTGGGTTCTGGCAATGCAGGAGGAGCTAAATCAGTTCACAAGAAACGACGTATGGGATCTGGTTCCCAAACCAAAAGGAGTCAACGTCATAAGCACAAAATGGGTGTTCAGAAACAAACTGAACGAACAAGGTGAAGTCATCAGAAACAAAGCACGGCTGGTAGCACAAGGTTATAGTCAGCAAGAAGGGATAGACTATCCAGAAACCTTTGCTCCAGTCGCCAGGTTAGAATCTATCAGACTTTTAATTTCATTTGCTGTTAATAAAGGCATCACTCTGTATCAGATGGATGTCAAGAGTGCATTCTTAAATGGCTATATAGAAGAAGAGGTTTATGTGCACCAACCCCCTGGTTTTGAAAGTTCCAAAAATCCAGAATATGTTTTCAAACTAAAGAAGTTACTCTATGGTCTGAAACAAGCTCCCAGAGCTTGGTATGAAAGACCAAGCAACTTCCTGTTAGAAAAGGAATTCACCAGAGGGAAAATGGACACAACCATGTTCAGTAAGACAGTTAAGAATGACATCTTAGTATGTCAAATTTATGTTGATGACATTATATTTGGATCCACTAAACCCTCTCTGGGAAGAGAGTTTGCTAAATGTATGCAGGCAGAATTTTGAGATGAGCCTAATGGGGGAACTAAAGTTCTTTTTAGGCATTCAGATTAACCAAACTACAAAAGGAACCTACATTCATCAGAGCAAATATGTCAGAGAACTTCTGAAGAAATTTGATCTCTCAGAATGTAAGCCTTCAAGGATTCCAATGCATCCCACGTGCATTCTGGAAAAAAAGAGGTAAGTAATAAGGTAGAACAGAAGGTCTACAGAGGTATGATTGGTTCTCTTCTCTATCTGACGGCATCAAGGCCTGACATTCTATTCAGTGTTTGCATTTGTTCTAGATTCCAATCAGATCCTAGAGAATCTCACTTAACAGCGTTTAAGCGAATTTTCAAGTATCTGAAAGGTACTACTAATCTGGGTCTGTTTTATAGAAAATCAAGTGATTACAGCTTAGTAGGATACTGTGATGCTAATTTTGCTGGAGATAGAATAGAACGTAAAAGCACTTCTGGAAGCTGCCAGTTTCTGGGAGAAAATCTGATCTCATGGTCCAGTAAAAGACAATCCACAATAGCTCTATCAATAGCAGAAGCTGAATACATAGCAGCAGCTGGATGTAGCACGCAAATGCTCTAGATGAAAAGTCAAATTGAGGACTTCAATATATTTGAGAGTAACATCCCTATCCTCTGTGATAACACTTCTGCTATTTGTCTCAGTAAAAATCCTATTTTGCATTCTAGAGCTAAGCATTTAGAAATAAAACATCATTTTATTAGGGACTATATTCAGAAAGGGATTCTCAGTTTAAAATTTATTAACACAAACCATCAATGGGCTGATGTCTTTACAAAACCTCTTTCTGAAGATAGGTTTAAATTCATTCTGAAACATCTCAGCATGAAGCTTTGCCCAGAATAAAACAGTTTTATTTCCATATCTTAACTTTCAGAATTTTGGTTATTTTCTGTGAACTACTGATCAATCTGCCTTCAGATCTTTAGAAGTACAGACTGTATCAGAATTTATCCATAAAGATCTGAGTGGCTCATTTCAAGGATAGAAATGTGTTGTTCACTCAAGCAAACAGTTGTCATCCATTCATCAGCTACTTTATGAGGCTGAACACACGTTCACGCTTCTGAAAGGTCAAAAGCGCTGATTGGATGCATTGGGACACATGTCACGGGTAACTGTTCTAATATCTTTCAGAATCCCCCAAAATCAGCTATCATTAAATGCTCATAATCATTATAATTTATTTCTCTCTCTTTCCGTTTACGTTTTCAAAATCTTTTTCAAAATCTATTTAAACACATATATCACTCTTTACACTCTTTCACTTTCACTTTATCTACAATCTAATTGATTTTAGTTTGCATCCTTTTCAAAACCCTTTTCAATTTCTTCTCAAAACTCTCTGTGTGAACATGGCTTCCTCAAGCAACCCAACTACCAGTACTCAGAGAATAGATTCCTCAGAACAATATGAAGAACCCTTCAGAACTCTTATCACGCCCATCAAAAATCTAGAAGTTCTCTCAGAATTGATTGTGGACTTTAACAGTCTTCAAGAGAACGGGTTCAATCTATCTGAAGAAGTAGAGGCTCAAGGATGGAACAGGTATTTTGACCATCTGGTAGGTCCAACGTTCCCAATCCTTGTGAAGGAATTTTGGATTCATGCTTCATCTTCCAACCATCAAGTTACTTCATACATAATAGGGAAGAAGATAGTCATAACTGAAGACCTTATTGCAAGGTTGATAGGCTACAATGGTGGTGGCGTAAGATGCATAGACATGGCTAAAAGATGTGCTGATGTCGCCCTAATTGCTAGAGAAATCTTCACTATGGATCTTCCCTCCAGCAAGATAAGGGATCTAAAAGACCATCACAGAATATGGGCTAAGATTATTCTGGGATGCATAAACCACAGGAAGCCAACCAGCTCTCCTGACTATATCAATATTGATCAACAGTTTCTGATCTACTTCATCTCCCAGAAGATTAAGGTGAATCTGGCTCATCTGTTGTTCAACCATCTAAGGACTAGTGTTAAGGAGACCAGAGAAGAGGAGCGCACAAAAAGGGACTGGATACCCCTAGGAAGGCTCATATCAGATATTCTAACAGAGAATAAGTTGATTGATCATCTAACAGAAGCTCAAGAAATCAGCATTTTAGAAGCTACTGTTGGCAAACAGTTGAATGCAAAGAATCTGAAGAAGATGAAGATCATTGAGAACATCAAGAAAGAACCCAGTGTCACTTCTTTTGCAACAATCTCCAGCAGAAGAATTCCTCTGGATAACTTTCCCATGTTCTCAGAAATTGATTCTAAACCTGAGATAATAGTCCGATATCTGGATGCATGCAAGGCAGATGGTACAACACCAGATTTAAACATTCAGGATCTGCAGCAGAAGGCTCTAGAAGTTGTGCTGAAGAAAAACAAGAAAAGGAAGGCTGCAACAGAAGCGCACTCCCAAAGCATCTAAAAAGAGAGGTAATCCTTCTTCTGTAACTGTTTTAGATTCAGTATCTGTATCAACATTTGTACTAATCACCACTCAATCAGAAAACCCTACTCAACAAACACTTGATGATTTTGACATTGAATTTGACCCCTCGGAAACTTTAACTCTTAGAGGATCTCACTCCCTACCTACAAATCCAAATAATGAAGTAACACAACAAGAACTTGCAAAAGTTCTATCAGATATTGAAACCTTTGACCAGCATATATTTGCTTCCATACCAGTAAATCCAAACTCTGAAACCATTTCAGAAGCACCTCAACCAAAAATTCCACTCTCTCCACTACCAGAAACTCATCCACCTTCTCCACAACCTGAACCATTACAACCAGAAGTACAAACTTCTAAGGTCCAACCCCCTGAATCCTGCGAACCAGAACTTCATCACCATCAATCCAACCAAACTATTAATTCTGATCCCATTCCCATTCCTGGAATCACTGAACCTCTGAACATCAGTATACCCCTGACCATCAGTATTCCCCAAATTCCCTCCTCACTAGAATCAACTCCACCAAACACCCCATCAAGTCCAATAATCATTCCAGACTCTCCCACTTCCTCATCAAATATCAATCCAAATGTCCATGCCAAAACTATCATTGACTTAACTATTTTTGAACGCCTGGCTGCCATAACCAACAAAACAGCCATTCCAAAACCAAAACCATCTGAACCTACACCAGATGTTGGTACCAGTTTATTGATATTTGAAACAGAAATGCAGAAGTGGATAACTTCACTGAAGCAAGCTAGTCTTGAGTTGATTGATCCTGCTGCATCAGATTATCTTTGGACAAGTTTCAGAAAATGGGTATGTTCTGAAACTCATAAAATGCAACAACAAAGCTACGGACAAGCTCAACAGAACTTCAGCAACCTGCTAAAAGTTTTTGAAGATCAAGTTCTGAGCCAACTACTCAAGGAAGAAGTTCTCCCTCTGGACAATACTCCCTGGTCTGAACATCGTCCAGCAGACAAAGTTCAACCAGAGTCAGAAGATCTCAATCTGACTGATTCTCCAGAGCAGATGATTCCTGCTGAAGAACTGGGTCAAAAAGAGGACATTGCAGAATGCTCTGAGAAGCATCCAGTTGCTGAAGATCCTCAAGCTTCCTCCTATGAAAGGCAGACTCTAGAAGACCTGAAGAGATCTGATATATTGATGCAGGAAAGAATGGATAAACAGGATGACAAAATTTCGGAAATCAAGAGCATGTTAACCAAGCAGGAGGAAACCAACATCCAAATCAATGGCTTGTTGGAAGCTTTGTTCACGCGTCTTCCTCATCCCTCTTAGATTTTCCTATGTTTAAAAATTTTGTTTTTCTGTAATATCCTCTACATAGCTCTGAACTTATTATTGATTCTGTTTTTAATATCAACTCATTTTGGCTCTGATTATGTGTTCTTTTTGATACCTGACAAAAAGGGGGAGAAAGAAAAAGATATTTTCAATAACGGATTACTGAGACATAAGTCTCAAACATTTTAATCTACTTTCTAAAAAGCTTGAACAGGTACAAAACTCTGTTGAAAGATACAGTAAGATTTTGATGCTCAAAGACTCATGGAATTAAAAGAAAGCAATCAACTCAGGGGGAGTTCTTCTACTTAACTCTATACCTTTTGTTATTTATTCTTTATTGAAAAATCTGGTTTTTGTCATCATCAAAAAGGGGGAGATTGTTAGAACATAGTTTGATTCTACAACCCTTGGTTGAATTTTTGATGATAACAAAATACATAGAATAATATTATTTCTAAAGTATATACAAAGAACAATTATGCTCATTAAAATCATGCTTTGTATATGCAGAAGTTCTGATGGAATCAGCATCAGAAGGGAATCAACATCAGAAGATCAGCAACCCATGTTACACGCTGAAACACTGAAGTTTGATGACCAGAATCTGCGCCTTAACAAATACACTCTGACTCTGATCAAAGACATCTTTACTAAGTCATCAACTCTCTGAAGCATTATCAGCAGATACAACAAAGAAGATTCTGAAGCATTACTGGTTATTCAAGACTGAATTAAATGCTAACGGCTTTCTCCAGACAAAGATCTTCTACAAAAGGAAAGTGCATTATTATCATTAAACCTGCTTTATGGACAACGTATCTTTTCTTGCCTATATAAACAGGACTGCTTGTGAAAAGAAGCACACACGTACGCACTCAATTTTGCCAAGCTATCAAAACCCCACATATTCAAAGCTTAAGCAAAGTCATTTTATTCCAAGCTTATTGTTAGTGTAATTATCACAGTTGTGATATACAGTTTTGTAAGAAAACAAAAATACACTTGTTCATTTCATTTGTAAAAGAAGTTCCTTGAGATTAACCGAATTGTGGTTGTACTCAAGAAGACTTTAACAATTGTTAAAGTAGCTGTTGTAATTCTTTGAGAATAGTGAATTAAGACCTCGTTGGAGAGAGGTGAAATCACCTTGACGGGTGGACTGGAGTAGTTTGAGATCAAATGAACCAGGATAAAAATACTGTGTTGTTAATCCATTTGTTTTAAGTTTTACAATTCAACCCCCCCCCCTTCTTGTGTTTTTCACATCTTCAGAGAGAATTAATTTGCAATTTCAACTTCGGCATTTTATTATTGACGCTCGCCAAGCATCGAGTTTGAATAATTTATCAATTATTCAAGACTTATGTTCATCTTTGGTTGCAACTGGAAAGAATGAAACTTATTATTTGATTGATAGACTGCTTCGCGTTGTCATGACTCTCCCGGTATCTACAACCACTACTGAAAGATCTTTCTCAGCAATGAAAATTATCAAGACAAGATTGAGAAGCAAAATAGAAACTGATTTTCTAGGAGATAGCATGACGGTTAACATTGAAAGAGAAATTGCTGCAAATATTGATTCTGAGACTATTATTGATGATTTCAAGTTACTCAAAAATCGTAGAGCATTATTATAAGGTATTTTTAAGTAATAGTTTTTTTATCATTTTGTGTTAGAATTTCTTTTTATGGAAATTTAGATAATTTATATACAATATGGTATGAATATTTAATTTCTAAATTATAGTTTAATTTTGTGGCCACCTCAAACTTTAGAGTTTGGTTCTTCCACTGAGTGCAAAAGATTGGTCTTCATCATCGAAGAAATGATCGTTCAGCTGAGGGGGAGAAATTGTTGGTGCACAAGGTTAATAAATGAAGGAAATGTAAGAGAGAGTATATTTTCTGCAATGACGGCTATAAATCTTACAAAGGGAATGAAACAAATGATTGCTACTACTAGTCTATTTATACGCAAAGTAAATTTCCACGTAGGCCCTAATAAATGTAAACTTAATGACTAAATAAAAAGGTACAAACTAGGAAATATTAAACTTAACAGCTACGCTAACAAACTCAGCTTCAAAACCCCAGAAGCTAAGCATACTTTTGGGCGTAACCTCAGAAGCTTCTGCTTCTGATTAATAACAACTTCTGATTACATCAAACTACTGTTTCTAACTAAGCAGTCTCAGAAGCTTACAACTTATGGCTAACAACCTAAGAAGCTCTACTGCTTCTGAATAACAACATCTTCTGAATATGAATTACTTCCAACACAGTCTCTTAATTCATATTCATCTAACCAAAACTCTTCAACACCAATTCGATCTCTCAAACGGATAAAGTGTTCAGTCTTGACATCATTCATCAAAACATCTGCAAGTTACTTCTGGTTGCTACAGTGTGTAACTTCTAATACTTCATTTAGAAGTGTAGATTTCTCCTTGAGAACCCATCTGACGCTGATGTTTTTCTTCTCCTTCGGAAGCTCAGTTAACGCCCAAGTCTTATTTCTTTCAATATCATCAATATCTTCTTTCATGGCCTTCATCTATACTTTCTTCTTGAGAGCTTCACAGGTTGACAACGCAGCCACCAGTTGCTTCTTGGAGCACCAAGAAATAGGACTCTCCAGATACAAACAAAATTATCTAGAAGTATTTCTTCTGTCAACTCTGTCTCCATAAAAATTAGAGTCTGAATAGCATATCAGCTCTGCATCTGATCTAACCCCCGAAGGGAACAACACTTCACACCTCAGAGTCCCTTCAGTATCTTATAGCTTGTCAAAATCTCAAATCTCCTTGGTATTTTTCTGATTCTTTGTGGCCTCTGGACTTGTTCAGAATCTCCTTCTGATTCTAAAACTGTATCTCCTTTTGGACTTTCTTTAGAAGATTGAATACCATCAGAAGCTCTGCCTTTGTTAACTTTTGGACCTCGTCTAGAACCACTACCTTCAGAAATACCACCTTCAAAAGTTGGATCACCATCAGAAGCATTTCCTTCAGAAGTTCCACCTTTAGAATTATGTCCTTCGCCAGAGGCTGGATTTCCTTTAGAAGCTCCTCCTTTATAAGGTCCATCCTTAGAGTCACGATTTTCACCAGAAACATGATCATCTTTAGAAGCTTGTCCTCCAGAACCTATGTCTTCAGAGTTTTTCCTTCTAGAATAATGACCACTACCAGATTCTGGATCATCATCAAAATTTGGATCAGAATTAGATTCACCATTTGACTCATCTTCAGAGTTTCCAGAGTCATCATCTTCTGACTCTAGCTCTTCTTCAGAACTTTCAAGTTCTGACTCATCTTCAGAAGCATAATCTTTTTCAGATTCTGACATATCTTCTTATTCTTCTTTAAACTCAAAATCACCTTCGAATTCTGTCTTGTCTTCAACTTCAAAGTCATCTTCTAACTCTGACTCATCTTTAGGAACCTCAGATTCTGACTCATCTTCAGAATCTTCAGCGTCATCTTCTGATTCTGACTCATATTCAAACACTCATTTAGAGTCAGAATATTTAGAATCATCTTCTTCCCCTTCAGAATTAGAAAATGACAATTGCACCGGTTTCTCATCAGATTCATAAGCCATCAATAGCACAGGTTCATCATTTGAATCTCCTCTGACTATTTTTACTTCTTCTTTGTTTGACCAACAATCTTTAGTAAAGTGGCCAAATCTATTACAATATTAATATTGAACCATTCTCTTGTCATACTTCTCCTTTCCCTTCTAATGTTTCTTCTCATTAGAATAGAAGACTTCTGACTTCTGGGACCTAACATGTTTTTTCAGCTTCTGGTCCTTCTTGACAAAAGAAGCTTTCAGAGTCTGCTTAACCTCCCTCTCAAAAGTTCTTTCAGTTAGACGCAACTCTTGCGCCTCTAGACTGCTTTGTAGCTCTTCTATTCTCATGATTTCCAAATCTTTAGAATGTTCAATTGCTATAACAATGTAATAAAATTGAGGAGTAAGCGACCTCAATACATTCTCTATGATTACTTGTTCAGAAAGGGTTTCTCCACAAGCTTTCATCTCATTAGTGATCAGAATCACTCTAGAGATGTACTCAGAAACCTTCTTGTTGTCTTTCATGTTGAGATTTTCATACTGCTTTCTAAGAGACTGAATCTTCACCTTCTTCACTGATGCGTCACCACCGTAACACCTACTAAGTGTGTCCCACGCAGCCTTCACCATTGTCAAATCAGCAATTTTCTTAAACATTTTCTCATCCACACACTGATGGATGAAGAACAATGTCTTATGATCTTTCTTCCTTGTATCCCTCTACGCATTTCTCTGTTCCTCCGTCGCATCTGCTGCAACTAGAACATAGCCATTTGTAACAAGATCAAGAACATTATAAGCGCCAAATAACACATGCATCTAAATCATCCAACGATTCCAGTTTTTACCATTAAATACTGGAAGCTTGGTGCTTAGACTACTATTTTCGGTCATCTTCAACCATGTATAGAACACTCAGATCTCACAAACGTAGTGTTTCCCAATCCCACAAAATCAAAAAACGTGATTCTGTTCAGATTTTGTTCAAGATTCAACACGAATTAAAGAACCAAAATCAATCACACAAAACCTTACTGTTTCACTCGTGTTTCCCGTGAATCCAACCGGAACTCTGGTACCATGTTAATATGCTTGGATCTCAACCCCAAAAGCTAGCTCAAATGGTGAGATTGCTCTTACATATTTATACACCCAACAGTCCAGGAACCTAAGCAATGTGGAACTTCAAACAAACTCCAACAACATAATTACCAACTTCAACACACGCCCTCACGCCTAGCATGGGCATGGGTCAAACACCCATATTGCAGTCCTTAACTGGCTCTGATACCAATTTGTTGGTGCACAAGGTTAATAAATGAAGGAAAGGTAAGAGAGAATATATTTACTGCAATGACGGCTATAAAGCTTACAAAAGGAATGATACAAATGATTGCTACTAATAGTCTATTTATACACAAAGTAAATTGACACGTAGGCCCTAATAAGAATAAACTTAATAACTAAGTTAAAAGGTACAAACTAGAAAATACTAAACTTGACAGCTACGCTAACAAACTCAGCTCCAGAATCCCAGAAGCTAAGCATACTTCTGAGCGTAACCTCAAAAGCTTCTGCTTTTAATTAATAACAATTTCTGATTACATCAAACTACTGCTTCTAACTAAACAGTCTCAGAAGCTTACAACTTCTGGCTAACAACCTCGGGAGCTCTACTGCTTCTGAATAACAACATCTTCTGAATATGAATTACTTCCAACAGAAATGAATTCGTTCAGCTAAGGGATATAAATGAATTTTTCTTAAAAGGATATTGTACTTTTTTTCCTTCCCAAGATTTTTTCCATTGAATTTTTACTAGTAAGGTTTTAACAAGACATATCTTGAACAAACACCGAAGAGATACTGTTGAATAATAGATGATTGTCTCTCTATAATTTTCTTTCTTATTTGAAATAATATGTATTGACTAGTAACGACGTAGTTCCTTAAAAAAAAATATTGTACTCTTTTTATTTTACTAGATTTTTTCGAGTAAAATTTTAAGAACGCATATTCTTTGTGGACATTCAAAGAAAAGTGTTATAAATAGAATGATTATGGATGTCCATCAATTATGAGATTTCAATTAATTTTCTATTTATTATATATGTCTTATAAATAGAACTCATATTATACTTGAAATCAACACTAATAATAAAAATAATACATATATCTTATAAATAGAACTCATTTTATACTTAAAATCAACACTAATAACAAAAATAATACAATAATCTTATAACAATAACAAGGTATTAGTCTGGATGTCACAAGTATTTGTCTTTTGGTGGAAAGATAGGGATTTCTTACGTAGACAAATAACATAATTTCCCAAACAATATTTTTTATTTAATGGAGTGATAAACCTTTTTCTATAACCCGACATAATCTATTTTTAATCATCAAAGCTATTCTATCATAGATATCTATATCCATTTATTCAACGACCCTTTTTTTTATTTTTTATTTACTTAATTTCATTTAACGGATATTGGTATTTAACTTCTTTTTCCCATATATAACAAACAATTTTCATTTTCAAAACTAAATCAGAGGTGTTGTTCTCAGAATTATGATTTCACTCTTAAATATAAATTAAAACTAAAAAAGTAGAGTACTCATTAAGTTTTTTTCACAAAAATCAATTATATACATGTCACCAATTTTGTCAAAAGTTCTTAAAAAAATTAGCAGAAAAAGAAAAAGAAAACAGAAAAAAGAAATAAAATCTTGGTTGGATATTAGCTGTCAAGTTTATTTATGACAATATATAACTAAAAAAAATCTTACGTAAGGAATTATTGTTATTATATCATTTTAGACAAAAATTATTATTATTATATTCATTCATTTTAGTTTATAAAATCACATTTTCACCTTAACCTGCACCCCCTTCTTCTGCTTCACAACTCTGTTTCTTTCTCCTTTTCCTCCATTGATGAGCTTCCACTATTTTTCCCTTCAAGAACCACTTCATCACTTTCTCTATCAATCTTTGAGCTTGTAGTGGTGTATGTGATTTTGATCAAGTTTTTATATTTTTCATGCAAAAGTCTCGGGAATGAAACTGTGACAGACACTGCTTAAAGTTACAAACTTTCATGCTTTTAGAACATACCCACAAAGGGTTTTTGCTTCAAAGTTTTAGATGATAGCTAGCTCCTTCTGCAATGCTGATTCTATGTTTTCAGTAAGTTCTTAACCCTTTTCCTTTTCTTTTCTTTTTTCCCTTTTAAGTAAATGGGGTTTGTTCTTTTTTCAGATGAAAGATTTTTATAATAAAAAGTTTATTTTTTCCAGTCCAAATCCTAAGCTTTATCTCTCCACTGTATATGATCATAATTCTTCTTCTTTTAAGTTTACATGTCATAAATTACTTGTTGTCGATAGATGTGCAGCGACATCAGAGTGTTCGTGTTCGAACTCATACATCTCATTTATTCACTACTTTTTAAGAGTCTAGCTACTAGATGAAAAATTATGATTTTGAAAACTCAAACCCAAAAGCAAAGCCTATGATTCTCTCATGAATAGTCATTGTCTTGTTTTGATAAACAAATTAATTGTTCATATGTCGTTATGCATTTTGTCAATTAAGATATCCTTTATTATTCAACTGAAGTGGTTGGGGAGATTTTGTACGCTTGTTAGATTCATTCATGCAAGGTGTATGTATATGTGTATATATGAATTCATTTGTGTATATGTATATGTGCATGTCTTTGTCAAAGCTAAAAAAGAAAAACAAATGGTGGGACCACCTAACATTTTTTGAGGCTTTTGGCAACATCAAAAATTGATAAGTAAATAATAATTTTGATATGGTAGATAAAATCACAATCTAGAAAGGATTCTTGTTCTTGTATATTTTTGGAGTGTTGAATATGTGGATTGTTGTTTGTGACAGTGATGACCTTTGGCCTGTTTGGAAAGAGAAGTTTATGTGTTTTGAAATTGCAATGCATGGCTGGCTTGTTCTTTTTCCTTAACCATCAGACACTGGGACCACTTTTGTTTTTGTTATAATATATTCATAACATACAAATCAATCTTATACTAGTTATGGGTTATGGCTTTTTAATTTTTGAATGCTGCTACACTTATGTCAGGACTTAAGATCCTAGACCAAATTCAGAGTCGTCTTGGGTATTTGGAGGCTCTGTGTAGGTTAATTATGGTTTGACAAATGTTTTATGAGACTCTATTTGGTCCTGTGTGGTAGTCTGTCTTGTATGTTTTCAAAGACGAACCCCTAAGCAAATATGGATTTGAATTGTTTGGACTCTTAATTCACACAATCATGCAATCAGACAATTTATATTGTATATTTGTCAAATTGTTCGTCTGCATCAAAAGAGACTGCAGGCGACCCGTACTATTCATTGGAGGAGATAGAGATAGATGGTAGATGGTTTTTCTAACACATGGTTTTTCTTTGTTGTTGCTACTAGAGTGAAGAGGGGATAGATGTTAGAAAGATGATGGAGCATAAAAGGAGCATTTGCTCTGTTGATCAAAGCAATTATAATTCCATTGCATCTAAAAAGCAAAAGCCTGATTTATCGATCACCACTAAGGTTTCTTTACTTTTTCTTTCTCTTTTATTAACTTTTTCTGTTTAATAATAGTACTGTTTCCTTTTTTCCCCCTTTTCTTTCTGTATGCATTTAAAGTCAAACTATTTTCTGTATCCAATTCTTTCTACATGGTCTTAAAGGAACTAGTGTCCTTGGGAAATTTTCTCTTAGAGGAAGTACCTTTATTCAACCAACTTGTTGAAATGAACTCTCATTGATTATCTTCAATGATTATCTTCGCTGAAATTTCTCTCTTTTTTCTCTCATTTTTTTTTACGAAATTTCTAATGTTTCTGAAAATAGGATAGGAAGGAAAAGATTGGCGAACGAATTGTTGCTCTTCAACAGCTTGTTTCACCATATGGAAAGGTATGCAACAATTGATTCCTGGCATAATGTTCTATAACTAGTGATGTTCTAAGTTTCTGTGAGCCTAAAAGACTCCTTAATTTCTATCTGCAGACAGATACATCTTCTGTTCTAAAGGAGGCGATGGAATACATAGGGTTCCTTCATAAACAAGTTAAGGTTTGTCCATTCATGCTGCTTTGTGCTCATTTATCGATATAAATATCATAGTAACAAGTTTAGTTTACCACAAACATGCCTATATTCTTGGACCGAAGTTTAAAGGACGTTGCACATTCAAAACTATGTTTACACAATTTGACTTTTGATCTTATGTAAATGTTTTCTCTTAATGTTTTAACAGCTGCTTAGTGCTCCTTACCTCGAAGCTACACCAGCAATCCAGATGCAGGTGAGAATAACATGAATACTAAGGATTTTGTCAACTTAGATGATGTGGTCTTAAAACTATTCTTAATACTGTGAATTATAATAGAATTGTTACCTCTGCAGGATACAGAGTCATGCAGCCTTAGGAGTAGAGGGTTATGTCTTTTTCCTGTCTCATTTACTATTGGAGTTGCTGAGGGCAATGGTGCAGACATTTGGGCTCCGATCAAGACCACTTCGCCTGATTCTGAGAAAGATGTTTCTCAAATTCAGTGATTAATTTTGTTGGCTAAGTAGCCTTAAGGTTGCCAAGTTGCTAAACAAGTTTATTAGCATTAAAATTTATCTTCTATTAAAGATGGAATCATAGTACCTAAAATAGTCATAAGTTTTAAGAACTCTTTTGTGAAGAAGTTATCCCATTCCTTAATAATTTTAATCTGGTGATAGGGTAAGGTTTCAAGTACATATGGATTCAGTTTTATGTGCTGATTTTTAAGTGTATATTTAAAAATTCTAGTTGTATGATGAATGGTTCCATGTACTGATTGATTAGCTTAATAAAATTCAGTTTCGATGATATTTTCATCTCGAGTGTACATGTAATATTTGACCCTAGATTTATTATGTGGGGGTTTCTCATGCTGCACTACACGAGACAAATTAATATTAAACATACATTACTTTCATGAATGATATCCCTAAGCTATATGGATTTATTTATACTATGTAAATTGAAGGTTTATCAGAATAAATTGAAGATCTATCCACTCAGATGAAAATAGGCAAAGTAGATCTTATAGAAATGCCAAAACCATTAGTTGGTATTGAAACAATAGGTGCACATTATTCTACAGTTGCCATAAAAGAAACAATATATGGCCAAAAATACGCTGTCTCTACAGTTGCCATAATTGGAAAAAAGTAAACTGCCCTATCAGAATCAATTATCACAAAAACGACAAGGGTGAGTCTAACTGGTTTGTTTAAGTTACAGTATATACTCCATTCACTTTTTTTGAGCTTATGACAAGACCAAGAGTGCAAAGCATGGAGAGATCGACAAGAAGCTTCTCAAGCAGCTGCCGCCGAAGGTTTTACCTTCTCTCGCAGATACTGCAGTATATGCTCGCGTTTCCAATTATCAATTCTGCAACAGACAAACAAAAAATAAGTTGTGATAAAAGAAAACTTACACCTCTTTTTTTGCAAAAGAAATATTGACAATAAGATGACACAACAAAAACAAAGTTTTCACAAGTCACAACTGCTTTTCTACCATTTACATCATCACCCAATAGCAAATAAATAACATGTTTGTAAAGTCATAACATTCCAATAGTGTACTTGTGGATATTCAATAACAGGATGCGGGCATGAAATTTATTTGTGGATAATCAAGAAGTCTCACCTGATTGTTTCTTTATGTTGCCCCGCATCATCCAGCAAAATTAACTTTGGTGGGGAATTAAAAACATATTGAACTTTAACTGATGGAAACTGGTCTTTTTCATCTTCAATAAAGCCAACAATTTCAGGATAGAAAACAAGTTTCCTCATGCAAACTTCCAATAAGGCTCCAGAGTATGTAATCTACAATTACAGAATATAAATTATAACTATCCCTCCAAAATGGGGTTAGAGGTAATATACGGTGGACAGGTGAAATGACAAAATATATGCAGTAATTGCACACACTCACGCTCGATTCTGATACTATTTAGTTACTTCCAAACTTTAATATTAGGCAAGCTAGTCAAACATTGAGACAATGATCTTGCTTAGGGGATATTTTCATTGCTTTTGCTTTAAAAAATACTCAGTTGATATGCTTTATTTTTGTAGTTAAAAAAATGCTACCTTACTTTCACATGGTTTCTTATCTCCAATATGTAATGAAGGAAATGGTAAAAGCAAGATGGTGAGGTTTTCATCACTTTGAAAATTCTTGAAAACCAGAGTGAAAATCACGCAACATTATTGTAATTAATAAAAACAAACCAAATGAACACAAAAAGAAAAAATAAACCAAACAGCACATTAGATCACCTCCAATGACAGTCCTTAGAGTCCATAAGTTCAAAAAGCATGTCATCGAGTTGTGAAGCCCAGATACTCCAAATTTCCAAAGCATTAGTGTCTGACATGTATTTGACTCCCATATGTGTCTGATACATATCAGAGAAGTATCTGACAATTAATTTTATTTTGTAAAATGTGGTTGATAAGTTTGGGATACACATCTGCATGAGATACGAATGGCTTGTCCAAATACACGCGGAATGTGTTAATATTTCATATTTTTTTAAAATCCTTTACTAAATAGAAATTGAAAATCCATTCATTGTCATGAAAACCCTCCTCTCCAAACCATTCACGTCCATTCCTTCAGCCATAATATTATATCCAGAACCATACTTCTGTCCAAATGGTTAAACTCAAGATCTTACTTAATAACTTGTGTGACGGTTTCTCCGGACTTGTTAGTTAACGAGTTTCTCCAACAAACACCGTAGACTAGAATTTTCACAAAGAAGGCAACACTAATGGCCTAAGCATAAACAACAATTCCTGTAGAATCGAAATTAAAAATCCTCAAGAGCTAGCCAAAATGAACCATACCTTAGTAGTGGCATCATTGGAGTCTTCCGTGCAACACTTGAGACAATCCGATACCAACTCTGCAACCAAATTACGAGCTTAGTACAATCCTAACTCACTAAACCCTAACATATATGCAATCCGATCCGTGCAAAAATTAGATCCAAGTGAAATTGAATGTGTGTGAGAGAGATCTGAAATGAATTTAATCAAACCTTTGTCTTTGACATACTCGGATAGAGTATTGCAGTCAGAGCACAAAGCGAGTCCGGTGAAACCGAGATTCTCGCATTCTCTTGAACTCAGTTGTTCCGATGAAGCACCGTAACTCAGAGCCAACACCACGATCACTGCAACCACGAAACCGTACTGATACATACCGATGGAGCGTTCCTTCATCTCTCTCAGGTCAACAACACCTGAACCATTCCCATTCTATGCTCGTCTTTCATTTCATTCTTTATGGACATTGGGCTTGTTAATCATACCCCTACGATATAACTTCACACCCCAAACTTATATCTGCCACACCATTTTACATATTTTTATTATTATATCTTGTTTAAAGTTACTAAATTTTAAGAAGTATATTAAAATTTTGGAAATTTTTTTGAAATTTTTATGAATTCTTATCAGAAATTTAAAAAAAGATATTGAAAATTTTAAAAAAAATCATCAGATATTTCAAAAAATCCTATACCTCATTGTTGAAAAAGAAAAAAAAAGTGTTATAAGAAATTTCGAGATTTTCGATAATACAAAAATTATTATTTTTCTCAAAAATTATACCAAAAATTTTATTTTTACCCCCTTCAAAGTTTATTTTTTGGATATTATTTTGTTAATTTAATATTAAAATTATTTTTGTTTTATTTATATCATATTAAATTTTAATTTTTAATTTTTAAAATCAAATTATTTTAGAGATAAATGACTTAGTTTTTTTTTTTATCCTAATTTCTAGTGCAGCAAAAATTCAAAATAAATATTTGAAAATAAGAAAGACAAGATAGTATGATATGTTTCAATTCAAGATTAACATAATATCATATTAGATTAACAAACACTTAATAGAGATGGATATAATCCGGTTATTACAAGTTATTTTTCCCATCCTAAATCTCTTATAGATTATTGAAATGGTAAAAATATCCTTCAAATTCT
This sequence comes from Vicia faba, assembly GCA_948472305.1. Lineage (NCBI taxonomy): Eukaryota > Viridiplantae > Streptophyta > Magnoliopsida > Fabales > Fabaceae > Vicia > Vicia faba. The sequence continues at coordinate 970,828,831 of OX451741.1, read as the reverse complement.
AATTCGAAATGTTTTCAAACTTCTCGGTACTATAATCTAAAACACTCATTTCTCTAGCCAAACCCTCGTTCTTCCTATAACTTCAACATTTGAGTTTTCACAACTTATAAATCTTTAAATCCAAATATTATCACTTTATTATTTATCAAATCTTGCTCAAATTATTTCTTCCTTTTTATTTTGTAACAGATTAGTACACAATTGTTTGATTACATGATTGAATGAAATACTCTTTTTGTTATTGATATTCTCTAAATTGTAGAATTTGGAGACATTCCAGGCTTATTTGCATGTTAAGAAAGTGAACATGCCCTCAAGAATTTCTACATATCATTTGAACCATGACAATATGGAGTGTTGAAGTTAAGTCTGTGATATTTTCTTGTCAAGTTGTTTGATTATTATTTTTGTATGGATTAGTAATGAACATGAACACCATGTTAAGGATCCACTCCATAGAAAATAAATACTTTTCTACAACCTCGACTTATGCCCCAACTTAAGGTGTAAGAGGTTAAGATGGAATTTTCTAAGGTGCATGTGTCAGAGATGTAAAAGGTGAGGTCGAGGCGAGGTATATATAGAGAGGATAATTCTATGATGAAGTTGGCATATTGACTATTTTGAAAAAGTCACAAAATTTTTGCAATTCATAAATGTCCTTCAAACCCTAGAATGCCACATAGGACCAACTTACTATGTAAGGTCCTATTTCTTAATATTTTCATTTAGTCCCTACATATTTGAAATTAAACCCCTAACATATTAATTGTTTTGTAGCTTCAAATTGCCATTTTTCAAAAATCAAAATTAATGAGGCCATTTGTGATACGGTGGAAGAACTGAATTGAGGTTTTGCGTTTGTTTTCGCAAATGTTTCGGTTGAGCAAGAGTCGCTACCGACTTTTTATTTTATCCTAAGGAAAGGTCAAAAAGCACAGGAAAGACCTTCGAGATGTTTTCTTGGGTTCGGGGAGTAGATTATAGAAAGGGAAGGTATTAGCACCCTTTCTATCCATGGTTATCCATGGGCTCTTAGTTACTTGCTTAGATCACTTGCCTTTGCTTTTCAATTGTTTGAAATGGTGCTTTGTGTGTGTGGTTTTGAAAATGTTTTGAAAAAGATGCCTTGTCTAGGCAACCTTTGTAACAATTCTTGTTTGAATGTTTTACAAAGGTGTTTGTCTTTTTGAAAAGATGTTCCAATGTTTTTGAAAGTTTGTTTTGAAGTTGTGTTGTGATGTGTGTTTTGAAAAATGGCAAGGATGTTTTGCAAGTTTGATCAAGTAACTAAGAGCTATCTACCCTAATTTACTCAAAGATCTTTCTTATGTTTTTAACCCTTTTAACAGTGTTGTTTCACCATTGTATTTGGTGAACAACCTTGTGTTAGGATTTTAACGTGACAGGCGCGGGTCATCGTATAGACCATGAAAGCAATAATGTCAAGTATCTTTGGCAATTTTCTTAAGGGACTTGATCATTTTTTAGGCAACCAAGATAGCGTTATCGAGGGACTATGATCTTTTTGTTTGTTTTGGTTTTGCCAAAGTACTCAACATGCAACCATGGCCCATTTTTGAAGGCAACAAGTGGATGAAACCCTAGGGGTGCAAGTGTGCATTATGTTTGTTTTTCATGCATGTTTATCTTGGATTAGGTCAAGCTACTTGTTGATTTTATTTGCATACAAACCCTAGGTCTAAGCCTGGCATAATTGAAAGCTTTTAAATGTGCAAGAATTTAAAGTTCTAGGCTATTACAACATGATTATGGGGATGGGGATACAAATTTGAATTGGGGATATTTGACAAGGAAATAAAATCTAAGTTATTACAACCATATCGAATGTATAGGATACAAATATTTAATTGTGCAATACTTGAAATAAATACAATAAATAAACAAAATGTATTATGCACAAAATGTTTTTTTATTATTTATGTGAAAGGGGTATTTTTAATGTGAAATATAAACAAAATAAAAAAAAGTCAAATTTAATTATTTTAGTGATTTAGGGCAAAACCCTAATTTTTAAATAAATAGTAATATTTATTAATTATATACAATATATATTAATTTATGCAAAAAATAAAAGTATATTGTTAAGAAAAAGTATTTTTAGTGTCAAAAAATAAAAATGTGTTATTTCTACATTTTTGTCCTAATTATCTAATAAAATAAGATATACAAGTATATATATTAAACCTATTAAATATAAAAAGATAAAAATAAATATTTATAAAAAAATGTATATTTAAGAAAATATTTTCAAGATGTAAGTAAAAATAATAACTGAAAAATAAATATATTTTTTATATTATTTTTTAGGGTTTTAATAAAAAGGATTTATATTATTTACATACACATGCTAACAAAATGAAATAAATATCAAATAAATATGAAAAATTATGGAAAATTATTTTTGGTATTTTTTTATGTTTGAACAAAAAATATAAAGTCAGAATAAAAAGAAAAAAACATAAAAATGACAAATATTTAATCAAATGGGCCAGGGGGGGTGCAAACTGGAAAAAAAGGGTGCAAAAAGCAAGGATGACTCAGGCCCAGCCCAAGCCATCATCTTCAACCTCCAGCTTCTGTTTGAACAAAAACGCGCGCGCCTCTTGTACAAATGCCATCTCCCGATTCTTTGATCTTTTGACAAAACTTAAAACATGAAACTTATAGAGCTTGAAGCCACGATTTCAACCATATAAAACACTTGACGTAACTCTAAGAAACCAGAGAGAATTTTATCACCCCCAATTTCTGACCTAGTTTTTCCAGCAAGTTCAACTATCAAATACTCCTAGCTCAGTTAATATAAATGGAATCTAAGCATATGTACAGTTCAAGCATGTTAAAGACTACATTTTTGCTTCACAAACCTAAGCTTAAAGATGCCTAAATAAAGAGATAGAAACTTGACAAATACCTTGTTCAGTTGGACACGAGTATGGCAATGCAGCAACCTTCAATGGTGTTTGAGCTTCTGTTGAGCTTGCCTGAGATCCAAGGAAGCTTCTCCAATACTTGGCTTGCTTTGAAACACCTTGTATCGTGCTGTAGAAGTTCACCTGCAAAGCTTGAAAATGAAAATGGCAAATGGGGTTAGAGGTGTTACAGCTGGTGTTTAAGGTTTGGAATAGTTCAGGTGGATGGTATGGAAGGTGTTTGAACTTGTTTAGGCCAAAACGCACGAGCAAACTAAGTTATGGAACTCAATCTGTAGGGAGTGCCCTGTTTTGCAGCAAAACAGTGATTTGGTGTATTAGGAGGTATGAGGGATGGAAGGGTCGTGCCTTAGATCTGTTTTGATGTATGGAACTTGAGCACAAAGTTTGTTTTGGCTTGTGTTAACATAAATCTCAAGTTTTTTGTGTTTTGCAATGTTTCTTCTACTTGAAGCAAGAAAGTGTAAGTTGCCAATGCAGGCCTGTACCCTCTATATTGTGTGCAACATATCTTCCCCTTGATACTTGGAATTGTGGATTTGATTTGGCTTCAGAGATATGGCCCCCTATGCTCAAAGATCATGTTTTGACATAAAGTGTAACTTTACCAAAATGGCATTATACCTTTTTCTAATTAAGGGTTAGTTTTGTGTGCAATGTCCAAATGGCCAAGATAATGCATTAGCTCAGTGGATTTGCATTCAATTAAGGAGTGTAAAAGGGTTTAGAGGCCTGCAAGCAAGTACAAAGCATGCTGGTTTGAAAATGAAACTTGTATGAACATGTATTGGCCATGAACAAAAGTGAGTTTTTGCCAACTTTGTGAATTCGATTCTCTCTAACCACAAGGGTGTTTGAGGAGTTCTTGGACAATTTGGAAAGCTTGGAACATGTACTACAATCCATATTCGTAATGAAACTTGAAACTCCAAGTGGAACTATGTGAAAAATGGCCAAGAAGATGGGTCAAAATCCTGCCTAGATTAGGGCAAATTTCTTCTAAGTTAAAAGCTTTTGGTACCCTTGTTCCAAAAATCATAACTTGAGATGCAAGCTTCCTTTGAGAAAACTTTATGAATCAAAGTTGTATACTTTGAAATGGACTACAACTTTCATGTTGCAAGTTTTGTTTGAATCCATTTTCATCTTGGTGATTAAATGGGACAAAGTTAGGAAAAAATAAGAAAATTTCATAACTTAGAAAATTTCTAAGTTATGAAAATTTTCATTTTAAACCCTAATTTGCATTTTTGGGTTTCTTGATGGGCAAGTTTCATAATTTGACATGTCTTGATGAAAAATGAATCTTGGCACTTGATTTTGACCAAAAAGTCAAAGTTTGACTTTTCAGTGTACAGTCAAATTTTGATCAGTTGACTGAAAAATTCATCTGTCAATCCTATGCATTTGAGATCTTTTGAACTTGTTGAATGGGTCAAGACAATGTAATTGAGTCCTTGAGTCCATGTGTGAGATTGGTTTGCCATTGGTTAGGTCAAACAGTCAAAAATTGCCTTTGTGCAGTCAAAACCCTAAAAATGACCATTTTGCCCTTTTGGTGATCTGATCAAATTTCTTGTGGAATTGTGGTCCAAACTTGATCAAATGGTTCATATGAGTTCATAATGTTGATGTGGGTCAAATTTCATGAGGTTTGACTGTCAATTGGCCACAGTTGACTTTTTCCCCAATATAGTTGATTTCTAGGTCAACTGTCCAATTGACTGGGCAAAGATTTGAATCAAGGCTTGAAACTTGGTATGGGCAAACTTGTGAACCCAACATGAAGTATGAAAGTCACTTTGGGCATTGTAAGTTAAAACATTCCTGTGCAAACTCAAACCCTAATTTGGGTCAACAGTGCAAGGAGGGGTCTTGAGCAGAGCAAATCCTAGTTTGATCTTGGATTCCAAGAGTCTTGTGATGAGAAAATGTTGGTGAAATGAGAGGGAAAATTTTGGGGTACAACAGTTGCCCCTGTTCAATCTTCTTGAACCTGAAGAGTTAGATTGGCAAGTTTGCCTTTCGCGACTCGAAGGTAAAAGGGGATTGGACACTAGCGTGCCCGTAAATTTGAACTCGTCAAGACATGGATGTGGGAATGGGCTTAAAGATGCCATTTGGAGATGGTGGAATCTTGCTAGAGATGGGCTTAGAGATGCCATCTGGAGAGGTGACAGAATCTTGTCGGGGATGGGCTTAAAGATGCCATCTGGAGATTGTTTGTTGAACTGTATGTCGTAGGTGAGTGGGTGAGCATCAGAAAGGTGTCCATGTTTTGGAACATCTCTGAGTTGGGGGTATGAATAAGCAATGGATTGACATCCATGTTTGGAAGCACCCGTAAACTATTTTCAGAAGTTGAGTCTGAACAAGCGATAGATTAACATCCGTATTTGGAGAACCCGTAAACTATTTTCAGAGGTCTTGATTCTGAACAAGCGATAGATTAACATCCGTATCTGGAGAATCCGTGAACTATTTTCAGAAGTAGAATCTGAACAAGCGATAGATTGACATCCGTACTTGGAGAATCCGTAAACTGTTTTCAGAAGTCTTGAAGTTGAATAAGCAATAGATCAACATCCATGTTGGGAAGCGTCCGTAAACTGTTTTCAAAAGTTGAGTCTGAACAAGCGATAGATTAACATCCGTGTTTGGAGAATCCGTAAACTGTTTTCAGAAGTCTTGAAGTTGAATAAGCAATAGATCAACATCCATGTTGGGAAGCATCCGTAAACTGTTTTCAAAAGTTGAGTCTGAACAAGCGATAGATTAACATCCGTGTTTGGAGAATCCGTAAACTGTTTTCAGAAGTATTGAAGTTGAATAAGCAATAGATCAACATCCATGTTGGGAAGCGTCCGTAAACTATTTTCAAAAGTTGAGTCTGAACAAGCGATAGATTAACATTCGTGTTTGGAGAATCCGTAAACTGTTTTCAGAAGTTGAGTCTGAACAAGCGATAGATTAACATCCGTGTTTGGAGAATCCGTAAACTGTTTTCAGAAGTCTTGAATCTGAACAAGCGATGGGTTAACATCTGTATCTGGAGAACCCGTAAACTGTTTTCAGAAGTTGAGTCGAAGCTTATTAATCTTATCCTGAAAAGGGTAAAATATTAGCTGAAACACAAAGTTATGTTGCATGAAATGTATGATGAAATATATATGTTATATCAATGTTTATGATATATGAATGTAATGGATGTGCATGTAAGCTGAGTAGCTGTCTTGTTGAGGAAGATAAATCCTGGATAGCGGGAGATAATGGATTCTTTGACTGCTTCCGGGGAAAGTGAATCCTTGACTGCTGCAGGGGATTGCAAGAATCCTTGATTGCTGAAGAGGAGAAATCCTTGTTGACTGCTGACTGCTTGAGGAACAAGGAAAGCTTTGAAAATCTCTACTGGGAAGTTTAAAACTTGGGAGACTTATGTTGGAAAAAAGGGGACTGAGAATCTTCAATATGTTGGGAAGTATCTTTGTGGGAAGAATGTTCACTATTCTGGCTCCGCTAGGGATAGGATTTTCAGAGTTTTTGGGCTCCACTGGGGATCTTGAAACTTGACTCTGAGGGGAATTAAGTTCTAAAATGCACTTTAGCTGGGGAATCCAGCTTTAGAAAGCTTCTGCTCTGCTGAGGGTTCTGAAGTTTAATTCTGTTGGGAATCTTGAAGTTTAATTCCGCTGGGGATTTCTTCCGAAAGGGCATCAAGATATCTTCCTATACCTTCGACCTATCAACAATCATCTTTTCTCAATTTTTATTTGTAAGCAATGATTATATTCAAATGCATATGCCTATTTAACAAAACATTGGACGTTTTTTCAAATAAAACATAAGTGTAAAAAAGAAAAGGAAGGCAAAGCAAATTTCTGCATTGGGAAGTGTATTTGTATTAACTTTTTATGAGTATTTTTGTATAAAGGAGACAGACATCCTAGTAAGAGAATGTTGTCGTAAAAATTTAAAAAATTTATACAAAAGAAAGATGGCTATGTGTAATAATTCCATGGGATTCCCATTCTGCTATAGCCTTCACAACTCTGAATGTCTGTCCATTCGCTGCTTCGTCCGTCGATGACTGGATTGATCAGAAGCTTGGTTCTTGTTGGTGAAGAGATCGTCCTTAAAGTGATCCGACGAGACATAGTCATACGCTAGAATTCCCTAACTTTTGCCTGAATCTCCCTTTCGGGTTTTCGATCCACCGGGAAACCCTTTTTTGCCCAAGTCGCCCTTTCGGGTTTTCAACTTGCCGGGTGTACATATTTTTTTGTTTTATCCCTAACTTTTGCCTGAACCGCCCTTTCGGGTTTTCGGTTCACCGGGATGCCCATTTTTGCCCAAGTCGCCCTTTCGGGTTTTCAACTTGTCGGGTCATTTTATGCGTAGTATCTTTTGACTATGTCTGCGTTCGCAGGGTGTGGCAAATCGTCGCCGTCCATGGTGGTAAAAATCATTTCCCCACCGGAAAAGATGCTCTTGATTACAAATGGTCCTTCATAGGTAGGAGTCCACTTGCCCCTGGGGTCACTTTGCGGTAAGATGATCCGCTTGATTACAAGATCTCCGACTTGATATACTCGCTGCCTGACTTTCTTGTTGAAAGCCTTGATCATCCGCTTTTGGTAAGTCTGACCATGGCAAACAACAGTAAGTCGTTTCTCATCGATCAAATTAAGTTGATCAAGTCGGGTCTGAATCCAATCGTCTTCACTCAAACTAGTGTCTTTCATAATCCTTAAGGAAGGAATCTGAACCTCCATGGGTAGAACAACTTCCATGCCGTACACCAAAGAAAATGGGGTTGCCCCTGTTGAAGTACGTGCCGTGGTACGATATCCATGCAGAGCAAACGGTAACATCTCATGCCAGTCCTTGTAGGTAACTGTCATTTTCTGAATGATCTTCTTGATGTTTTTGTTCGCGGCTTCAACAACACCGTTCATCTTCGGCCGATAGGGAGATGAATTGTGATGATAAATCTTGAACTGTTCGCATAGAGCGGTGATCATAGTATTGTTCAGATTTGTACCGTTGTCTGTGATGATCCTGTCGGGGACACCATACCGGCATATGAGGTTCTGCTTGATGAAGCGGGCAACCACATTCTTTGTAACAGAGGCAAAGGAAGCTGCTTCGACCCACTTGGTAAAATAATCAATAGCGACCAAGATGAAGCGATGTCCATTGGATGCCGTTGGCTTGATCTCTCCAATCATGTCAATGCCCCACATTGCGAATGGCCAAGGAGCTGTCAGAACGTTGAGAGGAACAGGAGGAATATGTACCTTGTCGGTGTAGATTTGGCATTTATGGCAAGTACGGAAATGTTGATGGCAATCAGCTTCCATGGTAGACCAGTAATAGCCTGCCCTTAGAATCTTCTTAGCCATCGTATGTCCACTCAAGTGGGTGCCGAACGTGCCACTGTGTATCTCAGTCATGATCAACTCTGCTTCAGCTTTGTCCACACAACGAAGTAAAACACAATCATGGCTACGCTTATAAAGGATACCATTGCTTAGGAAGAACTTGGCAGCAAATCTCCTTAAGAACTTTTTGTCATTGACGGAAGCTCCTTCGGGATATTCTCTAGTCTGGAGATACCTTTTGATTTCATGAAACCAGGGTTGTTCCACTATTTCTTCGGTATTAATCTCATGACAGTGCGCAGGTTCGACCATCCGCTCGATGGTAATTTGGGGAGCCTCGTTATCCCAGTTGAGTTTAAACATGGAAGACATTGTAGCCAGAGCATCTGCTAGCTGATTCTCTTCTCGCGGGAAATGCTCGAAAGTAATCTGCTCGAAATGAGGCAGCAATGTCAAGACATGTTCTTTGTATGGGATAAGATTAGGATGTTTGGTGTCCCATTCTCCTTTGACTTGACTGATAACCAAAGCCGAGTCCTCAAATACGACCAAAGATTTGATTCCCAAGTCTATAGCAGCCTTGAGACCAAAGATGCAAGCTTCATATTCGTCCATGTTGTTGGTACAGTTGAAACAAAGTCGGGCAGTGAAGGGTGTATGGCAACCTTCCGGAGAGATGAGTACCGCACTGATACCGTTGCCGAGTGCATTTGAAGCACCATCAAAGTACAAGGTCCATCGGGATCCATTTTCAGGTCCGTCATACGGTCCGTTACCTTTGATGTTGTCTAAAGTCATGATGTCCTCGTCTGGGAAGTCGAATCTCATAGATTGGTAATCTTCGACGGCTTGATGAGCTAGATGGTCAGCTAGTACACTCCCTTTTATAGCCTTTTGGGTAGTATACTGAATATCATACTCAGTCAGGATCATTTGCCATCTAGCGATTCTTCCAGATAAAGCAGGCTTCTCGAAGATATACTTGATAGGATCCATTTTGGAAATCAACAAAGTGGCGTGAGTCAACATATACTGCCTTAGTCGGCGAGCAGCCCATACCAAAGCGCAACAATTTTTATCGAGCAGTGAGTAGCGAGTCTCACAGTCGGTAAACTTTTTGCTAAGGTAATAAATGGCATGCTCTTTTCGACCAGACTCATCATGTTGGCCCAGCACGCACCCCATTGAGTTATCCAAAACAGTCAGATACATGATCAACGGTCTTCCTTCGACGGGTGGCATCAGAATAGGAGATTCTAGTAAATACTCCTTGATCTTATCAAAAGCAACTTGACAATCATCGTTCCATTCAACTACCTGATCCTTCTTCAATAGTTTGAAAATTGGCTCACAGGTAGACGTCAGGTGAGAGATGAACCTGGCGATATAGTTCAAGCATCCCAAGAATCCTCTAACCTCCTTTTCAGTACGGGGGGCAGGCATTTCTTGTATAGCCTTTACTTTTGCTGGATCAACCTCAATGCCCTTGTTGCTGACAATAAATCCCAAAAGTTTACCAGACCTAACTCCAAAAGTGCACTTGCTTGGGTTCAGTCTGAGTTTGTACTCCTTCAACCTGGCAAACAGCTTCTGCAAATGTTCAAGGTGTTCTTCTTCTGTTTGTGATCGAGCTATCATACCGTCTACATAAACTTCGATCTCATGATGTATCATATCACGAAATAAAGCTACCATGGCGCGTTGATAAGTTTCCCCTGTGTTCTTCAGTCCGAACGACATCACCTTGTAGCAGAAGGTACCCCATTGTGTAACAAAGGTAGTTTTCTCCATGTCCTCGGGGGCCATTTTAATCTGGTTGTAGCCCGAGAATCCGTCCATGAAGGAAAATACCTTGTGTTGAGCTGTGTTGTCAACCAAGATGTCGATATGCGGCAGCGGAAAATCATCTTTAGGGCTAGCCCTGTTCAAATCCCTATAGTCTACACACATTCTGACCTTGCCGTCTTTTTTAGGTATGGGCACGATGTTAGCAACCCATTGTGGATAGGATGTAACAGTCATAAAACCAGCGTTGAATTGCTTCATTACTTCAGCCTTAATTTTCTCAGACATGTCAGGCCTCATTCAGCGAACCTTTTGCTTGATCGGTGGACAATCTTCTCTTGTGGGGAGACGGTGAACCACGATATCTGTGTCTAACCCTGGCATGTCTTCATAAGACCAGGCGAAGATTTCAACATTTTCATTCAATAACTGTATTAAGCGTTCCTTGACATTTGGTTCCAGGTTGGCACCCACTTTTACTTCCTTCCTATCTTCCTCTGTCCCTAAGTTGATGGTTTCTAACAACTCTTCATGAGGCAAAATGTCCCTCTCTTCTTGCTGTAGAAGTCTGGCTAACTCTCCCGGCACTTCACAATCTTCGTCAGCTTCGTACTCAGCGTGAATGACCAAATATTCAGAGTTATTGAAGGCTAAAACAGAATAGTCACCCATGGAATCCGGAGTGGATGGGTACCTGCATTTGTAAGTGTGGGTGTGTGTAAGGGATAGCCATCCTTAAACAAACAAAAATGCAAAAGGAAAGAAAATGAACACAACAGTTTATAAATGAAAAATGTCCAATGATTCATTAAAACATGGCATATGATTATGAAGGAAATCAAACCCTTACAAATGGACCTACATGCCCCGGGCAAGGCATGAGGTGAAAATAGTGTGCGAATTGTTTTAATTATTACAGACCATAAAAATGGGAAATTGTTCAAAGATTAAAAATTACTGATTGATAAAGGTGATAGGGACAAAATCCTTTGCTTCCCAATTGCTCAAACCCCCTTCGACCGTCGGAAAGATCCAATCTTCAAAGTGGCTTTCCTCATCTTCACCTTCTACAGCATTGATTCCATGGAGAGAAATCTTGACGGGTGTTTTTTCAATTTTGGAGCGACGCATAGCCTTTTGTCCCGCCGCAGTAAACCCTAAACCAAACTTGTCCGTCTTATGGGGAAAGTCAGGCAACTGTCCCCATATTGTGCTCTTCCCTTCCTTAATCACAGCCTCCGCATCCTTGACAGATGCCATCTTAACCACATGCTTGGGAGGGATATGTACCTCAACTGCTGTCTTCGCAACCGCAACGTCGGGAGAAACTTCCTCGAAATGCTGAAAAGGTGTTTCGATGAACTCACCATCTAACTTCACATATCGAAAGGAATTGATATGACTAATCATGTACTCCTCCTCGCCATGCACGGTTATGATTTTACCCTTAACAGGATACTTCAACATCTGGTGCAAAGAGGACGTAACCGCCCCGACATAATGTATCCATGGTCTCCCCAGCAAACATGAGTATGACGGACGGATGTCCATTACGTAGAAGGTGGAGTTAAACACTTCAGTGCCTACCTTGATGGGAATATCAACCTCCCCATGAACCATTCTCTTGGAACCATCGAAAGCTCTGACGATAATGTTGCTAGGCTTGAGGGTCAAACCTTCACAATCCAAACGATCTAAGGCCTTCTTTGGCAGTACATTCAGGGAAGAACTAGTATCGACCAAGACATGGGCGAGTGTGGTCCCTCGGCACTCAACTGAAACATGTAATGCATCATTGTGCTTCCTTCCTTTGGGAGTCAAATCCGCATCGGAAAAGCCCAGGCCGTTGTCAGCAGTAAGACTGACCATACAATTTTGAAATTGGTCAGCTGAGGTCTCTTGGGGGACATGTGCTGTTTTTAAGAATTTAATCAGAGCCTTAGCGTGGGCCTCTGAACAGAGCAGGAGAGCTAACATTGAGATTTTAGAGGGGGTTTGCCCTAGTTGTTCTACCACGTCGTAGTCACTTTTGCGGATTATTTTTAGGATCTCATCCATCTCCTTCTGAGTGGTTTCAGGGATAACCGCAGCATGAGCCTTCGTCCTGACATGCTCTTTCAGTACCCCCTTACCTTTGTCGGTGTTATCAGCGGATGGTCTTTCTTCAGGAGTGTTTAAATCTTCAATCACTGGGCCTTGCACAGAGGGTCCAACAGGTGCAGAAGCTTTTAAGGGTCCAAAGACTTCCCGGGGAGGAGCAATCTCTGGAGAAAAGATCCGGTCACTGCGGGTGATCTTGCTAGTACCCGCGATATTTCCTATGTCGGGGTCTTCTTCAGAGATTTCTTGGACTATTTCGATTTGTTTGATGCCGTGGTAGAAGATTTCTCCCCCATAGTTCCACGGTATCATTTTACTTGATTGGTACGGGACAGGTCCCGGCATGGTGATCTTGAGAGGTACACATTCGGAGTTGCGTGTAATCCTGACAGGCCTTTTGCAAGCCTTGGGAGGATTGTCGGAAATGGTTATGATGGCAATATCATGGGTTGAGGTATCACAAGTATCAGGAGCAATTGGATTAAAAGTGTTAACAGGGGTTTTCTGAAAAAGTATTTCTTGAGTATCCATCAGGCGTTGGACACCCGACTTCAACATTGGAAAATCATCTTGAATATTCAAACAAAAATAGCAATCTTCATCACAACCAGGAAAGATCCCGACTCTCAACAAATTTTCTTTTATTACTAACAATGGAGTCAACAGATCGGCAACCTCAGTAACATGGAGATTTTCCAAAACAGCATGCACATTGTGACCGTGCTTGGGCATTGGCGCGGATATGACATTGGGCTTTTCAGGAGCGTCAAACTCGACCTCTTTGGCCTTAATTAAGTCTTGAATTTTGTTCTTGAGTGCCCAGCAATTATTGGTATCGTGCCCAATACTGTCGGAATGGTAAGCACACCTCGCGTTGGGATGATAATGTGGGGAAGTGGTATTTACATTCTTCGGTGCTTCTTTAATATAGGTAAGTTTCAACTTCAGGAGATGTGGAAGGATTTGAGCAGGTGTCATATTTACTGGAGTAAACTTCCGTAGTGGCCTTTGCTGATAAGTTCTGGTCTGATCATTCCTTGGTTGACTGTTTCTAGGCTGGTCTGATGCGGACTTCTGTATTAATACGGCCCCCACTGTTGGACGATGTTCCCCTCTTTCCTGATTTTTCTGAGTGTATACGGCATATGCTTCTTTCTTGGTTGGGAAAGGTTTTCTAGCAGTTGTGGACGCGGAAGCACCCTTTTCAATTTTTCCATTTTTGATACCGGCTTCCACCCTCTCTCCAGTCAAAATCAACTCGGTAAATCCTGTTGAAGAGCTTCTGATTTGATGGTTGAAGAAAGGGCTAGGTAGGGTCCCCAAAAACATGTCAACTAATTCCCTATCTGATAGCGGCGGCTGCACCCTTCCAGCCAGGTCGCGCCACTTCTGGGCGTACTCCTTGAACCCTTCATTTGAAGCCATTCCCATACTCTGTAGCTAAGTACGGGTTGGCGCCAAATCAGCGTTGTACTGATACTGACGATAGAAAGCGGCTGCCAAGTCTTCCCAATTATGGACCTCTGACCTCTCGAGCTGATAAAACCAATCTAACTGAGTACCAGACAAGCTGCCCTGGAAAAAATGTACCCAGAGATCTTTGTCGGATGAATGTGGCTGGATCTTCCTAACATACGACCTCAAGTGCATCTTAGAGCAAGACAGACCGTCGTATTTGGAGAATGTTGGGACCTTGAATTTAGGAGGGATAACAATCCCAGCCACAAGCCCCAGCTCCTCAAAATCCAATCCGGGCACCCTCTGCAACTCCATAGCTGCCAATCTGTCTTCGAGGTTCTTATACTTGTCATCCACTGGTGGATACTGTTGTTCTGAATAGTCTTCGTCTTCTTCCTCCTCTTCTACCTCAGATTCGGAAGGTATAGTAACTCCTTTCCCCTTGCCAATCCCCTCATCGGATGTTGACGGGAACTCAAGAGTCCTTCTAGCATCACTCTCAAATCTTCTTCCGAAAGTAGCTACCCCCGGTCTCTTTTTCTTTTTCTTTTCTTTACCCTTCTCTAGCAGAACTTTGAGATCCTCCTAACCCTTTGCCAAGGTCATGAGGAGTTGTTGAAATTGTGAATTTTGTGCCTGTAGGTCCTTCACTGTTTGCTCCAAATCCATCTTGCTGAAATAAACAGCAGAAAGATAAGGAAACCTGGCTTGAAGACCTGTTTGTGCATATGATGAATGATATGTTTATTCATGTAATGCATTCAAGGATTTAGAAATTCAAAGTTGTTGCAGACAAAAAGAACACACGTCATATTAATAAGAAGAAATTGTGTTAGTACATAAATGCCCCATGGGCCAAATATTACAAAGCTTCTTAAGGTAAAAAGACGTTGCTCATCCTTTTTGGTGCGATGTAGGTGTTGAGAGTCTCTTCCTCGTGAAGTCGGCGGGTGAGCTCTAAAACCTTCTTCTCACTGGCGTAGAAGCTGGCTTCAAAAGTATGTCGTTCTTCCTTGAGTTGGATCCAACTCTTTTGCATTTCCTCCCATGATGTTGGCATGCTAGGATATAGGATGGTGTATGGAACCTCTCCTTCCTTAACAGGCTCTTTAATCAAGGGGAGAATGTGAGAATATGGCATCATAAGATTCTGAGAGTGGGTTCGTACCCACTTGAGGTAAGGCTCAAGGGGGATGGAATTCCTGTGCCCCAGTGTCTTACTATCCACCTTGTTAGGCATCCTCCAACCTCTGATGAACCTTTGTCGAAGTCCTTGCGCATCGTTGTCGAAGTCAAAAACTAGGTCAGGAATCAGCATGTCATGAGGGCCATCCCTCCGAGCATATCCAAATTGTCTCAAATCTAGACAAGGGTTGTAGGTAATGCCTCCCCTAATGCCAAGTAATGGGACATTAGGAAATTCACCACAACGATCAATGATGATGACATTTTCTCTGGACCGAGAACACCAATGTACATCAGAATGTGTGAGGGTCATCAATCGTTGTGACCACCTCAAACCCTGCTCGTTCTTCAGAACTGATTGTGGAAGGTGAGAAATAAACCACCTTGCTAGGAGAGGAGTACAACACATGAGAACACCTCTTTTCCCTATTGTTCGTGTGTAAAATGAGTGTAGGATGTCCCCAAGCAATGTAGGTATGGGATTCCTGGATATGAAAATCTTGACAGCATTCACATTTATAAGTTGGTCAGGATTTGGGAACAAGACCAACCCATAAATAAGGAGTGCCACAATCTCTTCAAAGGCTTGCAGATCCAGGGAATTCCAACACTCTTGTGCCTTCTCAAACAAGAACTTTGCCAAGAAGCCCTTGACACCACTTCTGGTTTCCCAATGCCCCTTGATGTCAGATGGTTGCAAGTGAAGTGCTTGAGCAACATCTTCAGGTTTTGGTTCTTTTTCCGTACCGTTGTAGGGTAGTTAATTAAGAATAGGAATTCTCAGGAGTTGAGAAAATTCCTCCAAAGTAGGCACCAATTGGTAGTCGGGAAAGGTGAAACAGTGGTGAAGGGGGTCAAAGAACTGGAACAACACTTTCACCATGTCTTCTTCAATGTTGGTGTTGACTAGGTTGAGAAGTCTACCATGTCTTTCACTGAAGAGAGAATTTTCTGGAATTCTGGATGTAAGCTCCTTGAGTTGAGGAGGGATTCTCACAAGGTTGACTTGAATTGTTTTCCTGCGAAGAGATTCCATGACCTACAAAACAAGAACAAAGATGAAGATCCAAACCCTTGAAATGGTTAGTGGATGCATATGATGCTTTATGATGTTCATGATGTATGCACAAACACTTGTACAAGCAAGTCACACAAAACCCTAGTTTCAGGCTTGCATGAGGTTTCATAGGTAAGTACCCTCTTGAGTTTAGTTGGCTTAAAAACCTGTCCTATAAATAGTAACCGGGTTCTAAGGAGCTCAATATCATTGGATTGTTTTCTATGTTCATTGTTTTGGTTTAGCCACTTAACTAGCGACCAAAATATTCCAAGAAAACAACCCTTAATGAGTGTAGTATCGAGTATCTACCAACTTCGGACTGCACCAAAGCCGACCATCTCACTACCCCTAATAAAAGACCAAGATGGTCAAGTAGGGTTCTAGGTCATTAGTGCTTAGTGACATCACTCAGCGGCCCCATATTCTCTTTGATTGACTCAAAGGCTACCGGTACTCACAAATATGTCGCACTAATATAGCTATTGCTTCAACCGTGTCAGTATACCCCGCACAGTTTCCACAACGTATTGCTATCTATGAATGTTTCCCAAATCCGGGTGGAGGATTTCAAGCCCAAACAAGAGAACCAAAAATGTAAAGCAAACAAAGCAAATAATTAATCATGCAAAAGGTTATCTAAGCCCTAAGGTTACTCCACTTTTAAAGGAATCCCCAGCAGAGTCGCCAGTTCTGTGATAGAGTGGGAGAACTGACTTGAGGTTTTGTGTTTGTTTTCGCAAATGTTTCGGTTGAGCAAGAGTCGCCAGCGACTTTTTATTTTATCCTAAGGAAAGGTCAAAAAGCACAGGAAAGACCTTCGAGATGTTTTCTTGGGTTCGGGGAGTAGATTATAGAAAGGGAAGGTATTAGCACCCTTTTTATCCATGGTTATCCATGGGCTCTTAGTTACTTGCTTAGATCACTTGCCTTTGCTTTTCAATTGTTTGAAATGGTGCTTTGTGTGTGTGGTTTTGAAAATGTTTTGAAAAAGATGCCTTGTCTAGGCAACCTTTGTAACAATTCTTGTTTGAATGTTTTACAAAGGTGTTTGTCTTTTTGAAAAGATGTTTCAATGTTTTTGAAAGTTTGTTTTGATGTTGTGTTGTGATGTGTGTTTTGAAAAATGGCAAGGATGTTTTGCAAGTTTGATCAAGTAACTAAGAGCTATCTACCCTAATTTACTCAAAGATCTTTCTTATGTTTTTAACCCTTTTAACAGTGTTGTTTCACCATTGTATTTGGTGAACAACCTTGTGTTAGGATGTTAACGGGACGGGTGCGGGTCATCGTATAGACCATGAAAGCAATAGTGTCAAGTATCTTTGGCAATTTTCTTAAGGGACTTGATCATTTTTTAGGCAACAAAGATAGCGTTATCGAGGGACTATGATCTTTTTGTTTGTTTTGGTTTTGCCAAAGTACTCAACATGCAACCATGGCCCATTTTTGAAGGCAACAAGTGGATGAAACCCTAGGGGTGCAAGTGTGCATTGTGTTTGTTTTTCATGCATGTTTATCTTGGATTAGGTCAAGCTACTTGTTGATTTTATTTGCATACAAACCCTAGGTCTAAGCATGGCATAATTGAAAGCTTTTAAATGTGCGAGAATTTAAAGTTCTAGGCTATTACAACATGATTATGGGGATGGGGATACAAATTTGAATTGGGGATATTTGACAAGGAAATAAAATCTAAGTTATTACAACCATATCGAATGTATAGGATACAAATATTTAATTGTGCAATACTTGAAATAAATACAATAAATAAACAAAATGTATTATGCACAAAATGATTTTTTTATTATGTATGTGAAATGGGTATTTTTAATGTGAAATATAAACAAAATAAAAAAAAGTCAAATTTAATTACTTTGGTTATTTAGGGAAAAACCCTAATTTTTAAATAAATAGTAATATTTATTAATTATATACAATATAAATTAATTTATGCAAAAAATAAAAGTATATTGTTAAGAAAAAGTATTTTTAGTGTCAAAAAATAAAAATGTGTTATTTCTATATTTTTTTCCTAATTATCTAATAAAATAAGATATACAAGTATATATATTAAACCTATTAAATATAAAAAGATAAAAATAAATATTTATAAAAAAATGTATATTTAAGAAAATATTTTCAAGATGTAAGTAAAAATAATAACTGAAAAATAAATATATTTTTTATATTATTTTTTAGGGTTTTAATAAAAAGGATTTATATTATTTACATACACATGCTAACAAAATGAAATAAATATCAAATAAATATGAAAAATTATGGAAAATTATTTTTGGTATTTTTTTATGTTTGAACAAAAAATATAAAGTCAGAATAAAAAGAAAAAACATAAAAATAACAAATATTTAATCAAATGGGCCAGGGGGGTGCAAACTGGAAAAAAAGGGTGCAAAAAGCAAGGATGACTCAGGCCCAGCCCAAGCCATCATCTTCAACCTCCAGCTTCTGTTTGAACAAAAACGCGCGCGCCTCTTGTACAAATACCATCTCCTGATTCTTTGATCTTTTGACAAAACTTAAAACATGAAACTTATAGAGCTTGAAGCCACGATTTCAACCATATAAAACACTTGACCTAACTCTAAGAAACCAGGGAGAATTTTATCACCCCCATTTTCTGACCTAGTTTTTCCAGCAAGTTCAACTATCAAATACTCCTAGCTCAGTTAATATAAATGGAATCTAAGCATATGTACAGTTCAAGCATGTTAAAGACTACATTTTTGCTTCACAAACCTAAGCTTAAATATGCCTAAATAAAGAGTTAGAAACTTGACAAATACCTTGTTCAACTGGACACGAGTATGGCAATGCAGCAACCTTCAATGGTGTTTGAGCTTCTGTTGAGATTGCCTGAGGTCCAAGGAAGCTTCTCCAATACTTGGCTTGCTTTGAAACACCTTGTATCGTGATGTAGAAATTCACCTGCAAAGCTTGAAAATGAAAATGGCAAATGGGGTTAGAGGTGTTACAGCTGGTGTTTAAGGTTTGGAATAGTTCAGGTGGATGATATGGAAGGTGTTTGAACTTGTTTAGGCCAAAACGCACGAGCAAACTAAGTTATGGAACTCAATCTGCAGGGAGTGCCCTGTTTTGCAGCAAAACAGTGATTTGGTGTATTATGAGGTATGAGGGATGGAAGGGTCGTGCCTTAGGTCTGTTTTGATGTATGGAACTTGAGCACAAAGTTTGTTTTGGCTTGTGTTAACAGAAATCTCAAGTTTTTTGTGTTTTGCAATGTTTCTTCTACTTGAAGCAAGAAAGTGTAAGTTGTCAATGCAGACCTGTACCCTCTATATTGTGTGCAACATATCTTCCCCTTGATACTTGCAATTGTGGATTTGATTTGGCTTCAGAGATATGGCCCCTATGCTCAAAGATCATGTTTTGACATAAAGTGTAACTTTACCAAAATGGCATTATACCTTTTTCTAATTAAGGGTTAGTTTTGTGTGCAATGTCAAAATGGCCAAGATAATGCATTAGCTCAGTGGATTTGCATTCAATTAAGGAGTGTAAAAGGGTTTAGAGGCCTGCAAGCAAGTGCAAAGCATGCTGGTTTGAAAATGAAACTTGTATGAACATGTATTAGCCATGAACAAAAGTGAGTTTTTGCCAACTTTGTGAATTCGATTCTCTCTAACCACAAGGGTGTTTGAGGAGCTCTTGGACAATTTGGAAATCTTGGAACATTTACTACAATCCATATTTGTAATGCAAATTGAAACTCCAAGTGGAACTATGTGAAAAATGGCCAAGAAGATGGGTCAAAATCCTGCCTAGATTAGGGCAAATTTCTTCTAAGTTAAAAGCTTTTGGTACCCTTGTTCCAAAAATCATAACTTAAGATGCAAGCTTCCTTTTAGAAAACTTTGTGAATCAAAGTTGTAGACTTTTCAATGTACTACAACTTTCATGTTACAAGTTTTGTTTGAATCCATTTGCATCTTGGTGAAAAAATGGGACAAAGTTAGGAAAAAATAAGAAAATTTCATAACTTAGAAAATTTCTAAGTTATGAAAATTTTCATTTTAAACCCTAATTTGCATTTTTGGGTTTCTTGATGGGAAAGTTTCATAATTTGACATGTCTTGATGAAAAATGAATCTTGGCACTTGATTTTGACCAAAAAGTCAAAGTTTGACTTTTCAGTATACAGTCAAATTTTGATCAGTTGACTGAAAAATTCATCTGTCAATCCTATGCATTTGAGATCTTTTGAACTTGTTGAATGGGTCAAGACAATGTCATTGAGTCCTTGAGTCCATGTGTGATCTTGGTTTGCCATTGGTTAGGTCAAACAGTCAAAAATTGCCTTTGTGTAGTCAAAACCCTAAAAATGACCATTTTGCCCTTTTGGTGATCTGATCAAATTTCTTGTGGAATTGTGGTCCAAACTTGATCAAATGGTTCATATGAGTTAATAATGTTGATGTGGGTCAAATTTCATGAGGTTTGACTGTCAATTGGCCACAATTGACTTTTTCCCCAATACAGCTGATTTCTAGGTCAACTGTCCAATTGACTGGGCAAAGATTTGAATCAAGGCTTGAAACTTGGTATGGGCAAACTTGTGAACCCAACATGAAGTATGAAAGTCACTTTGGGCATTGTAAGTTAAAACATTCATGTGCAAACTCAAACCCTAATTTGGGTCAACAGTGCAAGGAGGGGTCTTGAGCAGAGCAAACCCTAGTTTGATCTTGAACTCCAAGAGTCTTGTGATGAGAAAATGTTGGTGATTGAGAGGGAAAATTTTGGGGTACAACACCATTTTTCACGATAACTCCAGCTTCTTCAACCAGTTCATCTTCTTTCTCCAACCAAAATTAATGAAAAAATTTTCACAAAAACTTCAGCTTCTTCAACAAGTTCATATTATTTCTGTAGACAACTACAAGTTTGTCTTCTTTCTCCAACCAACAATAACTTCATCTTCTTTACTATCCATATCCATATTCTTCTTTCCCATGCAATCGCTCTGCTCACACAATTTGTATTGATAGTCGATTTGCTAAGGTATTTAGGTTTAATATTTATTTATTCCAATTTCTTATATGGTTGATGTTGTAATCTGTAATTGGATTAAGATTTCATTTCAATTTGGGAATTAGGTTTTATGATTGATGTCATTGGTTAAGTTTCTGAATATGTAGGTTAAGATTTTATTTCAACTTGGGAAATAGTTTTTATGGTTGATGTCATTGTCTTCATTTCAATTTGGGAATTATGTTTTATGTTTGGTTTCATTTCGATGATTTAATTTCAAGTTGGGATATAGGTTTTACGATTGGTGATAACTTATGTTGTCATATATATATTGGCCGATTTCAGATGAACAACAACGATGAATCTGTTGGGGTTGATTTGAACAATATTCACACTGATTCATCGGATGTTGAATATAGTTGTGATGAAGATGCTAATGTTGATGTAAAACAAAGTTCAAATGGTGAAGATGATTCTAATAATGACAATGATGAGGAATCTGTTGGAATAGAGTTGTCAAATAGCCAAGCAGTTGTAGGTGATCACATGGTGAATATAAATCCGATTACTCCAGATGAAATTCATGCTATGGAATTTGGAACTGTGAGTGAAGCTTATGAATTTTATTATAGGTATGAAAAATGTAAAGGTTTTTCCATTAAGAAAAGCAATGTTAGGCAAAGAGGGCCCGAAGGTAGTGAAATAGTAGTAATGAGACAATTTTTATGCAACAAACATGGATTAAGAGACAAGAAGCACTTAACTAGGGTAGATAGGAAAAGAGATCACCAAAGTCTAACCGGTACTGAATGTGCAGGTAGGCTTCGTGAGATTACAAATCCAGAAAGAGAAAATATATAGTCTCAACTTTTGAAAAGGCTCATAACCATGAATTAACCCCCAACAAAATTTGTGCATTTACACCCCATTTTTCGTCAAATTTATGAAAGAGATAGAGCTCAAATTGATGGTCTTCAATCACATGGAATCAAAACGTGTCATATAACGGGGTACATGGTTGCTAAAAAAGGTGGATATAATGATATTGGTTTTACAAAGAATATTTGTACAATTATTATGATAAAAAATTGTTTGATGTTATTAAAGATAGTGATGTTGCTCCTACTTTAAATTATCTCAAAGTGAAATCAT
The DNA here is from genome assembly GCA_948472305.1 of Vicia faba. Lineage (NCBI taxonomy): Eukaryota > Viridiplantae > Streptophyta > Magnoliopsida > Fabales > Fabaceae > Vicia > Vicia faba. The sequence goes on along the minus strand of OX451741.1, from coordinate 970,806,743 downwards.
TTATGGATCATATGTTATATGCAGAATATTCTATCAATAGTGATGGAAGATTGAAGTCGCTTTTTTGGGCAGACGGCAGTAGTAGATCATACTATTTATGTTTTGGTGATGTTCTTGCGTTTGACACAACTTACAAGAAGAACAAATACAATTACCCGTTGGTTATATTTTCTGGTTGCAACCACCACTCACAAACTGTTATATTTGGTGTTGCATTGGTGTCAGATGAAACGACAAAGACGTATAAGTGGTAGTTGAGGTGTTTCTTAGAGTGCATGGGAAATGAATATCCAAAAGCAATTATAACAGATATAGACGGGGCTATGAGGGAGTCTATAAAACAAATTTTTCCTTAAGCGACCCATCGGTTGTGTGCTTGGCATTTGAACAAGAATGCAGGTGAAAATGTAAATAAGGCAATATACTCAAATTTTACACCCGAGCAATTTGAAGAATTTTTGTGGGAGCTAGTTAATGAGAATGAACTTGAAGGAAATCCTTGGGTTTCCAAAACATACGAGAACAAGTCACTTTGGGCCACTGCATATCTACGCGATAAGTTTTTTGGTCGTATAAGAACTAAGTCTCAGTGTGAAGTTGTCAATGTAATAATCAAGTCCTATATAAGAAAGAAAAGGGTGCATTTTTGAATTTATGCATAATTTTGAACAAGCTTTGAGAGACTACGGAAATAATGAATAAAGAACAAATACTTTTTGAGTAGGTAGGACGCTCGTAGTTGCTTGCTCACAAACTCAAACCATCTCCACACTCACATTTTCGAAACATCTTCAAAACAAACATCTCTTTGAACTATTTTCATAACCAACACTCTGTATACATTCTTATAGAGATGAGAATCATTACAAAGTTTGCCGAAACAAAGGCGTTTTCAAAATATTTTCAAACTTACACCAATCACAAACACATTTCAAAAAAAGCATTTTCAAAGTGATCAAGCAACTAAGAGCCCGTAGATAACTACGGATGAAAAGGGTAGTAACACCTTCCCTTTTCATAACCTACCGCCCGAACTTAAGAAAATATCTCGAAAGGTCTTTCCTATCCCTTTCACCCTTTCCTTTATTGGATAAAATAAAAGTCGGCGGCGACTCTTACTATCCGCAACAATTGCGATAAAATGCAAAACACCCGAGTCAGTTCTCCAACCGTGTCACACTTGCCATTGATTGATAAGAAGCCCTATCTTTGGATGTGAAGGTACGGGTGTTGGTCGTCGCATAGTCATAGAAGGCAACTTATGAGACGCTTTAGCAATTTTCGTGGGGACTAAGATCATTTTACCAAAGGCAACATCAAAGGATCATCGAGGGACTATGATCTTTCTATCGAGGGTCTTTGCTAAAACGTCCCATATTCGAGGGACATAACTATTTTATTCGTAGGCAACAAACGGGATTACCCTAAAGGTGCGCGTGTATGAATTGTGTTTCGATTGCATGCATTTTTGTCTTTGAGATTATGGTTTTCTAATGGTTGATTTTATCTTACCATACACACTCTAATTACTAACAATTATATTAAAGCGGTAAATTGCGAAAATTAAAATCCTACGCTATTACATCACTTAGGGGAAGGGGGTACAATTTAAAAATGGGTATGAAGCATAGGCCTAATTAAATTATAACAATCATACTGAATATAATAAATAGCACTAAAAAATATAAAAGGAAAATAGTCTACAAAGAAAGTAAAACAAACTTTATGTATTGACATATAGCTGCATGCATCGACACATGCCATTTCCTGTTTCTGAAAAATCCAAATCAACTCAGTATGAGTCGATGCATAGTGGGATGTGTTGACTCATTCCACTTCCTGTTTCTGAAAAATCCAAAATCAACTCAGTATGAGTCAATGCATAATAGGATATGTCGACTCATTTCTTGTTTGTGTCGACACATTCGTGTTTTGTGTTGACTCATACACCTTTTGTCTTTCTGTTTTGGGTCTGGATAGCAGTATGTATCGACACTTAAGGCCTTGTGTCGACTCATACTCTATTCAGTCACTAAAATGAGTCGACTCGTGTGAGTATGTGTCGACTCATGCTGCAGTTTTTTGCCCTAAACATTGTTCTATTGTGTTGTGTGTACAGGTCAGTTCTTAACATAGTATTGACAGAAATGAAAAGCAAGTAAATGGTTAGCTTCAAAAGGAAATGATTACTATATTTGTCTTCAACAATGAATCGTTAATGATGTTTGAAATGAATAGCTCAAAGTTAAGAAGACTCGCTTTGAGACTTCAATTTGTTTTGAATTTCAACCTCTTTCAAGATGTTGTGGTAGCCTCAGTGAACCTCCAGGATACTGCTCTAGTCCTCTCTCTATATTAGAAGTTGCTAGGCCACTCTCAAACTCAGTCAAGTTATACAATACTGTCTTTTGTTTGTGTTTGAAAGATGGTGATAATGGTACTATAGAAATTGTTCTTGTGTTTGAACAATCCCTGTGTGATATGAAGTGTTTGGATGGCTGGTTTGTGGGAGAGCTTGCAAGGTGGAACAGTGGTTTGAGGGTTTTTCTGTTTGGTAGATGAAGATAGAACTGAAGATGAGCAGAAGTTACAAGAAATTTTTTGTTAGATTTTTGTTCAAAACTCTCTATTCTCTCTCTAAAAAAACCCACCTTTTGTGTGTTGTGAAAACAATTTATTTGTAGATGAAGTCGGCTGAAGTTTGGAAGGGAAACAAATGAATTTTTGAACTTTTTGGGTATTATTTTTCATAGCCTTTTTAGGAGAATCTCTTATATGCTAATTTGGTGAAAACATGAGACTGATATGAGGCAGATTTTCAGAGCAGCATTGCAGGTTTAGGAGCAGACTGTGACAGTATAACAGGGATGTTTTATGGATTTAGTCAAAGGGAAAAGTTCAAACAAAACAAGGCTTTAGGATTTGTAACTTAAAAAAATTCTAACTTAAAAGATGCAGTCTTGTAATAACTTGAATTATTTGTAACATCTTGAATTATTTTGAATTGTAGTGAAGAGAGATGTCGTGAGGTAATGAAATTAATCATGTATAGAAAATACTTAGAAAATTTTTCCAAGTCTTGCCAAGTTTGATTTTTGACCTTCTTGATTTTTGATGATCAAATTTTATATTTTAAATGCCTTGATGAAATGTGATTTTCAAAACTCAAATTTGACCAAAAAGTCAAAGTTTGACTTTTCAGTGTACAGTTGACTTTTTCATCAGTTGACCAAATTTCATCCATCAATCCACTGATCTCGGCAGGTGAATTGAAATATGCGACTAGGTCAAAATGATGCACTTAAATCCTTGAGATCACATTCTAAACCAATAAGTCATGTACTAGGTCAAAAGTCAAAGATTGGTCACTCTCAATCAAAACCCTAATTTGGAGTCTTAGTGCTTCGGAGATGATTTTGTCTGATCAATTCCTTGAGAACCCTTGAGCATTAGAGATCCTTTGTGTGAAATTTCTTGAGAAAAAAGGGAGGGCAAATTTTGGGGTACAGCAGAACCATTCAAGGAATAAGACTACTTCAACTGAATCCTGACCATGATGCAAATAACTTTAGGGAGTTCTTTACCAAGTATGCCATGATGTTTTTTAAACATCATATCTTCAGTCCTTCGATGACTCCTTTTTCCAATAGGTCTCATGGCCCTGAGTGGTTCACCAGATCCCTTTTCGACATTTGACTTGAAGATAAAGACATTGTTGACACCTAGAGAGCATTTTTTACTTCTTAGGCTGATTGTTTCAAGGATCATGCATGTGAAGAGCAACATTTTCTTGCTTGCCTATCAACCCAATTTTGTGTCTCGACAATTTGGGCTTTTTCAACTGATCCGTGAACCTGTCTTTGGAAGGAAACGCGAATTCTGCACAGCAGGAATGAAGTTCTTCTTCCAAGATTTGGAAAAACATATGGCTTATCATGTTAACTTTGCATAATTTAACCTCGTTCCTTTCCAACCATTCTTATATTGCTCGAAGGGTTTTGACATTTGGTGGAAAGATTTTCATTCAAAGAACATGTTCGACACCATTTTCCTCAGCCGACATCTGACAAAAGCTTTTGCATCTATGCAGGATCTGAGCCAGAAAGGTAAGCACACGCATATCAAGGAAATCTAGGTGTTCCAAAATCAAACTGGAATCCAAACCAAACTAAGGTGTTTGGGTCGAATATTTTTTTAGTTCGGGAAAAAACCAAACCAAACTAATGAAATCCGATGTTAATTGGTTCGGACATCAGATATCAAAAAATCTACCCGCGAGCCCTTCTACCCGAACCAACCATATTAATTCATATAATTTATATCATCATTATTATTGAAACTAGTATAAGATATTCAACTTCAACAAATATATATGAAACACCATTTGTGACAATCACAACCTATATGAAAAAACAACAAAAAAAATAAACAATTTATATTATTATGGAAAATTAGTTGATGTAAATTATATATATTTTTAAAATATTTTTGCACATTTGTTTCAATTGTATATGATCAATCCAACCCAAACCAACCCGTTATTTTTTGGTTTGGATCGGTTTGGGTTTTATCGAAAAAATATAAAAACCCGATCCAAACCAATTCGTATATTTTTTATCTGTTTGGATATCGAATTTTCTCAAAACCGAACCAAATCGGCACACAAACACCCCTAGATCCATCTAACCTTAGTCGAACCACTTTTAATGCAGCAAAAAATTTAAAAGAGAAATTTACCAAAAAGCTTCCTCATTTAAACATCATTGCTTGTGTCAAACCTGAAGACAAATATGACTTAGCCTTCAAACTTTAACCACCAAAATTGCCTAGCATTGATTTTAGCCTGGATTTTTATCCTCCTTACCCAAACTAGTTCGTTTGTGGGAATTATCTCAAATTTTTAAAACAAGAGTCTCAAAAACCTGCTAAATGAGTGATTTCGACTAAGCATAACTTGGATAGTTTCAAAGGCTTCCTTCATTATGACTTATCAGCTATCTCAATTCTTTCTCCGACAGGTGAAGGTGTGGAACCAAAGGATTTCCTTGGTCTTTTCGATTACCTTGTTATTTCTTTTATACCTGATACTAATCAATGTTATCATGTATATTGTTCTAGCCGTCGAAAAGAAAACCATAAAAAAAGAAAAAAAACCCATCTCAAAGATAGGTTCCACTGAAGCTTCCAAACAAACCAACACTTCAACCAAAAGAGCTTATCCATATACTAAAAAATAAAAGACAACAAAGGTATCATTAAATATTTTGTTTGCTTCTTGCACCATATCACTTTTCTAATAGCAATACTTTTTCAGGCTAGTCATTTACCTCCAAAATCTCCACACAAAATAAAATCCACCCATGATATTCCAGTGGTGGTTCAAGATGATGAAGACACTCCTCCCACTCCTTCACAAAATAATAAAATAAAGAAGAAGAATTCAAAAACTTCTGATGCATCCTCTTCGCAACCATCCAAGCAAAAACTTGAGCTCACTATACTTCCCCCAAAATACAAAGAGAAAAGCACGTCCCAACCATCTGAGGGTGTTATCTTGGAGAGGGTCGAAAATGACAACTCAAGCTCTGATGGACTAAAGGTATAGCTTTTATTTACCATTTTTCTTCTATCATCATTGTTCTTTTATTCGAACTAATGATTTCTTTTATAGCAACGCCTCACCACAACTTTCCCAAGAAGAACTGGAGGCTTTAAAGAAGAATACACCTCTGAGTACGTAAGGCTCATGATGGAAAATAGGGAACCGATTGTCCAAAAAAACTTTCCCCAGTCCATCTACAACTTCGAGTGGGAGTTCCAACGCTGAAACTAATGAGCAACTTCTCCAGAAAGTTAAAGAGAAAGTCTTCGAATCTGACTTGTTTGAAGTCTTGAAGGATAACGCTACTGCGAGCAGTGTACTAAAGAAGTTGATAAACCAAATTGATATAGTCACTTGTCCTTCTTAGACTTATGAAGTTATGATGGATGTGACTACTCTAATAAACACAATCAACACAGATTTTATTAGGGAACATGATGTGGCTTCGAAGCTCCAAGAAAAGAAAACTCTTCAAAAGACTGAGTGGTCGAAAGCTCTTGATTCAACCAGCAAGGTTGAAAAACTTGGAAGAGATTTTAAGAATTACAAATAAGAGTTTGATACCAATGTTCACTCTATCTCCTTCTAGAAAGAATAGATCAAAGAGTTTCAAGATAAGATTTCTCAGACAGAGACACGCCAGAAAGTTATCAAAAAGATTTATCATTCTAAAATGGAGCATGAGATTTCTCAAAGTGTGCAACATGTGGATGCAGCCAAAAAACTAGAAGATGAAATAGCTACTTTTCATGTTACTAAATCTTCTATTGATTGTAGGCTAAAGCTAGCGAAGACCAAGTATGACAGGATGAAAACCAACTTGCCCTTTTGTATCAGCTGATATTTGGTGTATTTATATTTTGCTTTTTATGTACTTTTAGAATTGTGTAATTTCGAGACAAAGCCATTTTGGCATTTTATGATGACACCATGTTGGATTTTAATTCATTACTTTTACTATTCTATCGTAATCTTTACCTCTTGAAGGATAGGTTTATACTTTTTTAAGTACTTGCCATTTATCTTCAAGATTCTTCGATCCTCTGTGAATCCTTCTATTTCATAGGCGTTATTTGTGAATGTTTGGATGATTAGAAAAGGTCCTTTCAAATGTGGATACCATTTCTCTAACAACTTATTCTTTCGATCCATTGGTAATATAACCTTCCACACCAAATCATCATTTGAAAACACCTTACCTCTAACTCTTTTATTGTATGCTCTAGCTATTCTTTCTTTTTGTCTTCTCAAGACCTCTAAAGCATGTAGCCTCTCTTCGTCCAAATCAACTAATTCATTCATCATCATTTCCCAGTAATAGTCAGAGGGGATTTCGTTCTGCCTCTGGATTCTTATTGATTGTAACTATATTTCCACTGGCAGAACTGCATCGTGCCCAAAAGTCAAATGAAATGGAGTTGTGTTCATCGCTTCTTTTGGAGATGTTCGACAAGCCCACAAACTTGATCCAAGGTCTTATGTCAATTTTTTGGCTTTCTTCCTACATGTCTTTTTATCAAACCAATAATTACCTTATTTGCGGCTTCAACTTGTCCATTCTCCTGGGCATAATAAGGTGTAAAAGTCAATAATTTGAATCCCATTTCTTTAGAGAATTCCTACATCTTTCGACCAGTGAAGACTGGTCCTTGATCAGTTGTAATTGTTTCGGAGATTCCAAATCTGTAGATTATGTGCCTTTGAATGAATTCGATAATACTCTCCTGATCCACATTTACCAAACATATTGCTTTACTCCATTTTGTAAAATAATCAATCCTTACCAGGACGTATTTTTGTCCTTTGGATGAAGCCGTTAGAATCTATCCAACCAAATATAATGCCCAATCTCTGAAGGGCCATGGTTTAATGATTGAATGCAATTAAACTTGTAGGAGCATGTTGAATACCTACATTAACTTGACACTCTTGGCATCCCTTGGCGAATTCTATGCAATATTTCAGCATGGTGGGCTAATACATGCCATACCGAATCAAGAGCCACTTCATATTATGACCTACTTGATGTGCTTCACATGCCCCACCTTGTACATTTTACAGTGCTAAGTATGCTTCACTTTCTCCTAAACATTTGAGTAAGACCCCTTCTGGTGGAGCATGAGATTGCTCAAAGTGTGCAACACGTGGATGCAGCCAAAAAACTAGAGGATGAAATAGTTACACTTCATGTTACTAAATATTATATTTACTATAGGCTAAGGCTAGAAAAGACCAAGTATGACATGATGAAATCTGTAAGTGTTTAGTTATTGGCATGTATTTTTGGTAAAACCAGGTGTGTGAATGTCATGACTAATGTCATAACATTCTGGGTTATTAGGTACTTTATGCAGAAAAAGAATGGCATACAGTAGCTGCTATTTATGAGTGTGTATCTGAGCATTTTGCAATGATCACATTTATTACTTTCTACCAAAATCAGTAAACAGGATTTATGTTGTCATAACAAATGTTAAGACATCCTGTACTGACCTAACAATTATGCAGTTTGGTGTATTCTGAGATTTTTCAGGAATTTGGTTCAAACATTCTAGAACAGAATCTCACGTGGACTTTAGGTTAACCTAGCTCAACCCTAATCTGGTTGATAAAGTCTTGTGACTAAGTCTTGAGGTTAACCCTAATTAACCCTAGCTTTTCGTGGAAGCCCTAACTGAAGAAACAACTGCATATATATTCAACAGGAAAGCTGATTGGAGATCAACTCTTTGACAGAAGATCAATTAGGAGCTGTATAGATTTAACTGTTGTAATCCAAGCAAGTATCATTGTGATACGTGACTTGGAGTAGGTTTTGATTGTAAGGGTTGTGTATCACTCAAAGCTTTGAAGCAAGAGTGTTTGTGTCTCTTGACTAAAGCTTTGAAGCAAGGTCAAGTTAGGTTTATGAATCACTCAAAGCTTTGAAGCACGAGTGTTTGTGTTACTTGATTAAAAGCTGTGAAGCATAATCAAGTGTATGTTCTGAAGAGTGTCTTCATTATTTCATTAGTCAATTGTTTAAGTATCACTGCTGTGATTGGGGGGGGGGGGGAGTGAGTAGGAACTCAGGTTTAAGTTGAACTTAGATTGAAGTTGCATTGGGTAGGTCTTAAGTGAAGGAGATAAACTGGTTGGTTTATTCCTGAATTAACATCTCTTATAGTGGATTTCCTCCCTGGCTTGGTAGCCCCAAGAGTAGGTGTTGTTTCACACTGAACTGGATAAACAATTGACTGTGTTCTTTACTGTTTTTGTATTTACTGTCTTATAGAAAGTCAGATACGGTGTCATAACATTCACTGTGACATTGAGTATCTGCTGCCAGAATTTCAATTGGCATCAGAGCAGGCACCCTGCCTGTCTTACTGGGTGAGATCTAGGGATATCACTTTCTGGAACTATGGACAAAGAAGGAGTTTTTGGAAGCAGACCACCCATTCTGGATGGATCAAATTATGACTACTGGAAACCTCGTATGATTGCCTTCTTAAAATCACTGGACAAAAAGGCTTGGAGAGCTGCTGACAAAGGATGGAACCATCCCACCATAACTGAGAAAGATGGGACAATCAGTCTGAAGCCTGAGGAAGAATGGAGCAAAGAAGAAGATGAGTTAGCCCTGGGTAATTCCAAAGCTTTAAATGCCTTGTTCAATGGAATTGATAGAAACATATTCAGACTAGTACATCAATGTGAACTGGCCAAGGAAGTTTGGGACACTCTCAAAACTACCCATGAGGGCACATCCAAAGTAAAAATGTCAAGGCTTCAGATGCTGACTACCAAGTTTGAGAACCTAAAGATGATGGAAGATGAAACCATTCATGAGTTTCACATGAACATCTTAGAGATTGCCAACACCTCAGGAGCATTGGGAGAAAAGATGTCAGAAGAAAAACTGGTGAGAAAGATTCTCAGATCCTTGCCTAAAAGATTTGCAATGAAGGTAACTGCTATAGAGGAAGCCCAGGATATCAGCAAGTTGAAGGTGGATGAACTCGTTGGGTCTCTTCAGACTTTTGAGATGGGGATCAGTGAAAATGTTGACAAGAAGAACAAGAGCATAGCACTTGTATCCAACACTGAAGATGAAAACAAGGAGGATGAAGAAGAAAATATTTCAGAAGCTATAGCCATGCTTGGAAGACAATTCAACAAACTCATTAAGAGAATAGATCCAAAGTCAAGGTCAAATGTTAAGAACATTCCCTCTGACATTAACAGATCTTATGACTCCAGCAGAAGACCAAGGTCTGAAGAGAAGGAAAATCAAAGCAGAGGAATTCAATGCCATGGATGTGAAGGATATGGGCACATTCGAGCTGAATGTCCTACCTTTCTTAAGAAACAAAAGAAAGGAATGTCTGTTACCTGGTCTGACTGTGATTCAGAAAGTAATTCTGAAGAAGAATCTGCCAAACTAGTTACTGCACTAACTGGTGTTTGTACCTCTGAAAGTGACACTGGTGATGAGGAAGTGACATTTGAAGAAATGGCTGATACCTACAAGAAATTATGTATCAGAAGTGCTGAAGTCTGTCTGCAAAATGAGAGACAAACAAAACTCATAATAAAGTTGGAGGCTGAAAAAAGGGCAGACATTGAAACTACAAGTCATCTAGAAGGGGAAGTTCAAATGCTGAACTCAAAACTGAACCAGATGACCAAATCTGTCAAGATGCTGACAAATGGAACTGATAAATTGGAAGAAATCCTTCAGGTTGGACAAAATGTGGGAAACAAGTCTGGTCTAGGATTTGTGGCAGCAAAGAAATCTGGTGCAGACAAGAAGATCAGGCCTGATAAACAAATGTCAAAGCAGATGTCACAACACAGCACTCAACATCGGGAATAGAGAAATATGAAGAAAAAATACCAAAGATGGAGATGTCATCATTGTGGGAGGTTTGGTCACATAAAGCCATTCTGCTTCAGATTGTATGGATACCCTAATCAGAACCCATGTGTCAAACCTAAGCCTAACAAGGTACCACATACTCCACAGTGGAAGAAAAAGGCTACTGCCCTGATAGCCCACACTTCCCTTAGAGTCTCTGCAAAGGAAGACTGGTACTTTGACAGTGGGTGTTCTAAGCACATGACTGGAATCAAGAACCTTCTCAATAATGTTAAACCTCACACCACTAGTTATGTGACCTTTGGAGATGGTGCTAGAGGAGAAATCAAAGGAGTTGGTAACTTGGACTGCCCTGGAGTTCCAAATCTAAATGAAGTACTATTGGTAAAAGGCCTGACTGCTAATCTCATTAGTATCAGTCAATTATGTGATCTAGGATTCAAGGTCAACTTCTCAAAATATGAATGCCTTGTAACTAATGAAAAACAAGAAGTTGTAATGAAAGGAGTCAGATCTAAAGACAATTGTTACTTGTGGGAGCCTGAGAACACTAATTCCTCCACTGTGTGTTCTATCGCCAAAGAAGAAAAAGAGGTGAAATTGTGGCACCGAAAACTTGGCCATCTTCATCTAAGAGGAATGAAAAGGATTATATCCATGGAGACAGTCAGAGGGATTCCAAGACTGTAAATTGATGAAGGGAGAGTGTGTGGTGAATGTCAGGTTGGTAAGCAGACTAGGATGTCACATCCAAAGTCAAGATCTAGAGAAATCATATCAAACTCTTGCCTTGTGGCTAAAATTGAACCAAGAAATGTTAAGGAGGCTTTAACTGATGAATTGAACCAATTTAAGCAACATGAAGTTTGGGAGTTAGTTCCTAGACCAGAGGGAACAAACATCATTGGCACAAAATGGATATTCAAGGTATTTCAGATGGCTAAAGCTGAATACATTGCAGTTGGTAGTAGCCGTTCTCAAATAATCTGGATGAAACAGATGCTTACTGAGTATAATGTCACACAAGATGTTATGACATTGTACTGCGACAATCTGAGTACAATCAACATTTCCAAGAATCCTATTCAGCATAGCAGGACCAAGCATATTGACATTAGACATCACTTTATCAGAGACCTTGTAGAGGAGAAGACGATTAACCTGGAACATGTTGTCACTGAGCTACAACTGGCTGACATTTTTACCAAGGCACTTAATGCAAATCAATTTGAAAATTTGAGGGGCAAGTTGGGTATTTGCCAACATGAGGAATTGTAGCAATTAATTTTGCTTAAAGAAAGGGTTGAAGGAGTTGTTTTTGTTAAGTCTATTTTGATTGGGTTAATCATATGCTTTCCCAATTCTTTCAAAATTATTAAGAATTTGAATAGACACTCATTTACTTCCTTCCTCTCTCGACTCTGTAACAAATCCCATTCTCTCAATCAAAGTTTTCTCTCTAGTTACTACTGGTTCTCTAAGACTATCAAAATGTCTCAAACATCATCCTCATCCAATACGACTGTTTCATCCTCATCCTCTGATCGAGATTCTAGGGCAATCACATCATGCATGGATTCTGAAGTCCTGGAAATTACTCCTCTTAGAGAAATGGCAACTAACCCCTCCAAGGTCAAAAAGCTGAGAACAAGGCATGCAGGAAGGTCTCAAGCTACTTCATCCGGTAATCCCTCTCAACCTTCATCTTCTGTTCCAAATAGGGAAGGCTCAGCTTATGTTCATCAAACAATAGCTAGGCTTGTTACAAGGATTCTGAGTGAGAACCACTATGTTCCTGGGATTTCTGTTCCATTAAATCAAGAATCAGCAAGCCCAAATGTTGAAGTAAATCCAGATGTCTCTGAGAATGTTGAGACACCAAATGACAACATTCAGAAATCATCTGAAAATCTTGATGATATCCAGAACCCTTCAGAGAAGGATGTTGAACCACCGGTTATTGATGTGGATGAAGACTACTCAGACAATGACCTAATTGCAAATATCAACCCTAACATAGCTAGGAGAATGATGAATAGAAAAGGAAATCTGGATACTGCAAAAGGTATGACCAAAGAGAAGACTGCTGATGTTGCTCACAAGAAAACCAGGTCTGAAGGCAAGACTGGTGTAGAAACTGTGAAGTCTGGACTGTCCAAAGGGAAGGTGAAAACCCGAGTACATGCTGGGAGTCTCTCAAAGCCTGTGAGACAACCAATAGCAAAGAAAAGGAAAGAGCCTGAACCTTCTGATTATGATGAGGAATCAGAATTTGAAATTGATGATGAAGACATTCCTCTCAGAAGGAAACTCCCTTCCAGCAAAATGGCAAAAGTTCCTGAAGTCCCCACTGACAACATATCATTTCACCACCCTGAAAATGCCAACAGATGGAAGTATGTTTGCTTGAAAAGAATAGCCTTGGAAAGAGAACTGAACAATGGTGCCATGGATTGTAAGGAGATCATGGACCTAATCAAAGCTGCTGGGCTAATGAATACTGTGGTAAAGTTTACCAAATGCTATGAAAATCTTGTCAAGGAATTCATAGTGAATTTGTCTGATGAATGTGCTGATGGAAGGTCAGCTGACTTTAAATGTGTCTATGTGAGAGAAAGAAAGGTTAATTTCTCTCCCTCTGAAATTAACAAATTCCTTGGAAGACCAGATGAGGCTTTCCCTGAACTAGAGGTTACTGATAATGAAGTATGCCAAACCATCACTGCAAGACAAGTCAAGTGCTGGCCCTTAAAAGGCAAGCTGAATGCTAGCAAGCTAAGCATGAAATTTGCCATCCTGCACAAGATTGGTGCAGCCAACTGGGTTCCTACCAACCATAAATCAACCATCTCCACAGGATTGGGGAGATTCATTTATGCTGTTGGAACCAGGACTGAATTTGACTATGGCAGGTATATTTTTGATCAAACTTTAAAACATGCTGGAAGCTATGCTGTTAAAGGCCCTATTGCCTTTCCCTCCCTCCTATGTGGTATTGTCCTTGCTCAGTATCCTGACATTCTAGTGGAAAGAGATACTGTATGCAAAAGAGCCCCTGCTCTTGGGTTGCACTATAAGCTATTCCAGGGATCTCATGTTCCTGATATTGTCATGACATCAGCTGAGACATCAACTGTAAAAACTCAGTCCAAGACATCTGATGTTATAGCTGTGCTGAAGGAAACCTGCAAAGAGCTGGAGACAAGGAAAAGGACTCTTGAGAACCTAATTGCCAGATTAGAACAGGAGGAAACTGAAGGACAAAGAAGGGAAGAGGATGCTGCTGAAGATCAGCTCAATGCTGAAGAAAGTGCCTCCTCTGAAGATGACAGTGCTTGAAGTTTGGTGGAATTGTCAAGCTTGCTGCTGGTTCCTGTTGATGCAAGTGATTTAAGTTTTTTTGTTTGTTTTTTGTTGTCTTTATTATTCATTTGGGGTGACTGTATTACCTTATAAGTACATGTATCTTTGGCCTATTTGTGGCTAAAGAGGGGGAGATATTTTGTGTTAATTACTTGGTAGACATTATTTTCTGCAGACATATTCATTCTGCTGCTCTCTATTCTCTGATTACTTAGGAGTTTTAGCCAAAAATTTGCCAAAGGGGGAGTTTGTAAGTGTTTAGTTATTGGCATGTATTTTTGGTAAAACCAGGTGTGTGAATGTCATGACTAATGTCATGACTAATGTCATAACATTCTGGGTTATTAGGTACTTTATGCAGAAAAAGAATGGCATACAGTAGCTGTTATTTATGAGTGTGTATCTGAGCATTTTGCAATGATCACATTTATTACTTTCTACCAAAATCAGTAAACAGGATTTATGTTGTCATAACAAATGTTAAGACATCCTGTACTGACCTAACAGTTATGCAGTTTGGTGTATTCTGAGATTTTTCAGGAATTTGGTTCAAACATTCCAGAACAGAATCTCACGTGGACTTTAGGTTAACCTAGCTCAACCTTAATCTGGTTGATAAAGTCTTGTGACCAAGTCTTGAGGTTAACCCTAATTAACCCTAGCTTTTCGTGGAAGCCCTAACTGAAGAAACAGCTGCATATATATTCAACAGGAAAGCTGATTGGAGATCAACTCTTTGACAGAAGATCAATTAGGGGCTGTATAGATTTAACTACTGTAATCCAAGCAAGTATCATTGTGATAAGTGACTTGGAGTAGGTTTTGATTGTAAGGGTTGTGTATCACTCAAAGCTTTGAAGCAAGAGTGTTTGTGTCTATTGACTAAAGCTTTGAAGCAAGGTCAAGTTAGGTTTATGAATCACTCAAAGCTTTGAAGCACGAGTGTTTGTGTTACTTGATTAAAAGCTGTGAAGCATAATCAAGTGTATGTTCTGAAGAGTGTCTTCATTATTTCATTAGTCAATTGTTTAAGTATCACTGTTGTGATTGAGGGGGAGTGAGTAGGAACTCAGGTTTAAGTTGAACTTAGATTGAAGTTGCATTGGGTAGGTCTTAAGTGAAGGAGATAAACTGGTTGGTTTATTCCTGAATTAACATCTCTTATAGTGGATTTCCTCCCTGGCTTAGTAGCCCCCAGAGTAGGTGTTGTTTCACACTGAACTGGGTAAACAATTGACTGTGTTCTTTACTGTTTTTGTATTTACTATCTTATAGAAAGTCAGATACGGTGTCATAACATTCACTGTGACATTGAGTATCTGCTGCCAGAATTTCAAAATCCAACTCGCCCTTTTGAATCAGCTGATCTTTCGTGTATTTCTATTTTGCTTTTTGTGTACTTTTAAAATTATGTAATTTCGAGACAAAGCCATTTTGGCATTTTATGATGACGCCATGTTGGCTTTTAATTCGTTACTTTTACTATTATTCGATCCACTTCCTCTGGATTCTTACAGATTGTAAATATATTTCCACTGGCAGAACTGCATTGTGCCCAAAAGTCAAACGAAATGGAGTTGTGTTCGTCGCTTCTTTTGGAGATGTTCGAAAAGCCTACAAAGCTTGATCCAAGGTCTTATGCCATTTTTTTGGCTTTCTTCCTACATGTCTTTTTATCAAACCAATAATTACCTTTTTGCGGCTTCGACTTGTCCATTCTCCTGGGCATAATAAGGCGTAGAAGTCAATAATTTGAATCCCATTTCTTTAGCGAATCCATGCATCTTTCGACCAGTGAAGATTGATCCTTGATTAGTTGTAATTGTTTTTGGGATTCCAAATTTGTAGATTATGTGCCTTTGAATGAATTCGACAATACTCTCTTGATCCATATTTACCAAAGGTATTGCTTAAATCCATTTTGTAAAATAATCAATCCTTACCAGGATGTATTTCTGTCCTTTTGATGAAGCCAATCAAATCTCTCCAAGGAAACCTAATGTCCAGCCTATGAAGGTTCATAGTTTAATGATTGAATGCAATTCAACTTGCAGGAGCATGTTGAATACCTGCATGAACTTGACACTCTTGGCATCCCTTGGTGAATTCTATGAAGTCTTTCAGCATGGTGGGCCAATACACGCCATACTGGAACAAGAGCCACTTCATCTTGTGACCTTCTTGATGTTCTCCACATGCTCCACCATGTATATTTGACAGTGCTAAGTATGCTTCGCTTTCTCCTAAACATTTGAGTAAGATTTCTTCTAGTGGAGCATGAGATTTCTCAAAGTGTGCAACATGTGGATGCAGCTAAAAAACTAGAGGATGAAATAGCTGCTCTTCATGTTACTAAATCTTCTATTAATTGTAGGCTAAATCTAGCAAAGACCAAGTATGACATGATGAAAGCCAACTTGCCCTTTTGAATCAGCTGATCTTTGGTGTATTTCTATTTTGCTTTTTGTGTACTTTTAGAATTATGTAATTTTGAGACAAAGCCACTTTGGCATTTTATGATAACACTATATTGGCTTTTAATTAGTTACTTTTACTATTATGTCGTAATATTTAACTCTTGAAGGATAGGTTTATACTTTTTTAAGTACGTTCCATTTATCTTCAAGATTCTTCGATCCTCTGTGAATCCTTCTATTTCCTAGGTGCTATTTGTGAATGTTTGGATGATTCGAAAAGATCCTTCTTAATGTGGAGATCATTTCTCTAACAACTTATTCTTTCGATCCATTGGTAATTTTACTTCCACACCAAATCACCATTCGAAAAGACATTACCTCTGACTCTTTTATTGTATCCTCTAGCTATTCTTTCTTTTTGTCTTCTCAAGACCTCTAAAGCATGTAGCCTCTCTTTTTCCAAATCAACTAATTCATTCATCATCATTTCCCAATAATATTCAGAGGGGATTTCATTATGCCTTTGGATTCTTACTGATTGTAAATATATTTCCACTGGCATCGTGCCCAAAAGTTAAATGAAATGAAGTTGTGTTTGTCGCTTCTTTTAGAGATGTTCGACAAGCCCACAAAGTTTGATCCAAGGTCTTATGCCAATTTTTTTGGCTTTCTTCCAACATGTCTTTTTATCAAACCAATAATTACCTTGTTTGCGGCTTCGATTTGTCCATTTGCCTGGACATAATAAGGCGTAGAAGTTGATAATTTGAATCACATTTCTTTCGTGAATTCCTACATCTTTCGACCAGAGAAGACTGATCCCTGATCAATTGTAATTGTTTATAGGATTCCAAATCTATAGATTATGTGCCTTTGAATGAATTTGATAATACTCTCTTGATCCACATTTACCAAAGGTATTGCTTTAATCCATTTTATAAAGTAATCAATCCTTACCAGAATGTATTTCTGTCTTTTGAGTGATCGGTCGAATCTATCCAACCAAATATAATTCCTAACCTATGAAGGGCCACTGTTTAATGATTGGATGCAATTCACTTGCAGGAGCATGTCGAATACCTGTATGAACTTGACACTTTTGGCATCTCTTGGCGAATTATATGCAATCTTTTAGCATGGTGGGCCAATACATGCCATATCGGAACAAGAGCCACTTCATCTTGTGACCTGCTTGATGCGCTCCACGTGCCCCACCATGTATATTTGACAACGCTAAGTATGCTTCGCTTTCTCCTAAACATTTGAGTAAGACTCCTTCTGGTGTTTTCTTGAACAATTTGTTACCTACTAAAATGTAGTTCAACGCGCGATACTTAATCTTCCTTTTTGCATTTGCTGTTGGATTCTTTAAATAGTCTATTATTGGGCTTCTTCAATCTGTATCTGCTAGCTATATGTGGCTAATACTTTAAAATGAAATTCATTTGCATATCCTAAACTTGTATTTTTTAAATCTACTAGAGATAATTTAGTAGCTAGTACCTTTCCACGAACTTCGATAAATTCTTCTAGCTTCTCCTTTGACACTTTGTATCCTGAAGCAATTTGGGCTAAGTCATTTTATTCTTGGTTGTTCAGTTTAGGGATATGCTTGATATTAACGTACTCAAATCTTCGAAGCAATCTATTTTCTATCATGAAGTACATTATCAGATTCTCTTTTATAAATTTGTACTCCTTGGTTATTTGTTTGATCACCAGTTCATAATCACCTCTTACTTCGACTCTAGTTGCCCCCAATTCCAAAAAAGCTTCAAGTCCTGCTATCAAAGCTTCATTAGGCTTCATTGTTCAATCTTATACTTGAACTTGGTTGGAATTTTATCAAGAGAAATAATCAGTATTCCTACTCCAGTTCCATCTTTATGAGTAGAACCATCGAAGAATAATTTCCAAGGTTCTAATTCCACAAAGTTTTGAGGAATTTCGACCACTGCATGGTCAACTATAAAGTCAGATACTACTTGCCATTTCATAGCTTTTAAAGGCATGAAAGTAAAGGAATACTCAGTTAAAGCAAGTGCCCATCCAATTCGACTGTGCAAGATTGGTTTAGAAAGCATATATTTAATAACAACAAAATGTGAAGAAACATAGACATCAATTGGCTTTACATAGTATTTCAACTTGGTGCATGAAAAGTACAAACAAAGACATAACTTTTCTATAGTACTATGTCTAGTTTATGCATCATTTAGTACTCGACTGAGGTAATAGATGGCTCTTTCGATGCCATTCTCATCCTCTTGTGCAAGCATACTTCCTATAGTTACACCTGATGCAGATATATACAATCTCATACATTTATTTCTTTAAGGAGGTGAAAAGATAGGAGGGTGGACAAGGTATTGTTTAATCTTGTCGAACGCCTCTTGATGCTCTAAATTCCAGTCAAAACCACCTTGTTTTAGAAGCAGAAGGGGAGATAAGGCTTGAGTGCATCCACTTACGTTCGAAATAAACCTTCTTAAGAAATTTATTTTCCCAGAAGTGATTGTAATTCTCTTTTTGGTGATGGCGCTTTCGCTTCTATGATAGCCTTCGTCTTGTTTTGATTAATCTCTATTCCCTTCTTATGGACCAGAAAGCCCGGAAAGTCACCATCCTGCACAAAAAAGGCACATTTAAGAGGATTCATCTCCAAGCCATGCTTCCTCATTATTTCTAATGATTGGAGAAGTTGATTCATATGACTTTCATCTGATATAGATTTTACCACTATGTCATCAATATAAACCTGCATAAAAGTCGCAATAAAGTCATGAAATATAGATTTCATTGCTCTTTGATAAGTTGCCCCGACATTTTTTAAACCAAAAGGCATGATTACCCATTCATACGTGCCTAATGCTCTAGGGCATCGAAAAGCTGTCTTGGGTACGTCCTCTTCAGCAATGAAAATTTGATTATATCCAGAGTATCCATCAAGCATACTGAGATACTTGAAGCCTGCGATTGAATTAATTAACATTTCTGCCACAGGAATTGGATATTCATCTTTTGGGGTTGCAGAATTCAAATCTCGAAAATCTATGCAAACCCTAAGAGACCCATTTTTCTTAATAACAAAAACAATATTTGCAATCCATTCAACATAACTTGTGGTCTGGATAAATTTTCATCGAAGGAGTCTTTCGATCTCTTCCTTTATCTTCGAGATAATCTCTGGTGCGAACCTCCTTGGAGTTTGCTTGATAGGTGTGATGCGGTGGGATAAATGACTTGGATGTTTTGCGTTTTATCGCAAATGTTGCGGTTAGAAAAAGTCGCCACCGACTTTTCTTTTATCCAAAAGGAAAGGTGAAAAAGAACAGGAACGACCTTTGAGATTGTTTCTTGAGTTCGGGGGGTAGATTATGAAAATGGAAGGTATTAACACCCTTTTCATCCATGGTTTTCCATGGGCTCTTAGTTACTTGCTAGATCACTTGCTTTTGTTTGAAAATGTGTTTTGTGTGGTTTATGAAAGTATTTTGAAAAGGCGCCATCGTTTAGGAAAACTTTATAATGATTCTCGTTCGTAAGAATGTATATATAGTGTTGATCTTTTAAAAATGTTTTCAAGTTTTGAAAGTGTTTGGTGTTTGTTTTGAAAATAGCAAGGATGTTTTGTTTTGAAAGTGAGCAAGTAACTAGGAACAATCTACCTACTCAAAAGTATTTCTTGTTTATTTCCTCTTTCCTTTGACATTGTTATCTTACCATTGTTTTGGTAAGCAATCCTATCTTTGGATGTAAACGGGACGGGCATGGGTCATCGTATAACCATGATTAGCAATGTTGCAAGGTATCTTAGCATCTTTCTTTAGGTACTAAGATCATTTTGAAAGGCAACTTTTGATAGCGTCATCGAGGGACTATGATCTTGTGTTTGTTTGTTTTTGCTAAGATACCTCACATGCATAACATGGCCATTTTGTAAGGCAACCAAGTGGATTTTATCCTAGGGGTGCTTGTATGCAAGTGTGTTGATTTTTCATGCTTGATTTGTCTTTGATTAGGGTTTGCTAATTGATTGGTTTTAGTCTTTCCATACAAACCCTAATTACTAGCATTTATATAAAGCAATAAATTGTGAAAAGTAAAATTACTCTGCTATTACATCATTAGGGGAGGGGGTGTACAAATTTACAAATGGGGATTACAAGAAATTAAACCTAATTATCTATTACAACCATATTGAATATTGTACAACAATTGAAAATAAAATGCAATAATATAAATGGAAAAGGAGAGGTTTTTTTTTGTCTTGACCTAAATAAAGGGAATGATTAATTAAAATTAAATAAAATCAACTTAAACTATTTAAGAATATAAATTAATTTGAAAAAAGATTTTTTTAGGTTTTTTTATGAAAGGTTTTAAATTAATAAAAATAAAATGAAGATTAATTAATTAAAATAACCTAAGTTCTAAATTAATTTTAACTAAGAAAATAAAATAATCTATTAATTAAACCTAAGTCTAAAAATAATTATTTAAGAAAAAGAAAAGAAATTTATTTGTTTTAAAGAAAATATTTTTTAGTCTTTTTGTTTTATGGAAAATAAAATACATGAGCATAAAAATAAATAAAAATAAATTTGGATTTTTTATGATTTTATGAAAATAATAATAATAATAATAAAAATATTAATATTAATAATAATAATAATAATAAGAATAATAAAAATATAAAGAAAAAGTCAGGGGGGTGAATTAGTAAGGCAAGAGGTATTGTGAGAAAAAAATGCTCAGGCCCACATGAGAAGCCCAAGCGCTGCCAAAAAAACAAAAAAAAAATCAGAAGTTTGTGAAAAATTGCAAAAGGTCACGCTGGGGCTTGAACCCAGGACCTAAGGGTTAACAGGCGTGCGCTTTACCACTGGGGTGGCTATACAACCGTTGATATAAGCAAAACAACAAATACATAACATCACTCCAGTCCTGAAAATGACTTCATCTTCAACCTCCAGCCAAAGGATCTGTAACTTGCTCATTTCCCAATCATTTGCAAAAATGTAAACATGAAAATTGCTCCATTTTGTCACACGAATTCAACCATATAAATATCATAAGCTATAAATCAAAGATGAATGAGAATTTCTAAAAGTACCAAATTCTGACCTAAATATTTCAGAAAGTTCAAACTCAAAATTCTCCTAGCTCAATCAAAATAAATGAAATCTATGGACATGTATAGTTTCAGGGCAATAATGTCTACATTTTATCTTTGAAAATGCAAGCCTAATAATGCCTAAATAATGAGATGAAATGTAAGAAAGCTCACCTTGCAGTTGGAGATCGTGTTTTGAGTTAGAGCTGTTTTAAAGTGTTTTGATGATTGGGTTAGCTTCCTTGAACCCCCAGGAAGCTATTGCAAAGCTTACTTTTATGCTGAGAGTTCTTGAATCAAGCTGAAGAAGTCAATGTGCAATGTCCTGTTTTTGAAAATGGAGGATGGTGCAAATGGTATTACAGTTTGAAAACAAGTGGTTGGGATAGCTTCTATATGTGTATTAGAAGCTTTGTGGATGGTTTGACCAAGAAACGCACGAGGGGATTTGGAGATTGGATTCAAAAATCAGAAATGACAAGTTTTTGTGCTTGTATGGAAATTTCTGGTTTTGGGGAGTTTGAGGGCTTGTTCAATCGTGTGTTTGCTTTCAATACACTTGTATGGTTATATGAAAAAGATTAGAGGACTTGAGGAGGTCAGAAAAGCAAGATATAGACTTAAGGCTATGTTACTTGATTTTGAAGAAAAGTGACAATATGGTTCCAAGATGAAGTACAAACATGGGATGAGTTTATGGGAGGCTCTAGACATGTTTCTTTTGCCTTTGTCATTGCTTGTGATCAGAAGTAACAAGTGAAAATGTCTATGCATTGACTTTGTGATTAAAGCTTCTTTACAAGAATGGAATGGTTACTTTGTGCCATAAATGGAAAATTTGATTGGATAAAGCTTGAATCAAGTGGATAATAGCTCAAAAGCAAGTGTAATATTCTGATTATGGAGAGATCTTGAGGTTTAGAGGCCTGCAAAGCAAGATTGTGCAGCATAGGTTTGAAATTGAATTCTTGTTCATCACAAAATGACTTGTAATTCAAGTGTGAAAACCCTAACTTCATCTTTTCGATTCTCCCTACTCAAGAATGATCTCAAGGAGTTCTTGGAAATTTTGGAAAGCTTGCAATATGATCTACAAACCCTCTTTGAATAAATTTTGAAAATTCCACTTGGAACTATATGAAAAAGTGCCATGTAGTTAGGTCAAAATCCTGACCAAAACTAGGGCAAAATTTCACTAAGTGTCCAATTTCAAGACCGTGGCTTTATGAATTAATAACTTGATATATAAGAATTTTTAGAAGTTGTGTAAAGCAATGTTGTAGATATCATGGAGATCTACAACTTTCATGTTGAAAGTTTCTTCGGAATCCTCTTGCATCATGTTGAAAAATTGGCCCAAAGTTATGAAAAAACATGAAGTTTAAACACTTAGAAAAATTTCTAAGTTAAAAAATTTTGACTTTTCAAAATGAAATCTTGAATTTTTGATTTCTTGATGAATAAGTTTCATATTTTGACATGTTTTGATGAATTGTGATCTTTGACATTGAATTTTGACCAAAAAGTCAAAGTTTGACTTTTCAGTGTACAATTGACTTTTGATCAGTTGACTAAAAATTCACTATCAATCCAATTGATCTTGAGAAATGTTTTAGGTCATGCCATTAGGTCAAAATGATGTAATTGAACTCTTGAAATCATGCTTCAAACCAATTGACCATTTGCTAGGTCAAAAATCATAAATTGCCATATCTCAGTCAAAACCCTAATTTTGACCATTTTACCCTTTTGATGATTTGATCAAATTTCTTGAGGAATTATGGTCCAAACTTGATCAAATGATACATATGAGTTTATAATGTTTATGTGGATAAAAAATTATGAAGTTTGACTGTAAATTGGTCATAGTTGACTTTTTCCCAATACAATTGATTTTTAGGTCAACTGCCCAATTGACTGAGCAAAAATGTGATCCAAGGGTTGAAACTTGACATAAGTAATCTTGAGGGTCCATAATGATCCATGAAAGTCATATGAAGAATTGAAAGTCCAAATATCCTTGTGCAATCTCAAACCCTAATTTTGGTCATCAGTGCTTGAGGAGGTGTCTTGAGCTGATCAACCCTAGTGCAATCTTGAACTAAGAGAGATATTTGTGAGAAAATATTTGATAAGTGAGAGGGAAAATTTTGGGGTACAACATTTGCCCCTGTTCAATCTTCTTAAACCTGAATAGTTAGATTGGCGGATCCGCCATTCGGGACTTGAAGGTGAAAGATGATTGAACACTAGAGTGCCCAGAAATTTACACTCGAAGATGGATGGTGAATGGGCTTATAGATGCCATTTGGAGGGATGTTGGTAAACACTGGAAGAAGTATCAACATAAATCTCTTGTTGATTTGTACTAAAACTTGATGTTTTACCTGTGATAAAAAGAGTTTGTAAAATGCAGATGCCTGCATGATGTTCACCAGATGTGGTATAATGTTAAATGCATATGGTATGTACATGATATGATGTATGAATGTGAGATGTATGTTTTTGTTCGGGAAAATAAATCCCTGAATGCCGCTGAGGAAATTCTGGGAGGTTGAATCCCTGATTGTCGTTGGGGATGAAGGATATACACATCTTCAAACTTTGTTGAAAGGATGCTTTCACTAGAGAATATATCTTAAATGTAAGCTGTTATCTGGTTGGATCCAGGCTTCATAACTTGCTGAGGATGAAGTAGTCAACTTCTATTTGGTCGGATTCAAGCTTTACGGCAACTTACTGGGGGAAGAAACGAATTAACGGCTATCTGGTCGGATTCCAAGCTTTGTAGAGAATTTTCTTGAAATTGAATAGTTATCTGGTCGGATCTAGGCTTCTCAACAACTTGCTGGGGATACAGAAGTTTAATTGTTATCTGGTCGGATCCAGGCTTTACAGTAACTTGAAGTGGTAACTACTATCTGGTCGGGTCCAAGTTTCATAGTTCTGGAAAGTTGTACTATTATCTGGTCGAGTCGAGGTTTCATAGTGTCTCTCTGGGAATCATAGTTAATTGTTAACTGGTTGGGCTCCAGGTTTCACAATAAACTGTTTGAAAAACTGTTATCTGGTCGGATCTAGGCTTTGCAGATTTCTGAGGTTGATGAGGTCAATTGCTATCTGGTCGGGTCCAAGCTTCACAATAAACTGTGTGGGGATTTAGTTGTTATATGGTCGGTTTCCAGGTTTCACAACGAACCTCTGAGGGTAATTGCTATCTGGTCGGATCCAGGCTTCACAAAAACTTGCTTGAAAAGATGGAATTGAAACACTGATATCTGGTCGGATCCAGGTTTCACAGTAATTTTTTAGGGCAGAGGAAAACTCTATTGGGGAAAAGAAGTTAAACCTTGGTCGGGTTGAGTCCAGGTTCTTCTATATCTTTGAAGAGTTAGACTATTATCTGGTCGGGTCCAGGTTTCATAGCATCTTGAAATGGAGATCAACTGTTATCTGGTCGGATCCAGGTTTCAGGTATTCAAACTGTTATCTGGTTGGGTCCAGGTTTCAGTAATTACTTGAAAATTGTGCTAATATCTGGTCGGATCCAGGCTTCAAAGCATCCTTTTGGAAATAGTAAAGGCTTTGCTGGCGGCTTTACTGGGAATCAGGGGTTGTGGCCCTATGATTTGCAATAATCTGAAATAAAATTCAAACTGGAGAGTGTAGACTCAATCGGGTAGGACAGACTCCGCTTGGGGAGGATACACTCAACTGGGGAGGATAAACTCCGCTTGGGGATAATAGCCTTGGTTGGGGAAGATATGCTCAGCTGGGGAAGACAGGTTTAGCTGGGGAACTTTGCGGTGTCTTGATTGTTGTATGTTGAGGAAATTTGAACTCGGCTGGGGAGTTTTGTGGTTCCTCAATTATTGTTGGGGAAAGTTTTATTACAACCGTCCTTGTGGGGATAATGATAATGAGATAACTCTGTGGGGATATTTCATATACATTAAAGAGATGCTTACTGCTGCTTAGCATGACACATGTGCCAAATAGTTTTAATTATGTTCATATGCATATGTTCATTCAATTTTAGTCATTGGACAAATTTGCATTCAAAACAAAGACAAAAATTTTGCACTTCAAAGTATATTTGTATTGCTATTTTGCCCATGAATAAGCGTTTTTATACAGAGAGACGGATATCCTAGTAAGAGGAAATCGTCGAAAGGAAAACAAAATTGAGAATGAAAACAAATAGCCATGTGAAATGATCTCATTACCTTCCAACTCTACTATTGACCCAATGTCTTTGAATGTCCCTTGCCGTTGATAGAAGTTGATTGGATTGATCTTGGACCGTTTGAACTTGGACCTTGGTGATAAAATTGACTGTGTTGATTCCACGGGACATATTCATACGCTTTTAATCCTTAACTTTTTCCTGGACCGCCATTTCGGGTTTTCAGCCCACCAGGATACCCTTTTTTGCCCAAGTCGCCCTTTCGGGTTTTCAACTTGCCGGGTGTACAATCTTTTGCATATATCCCTAATTTTCCCCCAAACCTTTTGGTTTGTCGGGATGCCCTTATTTTGCTTAGGTGTGTCAATCTAACGGGTCTCTTATGCATAGTATTTTTTAACTATGTCCGCGTTTATAGGATGTGAGAAATCTTCACCATCCATGGTAGTCAGCATCATGGCGCTTCCAAAGAAAACTCTCTAGACAACAAATGGCCCTTCATAGGTGGGAATCCATTTGCCTCTGGGGTCGCCTTGTGGTAAAATGATGCGTTTTATCACCAAGTCACCAACTTGATATACTCGAGGCTTGATATTATTGTTGAAAGCCTTTATCATCCGTTTTTGGTACGTCTGACCATGACAAATAACATCTAATCATTTTTCGTCGATCAAGTTCAGTTGATCCAATCTCGTTTGAATCCACTCGTCTTCGCCTAGACCTGCCTCATTCATAATTCTCAGCGAGGGAATCTGAGCTTCTAATGGAAAAACAGCTTCCATGCCATATACTAGTGAAAAGGGAGTTGCCCCAATTGATGTTCTAGCTGAAGTACGATAACCATGTAGAGAAAACGACAACATCTCATGCCAATCCTTATAGGTTACTACCATTTTCTACACAATCATCTTGATATTTTTGTTGGCCGTTTCGACTGCGCCATTCATCTTCGGTCTATACGGAGAAGAATTGTGATGCTTGATCTTAAACTGAGTGCAAAGCTCAATGATCATAGCATTGTTGAGGTTAGTCCCATTGTCGGTGATGATCCTTTCGGGGATACCATAACGGCAGATGAGGTTGTGTCTGATGAATATGGCTACCACATTCTTGGTGACTGAGGAAAAAGAGGCGGCTTCGACCCATTTGGTAAAATAGTCGATAGCAACAAGAATTAAGCGATGTCCATTGGGATCGGTGGGCTTGATCTCTCCAATCATGTCAATGCCCCACATTGCAAATGGCCACAGAGCGGTTGTTGTACCCCAATTTTTGCCCCTAAGATTCCCCTATCATATCATGTCAACTTGATCATAACAAAATCACATTAGGGTTGGTTCTTCCTCTTTTTTCTATCTCCTATCTTTAATTTTTCTCTTGAGGAATCTCCAAGCACCTTAGTTGTGTATTTTGTATATGCGTTGATAATTAACCTCTAACCAAAATACAAAAAATATTTGTCTTTGTCTTTGCAAAATTGTGTTTTGTAGGTACCGAGTCAAAGAATCCGACAAATAAGGTTTTCCGGTATTATTTTCCTAAAATCTCTATTTGCAAAAAAAATAATAATTAAAATTTTTCACTTTTGTTTTCCTGTACAATCGATTGCTCCCATAGTGCAATCGGTTGCACAGTGTATTATGCACAATCTTTGAGAAAAGTGTATTTTTTAGCCTTCAAAAATAAATTTTTTTTAGTATGTATCGACACATACGTGTTATGTGTCGACCCATGCAAGACAGTCAATTATGTAATGTGTCGAAAAGGCAGCTTGTATCGATCCATAGAGGCTTGTGTCGACTCATCCTGTTTTGTATAACTAGCATGTGTCGACACATACATGTCACGTGTCGACTCATGCAAAGTGATTAATTCTGTATTGAGTTAAAAAGGCAGCTTGTATCGATCCATAGAGGCTTGTGTCGACTCATCCTATTTTATATAACTAGCATGTGTCGACACATACATGTTATGTGTCGACTCATGCAAATTGATTGATTCTGTATTGTATTGAGATAACAGCTTGTGTCGATCCATAAAAGCTTGCGTCGACTCATGCTGTGTTATACAACTAGGATGTGTCGATGCATACGACTCTTGTGTCGACTCATAGCAGCAAAACACACATGATTTTTGAAAAAAAGCCAGCAATTTCAAAACTGTCATCTTTTTTGGCTCCATTTTTTCTGCATAATTTGAAAATTATATCATTAATTCAATTTTTGGCTCCAAGAATCAATTACCAAATTACCACTAATCTCAATCCTAAACTCTATAAATATAGCCCCCATCTCATTCAAATTGGAAGCTTTTGATAGCCAAAATCACTTTGCTAAAAAATCTCTCCATTCTCTCCATCTACCAAATTCACTCAAAGCTCCATTTTCAAAAGTTAGTAAGCTTTGCATTGAAGCTTACTAATCTTTGAGCTGAACCTTCATCCAAACACTTTTTCTTCATCAATTCTCTACATCCAAGCTTGGAAATTGATTCTTGTGGTCGAATTGAAGCAAATTCTTGAAGTTGTTTTGATAATTCTCTAGATCTACCTTTGGTAAGTTGGATAATTCATCTTTCACAATGTGATCTCTTGGTGATATTTGGGATTGATTCATTGAGCATTATTATGTGATACCAATGGTGTTATTTTCTCATGATTTAATGGAATTTTCGTGCTCAATTGAATCCATGATCATAAGGTGTTTGATGGAAAGTTTGAACAAGAATTTGGCCTTTTAAAATGTTGTTTTGCTGCCTCTAACAGTGCACAATCGATCTACCTTTGGGACAAAATGTATTTTTTTGGCCTTGTTTTGGGGAAGCTTTGATCCAAAATGCTTTTTCTACTCACTCCTTTGATTGTTGGTTTAGATTGCAATTTTAAATGTCCAATTTGTCTTTAAACTCAATGGACTTTGTGATGTAGATGAAGTTGGATAAATGTTCATCAATTCAAATCTACCTAAGAATGAATTATTTAATTCATTTTTGGTGCTTTGGATTAATGATATATTTAGTGCTTTAATCCATCTAGAGGAGTGGTTGAATTTAAAGATGAAAGAATTTTGAGATGGTGATCCAAATTAGCTTATCATTCCCCTCCCTCTTCATCTTATCCCTTTCTTTTAATTGTGCTACATGTTAAGGGATGGTGATCCCTATATCATTTATCCAAACATGAAGTACATAGATTGCTATTGACCGGCCTCAAAATAGGTGCGACTTCTACATAAGTCCACTTACGATTGCTTAACATAGCGCTAAATTTTGTCCCGATTCGAATAAATGATCATTCGTGGCCCAAACTTATGGTTGCAAGCCCAAGTATGTTAATTTGATCTCTTTGATCCAATAACCTTGAGATTCATTGTGTGGAGGCTTTGGTTCTACCAATCCTCTAATGGATCTCCAACACCTTTGGTCAACGCGGATTACTTAAACATCGTTGATCATTAAATGTTACTTTTTGAGGATTCCAAAATGGATGATATACTTGACAAAAAGCAAATGCAACTTGTTGTGTGGAGGCTTTGGTTATACCAATCCTCTAATAAGTTTCAAATGCAAGTTTCAATATGGTCATCCAACTAACCACTAATTTCTAACAATTGACTTTACTTTATGCTTTTATTTTTTATGCTTTATGTACCATTTAATTTAAGCATTTACATTTCATACCATTTTTTATTTTTCTCACTTGAGCATTTACTTTTATGTCATTTTTATTTTGCTCACTTGAGCTTTTATTTTCCTTTTAAAGACACCTAATAATCAACATGAACCATAAAAACTCTTAATGATACTTGGACTATTTGGTTACTATCCTTGGCATTATGGAGTATTGGACTTCTTGGACTTAGGATTAGAGACTTTGGCCTATCTTGGAGAATTTGTGACTTTATTTGATATTTTGTCTGGAGTTATTGAGGTTTACCTCAATACATTGGGTTGTTTGTTTGTTTTGTGTGTAGGTTATTGTGATTACATACCTTGTTTGTAATCTGGAATTCACCCGTATACAGCTGTTACTCTGCCCAATTTTTGCGAAGACTTAATACACTTGAAGTTTGGTTCTCTCAAGAGGTCTAGTATCTTTGCTTGCTTGGTTTCAATCCGAAGAATGAGAATTCTATATTGACTCATAATGTCAAGTATTGGCTTATTGTTGGTTAGATGGTTCTTATCCATAGCTTTTACCTTATGCTTTAGGATAGTCTCTTCATCTCCTCCCATCTTCTTTAATTTCAAAAATCTTCTCCCTCCTTTTAAAAACTCTTCTTATTTCTAAACTTGAAACACTTTCATAATAAACTTGGACTTAGGTACATGCATTTTCAAAATATTTTCATAAATAAATTTTAATCAATTTAATAATACCTTGACATTTTTGTGAGAAGACTAAAAGTCAATCAATCTCATTTCAAACCATTTTTGCCACTTTGGCTTTTTATTTTAAAACTTTTCTTAAAAGATTAGACTCTTGTCAATCCTTGTAGTGATGCAAACAACTATACTTCTACAATATGTAGTAAAGAGAGATATTTTCTACTTGGGTGTTGAGTGAGACATTGTTGATTTTAAAATCCAAGCCATATCCTCCACTTTGAGATGATGCAACTTCTCCTTTCTCATGATTGTGGGTAGTAAGTATGTTTTCCACACGGACAATGACGATGATGTCTTATCTCATAAAATTAACCAACACACTTGTGTTTCAAATTTTTAAAAGAGGAACTACGTGTACCCTGATCCCCTATTGCACGAAAGGTGGTATGTAGGCACTAAAGGTTCGCAACCGCGGTGGGTGCAAAAATCATAAAAATATTTCTTTTCTCACCTCCACCATCCATTTTATATACAACACATTTTATAGCCAAAATATACATATTTTTCAAAGAGGTTCCTGCGGAGTACCGTAGATGTTTAGGGTGCTAATACCTTCCCTTTGCATAAACAACCCCCTTACCTTGAATCTTTCCCCCTTTTTTGGGTTATTTGCTATTTTCCCATTCCTTTGGAAACAATAAAGCGCGGTGGCGAATTTTATCTTGATTTGTATAAAGTCTAGTCAATCCAATGGCTTAGTCTTGAACATTTCTACCGCTACAGAAAAATGGAAACTTCACTGGGGAAAGATTGACCTCTTGCTGGTCCATCCCTAAGTGGGTTAAGCTTATCTTTGTTTATATCTGTATATGTGTTATTGTGTTTATGTGTTATATTTTATATATATGTTTGTCTGGATTTTCCTGGTTTACAAGGTGCTTGGTGATTACTCATAAGTCCTATACCCGGACTTGGGCAGACTTTAAGATAGGACGGGCGATATAGTCATGTTAACTTTGAGGGAGTAATCCCAAAAAAGGAGGCATGAGATCCCCCAATCAGTGGAGGCCCCTTTGACTGTAGTGTCGTTTACCGAGTAATCGGGAAGACGTACTACTTTCGACCTGGGAGCCTGCTGAAGCTGAGGATCGTAGATTACCTAACCCATCTTGGCCTTTTAGGTGTAGTGCGGAAGCTATGACGGAGTAATCCAGAAATAGTTGTCACGCGATACTACGCTCGGACGAGTCTTTCTTGAGAATATTACTAATTACCGAGTTAATCGGGAAGTTGGTAATATCCGAAGGAAGGATGTAGACTCTGGGAACTTCTTAGAAGCTTGTTCGACAAGTGATAACTTTTTAGACCAATACCTTATGGGTAGTACCTTCGACCTCATGCTCGTGACGTTGAACCTATGAACCCTATATGTGTGATCTTGTGTGTGATTGTTGCATCATGCATCCATGCACTCATAAGCATATTTTGAAAAAAACAATATTTCAAGGGATTTAAAGGTTGACTATTTGTGAATATCTCAGGTACTTTTAAACCATGGATTCTAGAAAGAGAAAGACCGGGAAAGACAGTTTCAAGGATCCTAAGATAGATGAGTTGATCAGTCTAATTCTCGAGATCGAGTGTTCTGCAGACTTTCGGAAGAAGTATGGATCCATTATTCCTCTCATGAAGCTGAAGATGAAGGAGGGTATTCTCTCAAATTTGATCCAGTTCTATGATTCAGTGTATCATTGCTTTACTTTTCCCGATTATCAGTTGATGCCAACACTGGAAGAGTATTCCTATCTATTGGATTTACCTGTTACCGATCGTGTTCCTTTTACTTGTTTGGAGGGTGAGCCAAAACCACATGAGATTGCTGCTTTGATTCATCTGGGAAAGTCTGAGGTGGAAGCCCATATGACTACCAAAGGAGGGATTCGAGGATTACCAACTCAGTTCTTATTGGAGAAAGCTCATTACTTTTCCAGGATGAAGAGTACGGTTGCTTTTTAGGCCATCTTTGCTTTACTCGCCTATGGATTATTCTTATTTCCTAATGTGGACAAGTTTGTCGACATTAACGCTATCAGGATTTTCATGATTGGAAACCTGGTTCCTACACTGTTAGGTGATGCTTATTACTCTGTTCATCTTCGGAGTTCCTATCATGGGGGAATGATTATCTGTTGCACTCCTTTATTGTACCAATAGTTTATCTCTCATATGCCTCAGTCTGATGCTTTTTGGGATGTCAAGAAGGAACCCCGTTAGGCTCCTAAGATCATGGCATTTACTCACTCAGATATTGATTGGTATCATCGAGCTTACCAGGATGTGGAGGTTATTGACAGTTGTGGTAGTTTCCCCAATTTGTCTCTTCTTGGTACAAAGGGAGGAATTAACTATAACTCTGTTCTTGCACGGCGACAACTTGGTTACCCGATGAGGGATAAACTGAATAGTATTCATTTGAGTAGTTTCTTTCTGAAGGAAGGAGAAGACCACAGGGAAGCTAGGGAGCAGATTGCAAAGGCCTGGCGTCACATTCATAAGAAGAGTAGGAAGGATTTGGGACCTAGAGGTGTTGTTTCTTTGGAGCCATATCTTCAGTGGGTCCGATCGAGAGCCATTCAGTTGAAGATGCCGTATACTCGGGAGACACACATGCCTGATTTGTTTGAGAAGACCATTTCTCCCTTATTAGATGATCTAGAAGAGCTACAACTTGCTTTGGTTAGGATGTAACAGGAAAGAGATGCTTGGAAGAACAAGTTCCAGACTTTAGAGAGTTCCTACAGAGCCGACCTGAAGGGGAAAGATGATTTGATCGAGATCCTTGAGATTCGAGCGGTGGAGTCTATGGAGAGGCAAGGGGATTTATTTTCTCCTAAGCCTCAAACAGGTGTTGATTACTCACTTCCCGCTTCAGATGATTGGAAGGAGGTTGCCATCAGACATGTGGAAGAAAACCAGAGGTTGAGGGATCAGATTGTCAGGCTCACAGGGAAGCGCCATCGTACAGATTGATCTCCATTAGTTCCTCTTCTCAGGATTTTAGATTGTATTTTCATCTTGTACTTAGGATCATTGAAACTTGTAATCCATTTTTAAGTTATTATAATAAAAAATAATTAGTATTTCAAAATCTTTATTACTTGGATGTTTGCAATATGTCTATAAACCATAAATCCCTTGAAATATTAAATGATAAAGTAAAAATAATCATATGCATTGCATATCATGCATCATATTGCACATATTTCTTGCATTTTTTATGCATATCCAGGTGTCTTACCCAGCTTCTTTACTTCACTCAGCAAGTTGACTCATCACTACAACACTCAGGCTAATTTCAAAAAGAAGATGGACAACTTAGAACAGGAGTATCGCGAGCTGCACGAAGAATTTTCTGCTTTGAAGGCTGGCTTGGCTAACTTGACTGCTCTGATGGAAGCTCTGGTGGTTGCTCAGAATCAGCCACCGAGTGTTAAACCTCAACCAACAAGGGCAAGTGCTGAAGTTCCTACTGTTCTTGTATCCGCTACTCCGGCTATTGTTCAAAACCGTATGCCTCAGGGTTATCCGTGGGGAATGCTAGAGAATTTTGCACTAGAAGGTTTCAATCTTGGCCCTCAAGATGCTCCAGTGGTTCAAAATGTTGTTACTCATGCACCTCCTGTGGTGCATACTGTTCCTGCTGCACCTCCTTCGGTGAATTTGGTTCCGTTTGTTAATGAAGATATGTGTTTTCCTTTCCCTCCGCCGAGTGAAGACTTGGGTCTTTATGACAGAATGGATGATTTCCAAGAGAAGTTTGATAGAATGCAAAGAGAGATGAAGGCTCTTAGGAGAAAAGAGTTATTTGGGCAGAATATGAATGAGCTGTGTTTGGTCCCGAATGTTAAAGTGCCTGCTAAGTTCAAGGTCCCGGAATTTGAGAAGTACAAGGGCAACACTTGCCCTCGTGCTCATTTGGTGATGTATGTAAGAAGAATGTCTACCCACACCGATGATCAGCGTCTGCTGATTCACTTTTTCTAGGATAGTCTGACCGGCGCAGCGTTGAAATGGTATATGAGTTTAGACAACACCAACATCCATACTTTTAATGATTTGGGAGAAGCATTCATTAAACAATACAAGTACAATGTGGACATGGCGCCTGACCGTAACCAACTTAGGGCCATGGTTCAGAAAGACAGAGAATCGTTCAAAGAGTATGCACAGAGATGGCACAAAGTGGCTGCACAAGTGATTCCTCCCTTGGAGGAGAAAGAAATGACTAAGATTTTTCTGAAGACGCTAGGCACTTTATACTACGAAAGAATGGTAGCAAGTGCTCCAAGTGATTTTACAGAGATGGTAGGAATGGGTGTCCGCCTAGAAGAGGCAGTTAGAGAAGGCCATTTGACAAAGGGTGAAGGATCCGGAGGGGTGAAAAAGCCAGCTTATGGGTTTACAAAGAAGAAAGAGGGGGATACAAATGCTGTTATGCAAGAGATAAGGGTAAATGCTCCTAGAAAGAATTATCAGCGTCATCAGCAAGTCACCTCAGTTACTCCTGTTATGAATGTCACTCCGACTACTGTTGCTTATCAGAGACCGTCCCAGCAGGGGAATCAAGGGTATAATCAGAGAAGGGAGAACTATGATCCTATTCTCATGAGCTATGCAGAGCTACTACCAGCATTGATTCAGAAGAAGTTGGTCCAGACACGACCACCTCCCGCCATACCATCACCATTGCCTTGGTATTACAAAGCAGACCAGACGTGTGCCTTTCATCAGGGAGCACCAGGGCATAGTGTTGAGAATTGTTATCCTTTGAGGACTGAAGTGCAAAGGTTGGTGAAGTCTGGAATTTTATCTTTCAAAGACGTGAGACCTAATGTGAAAGACAATCCTCTACCCAAGCACGGGGGAGTGAATGTTGTAAATATGGTGGCCGGTTGTCCAGGTGACTTTCGAATTTTTGACATTAATCTGGTTAGAGGAGATTTGGTGAAGATGCACGCAGACCTCTGAATTCAGTTATTATACGCATGACCATGCCGATTGTGCTATTTGCAGTATAGATATACAGGGTTGCGAGAAGGTAAAGGCTGATTTACAGGAGATGATGGATGAAGGTTTAATCCATATAATCAGGCCTAGGGCGGAATATGAAGAGGAAGTGAATATGGTTTCTGGATGTCCGGGTGAATTCATAATTTTTGATGTGGATCATTTGAATGAGGATCTCCTGCAGTTGCATGCTACCTTCTGCCGTACTGCTGGTCAGGTGGAACACCAATATGGATCTTACATAGTTTGTTGTCGAAATCCCCGAGGATGTTCAATTGTGAGGGAAGGTGTTCAGTTGCTGTTAGACAATGGAACTATCAAGATCACAGGTCAGAGAGATTATTATCATGAGATTGATATGGTTGAAGTTTGTTTGATGGAAGAAGAGTCAGAGGAAGAGTATGCCTCCGCAGATGAGTATTTCTCTTCAGACGAAGATTTGTTTGCCGGAAATGACTTTTTGATGGCTGATTGTGTTGAGAAAGGGGTAAACGTCATTGTACCTTGTTTTGGTGCACCCACTCATCTTGAGGTGGAGTACCATAGCAAACCAGCTGTTACCCTATTGGTAATTAGTCTACCAGGTCTTGTTCCCTATGAATTAGACAAGGCTGTGCCTTACAAATACAACGCTACAATCTTAGAAGACGGGGTAGAGATTCCCATCTAGCCAATTCCAGATGTTGGAAATATAGCTGATAATAGCAGGGTGACCCATAGCGGTCGTGTGTTTGCGCCGGTTATTCGAAGAGATGTTGTTGCTGGAAAGAAAACTACTGAGAATAATGAGCCTAAGAAGGCTGCAGGAGAGACTAGTAGAGCTACATTAGAGAAAGAAGTGTATGATATTTTAAAGATAATTAAGATGAGCGACTATAAAATTGTAGATAAGCTATTGCAGACTCCTTCTAAGATATCTATCCTAGCTTTATTAATGAATTCCCATGCTCATAGAGAATCACTGATGAGAGTACTAGACCAAGTTTTTGTGGAGAATGACATGCCAATAGATCAATTCAACAACGTAATTGGAAATATTACGTCATGTAACAAATTGAGTTTCTGCGATGATGAGTTACCAGATGAAGGGAGGAATCACAACATGGCCCTCCACATATCTATGAACTGCAAGAATGATTCGCTGTCCAATGTGCTAATTGATAACGGATCCGCGCTGAATGTTATACCGAGGAGTACCCTCATGAAGTTAAAATATCAAGGAGCACCTATGCGCCCGAGTGGCATCATTGTGAAGGCTTTTGATGGGTCGAGGAAATCTGTCATCGGTGAAGTGGACTTGCCCATCCATATAGGACCACATTTGTTCTTGATAACCTTCTAGGCCATGGACATTATTCCCGCATATAGTTGTTTGCTAGGACGACCATGGATACACGAAGCAGGGGCTGTCACTTCAACTCTGCATCAGAAGTTAAAGTTTGTGCGTGAAGGGAAGGTGGTGATCATAAATAGGGAGCAGGCGTTGTTGATATCCCATCTATCCTCTTTCAGTATCGTAGAAGCGGATGAGGCTGCTGTTGGAACCCAGTTCCAAGCCCTATCTATTGACAACATAAGGAGGAATGAGAATTCTGTGGTTTCGCTGAAGGACGCGTAGCAGGTTGTGCGCAATGGCCATAATGCAGTTTAGGGACAACTTGTGGATCCACCCGTGAACAAAAACAGATCTGGTTTGGGTTTCTCTTCGAAGAATGGAAAAGGAAAAAGTTTGAAGTCAAAGTCTTCTGTGAACAATTATCATGATGTTTTCCTCAGCGGAGGCTACCTCCATCCAATTAGTTCTGGAATTAATGCTGTTGAAGAGGGTGAAGCAGAGCAGGAAGTACCGAATTATGTGACGCATGGAGTCTGAGTTCAGAACTAGGTCACCATTGATGTTCCTTCTTGCATACATATTTCAAAGTAATTTGTTTTGTTAATCTGTTTCTTTCTTTTGAAAAGCTTTCACTCTGCCCAAGGTGAAAGTATTGTAGGGGCTTATCTGTTTGCTTTGATTTTTAAGATCATTAATAAAAGTTGTCTTTGCTTCCAAAAATATGTCTTTATTTTCTGCTTTTTCTTGGGAAATGGTAATAAAAAAAAATAACCCTTTTCAAAATAAATAATAACTGAAAATTAATCTGCATGATCACTTGTTATATGTGTCAGTTTCTAAAAGCAATCATAAATCACATGTGCAGATTAATTAAAAAACCCGTTGAATACAATGACCCTGCACCCTATCCCAACTTTGATTGTCCTGTGTTTGGGGCTGAAGAAGAAGATTATGATGAGATTCCAGAAGAGGTCTCACGGTTGCTTGAGCACGAGGAAAATACCATTCAGCCACATAAGGAGCCTTTGGAAGTGATTAATGTGGGTTCAGAAGAAGATCCGAAGGAAGTTAAGATTGGAGCATCGTTGCATCCTGATGTAAAAAGCGGGTTGATTGAGCTGTTGAAAGAGTATGTGGATATTTTTGCTTGGTCTTATAAAGATATGCCTGGTATAGATACAGACATTGTCGAGCATCATTTGCCGTTGAAGCCAGAGTGTCCGCCAGTTAAACAAAAGTTGAGAAGAACCCACCCAGATATGGCAGTAAAGATCAAAGAGGAGGTCCTAACAGATTAATGCTGGTTTTCTTGTGACGTCAGTGTATCCTTAATGGATTGCCAATATTGTCCCAGTACCGAAAAAATAAGGAAAATTCCGCATGTGCATAGATTACAGAGATCTAAATAAAGCTAGTCTGAAAGATGATTTTCCATTGCCTCACATTGACATGTTAGTGGACAGCACAACAAAATTCAAGGTATTCTCGTTCATGGATGGATTTTCCGGGTATAATCAAATAAGAATGGCTCCAGAGAACATGGAAAAAACAACATTTATCACACTCTGGGGAACATTCTGTTACAGAGTGATGCCCTTCAGGTTGAAGAACGCTGGTGCAACGTACCAGAGGGCTATGACAACCCTATTCCATGATCTGATGCACAAGGAAATTGAAG
This sequence comes from Vicia faba, assembly GCA_948472305.1. Taxonomy (NCBI): domain Eukaryota; kingdom Viridiplantae; phylum Streptophyta; class Magnoliopsida; order Fabales; family Fabaceae; genus Vicia; species Vicia faba. The sequence goes on along the minus strand of OX451741.1, from coordinate 970,768,791 downwards.
TATATGTTAATGATATGATTGCAAAATCCCAAACTTAAGAAGGGCATATAAAAGATTTGTTGAAGTTGTTTCAGCGTTTGAGGAAGTATCGTCTCCGCTTGAATCCAAATAAATGCACCTTTGAAGTTAGATCGGGGAAATTGTTGGGTTTCATTGTTAGCCAGAAAGGAATTGAAGTTGACCCTGATAAAGTCAAAGCAATTCAAGAAATTCCAGCACCAAGAACTGAAAAGAAAGTCAGGGGTTTCCACGGGCGTTTAAATTATATTTCCAGATTCATTTCCCACATGATTGCAAAGTGTGAACTGATCTTTAAGTTGTTAAAGAAAGATCAAGGTTGTGTATGGACGGATGACTGCCAAAGGGCATTTGAGAGTATTAAAGAGTATCTGCTTGAACCTCCTATCTTGCTCCCTCCCGTAGAAGGAAGACCATTGATTATGTATCTAACAGTGTTAGATAAATCCATGGGTTGTATTCTGAGACAACAGGATGAAACAGGGAAGAAAGAGTTCGCCATTTATTATCTCAGCAAAAAGTTAACAGATTATGAGTCGCGGTATTCCATGCTAGAAAAAACGTGTTGTGCTTTGGCCTGGGCGGCAAAGCGTTTGCGGCAGTATATGTTGAATCATACCACTTGGTTGATCTCCAAAATGGATCCAATCAAGTATATTTTTGAGAAGCCTGCTCTTACTGGGAGAATTGCCCGCTGGCAGATGTTGTTATCTGAATATGATATTGAGTACCGCACTCAAAAAGCTATCAAAAGTAGTGTGTTGGCAGATTACTCTTCTCACCAGCCGGTGGAAGATCATCAGTTTGCAGAATATGAATTCCCCGATGAGGATGTGATGTTCCTGAAATTGAAAGATTGTGATGAACCATTGCCTGAGGAAGGCCCCGACCCTGAATCTCGTTGGAGTATGATATTTGATGGAGCGGTGAATGCTTATGGTAAAGGAATTGGTGCTGTGATCGTCACTCCTCATGGATCGCACATTCCTTTTACTGCAAGGTTAACATTTGATTGCACTAATAATATGGCGGAATATGAGGCTTGCATCATGGGTCTTGAGGAAGCTATTGATCTCAGAATCAAAATTCTAGATGTGTATGGTGATTCAGCTTTGGTAATAAATCAGATTAAAGGAGAATGGGATACTCGTCACCCTGGCTTGATCCCTTACAAAGATTATGCTAGAAGATTACTACCCTTCTTCAATAAAGTTGAATTCCATCACATTCCTAGAGATGAAAATCAAATGGCGGATGCTCTGGCAACTCTGGCTTCCATGTACCAAGTGAATACTTGGAATGATATACCCCGTATTACAGTTCGACGGCTGGATAGGCCCGCTCATATGTTTACGACAGAGGAGGTAGCAGATGAAAAACCTTGGTATTATGACATCCAGCATTTTCTTCAGACTCAGGAATACCCGATTGGTGCATCGAGGAAAGATAGAAAGACACTGAGAAGATTGGCAGGCAGTTTCTTCCTCAGTGAAAATGTGTTATACAAGAGAAATTATGACATGGTCTTGCTCAGATGTGTGGATAGACACGAAGCAGACATGTTGATGCATGAGATTCATGAAGGTTCATTTGGCACTCATGCTAATGGGCATTCAATGGCTAAAAAGATGCTAAGGGCAGGTTACTATTGGTTGACAATGGAATCTGATTGTTACAAATTTGCAAAGAAGTGCCATAAATGCCAGGTTTATGCAGACAAGGTCCATGTGCCTCTGACACTTCTCAATGTGATTTCCTCCCCGTGGCCTTTCTCTATGTGGGGTATTGACATGATCGGGATGATAGAACCCAAAGCTTCGAATGGACACCGTTTCATCTTGGTAGCAATTGACTACTTTACCAAATGGGTAGAGGATTCTTCTTATGCCAATGTTACCAAACAGGTGGTTGTGTGTTTCATCAAAAACAATCTTATATGCCGGTATGGTGTACCGAGTAGAATCATCACTGATAATGGCTCGAATTTGAACAACAAGATGATGACATAACTGTGTGAAGAATTCAAGATTGTCCATCATAATTCGTCTCTATACATGCCAAAGATGAATGGGGTTGTTGAAGCTGCTAATAAGAATATTAAGAGAATTATCCAGAAAATGGTTGTTACTTATAAGGATTGGCATGAAATGCTCCCTTTTGCTCTGCATGGATATCGAACATTTGTCCGCACTTCAACAGGAGCAACCCCGTTCTCCCTGGTATATGGAATGGAAGTTGTACTCCCAATTGAGGTTGAGATTCCCTCTTTGCATGTGATAATGGAAACCAAGTTGACAGAGCCTGAATGGGTCCAAAATAGGTTTGACCAATTGAATTTGATTGAAGAGAAGAGAATGACAGCTTTGTGTCATGGACAGTTATATCAGAAAAGAATGAAGAAAGAATTTGATAAAAAGGTCAAAGCTCGTGAATTCAGAGAAGGCGACTTCGTGCTCAGGAAGATCATGTCTTTTAACACTGATTCTAGGGGCAAGTGGACTCCCAATTTTGAAGGCCTGTATGTTGTCAAGAAAGCCTTCTCTGGTGGTGCATTAATTCTTGAAACTATGGATGGCGAGGAGTTCCCACGTCCCATAAATGCTGACGCAATCAAGAAATACTTTGCCTAAAGAAATAAAAGAACAGCTCGCTAAGTTGGAAAACCGAAAGGGCGGCTTAGGCAAAAAGGAGCGTCTCGGTAGGCTGAAAACCCGAAAGGGCGGTCTAGGAAAAAATTAGAGACATAAACAGAATAAATTTCCCGCTAAGTTGAAAACCCGCAAGGGCAGCTTAGGCAAAAGTTAGGGATTTTTCTTGGCAAGTAACTACGTCAGACAAGACTTAATCGTTGAAGCAACAATCTTCTCAGATCCTCACCATACTTCAACAAAAGCTGCTGCTCAGGATTGCAAAAGTTGTTAGGCGGAATGGTGGTCATTGTATCTCAATGTATCTTTTCCATTATATATTACCATTTCCCAAACTTTGTAATCATCCATGGAGTCTCGCCATTCGCAGACTACCATTCTATTAATGAAATTCGAGATTTTGCCCAATTCTTTGTGTTCTTATTTTTATTTAGCTTGCAAAGACCCCATTAATTACTGATAATAATTTTTTAAAGCAAAAAGATTAAAAAGAAAAATTGACTTTTAAAAAAAAAAGGGGAGATCTTCACAATTCAATTTACTTTGGGATTTGTGATGAAACAATGACAATAAAAATGGCGATCCCAGGAATGAACAAACTCCAGTTGTTTTAAGAAGATTTACTTCCTTCATGAAGGTTTTTCTCAGGTCATCTTGTTGGTATGTGCGCAATCTTTGTGTGTTTCTTAGATAGTTAAAGACGATACCAGTGGATGAAAGGTACAATATTAGGTTTGTGATCCCATTATCCCCGGCCAAGTCTTGGTTCACTTTTGATTTTGGGTTTGCATGGTCAGAAGCCTCCGTCCCAGATTCCCCAGCGAAGTTTTCCCTCATATGATGAAAGGTTTTATTCCCTTGGTGTGCTAAGATATCGCTCTTTTTGCAGTATTGGCATTAGTGTTGACTTCTTGATTTCCCGGGAAGGCTATCCCATGGCATCTTTTGTCGGAATAGGTTTTCATGATGTAAAGTTTCAATCTGCATCTTTCCCCAGGGGGTAGGCTTGAATTCCCCAGTGAGGTTTGATTGTCTCGGCGTCAGTCTGCTTTATTTGAGGCTGGTCTTGCAATCTCCAGTAGGTATGTTTCTTTTGAAAAACTGGTTTCTCCGATGAAACTGGAAGAAAGATGTTCTATCCCGGTATCTGTTTGATTTAGCTACATCCAGATTATGTTTCTCCTCAGTGAAGTTAGGACAAGCAATATGTTTGGTTTCCGCAGTTGCTTTTACCTTTCTTGGATTGATCTTTCTGGTTGAAGTTTAGCCCAATGTTGTTGGTACCTGAGGCGGTTTTGTTTGTTTGTACTGATTATGTATCCTTTTACCAGGATATGCACGATATCACTCATACATTCATACATGCATCATGCGTTGCTACAAATCATTTTTTATTGACATTGTGTTCTAACCTTCCTGCATGCTCCTTGCTTAGGTGGATTTGGTTTTCCCTCTTTAGTTTATTTCTCAAAGGATGTATCTTTGTTGGCCGTCTTGCTCCAGTTTGTTTCTAATTGGATTCGTGGTTGCATGACGATATTATTTACTTTGGATTTCTAAGAACTTTGAGTTTTGGTTTGTGCATTTATTTTGCACGAGAAGACTTTATCTCCTCAGCAGGAATAACGTGGCATTTCCTCAGGAAGTCATATCTCTTTCCCCAGGAAGTCATATCTCTTTCCCCAGGAAGTCATATCTCTTTCCCCAGGAAGTCATATATCTTTCCCCAGGAAGCCATATTTCTATCCCCATAAAGTCATTTCTCTTTGCAATTCCCCTTGACAATGAGTGGAATTCTCTTTATTTGAGATAAGCTTACATATTACCCTTTCCAGGCAGAGTGCCTTGGTTAAAGAAGAAGTTGAGACCCGTTCTAGGCAAAACACCAGAATTTTGGGAAAAAACTTGATATATTTTCTCTTTCTACCTTCAGTGAATGTTGGTAGGACATCGGCAGTGAACGTCAGTGTTTCTTATCTTTTTGCTATCTTCAGTGAACGTTGATAGTTCATCGTCAGTGAACGGCAATGGTATGATATATTCTCTCTTTCTACCTTCAGTGAACGTTGGTAGTACATCGGAAGTGAACGTCGGTGTTTCTTATCTTTTTGCTATCTTCAGTGAACGTTGATAGTTTATCGTCAGTGAACAGCGGTGGTATGATATTTTCTCTTTCTACCTTCAGTGAACGTTGGTAGTACATCGGCAGTGAACGTCAGTGTTTCTTATCTTTTTTCTATCATCAGTGAACGTTGATAGTTCATCATCAATGAACGGCAGTGGTATGATATTTTCTTTCTACCTTCAGTGAACGTTGGTAGTACATCGGCAGTGAACGTCAGTGTTTGTTATCTTTTTGCTATCTTCAGTGAACGTTGATAGTTCATCGTCAGTGAACGGCGGTGGTATGATATTTTTTCTTTCTACCTTTAGTGAGCGTTGGTAGTACATCGACAGTGAACGTCGGTGTTTCTTATCTTTTTGCTATCATCAGTGAACGTTGATAGTTCATCGTCAGTGAACGACGGTGGTATGATATTTTCTTTCTACCTTTAGTGAATGTTGGTAGTACATCGGCAGTGAACGTCGGTGTTTCTTATCTTTTTTCTATCATCAGTGAACGTTGATAGTTCATTGTCAGTGAACGACGATGGTATGATATTTTCTTTCTACCTTCAGTGAACGTTGGTAGGACATCGGCAGTGAACGTTGGTGTTTGTTATCTTTTTGCTATCTTCAGTGAACGTTGATAGTTCATCGTCAGTGAATGGCGGTGGTATGATATTTTCTCTCTACCTTCATTGAACGTTGGTAGACATCGGCAGTGAACGTCGATGCTTGCTATCCTCCTCTCTGATTCAATTCTTTTGGTCCACCAGTGATTTATTTTCCTGGTAGGGTTGCTCCTTTGTTTCTTCATTTTTGTGGCATCCCCAGTGATACTTTACGTCTCTTTTGTTCTGTTAATATGCATTCATAATCATAAGCATTGCATGGCATCTTAGAGACAAAAATAGAGCTTGTTTTATACTTGAGTATCTTCAATCGCGTCGACACAAAGATTTTTAACCTTCGTATCTCCAAATAGAAGACACTTAAATAAGGGCAGCTGTTGTACCCCAATTTCCCCCCCCCTAAGATTCCCCTATCATATGATGTCAACTTGATCATAACAAAATCACATTAGGGTTGGTTCTTCCTCTTTTTTCTATCTCCTATCTTTATGTTTGCTCTTGAGGAATCTCCAAGCACCTTAGTTGTGTATTTTGTATATGCGTTGATAATTAACCTCTAACCAAAATACAAAAAATATTTGTCTTTGTCTTTGCAAAATTGTGTTTTGTTGGTACCGAGTCAAAGCATCCGACAAATAAGGTTTTCCGGTATTATTTTCCTAAAATCTCTATTTGCAAACAAAAAAAAATAATGATTAAAATTTTTCACTTTTGTTTTCCTGTACAATCGATTGCTCCCATAGTGCAATCGATTGCACAGTGTATTGTGCACAATCTTTGAGAAAAGTGTATTTTTTAGCCTTCAAAAATAATTTTTTTTTAGTATGTATCGACACATACGTGTTATGTGTCGACCCATGCAAGACAATCAATTATGTAATGTGTCGAAAAGGTAGCTTGTATCGATCCATAGAGGCTTGTGTCGACTCATCCTGTTTTGTATAACTAGCATGTGTCGACACATACATGTTATGTGTCAACTCATGCAAAGTGATTAATTATGTATTGAGTTGAAAAGGCAGCTTGTATCGATCCATAGAGGCTTGTGTCGACTCATCCTGTTTTGTATAACTAGCATGTTTCGACACATACATGTTATGTGTCGACTCATGCAAATTGATTGATTATGTATTGTATTGAGATAGCAGCTTATGTCGATCCATAGAAGCTTGCGTTGACTCATGCTATGTTATACAACTAGGATGTGTCGATGCATATGACTCTTGTGTCGACTTATAGCAGCAAAACACACGTGATTTTTGAAAAAAAGCCAGCAATTTCAAAACTGTCATCTTTTTTGGCTCCATTTTTTCTACATAATTTGAAAATTATATCATTAATTCAATTTTTGGCTCCAAGAATCAATTACCAAATTACCACTAATCCCAATCCTAAACTCTATAAATAAATCCCTCATCTCATTCAAATTGGAAGCTTTTGATAGCCAAAATCACTTTGCTAAAAAATCTCTCAATTCTCTCCATCTACCAAATTCACTCAAAGCTCCATTTTCAAAAGTTAGTAAGCTTTGCATTGAAGCTTACTAATCTTTGAGCTGAACCTTCATCCAAACACTTTTTCTTCATCAATTCTCTACATCCAAGCTTGGCAATTGATTCTTGTGGTCGAATTGAAGCAAATTCTTGAAGTTGTTTTGATAATTCTCTAGATCTACCTTTGGTAAGTTGGATAATTCATCTTTCACAATGTGATCTCTTGGTGATCTTTGGGATTGATTCATTGAGCATTATTTTGTGATTCCAATGGTGTTATTTTCTTATGATTTGATGGAATTTTCGTGCTCAATTGAATCCATGATCATAAGGTGTTTGATGGAAAGTTTGAACAAGAATTTGGCCTTTTAGAATGCTGTTTTGCTGCCTGTAACAGTGTGCAATCGATCTACCTTTGGGACATAATGTATTTTTTTTGCCTTTTTTTGGGTCAGCTTTGATCCAAAATGCTTTTTCTACTCACTCCTTTGATTGTTGGTTTGGATTGCAATTTTAAATGTCCAATTTGTCTTTAAACTCAATGGACTTTGTGATGTAGATGAAGTTGGATAAATGTTCATCAATTCAAATCTACCTAAGAATGAATTATTTAAATCATTTTTGGTGCTTTGGATTAATGATATATGTAGTGCTTTAATCCATCTAGAGGAGTGGTTGAATTTAAAGATGAAAGAATTTTGAGATGGTGATCCAAATTAGCTTATCATTCCCCTCCCTCTTCATCTTATCCCTTTCTTTTAATTGTGCTACATGTTAAGGGATGGTGATCCCTATATCATTTATCCAAACATGAAGTACATAGATTGCTATTGACCGGCCTCAAAATAGGTGCGACTTCTACATAAGTCCACTTACGATTGCTTAACATAGCGCTAAATTTTGTCCCGGTTCGAATAAATGATCATTCGTGGCCCAAACTTATGATTGCAAGCCCAAGTATGTTAATTTGATCTCTTTGATCCAATAACCTTGAGATTCATTGTGTGGAGGCTTTGGTTCTACCAATCCTCTAATGGATCTACAACACCTTTGGTCAACGCGGATCACTTAAACATCGTTGATCATTAAATGTTACTTTTTGAGGATTCCAAAATGGATGATTTACTTGACAAAAAGTAAATGCAACTTGTTGTGTGGAGGCTTTGGTTCTACCAATCATCTAATGAGTTCCAAATGAAAGTTTCAAGATGTTCATCCAACTAACCACTAATTTCTAACAATTGACTTTACTTTATGCTTTTATTTTTTATGCTTTATGTACCATTTAATTTAAGCATTTACATTTCATACCATTTTTTATTTTTCTCACTTGAGCATTTACTTTTATGTCATTTTTATTTTTCTCACTTGAGCTTTTCTTTTCCTTTTAAATACACCTAATAATCAACATGAACCATAAAAACTCTTAATGATACTTGGACTATTTGGTTACTATCCTTGGTATTATGGAGTATTGGACTTCTTGGACTTAGGATTAGAGACTTTGGCCTATCTTGGAGACTTTGTGACTTTATTTGATATTTTGTCTGGAGTTCTTGAGGTTTATCTCAAGATATTGGGTTGTTTGTTTGTTTTGTGTGCAGGTTATTGTGATTACATACTTTGTTTGTAATCTGGAATTCACCCGTATACAGCCGTTACTCTGCCCAATTTTTGCGAAGACTTAATAAACTTGAAGTTTGGTTCTCTCAAGAGGTCTAGTATCTTTGTTTTCTTGGTTTCAATCCGAAGAATGGGAATTCTATATTGACTCATAATGTCAAGTACTGGCTTCTTGTTGTTTAGATGGTTCTTATCCCTAGCTTTTACCTTATGCTTTAGGATAGTCTCTTCATCTCCTCCCATCTTCTTTAATTTTAAAAATCTTCTCCCTCCTTTTAAAAACTCTTCTTATTTCTAAACTTGAAACACTTTCATAATAAACTTGGACTTAGGTCCATGCATTTTCAAAACATTTTCATAAATAAATTTCAATCAATTTAATAATACCTTGACATTTTTGTGAGAAGACTAAAAGTCAATCAATCTCATTTCAAACCATTTTTGCCACTTTGGCTTTTTATTTTAAAAAATTTCTTAAAAGATTAGACTCTTGTCAATCCTTGTAGTGATGCAAACAACTATACTTCTACAATATGTAGTAAAGAGAGATATTTTCCACTTGGGTGTTGAGTGAGGCATTGTTGATTTTAAAATCCAAGTCATATCCTCCACTTTGAGATGATGCAAATTCTCCTTTCTCATGATTGTGGGTAGTAAGTATGTTTTCCACACAGACAATGACGATGATGTCTTATCTCATAAAATTAACCAACACACTTGTGTTTCAAATTTTTAAAAGAGGAATTATGTGTACCCTGATCCCCTATTGCACGAAAGGTGGTACGTAGGCACTAAAGGTTCGCAACCGCGGCGGGTGCAAAAATCATAAAAATATTTCTTTTCTCACCTCCACCATCCATTTTATATACAACACATTTTTATAGCCAAAATATACATGTTTTTCAAAGAAGTTCTTGCGGAGTACCGTAGATGTTTAGGGTGCTAATACATTCCCTTTGCATAACCAACCCCCTTACCTTGAATCTTTCCCCCTTTTTTTTGGGTTATTCGCTCTTTTCCCATTCCTTTAGAAACAATAAAGCACGGTGGCGATTTTTATCTTGATTTGTATAAAGTCTAGTCAATCCAATGGCTTAGTCTTGAACATGTCTACCGCTACAGCGGTCATGACATTCAGAGGGATAAGAGGTACGTGGACCTTGTCAGCATAGATTTGGCATTTGTGACAAGTTCTTGAATGTTGATGGCAATCAGTCTCCATTGTTGACTAATAGTAACCGGCTCTTAATATTTTCTTAGCCATCGTATGTCCGCTTGAGTGAGTACCTAAGAGACCATCGTGCATGTCTTCCATAATTTCCTCTGCCTCCCTCTTGTCCACACATCGGAGTAGAGTTGAATCATGGTTGCATTTGTATAATATCCTGTTACTTAGGAAGAATTTTGCTGAAAATCTTTGCAAGAAATTTCTGTCATTGATAGATGCTCCCTCGGGATACTCTTATGCTTCAAGATATCTCATCACCTCATGGTACCATGGCTTTTCTGCATCGGTGTCAAGCTCATAACAATGTGCAGGTTCATTGAATCTTTCAATTGTTATCATAGAGGCTTCGTTGTCCCATCTGGCCTTGAACATTCAAGACATGGTTGCCAAAGCGTCAGCCAACTGGTTTTCTTCCCTAGGGAAGTGCTCAAAAGTAATATCTTCGAAGTAAGGAATTAGGGATAGCACAAGTTTCTTGTACGAGATAAGATTATGGTGTTTAGTGACCCAATATCCTTTTACTCAAGGAGGAATCCCCAAACACATTCAAATGCTTATTCCTTAAGTCAATAGCAGCTTTCAGACCTAAGATGCATGCTTCATACTCGGCCATATTGTTCGTGAAATCGAAGCATAATCTGGAAGTGAAAGGAGTGTGGAAACCTTCAGGAGAGATGATCACAACACCAATTCTGTTACCTAAGGCATTGGAAGCCCCATCGAATACCATAGTCCATTGGGATCCTTGTTCAGGTCTGTCATATGGTCGAAGTTTCGCACAGTCGATTACCAACATGATGTTCTCATCAGGGAAGTCGAAGTTTATTGACTGATAATCATCCACAGCTTGATAGGCCAAATGATCTGCTAGTACACTTCCTTTGATGGCTTTTTGAGTCGTGTATTGAATGTCGTACTCAGTCAAGATCATTTGCCATCTGGATATCCGTCCGGAAAGGGAAGGTTTCTCGAAGATGTACTTGATTGGGTCCATCTTAGAAATCAACAGAGTGGTATGAGTCAATATACTGTCTTAGTCGGTGAGCAGCCCATGCCAGAGTGTAGCAAGTTTTCTTGAGCAGTGAATATCTGGTTTCACAGTCAGTAAACTTTTTGCTCATGTAATAAATATCATGCTCTTTTCGGCCAGAGTCCTCATGTTGGCCCAAAACACACCCCATAGAATTATCTAGTACTGTCAAGTACATGATCAAGGGTCTTGCTTCAACTGGAGGCATGAGAATATGAGGCTCTTGTAGGTATTCTTTGATTTTTTTCAAAGGCAATCTGGCATTCATTGTTCCATATGACTACCTGATCTTTCTTCAAGAGTTTGAAGAGTGGCTCACAAGTAGCAGTCAAGTGAGATATGAAACGGGCAATGTAATTGAGACGATCCAAGAATCCTCTAAATTATTTTTTAGAATGAGGGACTGGAATTTCTTGGATGGCCTTTACCTTGGCATGATCAACTTTAATGCCTTTATTGCTGACAATAAAACCTTGAAGCTTTCCAGATCGTACTCCAAACGTGCACTTGTCAGGGTTTAACCTCAACTTGTACTTCTTCAGCCTCTCAAATGATTTGTGCAGGTGATCGAGATGTTCTTCTTCGGTTTGTGATCTGGCAATCATATAATCCACATATACCTCTATCTCATGATGAATCATGTCATGAAATAAAGCTATCATATCCCTTTGATATGTTTCCCCTGCATTCTTTAATCCGAACGACATGACCTTGTAGTAGAAGGTGCCCCATTGCGTAACTAAATTAGTCTTCTCCATGTCTTCAGGAGCCATCCTTATTTGATTATATCCTGAGAAGCCATCCATGAAAGAGAAGACTTTATGCTGAGCAGTATTATCAACTAAGACGTCAATTTATGGTAGAGGGAAGTCATCCTTGGGGTTTGCCCTATTCAGATCCCTATAGACTACGCACATGCGAACTTTCCTGTATTTCTTTGGCACTGGGACTACATTGGCAACCCATTGAGGATAGGATGTCACAGCTAGGAACCCTGCATCAAATTGTTTCATCACTTCAGCTTTGATCTTTTCGGTCATATCAAGTCTCATGAGACGAACCTTTTGTTTAACAGGAGGGCATTCTTCTCTCGTCGGCAGACGATGAACTACGATGTCGGTATCCAACCCAGGCATATCTTCATAAGACCAAGCAAATACTTCCACATAATTATGCAACATCTGAACCAACCTTCTCTTGACACTGCTTTCCAAATTAGCGTTGATTCTGATTTCCTTCTTATCTGACTCAGTACCCAGGTTGATAACTTCAACTGACTCTTCATGCGGTTGAATAGATTTTTCCTCTTGTAATAGAAGCCTGGCTATTTCTCTCGGTATGTCACAATCTTCCTCTCCTTATTCTTTGGCTTGGTTGATAGGACATTCAAAGTCATAGTCGGCAATAGTAGAGTCATTGGCAATAGGATCCAGAGTGGATGTGGACCTGCAAGAGTGTGTGTATACATGTAAGATACACGACTATTTTTTTGAAAAATGTATTTGAAAGAAAGGAAAGACAATGAACACAAATATTTGAATGCAAAAGAGTCCAATGTACTGAATGATCATATGATTAGATGAATATAAATAAAACCCTTGACAAATGGACCAAAGTGCCTCAGGCCAGGAAAATGGATGAAAAGTCATTATTAAAATATTACAGACAACAAGTTCTTGAATTGAAAGAAAATCAATAACAAGTAGATTACTCCTCAATGAAGGATATGAGCACAAAGTCTTTCACATGCCAATTCTTCAGCTCTGTTGTAGTTGGATACACCCACTCTTCAAATGCAGCTTCTTCTTCAGAATCACCCACGACGTTGACTTCATGGCTTCCAATGCATGGAGGTGGCTTTCCAGCACGAGCACGCCTCACCTCCTTCTGAGATTTAACGGTGAAGCCCAAACCAAATTTTTCTGCTTTAAAAGGGATATCGAGGAGTTTCCCCCAAGTATCACAGTTTCCTTCATCAATTGATGCACGAGCATCCTTGACTGAAACCATCTTTGGCATGGCCTTAACAGCTTTAGACTTATCAGAAGAACATTTAGTAGCAGCAATCATCAGTGGTAAAACCTCAAAGGCTTGACATGGGGTTTCAATGAATTCTCCATCCATCTCTACGTACTTGAAAGAGTTAAGGTGGCTCACCATAAACTCTTCTTCCCCACAGACGGTGACTATTCTGCCCTTGACTGGATATTTGAGTTTCTGATGGAGGGTTGAGGTCACTGCCCCAACTTTATGGATCCACGGGTGACCTAACAGACAAGAATAGGCCGGATGAATATCCATAATATAGAAGGTGGAGTTGAAGATTTAGGAGCCCACTTTGATTGGAAGATCTACCTCCCCATGAATAGTCCTTTTTGATTTGTCAAATGCCCTTACAATGATATCGCTTGGCTTCAAGACTAAATCTTCACAGTCAAGATGGTCTAATTCCCCCTTGGGTAATACATTAAGAGAAGAACCAGTGTCGACTAGCACATGTGCTAAGGTAGCCCCTTTGCACTCGATAGAAACATGTAAAGCTTTATTGTGATTCTTCCCGAGATGTGTTAAGTCAGCATCTGAAAATCCCAAGCCATTATCAGCTGTCAGGATAGCTACGCAATTCTCAAATTGGTCTGTTGTTTTCTCATGGGAGACATGAGCCTTTTTCAGGAACTTGATTAATGTCCGAGCATGGGTGTCGAAGCAAAGCAGCAATGACAATATTGAAATCTTAGAAGGGGTTTGCCCCAAGTGTTATACAATCTTGAAGTCAAAATCTCGTCCATCTCACGAGCGGAGGGTTCTTCATCAACTACGTCCTTGGAGGGTACTTCAATCACAACAGGCTCAACAAACTTATCTTTCCCTCTTGTGTTAGTACCTGGCTTGGCGGCAGCAATGCGGATGGGCGTCTTTGTAACTACTGGAGGTGAGATATTGGGTGAAAATATTCTCCCAGTTCTAGTTACTTTTCTTGATCCAGCTATGTTGCCAAAATCGTCATCTTTTTCTTCTTTGATCTAGCCATCTTGTTTAATCCCATGATACAACCCCTTAGCACCATAATTCCATGGTACCGCTTTATTTGAAGAGTAGGGAATCGGTCCTGGATTGGTAATTATTAAGGGAGCACTAGTGGGTTCATTTGAAATCCTAATAGGACCTTTGGAGGTGATCTTAAGAGGCTTGTTTGAGATGGTAATAATGGAAAGGTCTTCACATTTATTAATCAAACTCTTGGAAAGTGGAGTCTTCTCAAATAGAATTTCATGGCTATCCATCAGGCGTTGTATGCCTTTCTTCAGCCTTTCACATCTATTGAGTTGTCTTGTACAACACACACATTCTTTTTCACAGCCAGGGAAGATCCCAGCTTTCAACAGATTGTTCTTGATTACATTCAACGAAGTAGTTAATTCTTCAACAGAGGCAACAAAAATTGTATCTTCGACAACATTAACACCTTTGTCATGCTTCAGAATCAGAGTGGTAATTACATTCGGTGTTGGAGGAGGATCAAACTCAATAGTCTTGTTGTCAATCAGATCCTGGATTTTGTTCTTCAAGGCCCAGCACTAGTCAGTCTCGTGCCCGGGGCTGCTTGAATGGTAAGCACACTTAGCTTTTGGATTATACTTTGGTGACGAGGTGTCGGGGTTGGCGGGAGGATCGTGTAATGTCACTAAATTAGCCTTGAGCAAATGTTGAAGGGCTTGAGACAGTGACATGCCTAACCTCGTAAATTGTCTTCTTGGAGTTTCAAAACATTGATGATTTGCAGATGGTCTTGGAGTATGAGTTGGATTGGAGATTCAGACAACATTGACAGACGGGTGATCATTCTTCTTGGTATGGGCCCTTTCCCAATACACAACATTGACTTCCTTATTTGCAGCAAAAGGTTTCTTGATAGGATTGGGAGTGGAGGTAGATGCCATAGAGATCTTCCCACTTTTGATGCCACTTTCAACTCTTTCACCGGTTAAAATTAATTCGGTGAAACCAGAAGAAGAGCAGCCAACCAACAGATTGAAGAAAGGACCAGATAAAGTGCTCATGAACATGTCGATGTGCTCCCAATCAGTCAAGGGAGGTTGGACCCTACTAGCAAGGTCCCTCCATTTTTGCGCATATTCCTTAAATCCTTCATTCTTCCTCATGGTCATATCTTGCAACTGAACCCTCGTTGGCGCCAAGTCGGTGTTATACTGATACTGATGGTAGAAGGCAGTAGCTAGATCCTCCCAAGTATTGATACAAGAATCATCTAACTGATAAAACCATCCAAGTTGTGTTCCAGCCAAACTCTCTTGGAAAAAGTGAACCCAAAGCTTCTTATCAGCAGTGTGCGGCTGTATCTTGCACATATAAGATTTCAAATGGAGCTTTGACAAGAAACCCCATCGTACTTTGCAAATATTGGTATTTTGAATTTGTGGGGAATGACTACCCCATAGATCTAACCCAAATCATCAAAATCTAAACCGAGGACGACTTGGATTTCAACAACTTTCAATCTATCTTCTAACTGCTTGTATTTGATATCAGCGGGTGGATACTGCTCGTTGAAGTAATCATCATCAGATTCTTGATCATTAGCACATTCAGCTTCAGTACTCTTGACCTCACTGACCTGGTTCTCGTCCTCTTCAGATGAGTCTCCTCCTACTGGGATTTGACGGATTGTCTCCTTGAACCTTATACCCATGTTGAGCAAAGCTTTCTTCTTTGGCTTCTTCTTAATGACCAGCAAAGTCATCATATCTTGCTGCCCCTTGGCTAGGTCTAGTAAAGCTTCCTGAAACTGAGAATTCTGGGCTTGGAGATCCGTCACAGTTTTCTCTAGATCCATCTTGCTGAAATAAACAGCAGAAAGATAAGGAAACCTGTTATGCGAAAACCTGTCATGTTATGATGCATGGAATATGTACATGCAAATGATTTCAAGGATTGGTGAAATTTAAATTTGTATAGACAAAAGAATGAACAAGCGTTAATTTTTATTAGACAAAACAAGAAAGATTACATCATGTCTCTTGGGCTTATAAAATAACTTTCTTAAGATAAAAATACCGAACGCATCCTCTTTGGCGCGAGATAAGCGTTCACACTTTGCTCTTCTTGTAGCTGCTTCGTAAGCTCCAAGACCTTCTTCTCACTAGCATAGAATTGAGCCTCGAAAGTATCTCGTTCTTCCTTCAGCTGGATCCAACCCTTTTGTAAGTCTTCAAGAGAGGTAGGAATGTCGATATGGAGGATAGTGTAGGGAATATCTCCTTCGACCACAGGATCCACGATGACTGGTAAGATGGAGGGATAAGGCATCACAAGTTTCTGAGCACGAGCTCGCACCCATTTAAGGTAAGGCTCGAGGGGAATGGAATTCTTGTGTCCTAACGTCTTGCTATCCACCTTGTTCAACATCCTCCAGGTTCGGATAAATCTCTGGTGGTGACCTTGATCGTCATTCTCATAGTCGAATACCAATCCTTGGATAAGCATCTCATGGGGACCATCCCTCCGGGTGTAACCAAATTTTCTTAAGGCTAAGCAATGGTTGTAGGTGATACCTCCTCTAATGCCAAGTAAAGGGACATTAGGGAATTCTCCATAACGATCGACAATAGTAACATTCTCCAAAGAGCGGGAACACCAATGAATATCTGAATGTCTAAGCGTCATCAACCTATGTGACCACCTTGAACCTTGCTCGTTCTTCAGCACAGATTGGGGAAGATGCGAAATAAACCATCTTGCCAAGAGAAGAGTACAACACATAAGGATACCTCTTTTCCTCAAAGTGCAAGTGTGAAAGGAATGTAGGATGTCCCCTAGAAAAGTAGGCACCAGATTACAAGACATGAAGATTTTGACGGTGTTCACATATATGAGTTGGTCAAGATTTGGGAACAAAACCATCCCATAGATGAGGAGAGCCAAAATTTACTCAAAGGCTTGCAAATCCAAAGAGTTCCAACCGTTTTGGGCTTTCTCAAACAAGAACTTTTCTAGAAAAACTTTGACACCGCTCCTTGTTTCCCAATTAATTGTGATATCAGATGGTTGCAAGTGTAGAGCTTGAGCAATCTCTTATGGATTTGGATCTCTTTTCATACCGTTGAAAGGTAGTTGATTGAGAATGGTAATCCTCAAGAGTTGGGAGAATTCTTCCAAAGTCGGCACAAGTTGATAAACGGGAAAAGTGAAGCAATGGTGTAGAGGATCAAAGAATTGGAAGAGCACCTTTATCATGTCTTCATCAGTGTTGGAGGTAACCAAGTTTAGTAGGCGACCATGTCTTTCGGTAAATGGAGAATTTTCAGGGATCCTTGATGCTATCTTTTTGAGTTGAGGAGGGATCCTTACGAGATTGACTTGAATGGTTTTCCTGCGAATAGAATCCATGTCCTACAAAACAGAACAAAGATAAATCCCAAAAATCCTTGAAATGGTTATTGAGTATGAGTATGATGTTATGATGTTTATGATGTTAGGTACAAGTATACATATACAAACAAAACAAACAAGTCCTTAGGTTTAGGGTTGCATGGAGTCTCATAGGTAAGCACCCTCTTGAAGTTTAGTTGACTCAAACTTGTCCTAGTAATAATAATCGGGTTCTAAGGAGCTCAATATCACTGATTTGTTTTCTCGGCCATTGTTTCAGTGCAAGCCTCTTAAATGGCGACCAAAATATCCCAAAAAACCAAACCTCAATGAGTGTAGTATCGAGTATCTACCAACTTCGGATTACACCAAAGCCGGTCATCTCACTACATCCTAAAGGCCAAGTTGGTCAAGTAAAGGTTCTAAAAGTTCATTAGTGCTTCATGACATCACTCATCGGTCCCTTATTCTCCTTGACTACTCAAGGGCTACCAGTACCCACAAATATGTCGCACTAACGTAGCTATTTCTTAGACCGTGTCGGTATATCCCACATAGTTTCCATAACGTATTGCTACTTACCTATAAGGTATACCAATTCCGGGTAGAGGATTCAAACCCAAACAAAGAACCAAGATGTAAAGCATACAAGTCAAACAAAGAAAGCAAGTAAATGTGATCTAACCCTAAGGTAACCCCACTTTTAGAATATTCCCCAGCAGAGTTGCCAGTTCTGTGATGCGGTGGGAGAACTGACTTGGATGTTTTGCATTTTATCGCAAATGTTGCGGTTAGCAAGAGTCGCCACCGACTTTTCTTTTATCCAAAAGGAAAGGTGAAAAAGCACAAGAAAGACCTTTGAGATTGTTTCTTGAGTTCGGGGGGTTGATTATGAAAAGGGAAGGTATTAGCACCCTTTTCATTCATGCTTTTCCATGGGCTCTTAGTTACTTGCTAGATCATTTGCTTTTGTTTGAAAATATGCTTTGTGTGGTTTTTGAAAGTATTTTGAAAAGGCGCCATCGTTTAGGCAAACTTTGTAATGATTCTCGTTCGTAAGAATGTATACAAAGTGTTGATCTTTTGAAAATGTTTTCAAGTTTTGAAATATGTTTTGAAAGTGTTTGGTGTTTGTTTTGAAAATAGCAAGGATGTTTTGTTTTGAAAGTGAGAAAGTAACTAGGAACAATCTACCTACTCAAAATTCTTTCTTGTTTATTTCCTCTTTCCTTTGACATTGTTATCTTACCATTGATTTGGTAAGCAACCCTATCTTTAGATGTAAATGGGACGGGCATGGGTCGTTGTATAACCATGATTAGCAATGTTGCAAGGTATCTTAGCATATTTCTTTAGGGACTAAGATCATTTTGAAAGACAACTTTTGATAGCGTCATCGAGGGACTATGATCTTGTGTTTGTTTGTTTTTGCTAAGATACCTCACATGCATAACATGGCCACTTTGTAAGGCAACCAAGTGGATTTTACTCTAGGGGTGTGTGATACGGTGGGAGAACTGACTTGAAGGTTTTACGTTTGATCGCAAATATTGCAGTTAGAAAGAGCCGCCACCAAATTTTCTTTTATCCAAAAGGAAAGGTGAAAAAGCACAGGAAAGACCTTTGAGATTATTTCTTGAGTTCAGGGGGTAGTTATAAAAAGGTAAGGTATTAACACCCTTTTCATCCATGGTTTTACATGGGCTCTTAGTTACTTGTTAGATCACTTGCTTTTGTTTGAAATTGTGTTTTGTGTGGTTTTTGAAAGTATTTTGTAAAGAGGCCATTGTTTAGGCAAACTTTGTAATGATTCTCGTTCGTAAGAATGTATACAAAGTGTTTGATCTTTTGAAAATGTTTTCAAGTTTGTAGGATGTTTTGAAAGTGTAGGTGTTTGTTTTAAAAATAGCAAGGATGTTTTATTTTGAAATGGAGCAAGTAACTAGGAGCTTTCTACCTACTCAAAAGTATTTCATGTTCATTTTCTTTTCCTTTGACATTGTTATCTTACCATTGATTTGGTAAGTAACCCTATCTTTGGATGTAAACGGGACGGGCGTGGGTCATCGTATAACCATGATTAGAAATGTTGCAAGGTATCTTAGCATTCTATTTTAGGGACTAAGATAATTTGAAAGGCAACTTAGATAGCGTCATCGAGGGGCTATGATCTTGTATTTTTACTTGTTTTTGCTAAGATACCTCATATGCGTAATATGGCTATTTAGTAAGGCAACCAAGTGGATTTACCCTAGGGGTGCTTGTGTGCAAGTGTATTGATTTACACGCATTGTTTTTGTCTTGATTAGGGTTTGCTATTTTGTTGGTTTTAGTCTTTCCATACAAAACCCTAATTACTAGCATTTGTATATAAAGCGATAAATTGCAGATTTTAAAATTACTATGCTATTACATCATTTAGGGAATGGGGTATACAAATTTACAAATGGGGAATATTGCAAGAATTTAAATCTAAATAAATATTACAACCATATTGAATAAATGTACAAGAATTGAATAAATAATAATGTACAAATGTAAATGGAAAAAAGAAATGATTTTTGTTGTTTTTATGAAAGGGTTTTAACCTAATGACTAAAAAGGAAAAGAAATATTTAATTGAAGATAAATAAAATTAAACCTAAATTAATAAGAAAAGAAAATAGGTTAAAAAGTATTTTTTAGGGTTTTTATGAAAAAAGGTTTTAAGTTAATGAAAATAATATGAAAACTAATTAATTGAAAGAAGTCTAAATTCTAAGTTAATTAAAATTTAAAAGAAAATAATATACTAATTAAACCTAAGTCTAAATATTTATTTATTAAAAGGAAAATTAAATGGTTAAGAAAATATTTTTGTTCTCTTTATTTCATAAAGAAAGTAAATAAATAAATGTGAAAATAATAATAAAAATATTTTTAGATTTTTTATCAATAAAACTAAAAATAATATTAATAATAATAATAATAAAATATTAAGGAAAAGATAATATAAACTATAAAAGAAAAAAAGTAAAAATGAAAAAATAGAAAAGGGTTTGGGTCAGGTGTGTGAAGCAGGCAGGGGGGGTTAGGAGTCAGTAAAAAAATGAAAAGCCCAAAGGGGGAGGCCCAACGCCTGCAGCTTGTAACAAAAAAAAAAGAGAGGAAATGTGAAAAATAAGGAAAAAAGGTAGCGCTGGGTGTTGAACCCGTGACCTCCAACACAAATGCGCGCCACCTTTGCCACTGGGGTGGGTGTACATCCGTTAACTCAACTGAAATAATAAATACATAATACAAAACAAGTTCCAGAAATAAACTTCATCTTCAACCTCCAGCCATGGTTTATGTAACTCACTCATTTCTCATCCATTCACAAAACTTCCAACATCAAACTTGTTAGAAATTTCATCACGATTCTGAATATGTAAATAACTTAAGATAATTCTCAAAGATGAGCATGAATTTCTAAAAGTACCAAATCCTGACCAAACTTTTTTCAAAGATTCAAACCTAAAATTCTATAAGCTCAAACAATATAAATTAAAACTGGGAATCGTGAAATGAGTTTGAGCTGCTTTCAAGGAGTTGTGATGATCAGGTTAGCTTCCTCAAGTTCCTAGGAAGCTAATGCAATGATTATCTTGAGGAACAGATGGCTGGAATAGCTTGGAGAAGTCAATATGCAGACTTTGTTTTTTGGTTATGGAGGTTATGGTAAATGGTGTTACAGTTCTGAAATAAGGATGTGGATGAGTTGTATTTGATGTAAGGAAGCTTTAGGAAGTGAAAAGCCAAGGAACGCACGTGGGGAAATATGATTTGCAAGTTTAAGGTCAGAACCTGTGCAATAATGGAGTTTTTGGGCAATTTCTGATTTAAGGGAGTTTGGGAGTGTTTCAGGTTGTTAATGCTCGTCCCTTAACTCACAAATAGTGACTCTATTTATAAGCAACAAGTTTTGAGTGCTCTAGTTGATCAGAATTCAAACTTGCATGTTTAAGTTCAACATGTGATTTTTTGACAAAACAAGTTTCCATGCCTTGTACTTGGTTCATAGAGCGGTTATGCATTAAACAAGCTTGCTTCTGACTTTGTGGATGGAGTGTGATCAGAGGGAACAAGTTAGAGGCTCAATAATGGACTTTATGCAAAAATCTTGCTTTACAAGAATGACAATGTTAACTTTGTGTCATTAATGGAAATGCAACTTGGATAATAACTCAATTGCATGGATTAAATCCATAAAATTTGTGTAAACATTTAATTATGGAGTGACAAACAAGTTTGAGGCCTGCAAAGCAAAGATTATGCAGCCTAGCATGGATTTAGTTCATGTGTTCATCAAAAAATGACTTGTAATTCAAGTGATAAAACCCTAACTTCATATCTTCGATTCTCCCCGCTTAAGAATGATCTCAAGGAGTTCTTGGACATTTTGGAAATATTGTAATATGCTCTACAACCCATATTTGAATCACTTTTGAAAATTCTCCTTGGATCCATATGAAAAGTTCCATGAATTTGGGTCAAAATCCTGACCAAATTAGGGCAAAATTTCACTAAGTGTTTTTGTTTCATGACCATGACTATATGAATTAATAACTTAAGATCCAAGCACTTTTAGGATAAGTTGTGTGAAGAAAAGTTGTAGATTTCATGGAGATATACAACTTTCATGTTGGAAGTTTCTTTTGAATCATCTTGAATCATGGTGAAAAATTGGCTTAAAGTTATGAAAAAAACATGAAATTTAAACACTTAGAAAAATTTCTAAGTTAGAAAACTTTGACTTTTCAAAATGAAATCTTGACTTTTTGATTTATTGATGAATAAGTTTCATATTTTGACATGTTTTTATGAATTGTGATCTTTGACATTGAATTTTGACCAAAAAGTCAAAGTTTGACTTTTCAGTATACATTTGACTTTTGATCAGTTGACTGCAAATTCAATGTCAATCCAATTGATCTTGAGCAATATTTTGGGTCATGCCATTAGGTAAAAATTATGCAATTGAACTCTTGAAATCATTCTTCAAACCAATTGACCATTTTCTAGGTCAAAAATCAGAAAACGCCATTTCCTAGTCAAAACCCTAATTTTGACCATTTTGACCTTTTGAAGATTTGATCAAATTTCTTGGGGAATTGTGGTCCAATCTTGATCAAATGATACATATGAGTTTATAATATTGATATGGATAAAAAATTATGAAGTTTGACTGTAAATTGGCCATGGTTGACTTTTTCCCCAATACAGTTGATTTTTAGGTCAACTGATCAATTGACTGAGCAAAAATGTGATCCAAAGCTTGAAACTTGATATGAGTAATCTTGAGGGTCCATAATGATCCATTAAAGTCATATGGGGCATTGGAAGTTCAAAAATCCTTGTGCAAACTCAAACCCTAATTTTGGTCATCAGTGCTTAAGGAGATGTCTTGAGCTGATCAACCCTAGTGCAATCTTGAGCCAAAGGAGATCTTGTGAGTAAATTCTTGATAAGTGAGAAGGAAAATTTTGGGATACAACGGGGTGCTTATGTGAAAGTGTGTTGGTTTTTCATGCTTGATTTGTCTTTGATTAGGGTTTGCTAATTGATTGGTTTTAGTCTTTCCACACAAACCCTAATTACTAGCATTTATATAAAGCGATAAATTGTGAAAAGTAAAATTACTACGCTATTACATCATTATCGGAGGGGGTGTACAAACTTACAAATGGGGATTACAAGAAATTAAACCTAATTATCTATTACAACCATATTGAATATTGTACAATAATTGAAAATAAAATGCAATAATATAAATGGAAAAGGAGATGGTTTTTGTTGTTTTTTATGAGGTTTTTTTTTTGTCTTGGCCTAAATAAAGGGAATGATTAATTAAAATTAAATAAAATCAACTTAAACTATTTAAGAAAAGAAATTAATTTGAAAAAAGATTTTTTTTAGGTTTTTTATGAAAGGTTTTAAATTAATGAAAATAAAATGAAGATTAATTAATTAAAATAACCTAAGTTCTAAATTAATTTTAACTAAGAAAATAAAATAAAATATTAATTTAACCTAAGTCTAAAAATAATTATTTAAGAAAAAGAAAATAAATTTATTTGTTTTAAAGAAAATGTTTTTTAGTCTTTTGTTTTATGCAAAATAAAATACATGAGCATAAAAATAAATAAAAATAAATTTGGATTTTTTATGATTTTATGAAAATAATAATAATAATAATAATAATAATAATAATAAAAATAAAATATTAATAATAATAATAATAATAATAATAATAATAATAATAAAAATATAAAGAAAAAGTCAGCGGGTGAATTAGTAAGGCAAGAGGTATTGTGAGAAAAAATGCTCAGGCTCACATGAGAAGCCGAAGCGCTGCCAAAAAAACACAAAAAAAGTCAGAAGTGTTAGAACAAGATTAGTTCTGATCTATCTCAGAGTTTTGATGATAACAATAAATTATATTTTAAATAATTTATACTCTGATAAACGTATTTGACTGTTTCAGATAATGGTCTGGCAGAAGCATTCTGAAGTGCTAAGCTAAAAATTATGAAGAAGTTCTTTGATGAAAGAACCTTTTTGTTTTAAGCGTAACTGCTGACTCTGGTAAGACAATTTATTTAAATGTATCTTCTAACATTTAGCAGGATTCCTTGCTCAGAAGATTACTTGAAAGCAAGTGTTGTTCAGAAGTTATTTGAAAGCAAGCGTTGATCAAGTTCTTAGCAAGCAAAGTACTGCTTAGAAGATGTGTAAAGCATGTTCTGAATACAAGACGTTGAAGCAAGTTCTGAAAGTATGCTAAAGCCAACTTGTCTTGTCAAGCGTAGGAAACATGTTCTTACAAGTTATCGTTTGCTCATTAATGCAAAGACGGCTGCAGGCACTCAAGTGTCTAAGCTAGTTTCTTGGAAAATGGAATAGTGCAAGGAAACACGCAAGCATTTAATGCTCTCCACTTTTTTGAAGGCAGCAACGGTCATTTTGTTCTTACTATATATAGAAGGACATTTATTGCAAGCCAACTAACCAATCAATTTCAAAAAGAAGCAAGAAACTACGTGAAAAATTCTGGGCTCACAAACTCTTTATTCATACACTTTGTGCAATTTATTCCAAGTGAAAAATCACAGTTGTGATATAGCTTGATTAGAAGAAAAATTTTATTTCACTATCTGTAAGATTAAACTCTTGTAATTGCTCCTTGAGAGACCAAGTTTGGTTAGATTTCTCAAGCAGACTAGGACTAGATTTAAGTCTTAGTGGTGTTAGTCACTTGTAAGATCACTTGTGCATTGTTAGTCACAACAGTTTTTGTGTGTTTGTAATCAGTTGATTATAGTGGATTAAGTCCTTGTTCAGAAAGGCGAAATCACCTTGACGGGTGGACTGGAGTAGTTTGAGTTCAAATGAACCAGGATTAAAATAACCTTGTCCTTCCATTATTGTTGAGCTTTGTTTTGAAAAGAAAAAGAGTCACTTATTCAACCCCCCCTTCTAAGTGTTTTCTTACCCCTTCAATTGGTATTAGAGCTTGACTCTGAGCACAACACTTAACCATGTTAAGAAAAGATCCAGAAGAAAACACAATGGCCGCTGAACAAAACAACAATAGTTACAACAAACCTACTGTTTTTGATGGAGAAGATTTTGAGTACTGGAAAGACAGACTAGAAAGTTTCTTTCTAGGTCATGATAGTGATCTATGGGATATAGTATTGGATGGTTACACACATCCTACTGACTCAGAAGGAAACAAAGTTGACAGAAAAATATGGATAGACTATAAAAAGCTGATTTTAAAAATCATCATAGAGCTAGAAATATTTTTCTAAATGCTATCTCTAAAGTAGAATATGAAAAAATCACTAATAGAGATACATCACATGATATGTTTGAGTCTCTTAAAATGACTCATGAAGGAAACGCTCAAGTTAAGGAGTCTAAAGCTCTGGATTTAGTTCAGAAGTATGAAGCCTTCAAAGTTGAAGAAAGTGAGTCTATAGAAGCAATGTTCTCTAGGTTTCAAACTCTGATCGCTAGTCTGAGAGTTTTGAACAAGGGATATACCAAAGCAGATCATGTGAAAAATATCATCAGAAGCTTACCCAGAAGATGGGCACCAATGGTCACTGCTTTCAAAGTTTCAAAAGATCTGACCAACGTGTATTTGGAGGAACTCATCATCGCTCTCAGAAGTCATGAGATAGAACTTGATGAGCACAAGCCTCTGAAGAAAGGTAAGTCTCTTTCCCTTAAATCAATTAAGAAATTTGATACTAACGCTTTTTAGGCTGAAGAGGAAAACTCTGAAGAATCAATGTCAGAAGAAGACGAACTATCCTTGCTCTCCAGAAGGATCAATCATCTGTGGAAGCACAGACAAAAGAAGTTCAGGAACTTCAAGAAGTCAGAAGATAAACCTGAATCTTCTAGACACAAAAAGTCAAACAGAAAAGAGATCATCTGTTATGAATGCAAAGAACCTGGTCACTACAAAAGTGATTGTCCAAAGCTTCAAAAAGAAAAACCAAAGAAAATGTTTGGTAAGAAGAAAGGGATGATGGCGACCTGGGATGACTCAGACTCTTCTGAAGATGAATCTGGTTCTGAAGATGAAAATGCCAACCTAGCTCTGATGGCTACCACAGCAGATGACTCAGACTGTGAGTCAGAACCAAGAGAGGTATTTTCTGAATTCACTAGAAATGATATTGTTGATAGTTTATCAGAACTTCTGGAAAACTATAGTAAACTCAAAATCAAATACAAGAAACTCAAGAAGAGTCTTGCATCTGATATTGAGAAACATGAAGCAGAAAAATCTGAACTTTTAGAAAATTATTTTAAACTTAAAGAAGAAATTCAAAATGTTCAAAAAATTTCTAGTTCAGAATCTGTGTCTAGTTCAAAAGATATTATGAAAGAATATGACTATAGTTTTCAAACTTTCCTAGCTAAAAGCATAGATCGAAGCAAAATGGCTTCAATGATCTATGGAGTTAGTGGGAAAAACAAAAGAGGAATTGGATATGAACCTCCCAAAGGGAAGGAGACATACATACCAAAACCTGTTGCTAAAATGACTTTCACTTACAAACCTCTGAATAAACAATTCAAGTTTGAACACTCAAATGATATAAAATATACATCACATTTTGGAAACTCTTATGCTAACCCAAAGTTCAAACAGAACTTTAAACACTCTAACCCAAAAGGACCCAAAAAGATATGGGTACCTAAGGATAAAATAATATTTGTTGCAGATGTCCTTAACAGCTCAATTGAGACACCTGTCATGGTACCTGGACTCTGGGTGCTCACGACACATGACGGGAAAAAGGTCTATGTTCCAAAGCCTAGAACTTAAAGCTGGAGGAGACGTGGAGTTTGGAGGTAATCAGAAATGGAAGATTATTGGTTCTGGAACCATTGGAAATGGTAACCTTCCTTCTATCTCTAATGTTTTATTAGTATAAGGATTAACTCATAATCTATTGTCCATAAGTCAATTAAGTGACAATGGTTATGACATTATCTTCAATCAAAACTCCTGTAGAGCTGTAAGTCAAAAGGATGGATCAATCCTCTTTTCTGGCAAGAGAAAGAACAACATTTACAAAATTGATTTATCAGATCTTAAATCTCAGAACATTAAATGCCTTTTGTCTGATAGCGATGAGCAATGGGTATGACACAAAAGATTGGGAGATGTCAGTCTTAGAAAAATCTCTCAACTAAATAAATTAAATTTAGTCAGAGGACTTCCCAATCTGAAGTACAACTCAGAAGCTCTGTGCGAAGCATGTCAAAAAGGAAAATTTTCAAAACCTTCATTTAAATCCAAAAATGTTGTCTCTTCCTCTAAGCCACTAAAATTACTTCACATTGATCTGTTTGGGCCAGTTAAAACTGCATCCATTAGAGGCAAGAAGTATGGATTGGTCATTGTTGATGACTTCAGCAAATGGACATGGGTAAAGTTTTTAAAACACAAGGATGAGTCACATTTTGTGTTCATTGACTTCTGTACCCAAGTGCAAAACGAAAAAGATTTTAAAATCATAAAAATTAGAAGTGATCATGGTGGTGAATTTGAAAATCATTATTTTGAAAAATATTTTAAAGAAAATGGTATTGTTCACAATTTTTCTTGTCCTAGAACTCCCAAACAAAATGGAGTTGTAGAAAGAAAGAATAGAACATTACAAGAAATGGCCAGAACCATGATCAATGAAACTAATATGGCAAAGAACTTTTGGGCAGAAGCTGTGAACACAGCGTATTACATTCAGAATAGAATCTCTATAAGACCTATTCTTGAAAAGACTCCCTATGAATTATGGAAAAACAGAAAACCCAACATTTCTTATTTCCATCCTTTTGGATGTACTTGCTTTATTCTGAACACTAAAGAAACTCTGAACAAGTTTGATTCTAAAGCACAAAAGTGTTTTCTGCTTGGTTATTCTGAACGCTCAAATGGCTATAGAGTATACAACACAGGAACTCTGATTGTTGAAGAATCAATCAAAGTCAAGTTTGATGATAAGCTTGGCCAGCAATAGCCAAAGCAAATTGACTTTTCTGTAGGTACAGAAGATCATCCCTCAAACTCTGAAACTTCAGAAGCAAACAAAGATTCAGAAGCAAAGGAAGACTCAGAAGCAAAGGAAGACTCAGCAGATCATCCTCTTGACAATGCTCTGGACAACCTCAGAATCTATGATCAACACACTCAGAAAAGGTTTCCTAGAATCTCTTCGGCTCATAAAGAAGACGTAATCATTGGAAGAAAATAAGATCCCATCAGAACAAGATCCTCTCTCAGAATCAATGAAGAATCTTTGTTTGGTTTGGTTTCTCTGATTGAGCCAACTTCCATTGATGAAGCTCTGGAATATAATGATTGGATCTTAGCAATGCAAGAGGAACTCAATCAATTCTCCAGAAATGATGTATGGAATCTAGTTCCAAGACCCAAAGGATTCAACATTATAGGAACCAAATGGGTTTTCAGAAACAAACTGAACGAGCAAGGAGAGGTGATCAGAAACAAAGCACGACTGGTTGCACAGGGTTATAGTCAACAAGAAGGAATTGATTATAATGAAACCTTTGCCCCAGTCGCCAGGTTAGAGTCTATAAGATTATTAGTTTCTTTTGTTGTACAAAATAACATTTCATTATATCAAATGGATGTTAAAAGTGCATTTTTAAATGGCTATATTGAAGAAGAAATTTATGTCCATTAACCTCCTGGATTTAATGATTCAAAACATCTAGAACATGTTTTTAAATTAAAAAAAAGTCTTTGTACAGTTTAAAACAAGCTCCCAGAACTTGGTATGATCGTCTGAGTAATTTTATTTTAGAAAAATATTTTACGAGAGGGAAAGTGGACACAACTCTTTTCAGAAAGACATTTAAAAATGATATTTTAATTTGTCAAATTTATGTTGATGATATAATTTTTGGAACCTCTAATATCTCCCTTGGAAAAGAATTTGCTGAGACCATGCAGGCAGAATTTGAAATGAGCATGATGGGAGAATTGAAGTTCTTTCTGGGAATTCAAATCAACCAGACTCCAGAAGGTACTTACATACATCAGACGAAGTATGTTAAAGAACTTCTGAAGAAATTTCAGATGTCAGAAAGCAAAGATTCCAAGACACCTATGCATCCAACCTGCATTCTGGGAAAAGATGAGGTAAGTATGAAGGTAGATCAGAAGCTCTATAGAGGTATGATTGGATCTCTTCTCTATCTGACTGCATCTAGACCTGATATACTATTCAGTGTGTGTTTATGTGCTAGATTCCAATCAGATCCTAGAGAATCTCACTTAACAATAGTTAAGATAATTCGTAGGTATCTGAAAGGTACGACTAATCTGGGGTTGTGTTATAGAAGATCACAAGATTACAAACTAGTAGGTTATTGTGATGCTGACTTTGATGGAGATAGAATTGAAAGAAAAAGCACCTCTGGAAGCTGCCAGTTTCTGGGTGACAATCTTATCTAGTGGTACAGCAAGAAGCAAGCAACAATTTCACTTTCAACCACAGAAGCTGAGTATACATCTGCTGCTGGATGTAGCTCTCAGATGATTTGGATGAAAATTCAGCTAGAAGATTTTAATCTTTATGAAAGTAAGATTCCTATCTTCTGTGACAATACTTCTGCTATTTGTCTTTCTAAGAATCCAATTTTACATTCTAAAAACATATTGAAATTAAATATCATTTTATAAGGGACTATATTCAGAAGGGAATTTTAAATTTAATTTTTGTAAAAACAGACCATCAATGGGCTGACATTTTTACCAAACCCCTTTCAGAAGATAGATTTAATTTAATTTTGAAAAATATTTGTATGGAATTATGTCCTGAATAAAATAATATTTATCTTCTGTGTTTGACTTCAAAATATTCTGAAATGAATGTTCTGATTAACAACTCTTCAAAAGTTAGAAGAGAAGTTGCATCAGAAGCTATATGAAAAATTCTGAAATGTTCTAACGTTTCATTTCTAAGTATAGTTCAGAAATTCATTAGAACAAACAACTATTACATACATCCTTCAGGAAATGAACACGTGGTGTGTTTCTGAAAGGTCACGCGTGCAAAAGCTACTGACGCCATTCTAGGTAACTGTTAATGATTAGCCATAATCTCACATTTTCCCTAATTTTTAGCAAAATCATTAAATGCACGTAATGATGAGATTCGTTTTAAATTCTTTAAAAATTATTTTTTAATTTTATTCCTAAACCTATTTCTGAAACTGTTGCATATAAATACTTTTTGAAAAACCCTTTTTCATTCTTTACCGTCTCTTTCAAACTCAAATGTTTCTGTACTTTTTCTCTAAAACCCTTTTCTTCATCTCTCATCTCTAAGAACTTCAATGGCTTCTTCTTCTACCAACTCTGAGCAATACATATTGCCTGAGAGAACTACTCTCATTCCTGTAGACAGTTTGGAAGTTTTAAGTGAGTTAATGGTAGATTTTGAGAATCTAAGAGAAAATGGTTTTGACTTGTTTCCTGCTGTTAAGTTTCAAGGTTGGGAAAACTTTTTTGATCGTCTCATTGGTCTAGTTTTTCCACATCCGGTGAAGGAATTATGGATACATGCTATTTAAACCCCTAAGGTTGTCCTCTCTTTCGTAATGGGCAAGGAAATATCCATTACTGAAAACCAAATCAGAAAGTTGCTAGGGTTTAAAGGACTTGGAGTTACAAGTATGCCAAGTGGAAGATTGGAAATTTCAAGGGTCTACTCAGAGATTTTCACAAATGGTCAAGGATCTTCAAAAGTCAGGGACTTGAAAGATAAATACAAGATTTGGGCAAGAATTATCCATAGATGTATTCACCATAGGAAGGACACCGACTCTCCAGATTATATTAACGCTGATCAATAATACTTGTTGTTATGCCTTGGAACAAATGTAAAAATTGATTTGCCTTATTTGCTGTTTGAACATCTCTGGAACCATGTAAAAGAGACTAGGGAAGCTGAAAGGATGAAAAACCCAAAATCCAAAAGGAATTGGATTCCTATGGGTAGATTAATCTCAGACATTCTGACTGAGAATTGTGTGATTGCTCACCTAGATGAAGCCAATCTTCTTGTGGAGCTAGAACCTACTTGTGGTAAAACTATGACTGGAAAGAATTTACTGAAAAGGAAAATAATTGACAAGCTGCTGGTGGAACCAACTCCATATGTGTCAGCTGTTGTGAAGAGAAGAAGGATACCTATTGCTGATTTCCCTCTGTTCAACTCAGGAGATCACCCATGTATCATCCTGCACTACATTGAAATCTGCAAAGAGACTGGAACACCTATTGATCCAACTTGGATCCAAGGAAGAAATCAAGCTGCTCCAGATGTTGTTCTCCAGGAATCTTTGAAGAGGAAAGCAGTTGAAGGACCTTCTTCCACACCTCAGAAGAAGAAAAAGAAGATAGGTAAACCTGCTGAAACTATCATTGTTTGTGATTCTGTCAATGTATCTACATCTGCTGAACCCTCCCAAACCTTAGGAGATATAGATGTTGATATTGACCTGACCTTACCATCTGACTCTCTTGCTGAAAACCCTTAGAAATCAAGTTTTATCAGACTTGAGTGACTTTGACTCTGATGAACACTCTGAAACCCAATCAGAACCATTCCTGCTGAACGCTTTTCAAGACCTCCTTCCAGACCTCTATCACCTAGACCCTCTGGATGGTATGATGCTGGTTCTTGTAGAATTCCAGGAATCAACGTTCCTTTGGCAACACAAAAACCACCTTTCACCTTACCGTCTGAAAACATTTTTTGCCATGAATCGACCACAACCTCAGAACCCCATTCCCACTGCTGAAAATACAATAATCATTTCACCTGACATCACTCCACCTACTTCACCATAACATCCAACACCAAACTCACCTATACTCTCACCTCCTCATATTCCAGAACACCAATCTTTTGAACCTCCTGAAACTTTTGAATCATCCGAACCTCATGAATAATCAGCACCACCTAACTTTGTTGACTAACCTGATCATTCAGCCACTCCTGAACCAACCAAAAATCCTGAACCTGCTAGATTTTTAAGAACTGTAGTGGATTATGAATCTCTACAATTTTTGAAAAACAAAACTTTCAAGAAGGTTGTCCCAAAACCTGTTCAGCTAGATGTGAATACATTGTTTCAGAATTTTTTAACAGATGTTCAAGCATGGTTGAATCTGCTGAAACAAGATTGTACCAGAAGTGTGAACCCAGCTGCAATGAATCTTCTGTAGGAGACTTTCATAAGAACTCGGGATGCTGAGTCACTGAAGCTACAAGACTTATGTCACTTTTAGGTGCTGGACAAATTTTCCAAACATCTGCATGCTTTCAAGTCAGAAGCTGCTGACATTTGGAATAAGAAGTCTTCTTTAATGATTGATGATGCACCAGCTGATGAAATAGACATATCAGAAGAAGAATCTGAAGATGCCTATGACGATTCAAACCCTCTGGTTATTGTTCTATTGAATCAACCTTCTATTAAGGCAGCTCCTGAACTTGTGCCAACTCTTGTAATGGACCTGGGCACTCTGATTTCAACCTTTATGCATTCTGACTCAATGGTTGCTGCTCCAAAGCCTGTTTCTGCTGAAGCTTCATCATCCTCTGCTCCTACCTCACTTATCATGGACACTCTGAATGAGCTCAAGAGGGAGAATAAAGTCATTCATGAACGCTTGGATAAGCAAGACCAGACAAATCAAGAAATCAAGAACTGGATGTTGAAACAAGAAGAATCTGCCTCTGAGATCAAGAATCTTCTGATGGCTCTTGTTACTCAGAAATCCTAGTGTCTTTCTGTTTCTTGTCTTTTGTTTGTTATTTTGTACTTCTGGATATGTTTTGTTATTTTTATGAAAACTTTTCAGCTCTTCAACTATATTTCTTTATACACTTTTTGATTATGCCAAAAAGGGGGAGAAATGAGTATTTTGAACTAATCTCTGTTTAACAGTTATAGGACTAAGTCTCAGACATTCTAACAAAATACAAGATTTCTTTCTGTGCAAAAGAAAATTTTTTTGCAGGTATCACTTAAACTCTGAAAGAGTATTCCAGCTGAACATTATCCTCATAAAGATGTTCTGAAAAAATCCAAGAAGATTTTTTTCATTGCTCTGATAAATAATCTCAGGAAGCTTTATATATAGAAATATTAATTTCAGGGGGAGATTCTTATCTCTTATTATATTTTATTTCTATATCTGAATAATTTTTGTCATCATCAAAAAGGGGGAGATTGTTAGAACAAGATTAGTTCTGATCTATCTCAGAGTTTTGATGATAACAATAAATTATATTTTAAATGATTTATACTCTGATAAACGTATTTGTCTGTTTCAGATAATGTTCTGACAGAAGCATTCTGAAGTGCTAAGCTAAAAATTATGAAGAAGTTCTTTGATGAAAGAACCTTTTTGTTTTAAGCGTAACTGCTGACTCTGGTAAGACAATTTATTTAAATGTATCTTCTAACATTTAGCAGGATTCCTTGCTCAGAAGATTACTTGAAAGCAAGTGTTGTTCAGAAGTTATTTGAAAGCAAGCGCTGATCAAGTTCTTAGCAAGCAAAGCACTGATTAGAAGATGTGTAAAGCATGTTCTGAATACAAGACATTGAAGCAAGTTCAGAAAGTATGATAAATCCAACTTGTCTTGTCAAGCGTAGGAAACATGTTCTTACAAGTTATCGTTTGCTCATTAATGCAAAGACGACTGCAGGCACTCAAGTGTCTAAGCTAGTTTCTTGGAAAATGGAATAGTGCAAGGAAACACGCAAGCATTTAATGCTCTCCACTTTTTTGAAGGCAACAACGGTCATTTTGTTCTTACTATATATAGAAGGACATTTATTGCAAGCCAACTAACCAGTTAATTTCAAAAAGAAGCAAGGAACTACGTGAAAAATTATGGGCTCACAAACCCTTTGTTCATACACTTTGTGCAATTTATTCTAAGTGAAAAATCACAGTTGTGATATAGCTTGATTAGAAGCAAAATTTTATTTCACTATCTGTAAGATTAAACTCTTGTAATTGCTCCTTGAGAGACCAAGTTTGGTCAAATTTCTCAAGCAGACTAGGACTAGATTTAAGTCTTAGTGGTGTTAGTCACTTGTAAGATTACTTGTGCATTGTTAGTCACAACAATTGTTGTGTGTTTGTAATCAGTTGATTATAGTGGATTAAGTCCTTGTTGAGAAAGGCGAAATCACCTTGACGGGTGGACTGGAGTAGTTTGAGTTCAAACGAACTAGGATAAAAATAACCTTTTCCTTCCATTATTTTTGAGCTTTGTTTTGAAAAGAAAAAGAGTCACTTATTCAACCCCCCCTTCTAAGTGTTTTCTTACCCCTTCAAGAAGTTTGTGAAAAATTGCAAAAGGTCATGTTGGGGCTTGAACCCAGGAACTAAGGGTGAATAGGAACGCGCTTTACCAATGGGGTGGCTATAAATCCGTTAATATAAGCAAAACAACAAATATGTAACATCAATCCAGTCCTGAAAATGACTTCATCTTTAACCTCCAGCCAAAGGATCTGTAACTTGCTCATTTCTCAATCATTTTCAAAAATGTAAACATGAAAATTGCTCCATTTTGTCACACGAATTCAACCATATAAATATCATAAGCTATAAATCAAAGATGAATGAGAATTTCTAAAAGTACCAAATTCTGACCTAAATATTTCAGAAAGTTCAAACTCAAAATTCTCCTAGCTCAATAAAAATAAATAAAATCTATGGACATGTATAGTTTCCGGGCAATGATGTCTACATTTTGTCTTTGAAAATGCAAGCCTAACAATGCCTAAATAATGAGATGAAAAGTCAGAAAACTTACCTTGCAGTTGGAGATCGTGTTTTGAGTGAGAGCTGTTTTCAAAGTGTTTTGATGATTGGGTTAGCTTCCTTGAACCTCCAGGAAGCTATTGCAAAGCTTACTTTATGATGAGAGTTCTTGAATCAAGCTGAAGAAGTCAATGTGCAATGCCCTGTTTTTGAAAATGGAGGATGGTGAAAATGGAATTACAGTTTGAAAACAGGGGTTAGGATAGCTTTTATATGTGTATTAGAAGCTTTGTGGATGGTTTGGCCAAGAAACGCACGAGGGGATTTGGAGATTGGATTCAAAAATCAGAAATGACAAGTTTTTGTGCTTGTATGGAAACTTTTGGTTTTGGGGAGTTTGAGGGCTTGTTCAATCATGTGTTTGCTTGCAATACACTTGTATGATTATATGAAAAATATTAGAGGACTCGAGGAGGTCAAAAAAGCAAGATATAGACTTATGGCTATGTTACTTGATTTTTAAGAAAAGTAACAATATGGTTCCAAGATGAAGTACAAGCATGGGCTGGGTTTATGGGAGGCTCTAGACATGTTTATTTTGCCTTTGACATTGCTTGTGATCAGAAGCAACAAGTGCAATGCTCTATGCATTGACTTTGTGATTAAAGCTTCTTTACAAGAATGGAATGGTTACTTTGTGCCATAAATGGAAAATTTGCTTGGGTAAAGCTTGAATCAAGTGGATAATAGCTCAAAAGTAAGTGTAATCTTATGATTATGGAGAGATCTTGAGGTTTAGATGCCTGCAAAGCAAGATTGTGCAACATAGGTTTGAAATTGAATTCTTGTTCATCACAAAATGACTTGTAATTCAAGTGTGAAAACCCTAACTTCATCTCTTCGATTCTCCCTACTAAAGAATGATATCAAGGAGTTCTTGGACATTTTGGAAAGCTTGCAATGTGCTATATAACCCCTATTTGAATCACTTTTGAAAATTACCCTTGGAAATATATGAAAAAGTGCCATGAAGTTAGGTCAAAATCCTGACCAAAACTAGGGCAAAATTTCACTAAGTGTCCAATTTCAAGACCATGACTTTATGAATTAATAACTTGAGATACAAGTATTTTTAGGAGAAGTTGTGTAAAGAAATGTTGTAGATATCATAGAGATATACAACTTTTGTGTTGAAAGTTTCTTCTGAATCCTCTTGCATCATGGTGAAAAATTGGCCCAAAGTTATGAAAAAACATGAAGTTTAAACACTTAGAAAAATTTCCAAGTTAGAAAATTTTGACTTTTCAAAATGAAATCTTGACTTTTTGATTTCTTGATGAATAATTTTCATATTTTGACATGTTTTGACGAATTGTGGTCTTTGACATTGAATTTTGACCAAAAAGTCAAAGTTTGACTTTTCAGTGTATAGTTGACTTTTGATCAGTTGACTGAAAATTCACTATCAATCCAATTGATCTTGAGCAATGTTTTAGGTCATGCCATTATGTCAAAATGATGCAATTGAACTATTGAAATCATGCTTCAAACCAATTGACCATTTGCTAGGTCAAAAATCATAAATTACCTTTCTCAGTCAAAACCCTAATTTTGACCATTTTACCCTTTTGATGATTTGATCAAATTTCTTGAGGAATTATGGTACAAACTTTATCAAATGATATATATGAGTTTATAATGTTGATGTGGATAAAAAATTATGAAGTTTGACTGTAAATTGACCATAGTTGACTTTTTCCCAATACAGTTGATTTTTAGGTCAACTACCAAATTGACTGAGCAAAAATGTGATCCAAGGCTTGAAACTTGACATGAGTAATATTGAGGGTCCATAATGACCTATGAAATTCATATGAAGTATTTAAAGTTCAAATATCCTTGTGCAATCTCAAACCCTAATTTTGGTCATCAGTGCTTGAGGAGGTGTCTTGAGCTGATCAACCCCAATGCAGTCTTGAACCAAGAGAGATCTTTATGAGAAAATATTCGATAAGTGAGAGGGAAAATTTTGGGGTACAACAATAGGCTTATTTCCATTCTTGATAGGCAGCTTCAATTCGACCAATTTTCTTCTTAAACCAGGCATCTCGTCGTAATCCCAAGCGAAATAATCTTTGTACTCTTTTAGCAATTGGATCACTTTGGCTTTCATTTTTGGGTTGAGTTTTTCACTCACGTAGGTGGGTATTTTGATGGATCCCTCACCCATATCAACTTCTTCAAGAGGGTCTTACGCCATCATCTTTGCGCTTGACGTTGTTGGATCTTTCTTGAATCCAAGAGTCTCTTCATCGTATATTGCGTCTAGCCTCTGGTCTTTTTCTTCGAAGGGTATTTCTTCGTCAGGGGGTTTTGGTTTGAAATCCATCCCAGCTTCCTTCACATGTATTGCTTCATGTTGTACCCCAAAATTTTCCCTCCCATATTCCTCAAGATTTGTCAAGAATGATCTTCAAATTGCTCAAGATAACTCAAGAGTTGGACAGTCAAATCACCTCCTAAGGCAGTCAAGTCAAAATTAGGGTTTTGTGTTGCATCAAGGTCCTTACATACAAATGACCTCAAGTTCTACCCAATGTACTAATATGTTATTAAGTTCATCCATGTCAAATTTCAAGCCTTGCAGAGGAAGTTTGGTCATTCAATTGCTCAAAAAGTCCAAAAATCGACTGTGCTAGGGCAAAAGTCAACTGTGACCCAAATACAGTCAAACCTCAAGATTTTTTTGTCAAAATTCTCATTTTGAAGGATAATTCATCATTTTATCAAGGGTTTATCATGATTCATCAAGGATGGCTCAAGATTCATCAAGATTCAAAAGTTGCTAAATTAGGGTTTTGTAGGAAAAGTCAACTCAACTTTGACCAAGCATAACTTTCTCATACTTAATGATAAATGACCCATCCAAATCTCATTTTGAAGAGGATGCAATTTCCTACAATCCATATTCACACCCCAAAATCAATAAATGCTCTCACAAAAAGTTACAAATTTGGACATTATAGGTCATTTTTGAAAGTCAACAAAAACACCTTTTTTGCCAAAGCTTATAACTTGAGCATGTAAGATAAAAATGAGATTATACCAAAAGTGTTGGTTAGAGGACATCTCAAGGTTTATAAAAAGTCCAAGAACACCTCCAAAAGTTCAAAATTGAAGAAGTTATGCATTGTTGAAGTTGGGCATTTTTCCAAAATTGCCAAAAGTCAACTATCCTCAAAACTCCAATTTTTAACAAAAGGGACCACTTTTTTCCACTTGATTTGGTCTTATCATACCACACACGTGTCCCATCCTTAATTTCACGACCAATCATTTATTTTTCTATTTTATTTAATTTTTATTGATTTAATTCATTTTTAATCAATATTAAATCAAATAAAATCTAAAAATGGATGGAATGATATCTTTTTGATCATTGCAGCTTTCAATTATCATGATTCATCAAATCAAATTCGTATCAAGCCGTTTCATGCATAAAAAATCAGATTTGACATATTTTTGAAAACTTGATAATGGTGATCAAATCAAATCTCCATTCATCAATTCTCATGGATTAAGGCCCAAGTTTTTGACCTAATGTAGTCCTTATTACACACACAAGCCATACCTATCAAGAACACGCTCTAAGAATTGCAGAAACAGCCACACAAAGTTTGGAAAAAGTGTGAAAAAATTGTGAGATCAAAATCAATACTAGAGCTCGATTCAAACCAAAAGCTTGACACTAATCACTTGCTGGCAATCCCCTGAAGCGATACCAATCAAAACCAAGCCTTCTCATCGCCTGAAACCTGATGTAAGTATCAACGAACCAAGCTCTGAACATGAAATCCAAGTCTCTGATTCTTGCATCCTTTCATTAAAATCTTTGCATATTTATGTTTGTCATGTGATTTAGAACATTTTGGCAATATTCAATTTTATTTTCAGAGCCTGTATCATAATACCCGAATCTAGGGTTTTCTTATTTTGTTTTTAGGCATTCTTTGCACAGGTACAATCAAGGCAAACCATGGCCATATCCGTGCTCAGGGAAGAGAGACGATCACACTGATACCCTTAGCTTGCGCTTACATGGCCTTGGAAAGATTTTTGAGACATCCCACGAATCTTCCTGCAGATAAAAATCCGCAAGTAAATAACCAGTGATTTGTTGAAGAAGATGATAACGTGTCCCTGCGTCATTGTCCCATTCAAATGTGTTTAGCGCGTTTTTTTAATTCCAGCATAGTTAATTGTTTTCACATATTATATTTACTTCTTATCCCATTAACAATAAAGCAGCATGGTTGAGTTGGCAAGGGAGGCGTGTCATTGAGCATTGGGACCTGGGTTCGAATCCCAGGTCCCCCAAGACTTTGTTACAATTTTGTTTCAGGTATTCCTATGCAAGGCTCAAAAGGCGGTCTACCATGCTTCTCAAAGATCCACCTGCCAGATGGCTTGCAAATCAAATCCAGTGGCTTAAGTTGGATATCCACCATGGTCCCTGGTCAACAAGCACGCATTGAATCACAAAGGTCAAACAAGGTTGGACGTTAATGGGCCTGGAAAATTGCCAGATTCACCATCAAATTAAGCCCACACCCCCTGAGTATTTCTTTTACTTTTCATATCTTTTTCTTTATTTATTTATTTATTTTGTTAAGTATTATTATTATTATTAAAAAATTAACCAATTAACATTTTTTTTTCATAAAATCAGAAAACCCAAAAAAAATAATATTTTATTAATTTCACTATTTTATTTTTGTAAATAAACTTTAACCAATTAATTTAGTTTTTAATTAGGTATAATTTTAATATCTTTTGCAATAAATTAAAATCAATTTAGAACTAGGTTTTTTTTAATGACTTTTAACCATTCTTATTTTATTTCCTTAATTATAAAAAACCAAAAATATTTTCATTTAATTAATTAATTCAATTATTAACTTAGACTTAATTTTTTTTAATTCAAAAAATAACAAAAAAATATGCTTTCTTTAATAAAAAAGGGTCAAAACCCTAAAAAACGCTCCGATTTAATTTTCTCGCACGCGTATTATTTTTGTCCAATAATGTAATTGCTTCTGGAATGTAATAGTTTAATTAGGACTTTGATTATTTTATCGCTTTATTTACTTTCCGCATTTTAATTTCAAGGGTTATTTTTGGTGATGTAAATACTCGACGCCTTGTAATAGTTTAGATTCAATTTCCGCAAATTTAATTTCCACAACTATAAACTGTTAGATGTTTGATAATAGGGAATGCATGACAAGATCAAATGTATGAACTTAAAATCAACATAGCTCACCCATGACATGTACAGATAAAAATTAACCGAACTAACACACTTGCACATGCCACTCTTAGGGTACACCTCGCTTGGTTGCCTTCGAACGTGGTCATTGAGTATAGGAAGTTTTAGAGGTCACCCTCTTGTCCAAAGATCATAGTTGCCTCGAAACGATTGCCTCAGATAAAATGATCTAAGACATTAGGGTTACCGCTAAGGCGTCCTAACATTGCTTTAGTGACCATACGTCCCTTAAATCGAATTGACCCGAAAACTCCAACGACAGTGCTACCTACTCCTCAATAGTGGGATAGCATTGTCTAAAGGACATTAGCACAGTTTAATTCCTTTTTCGAGTAGGTAGATGGTTCTTAAGTATTTGCTCCTTTTAAAACAAAATAAAACTTTTCGCACTTACACTCCTTTCAAACAAAAAACTTTTTTCAAACCCACAAACACAAAGAAAAGCAATTTTTTAAAACACTATGAGCAAGTACCTAAGAGCCCGTGGATAACCACAGATAGAAAGGGTGCTAACACCTTCCCTTTCTATAATCTACCTCCCGGACCCGAGAAACATCTCGAAAAAGGAATTTTTCTGTGCTTTTTTCCTTTCCATGTTGGATAAAATAAAAGACGGTGGCGACTCTTGCTTACCGCGAAATTTTTGCGAAAACAAACGCAAAACGCGAACCAGCATTCCAAAAACAGTCAGTTCTCTCCCACCGCATCACAGAACTGGCGACTCTGCTGGGGAAATTATAAGTGGGGTGTACCTTAGGATTAGATCATTATGTTTTCAATTGTATGCTTTGTATGCTTTAATTTTGTGGGCTTGTATCGGAGTTCTATAGATCCTAACCCGGATCTGGGGATACCCTTTAGGTAAGTAGCAATAAACTGTGAGGGATCTGTACGGCATAGACCGATACAGATGAAGCAGTAGCTACGTTGGTGTGGCACTTTAGTCTGTACTGATATCCCTTATGTCTGAACGAGGAGAATATGGGTCTTCTAAGGGGTCATTAAGCACCAATTGACCTTAGAACCTTAAATTGACCAACTTGGCCATAGAACAGTAGAAGTATGCTACGCTCATTGAGACTAAACTCTCGCGATGATTCCGGCCGCAAGAAAAGGTTGCTAAACTAGAATTATGACCGATTGAGGGTAGTCAGTGATATTGAGATCCTCTAGAACCCGGTTACTATTTTAGGACAGGTTTAAACCAACTGAACTGAAAGAGGGTAGTACCTAAGCTCCATGCCAGCCTGAATTCTAAGGGCTCTCAGTGTGACTTGTGTGCCTTTGCCATGTTTGCTTTTTGTGGATACTTGTGGTGTGCCTTTATCATGACATCATGACATCATAACATTGCATACATCTTGCATAAGGACTAACCTATTTCAAAGACAGGAGGGTTTCATCTTTGCTCTGTTTTGTAGGTCATCATGATGCATATGCGTAAGAATACCATCTGGATCAACTTTGTCCAAGTCCCTACCCTGCTTACAGAGTTGGTTGTCAGGATGCCAGACACTACTTCCTTCATCAGGAGGCATGGTTCTCTTCTCAGTTTGGTCACCTCTAAATTGGACGAGCAAATGATGAGTGTCCTGGTCCAATTCTATGATCCGCTGTACCATTGTTTTACTTTCCAGGACTTCCAGCTGGTTCCTACCCTAGAAGAGTTCTCTGAGCTGCTCAGTATCTCTGTTCTGGAGCATACTCCTTTTACTGGTTGGGAGAAGACTCTTAGGCCCGAAGAGATTGCTGCAACCCTTCACTTGACCAAAGAGGAGGTAATGGCTAACTGGGAGACTAGAAGTGGAGCTAAGGGTTTCTAACTAAGTTCTTGGTTGGCAAGGCTAACTACTTCTGGGATAGCTTAGACTTTAAGGCGTTCGAGGATATTCTGGCTCTTCTGATTTATGGCTTGGTATTGTTTCCGAATCCTGACACTTTTGTTGATGTTAATGCCATAAAGATCTTCATCTCTCAGAACCCTGTACCCACTCTCTTGGGTGACATTCTTCATCAGCTCTATGCTCGTACTGCCCGAAAACGGGGAACCTTGATGTGTTGTGCTCCTTTATTATCGAGGTGGTTTATTTCGCGCCTCCCCAAGTCAGTGCTAAAGAACAAAGAAGGAATGGGCTGGGCTTATAGAGTGATGTCTCTTTCTCATAATGACATTATCTGGACTCTCAAAGGTATGGATGAGGTGACTGTCATTGATCGCTATGGAGAATATCCTAATGTTCCATTGATAGGGACCCATGGAGGAATTTCTTACAACCCATGCTTAGCTCTCCGTCAGTTTGGAAGAGCCAGAAGAGAAGGACCTCATGAGATGCTAATGCCTCACATCATCTTTGATTTTCAGGGGGATAGCGACGAGCAACGTCGTAGATTCATAAGGGCTTGGGACAGAGTTCACCAATCTGATCCACATGAGTTGGGTCCAAAGACTTCTCTGCCAATGGAACCATATCTCAGATGGGTCCGCATCCGTGCCCAGAGGCTAGGTATGCCATATGAAGCTGTCTGGCCTATCACTCTTGAAGTTGCTAATGAAGAAGGGGTTTTTCCAACCATTCTCCATCCTTATATACCCACTGACATTGGCACTGAAGAGGTCTTGGATGCAGTTGAGGGATGAACGGGTTTCTTACCGAGAGAAGTTCAATGAACAAGAGCAGAAGATCCAGAGGTTGACTAGACAATTAGAGAATGAGCGGATTCTCAACGATTACGTCCGCACCGAGAAGAAGAGACCATGGGAGCATTGATGGACCTTTGTTGATTTCCTTTACAGTTTTATTTACTTTTAAGTATTTCCATTCTTGTAATGCCTTAAGGGCAATTTGTTGAACAATTTAAATTTTGAAGTTTAAATCTAATAAAGTGTGTTTCCTTTCTTGTTTACAAATTTGAATCTCGATTGTCTTTGAAATCATAAATCATACGCATTTCATCCCATGCACTCCATAAGCAGGTACCTATTACAGGTCTCTTATCTTCTTTGCTGTTTATTTCAGCAATCATCATGTCTGCTGAACCTTCAACTGAGCAAGCTATCAAGGCCCTCCAGGCCCAGAATGCCCAATTTCAAGAGCTGGTCATGAGTCTAGCTAAGGGCCAGCAAGACTTGAAGACCCTGATCCTGAAGGAGAAGAAGAAGAAGAAGAGGACGACAGTCCTGTTCAACACTGGTCCTAGGTTTGGAAATAGGTTACAGGATGAAGTTGATCTGACGACCTCATCTGGAGGGAAAGATAGTCCACAAGAAAGGAGGGCTCCTAGCCCAGTGGTCTCCGACAACGAGACAGACTACGATGAAGAACAATATCCTCCTGCTAAGGATAAGTACAAACAGCTAGAAGACCGTCTGAGCACTATGGAAATTCAGAAGGTGCCCGGTCTGGACTTCGTAGATCTAGGTCTATCATCTGGAGTGGTGATTCCCCATAAATTCAAGACACCTGCCTTTGCCAAGTATGACGGAGTTTCCTGTCCGAAGCTGCACCTCCGGTCATACGTGAGGAAGATCCAGCCTTACATAGCTGATAAGAACTTATGGATCCATTTCTTTCAAGACAGTCTCTCAGG
This sequence comes from Vicia faba, assembly GCA_948472305.1. Classification (NCBI taxonomy): domain Eukaryota; kingdom Viridiplantae; phylum Streptophyta; class Magnoliopsida; order Fabales; family Fabaceae; genus Vicia; species Vicia faba. The sequence goes on along the minus strand of OX451741.1, from coordinate 970,725,338 downwards.
GACTCAGCTTGAGTGGTTCTATCAGTTGGACGGAGCCAGTATCCGCAGCTGGGAAGATTTGGCTACTGCATTCTATAGGTAGTATCAGTACAACTCCGATCTCGCTCCTACGCGTACCCAACTCCAGGGTATGTCAATAGGAACGGGTGAAGGATTTAAAGAGTATGCTCAGAGGTGGAGAGACCTTGCCGGAAGGGTGCAACCACCTTTGGCTGATCGTGAGCTTGTTGACATGTTTCTGGGGACCCTGTCTGGTCCATTATTTAACCATCTGAATGGAAGCTCTTCATATGGGTTTACAGATCTTATTTTGACTGGTGAGAGGATTGAGGCTGGTATTAAGGCTGGGAAGATACAGAAGGGTGCCTCATCGAGCACCGAGAAGAAGCCGTTTAAGAAAGAGTCCAGTGTTGTCTACAGTGCAAGAAGACAAAATAGACCTGAACACCGCCAAGCTGTCAATGCGGTTGTTATTTTAAAACCTGTTGGTACTCCTCAGTAAAACAATCAACAGAAGGATGAGATACCTAAGAGGCAGTTCACTCGTCTCAGCATGACCTTATCTCAGATTCTGCCACAGTTGCTGAAGACTAATCTGGTGACTCTAAGGGAAGCCCCAAAGAATTCAAATACAATGTCACCAAGGTATAACCCTAATGCCCATTGCGCTTATCACTCCGATAGCCCAGGGCATAATACAAATGATTGTTGGGCTTTGAAGAACAAGATACAAGACTTAATTGATGCAAAGGAGATTGAGTTCGAGGCGCCTGAGAGGCCTAATGTTGTGACTGCTCCCATGCCCAAACATGGAGTAAATCCTGTAGAGAAAGATTTGTTTGTAGTTTCTATGGATGACATTGTTACCCCTCTGATGACTGTCAAGAAAAACCTGTTGCTAGCCGGTTTATTTCCGGGCTGTGACGAAGGTTGCCATATGTGTGCTGTTTTACCTACCGGTTGCCCATTCCTGAAGTCAGGTATCTAAAACCTGATGGATAGTAAAGAGATCTTGTTTGAGAAGACTGTTGTTCCTCCTATTCCTACTGAAGAAGTCGCCATCATTACCATTTTCGACAATTCTTCCAAGGCTCCCTCGAGGAAGCCTGTTAGAATTACATATATTCCGAAGATCGCACCTGTGATCATCACTGTTCCGGAGCCCATCCCCTACATCTCTGATAAAGTTGTCCCTTGGCACTATGCGGCTGATGTTTATGTTTATGGAGTTAAGCAAGAGTTGGATGCTGATACTGACGTCAGCAACATTACTGGACCTGCTAAAGTCACCCGCAGCGGTAGACTTTTCTCACCTGATATTGTTCCACCAACTGTCCGAAGACTTGTCGTTATTACACCTGCAAGTGTACCTACTGCCATTCCTGATCAAGTTCCTAGTCCTACCCCTGTTGCTGAGTCATTTGGCGCTCGGGGCAAAGGGATCACCACTGATGTGTCTGCCCAGACGGAGGCACCGAAGACAATTACTGTTGAAGCTTCCAAACAAGAGATGGAAGAGATTCTGAAGATTATTAAGAAGAGTGATTACAATGTAGTTGAGCAACTGGGGCAAACCCCATCCAAGATTTCTATGTTGTCACTATTGCTGTGCTCAGAGGCCCATGCCAAGGCTCTGATTACCTTTCTAAAGACTGCCCACGTGCCGCAGGAGACATCAGCTGATCAGTTTACCGATTGTGTAGCCAATTTAACTGCTGATAATGGTTTGGGTTTCTCGGACGCTGACTTGACAGCCAAAGGGAAAAATCATAACGATGCCCTGCATGTCTCCATTGAATTGAATGCAGGGGAACTACTCTTGCACACGTATTGGTTGATACTGGTTCCTCATTGAACATATTGCCTAAAAAAGCTCTAGACCGGTTGGATTGCGAAGGGTTAGAGCTAAAACCAAGTAACATCGTTGTCAGGGCCTTTGATGGGTCTAAAAGGATGGTGCACGGTGAAGTTGATATCCCAATTAAAGTTGGCTCTCAGGTCTTCAACTCTACATTCTATGTGATGGACATTCGGCCATCTTATTCTTGTTTGTTGGGTCGCCCATGGATCCATAAAGCTGGGGCTGTAACCTCAACACTTCACCAAAAGCTAAAGTACCCGGTCAGAGGGAAGATTGTGACAGTACAGGGAGAGGAAGAGTATTTGGTCAGCCACCTCAACTCGTTCCGATACGTAGAGATGGATGGGGAGTTCATTGAGACCCCATTTCAACACTTTGAAGAGGTGCCCCAGACACTGGCATCAGCTGAGACTGTGGTTGAGGACTCTCCTATGAAGATGACTTCCTTAAAAGATGCCCGGGCTGTTATTGAGAAGGAAGCTCAAAGGGATGTTCGTAATGCAAGGATTGGAAGACCTCCCGTGTTCATCAGCAACTCGGGAGTAAATGCCATTGAAGATGATGTGGAGGAGTCTGAATTCGACAGCTGGATCTATCCTACGACCAACGGTGGACCAAGCAACTGGACAACAAAGGACTTCATCCCTATTACTTTTGTTACCCAGTAATGAAACTTTTGTTTTGAATTTGTAATAGACAATGTTTTGAAACTTTATGGCCTGGTGTCTTACCCGGAGCACCGTGGCTTCATTTGTGAGGGCTTTTGTGTGTCATTTTCATATATCATTAATAAAAGCATTGGACGTTTCTTGCATTTCAAATTTTGCGCTCCTTGTTTTTCTTTATTATATATTGCAAAACAGCTATTTTACACACACTTACGTATACAGGTCTCAATCCACTCTGGATCTCACTGGTAACGACTCTGTTACTGCCAGTTATGACTTCGAAAATCCGATCAACTTAGCCGAAGACGAAGGTGAAGATGATTATGAAGTACCTGGTGAACTTGCAAGATTGCTACTCCAGGAAGAGAGGGCCATTCAGCCACATGAAGAGCCAGTGGAAACAGTGAATCTGGGTATTGAGGCAGACAAGAAGGAAGTCAAGATCGGTGCAAATCTGGAGCTTAGTGTGAAATAGCGGTTGATTCAGATGTTGCATGACTATGTTGAGATCTTTGTCTGGTCTTACAAAGATATGCCTGGTTTGGATACTGACATTGTGGTTCATCGCCTGCCTACCAAGGAAGACTGTCCTCCAGTGAAACAGAAGGTTCGTCGTATGCGCCCAGAGATGTTCGAGAAAATCAAGGCTGAGGTTATGAAACAGTTTGATGCCGGTTTCTGGAAGTTACTTCTTACCCTCAATGGGTTGCCAACGTAGTTCCTGTGCCGAAGAAAGATGGTAAGGTCTGAATGTGTGTTGACTACAGGTATTTGAACAGGGAGAGCCCTAAGGATGATTTCCCTCTGCCTCATATTGACGTTCTGGTTGACAACACTGCTCAGCACAAGGTATTCTCCTTTATGGATGGCTTCTCTGGTTATAATCAAATCAAAATGGCTCCCGAAGACATGGAGAAAACGACCTTTGTTACTCAGTGGGGTACCTTTTGCTACAAGGTCATGCCTTTTGGACTGAAGAATGCTGGGGCAACATATCAGCGTGCCATGGTTGCTTTGTTTCATGACATGATCCATCATGAGATTGAAGTATACGTCGGCGATATGATTGCAAGATCCCAGACTAAGGAAGAACACCTTGACCATCTACAGAAGCTGTTTGACAGACTGAAGTTGTACAAACTGAGGTTGAACCCGAACAAGTGCACCTTCAGGGTGAGGTCTGGTAAGCTTCTAGGTTTTATTGTAAGTGACAAAGGTATTCAAGTGGACCCTGCCAAGGTGAAAGCTATAAAAGAGATGCCAGCTCCCAGAACAGAGAAAGAGGTCAGAGGCTTTCTGGGACGACTGAACTACATAGCCCGATTCATCTCACACCTAACTGCTACTTGTGAGCCAATCTTCAAGCTACTGAAGAAAGATCAAGTGGTACATTGGAATGATGAATGTCAGGCCGCTTTAGAAAGGATCAAAGAGTATCTCCAAGAGCCACCCATCCTAATGCCACCAGTTGAAGGGAGACCTTTGATCTTATACTTGACAGTGCTCGATAACTCAATGGAGTGTGTGTTGGGGCAGCATGACGAGTCTGGCCGAAAAGAGCATGCTATTTATTACCTTAGCAAAAAGTTTACCGACTGTGAGACTCGATACTCACTGCTTGAGAAAACTTGTTGCGCTTTGGAATGGGATGCTCGCCGGCTGAGACAGTATATGCTGACTCACACTACTCTGTTGATTTCAAAGATGGATCCAATCAAGTATATCTTCGAAAAGCCTGCCTTGTCCGGAAGAATAGCAAGATGGCAGATGATCTTGACTGAGTATGACATCCAGTACACAACTCAAAAAGCAATCAAGGGAAGTGTATTGGCATACCATTTGGCACACCAGGCAGTGGATGATTACCAGTCTATGAACTTTGAATTCCCGAACGAGAATATCATGTTGATAACTAATTGTGAGACACCTGGACCGAATGAAGGACCTGAAGAAGGATCTCAATGGTCTATGTACTTTGATGGAGCTTTAAACGCTTTGGGTAATGGAATTGGCGCTGTGATCATATCTCCTAAAGGCTCTCTGTTGTACCCCAAAATTTTCCCTCCCATATTCTTCAAAGTTTTGCCAAGCATCACCTCCAATGGTTCAAAGTCTACTCAAGGGCTACACAGTCAACCATCCTCCTAAGGCAGGCAAAATTAGGGTTTTGGTTCCTGCAAGGAATTTGAGGTTTTCAAGGGCTCAATCAAGTCCCATATGCTCATACACATTGTAAAGCACCTACATGTCAAGTTTCAAGGCTCACAAGGTCAAGTTGCACAGTCAAAAACCCTAATTGCTCCACAGTCAACTGCAGGGGCAAAATGGTCATTTGGCAGTCAAAAGTCAAAAATTTTGGTCAACATCTTATTTTGAAGCCACAATCATCATTTGATCAAGTCTTGATCATGATTTCACAAGAATGGCTCAAAAATCATCAAGGTGTCAAAAGTTTCTATTTTTGGACAGCTGAAAAGTCAACTGTAACTTGACCAAGGCATAACTTTTTCATGGTTCATCATAAAAATCCCATCCAATGCTCATCTTGAAGGGGAGGACATTTCCTACAACTCATCTTCACATTCCAAGTCCAAGAAATGCTCTCACAAAAAGTTATCAATTTCAACATTATAGGTCATTTTCAAAAGTCAACAAAAAGGCACTTTAAGTCAAAGACCATAACTTGATATTGGTAAATCAAAATGACATGGGACCAATGGCATTGGTTAGAGGACTTCAAGAACTTTCCAAAATGTCCAAGAACATGTTCATAGCTTCAAAATTGAGCAAGATATGCATTGGAGAAGTTGGAACATTTTTGTGAAATAGCCAAAGTCAATTATCCTTGAAACTTCATTTTTGACAAAAGGGGCCAACTTTTCCACTTGGTTCAGCTTGGCCATGCCTCCCACGTGTCCCACAATTTATTTCAAGATTAAAAATTAATTTTTCCATTTTTATTTAATTTTATTTGATTTAATGCATTTTAAATCTTTAAAATTCAAATGAAAATCAAGAAAGTTAATTAAGGGATATATTTTATGTTGAATTGCTTTGATACACCATCATTCACCTTCCAAATTCGTGTACTTCCCATTATGAGCACAAAATTCAAATTTTTCACAAAAATGGCAAGTGGTTTCAATGGAGGTTATGGCAAAATCTCAAGCATAATTGCAAGGCTTCAATGACCATTATTCTGATTGATACTCATTACATAACACATGTGCAAGCCTTCCATATGCCACACACGACCTAAAAAGCTCAAAAACGGCCAAACAACTTTCAAATTTTCAAGAGCAAATTCACAAACTGAAAACGACCTTGCAGCCCAATTCAAGCTTCCTTGTTGATCCAAACACACTCCTGACCCTTCCAGGAAGCCATTGCAATCAAGAACGAGGTTTAACACCATCACAATCATCCCCACCAACTCACACGGTTTGCTTTGTTTTCCAATTTGACATATCATCATTCATGCGCTTTTAACCATTTTTCTTGTTTGATTGACACTAATAGTGACCTTCTGAAGTGATTGGTACAGTTCAATTGAATTAACGTTGCCTGAATCAAGATTCACCATGGACGAAACCTAGGGTTTCTGAAGCTTCAAATTAGGGCTTTAGACATCAGGAAAAATTGGATCATGCCATGACCATGGTTGAATTCGTCAAGGCCAGACGAATTCAACCAACCTATCGCGCCCTTTTTATGATGATTCCTCTTCTATTCGCTAGTTTTCACAGTTTTGGTTTGTGGGGGTTTAAAACCCCCGCTACTTGTTTCATGTTGTAGGTACAAACGAAGCGAAGCACGCGTGGCATTATGTGACTGGGGCATTCAAATGTTAGCGCGTTTTTTTTAATGTTTCAGTATAATTGGCTTTTTTCATATATTATATTTACTGTCCATTATATGTATAAACGCGCTTGGTGGCTCAGTTGGTGGAGGACGTGTATTGCAAGTATTGGGACCTGGGTTCGATTCCCAGGTCCCCCCACATAATTCACAATTTTTGTTTTAATGTCTTGTAGTGCAGCTCTCATCCAACGCCCTACCATGAGCCTCACGCCTGAGCCTGCCAAGTGGCTTCAAAGATCCATCTAATGGTCAGAAGGTGAATTCCATGGTGTACCCCAGTCAGACAGCATATGCATGATCATGGAAAGTCAAACGAGCCTTGTGTCTAATGGGCCAGAATTCCTCAAAATGCACCTCCACATGGGCCAGACACCCCCCTTGGTTTGCATATTTAATTTAATTTTCTTTTCTTTTGAATTTATTTTAATTACTTTAATTATTATTATTATTTCACCTCAAATAAATTTTCATAATAAAAACAGAAAAATCAAAATTGTAAAAATATAGTTAATTATTATTATTTTCACCACTAACATATTTTTGTAAATAAATTCTAATAACTAATCTAGGTTAATTTAGTTTTAAAATTCAATCTTTTTCTTAATAAATAAAATTACATAGAATTAGGTTTTGACATTTTTATCTTTTCCTTAATTAATTATTATTATCATTATTAATTACTATTATTTTTGTAAATTAATTAACTAGTAAATTAGGTTAACTTTAATATTTTTCGTTAATAATTAAAATAAACTTAGAATTAGGGTTTTCTCTTGATTTTTATTTTCTTTATTTCATTAAATACAAAAAAACATAAAAAACACACTTTCTTTTCTTTAATTAAATAATTAATTAGGCTTTAATTTAATTTAATTTTCTCAAAAGGGTCCAACACCCTCGAACGTCCTGATTTTAATTCCTTTCGCGCATTACTTTCTCATTGATTATTATGTAACTGTTCAAGGATGTAATAGTAATTAGGTTTCTTTTACTTTCCGCATTTTTATCAAAAACGGGTCTTTGTACTTTGGCGATGTATAGACCCGCGCCTTGTAATAGCGTAGCTTTTACTTTTCTGTCTTTAATTTTCTGCACTCCTAACTGCTAAAATTGCATGAAAGAATGAATGCTAATTAAAAACAACGCGTAGCTCACCATTGCATGACCAAAGACAAATATAACATGAAAACAACACACAAACGCACACACCACTTCTAGGGTACGCCTCACTCGTTGCCTTCGAAACGTGGTCGTCAAGTATAGGACGTTTTAGCGGTCGCTCTGATGTCTAAAGATCTGGTTTCCTCGAAACAGTTGCCTCAGATTAAAAAGGATCTAGGACATTAGGGTTACTTCTAAGGTGTCCTACTATTGCTTCGGTGACCACACTGTCCCTTAACCCGAATTGACCCGAACACCTCCAACGGTGGTGCTACCTACCTCTCAATGGTGGGATGGCACCACCTTAAGGACTTTTACACAGCCTAATTCCTTAGGGTAGGTAGATGACTCATGGGTACTTGCTCTCTCAAAAACAAAAAATACTTTTCACACTGACACTTTCTAAAAGATTTCAAAACAAACACTTCACAACACTCTTGAGGACTGATACAAGAGTCGAATTGAGGTTTTCAATGAAACTTTTTCAAACCCACGCACATTTGAAAAGCAAACAACCATTTTGAAAACATAAGAGCAAGTACCTAAGAGCCCGTGGATAACCACGGATAGAAAGGGTGCTAACACCTTCCCTTTCTATAAATCTACCTCCCGAACCGAACAACAATCTCATAAGGAATTTTGCTGTGCTTTTGTCCTGTCCATGTTGGAGAAAATAAAAGACGGTGGCGACTCTTGCTTCCGCGACATTTCGCGAACCAGCTTCAAACAGTCAGTTCTATTTCCACCGATCACAGAACTGGCGACTCTGCTGGGGATATTAAAAGTGGGGTGTACCTTAGGAATATTTCAGACTTGTGTTTTCAATTGCTTTGCTTTGATTGCTTTATATTTGTGGGCCTTGCATCGGAGTTTCATAGATCCTAACCCGGATCTGGGGAATACCCTTTAGGTAGCATAAGTTGTGAGGGACCTGTCCGGCGTAGACCGACACGGGTGAAGTAGTGGCTACGTTGGTGTGGCGCCTTAGTCTGTACCGATATCCCTTGTGTTGAAATGAGGAGAATATGGGTCTTCTGAGGAGTCATTAAGCACCAACCGACCTTAGAACCTTAATTGACCCAACTTGGCCATAGAAAAGTAGCAGTATGCTACACCCATTGAGGCTAAACTCTCGCGATGGTTCTGGCCGCAAGAAAAGATTGCGATACTGGAGTTATGACCGATTGAGGGTAGTCAATGATATTGGGATCCCTAGAACCCGGTTACTTTTGATTAGGACAGGTCTTAACCAACAAACTGAAAGAGGGTAGTACCTGAACTCCATGCTGGCCTAAACTCTAAGGGTTGTGGTGTGACTTGTGTGCCTTATCATGTTTGCCTTTGTGAATACTTGTGGTGTGCTTTATCATAACATCATGCCATCATAACATTGCATGCATCCTGCATAAGGACTGACCTATTTCAAAGACAAGAGGGTTTCACCTTTGCTCTGTTTTGTAGGACCTCATGATGCCTGTGCGAAGGAACACTATTCGGCTCAACTTTGTTCACCCACCTGATTTGCTTAAAGAGTTGGTTGACGGAATTCCAAGAACTGCTTCCTTCATCCAGAGGCATGGTTCTCTTCTCGGTTTAGTCACTTCAAAGTGGGACCAACAACTGATGAGTGTCTTGACCCAGTTCTATGATCCCTTGTACAGTTGCTTCACCTTTCAAGACTTCCAGCTGGTCCCTACCCTGGAAGAATTCTCTGATTTGCTTAGCATCCCTATCTTGGATCAGACTCCCTTCACTGGTTGGGAGAAGACTCTTAGACCTGAGGAGATTGCAGCATCCCTTCCTTTGACCAACAAGGAGGTAATGGACAACTGGGATACTAGAAGCGGAGTTAAGGGCTTCTTGGCTAAGTTTCTGATTGGTAAGGCTAACTGTTTCTGGAATAACTTGGACTTCAGGGCGTACGAGGACATTCTGGCTCTCTTAATCTATGGCCTAGTATTGTTTCCAAATCCTGATAACTTTGTCAATATCAATGCCATAAGGATCTTCATGTCTCGGAACCCTGTACCCACTCTCTTGGGTGATATCCTGCAACAACTCTATGCTCGTACTGCCCGGAGACGAGGAACTCTGTGGTGTTGTGCTCCTTTGTTAGTGAGGTGGTTTATTTTGCACCTCCCCAAGTTCATGCTGAAAAACCAAGAAGGAAAAGGCTGGGCTCATAGGTTAATGTCTCTCACTGATAAGGACATCATTTGGACTCTCAGAGGTTTGGATGAGGTAGCTGTTATTGATCGTTGCGGAGAATATCCTAATGTTCCGTTGATTGGTACTCAGGGTGGAATCTCTTATAATCCATGTCTAGCTCTCCGTCAATTTGGAAGAGCCAGAAGAGCAGGACCTCATGAGATGTTGGTACCTCACATCAGTTTTGAGTTTCAGGTAGATAGTGACGAACTGCGCCGTAGATTCATCAAAGCTTGGGACAAAATTCACAAAGCTGACCCACATGAGTTGGGACTGAAGACCTCTCTACCAATGGAACCCTATTACAAGTGGGTCCGCATCCGTGCTCAGAAGTTAGGTATGCCGTATGAAGCTGTCAGGCCTATCATTCTTGAAAGTCCTAATGGAGACGGGGTTCCTCCAACTGTTCTCCCTCATCAGATACCCACTGATGTTTATACCCTAAAGAGATCTTGGGCGCAACTACAGGAAGAGCGGGATTATTATCGAGAAAAGTTCAACGAACAAGAACAGAAGATCCAGAAGCTGACCAAGCAACTGGAGAACAAGCGGACCCTGAATGACTATATCCGTACTGAGAAGAGGAGGCCATGGGAGCACTGATGGGCTTTGGATGTTTCTTTTACAGCTTTATTTCCTTTTCAGTATTTTCATTCTTGTAACGCCTAAGGGCAAATTGTTGAACAATTTAAAGTTTGAATCTAATAAAGTGTGTTCCTTTTGTTTACAAAGTTGATTCCCGATTGTCTTTGAAAACATAATTCATACGCATTTCATTCATCATATGCATCACAGGTACCCTTTTTCTACAGGTTGCTTAATCTTCTTCGCTGTTTATTTCAGCACTCAAGCATCATGAATCCTGAACTCACTACCGAGCAAGCTATTAAGGCCCTCCAGGCCCAGAACGCCCAATTTCAGGAGATGGTCATGAACTTGGCCCAAGGACAACAAGAGCTGAAGGCTTTGCTCCTGAAGAAGAAGAAGAAGAGGACCGTCTTGTTCAGCAATGGGCGCAGACTTGGGAATACCCTACAAAATGAAGCTGAGAGGACTACTCCATCTGTTGGGGAAGGCAGTCACCAAGGGAGAGAGGTTCCTAGTCCTCTGGTCTCTGACACCGAGACAGACTTCAATGACGAACAGTACCCTCCTGCTGAGGACCGGTACAAACAACTGGAGGACAGGTTAAATGCTATGGAGATTCAACGTGTGCCTGGGTTGGATTTCGGAGACTTGGGGTTATCTTCTGGGGTGGTGATCCCACACAAGTTCAAGGCGCCTGCCTTTGTGAAGTATGACGGGGCTTCCTGTCCTAAGATGCACCTCCGTTCTTATGTAAGGAAGATCCAGCCTTACACAGCAGACAAGAACTTATGGATCCACTTCTTCCAGGAGAGTCTTTCAGGGACTCATCTCGAATGGTTCTATCAGCTGGATGGAACCAACATTCGTAACTGGGAGGATTTGGCCACTACTTTTTACAAGCAGTATCAATATAATTCCGACCTCGCTCCTACGCGTACCCAACTCTAGGGTATGTCGCTAGGATCGGGAGAAGGTTTTAAGGAGTATGCACAGAAATGGAGAGATCTGGCTGCAGGGTGCAGCCACCGTTGACGGATCGTGAACTGGTAGACATGTTCTTGGGGACCCTATCTGGTCCATTCTTCAATCATCTCATTGGTAATTCCTCTGCTGGGTTTACTGACCTGATCCTGACTGGTGAAAGGATCGAAGCTGGTATAAAATCGGGGAAGATACAGAAGAGTGCCTCCTCAAATACTAAAAAGAAGCCCTTCAAGAAGGAGGCCAGTGCTGTGTATGGTCTGAGGAGACATAGCAAACCAGAACGCCGCCAAGCTGTCAACGCGTTGGTTATTTCTAAGCCTGCTGCTACTCCTCAGCAGTATAACCAGCCAAGAGCTGAGAGGCCCAAAAGACAGTATACCCGGCTCAGCATGACTCTCTCTCAGATCCTGCCGCAACTGCTATCAACTAGCCTGGTAACTGTTAAGGAAGCTCCGAAGGTGGTAAACACAGCATCTCCGAAGTACAACCCCAGCGCCCGTTGCGCTTATCACTCTAATAGCCCGGGGCATAACACAGATGATTGTTGGGCTATGAGGAATAAGGTTCAAGACCTTATTGATGCTAAAGAGGTAGAGTTCGAGGCGCCCGAGAGGCCTAATATGGTGACAGCTCCCATGCCCAACCACAGAATAAATGCTATCAGGGTTGAGGATGAAGTGGAAGAATCCGAATTCGACAGCTGGATATACCCAACAACCGAAGATGGACCAAGCAACTGGACTGCAAAAGACTTTACACCCATTACTTTTGTCACCCAGTAATGAACTCCTTTGTTTTTAATTTGTAATGAACAAAGATTTGAAACTCTATGGCCCGGTGTCTTACCTGGGGCACCGTGGTTTATTTTGTGAGGGCTTGTTATTTGTCACTTACATATATCATGAATAAAAGCATTGGACGTTTTTCACATTTCAAATCTTGCGTTCCCTTTCTTTCTTTATATATTGCAAAACAGCTGTATTTACACACACTCACTCATACAGGTTCCAATCCACTCTGGATCTCACTGGTAACGACTCTGCTACTGCCAGTTATGACTTTGAAAATCCGATCAACTTAGCCGAAGACGAAGGTGAAGATGATTGCGAAGTGCCTGGTGAGCTTGCAAGACTATTGCTCCAGGAAGAGAGGGCCATTCATCCACATGAAGAGCCAGTGGAAACAGTAAATCTGGGTACTGAGACAGACAGAAAGGAAGTCAAGATTGGTGCCAATCTAGAGCTCAGCGTGAAACAACGGTTGATCCAGATGCTGCATGACTATGTGGAAATCTTTGCCTGGTCTTACGAAGACATGCCTGGGTTGGATACTGACATTGTGGTCCATCATTTGCCTACCAAGGAAGACTGCTCTCCGGTTAAACAGAAGGTCCGCCGTATGCGCCCAGAGATGTCCGAGAAAATCAAAGCTGAGGTTATGAAATAATTTGATGCCGGGTTTCTAGCAGTGACTTCTTACCCTCAGTGGGTTGCCAACGTGGTTCCAGTGCCGAAGAAAGATGGTAAGGTCCGAATGTGTGTTGATTACAGGGATTTGAATAGGGCCAGCCCTAAAGATGATTTCCCTTTGCCTCACATTGACGTTCTAGTTGACAATACCGCTCAGCACAAGGTGTTCTCCTTCATGGACGGGTTCTCCGGTTATAATCAGATCAAGATGGCTCCTGAAGACATGGAGAAAACCACTTTTGTTACTCAGTGGGGCACGTTCTGCTACAAGGTCATGCCATTTGGGTTGAAAAATGCTGGGGCAACCTACCAACGTGCCATGGTTGCTTTGTTTCATGACATGATCCATCATGAGATCTAAGTGTACGTCGATGATATGATTGCAAGGTCCCAAACTGAGGAGGAACACCTTGACCATCTACAGAAACTGTTTGACCGTCTGAAGTTGTACAAGCTGAGGTTGAACCCGAACAAGTGTACCTTTGGGGTGAGATCTGGAAAATTGCTAGGCTTCGTTGTAAGTGACAAAGGTATTCAAGTGGACCCTGCCAAGGTGAAAGCCATACAAGAGATGCCAGCTCCCAAGACAGAGAAAGAAGTCAGAGGCTTTCTAGGGCGTCTGAATTACATTGCCCGGTTCATCTCACGTCTAACTGCTACCTGTGAACCAATCTTCAAGCTGCTGAAGAAAGATCAAGTAGTACGTTGGAACGATGAATGTCAGGCCGCTTTCGACAGAATCAAAGAGTATCTCCAAGAACCACCCATTCTGATGCCACCGGTTGAAGGGAGACCTCTAATCCTATACTTGACAGTACTTAACAACTCAATGGGGTGTGTGCTGGGGCAGCATGACGAGTCTGGCCGAAAAGAGCATGCTATTTATTACCTTAGCAAAAAGTTTACCGACTGTGAGATCCGATACTCACTGCTCGAGAAAACTTGCTGCGCTTCGGTATGGGCTGCTCGCCGGATGAGACAGTATATGTTGACTCACACTACTTTGTTGATTTCAAAAATGGATCCAATCAAGTACATATTCGAAAAGCCTGCTCTGTCTGGAAGAATAGCAAGATGGCAGATGATCTTGACAGAATACGACATCCAGTACACGACTCAGAAAGCTATCAAGGGGAGTGTGTTGGCAGACCATTTGGCACACCAGGCAGTGGATGATTACCAGTCAATGAACTTTGAATTTCCAGACGAGGATATCATGGTAGTAACTGATTGTGAAGTACCTGGACCGGATGAAGGACCTGAGGAAGGATCCCGATGGTCTATGCACTTTGACGGAGCCTCAAACGCTTTGTGTAATGGCATCGACGCTGTAATCATATCCCCCAAAGGCACTCATACTCCACTTACTTCCCGACTATGTTTCAACTGCACCAACAACATGGCGGAGTATGAGGCATGCATTATGGGTCTTCAAGCTGCAATTGACTTAAGGATCAAGTTTCTGAGTGTCTTCGGAGATTCCGCTCTCGTGATCAATCAGATCAAAGGCGAGTGGGATACGAAACACCCAAATCTTATTCCTTACAAAGAGTGTGTGTTGACATTGATCCCCCATTTCACGGAGATAACTTTTGAACACTTCCCAAGAGAGGAGAATCAGTTGGCGAACGCGTTGACTACGATGTCTTCTATGTTCAAAGTCAAATGGGACAACGAGGCTCCCCGGATCATTATCTGGAAATTGGATGAACCTGCATACTGTTGTGACCTTGAGGCCGAAGAGGTAACTGAAAAACCCTGGTATCATGAAGTGAAGAGGTACTTGGAAGCTCAAGAATACCCTGAAGGGGCATCCATCAATGACAAAAAGTTTCTGAGAAGGTTCGCTGCAAAGTTCTTCCTTAGTAACAGTATTCTATACAAGCGAAACCATGATTCAACCTTACTACGTTGTGTGGATAAGACTGAAGCAGAAAGGATCATGGCAGAGCTACATGAAGGTACCTTCGGGACACATTCCAGTGGACACACTATGGCAAAGAAAATCCTTCGGGCAGGATACTACTGGTCCACAATGGAAGCTGACTGTTACCAACATTCTCGGACTTGTCACAAATGCCAGATCTACGCTGATAAGGTGCACATTCCTCCAGTTCCTCTGAACGTCTTGATGGCACCTTGGCCTTTTGCAATGTGGGGCATTGATATGATCGGTGAAATCAGACCTACGACGTCTAACGGGCATCGCTTTATCCTGGTAGCGATTGATTACTTCACAAAGTGGGTTGAAGCAGCTTCCTATGCTACGGTAACCAAGAATGTCGTGGCACAGTTCATTCGGCATAACCTGATCTGTCGGTATGGCGTCCCGGAAAGGATTATTACGGACAATGGTACCAATCTTAACAACAAGATGATCACTGAGCTCTGCGAGCAATTCAAGATACAGCACCACAACTCTTCTCCCTACCGGCCGAAGATGAATGGGGCTGTAGAAGCGGCTAATAAGAATATCAAGAAAATTGTGCAGAAGATGACAGTGACCTACAAAGATTGGCACGAGATGTTACCGTTTGCTCTTCATGGATACCGTACCTCAGCACGGACGTCAACCGGGGTAACTCCTTTTTCCTTGGTCTATGGCATGGAGGCAGTCTTGCCTATTGAAGTCCAGATACACTCTCTCCGGATAATGAAGGATGCAGATCTGAGCGAAGATGACTGGATCCAGACTCAACTTGATCAATTAAACCTAATTGACGAAAAGAGACTCACCACTATTTGTCATGGTCAAACGTATCAAAAACGGATGATCAAGGCATTTAACAAGAAAGTCATACGACAAGAGTATGAGGTCGGGGACCTGGTAATCAAACGCATCGTTCTTCCACAAAGTGATCCCAGGGGAAAATGGACCCCTACGTACGAAGGGCCATTTGTGGTTAAACATGTCTTCTCAGGAGGAGCCATGATTCTAACCACCATGGATGGTGACGACCTTCCTCACCCCGCCAATGCAGACATAGTAAAAAGATACTACGCATGATAAAAGACCCGCTAGGTTGACACATCTAGGCAAAAATAAGGGCTTCCCGGCGAACCAAAAGGGTTCGGGCAAAAATAAGGGATGAAATAAATAAAAAATCTGTACACCCGGCAAGTCGAAAACCTGAAAAGGCGGCTTGGGCAAAAATGGGTATCCCGGTGGACTGAAAACCCGAAAGGGCGGTCCAGGCAAAAGTTAGGGATAAAGCGTAATACTATGTCTCATTGGATCACCTTGCATCCAGAATCCGGTACCAACTATCAGGTTTAGACGGCATCAATCAATCAGCTCCATCTTCAACTAAGCAGCAAAGTGATGAGACGCTTGAAGACATAAAGGCGATAGCAGAGTTGAAACCCAGTGGGACTTTTTCACATAGCTGTTTTGTTTTCCTTTTCAAAATTGTATAAACTCTATGTTGTTCGGCGGCGTTCTCTTACTAGGACGTCAGCCTCTTGTACATAAACGCCTATTTACAGGCAAATTCAAAAATCAATACAAATTCACTTTTCAGACCAATTGCCAATTGTTTTTCCTTTTTCTGTTTTGTTTTGTAAAGAACGTCCAATGTTCAAATTGTGATATATGCATTTGACACTAATTGGTGATTCATAAATATTTGCATGCGAAACAAAGGATTAATTACATATGACATCAGAAACAGGGGCAATAATGAGTTGTCTAATCAATCTAGTTGCTTTGTCCACCAAGGTACCAAGGTAGGTTCAGCTGAAGAACGATCAGGATACCTTCACTCCCCGCAGAGTAAGTCAGGACTCAACAATACTCCCTGAGCAGAGTTGGTCTCCCAATCAGCCCTACAAGGCACAGTATCTCCAACAAGTCAGCAACACTCTCCCCAAGCAGAGTTAGCCTACTATCAGCCTCAAGAAGTTGGGTATCCCCAGAAGATCTCAACATTCCCCAGTGGAGCCACTCCCCAGTGCAGTCTCAAAAAGTCTCCCCAGGAGAGTTGAATCAATCTCCCCAGTAGGAAGCTTATCCCCAGTAGATTCTGGAAGCTTATCACCTGCAGAGTATGAACGCGTCTCCCCGGCTTTATTCAGAAGGTTATTCCTCACCAGAGCTTATAACTGGGTTATCCTCAGCTAATTGCCACGGAAAGATCGTCCCCAGCGAGGTCTTCCTATCCCTAGCGAAGTTCATCAAACCTTCCAACATAACTCAATAATGGTATCCCCAGCGGAGTTCTCATTTAACTCTCAGCGAAGTATCTCTTCCCACAAAGTAATTCCCCGCAGAGTAATCTCTCTAGCAAAGTCCATTCCTCAACGGAGTCATCTTCTCCTACCGGTTTACTCTTGCACTCATCATCCCCAGCGGAAATGAAGAACTCTCCTCTTCAAACATCAGCCCAGGATTCAAGTTCCCGGCATTCGTCAAGGATTTATTTTCCTAGATGAAAATACATTCATAAACATTACATCTTCATACATGACGCATGCATATACGCATCATAACACACTATCTCATTTATTCTTAAGAACATCAGGACATCATGCATTTCATACATCATGACATTGCATACAACTGACGTTTTACCTTTTCAGGAAAAAGGTCAATCCAAAGATAATTACTATCAACTGTCGCAATTCCAGACTCAATTCCTGTATCCTGCCAGGGCACGTCTGAAGAGTTTGAAGATCCGATTCCTGTATCCAGCCAGGGCGTATCTGTTGACGACTATTTTCTGGACTCGATTCCTGTATCCTGCCAGGGCACGTCTGAAGAGTTTGAAGATCCTATTCCTATATCCAGCCAGGGCGTATCTGTTGACGACTATTTTCCGGACTCGATTCCTGTATCCTGCCAGGGCACGTCTGAAGAGTTTGAAGATCCGATTCCTGTATCCTGCCAGGGTGTATCTGTTGACGACTATTTTCCGGACTGGATTCCTGTATCCTGCCAGGGCACGTCTGAAGAGTTTGAAGATCCGATTTCTGTATCCAGCCAGGGCGTATCTGTTGACGACTATTTTCCGGACTCGATTCTTGTATCCTGCCAGGGCACGTCTGAAGAGTTTGAAGATCCGATTCCTGTATCCTGCCAGGGCGTATCTGTTGACGACTATTTTCCGGACTCGATTCCTGTATCCTGCCAGGGCACGTCTGAAGAGTTTGAAGATCCGATTCCTGTATCCAGCCAGGGCGTATCTGTTGACGACTATTTTCCGGACTCGACTCCTGTATCCTGCCAGGGCACGTCTGAAGAGTTTGAAGATCCGATTCCTGTATCCTGCCAGGGTGTATCTGTTGACGACTATTTTCCGGACTCGATTCTTGTATCCTGCCAGGGCACGTCTGAAGAGTTTGAAGATCCGATTCCTGTATCCAGCCAGGGCGTATCTGTTGACGACTATTTTCCGGACTTGATTCCTGTATCCTGCCAGGGCACATCTGAAGAGTTTAAAGATCCGATTCCTGTATCCTGCCAGGGTGTATCTGTTGACGACTATTTTCCGGACTCGATTCCTGTATCCTGCCAGGGCACGTCTGAAGAGTTTGAAGATCCGATTCCTGTATCCTGCCAGGGTGTATCTGTTGACGACTATTTTCCGGACTCGATTCCTGTATCCTGCCAGGGCACGTCTGAAGAGTTTGAAGATCTGATTCCTGTATCCAGCCAGGGCGTATCTGTTGACGACTATTTTCCAGACTCGATTCCTGTATCCTGCCAGGGCACGTCTGAAGAGTTTGAAGATCCGATTCCTGTATCCAGCCAGGGCGTATCTGTTGACGACTATTTTCCGGACTCGATTCCTGTATCCTGCCAGGGCACGTCTGAAGAGTTTGAAGATCCGATTCCTGTATCCTGCCAGGGTGTATCTGTTGATGACTATTTTCCGGACTCGGTTCCTGTATCCAGCCAGGGCACGTCTGAAGAGTTTGAAGATCAACACCTGTAACAGGCCAGGTAATTATCTTTCTTTCTCAGGTACGCAAGTTCTCGCTAAGGAATCTCTTACGCGATCGACACCTAGATGGCATCTATAACCCCATTCACATACCGACAGTCTCCAAATGGCATCCATAAGCCCATTCCCGACAAGGTTCTGTCACACTTCTAGATGGCATCTATAAGCCCATCCTCCTATCCACCATCTCTCCAAATGGCATCTGTAAGCCCATTCCCGACATCACATTGCTGATACTCTACTATGTGAGTGCAAATTTCTGGGCACTCTAGTGTTCAATCATCTTCCACCCTCGGATCACGAAAGGCACACAACCCAATCTACATCCTCAGGTCTAAGAAGATTGAACAGAGGCAACTGTTGTACCCCAAAATTTACCCTCCCATATTCTTCAAAGTTTTTCCAAGCATCACCTCCAATGGTTCAAAGTCTACTCAAGGGCTACACAGTCAACCATCCTCCTAAGGCAGGCAAAATTAGGGTTTTGGTTCCTGCAAGGAATTTGAGGTTTTCAAGGGCTCAATCAAGTCCCATATGCTCATACACATTGTAAAGCACCTACATGTCAAGTTTCAAGGCTCACAAGGTCAAGTTGCACAGTCAAAAACCCTAATTGCTCCACAGTCAACTGCAGGGGCAAAATGGTCATTTGGCAGTCAAAAGTCAAAAATTTTGGTCAACATCTTATTTTGAAGCCACAATCATCATTTGATCAAGTCTTGATCATGATTTCACAAGAATGGCTCAAAAATCATCAAGGTGTCAAAAGTTTCTATTTTTGGACAGCTGAAAAGTCAACTGTAACTTGACCAAGGCATAACTTTTTCATGGTTCATCAGAAAAATCCCATCCAATGCTCATCTTGAAGGGGAGGACATTTCCTACAACTCATATTCACATTCCAAGTCCAAGAAATGCTCTCACAAAAGGTTATCAATTTCAACATTATAGGTCATTTTCAAAAGTCAACAAAAAGGCACTTTAAGTCAAAGACCATACCTTGATATTGGTAAATCAAAATGACATGGGACCAAGGACATTTGTTAGAGGACTTCTGGACCTTTCCAAAATGTCCAAGAACATGTTCATAGCTTCAAAATTGAGCAAGATATGCATTGGAGAAGTTGGGAAATTTTTGTGAAATGGCCAAAGTCAATTATCCTTGAAACTTCATTTTTGACAAAAGGGGCCCACTTTTTCCACTTGGTTAAGCTTGGCCATGCCTCCCACGTGTCCCACAATTTATTTCAAGATTAAAAATTAATTTTTCCATTTTTATTTAATTTTATTTGATTTAATGCATTTTAAATCTTTAAAATTCAAATGAAAATCAAGAAAGTTAATTAAGGGATATATTTTGTGTTGAATTGCTTTGATACACCATCATTCACCTTCCAAATTCGTGTACTTCCCATTATGAGCACAAAATTCAAATTTTTCACAAAAATGGCAAGTGGTTTCAATGGAGGTTATGGCAAAATCTCAAGCATAATTGCAAGGCTTCAATGACCATTATTCTGATTGATACTCATTACATAACACATGTGCAAGCCTTCCATATGCCACACACGACCTAAAAAGCTCAAAAACGGCCAAACAACTTTCAAATTTTCAAGAGCAAATTCACAAACTGAAAACGACCTTGCAGCCCAATTCAAGCTTCCTTGTTGATCCAAACACACTCCTGACCCTTCCAGGAAGCCATTGCAATCAAGAACGAGGTTTAACACCATCAGAATCATCCCCACCAACTCACACGGTTTGCTTTGTTTTCCAATTTGACATATCATCATTCATGCGCTTTTAACCATTTTTCTTGTTTGATTGACACTAATAGTGACCTTCTGAAGTGATTGGTACAGTTCAATTGAATTAACGTTACATGAATCAAGATTCACCATGGACGAAACCTAGGGTTTCTGAAGCTTCAAATTAGGGCTTTAGACATCAGGAAATATTGGATCATGCCATGACCATGGTTGAATTCGTCAAGGCCAGACGAATTCAACCAACCTATCGCGCCCTTTTTATGATGATTCCTCTTCTATTCGCTATTTTTCACAGTTTCGGTTTGTGGGGGTTTAAAACCCCCGCTACTTGTTTCATGTTGCAGGTACAAATGAAGACGAAGCACGCGTGGCATTATGTGACTGGGGCATTCAAATGTTAGCGCGTTTTTTTTAATGTTTCAGTATAACTGGCTTTTTTCATATATTATATTTACTGTCCATTATATGTATAAACGCGCTTGGTGGCTCGGTTGGTGGAGGACATGTATTGCAAGTATTGGGACCTGGGTTCGATTCCCAGGTCCCCCCACATAATTCATAATTTTTGTTTTAATGTCTTCTAGTGCAGCTCTCATCCAACGCCCTATCATAAGCCTCACGCCTGAGCCTGCCAAGTGGCTTCAAAGATCCATCTAATGGTCAGAAGGTCAATTCCATGGTGTACCCCAGTCAGACATCATATGCATGATCATGGAAAGTCAAACGAGCCTTGTGTCTAATGGGCCAGAATTCCTCAAAATGCACCTCCACATGGGCCAGACACCCCCCTTGGTTTGCATATTTAATTTAATTTTCTTTTCTTTTGAATTTCTTTTAATTACTTTAATTATTATTATTATTTCACCTCAAATAAATTTTCATAATAAAAACAGAAAAATCAAAATTGTAAAAATATAGTTAATTATTATTATTTTCACCACTAACATATTTTTGTAAATAAATTCTAATAACTAATCTAGGTTAATTTAGTTTTAAAATTCAATCTTTTTCTTAATAAATAAAATTACATAGAATTAGGTTTTGACATTTTTATCTTTTCCTTAATTAATTATTATTATCATTATTAATTACTATTATTTTTGTAAATTAATTAACTAGTAAATTAGGTTAACTTTAATATTTTTCGTTAATAATTAAAATAAACTTAGAATTAGGGTTTTCTCTTGATTTTTATTTTCTTTATTTCATTAAATACAAAAAAACATAAAAAACACACTTTCTTTTCTTTAATTAAATAATTAATTAGGCTTTAATTTAATTTAATTTTCTCAAAAGGGTCTAACACCCTCGAACGTCCTGATTTTAATTCCTTTCGCGCATTACTTTCTCATTGATTATTATGTAACTGTTCAAGGATGTAATAGTAATTAGGTTTCTTTTACTTTCCGCATTTTTATCAAAAACGGGTCTTTGTACTTTGGCGATGTATAGACCCGCGCCTTGTAATAACGTAGCTTTTACTTTTCTGTCTTTAATTTTCCGCACTCCTAACTGCTAAAATTGCATGAAAGAATGAATGCTAATTAAAAACAACGTGTAGCTCACCATTGCATGACCAAAGACAAATATAACATGAAAACAACACACAAACGCACACACCACTTCTAGGGTACGCCTCACTCGTTGCCTTCGAAACGTGGTCGTCAAGTATAGGACGTTTTAGCGGTCGCTCTGATGTCTAAAGATCCGGTTGCCTCGAAACAGTTGCCTCGGATTAAAAAGGATCTAGGACATTAGGGTTACTTCTAAGGTGTCCTACTATTGCTTCGGTGACCACACTGTCCCTTAACCCGAATTGACCCGAACACCTCCAACAGTGGTGCTACCTACCTCTCAATGGTGGGATGGCACCACCTTAAGGACTTTTACACAGCCTAATTCCTTAGGGTAGGTAGATGACTCATGGGTACTTGCTCTCTCAAAAACAAAAGATACTTTTCACACTGACACTTTCTAAAAGATTTCAAAACAAACACTTCACAACACTCTTGAGGACTGATACAAGAGTCGAATTGAGGTTTTCAATGAAACTTTTTCAAACCCACGCACATTTGAAAAGCAAACAACCATTTTGAAAACATAAGAGCAAGTACCTAAGAGTCCGTGGATAACCACGGATAGAAAGGGTGCTAACACCTTCCCTTTCTATAAATCTACCTCCCGAACCGAGAAACAATCTCATAAGGAATTTTGCTGTGCTTTTGTCCTGTCCATGTTGGAGAAAATAAAAGACAGTGGCGACTCTTGCTTCCGCGACATTTCGCGAACCAGCTTCAAACAGTCAGTTCTATTTCCACCGATCACACTCTCATACTCCGTTCACCGCCCGACTATGTTTCAACTGCACCAACAACATGGCGGAGTATGAAGCATGCATTATGGGTCTTCGAGCTGCAGTTGACCTAAGGATTAAGTTCTTGAGTGTCTTCGAAGATTCCACTCTCGTGATCAGTCATATCAAAGGCGAGTGGGATACAAAACCCCCAAACCTTATTCCTTACAAGGATTATGTGTTGACGTTGCTTCCCCATTTCAAGGAGATAACCTTTGAACACTTCCCTAGAGAGGAGAATCAGTTAGCGGACGCGCTGGCTACAATGTCTTCTATGTTCAAAGTCAATTGGGACAACGAAGCTCCCCGGATCCCTATTGAAAGATTGGACGAACCTGCACATTGCTGTGATATTGAGACTGAAGAAGTGACAGGAAAGCCCTGGTATCATGAAGTAAAAAGGTATCTTGAAGCTCAGGAGTACCCCGAGGGTGCATCTGTTAATGACAAGAAGTTTGTGAGGAGGTTCGCGGCAAAGTTCTTCATCAGCAATGGCATTATTTACAAACGTAACCATGATTCAACCTTACTGCATTGTATGGATAAGAATGAAGCAGAAAGGATCATGGCGGAGTTACATGAAGGTACTTTCGGGACTCATTCCAGTGGACATACCATGGCAAAGAAAATCCTCTGGGCGGGATATTACTGGTCCACAATGGAAGCCGACTGTTATCAGCATTCCCAGACATGTCACAAGTGCCAGGTCTATGCTGATAAGGTGCACATACCTCCAGTTCCTCTGAACGTCTTGACAGTGCCTTGGCCTTTTGCAATGTGGGGCATTGATATGATCGGCGAGATCAGACCTACGGCATCCAACGGGCATCGTTTCATCCTGGTAGCGATTGATTACTTTACGAAGTGGGTTGAAGCAGCTTCCTTTGCTACCGTAACCAAGAATGTTGTGGCACGGTTCCTTCGGCACAATCTGATCTGTCGATACGGTGTACCAGAGAGGATCATTACGGACAACGGTACCAATCTTAACAACAAAATAATCACTGAGCTCTGCGAGCAATTCAAGATACAGCATCATAACTCTTCTCCCTACCGGCCGAAGATGAATGGGGATGTAGAAGCGGCTAATAAGAACATTAAGAAGATCGTGCAGAAGATGACAGTGACATACAAAGACTGGCACGAGATGTTACCATTTGCTCTTCATGGGTACCGCACCTCGACACGAACGTCAACCGGGGAAACACCCTATTCCTTGGTTTATGGCATGGAGGCAGTCTTGCCTATTGAAGTTCAGATACCCTATCTTCGGATCATGAAGGATGCAGGATTGAGTGAAGATGACTGGATTCAGACCCGGCTTGATCAACTGAACCTAATCGACGAAAAAAGACTTACTACTATTTGTCATGGTCAGACGTATCAAAAACGGATGATCAAGGCATTTAACAAGAAAGTCATACGACAAGAGTATCAAGTTGGGGATCTGGTAATAAAGCGCATTATCCTACCTCAAGGTGATCCCAGGGGAAAATGGACCCCTACTTACGAAGGGCCATTTGTGGTTAAGAACATTTTCTCAAGAGGAGCTATGATTCTAACCACCATGGATGGTGACGACCTTCCTCACCCCGTCAATGCAGACATAGTAAAAAGATACTATGCATAATCAAAGACCCGCTAGGTTGACTAGCCTAGGCAAAAATAAGGGCTTCCCGGCGAACCAAAAGGGTTCGGGAAAAAATTAGGGATAAAAATGAAAAAAATTTGTACACCCGGCAAGTCGAAAACCTGAAAAGGCGGCTTGGGCAAAAAAGGGTATCCCGATGGACTGAAAACCCGAAAGGGAGGTCCGGGCAAAAGTTAGGGATTAAAAGCGTAACACTATGTCTCATTGGATCACCTTGCATTCAGACTTCGGTATCGACTATCAAGCTCGGACGGCGCCGATCAATCAGATTCATCTTCAACTAAGCAGCAAAAGTGATGAGACGCTTGAAGATATAAAGGCAATAGCAGAGTTGGAACCCAGTGGGATTATTCACATTAGTTGTTTTTGTTTTCTTTTCACAAATTGTAAATTCTATCTGTTCAGCAGCGTTCTCTTACTAGGACGTCAGCCTCTTGTACAAAAACGGCTATTTACAGGAAAACTTCAAAATCAATACAAATTCATTTTCAGACAAATTTCAAATTGTTTTTCCTTTACCTGTTTTGTTTTGCAAAGAACGTCCAAAGGTTCATTTTTGATATATGCATTTGCCATTAATTGCTGATCATAAATATTTACATGCGAAACGAAAGATGAATTACTGGTAATATCAGAAACAGGGACATAAGAAATGTCCAAGTTGTGTAGTTGTTTCGTCCACCAGGTACCAAGGTAGGTTCAGCTAAAGAATATGGCTAAGATACCTTCACTCCCTGCAGAGCAAAATAGTAGTGGTAGCTCTCCCAGCTGAGACTTGCAGTTAGATACAAATCAGCAATACTCTCCCCCTAAGTAGAGTTAATCTACCATCAGCCCTAAAAAGGTTGGGTATCCCCAGAAGATCTTAATATTCCCCAGCGGAGTATAAGGATATTCTCCAACAAGTATAAGAGTATCCCCGACAACCTTAATATTCCTCAACGGAGTGTAAGAATGTTCCCCGGTGGAATACAAGATACCCCCCAATGGAGCCATTTCCCCAGCGCAGTCTAAAAAAGCTTTCCCAATAAAGTTGAATCATCTTCCCCAGTAGATTCTGGAAGCTTATCCCCTGCAGAGCGCAAATAAATCTCCCCATCCAAATTCAGAGGGTTATCCCCATAAGAGTCTAACTGGGTTATCCTCAGTAAGTTGCAACTGAAAGATCATCCCCAGCGAAGTTCTTTCTTTCCCCAAGCAGGAGTTCTATCCTCAACAAATTCTATATCACCAACAATAGTAATCCATCCCCAGCGGAGTTCATCATTGAAATCCCCAACAGAGTTTATCAGCGGAATTCCCAGCGGAGTTTATCGTTAAATTCCTCAGCAGAGAATCTCTTCCCCACAAAGTAATTCCCCTCAGAGTAATCTCTTCATCAATTTATTCCCCAATGGAGTTCTTTTCTCCTGCAGGCTCATTCTCACAATCACCTTCGTTCACCATCCCCTGCGGAAACGAAGAATTCAACTCTATTCTCGAGCAGCTCCGGGATTTATTTTCCGTAGCTAAAACATTACATATCCATACATCATGATACACGCATATACGCATCATACCATACAATCTCATTTATTTTGAGAATATCATTTCCTGATACATATCATGCATTACATATAGCTAACCTTTACCTTTCAGGAAAAATACAATCAAAATTCAAGTTATGAAGCCCGGGCACGACCGGATAGTACCTTGATTTCTACAGCATATTGTGAAGACCGGATGATAACCGAATAACAATATCAGACTACCGCGAATCCTGGATTACGACCAGATAGTGACATCTCTCAAAAGTAAGTATCAAGCCCGAAGAACGACCGGATAATAGTTTATTCCCCAGTGAGCCATGAAGCCCGGATTATGACCGAATAGCAGCCCAGTAAGCACCATGAAGCCTGGATTTGACCAGATAGTGGTATATCATAAACACAAGCCTTGAAGCCTGGATCATGACCAGATAACACCTCAGCAAGTTATTGTGAAGCCTGGATTACGACCAAAAAGCAATACAAGACCTTGAAGCCTGGATTACGACCAGATAAGGGTAGAAGATGTTGTGAAGACTGGGTTACAGACAGATAGCAACCAAGAGTACTACAAAGCCTGTATTTCGACCAGATAGTGGTATGATACATTGTGAAGCTTGGATTACGACCAGATAGCAACCAAGAGTACTACGAAGCCTGGATTTCGACCGGATAGTGGTATGATACATTGTGAAGACTGGATTACGACCAGATAGCAACCAAGAGTACTACGAAGCCTGGATTACGAGCAGATAGCGGTACAAGGACACTGTGAAGCTTGGATTACAACCAGATAACAGTTTACCCAGCCAGTTACTGTAAAGCCCGGATTCGACCGGATACTAGTAAACCCAACAGTCAAAGGAAAGCCCGGATGCGACCGGATAACCACTTGATTTGTTCTAAAGCCTGGACTTCGACCAGATAAGAAGTGAGGTATTGCGAAGACTGGATTACGACCAGATAGCAGTACAAGACACTGTGAAGCTTGGATTCTGACCAAATAGCAGTTTACATGGACAATTACTAAGAAGCCCGGAGTCGGCCGGATATTAGTGTTAGAACAAAGTTTGAATCTACTACCCTATGTTTAAGTTTTGATGATAACAAAGTGAAAAGATATATGATTTATATAATTCATGTATGAACTATTTGCTGCCTAAATTACTACGTTCTGATTTGCAGATACTCTGATAGGTATAAGCAAGATCACACCTAATCAGCATCAGAAATTTGGTTGTTGACATCAGCATCAGAAGTTGCTATATCAGAATACCAGAATCAGAAGATTAACTCACGTGTATGCTGAAGCCTGATGAACAGAACTGCGCTCAACACTCTGATAAATAAAACAACAGTTCATCTGCAGTTAAGCAGAGTCAGAATGAGCCAAGCCAGAACATGCATTAAGTAAGCAACGAAACTGTGCATTGAAAGCAAATTATTACCAACGGCCTCATTCCAGACAAGATCTGCTCAATAAGGAAAGTTTGTTATTAGCATTGAATCAAGAATATTGCTCCAACGTTCAATAATCTCAGTGCTATATAAACAAGACTATGAAGATTGAATTGGATAATGCTCTCCAACTCTTTACACGCCTAAAAGCTGATCATAATCTTCCTTCTCTCAGTTTGCTAAACGCTACATATTCTCTTACTCAATTATTGTTTAGCAATCTAGTTTCTAAGCTTAAAGTTGTGTATACATCACAGTTGTGATACAGTTTTGTAGAAAACATTCACACACTTAGATTTATCTTCTTTGTAAGAAAGTGTTACCTTGACAAACCGGGTTGTGGTTTGCATCAAGAAGGCTTTAGCAGTTGTTAAAGCAGTTTGTAATATTCAGTTGAATATAGTGGATTAAGACCTCGTTGGAGAGAGGCGAAATCACCTTGACGGGTGGACTGGAGTAGTTTGAGATCAAACGAACCAGGATAAAAATATCTTGTTCATTGCATTGATTTTCAGTTTCACAATTCAACCCACCCTTCTTGTGTTTTTCACTTCTTTAATTGGCATCAGAGCGCCTGGTTCTGAGCTAAAACACTTAACCGTGTCAGTACAAGATCCAGCGTCAGAAAAACACTATGGCAGGAAACTATTCTCACACCAGCAATGACAACAATGAAGACAGAGACAGATTCAGCGGCAAACCTCCAGTCTTTGATGGAGAGAAATTTGATTACTGGAAAGACAGAATTGAAAGCTTCTTTCTGGCACATGATGCTGATCTGTGGGATATGGTGACAGATGGATACACGCACCCTGTGAATGCAAGCGGTCAGAAGGTTGATAGAAAAGCAATGACTGACCAACAAAAGCGTGACTTCAAGAATCACCACAAGGCCAGAACCATCCTTCTCAGCGCCATCTCCTATACTGAATATGAAAAGATCTCAAACAGAGACACAGCAAAGAACATTTTTGACTCTCTCAGAATGACGCATGAGGGCAACGTTCAGGTCAAAGAAACTAAAGCTCTGGCGCTCATTCAGAAGTATGAGGCGTTCAAAATGGAAGAATCTGAATCCATTGAAACAATGTTCTCTAGATTCCAAATTCTGGTAGCTGGTCTCAAAGTTCTGGACAAAGGATACTCTACTGCTGACCATGTCAAGAAAATCATCAGAAGTTTACCCAAGCAGTGGAGACCAATGGTTACAGCACTGAAGCTAGCAAAAGATCTCAACAAAACCACTTTGGAGGAACTTATAAGCTCCCTCAGAAGTCATGAGATAGAGCTAGAAGCTGACGAGCCTCAAAAGCAAGGTAAGCCTTTAGCATTGAAATCTAACAAAAAATTTGAGTCTAAAGTTTTGCAGGCAGTTGAAGAAACCTCTGATGGATCCTCATCAGAAGAAGACGAACTCTCCCTCCTCTCCAGAAGAGTAAATCAACTGTGGAAGCAGAGGCAAAAGAAGTTCAGAAATCCCAGAAGATCTGATCAGAACGAGTCTTCTTCCAGATACAGAAGGACAGATTCTTCCTCTGGATACAGAAGATCTGAAGGCTCCTCAAGAAGCAGAAAGCCAAATACCAAGGACATCATCTGCTATGAGTGCAATGAGCAAGGACACTACAAAAGTGACTGCCCAAAGCTTCAGAGGGAAAAACCCAAAAAGAAGTTTGGAAGAGAAAAGAAGAAAAGTCTCATGGCTACATGGGATGATTCTGACTCGTCTGAAGCTGACTCAGAATCAGATGATGAAAGGGAAAACATAGCTCTCATGGCTAATATTTCAGAAGATAGTGAAGCTTCTGAATCAGACTCTGAATCAGACACTGAAGAGGTATTTCCTAACTTTGCTGTTAATTTTACCAAGGCTGAACTTGCTGAAAGCCTTAATGAGATTCTGGAAAGGTATCAGCAAATTAGAGTTAAATTCAGAGACCTGAAAAGGAATCTTGAATCTGACTCTAATAAGACTGAGAGTCTCAAATTGGAGAATTCTGAGCTGAGAAATAAGATTTCAAAATTAGAAAATACTTTACAAAACTCTCAGAAGGAACCAATTTCTGAAACTCCCAGCAACGCTGATGAGATCATCAAGGAGTATGATCACAGTTTCCAGAAGTTCCTTGCTAAAAGCATAGATAGAAGCAAAATGGCTTCAATGATCTATGGGGTTAGCAGAAATGGCAGGAAGGGAATAGGATACAAGGGTAAGGCTCCTACACCAAAGAATGCCATGGATTTAACTATCAAACGCACTCCTCTGAATTCTCACTTTGTGTATGGTCACACACATGATATCAAATACACTAGTAGTAACTATTTTGTGAAACCAAAATTCAATCAGAATTTTGGTAATGCTAACCAATCAGGACCCAAGAAAATATGGGTACCTAAGGATAAAATAATACATGTTGCAGATATCTTTAGCAGCAAGTCAGAAACACCAGTCATGGTACCTGGACTCTGGCTGCTCGCGACACATGACGGGAAGAAGGCATATGTTCCAAAGCCTGGAACTTAAGCCTGGAGGCCACGTTGGCTTTGGAGGCAATCAGAGGGGAAAGATAATTGGCTCTGGAACTATAGGTAATGGAAATCTTCCCTCTATCAATAATGTTCTTCTAGTAGATGGATTAATGCATAATCTGTTATCCATAAGTCAATTAAGTGATAACGGTTATGATATAATCTTTAATCAAAAATCATGTAAAGCTGTTAGTCAGAAAGATGGGACTATCATGTTTAATGGTAAGAGGAAAAACAACATTTACAAAATCAAACTTTCTGAACTTAAAAGTCAGAATGTAAAGTGTCTTTTGTCTGTTAACAACGAGCAGTGGATCTGACACAGAAGATTGGGGCATGTTAGTATGAGAAGAATATCTCAGATTAACAAACTCAATCTGGTCAGAGGACTTCCTAATTTGAAGTTCAATTCAGATGCTCTGTGTGAAGCATGTCAGAAAGGCAAGTTTGCAAAACCCTCTTTTAAATCTAAAAATGTTGTTTCTACCTCTAAGCCATTAGAACTTCTGCACATTGACTTATTTGGACCAGTTAAAACTGCTTCAGTCAGTGGCAAGAAGTATGGGTTAGTAATCATAGATGACTATAGCAGATGGACATGGGTAAAGTTCTTAAGACACAAGGACGAGTCACACTCTGTGTTTGTTTCCTTATGTAACCAAGTTCAGAATGAAAAGGATCTTAGAATCGTTAAAGTTAGAAGTGATCATGGTGGAGAATTTGAAAACAAAATTTTTGAGTCATTCTTTAATGACAGAGGCATTCTGCATGATTTCTCTTGTCCTAGAACTCCCCAACAAAATGGAGTTGTAGAAAGAAAGAACAGAACATTGCAAGAAATGGCCAGAACCATGATCAATGAGACAAACGTTGCTAAGATCTTCTGGGCAGAGGCAATAAACACAGTGTGCTACATTCAGAATAGAATCTCAATAAGACCTATTCTGGAAAAGACTCCATATGAATTGTGGAAGAACAGAAAGCCCAACATTTCTTACTTTCATCCATTTGGATGTACTTGCTTTATATTAAATACAAAGAATTATTTGAACAAGTTTGATTCTAAAGCACAGAAGTGTATCATGTTAGGATACTCTGAACGCTCAAGAGGGTACAGAGTATACAATACATAAACACAGATTGTGGAAGAATCAATCAGTGTTCATTTTGACGATAAGCTTGACTCTGAAAAGTCAAAGCAGAATGAAATTTTTGCAGGTATGGAAATTGAATTTACAGGTTCTGAAGACAAGTCCTCAGAAGCTCTCAACAAAGACATTCCTTCAACATCTGAAAGGAGCACTGCTAGCAATCCCACAACAGCTGCTGATCAACCTCAGAAGAGACCACCCAGAAGCAGCTTGGATCATCCAGAAGAAACTATCTTAGGAAGAAAGGAAGATCCAATCAGAACCAGAGCAAGCTTCAGAAACTCTGAAGAAACTCTCATGGGACTTGTGTCTCTGATTGAACCTTCTTCTATTGATGAAGCACTCCTGGACAACGAGTGGATTCTAGCAATGCAAGAAGAGCTGAATCAATTCACCAGAAATGACGTATGGGATCTGGTTCCCAGACCTAAAGGATTCAACGTTATTGGAACAAGATGGGTGTTCAGAAACAAGCTAAATGAACAAGGTGAAGTCGTCAGAAACAAGGCACGACTGGTAGCACAAGGTTATAGTCAGCAAGAGGGGATAGACTATACAGAAACCTTTGCTCCAGTCGCCAGGTTAGAATCTATCAGACTTTTAATTTCATTTGCTGTTAATAGAGGCATCACTCTGTATCAGATGGATGTCAAGAGTGCATTCTTAAATGGATATATAGAAGAAGAGGTTTATGTGCACCAACCCCCTGGTTTTGAAAATACAAAACATCCAGAATATGTTTTCAAACTAAAGAAGTCACTATATGGTCTGAAACAAGCTCCCAGAGCTTGGTATGAAAGACTAAGTAACTTTCTGTTAGAAAAAGAATTCACCAGAGGGAAGGTGGACACTACCCTATTCTGTAAATCAGTTAAGAATGACATCTTAGTCTGTCAAATTTATGTTGATGATATTATTTTTGGTTCTACTAATCCTTCTCTTGGAAGAAAATTTGCTAAGTGTATGCAGGCAGAATTTGAGATGAGCCTCATGGGGGAACTGAAGTTCTTTCTAGGAATTCAGATCAATCAAACCCCAGAGGGAACTTACATTCATCAGAGCAAATACATCAGAGATCTTCTGAAGAAATTTGATCTATCAGAATGTAAGCCATCAAAGATTCCAATGCATCCCACGTGCATTCTGGAAAAAGAAGAGGTAAGCAATAAGGTAGAACAAAAGGTCTACAGAGGTATGATTGGCTCTCTCCTCTATCTGAATGCTTCAAGACCTGATATATTATTCAGTGTTTGTATTTGTGCTAGATTCCAATCAGATCCTATAGAATCTCACTTAACAGCTGTTAAGCGAATTTTCAAGTATCTGAAAGGTACTACTAATCTGGGTTTGTTTTATAGAAAATCTAGTGATTACAGTTTAGTAGGCTACTGCGATGCTGACTTTGCTGGAGACAGAGTGGAGCGTAAAAGTACTTCTGGAAGCTGCCAGTTTCTGGGAGAAAATCTAATCTCTTGGTCCAGCAAAAGGCAATCAACAATTGTGCTATCAACAGCAGAAGCTGAGTACATAGCAGCAGCAGGATGTAGCACACAAATGCTCTGGATGGAAAGTCAGCTTGAAGACTTCCAGATTTTTGAGAGTAACATTCCTATACTCTGTGACAATACTTCTGCTATCTGCTTAAGTAAGAATCCTATTCTACATTCTAGAGCTAAGCATATAGAAATAAAACATCACTTCATTAGGGACTATATTCAGAAAGGAATTTTGAATTTAAAATTTATAGATACAGACCATCAATGGGCTGATATCTTCACTAAACCCCTTTCTGAAGATAGGTTTAATTTCATTCTGAAACATCTCAGCATGAAAATCTGCCCAGAGTGAAAATGTTTTAATTCCATATATTTATCTTCAGAATGTATTTTTTTTTGTGAACTTCTGATCAATCTCTTTTCAGAAAGATAGAACATGCAGATTGTATCAGATGCAAGTCTAAAGATCTGAGAGTCTAAGCTCAAAGACAGACGTGCTGATCACTACATCAAACAAGTGTCATCCAATCATCAGCAAATCTCTGAAGCAGAACGCGTGCACGCTTCTGAGAAGGCAAAACGCTGATTGGGTGCATTGAGACACATGTCTGGTAACCGTTTTTAAGTATCTTTCTCAAATCCCCCAAAATCAGCAAGCATTTAATAAAAGTAATCATGCTTTTAAAACGTAATCATGATTTTATTTCTCTCTCTTAAAAACGTTTACATTTTCAAAATATTCTGAATCCTATTTATACACGTTAACCTCTCATCTTCATCTTTTACAGTTTCTCACTATTTCTCAAGCATTCTCTGCATTCTTCTGTGTTCATCTCTCTCAAACCCTTTTTCTCAGCTTTTCGTCTCAAAATCTTTTAGTGTGAACATGGCAACCTCCAGCAGTGCTTCTGCAGGTTCTCAGAAGAAAGCATCATCTGAACAGTATCAAGTGCCATTCAGAACACTCCTCACTCATGTGAAGAATCTTGAAGTGCTATCTGAATTGATCATCGATTTTGGAAGTCTGAAGGAAAACGGTTTTGACCTAACAGAAGAAGTTAGGGCACAGAAATGGGAAAGGTATTTTGACAGGTTGGTTGGACCAACATTACCTATGTTAGTGAAGGAGTTCTGGATCCATGCTACCTCAGCAACTCATCAAGTCACCTCCTACATAATGGGAAAGAAGATTGTGATTACTGAGGATCACATAGCAAAACTGATTGGTTACAGTGGCGGTGGCGTCCGCTGTATAGAAATGGCTGAAAGATGTGCTGACGTTGGTGTTGTTGCAGAACATATCTTCACCAATGGGGTTCCCAGCAGCAAAATCAAGGATTTAAAGGATCACCACAGAGTTTGGGCAAAGATAATTCTGGGGTGTTTTAATCATAGGAAGCCAACAAGTTCTCCTGATTATATAAATATAGATCAGCAGTTTCTGATCTACTTTATTAGTCAGAAGGTAAAAATCAACTTGGCTCATCTTCTGTTCAACCACCTCAAAACAAGCGTGAAGGAAACCAGGGAAGAAGAAAGGACAAAGAGGGATTGGATACCCTTTGGAAGGTTGATATCAGATATTCTGACAGAGAATAGGCTGATAGAGCATCTGATAGAAGCTCAAGAGTTAAGCACCATTGAACCAACAGTTGGGAAGCCTCTAAACGCGAAGAACCTGAAGAAAATGAAGCTGATAGAAAATATCAGAAAGGAGCCCAGAGTTACTCCTCTTGCTGACATTACCAGCAGAAGAGTCCCTCTGCCCAACTTTCCGTTATTTTCTGAGATTGAATCTAAACCAGCTGTGGTTCTCAGGTACCTGGACGCGTGCAAGGATGATGGTACAGATCCCAAGTTGAACATCAAAGATCTGCACCAACCTCAACCAGAAGTGACTCTGAAGAAGACGAAGAAAAGGAAGGCACCTTCAGAAGGATCATCCCAGCAGACACCCAAGAAAAGAGGTAATTTATCTGCTGCTTCTGTTTTAAATTCTTCTACTATTCCAGCATCTATTCCTCCTCCAACCTCTCATAGAATCTCAATCCCCATCCCAACAATAGATGAAACTGAACCAGAAGATGACCCTTCTGAGGCATTACAACTCAGAAGACCCAGAACCAAACACCCAAAACCAACAATTTCAACAACATCAGCAATTGACAAAGTGTTGTCTGACATTGATCAACACACTTCTGATCACTCCTCCAATCCAAACTCTGAACCACAAATTGTCCCTCCTCCACAACCAGAACAACAGCAATCTGCTGAAGAACCAGAACAACAACAACCTCTCTCACCCATTCCAGAAGAACCAGCTATTCCTGAACAACCAGAAATTCCTCCTCCTTCTCCATAACCAGCAATTCCTTCTCCCTCTACTCAACCAGAAATTCATTCACCATCACCTAAACCTGAGGTTCATCACTCTGAAACTCCATCTCCTCCATCTCCTGAACCTCATTCACCCCAATCCTCTGGACCACAACCTCTGGCAATCCAGCTGCCATGTGGCACAACAGTAACCATGGCCCAGCTGCCATCCTCGCCAGAATCTACCCCACCAAACACTCCCAAAACCCCAAACAGTCCAATCATTATTTCTGATTCTCCCACTCCATCTCCCAAACAAACAACAGAAGACCACAGCAAGACTTTCATAGATTTAACTGTCCTTGACCGTCTTGCTGATCTGAAACATAAAATAGCCATCCCAAAACCAAAACAACCAGATGTTGGCTCTGGTATTATGAATTTTGAAACAGGTATGCAGCAGTGGATTGCTTCTCTGAAGCAAGTCTGTCCTGGAATGATTGACCCAGCTGCCTCTGACCAGCTCTGGTCACAATTCAGAATTTGGGTACGTGCTGAAGCCCTCAAGTTGCAGGATATCAACTATGAGCAGGCACAACAGAACTTCAGCAAGCTGCTGAATGAAGTTGGAAGTCAGCTGCTGAAAGAAGACGTGCTCCCTCTGGATAGTGAGCCATGGTCTGAGAAACAGCCAGCGTCAAAGGTGCAACCAGAAGAAGACAAGACCATTCAAGCTGAAGCAAGTCAAGCAGAAGATATTGCAGAAAGCTCTCAGAAGCTCCCTGCTTCTGATGTTTCTCAAGCTGCCTTGGACAGGCAGACTCTGGAAGAGCTGAAGCTGAATGACATGCGTCTACAGCAGAGGATGGATGAAAACGACCAGAAGATGAAAGAAATAATGGTTGTGCACGATAGCAAGATTGACACTATTGTCAGCATGGTACACAAGCAGAATGAGACTGCTGATCAGATCAAAGCCATGCTGGAGAACCTGTTCACACGCCTTCCTCCCCAACCTTAGTTTTTTCATTCATGTCATTTTCATGTTTTCCTTGATTATCTAATGTACTGCTTTAATATGTTTTGTCTGATTCTGAACCTTTTAAATATGACAAGTTTTTCTGATCTTAATTGTTTTAGCACATCACCTACACTTTTTGATTGCTGACAAAAAGGGGGAGAACAAGAATGATATTTTAAACAATAACGGATTACTAAGACAGAAATTCTCGAACATTCTAACCCTATTATACTTGAAAATGTTTTCTGTTTTGCTTAAGTCTACAGGAACAAGGAAGCTCCTGGACACTCTGAAGACTAAAGCTCTAAAACTCTGATCCGCTCTGATACTCTGACCCAAAGCAAAGCTCTGACAAGAAAAGCTATGATAAGCTGATCTGAAGCTCTGCTCTGATATACTGATCTAAAGCTTCTGATAGTCAAAGACTCTGATACTCTGATGTTCAAAGAAAGGCAAAAAGATCTGATTCTGAAGAACTCTTGGAATCAAAAAGGGAAACAATAAACTCAGGGGGAGTATCTCTCAACTCTTATCCCTTATCTTTGATAACCTCTTACTCTGATACATCTCTCTGATACCTTTTCACGTTATTTTCAATTAAAAATATCTAGTTTTTGTCATCATCAAAAAGGGGGAGATTGTTAGAACAAAGTTTGAATCTACTACCCTATGTTTAAGTTTTGATGATAACAAAGTGAAAAGATATATGATTTATATAATTCATGTATGAACTATTTGCTGCCTAAATTACTACGTTCTGATTTGCAGATACTCTGATAGGTATAAGCAAGATCACACCTAATCAGCATCAGAAATTTGGTTGTTGACATCAGCATCAGAAGTTGCTATATCAGAATACCAGAATCAGAAGATTAACTCACGTGTATGCTGAAGCCTGATGAACAGAACTGCGCTCAACACTCTGATAAATAAAACAACAGTTCATCAGCAGTTAAGCAGAGTCAGAATGAGCCAAGCCAGAACATGCATTAAGTAAGCAACGGAACTGTGCATTGAAAGCAAATTATTACCAACGGCCTCATTCCAGACAAGATCTGCTCAATAAGGAAAGTTTGTTATTAGCATTGAATCAAGAATATTGCTCCAACGTTCAATAATCTCAGTGCTATATAAACAAGACTATGAAGATTGAATTGGCTAATGCTCTCCAACTCTTTACACGCCTAAAAGCTGATCATAATCTTCCTTCTCTCAGTTTGCTAAACGCTACATATTCTCTTACTCAATTATTGTTTAGCAATCTAGTTTCTAAGCTTAAAGTTGTGTATACATCACAGTTGTGATACAGTTTTGTAGAAAACATTCACACACTTAGATTTATCTTCTTTGTAAGAAAGTGTTACCTTGACAAACCGGGTTGCGGTTTGCATCAAGAAGGCTTTAGCAGTTGTTAAAGCAGTTTGTAATATTCAGTTGAATATAGTGGATTAAGACCTCGTTGGAGAGAGGCGAAATCACCTTGACGGGTGGACTGGAGTAGTTTGAGATCAAACGAACTAGGATAAAAATATCTTGTTCATTGCATTGATTTTCAGTTTCACAATTCAACCCCCCCTTCTTGTGTTTTTCACTTCTTCAATTAGTACGCCCTAAATTCAAGTTGAAGCCCGGAGGCGACCGGATAACCACTTGATTTGCTCTGAAGCCTGGATTTAGACCAGATAAGAAGTGAGGTATTGCAAAGCCTGGATTACGACCGGATAGCAAGTTTAAACTCATCTCCCCAGTAAGTCATTGTAAAGCCTGGATTACGACCAGATAGTAGTCGGCCTTATCACTATGAAGCATGGGTTGTAACCAGATAGTAGTTCATTTTCACCTCTTCAACAAAGATGATTCCTCAGTAGAATAACGGACGACCGAAGCTCCTAAAGTTCTATTTCTCCTAAGACAAAGAACAGCATTCCCCAGCGGAATCCCCCTCAACAACAGGAATACAAGTTCTCGCTAAGGAATATCTTACACGATCGACACTCCTTTGGATGGCATCTTTAAGCCCATCATCAATCTCCAAATGGCATCTGTAAGCCCATTCCCGACATCACAATACGAATACTACTTCATGCGAGTGCACATTTCTGGGCACTATAGTGTTCAATCATCTTCCACCTTCGGATCACGAAAGGCCCGAATGCCAATCTATATCCTCAGGTTTAATAAGATTGAACAGGGGCAACTGTTGTACCCCAAAATTTTCCCTCCCATATTCCTCAAGATTTTTCAAGAATGATCTTCAAGTTGCTCAAGATAACTCAAGAGTTGGACAGTCAAATCACCTCCTAAGGCAGTCAAGTCAAATTTAGGGTTTTGTGTTGCATCAAGGTCCTTACATCCAAATGACCTCAAGTGCTCCCTAATGTCCTAATATGTTCTTAAGTTCATCCATGTCAAATTTCAAGCCTTGCAGAGGAAGTTTGGTCAGTCAATTGCTCAAAAAGTCCAAAAATCGACTGTGCTAGGGCAAAAGTCAATTGTGACCCAAATACAGTCAAACCTCAAGATTTTTTTGTCAACATTCTCATTTTGAAGGATAATTCATCATTTGATCAAGGGTTGATCATGATTCATCAAGGATGGCTCAAGATTCATCAAGATTCAAAAGTTGCTAAACTAGGGTTTTGTAGGAAAAGTCAACTCAACTTTGACCAAGCATAACTTTCTCATAATTCATGAGAAATGACCCATACAAAGCTAATTTTGAATAGGATTCAATTTCCTACAATCCATCTTCACACCCCAAGATCAAGAAATTCTCTCACAAAAAGTTACACATTTGGACATTATAGGGCATTTTTGAAGGTCAACAAAAACACCTTTTTTGCCAAAGCTTATAACTTGAGCATGTAAGATAAAAATGAGATTATACCAAAAGGGTTGGTTAGAGTACATCTCAAGGTTTCTAAAAAGTCCAAGAACACCTCCAAAAGTTCAAAATTGAAGAAGTTATGCATTGTTGACGTTGGGCATTTTTCCAAAATTGCCAAAAGTCAACTATCTTCAAAACTCCAATTTTTAACAAAAGGGCCCACTTTTTTCCACTTGATTTGGTCTTATCATACCACACACGTGTCCCATCCTTAATTTCATGACCAATCATTTTTTTTTATTTAATTTTTATTGATTTAATTCATTTTTAATCAATATTAAATCAAATAAAATCTAAAAATGGATGGAATGATATCTTTTTGATCATTGCAGCTTTCAATTATCATGATTCATCAAATCAAATTCGTATCAAGCCTTTTCATGCATAAAAAATCAGATTTGGCATATTTTTGGAAACTTGATAATGGTGATCAAATCAAATCTCGATTCATCAATTCTCATGGATTAAGGCTCAAGTTTTTGACCTAATACAGTCCTTATTACACACACAAGCCATACCTATCAAGAACACGCTCTAAGAATTGCAAAAACGGCCACACAAAGTTTGGAAAAAGTGTGAAAAAATTGTGAGATCAAAATCAATACTAGAGCTCGATTCAAACCAAAAGCTTGACACTAATCACTTGCTGGCAATCCCCTGAAGCGATACCAATCAAAACCAAGCCTTCTCATCGCCTGAAACCTGCTGTAAGTATCCACGAACCAAGCTCTGAACATGAAATCCAAGTCTCTGATTCTTGCATCCTTTCATTAAAATCTTTGCATATTTATGTTTGTCATGTGATTTAGAACATTTTGGCAATATTCAATTTTATTTTCAGAGCCTGTATCATAATACCCGAATCCAGAGTTTTCTTGTTTTGTTTTTAGGAATTCTTGGCACAGGTACAATCAAGGCAAACCATGGCCATATTCGTGCTCAGGGAAGAGAGACGATCACGCTGATACCCTTAGCTTGCGTTTACATGGCCTAGGAAAGATTTTTTAGACATCCCACGAATCTTCTTGCGGATAAAAATCTGCAAGTAAATAACCAGGGATTTGTTGAAGAAGATGATAACGTGTCCCTGGGTCATTGGCCCATTCAAATGTGTTTAGCGTGTTTTTTTAATTCCAGCATAGTTAATTGTTTTCACATATTATATTATATTTACTTCTTATCCCATTAACAATAAAGCAACATGGTTGAGTTGGCAAGGGAGGCGTGTCATTGAGCATTGGGACCTGGTTTTGAATCCCAGGTCCCCCAAGACTTTGTTACAATTTTGTTTCAGGTATTCCTATGCAAGGCTCAAAAGGCGGTCTACCATGCTCCTCAAAGATCCACCTGCCAGATGGCTTGCAAATCAAATCCAGTGGCTTAAGTTGGATATCCACCATGGTCCCTGGTCAACAAGCACGCATTGAATCACAAAGGTCAAACAAGGCTGGACGTTAATGGGCCTGGAAAATTGCCAGATTCACCATCAAATTAAGCCCACACCCCCTGAGTATTTCTTTTACTTTTTATATCTTTTTCTTTATTTATTTATTTATTTTGTTAAGTATTATTATTATTATTAAAAAATTAACCAATTAACATTTTTTTTCATAAAATCAGAAAACCCAAAAAAATAATATTTTATTAATTCACTATTTTATTTTTGTAAATAAACTTTAACCAATTAATTTAGTTTTTAATTAGGTACAATTTTAATATCTTTTGCAATAAATTAAAATCAATTTAGAATTAAGTTTTTTTTAATGACTTTTAACCATTCTTATTTTATTTCCTTAATTATAAAAAACCAAAAATATTTTCATTTAATTAATTAATTCAATTATTAACTTAGACTTAATTTTTATTAATTCAAAAAATAACAAAAAAATATGCTTTCTTTAATAAAAAAGGGTCAAAACCCTAAAAAACGCTCCGATTTAATTTTCTCGCACGCGTATTATTTTTGTCCAATAATGTAATTGCTTCCGGAATGTAATAGTTTAATTAGGACTTTGATTATTTTATCGCTTTATTTACTTTCCGCATTTTAATTTCAAGGGTTGTTTTTGGCGATGTAAATACCCGACACCTTGTAATAGTTTAGATTCAATTTCCGCAAATTTAATTTCCGCAACCATAAACTGTTAGATGTTTGATAATAGGGAATGCATGACAAGATCAAATGTATGAACTTAAAATCAACATAGCTCACCCATGACATGTACAAATAAAATTAACCGAACTAACAC
Source organism: Vicia faba (assembly GCA_948472305.1). Lineage (NCBI taxonomy): Eukaryota > Viridiplantae > Streptophyta > Magnoliopsida > Fabales > Fabaceae > Vicia > Vicia faba. The sequence goes on along the minus strand of OX451741.1, from coordinate 970,684,190 downwards.
AATTGCACATGCCACTCTTAGGGTACACCTCGCTTGGTTGCCTTCGAACGTGGTCATTGAGTATAGGAAGTTTTAGAGGTCGCCCTCTTGTCCAAAGATCATAGTTGCCTCAAAACGATTGCCTCGGATAAAATGATCTAAGACATTAGGGTTACCGCTAAGGCGTCCTAACATTGCTTTAGTGACCATACGTCCCTTAAATCAAATTGACCCAAAAACTCCAACGACGGTGCTACCTACTCCTCAATAGTGGGATAGCATTGTCTAAAGGACATTAGCACAGTTTAATTCCTTTTTCGAGTAGGTAGATGGTTCTTAAGTATTTGCTCCTTTTAAAAAAAAAACAAAACTTTTCGCACTTACACTCCTTTCAAACAAAAAACTTTTTTCAAACCCACAAACACAAAGAAAAGCAATTTTTGAAAGCACTATGAGCAAGTACCTAAGAGCCCATGGATAACCACGGATAGAAAGGGTGCTAACACCTTCCCTTTCTATAATCTACCTCCCGGACCCGAGAAACATCTCGAAAAAGGAATTTTTCTGTGCTTTTTCCTTTCCTTGTTGGATAAAATAAAAGACGGTGGCGACTCTTGCTTACCGCGACATTTTTGCGAAAACAAACGCAAAATGCGAACCAGCATTCCAAAAATAGTCAGTTCTCTCCCACCGCATCACAGAACTGGCGACTCTGCTGGGGAAATTATAAGTGGGGTGTACCTTAGGATTAGATCATTATGTTTTCAATTGTATGCTTTGTATGCTTTAATTTTGTGGGCTTGTATCGGAGTTCTATAGATCCTAACCCGGATCTGGGGATACCCTTTAGGTAAGTAGTAATAAACAGTGAGGGATTTGTACGGCGTAGACCGATACGGATGAAGCAGTAGCTACGTTGGTGTGGCACTTTAGTTTGTACTGATATCCCTTGTGTTGGAACGAGGAGAATATGGGTCTTCTAAGGGGTTATTAAGCACCAACTGACCTTAGAACCTTAAATTGACCAACTTGGCCATAGAACAGTAGCAGTATGCTACGCTCATTGAGACTAAACTCTCGCGATGATTCCGGCCACAAGAAAAGGTTGCTAAACTGGAATTATGACCGATTGAGGGTAGTCAGTGATATTGAGATCCTCTAGAACCCGGTTACTATTTTAGGACAGGTTTAAACCAACTGAACTGAAAGAGGGTAGTACCTAAGCTCCATGCCATCCTGAAATCTAAGGGCTCTCAGTGTGACTTGTGTGCCTTTACCATGTTTGCTTTTTGTGGTTACTTGTGGTGTGCCTTTATCATGACATCATGACATCATAACATTGCATACATCTTGCATAAGGACTAACTGTGATACGGTGGAAGAACTGACTTGGGTTTCGCGTGTTGTGTTCGCAAATGTTTCGGTTTAGCAAGAGTCGCCACCGACTTTTTATTTTATCCTAAGGAAAGGTCAAAAAGCACAGGAAAGACCTTTGAGATGTTTTCTTGGGTTCAGGGAGTAGATTATAGAAAGGGAAGGTATTAGCACCCTTTCTATCCATGGTTATCCATGGGCTCTTAATTATTTGCTTAGATCACTTGCTTTGCTTTTCAATTGTTTGAAATGGTGCTTTTCAATGGTTTGAAATGGTGCTTTGTGCGTGGTTTTGGAAAATGTTTTGAAAAGAGGCCATCGTTGTGGCAACCTTTGTAATGATTCTTGTTTGAATGTATACAAAGGTGTTTTTTGTCTTTTGAAAAGTTTTCAATGTTTGAAAGTAGGGTTTTGAAATTGTATTGTGGAGTGTATTTTGAAAAGTAGCAAGTGTGTTTTTGCAAGCTTGATCAAGTAACTAAGAGTTATCTACCCTATTTTACTCAAAGATCTTTCTTATGTTTTTAACACTTTTAACAGTGTTGTTTCACCATTGTATTTGGTGAACAACCTTGTGTTAGGATGTTAAATGGGGCAGGCGCGGGTCATCGTATAGACCATGATAGCAATAGTGTCAAGTATCTTTGGCAATTTTTCCTTAAGGGACTTGATCATTTTGTTTAGGCAACTCCGATAGCGTCATCGAGGGACTATGATCATTTTGATTGTTCTTGTTTTGCCAAAGTACTTGACATGCAACCATGGCCCATTTTTGAAGGCAACAAGTGGATGAAACCCTAGGGGTGTAAGTGTGCATTGTGATTGTTTTTCATGCATGTAGTCTTTGATTAGGTCAAGCTATTTGTTGATTGATTTTGCATACAAACCCTAGGTCTAAGCATGGCATAATTGAAAGCTTTAAATGTGCGAGGATTTAAATGCTACACTATTACAATCATGATATAGGGAGGGGGTACAAATTTGAGTTGGGGATATTTGACAAGAAAATAAATTCTAAGTTATTACAACCATATCGAATGTACAATGCGTAATATTTAAATGTACAATAATTTAAATAAAATACAATAAATAAAATGTAAATAAAATGCATTATGTACAAATGTTTTCTATGTATGTAAAAAAGGTATTTTTTATGTAAAGGAATATAAATATATAAATAAGATGTTGATTTTATCTGTTTTTAGGGCAAAAACCCTAATTTCTTAAGAAAATAAATATCAGGTATTATTTATATACAAAAAATGTATTAATATATACAAAAATGTATTATATTCAAAAAAAAGTATTTTTTAATATAAAATGTCAATAAAAATAAAAATGTATTATTTTGGTATTTTTTATTCTAATTATTTATTAAACATATTATTTATTAAACATATTATATATGTATGTATATATATATATATATATATATATATATATATATATATATATATATATATATATATATATATATATATATATATATATATATATATATATATATATATATATATATATATATATATATATATATATATATATATATATATATATATATATATATATATATATATATATATATATATATATATATATATATATATATATAATATATATATATATATATATATATATATATATATATATATATATATATATATATATATATATATATATATATATATATATATATATATATATATATATATATATATATATATATATATATATATATATATATATATATATATATATATATTAAATATGTTAAATATGTGAATGAATAAAAATAGTAAATGAAAATAAAAGTATCTTTGTATATTATTTTTAAATTTAAACAAAATAATATAAGTATTTAAACATTTTTTAGAAAAAATAAATACCAAATAAATACAAAAAATGTGAAAATATTTTTAAGTATTTTTTTTATGTTTGAAAATAAAATAACAAATTCAGAAATGAAATTAAAATACAAAAATAATAAAGATACAAGAAATTGGGCCAGGGGGTGTGAAAAGCAAGCATAGGGGTGCAAAAAGTAGCAACAAGCCAAGCCCAGCCCAATGGCCTTCGTCCCTGTCCTCTGGCCAACGACCAAATGCGCGCGCTTTTGACTTTGAAACATGTTCTCTCTGTACTTTGCTTGAAATTAAAAACTCATAACATGAAAATTATAGAGCTTGAAGCAACGATTTCAACCATATAAAACACTTGACCTAACTCTAAGAAACCAGGGAGAATTTTATCACCCCCAATTTCTGACCTAGTTTTTTCATAAAGTTCAACTATCAAATACTCCCAGCTCAGTTAACATAAATGAATTCTAAGCATATGTACAGCTCAAGGGCAATGAGGACTACATTTTTCATTCACAAACCTAAGCCTAATGATTCCTAAATAGAGAGATAGGAAGTTGCAAAATACCTATTTTATTTGGACACGAGTATGGCAATGTAGAGCTTTTCAGTGAGGCCTGAGATTCTTTTGAGCTTGCTTAAAGTTCCCTGAACCTTTCCCAATGCTTAGTTTGTTTTGAAATGGTCTGAATCAACCTCTAGAAGTCAACCTGCATAAGCTTGAAACAGAAATGGTGATCACTGTAAATGGAGTTACAGTTGGTAATGGAGGTTTGGGATAGCTTGAGTGAGTTGAATGGAATGTGTTTGAAGTGGAAAGGAGCAAAACGCACGAGCAAAATGAGCTATGGCACTCAAGTTGCAGCAACTGCCCTGTTTTGCAAGAAAATATGGCTTATGAGTATGATGGTGCTTTAGGGGTGAAAGGCTCATGTTTATGGCTCAAAGGGTTGTGTGAAATGTGTTTTCAAACTTTTTTTAAGCTCTCATGGACTGGTTTTCAAGTTGGCAAGTGTTTTGACAATTTCTTGTTTTTGAAGCAAAGATGTCCAACCTGTCAATGCAGGCCTGTACCCTCCATCTTGTATGCTGCATATCTTGCCCTTGATACTTGCAATTTGTGGATTTGATTTGGCTTCAGAGATATGGCCCCTATGCTCAAAGATCATGTTTTGACATAAAGTGTAACTTTACCAAAATGGCATTATACCTTTTTCTAATTAAGGGTTAGTTTTGTGTGCAATGTCCAAATGGCCATGATAATGCATTAGCTCAGTGGATTTGCATTCAATTAAGGAGTGTAAAAGGGTTTAGAGGCCTGCAAGCAAGTACAAAGCATGCTGGTTTGAAAATGAAACTTGTATGAACATGTATTGCCCATGGACAAAAGTGAGTTTTTGCCAACTTTGAGAATTCGATTCTCTCTAACCACAAGGGTGTTTGAGGAGTTCTTGGACAATTTGGAAAGCTTGGAACATGTACTACAATCCATATTTGTAATTCAAATTGAAATTTCAAGTGAAACCATGTGAAAAATGGTCAAGAAGATGGGCCAAAATCCTGCCTATATTAGGGCAAATTTTGTCTAAGTTAGAAGTCTTAGGTACCCTTGTTCCAAAAATCATAACTTGAGATACAAGCTTCTTTTGAGGAAACTTTGTGAATAAAAGTTGTATACCTTGCAATGGACTACAACTTTCATGTTTCAAGTTTTGTTTCAATCCATTTGTATCTTGGTGAAAAAATGGGACAAAGTTAGGAAAAAATAAGAAAATTTCATAACTTAGAAAAATTCGAAGTTATGAATTTTTTTCATTTCAAACCCTAATTTGCAATTTTGGGTTTCTTGATGAACAAGTTTCATAATTTGACATGTATTGATGAAAAATAACTCTTGGCACTTGATTTTGACCAAAAAGTCAAAGTTTGACTTTTCAGTGTACAGTCAAATTTTGATCAGTTGACTGAAAAATTCATCTGTCAACCCTATGCACTTGAGATCTTTTGAACTTGTTGAATTGGTCAAGACAATGTCATTGGGTCCTTGAGTCCATATGTGAGCTTGGTTTGTCATTGGCTAGGTCAAACAGTCAAAAATTGCCTTTATGCAGTCAAAACCCTAAAAATGACCATTTTGCCCTTTTGATGATCTGATCAAATTTCTTGTGCAACTGTGGTCCAAACTTGATCAAATGGTTCATATGAGTTCATAATGTTGATGTGGGTCAAAAATCATGAGGTTTGACTGTCAATTGGCCATAGTTGACTTTTTCCCCAATACAACTGATTTCTAGGTCAACTGTCCAATTGACTGGCCAAAAATATGAATCAAGGCTTGAAACTTGGTATGGACAAACTTATGAGTTCAACATGAAGTATGAAAGTCACTTTGGGAATTGTAGGTCAAAATATCCTTGTGCAAACTCAAACCCTAGTTTAGGTCAACAGTGCAAGGAGGTGTCTTGAGCAGAGCAAACCCTAGCTTGATCTTCAGTTCCAAGAGTCTTGTGATGGGAAAATGTTGGTGAAATGGGAGGGCAAATTTTGGGGTACAACAGTTGCCCCTGTTCAATATTCTTGAACCTGAAGAGTTAGATTGGCAATTTTGCCTTTCGCGACTCGAAGGTAAAAGAGGATTGGACACTAGAGTGCCCGTAAATTTGCACGCGTCAAAATATAGCTGAGGAAATGGGCTTAAAGATGCCATTTGGAGATGGCAGAATCTTGCTGGAGATGGGCTTAAAGATGCCATCCAAGAATGTTTGTTGAATTGCAGTGTTGTGAATCAGAAGAATGAGTGTCAAAATGGTATCCGTGTCTGGGATGCCATTGAACTGTATCTGGAGACTGAGTCTGTATGAGCAAAAGAATGGCGTCCGTGTCTGGCGCGTATCTGAGCTGTAACTGTATTTGAACTTTGAATGAATATCAGAATGACTGCCATGTCTGGAGTGTATATGTATTGTATCTGGGGTAACATAGAAACATTTGTGTATGGAGCAGCTGTGTGCCGGGGGTAAACTATGAATGAGTGACAGAATGGCAACCGTGTCTGGAGCGTATCTGGACTGTATCTGAAGTTTAGATCTGTATGAGTGGTGGAATGACCGTCGTGGCGACTGCACTGGGGAAATCAAACTGCTGGTGTAAAGGCCAGAACGACATTCGTGTTTGGAACGTATCTGAACTTAGAGTTGATAGTTGAATCTGAATGAGAGATAGAATGGTCGTCGTGTCTGGAGCGTATCTAGTATGTATCTGATTGCTGAAGTCTGAATGAGTAGTAGAATGACCGCCGTGTCTGGGGTGTATCTGTACTGTATTTGACTTGCAATTCTGAATGAGTAATAGAATGATCGTCGTGTCTGGGGTGTATCCATACTGTATCTGAATAATTGTTAACGATAGCCTTTTAATCTTATCCTGAAAAGGGTAAAATGTTAGTTAAAACACCGAGTTATGTTGCATGATATGTATGATGCAATGAACTGTATTTCATCAATGTTTATGATAGATGAAGGTAATGAATGCGTATGTAAGCTGAGTAGCTGTCTTGCTGAGGAAAATAGAATCCGGATAGCTGGAGATAATGAATTCTTGACTGCTGCCGGGGATAATAAATCTTTGACCAAAGCTGGGGATTCCAAAATCCTTTGATTATTGAAGATGAGAAACCCTTGCTGACTGCTTGGGGAAAAAACAAGAAACTCTGAAAAATTTCTACTGGGGAGTTAAAGCCTGGGAGACTTCTGCTGGAGAAATGAGACTGAGAATCTTCAATCTGCTGGGAAGTAAATCTGTGGGGAAATACTCACTATTCTGGCTCCGCCGGGGATAAGATCTTCAGGGTTTTCAGGCTCCACTGGGGATCTCGGAGTTTAACTCTGATAGGAATTTTAAAATCCAGTTCAGCTGGGGAATCAAGCTTTAGAAAGCATCTGCTCTGCTGAGGATCCTGAAGTTTAACTCCGTTGGGGGAATATACTCCAAATCTTAGTTTTGTCAAGGATACGAATGATGTATCGTAGGGGATTTCTTCTGAAATGGCATAAAGATATCTTCCTACACCTTCAAACAATCAATAATTATCCTTTTTCGGTTTCATTTTATTTGTAAGCAATGATTATATTCAAATGCATATGCCTATTTAACAAAACAATGGACGTTTTTCAAATAAAACATAAGTATAAAAAGAAAAGGAAGGCAAACAAATTTCTGCACTTAGAAGTGTTTTTGTATTAACTTTTGTGAGTATCTTTGTACAAAGGAAACAGACATCCTAGTAAGAGAATGTTGTCGTAAGAAATGGAAAATTTTATACAAAAGAAAGATGGCTATGTGCAACAATTCCAGGGGATTCCCATTCTGCTATAGCCTTCACAACTCTGAATATTTGTCCATTCGCTGCTTCGTCTGCCGATGACTAGATTAATCAGAAGCTTGGAGCTTGTTGGTGAAGAGATTGTTCTTAAAGTGATCCGACGAGACATAGTCATATGCTTTAATTCCCTAACTTTTTCCTGGACCGCCCTTTCGGGTTTTCGATCCACCAGGAAACCCTTTTTTGCCCAAGTCGCCCTTTCGGGTTTTCAACTTGCCGGGTGTACAGATCTTTTTGTTTTTTATCCCTAATTTTTGCTTGAACCGCCCTTTTGGGTTTTCGATTCACCGGGATGCCCATTTTTGCCCAAGTCTCCCTTTCAGGTTTTTAACTTGCCGGGTCATTTTATGCGTAGTATCTTTTGACTGTGTCTGCATTCGCAGGGTGTGGCAAATCGTCGCCGTCCATGGTGGTCAAGATCATTGCCCCACCAGAAAAGATGCTCTTGATCACAAATGGTCCTTCGTAAGTAGGAGTCCACTTGCCCCTGGGATCACTTTGCGGTAAGATGGTCCGCTTGATTATGAGATCTCTGACTTGATATATCTGACGCCTGACTTTCTTGTTGAAAGCCTTGATCATGCGTTTTTGATACGCCTGACCATGACAAACAGTCGTAAGTCGCTTCTCGTCGATCAAATTGAGTTGATCAAGCCGGGTCTGAATCCAATCGTCTTCACTCAAACCAGCGTCTTTCATGATCCTTAAGGAAGGAATCTGAACTTCCATGGGTAGGACAGCCTCCATTCCATACACCAAAGAAAATGGGGTTTCCCCTGTTGAAGTACGTGCCGTGGTACGATATCCATGCAGAGCAAACGGTAACATCTCATGCCAGTCTTTGTAGGTGACTGTCATCTTTTAAATGATCTTCTTGATATTTTTGTTCGCGGCTTCAACAACACCGTTCATCTTTGGCCGATAGGGAGATGAATTGTGATGATAAATCTTGAACTGCTCGCATAGAGAGGTGATCATAGTATTGTTCAGATTTGTACCGTTGTCTGTGATGATCCTGTCAGGGATACCATACCGGCATATGAGGTTCTGTTTGATGAAACGGGCAACCACATTCTTTGTAACAGAGGCAAAGGAAGCTGCTTCGACCCACTTGGTAAAATAATCAATGGCGACCAAGATGAAACGATGTCCATTGGACGTTGTGGGCTTGATCTCCCCAATCATGTCAATGCCCCACATTGCGAATGGCCAAGGAGCTGTCAGAATGTTGAGAGGAACAGGAGGAATATGTACTTTGTCGGCGTAGACTTGGCATTTGTGGCAAGTACGGGAATGTTGATGACAATCAGCTTCCATGGTAGACCAGTAATAGCCTGCCCTTAGGATCTTCTTGGCCATTGTATGTCCGATCAAGTGGGTGCCAAATGTGCCACTGTGTATCTCAGTCATGATCAACTCTGCTTCATCTTTGTCTACACATCGAAGTAAAACACAATCATGGTTGCGTTTATAAAGGATGCCATTGCTTAGGAAGAACTTGGTAGCAAATCTCCTTAAGAACTTTTTGTCATTGACTGAAGCTCCTTCGGGATATTCTCTAGTCTGGAGATACCTTTTGATTTCATGAAACCAGGGTTGTTCCACTACTTCTTCGGTATTAATCTCATGACAGTGCGCAGGTTCGTCCATTCGCTCGATGGTAATTTGGGGAGCCTTGTTATCCCAGTTGAGTTTTAACATGGAAGACATTGTAGCTAAAGCATCTGCTAGTTGATTCTCTTCTCGTGGGAAATGCTCGAAAGTAATCTGCTCGAAATGAGGCAACAACGTCAGGACATGTTCTTTGTATAGGATAAGATTAGGATGTTTGGTGTCCCACTCTCCTTTGACTTGACTGATAACCAAAGCCGAGTCCCCAAATACGACCAAAGATTTGATTCCCAAGTCTATAGCAGCCTTGAGACCAAAGATGCAAGCTTCATATTCAGACATGTTGTTGGTACAGCTGAAGCAAAGTTGGGCAGTGAAGGGTGTATGGCATCCTTCCGGAGAAATGAGTACTGCACCGATACCGTTGCCAAGTGCATTTGAAGCACCATCAAAGTACATGGTCCATCGGGATCCTTGTTCAGGTCCGTCATACGGTCCATTACCTTCGATGTTGTCTAATGTCATGATGTCCTTGTCCGGGAAGTCGAATCTCATAGACTGGTAATCTTCGACGGCTTGATGAGCTAGATGGTCAGCTAGCACACTCCCCTTTATAGCTTTTTGGGTAGTGTACTGAATATCATACTCAGTCAGGATCATTTTCCATCTAGCGATTCTTCCAGATAAAGCAGGCTTCTCGAAGATATACTTGATAGGATCCATTTTGGAAATCAACAAAGTGGTATGAGTCAACATATACTGCCTTAGTCGGCGAGCAGCCCATACCAAAGCGCAGCAAGTTTTCTCGAGCAGTGAGTAGCGAGTCTCACAGTCGGTAAACTTTTTGCTAAGGTAATAAATGGCATGCTCTTTTCGACCAGACTCGTCATGTTGGCCCAGCACGCACCCCATCGAGTTATCCAAAACAGTCAGATACATGATCAACGGTCTTCCTTCGACGGGTGGCATCAGAATAGGAGGTTTTAATAAGTACTCCTTGATCTTATCAAAAGCAACTTGGCAATCGTCGTTCCATTCAACTACCTGATCTTTCTTCAACAGTTTGAAAATTGGCTCACAGGTAGATGTCAGGTGAGAGATGAACCTTGCAATATAGTTCAAGCGTCCCAAGAATCCTCTAACCTCCTTTTCAGTACAGGGGGCTGGCATTTCTTGTATAGCCTTCACTTTAGCAGGATTAACCTCAATACCTTTGTTGCTGACAATAAATCCCAGAAGTTTACCAGACCTAACTCCAAAAGTGCACTTGCTCGGGTTTAATCTGAGCTTATACTCCTTCAACCTGGAAAACAGCTTTTGCAAATGTTCAAGGTGCTCTTCTTCTGTCTGTGATCGAGCTATCATATCGTCCACGTAAACCTCGATCTCATGATGTATCATATCATGAAACAAAGCTACCATGGCGCGTTGATAGGTTGCCCCTGTGTTCTTCAGTCCGAACGGCATCACTTTGTAGCAGAAGGTACCCCATTGTGTAACAAAGGTAGTTTTCTCCATGTCCTCGGGGGGCATTTTAATCTGGTTGTAGCCAGAGAATCCGTCCATGAAGGAAAAAACCTTGTGCTGAGCTGTGTTGTCAACCAAGATGTCGATATGTGGCAGCGGAAAATCATCTTTAGGGCTAGCCCTGTTCAAATCCCGATAGTCCACACACATTCTGACTTTACCATCCTTTTTGGGTACGGGCATGATGTTAGCAACCCATTGTGGATAGGTTGTAACAGCCCGAAAACCAGCGTTGAATTGCTTCATTACTTCAGCCTTAATCTTCTCAGACATGTCAGGCCTCATCCGGCGGACGTTTTGCTTGATCGGTGGACAATCCTCTCTGGTAGGGAGACGGTGAACCACGATATCTGTGTCTAACCCTGGCATATCTTCATACGACCAGGCGAAGATTTCAATGTACTCGTTCAACAACTGCACTAAGCGCTCCTTGACACTTGATTCCAGGTTGGCACCCACTTTTACTTCCTTCCTGTCTTCCTTTGTCCCTAAGTTGATGGTTTCTAACAACTCTTCATGAGGCAAGATAGCCCTCTCTTCCTGTTGTAGAAGTCTGGCTAACTCTCCCGTCACTTCATAATCTTCGTCAACTTCGTACTCAGCTTGATTGACCAAATCTTCAGAGTTGTCGAAAGCTACAGCAGAATAGTCACCCATAGAATCCAGAGTGGATGGGTACCTGCATTTGTGAGTGTGGGTGTGTGTAAGGGATAACCATCCTTAAAAAAACAAAAATTCAAAAGGAAAGAAAATGAACACAACAGTTTATAGATGAAAAACGTCCAATGATTCATTAAAACATGGCATATGATTATGAAGAGAATCAAGCCCTTACAAATGGACCTACATGCCCCGGGCAAGGCATGAGGGGAAAATAGTGTGCGAATTGTTTTAGTTATTACAGACCATAGAAAATGGGAAATTGTTCAAAGATAAAATTATTGGTTGATAAAGGTGATAGGAACAAAATCCTTTGCTTCCTAATTGCTCAAACCCCATTCGACAGTCGGAAAGATCCATTCTTCAAAGTGGCTCTCCTCATCTTCGTCTTCTACAGCATTGATTCCATGGTGAGAAATCTTAATGGGTGATTTTTCAATCTTAGAGCGACGTATAGCCTTTTGTCCTGCAGCGGTAAACCCCAACCCAAACTTGTCTGTCTTATAGGGAAAGTCGGGAAACTGTCCCCACACTGTGCTCTTCCCCTCCTTAATCACAGCCTCTGTGTCCTTAAGAGATGCCATCCTAGCCATCTGCTTGGGAATGATAGGTACCTCAACCACTGCCTTCGCGACTGCTACCTCGGGAGAAACTTCCTCAAAATGTTGAAAAGGTGTTTCGATGAACTCGCCGTCCACTTCCACATACCGAAAGGAATTGAGATGACTGATCATGTACTCCTCCTCACCGTGTACAGTTATGATTTTACCCTTAACGGGGTATTTCAGCATCTGATGCAAAGATGAGGTGACTGCCCCGGCATAATGGATCCACGGTCTTCCTAGCAAACATGAGTATGATGGACGGATGTCCATTACGTAGAAAGTGGAGTTGAACACCTCGGTGCCTACCTTGATGGGAATATCGACCTCTCCATGTACCATCCTTTTAGACCCGTCAAAGGCCCTGACAATAATATTACTTGGTTTTAGCTCCAAACCTTCACAATCCAATCGGTCTAGAGCTTTCTTAGGCAGCACATTTAGGTAAGAACCAATATCGACCAAGACATGGGCGAGAGTGGTTCCTCGGCATTCAACTGAAACATGTAGTGCATCATTGTGCTTCCTTCCTTTGGGAGTCAAGTCAGCGTCGGAAAAGCCCAGGCCATTGTCAGCAGTAAGACTGGCCACACAATCCTGAAATTGGTCAGCCGAAGTCTCTTGGGGAACATGTGCCGCCTTCAGGAACTTAATCAGGGCCTTAGCATGGGCCTCTGAACAGAGCAGGAGGGCCAACATTGAAATTTTAGATGGGGTCTGCCCCAGTTGTTCTACAACATCGTAGTCACTTTTTCGGATTATTTTTAGGATTTCATCCATCTCCTTCTGAGTGGTTTCGGGGATAACCACAGCATTAGCCTTCGTCCTGACAGGCTTTTCCAGTATCCCCTTACCCTTGTCGGTATTATCAGTGGGTGTTCTTTCTTCAGGAGTAATCACTTCTTCAATCACTGGGCCTTGCACAGAGGGTCCAACAGGTGCAGAAGCTTTTAAGGGTCCGAAAACTGCTCGAGGGGGAGCAATCTCTGGAGAAAAGATTCGGCCATTGCGGGTTATCTTGCTCGTACCCGCGATGTTCCCTATATCAAGGTCTTCTTCAGAAATTTTTTGGACTGTTTCGATTTGTTTGATGCCGTGGTAGAAGATTTCTCCCTCATAGTTCCACGGTATCATTTTGCTTGACTGGTACGGGACAGGTCCCAGCATGGTGATCTTTAGAGGTACACATTCGGAGTTGGGTGTAATCCTGACAGGCCTTTTGCAAGCCTTGGGAGGATTGTCGGAAATGGTTATAATAGAAATATCGTTGGTTGAGGTATCACAAGTATCAGGAGTAATTGGATTGAAAGTGTTAACAGGGGTTTTCTGGAAAAGAATCTCTTGAGTATCCATCAGGCGTTTGACACCCGACTTCAACATTCGACAATCATCTTGAACATTCAAACAGAAATAACAGTCTTCACTACAACCAGGAAAGATCCCGGCTCTCAACAAATTTTCCTTGATCACAATCAAAGGAGTCAACAGATTGGCAACATCAGTAACATGGAGGTCTTCCAAAATAGCATGCACATTGTGGTCGTGCTTAGGCATTGGGGCAGATATAACATTAGGCTTCTCAGGAGCGTCAAATTCAACCTCTTTGGCGTCAATTAAGTCCTGAATTTTGTTCTTGAGTGCCCAGCAATTATTGGTATCGTGCCCAGCACTGTCGAAATGGTAAGCACATTTGGCGTTGGAGTGATAATATGGAGATGAAGTGTTGGGGTTTTTTGGCGCCTCTTTCAAACTAGTCAGATTCATCTTCAACAAATGGGGAAGAACCTGTGCGGGCGTCATGTTGATGCGGGTGAACTGCCGTTGTGGCCGTTCTACCTGTTGTTGATTAGGTCTTGACTGATTGTTACGGGGTTGATCATTTGACGAATTTTGAATCATCACGGCCCCTACAGTCGGCCGGCGCTCAGTTCTTCCCAATCCCTTCTGAGAGTACACAGCAGATGCTTCTTTCTTGGAAGGAAAAGGTTTTTTAACAGCTGCGGAGGCAGAGGCATCCTTTTGAATCTTTCCACTTTTAATGCTGGCTTCCACCCTCTCGCCAGTCAAAATCAATTCAGTAAATCCCGTAGAAGAGCTCCCGATTAGATGGTTGAAGAAAGGGCCGGACAGGGTCCCCAAAAACATGTCAACTAATTCCCTATCTGATAGCGGTGGATGCACCCTTCCAGCCAGGTGACGCCACTTCTGGGCGTACTCCTTAAACCCTTCATTTGAAGTCATCCCATTCTTTGTAGCTGAGTACGGGTAGGCGCCAAATCAGCGTTGTACTGATACTGACGATAAAAAGCAGCTGCCAGGTCTTCCTAATTGTGAACTTCTGATCTCTCGAGCTGATAAAACCAATCTAGCTGAAAGCCAGACAAGCTGTCTTGGAAAAAGTGTACCCAGAGGTCCTTATCGGATGAATGAGGTTGGATCTTCCTAACATACGACCTCAAGTGCATCTTAGGGCAAGATAGACCATCGTACCTGGAAAATATTGACACCTTGAACTTGGGAGGGATTACAATCCCAGCTACCAACCCCAGTTCCTCAAAATCCAATCCGGGCACCCTCTGCAACTCCATAGCTGCCAATCTGTCTTCAAGGTTTTTATACTTGTCATCCGCTGGTGGATATTGTTGTTCTGAATAATCTTTGTCTTCTTCGTCTTCCTCTTCTTCTACCTAAGACTCGGAAGGTACAGTAACTCCTTTCCCCTTGCCAATCCCTTCATCAGACGTTGAAGGGAACTCAAGAGTCCTTCTAGTATCACCCTCAAATCTTCTTCCGAAAGTGGCTACCCCCGGTCTCTTTTTCTTTTTCTTCTCTTTACTCTTCTCTAGCAGAGCTTTGAGACCCTCTTGACCCTTTGCTATGGTCATGAGGAGTTGCTGAAATTGCGAATTTTGTGCCTGTAGGTCCTTCACTGTTTGCTCCAAATCCATCTTACTGAAATAAACAACAGAAAGATAAGGAAACCTGGCTTGAAGACCTGTTTATGAATATGATGAATGGTATGTTATTCATGTAATGCATTCAAGGGTTCAAAAATTCAAATTTGTTGTAAACAAAAAGAACGCATGTCATATTAAGAAGAAATTGTTAGTACATAAGTGCCCCATGGGCAAAATATTACAAAATTCTTAATATAAAAAGACATTGCGCATCCTCTTTGGTGCGATATAGGTGTTGAGAGTTTCCTCCTCGTGAAGTCGGCGAGTGAGCTCTAAAACCTTCTTCTCACTGGCATAGAAGCTGGCTTCAAAAGTATCCCGTTCTTCTTTGAGTTGGATCCAACTCTTTTGCATTTCCTCCCATGATGTTGGCATGTCAGGATGTAGGATGGTGTATGGAACCTCTCCTTCCTTAACAGGCTCTTTGATCAAGGGGAGAATGTGAGGATATGGCATCATGAGATTCTGGGAGCGGGTTCGTACCCATTTGAGGTAAGGCTCAAGGGGGATGGAATTATTGTGCCCCAGTGTCTTACTATCCACCTTGTTAGGCATCCTCCAAGCTCTGATGAACCTTTGTCAAAGTCCTTGCGCATCGTTGTCGAAGTCAAAAACTAGGTCAGGAATCAGCATGTCATGAGGGCCATCTCTCCGAGCATATCCAAATTGTCTCAAAGCTAGACAGGGGTTGTAGGTAATACCTCCCCTAATGCCAAGTAATGGGACATTAGGAAATTCACCACAACAATCAACGATGATGACATTTTCTCTGGACCGAGAACACCAATGTACATCAGAATGTGTGAGGGTCATCAACCGTTGTGACCACCTTAAACCCTGCTCATTCTTCAAAACTGCTTGTGGAAGGTGAGAAATAAACCACCTTGCTAGGAGAGGAGTACAGCACATGAGAACACCTCTTTTCCTCATTGTTCGTGTGTAAAATGAGTGTAGGATGTCCCCAAGCAATGTAGGTATAGGATTCCTGGATATGAAAATCTGGACAGCATTCACATCTATAAGTTGGTCAGGGTTTGGGAACAAGACCAACCCATAAATAAGGAGTGCCACAATCTCTTCAAAGGCTTGTAGATCAAGAAAATTTCAGCATTCTTGTGCCTTCTCAAACAAGAATTTTGCCAAGAACCCCTTGACACCACTTCTAGTTTCCCAATGCCCCTTGATGTCAGATGGTTGCAAGTGTAATGCTTGAGCAACATCTTCAGGTTTTGGTTCTTTTTCCGTACCGTTGTAGGGTACTTGATGAAGAATAGGAATTCTCAAGAGTTGAGAAAATTCCTCCAAAGTAGGCACCAATTGGTAATCAGGGAATGTGAAACAGTGGTGGAGGGGGTCAAAGAACTGGAACAGTACTTTCACCATGTCTTCTTCAATGCTGGTATTGACTAGGTTGAGAAGTCTACCATGTCTTTCACTGAAGAGAGAATTTTCTGGAATTCTGGATGTAAGCTCCTTGAGTTGAGGAGGGATCCTCACAAGATTGACTTGAATTGTTTTCCTGCGAAGAGATTCCATGACCTACAAAACGAGAACAAAGATGAAGATCCAAACCCTTGAAATGTTTAGTGGATGCATATGATGCTTTATGATGTTCATGATGTATGCACAAGCATATGTACAGGCAAGTCACACAAAACCCTAGTTTCAGGCTTGCATGAGGTTTCATAGGTAAGTACCCTCTTGAGTTTAGTTGGCTTAAAACCTGTCCTATAAATAGTAACCGGGTTCTAAGGAGCTCAATATCATCGGATTGTTTTCTATGTTCATTGTTTTGGTTTAGCCACTTAACTAGCGACCAAAATATTCCAAGAAAACAACCCTCAATGAGTGTAGTATCGAGTATCTACCAACTTCGGACTGCACCAAAGCCGATCATCTCACTACCCTTAATGAAAGGCCAAGATGGTCAAGTAAGGTTCTAGTTCATTAGTGCTTAATGACATAACTCAGCGGCTCAGTATTCTCTTTGATTGACTCAAAGGCTACCGGTACTCACAAATATGTCGCACTAATATAGTTATTGCTTCAACCATGTCGGTATACCCCGCACAGTTTCCACAACGTATTGCTATCTATGAATGTTTCCCAAATCCGGGTAGAGGATTTCAAGCCCAAACAAGAGAACCAAAATGTAAATCAATCAAAGCAAACAATTAATCATGCAAGAGGTGATCTAAGCCCTAAGGTTACTCCACTTTTAAAGTTATCCCCAGCAGAGTCGCCAGTTCTGTGATACGGTGGGAGAACTGACTTGGGTTTAGCGTTTTGTGTTTGCAAATGTTTCGGTTTAGCAAGAGTCGCCACCGACTTTTTATTTTATCCTAAGGAAAGGTCAAAAAGCACAGGAAAGACCTTTGAGATGTTTTCTTGGGTTCGGGGAGTAGATTATAGAAAGGGAAGGTATTAGCACCCTTTCTATCCATGGTTATCCATGGGCTCTTAGTTACTTGCTTAGATCACTTGCTTTGCTTTTCAATTGTTTGAAATGGTGCTTTTCAATGGTTTGAAATGGTGCTTTGTGCGTGGTTTTGGAAAATGTTTTGAAAAGAGGCCATCGTTGTGGCAACCTTTGTAATGATTCTTGTTTGAATGTATACAAAGGTGTTTTTTGTCTTTTGAAAAGTTTTCAATGTTTGAAATTAGGGTTTTGAAATTGTATTGTGGAGTGTATTTTGAAAAGTAGCAAGTGTGTTTTTGCAAGCTTGATCAAGTAACTAAGAGTTATCTACCCTATTTTACTCAAAGATCTTTCTTATGTTTTTAACCCTTTTAACAGTGTTGTTTCACCATTGTATTTGGTGAACAACCTTGTGTTAGGATGTTAAACGGGGCAGGCGCGGGTCATCATATAGACCATGATAGCAATAGTGTCAAGTATCTTTGGCAATTTTTCCTTAAGGGACTTGATCATTTTGTTTAGGCAACTCCGATAGCGTCATCGAGGGACTATGATCATTTTGATTGTTCTTGTTTTGCCAAAGTACTTGACATGCAACCATGGCCCATTTTTGAAGGCAACAAGTGGATGAAACCCTAGGGGTGTAAGTGTGCATTGTGATTGTTTTTCATGCATGTAGTCTTTGATTAGGTCAAGCTATTTGTTGATTGATTTTGCATACAAACCCTAGGTCTAAGAATGGCATAATTGAAAGCTTTAAATGTGAGAGAATTTAAATGATACACTATTACAATCATGATATAGGGAGGGGGGTACAAATTTGAGTTGGGGATATTTGACAAGAAAATAAATTCTAAGTTATTACAACCATATCGAATGTATAATGCGTAATATTTAAATGTACAATAATTGAAATAAAATACAATAAATAAAATGTAAATAAAATGCATTATGTACAAATGTTTTCTATGTATGTAAAAAAGGTTTTTTTTATGTAAAGGAATATAAATAAATAAATAAGATGTTGATTTTATCTGTTTTTAGGGCAAAAACCCTAATTTCTTAAGAAAATAAATATCAGGTATTATTTATATACAAAAAACGTATTAATATATACAAAAATGTATTATATTAAAAAAAAGTATTTTTTAATATAAAATGTCAATAAAAATAAAAATGTATTATTTTGGTATTTTTCATTCTAATTATTTATTAAACATATATATATATATATATATATATATATATATATATATATATATATATATATATATATATATATATATATATATATATATATATATATATATATATATATATATATATATATATATATTAAATATGTTAAATATGTGAATGAATAAAAATAAATCATTAAAAAAGGTATATATTTAAGAAAATATTTTCAAATATGAATAAAAATAGTAAATGAAAATAAAAGTATCTTTGTATATTATTTTTAAATTTAAACAAAATAATATAAGTATTTAAACATTTTTTAGAAAAAATAAATACCAAATAAATACAAAAAATGTGAAAATATTTTTAAGTATTTTTTTTATGTTTGAAAATAAAATAACAAAGTCAGAAATGAAATTAAAATACAAAAGTAATAAAGATACAAGAAATTGGGCCAGGGGGTGTGAAAAGCAAGCATAGGGGTGCAAAAAGTAGCAACAAACCAAGCCCAGCCCAATGGCCTTCGTCCCTGTCCTCTGGCCAACGACCAAACGCGCGCGCTTCTGACTTTGAAACCTGTTCTCTCTGTACTTTGCTTGAAATTAAAAACTCATAACATGAAAATTATAGAGCTTGAAGCAACGATTTCAACCATATAAAACACTTGACCTAACTCTAAGAAACCAGGGAGAATTTTATCACCCCCAATTTCTGACCTAGTTTTTTCAGAAAGTTCAACTATCAAATACTCCTAGCTCAGTTAACATAAATGAATTCTAAGCATATGTACAGCTCAAGGGCAATGAGGACTACATTTTTCATTCATAAACCTAAGCCTAATGATTCCTAAATAGAGAGATATGAAGTTGCAAAATACCTGTTTCAGTTGGACACGAGTATGGCAATGTAGAGCTTTTCAGTGAGGCCTGAGATTCTTTTGAGCTTGCTTAATGTTCCCTGAACCTTTCCCAATGCTTAGTTTGTTTTGAAATGGTCTGAATCAACCTCTAGAAGTCAACTTGCATAAGCTTGAAACAGAAATGGTGATCACTGTAAATGGAGTTACAGTTGGTAATGGAGGTTTGGGATAGCTTGAGTGAGTTGAATGGAAGGTGTTTGAAGTGGAAAGGAGCAAAACGCACGAGCAAAATGAGCTATGGCACTCAAGTTGCAAAAACTGCCCTGTTTTGCAAGAAAATATGGCTTATGAGTATGAGGGTGCTTTAGGGGTGAAAGGCTCGTGTTTATGGCTCAAAGGGTTGTGTGAAATGTATTTTCAAACTTTTTTAAGCTCTCATGGACTGGTTTTCAAGTTGGCAAGTGTTTTGACAATTTCTTGTTTTTGAAGCAAAGATGTCCAACCTGTCAATGCAGGCCTGTACCCTCCATCTTGTATGCTGCATATCTTGCCCTTGATACTTGCAATTTGTGGATTTGATTTGGCTTAAGAGATATGGCCCCTATGCTCAAAGATCATGTTTTGACATAAAGTGTAACTTTACCAAAATGGCATTATACCTTTTTCTAATTAAGGGTTAGTTTTGTGTGCAATGTCCAAATGGCCAAGATAATGCATTAGCTCAGTGGATTTGCATTCAATTAAGGAGTGTAAAAGGGTTTATAGGCCTGCAAGCAAGTACAAAGCATGCTGGTTTGAAAATGAAACTTGTATGAACATGTATTGGCCATGGACAAAAGTGAGTTTTTGCCAACTTTGAGAATTCGATTCTCTCTAACCACAAGGGTGTTTGAGGAGTTCTTGGACAATTTGGAAAGCTTGGAACATGTACTACAATCCATATTTGTAATTCAAATTGAAATTTCAAGTGGAACCATGTGAAAAATGGTCAAGAAGATGGGCCAAAATCCTGCCTATATTAGGGCAAATTTTGTCTAAGTTAGAAGTCTTAGGTACCCTTGTTCCAAAACTCATAACTTGAGATAAAAGCTTCTTTTGAGGAAACTTTATGAATCAAAGTTGTAGACTTTGCAATGGAATATAACTTTCATGTTGCAAGTTTTGTTTGAATCCATTTTTATCTTGGTGAAAAAATGGGACAAAGTTAGGAAAAAATAAGAAAATTTCATAACTTAGAAAAATTCTAAGTTATGAAATTTTTTCATTTTAAACCCTAATTTGCAATTTTGGGTTTCTTGATGAACAAGTTTCATAATTTGACATGTCTTGATGAAAATTAACTCTTGGCACTTGATTTTGACCAAAAAGTCAAAGTTTGACTTTTCAGTGTACAGTCAAATTTTGATCAGTTGACTGAAAAATTCATCTGTCAACCCTATGCACTTGAGATCTTTTGAACTTGTTGAATTGGTCAAGACAATGTCATTGGGTCCTTGAGTCCATATGTGAGCTTGGTTTGTCATTGGCTAGGTCAAACAGTCAAAAATTGCCTTTATGCAGTCAAAACCCTAAAAATGACCATTTTGCCCTTTTGATGATCTGATCAAATTTCTTGTGCAACTGTGGTCCAAACTTGATCAAATGGTTCATATGAGTTCATAATGTTTACGTGGGTCAAAAATCATGAGGTTTGACTTTCAATTGGCCACAGTTGACTTTTTCCCCAATACAGTTGATTTCTAGGTCAACTATCCAATTGACTGGGCAAAAATTTGAATCAAGGCTTGAAACTTGGTATGGACAAACTTGTGAGTTCAACATGAAGTATGAAAGTCACTTTGGGCATTGTAGGTCAAAATATCCTTGTGCAAACTCAAACCCTAGTTTAGGTCAACAGTGCAAGGAGGTGTCTTGAGCAGAGCAAACCCTAGCTTGATCTTCAGTTCCAAGAGTCTTGTGATGGGAAAATGTTGGTGAAATGGGAGGGAAAATTTTGGGGTACAACACTAACCTATTTCAAAGACAGGAGGGTTTCATCTTTGCTCTGTTTTGTAGGTCATCATGATGCCTATGCGTAAGAATACCATCTGGATCAACTTTGTCCAAGTCCCTACCCTGCTTAAAGAGTTAGTTGTCAGGATGCCAGACACTCCTTTCAAACAAAAAACTTTTTTCAAACCCACAAACACAAAGAAAAGCAATTTTTGAAAACACTATGAGCAAGTACCTAAGAGCCCGTGGATAACCACGGATAGAAAGGGTGCTAACACCTTCCCTTTCTATAATCTACCTCCCGGACCCGAGAAACATCTCGAAAAAGGAATTTTTCTGTGCTTTTTTCCTTTCCTTGTTGGATAAAATAAAAGACGGTGGCGACTCTCGCTTACCGCGACATTTTTGCAAAAACAAATGCAAAACGCGAACCAGCATTCCAAAAACAGTCAGTTCTCTCCCACCGCATCACACTTCATCTTTGGCTTCGATAACCATGTGCTTCACTTTGGCCTCTAAGGTCATCTTTAATTTATTTTCGGCTAAATAAGTCGAAATCATTTTGAAGAATCGGGATTCATACATTGTCAATGTCTTCGTCAGCCCAGCCAGTTGGTCGTATTCCTAGAACTCCTTCTATATCATCTTCTTCTCCCATAATTTCTTTATCTCATTGGAATCCATGAGTTGGTGTGGAGTAAGGAAGTAAAGAGCATTCTTGTTAGGTAAATATTTGTCATCAGCAGGGTTGCATGGCCCAATGTTGGCCAAATTCCCATCGAAGTTCCTTCTATCCACATGATTAACGTCTGCCATGTAATAGCTATGATCTACTTCAATGTTCTCGAAAATCCCATCTTCTCTCCATATTGATATTCGTTGATGCATTGAAGAAGGCACTACCCCTATACCATGGATCCATTCACGTCCTAGTAACAAGTTATAATTTGTCTTTGTTGCAATGACTATGAACATGGCGGGTCTTATAATCGAACCCACAATGAGATCCACTTGCATTACACCCAAACTGTAGCCTATTTTACCTTCATAGTTTTAAAGTACCATGTTGTGGGGCTTAATATCAGCGTCGAACATGCCAATTCTTTTCAACATGAATTGGGGCATTAGATTCACCGCAGCTCCACCATCTACCCGGATTTTATTGATTCCCACACTTTCCACCTTCCCCCTTATGAACAAAGGTTTGAGGTGATTCTTCATTCTCTAACCAGGTTGTTTGAAGAACACATTTTGTTCTTCAACAAATCCATTATTCAGGATATAATAACACATTGGCTTGTGTTTTGCCATCTCAATCTCGTCATCTTCCTCTGATTCTTCTACCTTAGTTATTTGATCATATTTATGGGGAAGCACTTAGACCATATTGCAGTTGATGTTGAGGGAAGAATCTCTGTCTGATTCAAAGTTATCAATTAGCATGTCTTCGTCATTCATTGGGTCTTTTTGATCCTTTTCTCCAGTTTCATCTTTCTTTGGGGAAAACAGTCTTCTCCCCACAGGTTTCTTCTCTTCGACCATGATGGTTGAGGGAAGTTGGTTACTAATAGACTCTTCCACTTCTTTTTCTGCCAATTCTCGTTGCGCCTTCCTTATCCTTTGGTGTCTTTGCCATTGAGACCTAGACATGGGGTTTTTCAATTTGTAATTTTCTGGCTTGTATGCTTGTTTCTTTGACACTTGGAATTGGTTTTGATATGTTATGGATGTCCTTCCTCCAGCTTCGAAACTCCTCCATTTTTCCTTTCCTACCCAATTACCTTTGCTTGGGTTTTTCCATCTGTTAGTTGGGATGTTTGTAGGTGGATTGAAGATAGATCTTTGATTCCCCTTGGGATATGGGCTATCGCCTCTTGGTAATTCCCCTTTTGTCGATGTGAAATTGCTCTTAGGCCCCCTTTGGTTGTCCCAACAACGAGCATATGGGGTTCTCTCAAAGGCTTCTGATACTTCTTAATCATAGAACCGCACTGCACCTTGGGCACATCAAGCACTCTGATTTTGTTTTGTGGTAGTGGACAAGGAAACCCATCAAACTTTCTCTAGCCTTTGGGTAGACAACTTCTATTTGGTCATCTTTCCTCTAATTTCCCCTAGTTCGAGCATATCGGATTTTTTTCATAAGTTTTTGCTGCCTTTCGATTATAAATTAGGTTGTATCTAGGACATATTAGTCCCTCAAAATTCTTTTTGTGGTAGTGAACCAGGTAGTCTAGCAGACTTTCTCTATCCTTTGGGTAACCATTTATCGTCTGATCATCTTCCATTCTGAGGCGCCTTTCGACTTCCTCCATCTCAGGAGCAGGCTCGTTCAAGTCCACCATGTTAACTTCAAGGTTAGGACCTTCAGTAATCCTAACATTTTCAAAATTGACTCTTAGGCCTTCAGTGGCCTTTGTCATTCCAGCACTTGTGGCAATATCATCAGTAATTTTGCCTTCGATATCTTGGTTAATTAGACCTTCAATAGTCTTTTTCACTTTGATACCTGCAACAAAATCCTCGGTAATCTTGTTCGAGGTATTGGCAAGGCCTTCAGTAGCCTCCTTTGCTTCAACATTTGCAACAAAATCTTCAGTGATCTTGTCTTTAGGATGTTGGTTAATGTCGAAACCAACAACTTCCAGCATATGGATATCCGCAGATTCGGCATAATTGGTTTCTACTACATGGAGAGGGTCAACATCAACCTTCATTTGGCTCCTCTTCTTTTCTCCAAACTTCAATATGTCTTCCTTGATAGCATTCTAAATCAAATCCAAGAAAAGAAAACATTGTGAGGTTTTATGTCCCAAATAGTTATGATATTTACATAAACCTCTTTTCTTCCGTTGGTCTAATGGAAGAGTTTTGGCACCAGGTGGCACTATCATCTGGCCACCCTTTACCAATAAATCAAATATTTTGTCACATTTTGTTACGTCGAAAGTGTATATTTTCTTAGGGAACTTATCATCCTTTTTCTGGTTCTACAGGATTCTTCCTGTTTGAAGAGGCTAAAACTTTGCAAGGATATGGTAGCCCTTGCTTTAATTCATCCAGGCCCACTTCACATTCTTCGAAGTCTAAAAAATCACTGCAGGCTTCTTGTTCATCTGCACCGGTTTCGACATATGCAACTCTTTCTTTTTTATAGCTTCTGTTTTCTCTAGCCTTTTCAACCTTTAGGCGCTCCACTTGTCGAACCCTATCTTCCAATTGGGCCATATCTCTTAAGTAGTGAGGGGCCAACTTCTTTCTAATGGAGAAATCTAATTCTCTTGCAGCCATCTCAACTAATTCATGTTCAAGCACTTGGGTAAAGCACCTTGCCTTTAACAGGCGGAATTTGTTGAGGTAATCATCAATTGGCTCGCTAAACTTGCGCTTAATGCTGGCCAATTCACTTAGGCTTATCTTTGATTGACCTACATAAAATTGTTCATGAAATAACCTCTCTAAACGAGTCCAATCTTGGATAGAATTCGCTGCAAGGGTAGTAAACCACGTGAAAGCATTTTTGGTTAGTGAACTAGGAAACTATTTTATCCTTAAGTTTTCATTATTCTCTATATCTCCATTCTCAGTAAGATACCTAGATATGTGTTTAACAGTTGATTCGCTGGTGTCACCAGAGAATTTTGTGAACTTTGGGACTTTCCAACCCCTGGGCAATTCAGTTTGCAAAATATATTCAGATAAAGGAGAAGTGTAATTTGGCCTACTAAGGCCAATATTTACACCATTTTGTGCCATGATTCTTTCAACCATGGCTGCCAGATTATTGTCTGCTGCTATGTTGTCTTGTCAAACTTGATATATGACTTCATCAGCATTTTGATTTCTATTTACCATCATAACCCTAGGTTCAAGTTTCCTTAGAATTTGTGGTTCTTGCCTAAAAGGTTCGTCTCTAGGTATTTCGACATTCGTAACTCTAGGCACTTTGACTATCCCTCCCTGATTTACCACATTCTCCCGGGTGGATTTCTTTGATTATGTTGAAATATGTTAATTGTTGGGTCCTCTTCTAAGATTACCCCTTGATTTTCCCTAACCCACTCCCTCTGAGGATGTTTTTGGGGTTGAGGCACACCAAAGAATTCAATGATGCGCGTCATTTGTGCAGCCATTTGTTGGTTCGCTTTAGTGGTGTTTTGAATCAAAGGGTTAAAGATTATAACCATTGTTTGTGCAAGCATTTGGATCATTTCATGGTTAATTTCTTCCATTTGATATCTAATCACCGCTGCAGATTGATTTGTTAAGTTTAACATTTGGGAAGAAACTCTTTCTATCTGTGGTTGGACATTTCGACCCATGTTATTAACATCATATTTAAAATCTTGCAATGGCGAAGTAACGTTCATCACAAGATCTGAGTATGTTGAAGTGGAATTATGTAAACCCATCATAAACGAAGATGGCATGCCATAAGGCCGCTCACGACCAGTTTGAGGCATGGAAAAACCAGGCGGCCCCTGAGGCCTATGAAAAGTATTTCCCCTTAGAGGGGGGTCTCTTGTGGATCATGTGGTCTTATATAGGTCAAAATAGGGCCAGTATAAGCGTTCGACTGAGTTGTCGTCGAACTTGTTGAAGATGGTATAGCCTCTGAAAAAGGCGTAGAAACTGTAGTTCCCCATGTCGAAGTAATTGGGGGTGGTACTTCATCATTGTTAGGAGGGTTTTGATTACCTGTCTGGATTTGGTTCGCCATTTTCCTAACGTGCTTTATCTTAGGTATTTCCTTGTTATTTGTGGCTAATTTACCACTTCTAAGTCTCATACAACGCTGAAAAATACAAAAGGATGAAGAAGATTTTGAAAACTTTTACTAGAACAGAAAAATTTGTTTATTGAACACAAGTTCCATTGGGTGTGCCAATTTTTTTACCGTGAAATTTGGTAAACAACTGTTGGTCTTCCAAATCTAAGAAAAGATTGGTGACTTGCACGATCAACCAGATTGATCCTAAGGACATGTGTTCTTATTTAAACTTTTGTTCTTGAAAACAAAGAATACTTTCGACAACATTCATAATATTTTAAACAATACTGATTTCGATTGTTATTTCGAGGGTAGTAATGTAACAGTTTAAAGAAAAGACTGGTATGTAAAAGACTTTCGACTTAAACTTAAAAGGAATGTATAAAACTTCAATTGAAAATAAATGGCAATAAACATAAAATTGGTGCATCATACTACGCTCTCACAACTCGTTTCTCGAACACTGGTACTTTGAGTAATTTAGAGTAATTTGTACAAAGATGTGAACACACGAATCCTATTGCTAAGACTCCTATTTATACTAATTCGACCCTAACAGTCAATTAC
This sequence comes from Vicia faba, assembly GCA_948472305.1. NCBI lineage: Eukaryota > Viridiplantae > Streptophyta > Magnoliopsida > Fabales > Fabaceae > Vicia > Vicia faba. Next base: position 970,657,453 of record OX451741.1, on the reverse strand, counting down.
TGAAACAATGCCACGTTCGTTATTGCATGTTCTTAGAATCTCTTCAGGCCTCCACACATCTTTTTGGATAAGATCAAACTTTCAAATTTGAAAAACCTTCTTGTCTTCGAAGCGCCAAATAATATAGACGTGATGGTTGAAGTATCTATTCTGATAATACTTCAAATAAATTAAGTTCCAATGGTTCACAAATGAACTTTTCACCAACATTTAAAGAAATGGAATTTTTACTAGCTTTTTATTTATCAAAATCTTCACAAGATCTCCTTCATGTTTCCTTTCGAACTAACTTTCTTCTATGTATCATTTCAGCTCAACATTCATACAGTCAAAATTCCCAGTTAACTGGATTAATTTACTTTGATTACCGATGGGAAATAGGGTGTTACAAGACATATTCTATTAGTTTTGCATTTCTAGAGTGCGAAAAAGAGGACAATTTTGCATGGACCTTAGAGGTTTGTTGGTCAATGTTGAAGGATTAAGAATATATGCCAAAAGTCATTGTTACAATCAAGATACCGCATTAATGAATTCGATTGCAACAATATTTCCCACTTCTTATGCATTACTTTGGGAATCTGGCGTGCAGATTGGAAATCTTTGAACCAAATTATACTATCCAACATAATGAGATACAAACATCATTTGGTCGTAGTATCACAGTGTTAGAACACGGGTTTAAAGACAACACTACATACTCTCAATTGGTCAGCCACATATCTCTATCAGCTCTAAATTATATTTTTTATGAAGCCAAACGACCTTCTAGTGTAGGTTCTGATAGCTCAAAGCATGGTTGCAGACTTGTGAAAACATATGGTCTCCCATGTGCTTGTGTCATATCTAAGAAGGTGAAACTTGATTGTCTGACACAAATGGACGAGGTTTACAATCATTGAAACTTGATTTCCCACCGGGCACTTCTCCACCACCAAATCCCAATGATCGTAGCATCTGTGTTGGGTAGATTTCAAATCCACAATATTTTCTTCAAGTGTATTTGAAACCGGAATCTCGTATACCATTTACATCACTAGAGTGGGTGAATCATTATACAATCCAATCAGAGACTTAGCCTGACCAATTTATCGAAAGCATGCAAAAGTACACCAAATTGAACAACATTGAAATAGAAAAAAATAAGAGAAAGTCAAAGGGGTACCACCTGTAGATTTGTCCATCAACAATTATTTTGGATCATTTAAGTAGTTATTTATAATTTTATTGTGTATGACATTTTGTTAAATTATTATGCTGTAGAATATAAGTATTTTGTAGTTTGTCTAAAAATATCAACATTCAGTAGAATTAGTTGCTTTTGTTTATGCTTTTTAATACCAGAGAAGTTTCTGGAGATGCATCTCTAAAATAAATAAGGGTGGTTCAGGAGTTACATCTCCGGTACATTCTCTATTAGCAGATAGGGCTTGTGAGGTCCATAATATCATCTCACTATTATAAATAAGCTCACTTGTCATATTGTTTCATACCAAAACACAAAAACCCTAAATGAACATCAAATGGCGTGTTAAAAATTAGAATTACTTTTACATCTTCCTATGCATTTTTTTCAATAAAAACCACAAATAAAATCATTATGTTTTTAGTTTTATTAATAAGTGTGTTTTTACTTATTTTTCTCTTATATTTTAGGATGGGGGAGTATTCACTTTATCAGCAATACAACATCCCGAGAATTTAAGATCAACGAGTACACCCCTCTTGATGATCTGTAATACATATTGCAGAACCTTCTATCACATGGTGACAATCGCAAAATTGTGAAGATCGAGTACCCATCGCCACCCATTGACAGTGAAGGGAAGCTTGAATTCATCAATCATGAGTTGAATATAAGCGCTAATTTACGAACTATGTGGAATACTTTTACCCGTTTAGAATCAAAAATTCTGATTGAGTTAAACACAACCATTTCGAGATCAATCAATGGTATTATCAAGATGTTTCAACGTCAACCCGGATGTTGAAGTGTAATGTTTGATCTTTGTTAAAATCCCTTATGTATTGCTTATTTTATGATATCAATGGTATTTTACTTTTGTGAAGTTGATGTATTTCAATTCTGTTTTTCTACATTTTGTAAGGCATTATTCCGGAAATATAATATCGGTTTTATATAGAAAATGTAACTCCGAGAAAGTTTGTGTTTTATTACATCTTGTTGCGTCCCAGAGATGTATCTCCAGAATCTAGATATTTAAGTATTTCCAAGCGGTGCGCTAGAAAAGCATAGGGTGTGTTAAGAAATTCCCTAATAATATTACTGACATTCTTCAGTAAACTATCTCATTAAGAAGACCAAAAATTTAGAGAATTTGTTTTTCCACCCTATAGTTTTCTACCGCACCATGCAAAATTCCAAAAATGCCCCTTGAAACCGGAAATATATTTCCGATACGCACCTTACCAGACATAAATTGTTTAAATAAATTAGATGAAAACCGGAATTAAATTTTTGGTTGCAACTGGATGTATAATTCTGGTTCGTGTTGAGACATAAAGGTGCGTTGTCTTTTCCCCTCCCTTTACAGAAACATGTTATTTTCAAACACAACCAAAACACACAAAACACCCAACCCTCTCAAACCTCATTGTTACAAAATCAAACAACTTCATATAAAGCTCATTAGAAATCGTCAAGAATCAGTTAACTTACATATTTAACCACATGCAATCAAGAAAAATCATTAATTGTAAGTTGTTTTGGATTTTTTGGAGTTTATGTAATTTAAGCTACATATTGTGATTTAGGATAGAAATTGCATGTTGTATAGTATTTTCAATGTTAGTGAGTCATAAGAAAAGTGTTTGAAACATCTTTTTTATGATCAATGACCATTATTTTAAGGGCATTTGTGGTCTACTTCTCCATTGACGAAGCTTTGAAATTGCAGATCGTACCGAAAATCTATTTTTGATTTTCATTTTAACGTTGAAGAAAATTGGAAATGTATTTTTGGATTTAGTTTGTTTCTATTTTCCCCTTGTTCTTGAACAACGGTCCTTGTGTTAACGTTTGTTTTATACTTCTATAGGAGTAATGACTAAGAGAGCATCTAGTATGAGGCACGAAAGGCTTACACGTCATGCTTCTAGGCAAAGGGAAATGAGTCAGGAATCTCAGGCTTCTTCGGCCTCTGGATAGGCTATGTCGGATGCGTGTACTTCAGCCTCTGCCTCCAGTGTTCCTATTTCTACTCCGACATCATCGTCTTCCCACATCAGGCGGAATTCTCCAACTCATTCCTCCCCGCTTCCTTCCTCCCGTAGACGCACTTCCTCACTTGTAGTATTTGAGGCAGAAGGGGCATTCGATTCCCAGTCGACACCATAAGTAACACAACCGACACCTTAGGCCCAAGCATCTGAGTCGGCACTCGATACATCTCAGGCACCTGAGCAGGAACCTGAACTAACACCTCGGGTGGCACATGCAACGTCTCAGAGTTTTGGAAGAGGACTGTCTAATTTATCTATGTTGCCTCTGTACTCGGACCATGTTGCTAGACATATATGGAACAGAGAGGTATAAATTTTGACTTGTTTCTTCTATTACATTTTTATTATGGATTTTTGTTGAACAAATTTTGTCAAACCATGTATGCAGGAACATGATCTGCTAAAGGTCATTAATCATGGGCGAAAGATCAGTAAACTCAAACCCCTCTTGAGCCATGGTTTGATGAGTTGTTGAAGCTTACAGGGTTGAAATATTTGACCAAGTGTGGTTATAGCATCTCTAATCATGGTAGGATTAATGCTTTTGCTGAGAGATGGCACCATGAGACGTCGTTATTCCATCTACCACGTGGTGAGATGACAATCACACTGGACGACGTCGCGTCTCTGTTGCATCTTCTGATTAGAGGGACATTTTTAGACCATGAAAGGATTGACAAAGAGGAGGCGTTGGATATGTTGATAGAGAAATTGGGAGTTACCCCTGAGAGTGCCATAACTGAGTTAGACTTCACCTGTGGTGTCCACGTTACATATAGTTATTTGAAGATGGTGTTCACGAATGAGATGAGACGTGAACGAGAGGCTGATGGTGATCCCGAGCAGGTTACCCTACACCAGAGGTTTTCTATAAGGGTATACCTTTTATTTCTGGTTGGCACGCATATTTTTATGGACACTAGTTCCACTTACACATATGTGATGTGCCTGGAATACTTTGATGATTTTGAGAAGATCCATCAGTAGAACTGGGGGGGTTGCGTGTTGGTGTACTTGTATACTAAGTTGTCTGAAGGATGTAAGTGGAAGACGAAGCAGATGGCCGATAACATCACACTCCTGACGGTAAAATTTCTTGGTCTTTGTGGAATTTTGTTAGTTATTGTGATTTTGTTACTAATTAATTATTATTGTTATTTCAGGACTGAATCCTAATGCACTTCCCCGCGTCTCGGGTTGGTCACTTGCATATGATCTACTCCAAGAGAACCAGACGACAGAGTCGTTTTAGGTGTATATTAATTGGTTGGTGTTTGACGACACACACTTCCATTCATATCACGACCACCGTGTCACAATATCATTTGACGATGTTGCGTTGTTTACGGGTTGGTTGACTTAGTAGTCACGCAAGACGGTTGTTTATATGCTTGAACGTGTCATGTGTCAGTTCAGATCAACCTAATACATTCCCTGATATCCTTTTGTATCTCCTCCTCCCCTGGTGAAACGCATGGATATGGATGTCTTGTTTTATGATATTGAATTAGGAAATACTAAGAGATATTTAGGTTAAACTGTGTGTTACGAAAGCATTACGAAGACTTTATTATATATAGAGAGATTACAACTAATTACACTATATAATCAATGTGGGACTATTCTACATACAAATATTCTTAACATTATATATTTACAAATATCAACACTCCCCCTCAAGTTGGAACATATAAGTCAAATGCACCAAGCTTGTCACATATAATTAGTTCTGGGGCTTCGCGGAGATTTTGTAAACACATCTTTCAATTGATCATTAGAGTTGACAAAGCTTGTGACAATTTCACCAGATTCGATCTTCTCTCTGACAAAGTGACAGTATATCTCAATATGTTTGGTCCTCTCATGGAAGACTGGATTTGAAGCAATGTGCAATGTAGCTTGATTATCACATACAAGTGTCATTGGTCTTGCTTCTTCAATTTTAAGTTCTTTGAGCAACTGTTTTAACCAAATGAGTTCACATGTTGCCATTGCCATGGCCCTATACTCTGCCTCGGCGCTTGATCTTGCAACTACATTTTGTTTCTTACTTTTCCAGGATATAAGGTTTCCTCTAACAAGTACACAATACCCATAGGTGGATCGTCTATCAATTGGTGACCCTGCCCAATCAGCATCAGAGTATCCAACTATCTGAGTATGTCCTTTATCTTCATACACTAAACCTTTTCCTAGAGCATATTTGATGTATCTTAGAATCTAGATAACAACATCTATGTGTTCCTGACAAGGGGAATTTAAGAACTGGCTTACCACACTGACTGCAAAAGAAATGTCTGGACGAGTGACTGTGAGATAATTCAACTTTCCAACCAATCTCCTATACCTTCCCGAGTCTGATAGAGGCTCCCCCTGATTGGGTAATAATTTTACACTTGAATCCATAGGAGTATCAATTGGTTTAGCGTTCAACAAACATGTTTCTTCCAAAATATCCATAGCATGTTTCCGCTGAGAAATCACCAAACCATCTTTATATTGGGCTACCTCAATACCCAAGAAATACCGGAGTTTACCAAGATCCTTTGTCTGAAATTTATTTGAAAGATGTTGTTTCAACTGGAGTATTCTCGACTCATCACTACCAGTTAAGGATATTTGTATGTAGAATTGTCCCACATTAATTATATAGTGTAATTAGTTGTAATCTCTCTCTATATAATAAAGTCTCTGTAGTGCTTTCATAACACACGGTTTAACCTAAGTGTCTCTTAGTCCCCCTAATTCAATATGGTATCAAAGCTCGAAGAAGGTAACATCGACTGATATCAGGTATCGTTGTAGAGTGTGTGAGTAGAAACGATAACCCTTTTAGGATCGATGATAACCAAGAAAGACACACTTTAGTGATCAAGCTGATAGTTTATTAAGACCAGGGGAAAGATTATGCACAAAACATGTAGACCCGAAGACTTGAGCAGGAATTGGGTGAAGAGTAGAGATTGGAAACAAGATTGAATGAGGGATTTTATTATTAAGGACATATGAGGGCATGCGATTTATGATATAACACACTGTGAGCCCAACATCCCCCCAAAATCTGAGAGGGACATTACCATGGAGAAGTAGAGTCCGAGTGGTTTCTACGAGATGTCGATTTTTGCGTTCGGCTATCCCGTTTTGTTGGGGTGTATGAGGGCTGGATGTTTGGTGTAGAATACCATTGGATGACATAAAAGTTTGAAATTGTTGGGATAAATATTCATGTGCATTGTCACTTCTTAAGGTACGAATGGACAAACCAAATTGGGTTCTTATTTCTCGATAAAATTGTTCAAAAATAGAAAATAATTCAGATATGTTTTTCATTAAAAATAGCCACGTGCAATGTGAAAAATCATCAATAAATGTTACAAAATACCTTGACTCAAAAGTAGACACAGTACGCGATGAACCTCAAACATCAGAGTGAACTAAAGCAAAGGGGAACGCAACCCGTTTATTGACTCGATCAGGAAAGTGACTACGAGTATGTTTCCCTAATATACAATACTCACACTGTAAAGTGGATAATTTAGATAAACTGGGCACCAACTTTTGTAGCTTGGGAAGACTTGGATGACCTAACTGTGCATGTATAATGAGTGGAGAATCTATGGTGGAGCATGTGGTAGATGACGTAGAAAAGTAATAGAGGCCTTGAGACTCACATCCGACGCCAATCGTTTGTCCCGAACTTCGATCCTGCAGAATAACATCATTGTTAGTAAAAGTGATAGAATAATTAAGGGAACAAGTTAAACGATTGACTGACAGTAGATTAAATGGGAAATTAGGTGCATATAGGACAAAAGTAACAAAGAGAGATGGTAGAATTTAAACAATACTGATCCCTTAGGATCGGGTTTGAGAACCATTTGTGGCAGTTATACTCGGTAAGAAACCAGAGGTAGAAAGGGAAGAGAAAAGATTTTTATTATCGGTAACATGATCAGACGCACCAGAGTTGAGGACCCAAGGACCAAGAGGAGATGATTGAGAGCCGCAAACAAATGAATTACCCGTGTGTGCAATCGAAGTCGTGGAACCAGAGGTCTGGTTAGTCTGACACCACCTGAGAAAATCCTCGTAGCTTGGCGTAGGATTCTGAAGAGAAGGTGAAGTCTGCATAGTGTTTGTGTTATCAATTTGAGTTGCATTTACCTACCGTGGAGGTTCGCCATGCAACTTCCAACAACGATTGATAGTATGTCCAAGCCGATTACAATGGTCACACTTAGGACGAGGTTTGGAGTTGGATGAGCCTCCTCGAAGGCAATTCTGATTGTTGCCTAGAGATGCAAGAGCAGTAGTGTCACCTGGTGTTGGAATAGCAATAGATGAAGGAGAAATCGGGCCAAACGCATTAGGTGTAGCCAAGCGCAACAATTGTTCACTAACTGTATCATAGTTAGGAACAATAGTACCTGATAAAATCTGGTTACAAACAGATTCGAGTTCTGATGGTAGTCCTTTAAGTGCCATGACCATGAAATATTTACTTTGTTGTTCGACATGAGCTATTGCATCTTTTCCATAAGGCATGAGGGTTGCGTAACTTGCTTACAAGGCATCAAGCTTACTCAGATAAGCTTCCAAATCTATATTTTCCAACTTCAGTGTGTTGAGTTTGTGGATGACATTGTATAGAGATTGAACGTCGTTGGAAAATACTTTCTTGGCCTTTTTCCACACCTCATAACAAGTGGAGAATGCTTGATACTGCGCTTGGAGGTTAGGTGCTATGGAAAACTACAACACAGTACACAAAGAGGCATCAATTTTCTTACATTTAGCGAGTTTGACGACTGCAACGTCACTCAATTGAGTGGTTAGATGCTCTTCATATCCTTGACAATGAAACCACATCTCGACAGCACGAGCCCATATGTTATAGTTGGCTGATCCGGTTAGCTTTTCACTTGAGATAAGCGGAACTTTAATAAACGAGATAGAATTAGTATCTCCCATGACTTAAAACACAACATTCGGGACTGTTTGAACAAGAGTACGACTTTGTGTGAGTCAAAAACGAAAACCGAGTGTGGATCTGGAACCAAAGGAGGAAGGCGATTTTCTGAGAGAGAAAAAAATTCGTGAACAGTAGCGGCGCCGGTGAACAGTGACAGCGCCTATGAACAGTAGTCCTCTGGAAAAAAATCTATGGACTGTGCTTGGCGGAGGTCGCTGGAAAAAAAGGTGAGGCAAACCGGAATTGATGACACGGTTTGCAGAAGAAAATTTCTCACCGGAAGACAGTGGGTCAACCGGGTAAAGCACGACGAAGAATTGTCTCTTAGAAGGCTCTAGATACCATATTGAATTAGGAGAGACTAAGAGACATTTAGGTTAAACTGTGTGTTATAAAAGCACTATGGAGACTTTATTATATCTAGAGAGATTACAACTAATTACACTATATAATCGATGTGAGACTATTCGACATACAAATATTCTTAACATTATATATTTACAAATATCAACAGATGATTATGAGAATCATCTTGTTTCAGACGGGACTAGAAGTACTATTGCTCCAAATGTCTAGAGCTACATAGATGGTTATATCATATGATTCTTCAGGGTGTCTTATCCATACCTGTACAAGATGTTCTAGAAAATCCATCGAGGCCATCACATCAGAGGATTCTAGAGGAGGAATTGATTGCGGTCGATCATGCCACTGATGTGTTACTTAGGTGTCGTCGTATCATAGACATTGAGTAGACATTGATGGTATTGATGGTGGTTTGTTTCGTGATGGCTCTGATATTAGAGGCGTTCTGAATGCCATCATGATGGAGGCTCAGGGGACTCTGCAGTACAAGAGGTAGCGAAGGAACATCGAGAGAGAGAGAGAGATAGGCTAACTCAGAGTCCGCTATACTCAGTAGTCTTCATTGTTGTATATGTATTTTGGTTATCATTTTTTATTGTATTTAGATAATATTTTGGATTTCTCCCTATATTGACTATGAAACAACCTGGCGGAACCGTCATCTTGTAATGAAATATCAATGAAGTTGCCACCGAACGTATTTTATCCCGCCAAAAGGGAAAGGTAAACATCGAGAAAACCTGAAAAGGGAGAAATCACGGTCTTTTGACCGAGAGGTCGGGTAAGGGAGTATGTTACGTGAGGGGAAGTTATTAGCACCCCACACGCCCGTAGTACTCTAAGGTATCCACTCTTGTTGTCTAATCTAATAGGTGTGGTCAAAACCTATATCTATGGCTTAAAGCTAAAAAGGGAATGCATGCGAAAGAAAAAAAGAAAACAATGTAGGGAAAATAAAAGCTGTGCTCGGTTGGTCCCTACCCCAATGCCTACGTATCCCTTTTAAGGAATCAGAGCAGCCGTAGTTCGGCTCATATATTCTGGTTGGTTTGTGTTTTTTAGTTAAGACAACAAAAACAGTCAAGATGGCAAAACATCAAATAAAACAACAAACAAATGAGATGGTAAAACATTGACTAAATAATAACAAAGTAACATGTCAAAGATGGAGAAACACCAAATGATAAAACATCACACCTAACAATGACATTGAGAATCAAAGTAGGATAACAAACATGTGCGATGGCGAAACATTGGCTTCAAACAAATGTGCGATGGCGAAACATCGGCTATAAGATAACAAGGTATCATGGCAAAGATGGCGAAACATCAATAAAACGGATGACAAAACATCACACCTAACAATGATATTGAGAATCAAAGTAGGATAACAAACATGTGCGATGGCGAAACATCGGCTTCAAACAAGTATGCGATGGCGAAACATCGGCTAAAAGATAACAAGGTATCATGGCAAAGATGGTGAAACATCAATAAACTGGATGACAAAACATCACACCTAACAATGATATTGAGAATCAAAGTAGGATAACAAACATGTGCGATGGCAAAACATCGGCTTCAAACAAGTATGCGATGGCGAAACACCGGCCAAAAGATAACAAGGTATCATGGAAAAGATGGTGAAACATCAATAAACCAGGTTTAAAAACAAAGCCAAGAGGCGCACAAACAAATAACATTGATTTATATATTTTACCTTGAAGAAGGGTTTGAGTTTATTAGAGGTGTTTTATGATTTGCCAAGAAAACAATTTTTGTTTTAAGATGCAAAATGAAAAGGAAGGAAAAAAACAACTAAGGGAAACTAGCCTACCACTATCCCTAGTGTTATCATACAATGATTGACCCTAAGGTTGAGGATAAGGGAAATTCCTACCCTATGCTAGCATACATGGATTCCTACCTTAATCAACATGTCAAAGGAAGCTGAACAAAACTTATCCTATAGGGAACAGGCAACGAGAGCGAAGTCGTGATCTCAATTTCTAAATTGAGTGACTCATCGATCAACGATTAAAGAAACAAACACAATAAATATCCTATAGGGAACATGCAATGAGAGCGAAGTCGTGATCTCAATTTCTAAATTGAGTGACTCATCGATCAACGATTAAAGAAAAAACAATAAATATCCTATAGGGGACATGCACTGAGAGCGAAGTCGTGATCTCAATTTCTAAATTGAGTGACTCATCGATCAATAGTTAAAGAAACAAACACAAACACAATACATGTATCAAACAAAATAGAGGGCCTCCTGACATATATCAGCAACAGAGGTCCCATCATGCAACATAGAACTATACAAAATGAAAATAGAAGAAAGGAAATAGTGCAATACCAAACAAATAACTATTCGTAGAAAGTGAGCAAGAATAAAAGAAACCCAGAGAACTTCAAGCAAGCTGGCATCAGCAGACAAATCAAGTCAGAAATTACGCCATCAGGATGTAAGTATCGAGATTTTCAGATATGAACAGATCCCATGGGCAATGTATAGCATTCATAATCACACACACACACACACACACACATATATATATATATATATATATATATATATATATATATATATATATATATATATATATATATATATATATATATATATATATATATATATATATATATATATATATATATCCAGCATAGACTATCAAATATGCCAAGCACAAGAGTAGTACCAATATAATAAATTGTGCTCCACAAATAAAGTGAAACACAATAGCCTCAAGTCAAAAATGGAAAACTTTTCTCAGAGTACCTCGCGCATTCAATAACCAAGTTAGTATTCCAATAAATAGAATGATGACTCTCATAAGGGATGGATGATGACACCATAATGAAGTGAGAAAACATGATAGCAACTATCAAAACATTAGATATGATAGACAAAAAGAAACAGGCATATGCACAATTTGGTCAAAATTTAGAGGAATGTTGCTCCTTTCTATCACCATATTGAATTTACAATTGAATATCAATCAAGGATCATGGGAGCTTGAGAAGAATACAATTAAAGACCATGAAGGTCATAGAAACCACAATTCAATCATACTCAATTACTTCATCACAGCTCACAAGCATAATAGACGAGGAATCCCATACAATGCATCAAAGACTTAGATTTCAAGCTAACCATGGAAGAAAGTCAAACAAGAACAAAATTAGAGAGTTTGTAACAATCAAAGATCTGAAGTAAAGCTTCCAAAACATGATTAGGACATGATCAAAAGGTTAAAGTGTTGATTCTAAAACAAGATGCACAAGTGCATTCAAAATGCTTCAAAAATTCAACAAGGATAAAAGAAAGAAGCCAAACTCTATTCATGATTAGAACTAATTTAAGTAATAGGGATCAATTACTATCAAGTCCTCATGAGACTAATTGAAGTATCATTTTCCTTCATGTTATCATTGGCCATCTAATGACCCCAAACTCAAATTGAAAGCTCAAGTTTCAAAGTGAAGATTAACAAGAAAGCAAAAAGTTATAAAACATGCATCAAAAGGTTCAATCATTCAAACATGGGGCATTAAGTGAAATGACTTGAGTTTATGTGGATAAAAATAACTAACATGATCATTAGGTTCCAAATTATAGGCCTCACTCAAGTTCATTGGCCATCAAGCAAATTGCAACAAGATATGCAACTTTAATTGGGTACCGTCACTTCAAAAATACATCAAAAAAAGAAAAGGGCTTCCATAATTCAAACAAAAAATTTCTTAGCATCCCTGAGATGTATAAGAGACAGCAAACATGTTTTAAGTTCATGGATGGATGAGGAAAGGATCAATCAAACTTCAAATATCAAAAACTAGTTGGCAAAAACCACCAAACTAGACAAGTTTTCAAAATATTTTGTGGAAAATACCAAACCTTATCAATTAATTCAAGAAAAATATTTTTAAGGACCTCAAACCATCTATGAACCTTAAACAAGAACCAAATTCAATTGAAACTCAAGGCCAGTTGCTTTTTAGAATCAAAACAAACAAGTGAATTAGCAAAACCCTAATTATTTAGAAAATGAACTCAATTATTGGTTAATCAAGTTCCAATTCTAAAAAAATCAAATTAAAATCATACAAAAATAAAGAAAACTCTAAAGATCAGAGAACTTTTTTTTTTAATTTTTAGAGTTAAAGAAAAGTCAAAAATAAAATCAAAATTCAAACCTTTAAACAATTAAACAAAAATTCACATCTCAAAATAAAATTCCAATCAAAAGTCAGAAAAATATCCAACCAAAATTATATTCAAATATTTGAATTAAAAACCAGCATCCATGATTTTTTGTGGAATTTCAGAATTAAAGGAAATATTAAAATAAAATCAAATAAACAATTAAACAATTAAACTATTATTTAATGACAAAATGCAAACCCTAGCCAAAAGTCATAAAAAGGTCAAAACAAAATTATAATCAGATACTATGATTAAAAACAAACTTATATGATTTTTTTGAGGATTTTTGAATTAAATGAAATATTAAAACAAAAATTATGAAGCAAACATTTCAAATAAATTCTCAAATTAAATTTCTAATCAAAAATAGGAAAAATGCTAAACCAAAATCATAATCAATTTCTAAATTATTTTAAGAGTCCAAAACATTTTTTGTGGAATTTTTAGATCAATGAAAATTTTATAACAAAAATAAACATTAAACAAACAATTAATTCAACTTACGGATTTTTAAACCAATCAAACCATTTTTAAAAATTCCAATAAAATTACACAAGATAATAGGAATTATTTTGGACTTGTGATAAAAAATTTAGAATTTTTTAAATTATTTTGATCAAGAAACAAAAATCAGAAAATCAATTGAAATCAAAATATAAACTAATATTCAAAAACTCAAATGGACCGTTCAGATGATGGCACCTCATCATCCCTAACCTCTAGCCAAAACAGAAAACGCGCGCATCCATCAGTGTTGCACCTCAACTTCAGACCCTCCAAACAAACTCGTTTCTCAACCATTTTTCATCAAATCAAGTGCAAATTAAAGACATCATGACAAGGACTTCAATGCAATTCGAATCACATCAAGTAATCAAACATGTGTCTAGAAATTTATGCGCAAAAACAGCCAAAGGCCACTGAAACCTAGAGTTACAGGGATCTCAAATAAGCATTTTATACCAAAATCAAACCTCATATTGCTTCAGAAGCATTCATCTAACATCCACAAACAGATATTCATGCTTAATTTCAACAAAAAACAACTACATTTCAAAAATCAAAGTTGAATGAACCTACCTCAATTCACAATCTGAATGCTTGATTCCCTCACTCCAGATGCGATTCAAGACTTGCTTTAGCTTCCTTAGCACTTGAGGATGAAGAAGCAAGAAGAAAAACTCCGAATGTACCACTGAAACTTGAGATTCAAAGAAAAGTGAAGCTATGGAAATTCTGAGTTCAGATCTAGAATATGGAAGTTGTGAGCTCTCTCCTTCGCCTTCAGTGCTTGCTTCTTATTATATATAGCATGTAGAGTATTTTTTTTCAAGAGAAATGGGCTTCAAAGTGAGTGCATTGCCCGATTGGATTTTTCTGCCATGTTGAAAAATGAAATTTTGATCATGCCCTTGGCTCGTGCGTTTTTTATCCTTTAAATTTATTTTGAGGCCTCTCCTACTCATATTTTGATCCACCAAATCATGGCCCTTGATTCCTCATGATGAGATCATGCTAGTGTTTTTGCAAATTTGGCAAGTTTTGTCAATTTTTGAGTCATGGTGGTACAGCTGCACATGGGGCACGATTTTGCTGCCATTATGGGCTTCCTCAAATCACAAATGGGTCATGGGCCTGATTAGAAGTGAAAAGAATGACTGAAAATGAAGTTCTCAAGTTTTGGCGTTTTGCTTGCATGGCTAAAGTTCAATAAAATGGCATGAAATTCAAAAGACCATAACTTGCCCATACTTTTGAGTTTGGACACAAATGAGTACAATTTGGAAAGGTATTGAAAAGATATATAATCCCTTAGTTTTATGTTTTTGCAATTGAATCCACTAAGGTCCTCAAAATTTGACATGAAATTCACTAATTTTGGAAAATGACCTATAATTTTAACTTGAGGCATGAACTTCCAAAGACCATAACTCTTGACTCTTTGCCAATTTGGATATGAGACCAAAAGGAGATGAAAGATCACCCTCTTATATTTCCAAGCATATTTCATTTGCATTTATTTGATCAAAGGTGAATAAAATATGAATTTTTGAAGTTAAGTCCTCATTTTCCAAAATTAGAAACTTTTAGGGTTTCTTCATGAACAAGTTTCAACCCAAACCTCAATCTTTTTGATCCAATGATCAAAATGGACTTGAAATATGAAAATTACACCCTTGAATTGATGGTTGACCAAATGTTCACTTGGTCAACCTTGACTTTGACTGATTTTGACCAAAATAACCATTTTGCCCCTTTGAATTAATTGGTCCACTTCTCTTCAAAATTGATGGTCAAAACTTCAAACATACTATCTACCAAATATATAGAGGCCATGTACAAAGTTTAACTTAAAAATTCTCAAGAAATCTTGATAAAATCCCAAACCCTAGTTTTGTTTAACACCTTAGGAGACTGATGAATCATCTCCAAAATTTCAAATCCTCTGGGCATCTTGACCAATTTCTTGTACAAAGACTTTTCAAATACCAATGAGATGTTGTAGCTTCTAGATCAAGACTTATACATTGATCAATAGCCTTGATCAAGCAAAACCCTAATTTTGACTGGTGAATCAAAAGAGTGATTCTTCTTATAATCAATCACAAACTTCAATCCTCTGATGATCCAAAGAGATGGATAAAATATCTTGAGATATGCAGTAACTTTTGAGCTTGAAAGATCCATAGGTTTAGATGATAAGGTTCTACTTGAGCAACTTGTCAATGCAATCAACCTTCAAAGCTTGAGGAAGACTTGATAACCAAAGTATTTTGATCCCATCATAATGTATGAATGCAATGCAATATGATATTCATGATGAAACATAATCCTAAATCAAGAGGGTAAATTTTGGGGTGCAACAGCTGCCCCTATTCAAATATCTTCAACATGATAAGTGAGAAAAGTGACAATTTTCGAGCGTTCAGAGTTGAAGATGATTGAATACAAAAGACCCAAAAATTTACACTCTTGAAGAAGAAAGAAAAAAAAACAGAAAACCCCCAAGACATACGTCAGAATGAAGCTGTAACGCAGGTTGAAATAGAACGAAAACGAAAGAAGAGTAGACGCAACTAAACTTTCGGACAAATGTGCCAGGGAAATACTGGGCTTCAAAAAAAGGTGAGATAAAACTCAAACCACGGAGTATAGGCGAAACTAAGCTCTGGAAAAGAAAACGTACGCGGGTGAGGAGGCGAAACTCTGAGCTCGACCCAAAGCAAAGTGGCTAGAGTGCGTGATTCTAGGAGAACTTGCTAATCTCAACTAAGATAGACAGTATGAAGGAACTGAAAGAATCCCAGAAATGAGGAACAAAAGTGAGACGAAACTCGACTCAATAACTAGTTAGGCGAAACTAAACTAGATGAGTACCAGGACGAAACTGGATTTCACGCACGGGTAACAAGGCGAAACTCGACCCATAGCAAAGTGATGAGAGTGCATGTTTCTCAGAGCACCTGCTGGTCTCAGATCAATGGATAAACAGTGACGAAAACTGATAGAAGAATCCAAGGAACAAAAGAGACTGATTTCAATCCAGGGACGCAGTACGAACACTGCACTCGGTAAACGAACACCGTCAAAGGGTCCAAGGTATAAAAGCAAAAACGAGACGAAACTCTACTCAATAACTAGTTAGACTAAACTAGATGAGTACCAGGATGAAACTGGATTTCATGCACAGGCGACGAGGCGAAACTCGACCCAAAGCGAGGGTGATGAGAGCGCATGTTTCTCAGAGCACCTGCTGGTCTCAAATCAATGGATAAACAGTGACGAAAACTGATAGAAGAATCCAAGGAACAAAAGAGAATGATTTCAAACCAGGGACGCAGTACGAACACTGCACTCGGTAAATGAACACCGTCAAAGTGTCCAAGGTATGAAAGCAAAAACGAGATGAAACTCGACTCAATAACTAGTTAGGCGAAACTAAACTAGATGAGCACCAGGACGAAACTGGATTTCATGCGCAAGGTGAGGAGACGAAACTCTGAGCTCAACCCAAAGCAAGGAGATTAGGGCGTACACCTAAAAACCTGTTGAAAGCGAATATCAGGATGAAACTGGTATTCGAAAGGTGCATCAATAGACATTGGAATGAACCGAAGAGGGTAGTGAAGACTAAAACCGAGAAGACCGTTCCAGGGAGAAACTGAACTACAGTCAAGAGTAGACACTCAAACAAACAAATGATTGACGTCAAAAGGATATTGGTACAGGGAGGAAACTAAGATAATGAGGACGAAGACCTCGCTGGGGATTTAATCCGAAGTAATAGTAAATTCATTGGGGATAACAGAAACAATAATGGCTTATGTTCTGATGCATGTTTGAATTCTTTCTATATAGCGCAATGTTCTATATATATTGGAAATGCTACCCGTTTTGGTAGATGCAATGTAATAATGCATGTTTAAAAGTTTCACTGGGGAATGGCCAATTGAGAAGCCAATAACCAAGAAGTCAGAATATGACATGACTTGCAAAAATAAATTGCAAAATCCAAAGGAGAGGAGAAAATATGGGGAACCGCTAGAGAGGGAACCTCGAAGAGATGAAGCTTTGCGGGAAATAACAACCGAGCAACCAGTAGAAACGGGCCACAAACATTGAGAGGAGCTGCAGAAATAAATTGCCAACTCCTAGAAAAGATCGGATCGACATTGTAGCTTCTGGAGAGGGACGCCATCTAAAGATTAGACATTAAGGGAGAAGATCAGGGAAAGACTTGTAATCTCTGGAAAAGACATTGCGTGGCCATGCTGAGGATGACACCAAGACAACAAACCCGACGTGAGGGGTGAAAACCTTTGTTGGGGGAACAAAGCTCTGCTGAGGAAACGGGACTTCACGGGGGATACAAAACTCTGTTGAAGAGATTTTTTTTTGGAATGCAACCAATGGATGGATCATGCAGATAGTCACATAGTATCGACTTTACTGGGGATAAGGAAAGATCTTAACATAAGGATGCCCCAATCAACAGACCGGCTGGGAAATGAGAGTTCATGGCGAGGGATCTCTGTTGGCAACTCCGTTGGGGATATGTGATATCCTCAAATCCGGAGTTTCAGAATGAAGCCTTTAAAAGAAGATTCCCGGGGAAACAAACTTCGCTGCGGAAACGAAACTTCACTGGGGATAGGTAAAGTCCTATTCATACATGGGCTCTGTCTAACAGAAGAAAAACAAAATATTCCCTTCCTGACAATCATTAAGCTCTTTACAGGTGTTCAACGTGTAAACTCTTTTTTTATGTCAAACAAATGTTTTGCATGCAGAAAGATGTTTATTTTGGGAATGATAGATCTGATGCGACGATTATTCAAGCCTTGAAGTTGAAAACCTTAATAAAGTGTCGCATCTATGTCGTGAATGAATCACTGGCTAGAGTGTAAAAAATTTCAAAACTTTTCTTCCCCCCTTTTAAAAAAAAACGAGTCAAGATGCGGGTGATAAGATACCAACATGAATATGCAACACATATTTGGGAGTTTAGGAAACATTATCCTGTTGTAGTATGCTTTCGAGTTAAACCCTTGTTTCAGTTAGGACTTTTAGAGGTTGTAACGTGGCCTGGTTTGAGGTTTTTTTTTAGAAAAATGTTTTTTAAGGATCAAGTTATTTGGTGCCCGCCCCTTTCGTGATATTCTCCTGTCCTAAGTTCAGTTGACTTATCACAAGCATTCATCTTTCAAAAGGATTTATAATGGTTGAGTGATCACGACAAATTCTCCAACATGATTGTCACTTAACTTTTGCTACTTTTCTTTTTATGAAAATTTTATTGAATAATCTTTTTTCAGCCTTTTAGGCTCTCTTTTCCCTAGCTTTTTCCTGGACAAAATCTTTTGAATTTTAATTTTGGGAGTCCAGTGGGACGCCCTAACTTTCTCCTAAGCGACTTGTTTTCAAGTTTCGACTTAGCGGGGCTTTTGTTTCTTTCTTATTCATACTTTCCACTTCGAACAAGTCAATATGACTTTAGGTCTTTGAAATTTTTCTTTCTTTCTCTCTTTTTTTTTTTGAAGAAAACAAATGCCTCATTCCTTGGTCGGTGAGGGATAGCCATTATTGTATTGATTCGATCTCGACCTCAGGACTTTGTGAGGAAATGGACATCATGGTTTAGACATTTTTCCTAATCTCATGATGCGAAAGATAAAATATGGTGATCCTCAGATGGGACATTCCTTCTGAAATTTGAATGCTTGGTCAAATTTACTGAACATCTACCCTGCCCCGGGTTAAAAAAAGGTTTTTTTAACGGAAAAGAAACTCCTACTTCAAAGTCTCAGAGGGGTTAACGAGGGTCTAACTCCCTTATATCTCTGGTGTTTGGGGATTGAAACAATGCCTATATATCGTCAACGGGGTTCTACTCAAAAGCATACCATTACAGTCATCGTTTTTAGCTAAACTCCTTCCTCCAAACTCTTTGCTAAGCAAAAGAATTGGCACAGTTGGTATCAAAATGCCCGAAAAATCGATTACAGAGTGATACTGGATGGATTAAGTAAAATGAAACAATTTCTTCAAGGCAAAAATATTCAACGCGTCAAGACTGACATTCGGCCACAAACAAAATCCTATATGCAGACAATGCTAAAACAATCAATCAAGATAACACATGAAAGTGCGGCAAAGAAACGCAATAAAAGCCATTATGGGGAAGAAATATCTCCAACTAGGTTCGCCGATCTCGCCGACCTGCCGTAATCTTGACATTACCCTGACCCATGACCTTTACTAACAGCACGGCGCTGTGAAAAAAATTGGCAAGGCATCCACCAGTAAAGTGAATGAGAATCCTATCAATCATAGAACTAAACACGCCCCTTGCACAGTAGTAGTTGTGTTTGTTATCCGTATTTCAAGCGATCAACTAACCATGACTTAGATTACCATTTCCGTGTAAGGTCCACGAAGTTTATATGCACATGCTTATCAAAATATTGGACGTTTTTGCAACCAACATAGTAAAAAGGGAGAAAAGAAACGTATACGTATACTTGAAAGAAGATATTATATTGATTTTGAGAAATCAACCTGTGAAAAAGGCATTTACATTTGGAAGCAAGTAATTACAAAATCAAAGCAAACAAGTGTTTACAAATGGCAATGTGAATATGAATATCCATCAAGTCCCGACTCTGCTATGACTCTTATGACTCTTACGCTTTCATCTTCCTTCTTTCAGACAGATCATTCTTGAATTAGCTTCGAGCTTATTCCAGGTGACGGAACGAAGGAAAGACACAAAGGATCTCATGTCGAGCGTAGTCATTTGCTTTAAGTCCTTAACTTTTGCCTGAATCGCCCTTTCGGGTTTTCGATTCACCAAGACACCCTCTTTTTTCCTAAACCGCCGTTTCATGTTTTCAGTTTAGCGGGTTTTTTTTATTGTTTTTTTTATGCAAAGTATTTTTTAACTACGTCAGCATTCACAGGGAGAGGGAAGTACTCTCCATCCGTAGTTGTGAGCATCATCGCTCCTCCAGAGAAAATTTTTCTAACCACGAAAGGACCTTTATAAGTCGGAACCCACTTGCCCCTGGGATCTCCCTGGGGGAGAATTATCCTTTTTAGCACAAGGTCACCTAGCTTGTAACACTGAGGCCATACCCTCTTATAAAAAGCTTTCCTCATCCTTTGCTGATATACCTGACCATGACATACAGCCGTCAACCTCTTCTCGTCAATAAGTTCCAACTGATCCAGCCGATTTTGTACCCATTCACTTTCATCCAGCTCAACATCCCTCATGATCCTAAGAGAAGGAATCTCGACTTCTACCGGCAATACTGCTTCCATGCCGTAAACCAATGAAAATGGGGTTGCCCCAGTCGAAGTACGCACAGTGGTGCGATAACCATGAAAAGCGAAAGGCAGCATCTCATGCCAATCATTATAGGTTACCACCATCTTCTGTACGATCTTCTTAATATTCTTATTGGCCGCTTCGGCAGCACCGTTCATCTTTGGGCGGTATGGGGAAGAGTTATGATTCTTGATTTTGAAGGACTCACAAAGCTCCTTCATCATTTTATTGTTAAAATTAGACCCATTATCGGTAATGATCTTTTCAGGCACTCCGTAGTGACAGATAATATTGTGCTTAATGAACCGAGTTACCACTTGCTTAGTGACATTGGCATAGGATGCAGCTTCAACCCATTTTTTAAAATAATCGATGGCAACCAGAATGAAATGGTGCCCGTTGGATGCAGTCGGTTCAATTATGCCGATCATATCAATTCCCCACATCGCAAACGGCCAAGCGGAAGTCAAGACATTCAAAGGTACTGGCGGTACATGCACCTTATCAGCATAGACTTGAAATTTGTGGCAAACCCATGCATGATTGTAACAGTCAGTCTCCATGGTGGACCAATAATAACCTGCTCGCAAAATCTTTTTAGCCATGGTATGCCCACTGGAATGGGTCCCGAAATCACCTTCATGTATCTCCTCAATTATTCTAGTTGCTTCTTTCTTGTCAACACATCTGAGTAGTAAACTGTCATGACGCCTTCTATACAACACACCACCACTGAGAAAGAACTTGGCTGAAAATCTTCTCAAGAACTTCTTATCTGTGACGGATGCCTCTTCAGGGTACTCTTGTGTTTCAAGATATCTTGTAATATCATAAAACCAAGGATTACCATCTGATTCCAAACTAGCCTCAAAACAGAAAGCTGGCTCACTCAAACTTCTGATGGTAATGGAAGGTGCCTCATTAGCCCACTTAACCTTGAACATGGAGGACAAAGTTGCCAGTGCATCAGCTAGATTGTTTTCTTCTCTGGGAATATGCTCAAACGTGATCTCTTTGAAGTACGGAATCAGCTTCATAACATGCTCACGATAGGGAATTAGGTTATGATGGCGAGTCTCCCAATCTCCATTAATCTGGCTGATAACAAGATTGGAATCCCCGTAAACTTTCAAAAATTTGATGCGCAGGTCGATCGTCGCTTCAATGCCATAAATGCAAGCCTCATATTCGTCCATGTTGTTAGTGCAATCAAAACAAATACGATCCGTGAAAGGAATGTGGTATCCCTTAGGGGAAGTGATAATAGCTCCGACATCGTTGCCCATGGCATTGGAGGCACCATCAAAAACAAGCGTCCAACGTGACCCCGGCTTGGGTCCTTCGTCTGGGTCTGGCATATTACAATCCCGAATATACACAATTTCCTCATCTGGAAAATCAAACTTCATCGATTCATAATCGTTCATGGGCTGATGAGCAAGATGGTCGGCCAGTACACTACCCTTAATTGCTTTTTGAGTAGTGTATTGGATATCATATTCGGTGAGTATCATCTGCCAACGGGCTACCCTGCCTGTAAGAGCTAGCTTCTCGAAAATGTACTTGATTGGATCCATTTTGGATATCAAGTAGGTGGTGTCAGTTAACATGTATTGCCTCAAACGTTTGGCGGCCCAGGCAAGTGCACAACAAGTCTTTTCCAGCAATGAGTACCTCGACTCGCATTCTGTAAACTTCTTACTCAAGTAGTAAATAGCCTGCTCTTTCTTCCCTGTCTCATCGTGCTGACCGAGGACACAACCCATTGAGCTCTCCAACACAGTTAGATACATGATTAGTGGCCTTCCTTCCACTGGTGGCATGAGTATCGGAGGTTCCTGCAAATACTCCTTTATTTTGTCAAAGGCCTTCTGACAATCCTCATTCCATTTCACTGTCTGACTTTTCTTCAACAACTTGAAAAAAGGTTCACAGGTGGCTATGAGATGATAAATAAATCTAGAAATGTAGTTTAACCTTCCCAAGAAACCACGTACTTCCTTCTCTGTCCTTGGTTCAGGCATTTCTTGTATCGCTTTTACCTTGGTCGGGTCCACCTCGATACCTTTTTCACTTACAATAAAACCCAACAGCTTGTCGGATCTCACCCCGAAGGTTCACTTATTCGAATTCAACCTCAGTAAGAACTGCCTCAGTCTCTCGAATAATTTTTCCATATGAACAAGATGTTCCTCTTCCGTGTCAGACTTAGCAATCATATCATCGACATATACCTCAATCTCTTTGTGAATTAAATCATGAAAGAGAGTGACCATGGCGCGCTGATATGTTGCCCCGACATTTTTCAAACCAAATGGTGTCACTTTATAGCAGAAAGTTCCCCAAGGCGTGATAAATGTTGTCTTCTCCATATCCTCCGGAGCCATCTTAATTTGATTGTAACCCGAAAAACCATCCATGAACGAAAACACTTTGGAATGAGCAGTATTATCGACCAACACATCAATATGCCGAAGAGGGAAGTCATCTTTAGGGATGGCCCTGTTCAAATCCCTATAATCCACGCACATCCTGACCTTACCATCCTTCTTGGGCACAGGCACAATATTTTCAATCCATGGCGGATAATTGATGACCTTTAAGAAATTCGCGTCCAACTGCTTCTGGACCTCCTCTTTGATCTTCTTGGACATCTCAGGATGAGTTCTTTGGAGCTTTTGCTTGACAGGGGAACAACCTTCTTTGAGCGGTAGTCGATGCACCACTATGTCTGTATCCAACCCAGGCATATCCTCATAAGACCAAGCAAAGATATCAGAATACTCACGGAGTAGCTCAATCAATCTGACCTTTATAATTTCTTCAAGATCTGCCCCTATCTTGACTTCTCTTCTTACCTCTTTTGTGCCAATATTCACCACCTCAATCGAATCCTGATTCGGATGGATAACCTTCTCCTCTTGTTTTAAAAATCTTGATAATTCCTCAAGAAGATCACAATCCTCATATGCTTCTTCTTCAGCTTGATAAATAGGAGTATCAAAGTCATAATGAGCCATAACAGAGTCGTTATCAATATAACCGGTGGTGGAAGTGCATATGCATGAACGACATTTTGGCGTTTTTTAGTGACATTGTGTGAAAAGAGAAACATTGCCATAAAAAAAGAAATGGAGCAAAATCTTGAATGCAAAAACGTCCTTTATTTCATGATAAACTTTTGAAAATAAACATGGTGGCCCTACACAAATGATCCACCACGCCTTGGGAAGAGAGTAGGAATTATGATATGATAATAAAATAAAATAAGAAAATTACTCCTCAGCGCTTGAAACTTGGATAACATCCACAGAAGTCCAATTGTTGAGTGTCTGGCCTGGAATACTCGAACGAATCCAATCTTTGATATTGTAGCCATCAACCCTATCGTCGCCAACTGCATTGACGTGTCCTTCTTGAGTAGTACAAGGACGGGAAAACTTCACAGGAGTAGATAAACTAGATGCTCTGGAAGTTGTACTCTGCTGACCTGGGCTAAAACCAAGACCAAATTTATTAAATTTTAGGGTAACGTCCAACACCTGACCCCAACCTTCAGGGTTGCCATTTTCCACCACAGCTCTCGCATCCTTGAGAGAAGACATAACAGTTTCAGGTTTCCTTTTCTGCTCTAGAGGAGGAAAATTGACAGCATGAACTGTCTCAAACGCCTGAAACGGAGTCTCATGTATCTCGCCTTCAACTTCAACATAGCGGAATGATGTCAAATGACTCACGATGTACTCTTCCTTGCCGCACACAGTTATCACCTTTCCCTCTGTAGGATACTTGAGTTTCTGATGAAGAGTAGAAGTGACTTCCCCTGCTTTATGAATCCACGGCCGCCCCAATAAACAACAATACGCTGGCTGTATATCCATCACAAAAAATGTAGCCGTGAAGGTGCAAGGACCAACCTTGATTGGTAACTCCACCTCCCCAAACACTGACCTTCGAGACCCATCAAACGCCTTCACCATCAAATCACTAGGGCGCAGCTCCAATCCAGAATAATCAATCTTCATCAATGCTGACAGGCAATACATTCAAAGACGACCCTGTGTCCACCAAAACCCGGGATAAAGTAGTGCCCCTGCACTCCATTGAAATATGCAACGCTTTGTTATGGTCTCGCCCTTCCGGAGGAAGATCACAATCTGTGAAGCCCAGACCGTTCCCAGTAGATATGTTAGCACAAACATTCTCAAACTGATTGACTGTTATCTCATGTGGCACGAACACATTCTTTAACAACTTCATCAAAACATTTTTGTGAGGTTCTGAATAAATCAACAGAGACAAGATAGACATCTTAGAAGGGGAGTATGGCTCAGATGATCAATTATGCTATAATCACTCTTTCTGATAATTCGCATTAACTCTTCAACCTCATCGGGAACTGAAGAAGCTTCTGGTATCGGAATTGGTTGAGTCACATTGGCTGGTGTAACCCTTGGATTACCAATCATCGTCTGTTGTTTTCATTTTTCTCTTGCAGAAGCATTTGCCGCATCTTGCACATTGGAAGGACCAAATACTCTCTCTCTTCTAGTCATTCGACCCACACCAGTAAAATTATGAACTTCCCCTTCATTATCTTCAGCACGTTCTTCCTCATACAAACGAGTACTTACCTCCTGCTTCACCCCATGGTAATAAACATCAGCGCCATAATGCCATGGGATGGCCTTCTCACTGGTATACGGCATGGGACCAGGTACCGTAATCATCAAAGGAGGTGCCCTAGATGGGGTAGGAATGTGCACAGGGGTGTAAGGAATAGTTACCACAGCAACACCTTCTTCGATAACCTTACGGTAGCTCGGTTTTCTATCGAACCGCAGGGAACCCTCCTTTATCATCAACTGGATACCGGCTTTTAAATCATCACAACCCTTTGGTTTCTCTCTACCCTTGGCACACTCTGAAGTGCAACCTGTAAAAATAGAATTTTCAAGCAAATACCTCTTAACATACCACAACGGAGTAGTTACTTATTCCACATTCATGATTAAATTCAACATTTCACCATTATCATCAATCATATTAACAACACCCCCTCCATTCCTAGGCATTGGGTTCTGAGTAACATTCAAACCAGTCACTGGAGTAAACTCAATTGCCTTAGCATCCAACAAGTCTCGTATTTTTTATTTCAACGCAAAGCAATTGTCAGTAGAATGGCCAACTCCGCCTGAATGGAATTCACATCTTGCGTTAGCATCATAGTTAGGAGGAAGTCTTGCAGGGGGTGGCATATTTCTCAAACCGATCAACTTCAAATCGAGCAAATGGTGGAGTGCTTCAGTAAGAGATACCGGCAAGGGATCGAATTTTCTCAATTGTCTTCTGCTGTTGATTATTATACTGACGGAGAGCATCTTGCTGTCTTTGTTGTTGAGGCACTGTATTCGGTCTCTGCTGCGGAGGAGCATTAACAGGAATAGAAACAACATTGATTTGTTAGTGCTGATGATCCTCTCCTCTTCCTCTATGAGAGTAAATCGCACTTGCGTCGCCTTCCCTTTTCTTAGGGTAAGTGTTGAATGGTTTCTTACTGCCCCCTGATGAGCCACTAGAACCTCCAATCTGAATTTCCCCAATTTCAAACCTACCTCAATTCTTTCACCAACCATAACCAAGTCTACAAATCCTGCCGAAGTACTTCCTATCATGTGCTCATATAATGGACCTTGCAGGGTACTCATAAACATATCAATGAGTTCTCTCTCCATGAGTGGAGGTTGAACCCTCGCAACCAACTCACGCCACTTCTGAGCGTATTCCTTGAAAGATTCTCTTGGTCCCTGTGACAAATTCTGTAACTGAGTGCGATTAGGTGCCATATCCACATTGTACTGATAATGTTTGACAAAAGCCCGAGCAAGATCATTCCAGCAACGAATATGAGTTTTCTCCAACTTCATGTACCACTCCAGGGATGCCCCAGATAGGCTATCCTGGAAAAAGTGAATCAAAAGCCCCCGATCCTCAGTATGCACTAACCCGAGATCATTAGCATCCATACCAAGGGCCCCTTGCCCTTCCACAACCTTCAAACTTTCTTCCAACAACCGATACTTCATATCCTCAACCTGAACTTCCGGCTCTGAACGCTGAACAGAAAACTGATCTTCATCCTGGTCAAAGTCATAATCCTGCTCCTGATAGTTCCTTACGCCGCCCTGATTATCTCTTCTGTTCCCCACAAAATGAGGTCTCGGAGAGGGGGAAACTGCCCTACGTTGCGCACAAAAGGGTTTTCGGGCATCCCGTGAAAATTTCCAACAGGCTGATCTTGCACATTCCCCAATCCTACAAAAATGTCCTGATAGAGCCCTTGATTTCCACCATCCCCTGGATAGCGGCGCTGGTTGTTGATAATGGCAGCCAGTTCCTCCTGCCGGCGATTCACATTGGTGATGACCTCCATGAATTGGGTCATTTGAGTAGCCATCTGGGCCCTTATTTCAGCGAGTTCAGCTTGAACTTGTTCCATCTGTCTTGGCAAATTATTTCTGGTGGAATACCGATGAGTAGTCGTCTTGAATTCTGAATAAGAAAGGCAGAAGAATAAGAATACCGTCTTGAGATAACTTGTAATGTTATGAAATGTATGATGTGCATGATATGTTTGTCATTTCCCGGTATTCAAGAGTCCTTTTATTCATCAATCACGGCGCACAACCAATAATCAAGCATACAATCAAAGGGAAAAAAGGACAAAAAGACAAACACTTCAATTATTTACAAACAAAAGAAACGATGTTCGAGTGACTTCGGACATTTAAGAGTGCAACGATAAACAACAAAATACGTGTTTCAAAGTAAACTTAACAAAAACTGAATAATAAAAACAAACAATGGTCCCTTCCAACAATCCTGGGGGTGACCAAATACACCAAATGTAAGTAACAAAACTAAATCTCCGGAACAAGACACGCTTCAAGGTGTTGACAATACTCTTCAAGCCCGGCTTTCTCCTTCAAAAGTTGTGATGCGACTACTTTACTTTCTTGAAACAGATCCTCTGCGACACGCCTCTGGGCTACTTCCTTCTTAAGTTGGGCATCTTTGTCTTTGAGCTGTTTCTCCAAGTTTTGAATCTTCTTCCTGCAGCTATTCTCAGATGCCTGAAGCTTCTGGAACTCTTGCTGGGTCTTACTTAAATCTTCTTCCATTTCAGCATGAGACCTCTTCCTAAAACTGGTTGCATCAGAAGTTTCCCCTTGAGCTTCTTTGAGTTTGCGAGCTAAGTCGGCCCTTTCTTGATCTACCCAATAAAGTTTCATCCTTGCCTCACGGTCTTTTGCACGAAGTTTAATGTTCTCAACATGAACCTGGGTGAACACCTCGGTAGGCACCGTGTTACTCAGAACAGTAGGAGGTTGCTCACATATAGGAGCCGACCTTGCAAATGATAACTGTAAAATCTTAACCCTGTCTCTAATCCATTCCAAGTAAGGAACCCTAGCAATAGGAACCTTCTTTCCCAAAGCAGTTCCATCCTTCTTGTGAATTCCCTTCCAAGCACTTGTCACTCTTTTCAACATCACAGGATCACTTCCTCTAACAAAATACACTGATTCAGACACCTCCTCAACCTTTGGCGGTCCATCCATTGCATATCCCAATTAACGATAAGCAAGCACAGGATTATAGTTGATACACCCCTTAGTTCCTATGAGGGGAACATTAGGGAAATCTCCACAGCTAGTGATAATACTTCGTACTTCCCCCATGTCATAATTCCACCGAATATCAAATGAAGTAAGGTTGACAAGTCTTGATGACCATTGGAGAGAATGTTTGGTATCTACGAAAGGGCCACTTATCGGTAGGTGCAACTTAAACCATTGATACAACATTGAATGACATAAACTTACATTACCTCCTTTTCCATGCCTGAAATGAATGGTGTAAAGGGTATCTTCCAAGAGTGTCGGTACCGGGTTCTTATTTCTAAAAACACAAATAGTCGTCAAATCCACAAAATTTCTCTTGTGAGGAAAGAGCATGATCCCGTATATCATGAGAGCAAATAGAGGGCTGAAGTCATTCCAATTCCCTTTCTTTGCCCAATCTTCAGCTTTCTTCACTAAGAAATCCAAATAAAACCCTGTAGTATCCTCACTTGATTTCCAATTGTCTTTCACCTCTTTCCAATTCAAATGAAGAATTTCAGCAATAACTTCGAACTTCAGCTTCTCCGGCACTTAGACAAAAGGAACTTCATCAGACAACTTGATATTAAGTAGGTACGCGTACTCTTCTAGTGTGAGAACCAGTTGATAATCTTGAAAAGTAAAACACCGTAATTCCTTGTCATAGAACTGGAAGAGGGTGATCAAAGTCATTGGGTCAACTGGAGTGTTAAGGATTAGTAACAAATTGCCATAATTTTTGTTGAAATTATTCAGAACATCACTCTTCAGATAAGAACTCAACCTCTTCAATTCGGACACATCAATAATAGGAATCTGATAAGCGAATGTATGTCTGTTGGGCTCTTTAACACGAATTGGATCAAACTCATCTGACGGAAGGCCAACCATTTCTGATGGAAAGAAGACTCTCGAATGTCCCTGGAAGATGACATGCGCATGCTAGTTATTTTTTATACATCATTTTTTTTTAGAAATAAATATGCTATGATGCAACATGACAGGATCAAAGTTTCACACTAGATAATGGTTGGACCATTACAGAACAGCACCACTCAAGATCAAAAGAAAATCCCAAAGCTTCAAAACTATCATGGGAACCTGAGTCACCTTCGCAACACAAAGTCACCAACAGTACCTGTACCTGTAAGAAAAGTTTTCCCGCCCCTCTCACGGGTGTAGTCTAGGTCAAGGTAAGGTTAAAAGCCAAATCAGAGTACAAGACCTCGACTGTCGGTATCATCATACGATAACACCTATTTGAACTACTTCTGAAGTCATGGGTCTCATGGTCAGGTCTACAAAGCATCCGCCTCATAGCTGCCATGACCACTCTATTCCTAGTTCCAATGGAATTCACTCATAGCCTGAGTATGAGGCCTTTTACCTCATGGAACAACCCACCCACCAAGAAATCCAAAATCCAAACAGTCCAGCCAAATCCAGTATGCGGAAAGTAAAGCGCACATAGGATGCAATGCAAATAGATAAATATGCAAAGCGGTAAAATAAACACCCAAAAAGAAAATAAACAAGAGCTAGGATCAACTCCGAGATGGACCAGCAAGAGGTCAATTTGTCCCCAGTGAAGTCGCCAGCTGAAACAACCTGGCGGAACCATCATCTTGTAATGAAATATCAATGAAGTCGCCACCGAACGTCTTTTATCCCGCCAAAAGGGAAAGGTAAACATCGAGAAAACCTGAAAAGGGAGAAATCACGGTCTTTCGACCAAGAGATCGGGTAAGGGAATCTGTTACGTGAGGGGAAGGTATTAGCACCCCACACGCCCGTAGTACTCTATGGTATCCACTCTTGTTGTCTAAGCTAATGGGTGTGGTCAAAACCTATGTCTATGGCTTAAAGCTAAAAAGGGAATGCATGCGAAAGAAAAAAAGAAAACAATGTAGAGAAAATATAAGTTGTTCTCGGTTGGGCCCTAACCCAATGCCTATGTATCCCTTTTAAGGAATCAAAGCAGCCGTAGTTCGGCTCATATATTCTGGTTGGTTTGTGTTTTTTAGTTAAGACAACAAAAATAGTCAAGATGGAAAAACATCAAATAAAACAAACAAATGAGATGGTAAAACATTGACTAAATAATAACAAAGTAACATGTCAAAGATGGCGAAACACCAAATGATAAAACATCACACCTAACAATGACATTGAGAATCAAAGTAGGATAACAAACATGTGCGATGGCGAAACATTGGCTTCAAACAAATGTGTGATGGTGAAACATCAGCTATAAGATAACAAGGTATCATGGCAAAGATGGCGAAACATCAATAAACCGGATGACAGAACATCACACCTAACAATGATATTGAGAATCAAAGTAGGATAACAAACATGTGCGATGGCGAAACATCGGCTTCAAACAAGTATGTGATTGCGAAACATCGGCTAAAAGATAACAAGGTATCATGGCAGAGATGGCGAAACATCAACAAACCGGATGACAAAACATCACAACTAACAATGATATTGAGAATCAAAGTAGGATAACAAACATGTGCGATGGCAAAACATCGGCTTCAAACAAGTATGCGATGGCGAAACATCGGCTAAAAGATAACAAGGTATCATGGCAAAGATGGTGAAACATCAATAAACCAGGTTTAAAAACAAAGCCAAGAGGCGCACAAACAAATAAGATTGATTTATATATTTTACCTTGAAGAAGGGTTTGAGTTTATTAGAGGTGTTATGATTTGCCAATAAAACAATTTTTGTTTTAAGATGCAAAATGCAAAGGAAGGAAAAAAACAACTAAGGGAAACTAGCCTAGCACTATCCGTAGTGTTATCATACAATGGTTGACCCTAAGGTTGAGGATAAAGGAAATTCCTACCCTATGCTAGCATACATAGATTCCTACCTTAACCAACATGTCAAAGGAAGCTGAACAAAACTTATCCTATAGGGAACAGGCAATGAGAGCGAAGTCGTGATCTCAATTTCTAAATTGAGTGACTCATCGATCAATGATTAAAGAAACAAACACAATAAATATCCTATAGGGAACATGCACTGAGAGCGAAGTCGTGATCTCAATTTCTAAATTGAGTGACTCATCGATCAACGATTAAAGAAAAAAACAATAAATATCCTATAGGGAACATGCACTGAGAGCGAAGTCGTGATCTCAATTTCTAAATTGAGTGACTCATCGATCAATAGTTAAAGAAACAAACACAAACACAACACATGTATCAAACAAAACAGAGGGCCTCCTGACATATATCAGCAACAGAGGTCCCATCATGTAACATAGAACTATACAAAATGAAAATAGAAGAAAGGAAATAGTGCAATACCAAACGGATAACTATCCGTAGCAACTGAGCAAGAATAAAAGAAACCCAGAGAAATTCAAGCAAGCTGGCATCAGCAGACAAATCAAGTCAGAAATTACGCCATCAGGATGTAAGTATCGAGATTTGCAGATATGAACAGATCCCATGGGCAATGTATAGCATTCATAATCACATATATATATCCTGCATAGACTATCAAATATGCCAAGCACAAGAGTAGTACCAATATAATAAATTATGTTCCACAAATAAAGTGAAACACAGTAGCCTCAAATCAAAAATGGAAAACTTTTCTCAGAGTACCTCGCGCATTCAACATCCAAGTTAGTATTCCCATAAATAGAATGATGACTCTCATAAGGGATGGATGATGACATCATAATGAAGTGAGAAAACATGATAGAAACTATCAAAACATTATATATGATATACAAAAAGAAACAGGCATATGCATAATTTGGTCAAAAGTTAGAGGAATGTTGCTCCTTTCTATCACCATATTGAATTGACAATTGAATACCAATCAAGGATCATGGGAGCTTGAGAAGAATACAATAAAAGACCATGAAGGTCAGTAGCAACCACAATTCAATCATACTCAATTACTTCATCACATCTCACAAGCATAATAGAAGAGAAATCACACACAATGCATCAAAGACTTAGATTTCAAGCTAACCATGGAAGAAAGTCAAACACAGACAAAATTAGAGAGTTTGTAACAATCAAAGATCTGAATTAAAGATTCCAAAACATGATTAGGACATGATCAAAAGGTTAAAGTGTTGATTCTAAAACAAGTTTCACAAGTGCATTCAAAATGCCTCAAAAATTCAACAAGGATAAAAGAAAGAAGTCAAACTCTATTCATGATTAGAACTAATTTAAGCAATATGGATCAATTACTATCAAGTCCTCATGAGACTATCATTGAAGTATCATTTCCATTCATGTTATCATTGGCCATCTAATGACCTCAAACTCAAATTGAAAGCTCAAGTTTCAAAGTGAAGATCAACAAGAAAGCAAAAAGTCATAAAACATGCATCAAAAGGTTCAATCATTCAAACATGGGGCATTAAGTGAAATGACTTGAGTTTATGTGGATAAACAGAACCAACATGGTCATTAGGTGTCCAATTATAGGCCTCACTCAAGTTTATTGGCCATCAAGCAAATTGCAACAAGATATGCAACATTAATTGGGTACCTTCACTTCAAAAATACATCAAAAAAAAAAGAAAAGGGCTTCCATAATTCAAACAAAAAATTTCTTAGCATCCCTGAGATGTATAAGAGTCATCAAACATATTTTAAGTTCATGGATGAATGAGGAAAGGATCAATCAAACTTCAAATATCAAAAACTAGTTGGCAAAAACCACCAAACTAGACAAGTTCTCAAAATATTTTGTGGAAAATACCAAATCTTATCAATTAATTCAAGAAAAATATTTTTAAGGACCTCAATCCATCTATGAACCTTAAACAAGAACCAAATTCAATTGAAACTCAAGGCCAGTTGCTTTTTGGAATCAAAACAAACAAGGGAATTAGCAAAACCCTAATTATTTAGAAAATGAACTCAATTATTGATTAATCAAGTTCCAATTCTAAACAAATCAAATTAAAATCATACAAAAATAAAGAAAACTCTAAAGATCAGAGAACTTATTTTTTTAAATTTTTAGAGTTAAAGAAAAGTTAAAAATAAAATCAAAATTCAAACCTTTAAACAATTAAACAAAAATTCACATCTCAAAATAAAATTCCAATCAAAAGTCATAAAAATATCCAACCAAAATTATATTCAAATATTAGAATTAAAAACCAGCATCCATGATTTTTTGTGGAATTTCTGAATTAAAGGAAATATTAAAATAAAATCAAACAAACAATTAAACAATTAAACTATTATTTAATGACAAAATGCAAACCCTAGCCAAAAGTCATAAAAAGGTCAAAACAAAATTATAATCAGATACTATGATTAAAAACAAACTTATATGATTTTTTTGAGGATTTTTGAATTAAAGGAAATATTAAAACAAAAATTATGAAGCAAACATTTCAAATAAAGTTCTCAAATTAAATTTCTAATCAAAAATAGGAAAAATGCTAAACCAAAATCAGAATCAATTTCTAAATTATTTTAAGAGTCCAAAACATTTTTTGTGGAATTTTTAGATCAATGAAAATTTTATAACAAAAATAAACATCAAACAAACAATTAATTCAACTTACGGATTTTTAAACCAATCAAAACATTTTTAAAAATTCCAATAAAATTACATAAGATAGTAGGAATTATTTTGGACTTGTGATAAAAATTTAATAATTTTTTAAATTGTTTTGATCAAGAAACAAAAATCAGAAAATCAATTGAAATCAAAATATAAACTAATATTCAAAAATTCAAATGGACCGTTCAGATGATGACACCTCATCATCCCTAACCTCTAGCCAAACCAGAAAACGCGCGCGTCCATCAGTGTTGCACCTCAACTTCAGACCCTCCAAACAAACTCATTTCTCAACCATTTTTCATCAAATCAAGTGCAAATTAAAGCCATCATGACAAGGAATTCAATGCAATTCGAATCACATCAAGTAAGCAAACATGTGTCTAGAAATTTATGCGCAAAAACAGCCAAAGGCCACTGAAACCTAGAGTTACATGGATCTCAAACAAGCATTGTATACCAAAGTCAAACCTCAAATTTTTTCAGAAGCATTCATATAACATCCACAAACAGATATTCATGCTTAATTTCAATAATAAACGACTACATTTCAAAAATCAAAGTTGAATGAACCTACCTCAATTCACAACCTGAATGCTTGATTCTCTCACTCCAGATGCAATTCAAGGCTTGCTTTAGCTTCCTTAGCACTTGAGGATGAAGAAGCAAGAAGAAAAACTCCAAATGCACCACTGAAACTTGAGATTCAAAGAAAAATGCAGCTATGGAAATTCTGAGTTCAGATCTGGAATATGGAAGTTGTGAGCTCTCTCCTTCGCCTTCAGTGCTTGCTTCTTATTATATATAGCATGTAGAGTAGTTTTTTCAAGAGAAATGGGCTTCAAAGTGAGTGCATTGCCCGATTGAATTTTTCTGCCATGTTGAAAAATGAAATTCTGATCATGCCCTTGGCTCGTGCGTTTTTTCTCCTTTCAATTGCTTTTGAGGCCTCTCCTACTCAGATTTTGATCTACTAAATCTTGGCCCTTGATTCCTCATGATGAGATCATGCTAGTGTTTTTGCAAATTTGGCAAGTTGTCAATTTTTGAGTCATGGTGGTACAGCTGCACATGGGGCACAATTTTGCTGCCATTATGGGCTTCCTCAAATCACAAATGGGTCATGGGCCTGATTAGAAGTGAAAAGAGTGACTGAAAATGAAGTTCTCAAGTTTTGGCATTTTGCTTGCATGGCTAAAGTTCAATAAAAATGACATGAAATTCAAAAGACCATAACTTGCCCATACTTTTGAATTTGGACACAAATGAGTACAATTTGGAAAGGTATTAAAAAGATCTACAATCTCTTAATTTTCTGTTTTCGCAATTGAATCCACTAAGGTCCTCAAGATTTTACATGAAATTCACTAATTTTGGAAAATGACCTATAATTTTAACTTGAGGCATGAACTTCCAAAGACCATAACTCTTGACTCTTTGCCAATTTGGATATGATACCAAAAGGAGATGAAAGATCACCCTCTTATCTTTCCAAGCATATTTCATTTGCATTTTTTGATCAAAGGTGAATAAAATATCAGTTTTTAAAGTTAAGTCCTCATTTTTCAAAATTAGAAACTTTTAGGGTTTCTTCATGAACAAGTTTCAACCCAAACCTCAATCTTTTTGATCCAATGATGAAAATGGACTTGAAATATGAAAAGTACACCCTTGAATTGATGGTTGACCAAAAATTCACTTGGTCAACCTTGACTTTGACTGATTTTGACCAAAATGACCATTTTGCCCCTTTGAATTAATTGGTCCACTTCTCTTCAAAATTGATGGTCAAAACTTCAAACATACTATCTCTCAAATATATAGAGGCCATGTACAAAGTTTCACTTCAAAATTCTCAAGAAATCTTGATAAAATCCCAAATCCTAATTTTGTTTAACACCTTAGGAGACTGATAAATCATCTCCAAAATTTCAAATCCTCTGGGCATCTTGACCAATTTCTTGTACAAAGACTTTTCAAATACCAATGAGATGTTGTAGCTTCCAGATCAAGACTTGTACATTGATTAATAGCCTTGATCAAGCAAAACCCTAATTTTGACTGGTGAATCAAAAGAGTGATTCTTCTTATAATCAATCACAAACTTCAATCCTCTGATGATCCAAAGAGATGGATAAAATATCTTGAGATATACAGTAACTTTTGAGCTTGAAAGATCCAAAGGTTTAGATGATAAGGTTCTACTTGAGCAACTTGTCAATGCAATCAACCTTCAAAGCTTTAGGAAGACTTGATAACCAAAGTATTTTAATCCCGTCACAATGTATGAATGCAATGCAATATGATATTCATGATGAAACATAAGCCTAAATCAAGAGGGTAAATTTTGGGGTGCAATAGACTACGAGCATCTTTTATACTGTTTGCTAATATCTATTTATATATGTCCTTGTTCTATGTCTTTGTAGTATATTTTGTTGTATACGTCTTTGTATTCAATGCGAAACGACACGCAAAACAATTCGTTGTCAGCATAACTCTTTCTAATACTGTCTACACAGAAACCGAAAATACATTTCCAATTCGCTTTACAAAGGTATCTCCAATTCTTAGACAAAGTTTAACAGAAAAAATGTGCACCGAAAATCAATTTCCGATTTCAAATGATATTTTAAGAATTGCATAGGATTTTTCTTTTCACTATAGGATGGAATGAGAAATTCTCAAAATTTATGGAATACTCTGCCTATTAGTGGCAAAAAACAATGCAATCAACCTTCAAAGCTTGAGGAAGACTTGATAACCAAAGTATTTTAATTCCATCACAATGTATGAATGCAATGCAATATGATATTCATGATGAAACATAAGCCTAAATCAAGAGGGTAAATTTTGGAGTGCAACAGACTACGAGCATCTTTTATACTGTTTACTAATATCTATTTATATATGTCCTTGTTCTATATGTCTATGTAGTATATTTTGTTGTATACGTCTTTGTATTCAATGCGAAACGACGCGCAAAACAATCCATTGTCAGCATAACTCTTTCTAATATTGTCTACACAGAAACCGAAAATACATTTCCAATTCGCTTTGCAAAGGTATCTCCAATTCTTAGACAAAGTTTAACAGAAAAAGTGTGCACCGAAAATATATTTCCGATTTCAAATGATATTTTAAGAATTGCATAAGATTTTTCTTTTCACTATAAGATGGAATGAGAAATTCTCAAAATTTATGGAATACTCTGCCTGTTAGTGGCAGAAAACAATACGAAGATAAAATCTCCACAACGCTCAATAAGACAACCCAGTTCTTACGGTATAATACAACAGAAGTGTCAGGTAGCCAATATGATGGCTTTTATTTTAAACGCCAAATCTATAGTAAGAATAAAACAAATGACAAAATAAATTTACATTTCCACGTAAGCCTTTCAAGAACAATCATGTAAACTTCCACACAAAAAAATGATGGAAAAACCTTTACGACCAAGCAATTTATCGACAGAGATACACAAGACAAAAACCAAATGAGCATCAAAAGATACATGACTTTCTCTGCCATGTGTTGCAACTTACAAGAATAAATAACAAAAGAAAAAGGAAAGTTACAACAACATTGCACATATCAACAAAATTACAATCTAAGGTTGCCCAAATATGTTAACTTTCCGAAGTCGTCGCAGGGGACGAAGAGACCTTATCATTCTCGTCATCAGAAGTATATGACTTTATATATGAACGGGCAACATCTAACATCACATCGACTTCTTTTTTGTACTACATTTGACAACAAAAAAATTGAACTATTTAAAGCTGATAGTAACCTATGAAAGTAATGATGCAATAACTTTGCAAACGATTAAAGATCTACCAACCTCATTGACTGCCCCTGACTTTATTTTGGATTGCATCACACACCATTTCTTGAAATGTGCACCTGCAGAAACAATTCACCTGTGATCATACTTCGTCCTAAATAAACAAATAAAACAATGAAATGAAAGAAGGAATTTAATTTCTTTTACTTCAAAGTTTTCCTAACGATATTTGTTTTGGGCCCCTCAAGTCCTGGAACTCTTGGCTATCCATGATTCAATAATTTAACTAGGTAAAGTCTGTGTATTTGTCTACTGGGACCATGCAAAACTAAAGAGGACGGAACTCTTGGCTATCCATGATTCAATAATTTAACTAGGTAAAGTCTGTGTATTTGTCTACTGGGACCATGCAAAACTAAAGAGGACCCTTTCTCATAGAAGATATTACCTAAGTGTCCAGAAATGATCAGGATATAACTGGTCCGAGTGACTCGTATTATTTTGAAAGCTTTAGAAAAGGGACTCCATCATACCAAGGAACAATATACCCCAGTATATTCAACCGTGGAAAAAGAAAAATAGGCCATTCTTTATATTTGGTTTATGTTCCAGAGCAGAAGTTTCCAGAAAATTACCGAACAGGATATCAGGATAAATAACAATCTGATATGACACCAATCTAATTTTATGCAAAAACCAAGATCTGTGAATGTCTGAAAGAAAATTAATCCATTTCAATCGAGAAGGCTGGTCAGCTGGTTCAATCACATCACACGTGTTGAATTTGAGTAAGTGGTATGGCCAAATAATCGGAAACCGGGATAAAAAAGCTCACTATTCAGTGACTTTGCCTTTTCCAGTTTTCTCAATTTCAATTTCATTTTCTCCAATATTAGCCTGCTTAATCTTTTAGCCTGGTCACTAGTATGTTATTTCTCTATGGTGCATTTAAGATGCAAAATGATATTCAACCTTAAGTACACTGTACAAACCAACTAGAGTCATTATTTCTGGTGGTTTACAGGTGATAAGTTACCACGCATACAAATAAATGAATAAATCTGAGTTTCTATATTATAGTGACTGTCAGACATTACAATTAGAATAAGAAACTTCAATATATATTTCGGTGACTGTATTTCACAGGAAAGCAAAATGAGAAAGGATGCACAAGAGTTTAGCTCTACAACATAACTGGATAATCTTATCATAATCAGACTTATTTGTGGCTGGAGATTAGAAGAGGACTACATCATAAATGACAGACAGTGTATTCTAAGTAAAAACAGGACTGTCGGAATCTAAACTTACCCACTCTTATGTCCAGAGCACATGAACTTCCATTGGCTGTGTCCAAACTCCATTTACAGTGCACCTGTTTGGTCAAGAACATAATGTCACTTCAAATCAGAAAAACATAAATGTTAGAACATGATAGGGAGACAAACAGGGCACTGACAATAATTAACACAATGCTTCCATTCTATTCTGTTCATTAAGCCCAAATCGTAATCCTGTCACCAATCATCATTAGATGTATAACCATCCATGATTTCTAATTTTCTAGAACAGGTAATAGTACCCAACTACCCGTTCTTTCTCCTTTTTGATAGAAAGTCACAAATGAGCATTTTGAAAAAGAAAAAAAAAGCTTATAGTAATAAGAGTTCGTATACAATCTACATTATCTAAAATACTAATTATCCTTTCCTTTATAAGAGGTGCTACTTAAAGTTACTTAGTGTACTAGTAGCTAGACAGGATTGTACCCCTTAACAAAAGCTGTAATACAGTAGTTTGGTGGGTTGCAGCTTCACACAAATTCTAATCTAGTTAATCACATAGGGGTGCAGTGGCAAATTGCTGTCATAACCATATGCAAGAGCACAAACAATTTCAATAACATGTATAAAGTATATATGCACTATGCAGAACTTCATGGCTATATTTAAAGTAAGTTAAAAATCGATGTTGCAATATAGGTCACATAGAATAAATCAAATGATGAATTTGAGCAGTAGATGTATTGACACTGTTGGAAATTCTAATAATTTAATTCTGCATTTTCCAAGTAGTTAATTCTGCTTTTTCCTAGTTAATTCATTACATACTAAGTTCTATGTATCTTGGTAATTTGTATTAGTTTAATTCCCTTTTTGTAAATTGCACATAATTATTATCCTTGTAAGTTGTAACTACATGATTATAAATTAAGCATTATGCTGAGAGCATTGCATCTCAAGCACATTCAAAACAATATTATTCTTATTTTTCACAGACACTTTATCTTGCTTCAATGGCTGCTCCATTAAAATTATTATAGTTTAAATTGACATATGTAGTAGCCTATAGTTTACATGCAATGAAACTCTTTAGTGACGGTGGACTATATGT
Organism: Vicia faba; assembly: GCA_948472305.1. NCBI lineage: Eukaryota > Viridiplantae > Streptophyta > Magnoliopsida > Fabales > Fabaceae > Vicia > Vicia faba. Next base: position 970,617,415 of record OX451741.1, on the reverse strand, counting down.
AAACCCTTTCACACCGACAATCATATATAAGTTTGAACAATTCAAATCAGATCTCGGGAACAAAAAATTTTAAGAGAAAAAGTAATAACAGCTAAAAACTGATCACAGAAATTGTAAGCATTATGTACCTCAAAATAGGACCCAAATGGAACATCATGCGCCTGCTGCACAGTCTCAAACACCTACAAGAAGTCACACCACCAAAGAACCCAAATGGAACATATGAGTTGGAATCCAGACCACAAAATAAGGAGCTGTTTGGATTGACTTATTTGAGTTTATCTACTAACATAAGATTTGAGAAACTTTTGGATAACTTATGAAAACAACAGGACATTATTCGAAAACTATTTTCATCTTATTTTATTAAGTTCTTCAATTTGTATCTTATCATGATAAGCACTTGTTTGTGCTATAAGTTGTAAATAATTTGTTTATCCAAATAGGGCCTAAATCAATATAATAAAATCACTATTAAAGCTCTTCTATTTGATATGTAAATTCAACCAACAGTCTAACCAGGTGTTTCTTGTCTGGTGATAGAACAACATGTTGCCACTCTGTCATGGCTATGTCAGGAGGGCACATAGGGCTGTTACAAAGGGATCTGAAGGTTATCTCTCGGACTTGACCATCATATTTTTCTGCTGTATGCCACTGCCCCATCTGAAAAAAACACAACCATATAGCTAATCAACAACTTAAAAACAGGATGTTGTTTGGGTATCCAAATTTATATCATACATAATGTTATGAACCAATTAATCTAAAAGTTTTAGGTGAAAACACGTCGATGATTTTTTTAATACATTTTTAACACGCCCCTTCTCGTGAGAGCCCTTTGGGCTTTTAAGTGTTGATAACGCACAAGCCTGCTGCACCTTATGCATGAATTCAACATATTCAATTTATTATTAGAGGAATAAGGGACAACAAGGATCAAACTCTAGACCACGTGATCTTTGATATTTTGTCATAAACCAACTGTTCTAGAAAAGTGTGAAGGATTAATACAGCATTATAAAATCCATGGAATGAGCATTATTATGACAGCATACCTATGCCCTAACAGTCTCAGAATGATGCACGAAAAAAGCAAGTTAATTTTGATTTTAAAGTGGTGATAATTTTGAATATATATTTTGATTTTTATTATTATCTTATAAATATTTAAGTCGTCGAATAATAAATAACCAAGTTGAATAAAAAAATTGAATGAGTAGAAAAAGAACCATATTATTTGTTCTACAAGATAAATAATCACTAATAAAAGATGAATAATATTAATCTATCCTTTTACCTTGTAATTGTGTTGGTATGGGTCAGAACATTTCTGATTAGACAAAAAATTATAAATTTAACTTTCTTAAAATTAGACAGGTTCAAAATGGTTTAATGGTCTTTAAGTTACCCGATTTCTATGATAGGTTTACCAACAATTGGGCAAACGAGCCAATCCGATCCCCATTTTTTCCATGGGCAACATATCCAATGGCTAAATTATTATATGTGATTATTTATAATTTTGAATTGCATGTTAAATTTTCTATAAGTTGTCACATACAGATTAATGGCAATCTATAAGATATAACACCGTTATTTGACAAAACCACAATTAGCTCATATGCAAACACCTACTTCAAGTACAGTATTTTATCATAGTATTTTATCGTAGGTGGATCACGTGGATTAAACAATTTTAAATGAAGATAACTATCTTAATTTGAACAATCTGGTCTTCTGCATTTAGCACTGCTTTCAACAACAGCAATGCTAAATATTATCACGAGTACTGTATGCAAACACCTACCACAAGTATAGTATTTTATCTTACGTGGATCACATGGATTAAACAATTTTAAATGAAGATAACTATCTTAATTTGAACAATCTGATCTTCTGCATTTAGCATTGCTTTCAACAACAGCGTAACTCGAGTTCATCAATTTTAAAAACAGGCCAAGCTAGTTTGCATGGCAGTTAATTGAAGTCACGAGCATATAACAACGAGTAAGTTTTTCTTTATATCACATTTGGTTTCCATTTTATCTATTTGAGAAATTTACAACATTTAACAAGAACCGCGATAATAATTGAAAACTTACCACAAGATTAGTATCCTTTCGTACTGAGCGATACTTGCTAGTAAACTTTGAATCATCCTTTAACAATAAATTGAAAAACTGCTCAGCTGTGCAGGGGAAAACATCCTGAAGAAGGATCACTAGTTATATACCAAAAAATTTAGATGGTAGCTGAACTCGTGAAGAGAGAAGGAGAAAAGGATGCATACATTGTATATACCAACTAAAGCTTCTTCTTTGATGAAAGTTTTAAGTTTTTCAACTTTCGGCATGCTGGCTTCCGGAACTTTATCCATTACGGCACTTTGTCTGACAGAACTGCTATGCGCTCGCAATTCTGACTCTGCATTTTCCTGTATAACGAAACATTGAATCACATGAAATTGTTTGAAATTATCCATAAAATTTTGGGTAAAAATTCAATAAAGAGAGTCAAGCCAAGAACTAGTTTAGCTTTTATCAGAAAAATGGTTTGTCCTTGTCCTTTATAATCTCTGTCTTCACTTGCTTTTGGGCTAATGAGTGAAACCAATTCTGAATTCCCTTTTCCAACAACCAAATATTGTCTCACCACACGTGTGTTGCTTTCTTGGTCAATTGATGCCATAAAGTCCTATCATGTATTAGGTCTAAAGATGGACCATTTACCTCTAAATCTTAATGATCTTATACATAGCTTTCTATGATATCCCTCTACTTCTACCTATTGAGCTATCATTCATCCGGTATACTCCCCTTGCTGGTGGTTCTACATATCTTCTCTATACATGCCTAAACCGCTCAAAAAGACAAAATGCTATTGTCATCTCTACAATGGGAGAGTGATGGTTGTGTGACCCATGTCATGATTTGTAATAGGAAGAGAAAGAGAAAGAGAGTGTATCTCTTTCCTCTTTGGAACTTCTAGCTCTAGAATTGTAATTGAGATTTGATCTTAATTTTCACTGCAACATTTTTATCTTTGAGACACTAAGGGCATTTTAATTTAAACCTCATAGTTAGTACATGGGATGGGAGCATATGATTAATCAGTCTCATAATGTGTTTTCCCAAAAGGACAGGATATTGTAAAGATATTATGGCTAGTATTAAATCTCTCGTGGATTCTATAATAAGAAGCATCATGTTCAAATATGAAGATCACAATTTGTAATACACGTGAAGAAGACCAAATGATTAAGCGAGAGATGTGACCTTCTTCTCAGTTTCCAACTTCTCACAAAAGTTCTTTGCTGCGCGTTGTAGATTTCTAAATGCATGATTTCTGTTCCAAAATGATGCAAACTTATATCTGACTCTGCCTGAAATAAAGAAATATCAAGAGCAAACCAAATCATTCGATAAAGACCATCTTTTGTGCCAAAAGAAGGTGACCATTTACAGTACAATGTGATTCCCAGTATAGTAAGATGCCAGTCATAATGAAAGCACAGACATCAACGACAATGAAGGAAAATCCGCATGGACCAAATATAATTGTCATCTATTACCAAACCCATGAAAAATTTAGGGTATAATATGATTGAGTTTATTTATGAAAGAATATGAACAAGCATTGGATTATAATTGCAATTAAAAGTTCCCCGAACGATACTGACAATGAAATGTTTAAACATATTACTAACCATCAGGACTTCCCAAAGGAGGGACACCATGTCCACCAGCACCCATACGAAGAATAATTGTTATAGCAGGATTAATAAATGCATGCTGACTCCTTCGAATCTTAAGAAAAAGCAGAATAGTTGCACCAGAAGTAAGTTGTATGGTAACTGAAATATGAAGTTGGGGGAGGAAGGAGAGAAAAACAACAGAAGTTGTACCTCATCTATATCTTCAAATGGAATAACCACCTGTCAAATATCCCAAAAATATTCATACAGGCAATTTACAACTGCTCTTTCTAATAAAAGATAAAGACAATATAAATACAAAACAAAGGAATCAAAAAATAAATAACAAATTTGCAGTGATAACAAGTGTGAAGGGCTTATATTTCTAAGTGATGGATCAACCAACTCGAACAAGTAATAATATATATGCTCTAATATTTCAACTCTGACCTTCATTTGCTTCGAGAACACATTGGAATGAAAACAAATGTGCCATGTTGATACATACATACGACCATGGTACAAGAATGACCTCTCAAGTGCACAAGAGTAACTATGATCAACAACCTGAAATATATACTCCACCCATTAGATCTGCAAACACAATCTTAAACAGGACTGGACAACAGTGTCTGTTTATACAAGATCTAAGACAAAACATCCTAATGTATAAATATAATCAATAAAATAACAAAAAAATATGTATTGTTGGTGACCTCATCTGGATGAAGTTCAAATATCGTTTGAAGAGGTCCTGGCTTTTGATGGACTACTGTTGGCCCCTGTTTTTCCAAGGGTATCCTTCTTCGAGTGTTGGCTCCGCCATAACCATTTATCCTATCAGTCAAGTCAATTAATAAATATGAGAAATAAGCTAACATATAATGATAATAACAGTGATAAAGTATCTTGGACTTAAGATAAATACAAGCTTCAAAAGGGAGCAATAGCACAACTAAAAGTAAATCTAAATTAAATACATAAAAAGACCGACTATACACCAAAAGCCTCACCTGGTAGGATTTGCTGATAGCTTGTGTGTTTTTATATGAAGGCAAACCTGACATTCAATTAACAGACATTTAATGATGTTTCTGAGGCATAATAAAATGCTAGCAGGTTACACAACAAAAAGTCATATGAAAATTACGAAACCAAACAATTCCTTCTGAAAGAAGATATTACCTGCCCTGATGGGCTATCCAGAGTATGCCACACAGCACCAGTTTGACCTTCACTTTCAACTTGAACAGTCACTGAACCAAGAACAGCACTTTTCCAAATTATATCCCAATCATAAATTGTGACATTGATCTGCTATGTCACCAGGAAAAGAAGTCAATTTCATGAAAACCTACATAACAGATTTATTCTGTCAATTGAGAAGCATATACTGAAACTACCCATGGAAGTATGTTAACACCTCTTCTTTGTAAGTGATCAATCCAAGCAAATGCTCAAAGTTTGACCACTAAGACTAACTTCGCAAAAGTATAAATGCATAGATATATTTAATTTCAGTATTATTTTTATTTATATTGAATCATTCATTTTTTTTCTTGGTATGAGAAATTGAAAATAGAATTCTGCATAAAACTTAACAAGAAAATGCAACATTAGAGAATTCGGATGATATGCACAGTACACACATTTATCAAAACATTGTTAGGTCCATTAAGTAAAAGACTACTAATCACAGTGACAACTGAATAGCACAAACACCAGACATTTTCCAACAAAGGCTTGACAGAAAAATAAATTACATTATCAACTGCCAAAAAAGAAATTCACTTGTATGGAATTGTTAGGTCTGGGTATGAATGAAGGTCAGGACCACAATAGCCCATACCAAATGCATAGGATCTGGAATGTTTATGGTAGGAAGAATAGACAAGGGCCAAATAGGGATAAACAGACTGAATCTGCTGATTTGGCAAATCAGTCGCTAGGGAGGGAGTGTAGGGTGCATGTCAATATGACAATAGCCCAAACCAATTTGTTAGGTCTGGGTATGAATGAAGGTCAGGACCACAATAGCCCAAACCAAATGCATAGGATCTGGAATGTTTATAGTAGGAGGAATAGACAAAGGCAAAATGGGGATAAACAGACTGAATCTGCTGATGTGGCAAATCACTCGCTAGGGAGGGAGTGAAGTGTGCATGTCCATAAGACAGTTATTAGAGTATGGGAAGAGAGGGTATGTATAACTGTCATTTTCGATAGTAACAGCTTTAAGCTTGGGCGGAGAAGGATTTTCCGAGCCATAGGGTCTGGGTAATTGTGCAGTATCATCTGATGTAATCCTGTGCACATTTGTAATTTTTTCCAGTGAAATTCATTATTTTCCTATTCTGTATCAATTGGTTTCTGTCAGAAATATATGGCTAAGTGGTAGTAAAGCTACTCGGTCTATAAAATACTATACCCAAAAAAAACCAAACAAGTTCCCAGAAGACAAGTTTTACAATTATAAAATAATTGCTTCCACTTATTGGAAAGAAAGAAAAAAAAAGCTTCAACATCAAATCAGGGAAATGAACCTCAAAAACCACTGAATCATTTTCAGCAACTGTAATATGTTGGTTATAACTTAAGATTACAAAACAAAGCATGGATGATATGCAGCAACCTGGACAGGAAGTTCGTCGACATTAAAATTGAACTCCTCGCCCCACATTGGATTTCTTGAACCAGGGACCATAGAACTGCATCAGCACACCAAAAGATAAAATTACTATGGCCCAAAGAAAAATGTTGAGCAAAAATCATGCTTCTGAGAATGACATATATTGTGTATGGAAAATGGCAGAATACCAACTCAAATTGGTGTATGAATTACAGAACTTCATAGACTACAACAAGAATGATGACCTAAATTGGTGTATTGTGAAACTCCTACAAGAATGAAGTCATCTCAATCCAAAACTATCAAATGCACACCGTAACTGCCTCCTAACTCCTTACTTACATCATGTATCATGAGTATATACCTGCTACTAACTGTCCTGCATATTAGATGTATAACTAGCAGTGTTATCCATGGTGGATGGCGGTCCATGGCGGAGTGACAAAATCCCGCCATACCGGCTGCTTTGCAGTGCCGTTATAGCAGATTATGGCGGAAATACCTGCAATATCGGCCGATATTTACCATTTTGGCGAGCCCAAAAACCGCCATGTATATTCGCCATAGCTGCCATGGAGCCGCTAATTGGTAACACTGATAATTAGCATATAAATGTTCTACACATAATAATAAATTAAACACATAGTTATAACATAACTGCCCTGCATAAATTAATACTGTCCTACCTCTAACCACCACATGACAGAGTTAGACCTCCAATACCCCCTTCAAGAGTATACCTTCCAAATAGTTGGGTAATTGGACATTCAATTTCCATCTCCCATCATCAAACATATACTATCAGTTTGCCACACCCCTAAGAGACTATGATAGCATAAATTGTTTAATTTCTTTTTGTTCTATGACCAATTCCAATAGTTCATGTATTCAATTTATGTACAAAGACATTCTTCGGCTTTACATATATATAGATATATGTGTCTGCAAATAGAGGTCTCCACCTATCTTTAATACATTATGCATTTATTTTAAAGTGGCACAAAATATTGTTTCTCCTGAAAGACCAACCCTAAACTTAGCAGTGTTGCAATATATGTTCATGAAAGTCTAAAGCAACTATCCCAATACAATAAAGCTGAAGCCTAGTACTGACTCTCAAAATGGTTGCAGTATATTCAGATCAAAAACCAGTCAACTCAATTGCAACCAGAATTGCAGAATAATTCATAGATATAGAGGTCCAGTACTCCATGGGAATATAATATGTTAAATAAAGGGGGAAAGAAAAACAGAAAAGCAAATCATCAAACCTGAACCGCTTTTCATTGCCACATGTGATGATGGCATAAGGATCCGATGTTCCATTTAAGTTTGCAGCAATTAGATTTTTAGCAGCCAATAGTTCTAACTGCAAAGGAAATTGAAAAAGATAGCAAGAATTAAAAATAAAGAAAAACTTTTATCAACTATAAAACACATACACTCCGAACACGGTACCAACACTAACACGGCGACAGCTGTAATAATTTGAAAAAATGAATCAAATAAATGTAATCACAAGTGTCGTGCCGGTGTCCAACACTGACACGGACTCGAAAGAAATTCAAACTACCTTAATCAGGTATGCTGAACTGGCTTGAGAGTCTCCTCTGATCAGGCCAATCTACAAAAACAAGTGCAGAACTGCATGTCAACAAGTTAAAAATTACTCCACGAAAGAAAAAAGCCATTAAGTAGAACAGAATTTCCTTAACGCGAATTGATCAATTTACAAACGCAATCAAGCAAATCCTCCACTTCAGGTAAAATCATCAATTCCTCTTTAATTACTAAAAACAGAAAATAAATTGGTTCGCAAAAGCATAAAATAAGATTCTTCTATAAAAAACTTGATCTAACTGAAATTTACGCGCGTGATTTTGAAATAGCACGATGAAAATTGAAAACAGTAACTAACAGATGGCAAAAAAAACGCGGTAACGGTAACGAATGAAAAAACGAAAGTAACCTTGACCTTATCGTCGGAGGAATCGGCAACAGAATTCTCGGATCGATCGGAGTTACGGTCACCGGTTCTAAACGTGAAGAACCAGTGAATTAGAATAACTAATACGGAGGCAACGAAAGCGACTTCGATCTCCCAGAGAGACGGAACCAGAAACCCGAGGACGGCGAAATCCATGGCGGTTACAACGAAAACGGACATGGTAATTGATAGCCAATTAGAAAGGGAAGGAGTTGAGAAATTGAAGGAGGTTAGGGTTTAGGGAATCTGGTGAAGACATTGTCCATGGGAAAGAAAGGGAAAAAAAAGAGAGAAGAATTCAAAAGATGATGTAAGGGAGTTTGAAAGAGGATAGTCAATGATGGGTGGACCGTTGGAAGAGAAAAAAAGAAGTGTCAAACGACCGCACTTCTTCTCACTCGTCGTGTTTACACCTTTTGATAGACTAAAACGACCATGTTCACATAGTGGTAAATTATGCTTTTGACATGATTTTATTCTTTCTAAATGTGGTAATTGGATTTTTGAGGTTAAATGTGTTTTTCACTTATCATTTTTAGGTTTTATCTTTTATGAAAATGTGTGCTTTTAATATATTTAAAGCATTAGTTCTTATAAAAATATCAAGAGACTAGGAAGCATATTTAATTAAAAGTTTAATTGTCAAACACATGTAAGAAGTCATAGGCTCATCACAATTATTTATGAATATGACTTTAGAAGTGCTTATAATTAACTTAAATATATTTAGTTATCATTGTTAAATACTTTATATTGATAATGTATATATACTAAATTCATTCAATTATGATTTGAAAGGATTTTTTATGGAAAGAAATTATCATGATTTTGTTTGTGATGTTAACAAATTTTTGTTTAATTTTTAAAATTTAGAGATATTTAATTTAAAAAATAGAATTTTAAAATAGAATTTATAAAAAAAAAATTATGATAGGTTCGTGCTTGTTTTCGAGGTTTCATAACCTACCTTGAATCTATAGGTGGTGGTAGAGTATTTTTATCTCATGTCACTTGTTTGATGTTATAGTGGTGTTTTAACTAAGTAGATTTTTAGATGTGTTGATTCGTTAATGGGTTATGTATTGTAGTTCATATATATTATTGGGTTATGAGATATTGTCTCGGTCCAGATGGAAACAAAATGTATCAATTTCATGAGATTATATTAAAACAGCAGGAAGTTTGATATTTCATACATGGTTGAAATTATGGAGATCATATAGGAATAACAAATGGTTGACATTATGTTAGACAATGATTTTTTTTATGAATTCATCTTATGCTTACTTATGTTGTGTGGTGTCGTGATATGTGAGACCAAAACTAAACTTTGTTGTGTTTGTTAACAATGTAAGAATATATAGTAAGTAATTATAGAGCTTATGTATAAGCCTTACAATAGCATCAATACACTTTAAATAAATTTATTTTGTTTACCTCTATGGTCCTAATATGTTATACTTCAAGAGATTAAGTAAGCATGTGTGTTTGTTCGCTACTTTATCATATTAGTTCTTGTGATTTACATAATACAACAACACATTCATTAATATTCAAATGACTAATATTTCATGAAACTTCACAATGTTCAACAAGTGAGATTTGGATCATAGTGAAAAAAGTAAATACAACAAATTGCAACCATAACTTATACATTCTTACGCATTAAGAATGAAAATGATAAATATAAGAAAAACACTTAAATCACTTGCAACTTATTAGTAGCAAATGGTCTTTGGTGTCATGATTCTTATAGTGTAATATTTGTGAGAGTTCCAAAAACAGGCAACGTCAGGGTCCTCGCCTAGCAAGGCTTCACATGTGTGTTATCTTTACGTAATATGGAGGATCTCCTTTAGGATAGATCATATGTATGATATTGTTATCTCCCCACTAGTCATATAAGAGCAAGTCATACCACGACTTCTTGGAAAACGGGTAACCAATATTCTTCCCCAATCAATGGGGAGCAGTTATCACTTCTTAGGGTTTCCTAAGCCTTAGGCCCAATAGCCCCTATAAATGTATGACCCTTTAAGGGTAGCAGACAGATCATAACCTAATCAACATATTGCATAATACAGAGTTTCTCACTTCACATGAGTTGGCCTCTCTTATCACCGAACACACCATAATACCACCATACAGGGTCTCTCGCCGTTTGGGTGTTATACCTCAATTTTTATCCCTAAGATCCCTCATCACTTTATACCATCACAATGCATCAAGATCACACATTAAGGTTGGTTATCTTTTCTGTTCTCTCTTAACTTTAGGTTTGTCCTTGAGGGAACACCAAGCACCTTAAATTATGTATCTTGTATTTGTGTATTTTATGTTTACTAACCCTTAACCAAAATCCAAAAAGATGTATGCATTTTCTTTTATGTTTTGTACATTGTAGGTATTGAGCCAATGACATCACCCTTACCTTATAAGCTAGGGTTTTGAAGGTTAATACTCAGTAAAATGGCTATTTATTGGATTCTAAAGGCTTGAACTTCAAGGCTATGATTGTGGCATCAAAGTTTCTATGGATTAAGAGCTCTCTCAACCTCATTTGGTCAAAACTGTCTCAAACTTAGTGGTTGAGTTCATCAATAAAATTCATAGGTTCGTGTGTTTATTTACATGCCTTCTTCAATAAGTTTCATCAAAGCAATGAGCTTCATCAACAAGTGTGCTTCAAAGCAACACCATTTCAAGGTTTAATGTGATTCATCATGTCTTAAATTGTAAAAAGAGTTCAAAAGATTCAAAGTTGATCCAAGTGGTTTGACCTAATTTGGATAAGTTCTTGATTCTATAGTCACAAGTCTATAACTCTTTTAATTTTCAATATTTTGAAGTGGTTATTTTTTTATGGACTATTCTCATCATTTACAACAACTTATCTTCATATAACAAGATCCAATTGTGCAAGGAAAATCATCAAAAGTTTGAAAAGATTACAAGTCCTTTGAGAAAACCATTGAAATCTTTGACTTGACTTCAAAAGATCACAACTTGGTCAATTTTCATCTCCTTGAGCTTATTATTTTTCATAAGAAACTTAAGGATGTATAATACAACTTTGATTCAAAGATCAAGATCTAAAAATGTATGGAAAGTTATGGAATTGATGAAAACATTACAAGTCATTTGTGGATTTCTCAAGAAATTTTCATCAACTTCCAAGAACCATAACTCTCTCATTTTTTATGATTTTTGAGTGATCTCAATTCCATAACTCCATTTAAGGAGTCTGATTCATTTCATCTTCAATGGTCAAGAGCTAATTTTGAGTGAAAGGTCATATAAGTTGGCAAAACATTATAGGTCATCTTGAAGCTCAATACTTAAAAATTTTCTAAGTGTCAAAAAGCAGTTGATTTTTCATGATTTCAAAAATAGCACAACTTTTAGCTCAAGTGTCTAAATGAATACTTTCTTGGCACATTGTAAAGATTGTGACGAGGTCTTTCAAATGCAACAAGAATGAGACCATAAAGCCTCCTAAGCAAGTTGCCCCGTGAATTTAAAGATGAGAGCTTTGAAACTGAAGCTTCTCACTAAGTCAGATTGCAAATTGATTAATGTGGCTTCTAATCACAAAATTGATGCGCATTTTCCACTTAAACATTATTAATAAACTTGTATGGACTGGTTTAAGCATTGAAAAGCAACATTAGAGTGAGTTTTGATGCACGTGGAATCACACTTTTTGCAATCATCGGGTTAGCTTGGTTTACAATATTTTCTCACAAATTCTTCCAACTCTCATCACAATTCACTCTCCTATAAATATAGCAACATATTCCTTTCATTTCCTCAAGCTTGGATAGCCAGAATCACCCTTCCAAAGTCACACTCGAAGCTTGAAATTTGAAAATCCATTTTAACATTTCTAGTCGTCTTTCTCAAAACTCTCTTATGATTCTTCATTCTTGATCATCATACAAACTTTTCACAACAAAAACCAAGTCATTCGAGCACAGAATCAAGCCACATAAGTTCAGTTTCAGAGGCATTTAAAGTGAACTTCATTCAGTAGATTACTTAACCAAATTGTCTCAAATAAATTGTTAGGGTGTAGTCCATTCTTCTCTGAAGCTTATGCTTCTTCTAGTTTGAATTTTCATAGTGATTTAAGCTTGTAATTCAAAACTCGTTTTACATTTTATCTCTGGTAATTTCCAAAACGACTAAGTTGTGGTCTCCATAAATTTGGCGCGAGGGTATGGTTGAGATCCTCTTGAAGAGACACGTCCAATGATACCATTATGAGTGTCTAAATTTACAGATTTAAGGATCTTGATTTTTCCCTAGTTGCCGGTGTTTGGAGGTTGAAGATGACCAACGTGTCATCCTCAACCAATGATAGTATGCCATTTGAAATGTTTCTATTGGTGTGACTTTTTTGAATCAGATGTGTGCGCTTTGACTTATGTCCACCATACATCATCAACTTTGGTCCTTTTGATCTGGCATCGTATTTTAATGAATCAAATCTAATGCTCCATGTTATTTCTGATTTATTTTATTTTACAAATTTGTTTTTAAATTGATTTTAATTTAAAAATTTCATAACTCCTTTATTTTTTATCCAAAAATTATGAAAAATTACACAAAAATACTTTGAATTATCTCTGACTTTGTGAATATTTTTTCATATTTTTATTTTGATGTTTGCTACTTTTTATAATTTTTGGATTGTTTATTTTATTTTAATTGGTTTAAAAATATTGTTGATACTTTGGATTGTTTATTTTATTTTAATTGTTTTATTTTATTTTATTTTTGGATTATGTGTCTGCCTGCATCAACATCCAGTTTCAGGTCTGCTTGCTACTCATCGAGCAAACAACCAGGAAGGTGCTCACAACGCGTATGCCCGTCATTTCACCCTTGCTCAAAGCAACGGCTAATTACGAGAACGACCGCCCGTTTTGACTAGGTCCTGACAGTTACCTATTTTTGAGGAACCTAATATCTAGGCCCAAAAATATGAACCAGTGGCTACGCGCTGGGGGCATTATATAAACCCTCACACTTGTGAGGCCCAGGTATCCAATATTCATACTAAAAACCCTAATCTCTTTTTTGTATATCTCTGCACTCTTTCTCACTAGATCGATGGAGTACCTTACAGGTACACCCCCTCCTCTCCTCATATTTCCAACCAAGCAAACGTCATTATCTCGGCCCACTTTTAGGTTCTGATCAACAAGTAAGATCAGTGGCATCGTCTGTGGGAAACTATCTTCCTCGTCTTCCTTTTCCTTAAAACCGAAGACCAAATATACTTTCACTACTTTTATCACGGCCGACCATGATGACCGCCATCTTTCTGGAAAGATTGTACTCTCTCTCTCTCTCTCTCATCCACAAGACATACGGGAGCCAGGAGCATTCTAATCTAGAGGATGTCCCCGATGTAAGAGATGGTCGAACAACGTCCCCAGATTCGATCAATGTTGAACACGACAACCTCTAGTTCTTGGATGATCAGAGGTGAAAGAACCCCAATGAGGGGCTTCCAGAAGTCCTCCAGCCAGTTCCTATTCCACCAAATATCGATCCGGCCATGGCAGCGCTGCTCGTTTCCCTTAATCAAACCAACACCCTAATCCTAAGCATAGCAAGAGGATTGGGGACTGGGAGAAGAAGCAGTGAAAGTCTCCTCCTCAGAGACGCCGACCTTATGACTCTTACAATCCATCTCCACCAAGGCGTGGCTGTCCCTTTGAGTGGTAGAAATAAGAGGTTTCTTTCATCAAGAAATGAGGTCACATACCTCCACGTAAAGATCGGTGCTCCCCGATCTCCAAGAAGACAAAGAACAACCAGATTGATCGCGACCATTCACCATCACCCAAGTCGTGAAAGAGTACCTCTCTTCGCCAAGACAACAGCCCCCGACGAGGAAAGGATCACCATTCCCTATCACCATCTCCTGATATAAGCGACGATGAAGAGCCCCACGGCCCGTTATTAAGAGAAATCATGGAAACCGCACTCCATGTCGGTCTGGAGAAACCTCCTCACCTAGGGACCTAGGATGGAACCACCAACCTGGACAAGTACATCGAAAACATCGACACGCTTCTTGATTATAGAGGATTCTATGAAGCAATCAAATTTTGCATTTTTCCTATAACTCTCAGGAAAGGGGTCGTGGCATGGTACAAGAGCCTTCCTGACGAGTCCATCACGTCCTGGAAGAACCTGGGAAGATAATTTTCCAGGCACTTTATGGCGTCTCGCCGACATCCAAAGTCAGAAGCATCTATGGAGGCGATTATCCAAGGGAGGGATGAGTCATTCTGAGCATATATTGAACGTTTCAACTAGGAAGCGGTACAAGTCTCCACGACTGATAACATGAAAAAGTATCTCCTCGAACGCGGGCTTCGTCCCTACAATGACTTTGCCAAGGCAGTTGGTATTGAATCATCAGCCACTCTGGATGCTCTCCTACTCAAAGCACACGGGTACATCCAGTACGAGGAGAAAGAGGTAGCCAACAACGCGCATGACTCACGACATATAGAGAATGCAAAGGTCTCAAAGAATGAAGAGCCCTCGACATCTCGTCGGGGAGGAGAAAAGAAAAGGGAGGACAAGTCTCGGGAGTCTCGATACTACAAGGGGCCACTTGGTCGCTTCCATGACTATACTCCTTTAAATGTCTCGCTCGAGAAGATTCTGACGGACTGCACAAACGCAGAATTCAAGCAAGCTGGGGTTCGCTTCCACTGACAAACATCGTCCAAGCCAGGGACAGACAAAAGAAAGTACTGTCGGTTTCATAAAAGTCACGGGCATACAACGGAAGAGGGCATCCACCTCAAGTATGCCATTGAGATCCTCATCCGAGACAGGCATCTCAAACAATACAAAAAGAAGGAATCTCCTTAGGAAGATGTTACTGAATCCAAATAGGTCGAAGAAATAAGGGCCTCCTCAGACAAAGCTCTCATGCATGTCACTATGAGCATCATGAGGCCGAAAGATTTTTATTTCCCCGACATGGAGGAGGTCCCCCTGTACTTCTCATTGCATAGTCCTTGGGAGTCATTCCCAGCAGCAGTGGCCATTTCAGGCGGTAGGTTTAACAAATGCACCATAGGCTCAGTGAAAAGAATATTTGAGCAATTAATAGAGGCGAACTCTGACATGAGCATGACCCTCGACAAGTTCAGAGGAGGCTCTCACCCCTTCACATTCTATCGGGAGGAGTTTCCTAGAGGATCACCCAACTCTAGCATTTTGTTGCTCGTACGGGCTCGCATGAAAAATTTCAACGTTAGGCACATCCTAGTCGACCAAGGAAGCTCAGTCGATATAATGTATTCCCAGTTGTTCACCACCTTGCAGCTGAATGAAACACACCTGGCCCCGTATATGGGCTCTGATCTCTAGGGATTCAATGGTTCTGTCACCAAACCTTAGGGATATGTCGAACTAATCATCACTTTCTAGGCAGGAGAGATGACCAGGTCCATCAAGACCCAATTCCTCGTAGTAGACTGCCCGTCATTATATCAGTGAATCTTTGGAAAGCCCACCTCGGCCGAACTAATAGAAGTGCAACTCAAAATGAAGTACTGCACCACCAACGACCTCATCTTCATCCTACACGGGGACATTCAGGCCACCAAGAGACGTTTCAAAGCAGCTGCTAAAGGCTTCAGCTCCATCAACACTCAATCCAGGTCGACTAACAAGCCTTCTCTTTGCGACACTTATGAAGAGCCAAAATTGCTGCCCCATATCGACACGATCAACCTATATAGACAATTTACAAAGGAGGACCTCAGAGAGCAGAAAAAGAAGGGTAAAGAGCCCATGCTCGACGTAGAAGGCTCGTCCTTGTCAACGAGCATCGTCAAACCTGCCGATCCTATGCGACCAACTCCAGACGGAGATTTTGAAATTATTCCCCTGGGCAGCGACCCCTCCAAAGGAGTCAAGATCGAAATTCACCTCCCTGACATGGAGAAGAGACCGCTAAAGGCGTGCTTGAAGGAGAATGCAGACTTGTTTGCCTGGAGCGCAGCAGAGATGCCCAACTTAGATCTGGAGATAGCTTGCCATCATTTAACGATAGATCCTTCCATTAAGGTAGTTGCTCAACGTAGGCGCAGGCAGTCGCCAGAGAAAATCGAGGTTGCTGAGCAGGCCGTCAAAGACCTCCTAGAGGAAAAATTTATTTCTGAAGCCCAGTGTACAACTTGGATCTTTAATGTAGTTCTTGTAAAAAATAGTAATGGAAAGTGGCACATGTGCATTGACTATACCGATCTTAATAGGGATTTCCCTAAAGACACTTACCCTCCCCA
Source organism: Vicia faba (assembly GCA_948472305.1). NCBI lineage: Eukaryota > Viridiplantae > Streptophyta > Magnoliopsida > Fabales > Fabaceae > Vicia > Vicia faba. The sequence continues at coordinate 970,600,778 of OX451741.1, read as the reverse complement.
ATATAGATAAATTAGTTGACAATTCTGCAGGTTTCAAACTACTATCCTTCATGGACGAGTATTCAGGATACAACTAGATCCCCATGGTAAAGACAGACAAAAAATAAACGGCCTTCATGACCTAATCGGGAAACTATTACTACAATGTAATGCCCTTCAACCTGAAGAACACGGACGCCACCTATCAGCGATGGTGAACAAGGTCTTCCGAGGAGAGATCAGAGACATGCTTGACGTCTACTTGGACGACATGTTCGTGAAATTCTAAGAGGAATCTGACCATGAGCTCCACCTCAAGAAGGTCTTCAACCGAGCAAGGAAATGTAGAATGCGATTCAACCAATAAAATGTACCTTCAACGTGCGAGCAGGAAAGTTCCTCGGCTTTTACTTAATAGAACGAGGAATCAAATCCAACCCCGAAAAATGTCGAGTGTTTTCTGAACTTCTGACCCCGAGCTCAAAAAAATCAATCCAAACTTTAAACGAAATGCTCACATCAAAGCGAACACTCTGCCATTGTTCTGGGAAGTAACGACCTCCCTCGGCTTCTGACACTGGGTACTAATATGACCTGCTCTCCATAATTGAAACATGTTGGACCATCGTTCTTGCATTCAGGAGCACTATAACCCGTCTTACCACATTTATAACACCTCAACACCTTATTCTCACATTCATTAGAACTGTGACCTTGTTCACCACACCTATAACACTTCACGAGAGCGGGAGCTCCTCCCCCACTTGTCTTTTTCCCATCATAAGCCTTATGTTTACCTTTATCAATTGGGGAATCATAAGGCTTCTTACGGTCTTGATATTGCTTTCCTTTTTTCTCGTTCAAACTCTTATAGTAAGCTGAATGAGCTTTGTTGTCTTCTTCATAAATCCTATAGTTGTTCACCAACTCCGAAAGTACACGGGTCTGCTGATACCCAATTGCATGTTTGATTTCTGGACGTAAACCATTTTAAAACTTGATACACCTCGAGAACTCAGCAGTCACTTCACTATAATATGGATAATACTTTTCCAGTTCCACAAACCTCGAAGCACACTCAGTCATAGTCAAATTCCCTTGTCTCAACTCTAGAAACTCAATCTCTTTCTTCTCACACACATGCTCGGGAAAGTAATTTCTCAAAAACTCCCTACTGAACACATCCCAAGTAATAACTTCACCCACCGCTGTCAGTCTCTAACGGGTGCCAACCCACCAGTCATCAGCTTCCTCTACCAGTTGATGTGTACCAAACCGCACCTGTTGCGCCTCTGAGCAATCCATGACTTGAAAGATCCTGTCAATATCTTTGAGCCAAGTTTGTGCTCCATCAGGATCGAATCTACCTTTGAAAACACGCGGATGATTCCTCTGAAGAGTCTCCAAAACACAGGTGAAGGTGTGAGAAACAAAAGAAAGGGGGTTTGAATTGGGTTTCACCAAATTAAATCTTTTCGTTGGTGACAAAACAAGTTATCTTAGAACATAAAAGTAAATGAACACAATGATTTTTATCATGGTTCTCTGTTAACTAAGCTACTCCAGTCCACCCCCTCAAGGATGATTTCACCTTCAACAAGGACTTAATCCATCATAACCAAACTGATTACATAACAACCCACAATAAGTCTGATCAAACTTATTGGCACCCCTAATAAGTCCTTCGATCCTTATTTTAAATCCACTCAATTTGCATCAGGAGTCTTCTTGAGATCAAACCTTCACTCAGTTTCTCAAGGTATCATTCAACAACAGTTGAGTACTTTTAGTGTGAAGGAACTGGATACAACTCATAGGATAAAAATCAATGAAGTCGCCATCGAACATCTATTTAACACACGAAGGAGAAAGGGAAATATCGAAGAAAACCTGAAAGGGATAATTCACGATCTTTCGACCAAGAAATCAGGTAAGGGAGTCGATTACGTGAAGAAAAGGTATTAACACCCCACACGCTAGTAGTACTCTACGATATCCACTCGTGTTGTTTATCTAATGGGTGTGTAAGAATCTATATCTAAGTTGTACATGGAATGCATGCAAAAAGAAGAAAAAATGTGGGGAAAAGAAAGAAGTTTTTACAAAGATATGCTTGATTAGGCCCCACAAAAACCTCCACCTATGTATCCCTTTTAAGGAATCAGAGCAACCTTAGTTTGGCTCACAAATTTCTGTTTGTTTGTATTTTTTAAATGGACAATGTAAAATTAAATCATTCCATCGTCGCTCGACCATTGGAGACTCACGCACTATAGTGGAAAGGAATCAACACGTTCTTAGAAGAGAAAAGCCGAATGGCAAAGAAAAATGAATTAATTGGTGTTTTTTTACCATGAAAAGGATTTTTTGTATGGTTAGCATGTGTTTATACATGTGTTTAAAATACCTCTGGAGGGAGGATGATGAGAAATATACCAAAAATCTCAAATAGTGTGCTTTTGAGTAAAACCTTGTTGATGATGTACATGTATTGTTTCAAATTCCCAAACACCGGAGATATAAGGGAGATAGACCCTCGTCAACCCCTTTGAGCCTTGAAGTATGAGTTTCTTTTCTATTTAGAAAAAACCCTTACCTTTAACCCGGGGTAGGGTAGTGTTCAGTTAATCCAATTGAGCGTTCAAAACTCATCAGGAGTGCACATTTAAGGATACAACAATGGTTATCCATTAAAAGGATGAGGAAAGTCAAAACCGCAATGGTTAACTCTCATCTATCAGCAGCGTGCATCAAGGAGAACGATATCCCAATGGGTATCTCTCGCACGTCAGGAAGTCAATAGATGACGATACAACAATGGTTATCCCTCATCTACCAAGGACTACGACAGTCATGGTCTTTCCAACAAAGTCTAAAATGACTCGAAGTTACACGACGTATAAAAAAAAGAATGATTGAAAATAGAAAAGAGAGAGACAAAAAGCTCCGCTAAGTCAAAACTTGGGAAACAAGTCCTTAGGCAAAAGTCAGGGCATCCCGCTGGGCTTTAGAGTCAAATCCAAAAGGAATTTGTCCAGGAAAAATTTAGGGAAAGCAAAAAGCGCGAAAAGTGAAAAAGGATTACCAAAAAATCCTCAGCAAAGAACAAAGTCGCGTGACCAGAAGCACAAAAGAAGGATGAGAAAGCGAGTGACTGCATGTCTAAAAAACCTCGTTTGACTCCTCAACTATTCCAAACTTCTCTTGAGAGATGAGTGCTTGTATAGGTTTAACTGAATGTAATACTGGAGAACATCATGGAGAATGGGTGGGCACCAAATATTTTGAGCCTTAAATCCTTTTTTCTAAAAACCGTGAACCAGGCCACGTTACAACCCTGAAAAGTCCTAACTGCAGCATGGGTTAATTCAAAAGCAATATTGTAATGAGAGTACGGTAATCTGACTCCTAAGAGGCTTGCTAAAACTTTTGAGTTGGTATCACTCCATATTTTTACTTTCTTTTGCACAAGAAAAAACTCAATGTTTCTACATCTTTTCAATAAAAGTTTTTTAACTTCAAGACAAACATGAGCTTTGCATTAGAATTATCATTCTTAGAATAAACATTCTTTGCATAGGAATAAGTGCTTAAACATCAAGTAAGCTTGCATAATAAGCATCAGATAGAAGTTTGGTTATCCCAAGGGACAAATTGCTTCAGGGATGTATTGAAACGTAAATCATTTTTGAAGACGACCTTAATCCGGGGCAGACCTTCTGTTGACTCCGTTGAGTAAAAAAACACCAGTTTGAGAAATGATCCAAAGTAGATTGTAAGAGTTGATTGCCCATAAGTCTCTGTCGAGCAATGGTGTATCACTTTCAGTTTGGTCCCGAGGGACGTATTTCTTCAAGTATCCGGTTGGAGAATGAAGCAAATCAAGTTTAGAAATAAGGTTGTGTGGTAGCCTACTTTCAATATATAAGCCAGCCCATATAAGGTTATGATGTCTTTAAAACCCTCAAGTCTCTCATCTCTCTGTGAGCATGAGGTAAAGGAAATGGTTTGTTGAGGCTCTGTTGAGCAGGGGCAAGTTATTTTTAGTGATAGTACTCCGTCGAGAAAAGATGGAGGTATCTTAGAGTTTGAGTACCCTAAGGGGCCGAAGTGTGTGAATACTCTGTCGAGTAAGAGTTCCATCAATCTGGGGTAATTACGCCAAGTGCCGAGTAATCAGGGGAACTCGTCCAAGCATGGTTGAAACCATCTCCAACTTTGGTTAGTCGGGAGCTGTGCTCCAAAGTTCATAACACTGAGGTTGTTTACCTTGATGGTATAGATCTCAGAAAGTCCTCTCGAGGCAAGTTTTTTTAAAATCCCTACAAACATGGGCAAGGAATTATGCAGGGGCATTCCTCCACGTCAGAGTTGATCAGGTTAAGTTCAGTCGTAGGCTAAACAATTTGTAAATTTGAAGAGAATGTATGGAAGTTAAGACCGTTATCCTCGGTTCGTTAGGGATGTAGATCCATGTATTGGTGTTCCTCCATCAAAATCCAGAGAGCTAAGTTTGGGTTATTGGCATTCTTCAACGGAAGTTAAGGATTATTATCTCCAACTGAGATTAGGATTATTATCCTCAGCCGAGATCAGGATTTAATTCCTGATTGTGGGTTTTCTTCAGCAGAAGTCAGAAAATGGGATTCTATCTTTGAGTTCCCAGTAGATATCCTCATTTCGGCACCTTGCATATAAAAATTGGGGGACTTACACATGGTAAGATATATTTGAAAGTTGCTCTGAAAATTTGTGTACTCGGTTGGCAGACAAAGTCGTCATGCCATACCTGGGGAATTTTGTGTTTCTCCGCCTTGCATGTTCGATTATGGTTATTCTAAAGCAGATATATTCCCAGTGAGGTTGATATTTTCGGCCAACTAGAGCAGATTTATGATCCCTAGTAAGGCGCTTCGCAAGTTTATTATCCTTAGTGAAATGTCCCATCCTCAGTAAAGTATGCCACAGATTGGTATTCCTTTTGGGAATTCATGATGAAGCATGCTGAGGTTCCAGGGCCTAGATCCCTATGTTTCCCTAGTAGAATCACCTGTTGAGAGTGGTTGGATGCGGTATATCATGTAACCAATTAATTCAAATGGAACTTTACTTCCCTAGCAGAGTTGGCTTACTTTTAAGAGTCCTCTTTAGAATCTTTATCCTCAAGAAGTTTCCTTGATTTATCCTCATGAAGTAATCTTTATGTCCCAGAAGACCGAACTTGATCCTCTATCCTCCATGAGGTCTGTAGCTTTCCGACCTGCAGAAAGTTGTGCATCCCTGGTGATGTCAGTGATTGCAATGATAAGACCACTCTTATTTAAAATGGACCTTTTCAATAATGAAGATTTTCCCAAGTACAATTTTCTTCCCCGCAGTGGAAGGTTGGTAAAGCCTGGCTGAGATTTGTGTGTCTCTAGTGAATTGGGCATGAGTGACTTATTTCTCCATGAAGTGCCTGTTGGTACGGTTTTTAGGAATTCGTTTCACTTCAATCGTTGAATTTGGGGGTATTTCTCTCGCAAGGTTGACGTTGATGAAATCTCTTCAGAATCTGCCGTACTTTCCCAAGGAATCACCTTGTTCCTAAGGGAAGTTTTCTTCTTTAGATACATATGGCTTAGAAAAATCCTGGTAGAGATCTGTGATTCCCCTGTGAAGCTTGTAAGTTGTTCCTCGATGATGGTCGACTTCGCCAGTAAAGGATTGCCCGTGATAGGGAGATATCTCTGATTCCTCATTCTGGCCGAAGCCGAAATCTGTTTTATCCCCAGTGTGGTCTCGTTGGTGGGAACAACCTCCGTGTTTGTGGATTGCTATATCTAGGAAGCCAAAAATGTGGATTCATGTAGAAGTGGATGTTTGTTCCTAGCTACATTGAACGATTTTCTCCTTGTAAGTCTGTTGGTTACTGGTACCTCACGATATTCGCCCCCAGTGGAGCCCCGGTGACCCGTGGCTATTATTTTTCATTTGTCATTTCCCAGTGGAGCATTTAAACATGTATCATCACATTGCATCCTTAAATATGTAGTGTTTCCATTTTCTTTAGGGACACTAATCCGTAAGGAAAAAAAATTCAAACATGCATTGAAGTATAAGCCAAATTTATTGTCTTGCTCCCCAATGGTCTCGGGTGTAAACGCTCGCTTTTCTCAATTTTTTGTCTCAAGGTTTGGATGCTTCCCCAGTGTTTCCTTTGGTTCAGCAGATACCCACTAGTTGTCCCCTTGCTTCGTGTAGGTCGGCCCCCTTCTTGCCTCTCACTTAAGGGAATTCCCTATCTCCGTGAAGGTTCTCGTGGGTCACGTTCAATCGTTATTGATGTACCTCCATTTTTTGTCTAGATGATTCTAGTCCTTATTCGATGTCGTCATTTTTTTAGTCACTACTCATTGGACTTGTTACGATCCAGTTATGTCCTGGCGTAGCGTTTCTTTTAGTCTGGTCTTTATCAGCACCTTTAATGTCAAGTTGTTACTCGTATATCTTGTTAGAATGCATCGTTCTGGTATTCTGAGGAGTCTAGTTGTTATTAGTCATCCCTTATTGAGTTGTTACTTGGTTTCCTTGTTGTTGTTAGCTTCGCCCTAGCGCAACATTGTGGGTTGGTAGATACCATTTCTACCAAGGTCAAGTTCACGACTTGTCACCTGATTTTTGAGTGTAGCATTCTAGCATTCATTTCATATTGGTTGAGTCTAGTCTTTACTAGGTTCTACCGAGTCATATTAATATCTGTCTCATATCGCCTATGTAATTCCTTGGTTAGGGTCAGTCATTACTGCTTCTTTCGAGTTCGAGATCATCAGGTGTTCACCTTGTTTTGTGGATCCAATCGTTATTGGTATCCATAGGAGTACTCATCGAGGTCTAGTCGCTACTAGTTCCTTTTAAATAAGGAGTTGCTAATCTTGGTTTTGGTTTGTGATCCAATATGGCACATTCTTTGGAGTATTCTTAAGGTCGAGTTGTTACTCGTACCTTCACTCGGTCCTCCAGCGTTGTGATTAACGTGCCAATGGGTTTTGGTTCAGAAAGGCATTGTTCCAGTTTTATCGAGACCAGTTGTTACTGGTATTTTGTGAAGTTTGGGTGTTACTAGTCTTCCCCTATAAGGTTGTTATTCTTTCTCAGAATGCAGTGTTATGGCATTCTATGAAGTCTAGTTGTTACTAGCATCTTTTGGTGCTTACCTTTTTCGGGGATGCAGCATTTTGACATTATGTAAAATCTAGTTGTTACTAGCATCTTTCGGTCTTTACCTTCTTTCTTAGAATGCATCATTCTGGCATTCTGTGAAGTCTAGTCGTTACTAGCATCTTTTGGTCATTACTTTTCTTTGTTAGAATGCAGCATTCTGGCATTCTGTAGAGTCGAGTTGTTACTCACATACTTTGCTTCAGAATGCAACATTCTAGCATTCCGTGAAGTCTAGTCATTGCTAGCATTTTGGATCAAGTTCCACACTCTTTGATCTTTATCTCCCATCTATGAACTTGTTCTTTAGCCCAGTACCAATAGACCATCAAAGTTATACCCCGTGTTGATATGCGTTGTCGTCTCAATTTAGAGTGAAAAAATTTTAGTTCAATTTTTTAGTTCAATTTCCTTCCACCTTATCGCTCGAAAGGCTATTGTTGCCAATCTCACTTTAGGTTTAAGAAGTTTGAATAGGGGTAGTTGTTGTACCCCAAAATTTATCCTCTTCATTTCAACTTTAATTTGGCTTATATTGCATCATCATATGCATACATATCATTGGTTCTATGGTTATTATATCAAGGTATTTTATATGAGCCTCGGTAAATTGCAAGAGATGTTTACCTCGTCAATGGATGCTCTCAGGAAATTTTTTTATGCTAATAATCGGTCCATCGTTTCGCAACGGTTTGGGAATTAGGAAATTCAAAAGGCCAATATGGTTCATCATATTCAGGTATTCTTTATCTAATATATTCCTGGTGATGTATTCTCAAATTTATGTGTGGCTCGAGAGCTAATTCTTTGAAGAGGGTCTTCAAATGTGCGAGTTTTCTCGAAGAGATACAGTGAAAAGTGTGCTGAAAGTGCAGTTTTTGGACATTAGAAAATTCATAACTCGGAGCCCGTGTCTTGTTTTGAACTCGTTCCAGTGGCCAAAACTCTGTATTAATGTCATATACATTTTCATCTCTCACGGTCGGAATCCAATTCTGCTCAGAAGGTCTCCAAAATTGTGGATTTATCAAGTGTGTTTGCACAGGAAATTATGGCAAATGCTTATCTGCATCACATTCAAAAATCATAACTCGGTCGATTTTTATCGTATCGAGCCCATTCTAGTGGAATTGTCTCACTAATTGAGTTAGATTAATTTTGGTTTCTATTTTCAATAGCAAATGATACCCCGAAGGCTTTCGTTTTTGACCCGAAGCGTGTGCAATGCACTGAAAATCATTAGTTGGGAATTAAAGTTGTTTGAGGCAAAACTTCCAAAATTCATAATTTTCTCATCGTTTATCCAATTGAGCCCATCTTCGGACACGAGGTCTTTCTCGACATTGGCTACATTTTAGTTTGACATTTCAACTTCAGAAGTCATATCGAAGTTGTTGTACCCCAAAATTTGCCCTCCCATTTCTCATTGATTTCTCATCACCAAGCCCTTGAAGATCAAGATCCAGTTAGGGTTTCATCTGCTCAAGACTTCTCCTTGCACTGTTGACCCAAATTAGGGTTTGTGTTTGCACAAAGATGTTTTGACCTAAAATGCCTAAGATGACTTTCTTGCTTCATATTGGACTCCCAAGTTTATCCATATCAAGTTTCAAGTCTTGATTCCAAGTTTTGCCCAGTCAATTGGACAGTTGACCTAGAAATCAGCTGTATTGGAGAAAAAGTCAACTGTGACCAATTGACAGTCAAATCTCATGAAAATTGACCCACATCAACATTATGAACTCATATGAACCATTTGATCAAGTTTGGATCACAATTCCACAAGAAATTTGATCAGATCACCAAAAGGGCAAAATGGTCATTTTTAGGGTTTTGACTGCACAAAGGCAATTTTTGACTGTTTGAACCAACCAATGGCAAACCAAGATCACATATGGACTCAAGGACCCCATGGAATTATCTTGACATGCTCAACAAGTTCAAAAGATCCCAAGTACACAAGATTGACAGTTGAATTTCCCAGTCAATTGACCAATTTTGACTGTATACTGAAAAGTCAAACTTTGACTTTTTGGTCAAAATCAAGGGTCAAGATTCATTTTTCATCAAAACATGCCAAATAATGAAACTTGTTCACCAAGAAATCAAAAATTGAAAATTAGGGTTTGAAATGAGAATTTTTCATAACTTAGAATTTTTCTAAGTTATGAAAAACCCTAATTTTTTCCCAACTTTGCCCCACTTTCTCACCAAGATTCATTTGGATTCAAGAAAAAGTCAAAACATGAAAGTTGTAGCTTGTTGCATAATCTACAACTTTGATTCACAAAGTTTTCCCAAATGAGGCTTGTATCTCAAGTTACAATTTTTGGAATAAGGGTACTAAACCATTCTTAACTTAGTGAAGTTTTAATCTATTTTGGCAAGGTTTTCTACCTAACTTCAAGGCCATTTTCCATACACTTCCACTTGGAATTTCAATTTGAATTTCAAAGATGGATTGTAGTACACATTCCAAGCTTTCCAAAATGTCCAAGAACTCATCAAACAACCTCATGACTTGAGAGAATCGAATTTTGCAATATGGCAAAAAGTCACTTTGATTCATGGCCATGTACATGTTCATAACTTGTGCAAATTTCTCAAACCAGCATGCCACTTGATTACAGGCCCTTAAACCATCCAACACTCAATAATTTAATGCATGTTCATTGTGCTAAGGCTTTGTTTCATGAGTTTATGCATTACATTTTGAATTAAGCCATTTATGGAAAAAGCAAAATGGCCATTTTTGCAAAAGCAAGCTTTATGTCATAATGCAAATCCAAGAGGTACATATCAAATCCAATTGGCACAAGATTATGAGAAAAACACTCTGATCAAGACAAGGTTAGCAGCATGTTTAGGGGTCCTCTACTTGCCTAGAACATCAACTTGGCTTTGCTTGCTTAAGTGTGAAGAAAAGTGGCATAACATAACACAACTTTGATCTCAGCTTTAGAACACTTAAGCTAACATTGTATACACCTTCTAATCAGCCAACCCAAGCTAGAACACGAGCAAACAAGGTCCCAAACACTCCCATTCCCAGAATCACTCTCAAACTGCAAAAACAGAGTTCTCACTGCAGTTTGAGTGCCAACCCTCATCCCTTGCATGATTTCTTGCCCAAAGCTCATCAAACACATTCCCTAGCATCAATGCAAGCTAACCAAAACCTAAAACACGACCTGTAATTCCTCTAACCAGTTCCACCATTTTCACTTTCTTATTTTGCAGTTGAAGGTCCATAGCTCGATTTAAGGTGTCTCAAGGCAAAGTAAGCATTGGAATAGCATCACCACACTTCAGGCAAGCTGTACAGATCATCATCTTGCTCTGAAAGCTCCCCCATTGCCAGATAGAACTTCAACTGAACATGTATTTTCTTGAACTTCTAACTCTTAGTCTAGGCATCATTAGCTCTAAGTTTGTGAATAAGAAGTGTTCTACTCATGCCCCTGAATCTGTACATGCTTTTACTTTTCATTTATTTTGCTTGAGCTGTGAGAATTTAAGGTTTGAATATGGCAGAAAACTTAGGTCAGGATTTGGGAATGTCAAAATTCTCTCTCGTTTCTGAGAGTTAGGATGAGTTTTTTATATATTTAGAATCGTGATTCAATGCTTAACATTTCTTATGTTGGGAGTTTGTGCAAAAGATCAAAGAATCCAGGTGTTTGAATTGGAAGTACAGGCGCGCGTTTTTTGAACGTTTTTGTTCAGAGGTTGAAGAAGAAGCTTCATGGGCTGGGCTTGCTTCTGATTTTCTTTTCACACCACATTTTTGGTTTCATACCCCCTGAGCCCATTATGTTTATTCTCATGATTTTTTGACTTTTCTTTTTTCATTTTGACTTATTTATTTTTGCTAATAATATTAAAAACATGAAAAATATTTTTTACACCATTTTTATATTTTTTAAGTATTTATTTGTTTATATGGACATTTGTACATAATATATATATATATATATATATATATATATATATATATATATATATATATATATATATATATATATATATATATATATATATATATATATATATATATATATATATATATATATATATATATATATATATATATATATATATATATATATATATATATATATATATTTAGAATAGATAGGAAAAATAATGCAAATATACTTTATTTTCTGATTTTTTATTACATTTTCCTTTTTGAAAATATTTTATGCAAAATATATTTTTTTTATAAATATTAAATATTATTATTTTTTATATATTTAGAAATTAATACATATATATAAATATTTATTAGTATATTTAGGTTAAAATACAAAAATACCTATATTTTTTATTTTATTAATATTTGACATAAAAAAATACTTTTTATAAATATACTTCATTTTATTTTATTTTTGTACATAATAAACAAATACTTGTATAAATTAAATAATATATATACTACTTAATAAAAATTAGGGTTTTACCCTTAAAATACAAAAACTCCAAAAATAATACTTTTTTTTATTTTATTTATTTGGCATAAATAATACTTTTTTTTTCACACATATAAAAAACCTTTTTGCATTTTGCATCTTTATTTTATTTTCCATTTAATTTATGCAATCAATTATCTTGTAAATATTCCAAAAATTGATGTAATAGCTAGGTTTTAATTTCTTGTCTAAATATCCCCCCATTTGAACATTTTTACCCCCCTTCCCATATTGTGTTGTAATAGTTTAGGAAATTTAAATTTCGCTTTTTATCGCTTTCTAAATATGCCATGCTAGAACTAGGGTTTGTATGCAAATAAAAAGAACAAAATAGTTTGACCTAATTTCAAGATAATCAAGCATGAAATTGGACAACACATATCACACTTGCACCCCTAGGGTATTCCACTTGTTGCCTTCAAATAAATGGGCCATATTGCATGTTAGGTTTCTTTGGGTAAAACAAACAATCAAATGATCATAGTCCCTCGATGACGCTTTCGAAAAGTTGCCTAAAATGATCAAGTCCCTTTCAAAGAGAAATTGCCCAAAGATACTTAGCACTATTGCAATTATGGTCTAAACGATGATCCGCGCCCGTCCCTTTCACCTCCTAATACAAGGTTGTCCACCAAATGCAATGGTGGAACAAAATTGTCAAAAGGTTTAAAACATAACAAAAATCTTTGAGAACTTTAGGGTAGATAGATCTTAGGTACTTGTCAACTTGCGAAACAAAACACTTGCCTATTTTCAAACCACACTTCACAAACACTTTCAAAACAAACTTTCAAAAACCTTGGAACATCTTTTCAAAAGACAAAACACCTTTTGTAAAACATTCGAGTAAAGAATTGTTACAAGGGTAGCCTATACAAGGCATCTTTTTCAAAGCATTTTCAAAACCACACACCAAGCACCATTTCAAACAATTGAAAACCAAGGCAAGTTGATCTAAGCAAGTACCTAAGAGCCCATGGATAACCATGGATAGAAAGGGTGCTAATACCTTCCCTTTCTATAATCTACTCCCCGAACCCAAGAAAAATCTCAAAGGTTTTTGCTGTGCTTTTTAAACCTTTCCTTAGGATAAAATAAAAAGTCGGTGGCGACTCTTGCTCAACCGAAACATTTGCGAAAACAAACGCAAAACCATAGTCAGTTCTCCCACCGTATCACAGAACTGGCGACTCTGCTGGGGACTATTTTAAAAGTGGAGTAACCTTAGGGCTTAGATCACCCTCTTGCATGACTATTTGTTTGAATTGTTTGCTTTATATATTGGCTCTATTGTTTGGGTTTGCAATCCTACACCCGGATTTTGGGAAACATTCATAGATAGCAATACGTTGTGGAAACTGTGTGGGGTATACCGACACGGTCGAAGCAATAGCTATATTAGTGCGACATATTTGTGAGTACCGGTAACCCTTGAGTTCAATCAAGGAGAGTACGGGGCCGCTGAGTGATGTCACTAAGCACTAATGACCTAGAACCATACTTGACCATCTTGGCCTTTTATTAGGGGTAGTGAGATGACCGACTTTGGTGCAGTCCGAAGTTGGTAGATACTCGATACTACACTCATTGAGGGTTGTTTTCTTGGAATATTTTGGTCGCTAGTTAAGTGGCTAAACCAAAACAATGAACAATGAAAACAATCCCGTGATATTGAGCTCCTTAGAACCCGGTTACTATTTATAGGACAGGTTTTTAAGCCAACTACACTCAAGAGGGTACTTACCTATGAAACCCCGTGCCAGCCTGAAACTAGGGTTTGGTGTGATTTGCTTGTACATATGTTTTATGCATACATCATAAACATCATAAAACATCATATGCATTCACTAACCATTTCAAGGGTTTGGATCTTCATCTTTGTTCTTGTTTTGTAGGTCATGGAAATTCCTCGCAGAAACACCATTCAAGTCAACCTTGTGAGAATTTCTCCTCAACTCAAGGAGCTCACCTCAAGAATTCCGGAAAGCTCATCCTTCAGTGAAAGACACGGTAGACTGCTCAGCCTAGTCAACACCAACATTGAAGAAGACATGATGAAAGTGCTATTCCAGTTCTTTGACCCTCTTCACCACTGTTTCACTTTCCCTGATTATCAGTTGGTGCCCACTTTGGAGGAGTTTTCTCAACTCCTGAGAATTCCTATCCTTAATCAACTACCCTTCAACGGTACGGAGAAGGAACCAAATCCGGAAGATGTTGCTCGAGCATTACATCTACAACCATCCGACATCAAGGGGCATTGGGAAACCAGAAGCGACGTCAAAGGATTCTTAGCAAAATTCTTGTTTGAGAAAGCACAAGAATGTTGGAACTCATTGGACCTACAAGCCTTTGAAGAAATTGTGGCACTCCTTATCTATGGGTTGGTCTTGTTCCCAAATTCTGACCAATTGGTAGATGTCAACGCCGACAAAATCTTCTTGTCCAGAAATCCAATACCAACATTGCTTGGGGACACTCTTCACTCATTTTACACACGAACAATGAGAAAGAGGGGTGTCCTCATGTGCTGTACTCCTCTCCTTGCAAGGTGGTTTATTTCGCACCTTCCACAATTTGTCTTGAAGAATGACCAAGGCTCAAGGTGGTCCCAACGGTTGATGACTCTTACTCACTCTGATGTACATTGGTGTTCTCGGTCCAAAGAAAATGTCATCATCGTCGATCATTGCGGAGAGTTTCCTAATGTTCCTTTACTTGGAATCAGAGGGGGTATCACCTATAACCCTTGCCTAGCTTTGAGGCAATTTGGATATGCACGGAGGGATGGCCCTCATAACATGTTGATTCCTGACCTAGTTTTTGACTTCGACAACGATGCGCAAGGACTTCGCCAAAGATTCATCAGAGCTTGGGGGAGACCCAACAAGGTTGATAGCAAGACTCTGGGACACAAGAACTCCATCCCTCTTGAGCCTTATCTCAAATGGGTACGAGCCCGAGCCCAAAGTCTGATGATGCCCTATCCTCACGTTCTCCCGGTGATTAAAGAGCCCGTCAAGGAAGGAGAGGTTCCCTGCACCATCCTACATCCAGACATGCCTACATCGTGGGAGGAAATGCAGAAAAGTTGGATTCAGCTCAAGGAGGAACGGAATACTTTTGAAGCTAGCTTCTACGCCAGTGAGAAGAAGGTTCTAGAGCTTACCCGCCGACTCCATGAGCAAGAGGCCCTCAACACCTACATCGCACCAAAGAGGATGCGCAATGTCTTTTTGCCTTGAGAAGTTATTTTGTAATATTTGGCCCATGGGGCATTTATGTACTAACAAATTTCTTCTTATTAATATGACGTGCGTTCTTCTTTGTTTGCAACAATTTTGAATGTTCTAAATCCTTGAATGCATTGCATACATAAGCATACCATTCATCACGTGCATAAGCAGGTCTCACACCAGGTTTCCTTATCTGTCTGCTGTTTATTTCAGTAGGATGGATCTCGAGCAAACAGTCAAAGACCTGCAAGCTCAGAATGCACAGTTCCAGCAACTCCTGATGACCTTGGCTAAGGGTCAGGAGGATATCAAGACTCAATTGGGGAACAAAGACCCAGTGAAAAAGAAGAAAAAGAGACTCGGGGTGGCTACTTTAGAAAGAAGATTTGACGGAGAAGCTCGGAGAGTGCTTGAATTTCCTCCTACTTCTGATGAAGGAACCAGCAAAGGAGGTGGGGCTGCGGTACCTTCCGAGTCCGATGTGGAAGAAGAAGAGGTCGAAGAGGATGAAGAATATTCTGATCAGCAATACCCTCCAGCCGATGATAAGTACAAAGGTTTAGAAGACAGGTTGGCCGCCATGGAGCTACAAAGAGTACCGGGTTTGGACTTTGAAGACTTGGGTTTGGTTGCCGGGATTGTGATTCCCCCAAAGTTCAAGGTGCCAGTGTTTGTGAGGTATGATGGGCTGTCCTGTCCCAAAATGCATCTCAGGTCCTACGTAAGAAAGATCCAACCCTATACGACAGATAAAAACCTTTGGATTCATTTCTTTCAAGACAGCCTTTCTGGAGCTCAGTTGGAGTGGTTTTATCAGCTGGAGGGAACCAGCGTCCGAAATTGGGAAGACTTGGCCACCGCTTTTTACAAACAATATCAGTATAATTCTGACCTTGCCCCTACTCGTACCCAACTTCAGGGTATGTCATTAGGAACAGGCGAGGGATTCAAAGAATATGCACAAAAATGGAGGGATTTGGCTGGCAGGGTGCAGCCTCCTTTAACCAACCGTGAACTTGTTGATATGTTTCTCGGGACCCTATCTGGGCCATTTTTCAATCATCTAATTGGTAACTCTTCCGCGGGGTTTACCGATTTGATCTTAACAGGCGAGAGAATAGAAGCTGGCATCAAGTCAGGAAAGATTCAGAAGGGTGTTGCTGCAAGTGTTGAGAAGAAGCCTTTTAAGAAGGAGACAGCTGTGGTATATTCTCAGAGAAGAGCAGGGAAGACTGAACGCCGACCAACTGTGGGGGCCGTAATGATTCAAAATACTTCAAATGAGCAGCCTCGCTACAACCAGTCCAGACCAAATCAGCAACGAGTGGAACGGCCACAACGACAGTTCACCCGTATTAATATGACTCCAGCGCAAGTGCTTCCCCATCTGTTGAAGTTGAATCTCGCCACCATCAAGGAGGCACCAAAGAATGTGAATACGTCCTCCCCGCATTATCATGCTAATGCTAAATGCGCCTACCATTTTGACAGTGTCGGGCACGACACCAATGATTGTTGGGCACTCAAGCATAAAATCCAAGACCTGATAGAGGCGAAGGAGGTGGAGTTTGACGCTCTGGAGAAGCCTAATGTGATATCTGCTCCCATGCCGAAGCACGGCCGAAATGTCAATGCCATTGAAGAAGATTTGTATGTTGCTGATGTCAATGATCTGACTACTCCATTGCTAACCATTAAGTTGAATCTATTAAGGGCCGGGATCTTCCCGGGATGTAAGGAAGACTGCTATTGTTGTTACTCTCTGCCGTTTGATTGCCCGTTACTGAAGAAAGGCATCCAAGGCCTTATGGATAGTCGACAAATTTTGTTTGAAAAAGTTTCTGCTGTTCCAGTTCATACTGAAGATGTCTCAATCATAACCATTCACGCCAATCTTTCCAAGGCCGTCAAAAAGCCTGTTAGGATTACGCCAGCTACGCAATCTGTTCCTTTGAAGATAACAATGCCAGGGCCTGTCCCCTATGTTTCTGAGAAGTCGATACCATGGAACTATGGCGGCGACGTCTATTACCATGGTATTAAACAAATCGAAATAACTGAAGAAAGTTCGGATGATGAAGAAGCCAGCATTAGTAACATTGCAGGCACGAGCAAAATCACCAGGAGCGGGAGAATATTTTCTCCAGAGATTGCCCCTCCAAGAGCAATCTTTGGACCCTCATCTGCCGACAAGGTCATCCATGCACCAATAAAACTCTCCGCTAAAACCCCTTTGATTGAAGATGTTGTTGTTCCTAGTATTGTCCCTCCTACCGCTGTTGATAAAGGTAAGGGAATCCAAGATGAGCTCGTCAGGACGAGGGCTCAACCCTTGGTCATCCCGGAAACCTCCAAGAAGGAAATGAATGAGATTTTGAGGATAATCAAAAGAAGTGATTACGATGTGGTAGAACAATTGGGGCAAACCCCCTCAAAGATCTCCATGCTGGCACTACTACTTTGCTCAGAAGCGCACGCTAAAGCCCTGATAAAATTCCTGAAGGCAGCCCATGTGCCCCAGGAAACCTCTGCAGATCAATTTCAAAATTGCGTGGCTAGCCCGACTGCGGACAATGGACTAGGTTTCTCTGATGCCGACCTAACTCCTAAAGGTAGAAACCACAATGATGCTTTGCACATTTCAGTCGAGTGTCGAGGAACCACCCTCGCACATGTCTTGGTCGACACCGGTTCGTCGCTAAATGTTTTGCATAAAAAGGCCTTGGACCGACTAGATTGTGAAGGGTTGGAGTTGAAGCCGAGTGATATTGTTGTCAGAGCTTTCGATGGTTCGAAGAGAATGGTCCATGGAGAGGTTGGAATTCCCATCAAGATAGGCACTGAGGTGTTTAAGTCTACTTTCTATGTGATGGACATCCGTCCGTCATACTCTTGCTTGCTGGGTAGGCCTTGGATACACCATGCTGGGGCAGTCACCTCCTCCTTACATCAGATGTTGAAGTATCCTGTTAAGGGAAAGATCATTACTGTCCATGGTGAAGAGGAGTACATGATTAGCCACTTGAACTCTTTCCGATATGTGGAGGTTGAAGGGGAATTCATTGAGACGCCGTTTCAACATTTCGAAGAAGTCCTTCCTGAAATAGCAGTAGCAAAGTTGGCAGCTGAGACACCGAGGCAGATGGCCAGGATGGCATCTCTGGAGGATGCAAGAGCCGCAATAAAGGAAGGGAAGAATTCAGCATGGGGGCAGTTACCTGATATTCCGCATAAAACCGACAAATTTGGATTAGGGTTCACAGCCGCAGGCCAGAAAGCTATGCGCCGGTCGAAGATTGAAAGAGCGCTAGTCAAATTTCTCCCTATGGAATCAACGCTTTGGAGGACGAAGACAAAGAGAGCAACATCGAAGAATGGATTTATCCAACTGTCAAAGGAGGATTGAGCAACTGGGAGGCAAAAGACTTTGTCCCCATCACTTTTATTCATCAGTAATTTATCTGTTAAACATTTCCTATTTGGTCTGTAATATTTATTTTCAAACAATCCGTACACTATCTTTTCACCTCATGCCTTGCCCGGGGCATGTAGGTCCATTTGTAAGGGTTTTGTTTATTTTTCATATCCATATGCCATGTTTAATGATTCATTGGACGTTTTTCATTTGATAAACTGCTTATGTTCATTTTCTTTCCTTTTGCATTTTTGTTTAAGGATGGCTATCCCTTACACACACCCACGCTCACAAATGCAGGTACCCATCCACTCCGGATTCCATGGGTGACAATTCTGCTATATCCTTCAATAACTCTGAAGATCTGGTCAATCAAGCCAAGTATGAAGATGACGAAGGTTGTGAAGTACCAGGGGAACTAGCCAGACTTCTACAGCAAGAGGAAAGGGCCATCTTACCGCACGAAGAGTCGTTGGAAACTGTCAACTTAGGAACCGAGGAAGATCGGAAGGAGGTACAAGTGGGTGCCAATCTGGAACCAAGAGTCAAGGAGCGCCTGGTACAGTTGTTGAATGATTATGTTGAAATCTTCGCTTGGTCTTATGAAGACATGCCGGGTTTAGACACAGACATCGTGGTTCACCGTCTCCCCACAAGAGAAGACTATCCACTGATCAAGCAAAAAGTTCGCCGAATGAGGCCTGACATGTCTGAAAAGATCAAAGCAGAAGTAATGAAGCAATTCGACGCTGACTTTCTGGCTGTTACGTCCTATCCTCAATGGGTCGCTAACATCGTGCCAGTACCTAAGAAAGATGGCAAAGTCAGGATGTGTGTGGACTACTGGGATTTGAATAGGGCCAGCCCCAAAGATGATTTTCCACTTCCACACATTGACATTTTAATCGACAATACAGCTCAGCACAAAGTGTTTTCCTTCATGGATGGGTTCTCGGGCTACAATCAAATTAAAATGGCCCCCGAGGATATGGAGAAAACAACGTTTGTCACACAATGGGACACTTTCTGTTACAAGGTGATGCCGTTCGGGCTGAAGAACGCAGGGGCAACTTATCAACGCGCCATGGTAGCTTTGTTTCATGATATGATACATCATGAGATCGAAGTTCACGTAGACGATATGATAGCTCGGTCACAAACAGAGGAAGAGCACCTTGAACATCTAGAAAAGCTGTTTTCCAGGTTGAAAGAATACAAGCTCAGGCTGAATCCAAGTAAATGCACTTTTGGAGTTAGGTCTGGTAAACTCCTGGGATTCATTGTAAGCAACAAAGGCATTGAAGTCGATCCCGCAAAAGTAAAAGCATTACAAGAGATGCCTGCTCCCCGTACTGAAAAGGAGGTTAGAGGATTCTTGGGGCGCTTGAACTATATTGCCAGATTCATCTCCCATCTGACTTCTACCTGTGAGCCAATTTTCAAACTCTTGAAGAAAGATCAGGTAGTCGAATGGAACGACGATTGTCAAGCTGCTTTTGATAGGATCAAGGAGTATTTGCTAGAACCTCCTATTCTGATGCCACCCGTCGAAGGAAGACCATTGATCATGTATTTGACTGTCTTGGATAACTCAATGGGGTGTGTTTTGGGCCAGCATGACGAGTCTGGTCGAAAAGAGCATGCTATTTATTACCTTAGCAAAAAGTTTACCGACTGTGAGACTCGCTACTCACTGCTCGAGAAAACTTGTTGCGCTTTGGTATGGGCTGCTCGCCGACTAAGGCAGTATATGTTGACTCATACTACCTTGTTGATTTCCAAAATGGATCCTATCAAATATATCTTCGAAAAGCCCGCCTTATCTGGAAGGATAGCTAGATGGCAAATGATCCTAACAGAGTATGACATCCAGTACACCACCCAAAAAGCTATAAAAGGTAGTGTACTAGCTGACCATCTGGCTTATCAGGCTATCGAAGATTATCAACCCATGAGATTTGACTTCCCAGACGAGGACATCATGAATTTGGACGACGTTGAAGGTGACAGACCGTATGACGGACCCGAAAAGGGATCCCGATGGACCCTGTACTTTGATGGTGCTTCAAATGCCCTTGGAAATGGTATCGGCACAGTACTCATTTCTTCGGAAGGTTGTCACACACCTTTCACGACCCGACTTTGCTTCAGCTGCACAAACAACATGGCTGAGTATGAAGCCTGCATCTTTGGTCTCAAGGCTGCTATAGACTTGGGGATCAAATCTTTGATCGTATTTGGGGACTCGGCTTTGGTTATCAGTCAAATCAAAGGAGAGTGGGATACCAAGCATCCTAATCTTATCCCATACAAAGAACATGTCTTGACGTTGTTGCCTCATTTCGAGCAAATTACCTTCGAGCATTTCCCGCGAGAAGAGAATCAGCTAGCAGATGCTCTAGCCACAATGTCCTCCATGTTTAAACTCAACTGGGATAACGAGGCTCCCCAAATCACCATCGAGCGAATGGATGAACCTGTGCATTGTCACGAGATTAATACCGAAGAAGTAGTGGAACAACCTTGGTTCCATGAAATCAAAAGGTATCTCGAGACTAGAGATTATCCCAAAGGAGCTTCCGTAAATGACAAGAAGTTCTTAAGGAAATTCGCTGCTAAATTCTTCCTGAGCAACGACATCCTTTACAAACGAAGCCATGATTGCATGTTACTCCGATGCGTAGACAAAGCTGAAGCAGAGTTGATCATGACCGATATACACAACGACACATTTGGCACTCACTTGAGCGGGCATACAATGGCTAAGAAGATCCTAAGGGCAGGCTATTACTGGTCTACCATGGAAGCTGACTGCCATCAACACTCCTGTACTTGCCACAAATGTCAAGTCTACGCTGACAAAGTTCATATACCTCCGGTTCCTCTCAACGTTCTGATTGCTCCTTGGCCATTTGCAATGTGGGGCATTGACATGATTGGAGAGATCAAGCCCACGGCTTCCAATGGACATCGCTTCATCCTGGTTGCCATTGACTATTTCACCAAATGGGTCGAAGCAGCTTCCTTCGCCTCTGTTACTAAAAATGTGGTTGCCCGCTTTATCAAGCAAAATCTCATATGTCGGTATGGTGTTCCAGACAGGATCATCACAGACAACGGTACAAATCTGAATAACACAATGATCACCGCATTGTGCGAACAGTTCAAGATTTATCATCACAATTTGTCTCCCTATCGGCCGAAGATGAACGGTGCTGTTGAAGCTGCGAACAAAAACATTAAGAAGATCATTCAGAAAATGACAGTCACTTACAAAGACTGTCATGAGATGTTACCGTTTGCTCTGCATGGATACCGTACGATGGCACGTACTTCAACCGGGGCAACCCCATTTTCTTTGGTATATGGCATGGAAGCTGTCTTGCCTATGGAAGTCCAGATTCCTTCTCTAAGGATTATGAAGGATGCAGGTTTGAATGAAGATGATTGGATGCAGACTCGACTTGATCAACTCAATCTGATCGACGAAAAGTGACTCGCTGCTATAGGCCATGGTCAGGCGTATCAAAAGCGAATGATCAAGGCCTTCAATAAGAAAGTCAGACGTCAAGTGTATCAAGTCGGAGATCTCGTAATCAAGCGGATTATCTTGCCGCAAAGTGATCCCAGGGGCAAATGGACTCCTACATATGAAGGACCATTTGTGATCAAGAGCATATTTTCTGGTGGTGCAATGATTCTGACCACCATGGACGGCGACGACTTGCCACACCCTGCGAACGCAGACATAGTCAAAAGATACTACGCATAAAATAACCCGACAAGTCGAAAACCCGAAAGGGCGGCTTGGGAAAAAATGGGCATCCCGGTGGACCGAAAACCCGAAAGGGCGGTTCAGGCAAAAGTTAGGGATAAAAACAAAATCTGTACACCCGGCAAGTTGAAAACCCGAAAGGGCGGCTTGGGCAAAAAGGGGTTTCCCGGTGGATCGAAAACCCGAAAGGGAGATTCAGGCAAAAGTTAGGGAATTAAAGCGTATGACTATGTCTCGTCGGATCACTTCAAAGACAATCTCTTCATCAACCAGTTCCGGGTTTCTGATCAATCCAGTCATCGGCAAACGAAGCATTGAATGGACAAATATTCAGAGTTGTGAAAGCTATAGCGGAATGGAATCCCATGGAATTATTTCACATAGCCATCCTTTATTTTGTATAAATCTTTCAATATTTACGACAAACTCCTCTTACTAGAATGATTGTCTCCTTTGTACAAATATACTCATAAAAAGTCAATACAAATACTTTTCCCAGAAATTTGTGTCATTTCCTTTCACTTTTTCTCTTGCACTATTTGTTTTATTTTGAGAAACGTCCAATGTTTTGTTAAATAGGCATATGCATTTGAACATAATCATTTCCTTATGAATCCAGAAAGAGGATTACTGATAGGTCGAAAGTACAGTTGGATATCTTGATACCCCTCAAAAGAAACCCCCAGTAGATTTGGAATCCATATCCCAGCAAACCCTGAAGCTTATCTCCAGTAGATTCTCGAGGCTTATCCCCTGCAGAGTACGGACGTCTCTCCCGAGTTTTAATCAAAGTTATTCCTCACAAGGGCTTATAACTGGGTTATCCTCAGCTTATTGCCACGGAAGATCGCACTCGCCAAAATTCTTCCTATCCCCAGCGGAGTTCATCAAAATTCCCCAGCGTAACTTATCTTTACAATCCCCCAGCCGGAGAATCCTCCAGAACTCAATTCCCCTCAGAATTTAAGTTTCAGTATCCCCAGCCGAGCTAAAACTTCAAATTATCAATCCCCAGTGAAGCCAGACTAATGAACCTCCTCCCCACAGAGTTTTGAGGAGGGCAAATCTTGAGTTCCCCAGTGAAGTCGCCAGAGATACTTCCCACCAAACTGAAGATTCTCGGTCTTACATCCCCAGCATGAGTCTATTAGCTTGGAACTCCCCAGTAGAAGTCATCTGGAATTCCCCAGAAGATTGGTATACAACCCAAGCTCCTTTTTTTTTCCAGCAACGACCAGGAATTATTCTTCCCGGCAGCAGTCAAGATACTGTCATCTTCAGCCGTCTCGGATTCATCTATCCTTTGCAAGACAGCTCTCCAGCTTACATGCGCATTCATTTACATTCATATCATATAACATACATTGCGTCATGCATCATGACATTGCATATAACTAACTCTTTACCTTTTCAGGTAAGATCAGTCAAAAGACTAGAATCACCATCCTCCGAGTTTCTTTCCAGGAATAGTTCGGATGTGACCCAGACACGGCAACATTCTAATGCTTATTCCAGATTTATCCAGATGCAGTTTTACACGAGCTCATCATCAGGGAACCCTACACCGGTTCTTCCTCCAAATTCAAGATTACTGAAAACAGTTCACGGGTTCTCCAAGTAACGGATGTTAACCTATCGCTTATTCAGTTTCTTCTCAAGACTTCTGAAAACAGTTTATGGATTCTTCCCAACAACGGATGTTAATCTATCACTTGTTCAGATGCAATCTTTGAAAACAATTTACGGACGCTTCCCAACAACGGATGCTGCTCTATTGCTTATTCAACATTCAAGATTTCTGAAAACAGTTCATGGATTCTTCCCAACAACGGATGTTAATCTATCGCTTGTTCAGACTCTTCTCAACTTCTGAAAACAGCTTATAGATTCTTCCCAACAACGGATGTTAATCTATTAACTTGTTCAGATGCAACCTTTGAAAACAGTTTACGGATGCTGTTGCACCCCAAAATTTGCCCTCCCATATTCTCCAAGAAATTGCCAAGTCAAAGCTTCAAAGTTCCCCAAGGGTTGCACAGTACAAGGGTCTCCTAAGCAGTCAAGATTAGGGTTTTGGTTCTGATCAAGAAAATGAAGTTTCCAAAGGTCCAATTAAGTCTCACATGCCTATAAATATGGTCAAGCATCCTCATACCAAGTTTCAAGACATTCAGCTCAAAATTGCACAGTCAAAAACCCTAATTGCACTACAGTCAACTGTAGGGGCAAAATGGTCATTTGACAGTCAAAAGTTCAAATTTTTGGTCAACATATCATTTTGAAGCCATAAACATCATTTGATTAATGCTTGATCATGATTCTCAAAGTTTGGCTCAAAAATCATCAAGATGCAAAAGTTTCCTTATTTGGACAGCTGGAAAAGTCAACTGTAAATTGACCAGGGCATAACTTTCACATGGATTATCAGAAAAATTCCATCCAAAGCTAATTTTGAAGAGAAAGACATTTCCTACAACTCATCTTCATACTTCAAGTCCAAGAAATGCTCTCACAAAAAGTTATCAATTTCAACATTATAGGTCATTTTCAAAAGTCAACAAAAAGGGACTTTAAGTCAAAGACCATAACTTGAGATTGGTAAATCAAAATGACATGGGACCAAAGACATTGGTTAGAGGACTCAAAGACCTTTCCAAAATGTCCAAGAACATGAGAAAAGATTAAAAATTGAGCAAGTTATGCCTTGTGGAAGTTGGGAAATTTTTGGATATTTTGAAAAGTCAACATTGATTCAAATGGTCTAAAATTGCTAATGGGCCCATTTTCCTTCCACAAATCATCATCCATGGCATGTGCACGACTACTTGTCCCAAAGGGAAGTCTTTCTTCATTTTTTATTTATTTATTTGAATTTTTATTTATAATAATTCATTTAAATCAAATTAAATGTATGAAAAATACTTAACCTAAAGTTTTAAATCTTTTTGTGCATGTTTTACCCTCAAGATTTCGTGCATGTACCAATATGGAAAGATTTGGATTGATTGGTATGATTGAGAACAAAAAACACATGGAAAAAGATTTGGAAATCATGGTGAAAAAATCAAATATTGAATTCTTTAATTCATGGATCTTTGGACAATTTCTTCGACCTAATCTATCCTATACATAAGCCTTAATGAAAACCTAATCAGAAAAACCTTTGAAGCTGCGCTAGAAACCATTGACAAACTTGAATTTTTGGCAAGAAACTCAAAAACTGAAAACCCTTTTGCAGGTTGATTCAAGGCTTAATAGCTGTTCAAACACCTTCCTGGAGGTTCATTGAACGATTCTCAATCAAGAACACTCATCAAAACCTCAAGAATTGGTATACAGAACCTGTAACATCTCATGAAAAATTCATAATCGTGTTTTAGAATCTATGCATTTTCATGGCGTTTTAATTATTGATTCATGTTCCTGGTATTATTCTGAAGCTAATCCATATATTTAATTGCATTTTTATGTGCTATACGCGATTTCGCCATTGATGACTTTTAGGGTTTGCAGAGCTTCAGATTAGGGGTTTTGTAACAAGGAAAAATTGGAATCCCTGACCACCACCATTCAAATCATCACGTTCAGACGATTACAAAACTATGCTCGCGCTCAATTTATGAGCGTCCTAGGCCTAATCGCTATTTTTCCAAAACCGGCCTAAGAAAACGCCCAGAAAACCGTTGCTTAATATGTTCTTATTTCAGGAAAATAAAACACGCGAAGAAGACGAACTCGTGGCCAGCCCTGATTGGCTCTTTTGAATTTGCGCGCTTTAATCCACTAACGCATTGGCTTTGTTTGATATTATTTGTTTATTACATTATATACAAAGCGCAACAATTGGTTCAGTGGCAAGGCACATACGCTGGCAACATCCATGACCTGGGTTCGAGCCCCAGGTTTTCACTTTCTCAATATTATTTTCCAATTAACAATCTCATGCAGGTTCAACGTAATCGTTCCATGGTACACCTTCAGAATCCAACGTACACGCGTCCAATGGAATCAAATCAAAGGCACAGGTCTGGGGAACACCATAAGCTTGAGTCAACATGCCAGCACGTGAGCAAAAAAGGTCAACAAGGCCATGCTAAATGGGCCAGGTCTCTTGGACTATACCTCCCATTTGGGGTCTGAACCCCCTAGGTTTGTCAATTTATTTTCTTTCTTTTGTTTTTTTTTATTATGTATATTTTCTTAATTATTGCTTTATTTAATTAATTAATTATTTCCATAAAAAACCTAAAACGCATAAAAAATCAGAAAAGGAAAAAATATAATAAATATTTTGTTTTAATATTTTTGTAATTAAATTGTATATAATTAAGCTTAGTTAAAATTAGGTTTCAAATTTAATACTTTTTAACAAAAATCTAAAAAATGTAGAAATAGGTTTAATTAATAATTTTTCATCCTTTTTATTTTTCTTTCATAAATATATTAAATAATTAAATATTTTATTTTTTATAATTAAATTGTATAAAAATTAGGGTTAATTTTAGGTTAAAAACTTCAATTTTTTTTTTAATAAATTAAAAGTCACTAGAATTAGGGTTTGCGTCTTATTTTAATTTTAATTAATTCTCTTTTTCATTAAATCCTAAAACACTAAAAAATACCAAAAACAAGTTCTTTCTTTCTTTTAATTTTAATTAATCAATTCCATGTAATTTAATTTTGCAAAAGGGTCCAACGCCCTCGTTTCGATTTAATTCTTAACTCGCATATTTCTTTTATTTCGCTTAAATATTTATGTATCTCTCCCAAGGCCTTGTAACATTTTAAGTACTTCTCGCACTTTTAATTCTTTTATTTGCTTTTACTTTCTTTATTTTTCTGTCAAATCGGGTTCGAGAAACTTTTGGCGATGTGGACCCGCGCCTTTTGTAATAGTTTAGAATTTTACCTTTTCGCACTTTTTAACTATTAAACAAATGCATGAAAGAATGTATGGCTTAAATTAAAAACAAGCGTAGATCACCTATGACATGAACAAGACAAAATAACTGAACATGACACACAAATCACACACCACCCCTAGGGTACGCCTCACTGTTGCCTTGCCTCGAAAGGTGATCGTCGAGTAGAGGATGTCTTAGTAAGTCCTCATGATCCGGGAACCTGGCATGAGGGTAGCTTCTAAGGTGTCTTCCCATTGCTCTGGTGATCACCATGTCCCGAACCTCGAATTGACCCGAACACCTCCAACGGTGGTGCTACCTACCTCTCAATGGTGGGATGGCACTACTTTAAAGGACATTTACACAGACGAATTCCTTAGGGTAGGTAGACGACTCTAGATACTTGGTCTAAATTTCAAAACAAAACAAAATACTTTTCACACCAACACATTTTCAAAAAGCTTTCGAAAGCAATTTTTCAAACACTCTTGAGGACTGATACAAGAGTCGAACTGAAATTTTCAAAGAAACTTTTTTAAAACCCACAATTGAAAAGCAAACAAACCAATTTTGAAAACACAATGAGCAAGTGTGATCGGTGGATCTGGAACTGACTGTTTAACGCTGGTTCGCGAAATGTCGCGGAAGCAAGAGTCGCCACCGTCTTTTATTTTCTCCAAATGGAAAGGACAAAAGCACAGAAAAATTCCTTTTAAGAGATTGCTCTCGGTTCGGGAGGTAGATTATAGAAAGGGAAGGTGTTAGCACCCTTTCTATCCATGGTTATCCATGGGCTCTTAGATACTTGCTCAATGTGTTTTCAAAATGTTTGCTTGCTTTTCAATGTGGGTTTAGAAAAGTTTCTTTGAAAAATTTCAGTTCGACTCGTACGTCAGAGTGTTTGAAAAATTTGCTTTGAAAGCTTTTGAAAAGTGTTTGGTGTGAAAAGTCTTTTTGAGTTTGTTTTGAGATTAGAGCAAGTATCCTTGAGAACCTACCTACCCTAAGGAATTCGTCTGTGTAAATGTCCTTTAAAGTAGTGCCATCCCACCATTGAGAGGTAGGTAGCACCACCGTTGGAGGTGTTCGGGTCAATTCGATTTTTAGGGACGTGGTGATCACCGGAGCAATGGGAAGACACCTTAGAAGCTACCCTCATGCCAGGTTCCCGGATCATGAGGACTTACTAAGACGTCCTCTACTCGACGACCACCTTTCGAAAGGCAACAGTGAGGCGTACCCTAGGGGTGGTGTGTGCGAATCGTGTGTCATGTTTCAGTTATTTGTCTTGTCATGTTTGTCGTGTTCTACGCTTGATTTTAATTTGTCCATTCATTCTTGCATGCATATTTAACAGTTATAAAGTTTGCGAAAAATAAATCTAAGGCTATTACAAATGGCGCGGGTCCACATCGCCAAAATTAAACCGGACCCGATTTAGCGGAAAATAAATAATGCGAAGAAATAAAAGTGCGAGAAATTTAAATTTACATGGCTTTGGGAGATTTACAGAATTATAAACGATTATAAAATAAATGCGCAAAATAAAGGAATTAAACAAAACTAGGGCGTTGGACCCTTTTGCAAACAATTAAAATTAATAAGGAATTTAAAATTAAAATTAAATGAAAAATGATATTTTTGTGTTTTTTAGATTTAATGAAAAAAAGGAGTTAATTGAAATTAAATTAAACGGCAAACCCTAATTCTAATATTTTTTATTTATTATGAAAGAATTAAAATATAATCTACATTAAACCCTAATTTACTTATGTGCAATTTAATTATGAAAAATAAATAAATAAATAATTATTATTCTGAAAAAAAAAGTAAGAATTAAAAGAGGATATAAAAATTATCAATTAACCTAATTCTACATTTTTTGGATTTTTATTAAAATGGAATTAAAATTAAAACCTAATTAAACTAAATAATTTACATTCTAATTTATTTATGAAAATAATTATAATATTAATATTTATTATTTTTTGGCCTTTTCTGAATTTTTGAATGTTTTTATATTTTGATTAAAAATTAAATAAACAATAATTAAAATAAACACAACAATTAAAATAATAATTAAAAGATATAAGAAAAAGAAATTAAATTGTCAAACCAGAGTGGGGTGTTGCCCCAATTCAGGAGGTATAAGCCTGGAATTTTGGCCCATTAAGCCAGAGATTTGTTGACTTTTCCAGCTTGGGTGCCAGCGTATTGACTTGCCTTATAGTGGACCTTCAATATCAGCCCTTGATCTGGGACCATTAGACATGTGTACACTTGGATGAGGGGACATATGGTGATCCACGAAGGTGTGCCTGCATATGATTAATAAAGGAAAAATAATATTGGAAAGGAAGAAGACCTGGGATCGAACCCAGGTCATTCATGTTACAAACCATCACGTGCACCACTGGACCAAGCGCTTGTCACTTAACATATAATATCAAATAAATATAATAAGTAAAACATGGTGTTAGTGGACGATCTGGCGCGAATTTTCAAACCAGCCTATCACGTGGTGACAACGAGGTTGTCTTCTTCGTTTTTTCTGAAACATAAACGTATGGCCACGGTTTTTATAGCGTTGCATTAGGGGTGATTTAAGAAAATAGCGAATAGCTCCATTCTCAACATAAATTGGGCGCGAGGATGCATTCTTCTTCGTCTCTAAGCGTTGAGTTCAACCATGGTATTCATGGGTCCTGATTTTTCCTCTAGACAAAATCCCCAATTTCAGAAACCTGCAACCCTAATATTCAAACATGGCGAATTCGTATATATGGCACAAAAACACAATTGGACATATTGGTTAGCTTAGAAACATCATTACAAACAATAATCCATAAAGAAAAATGCAAAAGGATGCTTGATTTATGCTATGCGATTCCAGAAATTTTGAGGTACAGTTGGACTTAGGGGTACCAATTCAGGGCGTTTTGGTTGATGTTAGCGATTGAGAAACGTTCAGGGATGTTTCAGGATGCTAATGGAAGGAAAATTGAAGCTTGAATCGACCTCTAAGGCACTTTTCAGTTTTGAGTTTTTAAGAGAAATTTTCAATATGCAATGGCTTGTTTGGGCGCAGCTTGCAGTCTCCTGGCATTAGGGTTCTGTTCTAGTACTTGTATGGAACGATTTAGGTCAAAAAGATTGAATAAAATCCATGGCCATAATGGTTTTTGAAGATTTGATTTCAATGATCTTTTCATATCTTTTTCTCATGGTTTTTGGTTCAATCATGCTCAAATCTCATCAAAACTTGCCTTTTTAAGATATGCACGAAATATTGACCTTGGAATGTGCATAAAAAGATTTTTTTAGGTCAAACTTATATTTTTCATGTATTAAAATAATTTAAATGAATTAATATTGATATAAATTCAAATAAATAATTAAAAAATATGAAAATACTTCCCTTTGGGCCTAATGGTCGTGCATAGGCTTGGCATGAAGAAACTTGGAAGAAAAATGGGCCCAATAGCAAATTTAGGCCTTTTGAAGTAATGTTGACTTTCAAAAATTTCCAAAAATTTCCCAACTTCCACAAGGCATAACTTGCTCAATTTTTAAGCTTTTCACATGTTCTTGGACATTTTGGAAAGGTCTTTGAGTCCTTTAACCAATGCCTTTGGTCCCATGTCATTTTGATTTACCAATCTCAAGTTATGGCCTTTGACTTAAAGTCCCTTTTTGTTGACTTTTGAAAATGACCTATAATGTTGAAATTGATAACTTTTTGTGAGAGCATTTCTTGGACTTGGAATATGAAGATGAATTGTAGGAAATGTCTTTCTCTTCAAAATGAGCTTTGGATGGCATTTTTCTGATAATCCATGTGAAAGTTATGCCCTGGTCAATTTCAGTTGACTTTTTCAGCTGTCCAAATATAGCAACTTTTGCATCTTTGATGATTTCTGAGCCAAATTTTGAGAATCATGATCAAGCATTGATCAAATGATGTTTATGGCTTCAAAATGATATATTGACCAAAAATCTGAACTTTTGACTGTCAAATGACCATTTTGCCCCTACAGTTGACTGTAGTGCAATCTAGGGTTTTGACTGTGCAATTTTGAGCTGAATGCCTTGAAACTTGATATGAGGTTGCTTGACCATCTTTGTAGGCATATGAGACTTTATTGGGCCTTTGAAAACTTCAATTTCTTGATCATAACACAAACCCTAGTTTTGACTGTATAGGAGACAGTTGAACTGCACAACCCTTGGGGCATTTTGTGACCTTGACTTTGACAAATCTTGGAGAATATGGGAGGGCAAATTTTGGGGTGCAACAGTTGCCCCTGTTCAATCTTCTTAGACCTGAGGATGTAGATTGGCTGACGTGCCTTTCGTAATCCGAGGGTAAAAGATGATTGAACACTAAAGTGCCCAGAAATTTGCGCTCACATAGTAACAGTGATGGGGGAATGGGCTTATAGATGCCATTTGGAGATTGCTGGATAGGATGATGGGCTTATAGATGCCATCTGGATGTTGATCGCGTAAGAGATTCCTTAGCGATAACCTGCATACCTGCGAAAGAAAAATGAGTACCTGACACGTTGCAGGAGCTGATTTTAGATGCTTGGTATAGATGTGTCCTGACTGGTTACAGGAGCTGAGTCTGGAGCTTCAAACGCTGATGAATGAACCAGAGATGGTTACTGCCCTAGCATGAATGGTAAGGGAACCTTGGGCGATCTTAACTTCAACAACGCTCGTTGAGAAAAATCTTGGGTGTCTTCTACTGGAATAAGTATCAGGGAGATCTTAGGGTCGATCTGACTGAACCAGAGAGGCCTTTGACTGGGTAAGAATCAGGAAAATCTCAGTATCGATTTAGTTGAACCGGTCTAGGTCTTGAAACATCTTCAACTGGATAAGTATCAGGGAGATCTTAGGGTCGATCTGACTGAACCAGAGAAGGCCTTGGACTGGGTAAGAATCAGGAAAATCTTAGGGTCGATTTAACTGAACCGGTCTAGGTCTTGAAACATCTTCAACTGGATAAGCATCAGGGAGATCTTAGGGTCGATCTGACTGAACCAGAGAAGGCCTTTGACTGGATAAGCATCAGAAAAATCTTAGGGTCGATTTAACTGAACCGGTCTAGGTCTTGAAATGTGATTGAGACTTTAAACTGCATCTTTCCTGAAAGGTAAAAGTCGGTCCTATGCAATGCATGATATGGATCAAGCAATGATGTTCTCAAATATAAAGGAGGCTTGTATGATGCAGTGCGTTATGCATGCTATGACGATGTATGTGAAGTTTTATGCATGTTTTCGTCTAGGAAAGTAAATCCTTGACGGGTGCCGGGAAGTTGCATCCTGGGCTGACGTTGACGAACAGATTCCGCTTCCGCTGGGGATGATAGTTGCAAGGATACCGGTAGGAGAAGATGACTCCGTTGCGGAATAAACTTGGCAAATGGAAGATTCTGCGGGGAGAAAAGATACTCTAGCGACCATGCTGGGAAGCAATACTCTGTGGGAAGAGGGATGCCTTGCTGCATTTTGTAAGTTGAAAGAGGGCACATATGTAGTGTTGCCTGCTGATGAGCTCGTATGAAACCGCATCTGGAATGGAGAAGGAACCTGGGTAGGGTTACTTTGACGACGAGTTCGTGTAAAAACTTCGTTTCTGGAAAGGGAGAACCTGTGTAGGGTTTCTGGGTGACGAGTCCATGTAAACTGCATCTTGAAGAGAGGGAACCGGTGTAGGGTTGCTTGATGTCGAGTTCGCGTAAAACTACGTCCGGAGAAGGAGAACCTGTGTAGGGTTGCCTGGCAAGGTAAGTTCATGTAAAACTTCTTTGATGAACCGGGGTGAGGTTATCTTGAGCTAAATCCATGTAAGACTTCTGGGGGGCACCAGGGTTAGGTTGCCGTTGGGTAAGTTTGTGTAAAAACTTCTGGAGGAACCGGGGTAAGGTTACTTGGATAAGTTTGTGTAAAAACTTCTGGAGGAACCGGGGTAAGGTTACTTGGATAAGTTTGTGTAAAAACTTCTGGAGGAACCGGGGTGAGGTTACTTGGATAAGTTTGTGTAAAAACTTCTGGAGGAACCGGGGTAAGGTTACTTAGATAAGTTTGTGTAAAAACTTCTTGATGAGCCGGGGTTAGGTCAACTTGAGATAGGTCCATGTAAGACTTCTGGAGGAACCGGGGTGAGGTTACTTGGATAAGTTTGTGTAAAAACTTCTTGATGAACCGGGGTTAGGTCATCTTGAGATAGGTCCATGTAAGACTTCTGGAGGAACCGGGGTGAGGTTACTTGGATAAGTTTGTGTAAAAACTTCTTGATGAACCGGGGTTAGGTCATCTTGAGATAGGTCCATGTAAGACTTCTGGAGGAACCGGGGTGAGGTTACTTGGATAAGTTTGTGTAAAAACTTCTTGATGAACCGGGGTTAGGTCATCTTGAGATAGGTCCATGTAAGACTTCTGGAGGAACCGGGGTGAGGTTACTTGGATAAGTTTGTGTAAAAACTTCTTGATGAACCGGGGTTAGGTCATCTTGAGATAGGTCCATGTAAGACTTCTGGAGGAACCGGGGTGAGGTTACTTGGATAAGTTTGTGTAAAAACTTTTTGATGAGCCGGGGTTAGGTCATCTTGTGGAGGAGGAGTCTGTGTATGACTTTGTCTGAAGGTTGAGAAGAAACCGGTGTTGGGTTGCATGATTTTGATTAAGTGGATGATTGTCCTGTTTGGTCTCGGACGTTAGTCCACGATCTGGAATTCGTAAAGGTAGATGGTAATCATCCTTATGTTGATCTGTCCTTTGTTACTTTGGTTGACAGAGTAATTGGATCGCCTGGATAACTCAATATTGCCCCTGCTTCGGAGGTGAGGGAAGAGGATACCTGTGTGGGTGATTGACAAATCTTCGGATAGGCAAGTGACGAGATACCGGAACATAGTCGTACGCTTTGATCCCTAACTTTTGCCTGAACCGCCCTTTCGGGTTTTCGGTCCACCGGGATACCCATTTTTGCCCAAGCCGCCTTTTCAGGTTTTCGACTTGCCGGGTGTACATGTTTTGGTTTTCATCCCTTATTTTGCCCGAACCCTTTTGGTTCGCCGGGAAGCCCTTATTTTTGCCTAGGTGTGTCAACCTAGCGGGTCTTTGATGATGCGCAGTATTTTTCCGACTATGTCCACGCTCTCAGAATGTAGGGAGTTGCCCCTGTTGGAAGTATTTTGCCATGCCCCAGATAATGGGCAATGCTCCTACTGTGCCCCTTGATTGGAGGTACTTCTGTTCACAAGGTGTTCATCGTGCGAATTTCCCTGCTGTTCAAACAAATAGTTATATGCAAACAAGATTATTTTAAGAATGCAAAAGCCTACGTCTGTCTTGAATTTTGAAAATGCATTTTTTGTAATACAGTGCGGTGTCAACTCAATATTTTATAGCAAACCTTCAGGAGTCAGGATACCTTCGTAACAGTATGCTTTCGAACTAACCCATGCTTCAGCTAGGACTTTTAAGGGTTATATCGTGGCCTGGTTCATGGTTTAAGAAACAAAGGATAAAGGCTCAAATTATTTGTACCCACCCGCTCTTCGTGATGTTCTCCAAACCTAAACTCAGTTGATCGTGCGTTAGACCTTGTTTGAGTCTTTGTTCTGATGTTCCAATGATGGTTCAGATGTTGAACGTTTATTTGAATAGGCAGTCATTTTTGTTCTTGTTGAGGGTTTGTAAGACCTCTTTTGATTTTTGTTACCCCTTTCTTTTTTTGCCTGAACTGTTTCCTTTTTGGAATTACAGTCAGCGGGATGCCCCAGTTTGGTAAGTCTTCTTTATTGGTTTTGACTTTTTGGGCTTTTTCATTTATGAATTTTTTTTTTGATAATGACTGCCTGTCCTTATGATTGTTCAGAACCATCACTGTCTTTTGTTTTTGAAAAACTTATTTGGTGCCATTCATTGTGCACTTGGATCAACTGAGAGAACTACCCTGCCCCAGGTTATGATTAAGGGTTTTGATTTTCGAAAATAAAAACTCCTACTTCTTTGGCTCTGATGGGTTGACGAGGGATTATCATCCTTATAACTCCAGTGTTTAGGGGTTGAAACAATGCCTGTACCTCATCAGCGGGGTTTGTTCAAAAGCATACTGTAGATTGTGGTATCGTTTTCGTCATCCTCCCTCAAGAGGTTTTAGCATTTTCAAGTAAGAGTTGACCATTGCAAAAATATGAAAGCAGTTTTAAGCGTAGTAAACATAATTAAATCAGGACAGACATGTGTAATGCATTCATGAAATAAAAGAGTTTAACATAATAATTGTTTATCTGAACAAGAAAGGAAAAATACAACTTGAATTCAAATGAACAAAAATCTCTCAATCCTAGCCATGCTTGGGCAATGGAGCAGTGATCACATTGGGAGTCTCGGCAGGCTCGAACTCGATCTCTTTGGCGTCGATCATGTTCTGAATCTTGTACTTTAGTGCCCAACAGTCCTCAGTATCGTGCCCCGGGCTATCGGAATGATAAGCGCATCTGGCTTCTGGATTGTAGCTTGGAGAGGAGGTCTTAGGATTGGTAGGCGGGTTGATCACTGCAATCAGGTTCATCTTCAACATATGCTGTAATGCTTGTGACCAAGGCATGTTAATGTTGGTGAATTGCCTTTTAGGCCCTTCCGGCCTTTGCTGGTTTCCCCTTTGTGGTTGACGGCGTGGTGCAGAACCAGAGATCATGATTGCCCCTGCATGTTGATCACGGCGACTCTTTTGGCTGTATGCAGCATTAGATTCCTTCCTTCCCGTGTAAGGCTTTTTGTGAGTGTCAGAAGGTGTGGCCTCTTGAATTTTCCCGCTCTTGATACCAGCTTCAATTCTTTCGCCGGTCAGGATGAGGTCGGTAAATCCAGCAGATGAGTTACCAATCAGGTGGTTGAAGAATGGCCCGGACAGGGTCCCCAAGAACATGTCTACCAATTCCCGATCAGTTAATGGAGGTTGTACCCTTCCAGCAAGGTCTCTCCATTTCTGCGCATATTCTTTAAAACCTTCGCTTGATCCTAACGACATACCCTGGAGTTGGGTACGCGTAGGAGCAAGGTCGGCATTATACTGATACTGCTTGTAGAAAGCAGTAGCCAACTCCTCCCAGTTACGAACCTTGGTCCCATCTAGCTGATAGAACCATTCGAGATGAGTCCCTGAAAGACTCTCCTGAAAGAAGTGGATCCACAAATTCTTGTCCACCGTATATGGTTGAATCTTCCGAACATAGGACCTTAGATGCAGCTTGGGACAAGACGCCCCGTCATACTTAGAGAAGGATGGTGCTTTGAATTTATGGGGGATGATCACACCGGTCGACAAACCCAGATCTCCGAAATCCAGCCCAGGTACCTGTTGAACCTCCATAGCTTTCATTCTGTCCTCCAGTTGCTTATATCTGTCATCTGCAGGAGGGTACTGCTCTTCATCAAAATCTGTCTCGTTGTCGGAGACCACTGGACTGGGAACCTCTCTCTCATGATGACTGCTTTCCCTCACAGATGGGGTAGTCCTCTCAGTTTCAGCCTGCGGTGTATTCCCGGATCTGCGTCTAGGGCTGAACAAGACAGTCCTCTTCTTCTTCTTGTCCTTCTTCAAGAGCAGAGCCTTCAGATCTTGCTGCCCCTGGGTCAAGTTCATGATTAGCCCTTGGAATTGGGCATTCTGAGCCTGGAGGGCCTTGATAGACTGCTCGGCTGATGACTCAGGATTCATGACGATCGGCTGAAATAAACAGCGAAGAAGGGTAAGCAACCTGTCAAAGGGATACCTGCAATGCAATGAAATGTATGATATGCATGCAATGATTTCAAGGATCTCGCGGGGTAAACAGAGAAACTTGTTAGAGTTGAAAACTGGTAACTTGATTGAAGGTACTTCATGTTGTTGAGAGTCCTTCTTCAAGGGTCAAAGGCTCACCATATCCAGTGGGTCATAGCCCCTGACAACCTTAGCTAGAGGAAAATAAGTCCTCTTTGCCCCTTGCTGGGTGGTTGGTTCGTCATGACCTGCATCACAAGCCCTTGGGATCCTTGAAATGGGTTAGGATGTATGCAATGGTATGATGTCATGCTATGCATGGGGTGATGTAGGTAACCCTGTTATGAGCCCTTATTAAGGACTATAAACAAAAACCTGCAAGAAATTTGGTAAACCCTGTCATGAGTCCTAGTTAAGGACTATAAACAAGACCTGCAAGAAACAAGTGTCAGGGAACAAGCATGCAAATAGTCAAGTACGAAGGCACACAAGTCACACAAGAGAAAACCCTTAGAGTTTAGGCCAGCATGGGGTCTGGGTAGTACCCTCTTGAAGTTGGTGGGTTCAACCTGTCCTAATCAAAGTAACCGGGTTCTAAGGTTCCCAATATCACGGGATTGCTTTCATTGTTCATCGTTTCGATTTAGCCACTGAACTGGCGACCAAAATATTCCAGGAAAGCAACCCTCAATTGAGTGTAGTATCGAGTATCAACCAACCTCGGACTGCACCAAAGTCAGTTATCTCACTACCCTAAAGAGGCCAAGATAGTTCAATTAAGGTTCCTAAGGTCTGTTGATGCTTCACGACACCACGCGGAGGCCCCGTACTCTCCTTGACTGAACTCAAGGGTTACCGGTACACACCAAAGTGCCACATCAACGTAGCAGACTGTTTCAACCATGTCGGTATACCCCGCACAGTTCCCTCACAGTCTTGTTGCTACTTTCTAAGAAAGGTATCCCCCAGATCCGGGTTAGGATCTATAGAACTCCCAAGCAACCCACAATTTAAAGCACACAAGGAAAACAATTGAAAACATAGTTATGAGCTAGCCCTAAGGTACACCTCACTTTATAAAGGGTCCCCAGCAGAGTCGCCAGTTCTGTGATCGGTGGATCTGGAACTGACTGTTTAACGCTGGTTCGCGAAATGTCGCGGAAGCAAGAGTCGCCACCGTCTTTTATTTTCTCCAAATGGAAAGGACAAAAGCACAGAAAAATTCCTTTTAAGAGATTGCTCTCGGTTCGGGAGGTAGATTATAGAAAGGGAAGGTGTTAGCACCCTTTCTATCCATGGTTATCCATGGGCTCTTAGATACTTGCTCAATGTGTTTTCAAAATGTTTGCTTGCTTTTCAATGTGGGTTTAGAAAAGTTTCTTTGAAAAATTTCAGTTCGACTCGTACGTCAGAGTGTTTGAAAAATTTGCTTTGAAAGCTTTTGAAAAGTGTTTGGTGTGAAAAGTCTTTTTGAGTTTGTTTTGAGATTAGAGCAAGTATCCTTGAGAACCTACCTACCCTAAGGAATTCGTCTGTGTAAATGTCCTTTAAAGTAGTGCCATCCCACCATTGAGAGGTAGGTAGCACCACCGTTGGAGGTGTTCGGGTCAATTCGATTTTTAGGGACGTGGTGATCACCGGAGCAATGGGAAGACACCTTAGAAGCTACCCTCATGCCAGGTTCCCGGATCATGAGGACTTACTAAGACGTCCTCTACTCGACGACCACCTTTCGAAAGGCAACAGTGAGGCGTACCCTAGGGGTGGTGTGTGCGAATCGTGTGTCATGTTTCAGTTATTTGTCTTGTCATGTTTGTCGTGTTCTACGCTTGATTTTAATTTGTCCATTCATTCTTGCATGCATATTTAACAGTTATAAAGTTTGCGAAAAATAAATCTAAGGCTATTACAAATGGCGCGGGTCCACATCGCCAAAATTAAACCGGACCCGATTTAGCGGAAAATAAATAATGCGAAGAAATAAAAGTGCGAGAAATTTAAATTTACATGGCTTTGGGAGATTTACAGAATTATAAACGATTATAAAATAAATGCGCAAAATAAATGAATTAAACAAAACTTGGGCGTTGGACCCTTTTGCAAACAATTAAAATTAATAAGGAATTTAAAATTAAAATTAAATGAAAAATGATATTTTTGTGTTTTTTAGATTTAATGAAAAAAAGGAGTTAATTGAAATTAAATTAAACGACAAACCCTAATTCTAATATTTTTTATTTATTATGAAAGAATTAAAATATAATCTACATTAAACCCTAATTTACTTATGTGCAATTTAATTATGAAAAATAAATAAATAAATAATTATTATTCTGAAAAAAAAAGTAAGAATTAAAAGAGGATATAAAAATTATCAATTAACCTAATTCTACATTTTTTGGATTTTTATTAAAATGGAATTAAAATTAAAACCTAATTAAACTAAATAATTTACATTCTAATTTATTTATGAAAATAATTATAATATTAATATTTATTATTTTTTGGTCTTTTCTGAATTTTTGAATGTTTTTATATTTTGATTAAAAATTAAATAAACAATAATTAAAATAAACACAACAATTAAAATAATAATTAAAAGATATAAGAAAAAGAAATTAAATTGTCAAACCAGAGTGGGGTGTTGCCCCAATTCAGGAGGTATAAGCCTGGAATTTTGGCCCATTAAGCCAGAGATTTGTTGACTTTTCCAGCTTGGGTGCCAGCGTATTGACTTGCCTTATAGTGGACCTTCAATATCAGCCCTTGATCTGGGACCATTAGACATGTGTACACTTGGATGAGGGGACATATGGTGATCCACGAAGGTGTGCCTGCATATGATTAATAAAGGAAAAATAATATTGGAAAGGAAGAAGACCTGGGATCGAACCCAGGTCATTCATGTTACAAACCATCACGTGCACCACTGGACCAAGCGCTTGTCACTTAACATATAATATCAAATAAATATAATAAGTAAAACATGGTGTTAGTGGACGATCTGGCGCGAATTTTCAAACCAGCCTATCACGTGGTGACAACGAGGTTGTCTTCTTCGTTTTTTCTGAAACATAAACGTATGGCCACGGTTTTTATAGCGTTGCATTAGGGGTGATTTAAGAAAATAGCGAATAGCTCCATTCTCAACATAAATTGGGCGCGAGGATGCATTCTTCTTCGTCTCTAAGCGTTGAGTTCAACCATGGTATTCATGGGTCCTGATTTTTCCTCTAGACAAAATCCCCAATTTCAGAAACCTGCAACCCTAATATTCAAACATGGCGAATTCGTATATATGGCACAAAAACACAATTGGACATATTGGTTAGCTTAGAAACATCATTACAAACAATAATCCATAAAGAAAAATGCAAAAGGATGCTTGATTTATGCTATGCGATTCCAGAAATTTTGAGGTACAGTTGGACTTAGGGGTACCAATTCAGGGCGTTTTGGTTGATGTTAGTGATTGAGAAACGTTCAGGGATGTTTCAGGATGCTAATGGAAGGAAAATTGAAGCTTGAATCGACCTCTAAGGCACTTTTCAGTTTTGAGTTTTTAAGAGAAATTTTCAATATGCAATGGCTTGTTTGGGCGCAGCTTGCAGTCTCCTGGCATTAGGGTTCTGTTCTAGTACTTGTATGGAACGATTTAGGTCAAAAAGATTGAATAAAATCCATGGCCATAATGGTTTTTGAAGATTTGATTTCAATGATCTTTTCATATCTTTTTCTCATGGTTTTTGGTTCAATCATGCTCAAATCTCATCAAAACTTGCCTTTTTAAGATATGCACGAAATATTGACCTTGGAATGTGCATAAAAAGATTTTTTTAGGTCAAACTTATATTTTTCATGTATTAAAATAATTTAAATGAATTAATATTGATATAAATTCAAATAAATAATTAAAAAATATGAAAATACTTCCCTTTGGGCCTAAT
This sequence comes from Vicia faba, assembly GCA_948472305.1. NCBI lineage: Eukaryota > Viridiplantae > Streptophyta > Magnoliopsida > Fabales > Fabaceae > Vicia > Vicia faba. The sequence continues at coordinate 970,560,064 of OX451741.1, read as the reverse complement.
GGTCGTGCATAGGCTTGGCATGAAGAAACTTGGAAGAAAAATGGGCCCAATAGCAAATTTAGGCCTTTTGAAGTAATGTTGACTTTCAAAAATTTCCAAAAATTTCCCAACTTCCACAAGGCATAACTTGCTCAATTTTTAAGCTTTTCACATGTTCTTGGACATTTTGGAAAGGTCTTTGAGTCCTTTAACCAATGCCTTTGGTCCCATGTCATTTTGATTTACCAATCTCAAGTTATGGCCTTTTACTTAAAGTCCCTTTTTGTTGACTTTTGAAAATGACCTATAATGTTGAAATTGATAACTTTTTGTGAGAGCATTTCTTGGACTTGGAATATGAAGATGAATTGTAGGAAATGTCTTTCTCTTCAAAATGAGCTTTGGATGGCATTTTTCTGATAATCCATGTGAAAGTTATGCCCTGGTCAATTTCAGTTGACTTTTTCAGCTGTCCAAATATAGCAACTTTTGCATCTTTGATGATTTCTGAGCCAAATTTTGAGAATCATGATCAAGCATTGATCAAATGATGTTTATGGCTTCAAAATGATATATTGACCAAAAATCTGAACTTTTGACTGTCAAATGACCATTTTGCCCCTACAGTTGACTGTAGTGCAATCTAGGGTTTTGACTGTGCAATTTTGAGCTGAATGCCTTGAAACTTGATATGAGGTTGCTTGACCATCTTTGTAGGCATATGAGACTTGATTGGGCCTTTGAAAACTTCAATTTCTTGATCATAACACAAACCCTAGTTTTGACTGTATAGGAGACAGTTGAACTGCACAACCCTTGGGGCATTTTGTGACCTTGACTTTGACAAATCTTGGAGAATATGGGAGGGCAAATTTTGGGGTGCAACAGCAAGTATCTAAGAGCCCATGGATAACCATGGATAGAAAGGGTGCTAACACCTTCCCTTTCTATAACCTACCTCCCGAACCGAGAGCAATCTCTATAAGGAATTTTTCTGTGCTTTTGTCCTTTCCATTTGGAGAAAATAAAAGACGGTGGCGACTCTTGCTTACTGCGACATTTCGCGAACCAGCTTTAAACAGTCAGTTCCAGATCCGCCGATCACAGAACTGGCGACTCTGCTGGGGATATCTTTATAAAGTGAGGTGTACCTTAGGGTTAGTTCATAACTGTGTTTTCAATTGTACTGATTTGCTTGCTTTAAATTGTGGGACTGTCTTGGGAGTTCTATAGATCCTAGTCCGGATCTGGGGGATACCTTCTTAGAAAGTAGCAACAAGGCTGTGAGGGAACTGTGCGGGGTATACCGACATGGTTGAAACAGTCTGCTACGTTGATGTGACACTTTGGTGTGTACCGGTAACCCTTGAGTTCAGTCAAGGAGAGTACGGGGCCTCCGCGTGGTGTCGTGAAGCATCAACAGACCTTAGGAACCTTAATTGAACTATCTTGGCCTCTTTAGGGTAGTGAGATAACTGACTTTGGTGCAGTCCGAGGTTGGTTGATACTCGATACTACACTCAATTGAGGGTTGCTTTCCTGGAATATTTCGGTCGCCAGTTCAGTGGCTAAATCGAAACGATGAACAATGAAAGCAATCCAGTGATATTGGGACCCTTAGAACCCGGTTACTTCTGATAGGACAGGTTTTGAGCCCACCAACTTCAAGAGGGTAGTACCCCAAACCTCATGCTGGCCTTAAACCCTAAGGGCTTCTCTTGTGTGACTTGTGTGCCTTCGTACTTGACTATTTGCATGCTTGTTGTTTGACACTTGAGCTTCTTGCAGGTTTTGTTTATAGTCCTTAATTAGGACTCATAACAAGGTTTACCAAGTTTCTTGCAGGGTTTGTTTTAGTCCTTAATTGGGACTCATGACAGGTTTTACTTGAGCTTCTTGCAGGTTTTGGTTTGCAGTCCTTAATTGGGACTCATAACAGGATTACTTGCATCACCCCATGCATACCATAACATCATACCATTGCATACATCCTAATCCATTTCAAGGATCTCAAGGGCTTGTGTTGCAGGTCATGGTGAATCAACTACCCCATCAAGGGGCAAAGAGGATTTATTTTCCTCTAGCCAAAGTTGTCAGGGGCTATGACCCACTTGATATGGTGAGCCTTTGACCCTTGGAGAAGGACTCTCAACAATATGAAGTACCTTCAATCAAGCCACCAGTTTCCAATGCTAACGATTTTCTTGTTTACCCCGCGAGGTCCTTGAAAACATTGCATGCATATCATACGCATCATTGCAGGTACCCTTTTTGACAGGTTGCTTACCCTCTTCGCTGTTTATTTCAGCCGATCGTCATGAATCCTGAATCCTCAACCGAGCACACTATCAAGGCCCTCCAGGCTCAGAACGCCCAGCTCCAAGAGCTGATCATGAACTTGACCCAGGGGCAACAAGATCTGAAGACCCTGCTCTCGAAAAAGAAGAAGAAGAGGACTGTTTTGTTCAGCCCTAGACGCAGATTTGGGAACACACTACAGGATGAAGCTGAGAGGACAACTCCATCTGTGGGGAAAGGCAGTCATCAAGAGGAAAGGGTTCCCAGTCCAGTGGTCTCTGACAATGAGACAGATTTCAATGATGAGCAGTACCCTCCAGCTGAGGACAAGTACAAACAGTTGGAAGACCGGCTAAATGCGATGGAGATACAAAAAGTGCCCGGCCTGGACTTCGAGGATCTAGGTCTGTCTTCTGGGGTAGTGATCCCGCACAAGTTTAAGGCATCTGCCTTTGCTAAATACGACGGGGCATCCTGCCCTAAATTGCATCTCAGGGCTTACACAAGGAGGATCCAGCCCTATACAGCTGACAAAAACTTATGGATCCATTTCTTCCAAGAGAGTCTTTCAGGGACTCAACTCGAGTGGTTCTATCAATTGAGTGGAGCCAACATCCGCAGCTGGGAGGACTTGGCCACTGCTTTCTACAAGCATTACCAGTACAATGCCGACCTCGCTCCCACGTGCACTCAGCTTCAGGGAATGTCTATGGGTGCAGGCGAAGGTTTCAAAGAGTATGCACAGAAATGGAGAGACCTGTCCGGAAGGGTACAACCGCCTTTGACTGACCGGGAACTTGTCGACATGTTCTTGGGGACCCTGTCTGGACCTTTCTTCAATCATCTGATTGGGAATTCCGCTGCTGGATTTACAGATTTGATTCTGACTGGGGAAAGAATTGAAGCTGGCATAAAGAATGGGAAAATTCAAGAGGCCACCCCTTCTGATACTCACAAAAAGCCTTACACGGGCAAGAAAGAGGCTAATGCTGCATACAGTCAAAAAAGTCATCATGCAGGGGCAGTCATGATCTCCGGTTCTGCACCACGTCGCCAACCACAAAAGGGAAATCAGCGAAGGCCGGACGAGCCCAAGAGACAATTCTCCAACATTAACATGCCATGGTCACATGCTCTGCAACACATGTTGAAGATGAATCTGATTGCGGTGATCAACCCTCCTGCAAACCCCAAGACTTCCTCTCCAAGCTACAACCCAGAAGCGAGGCGTGCTTATCATTCTGATAGCCCGAGGCACGATACTGAGGACTGTTGGGCACTGAAGTACAAAATTCAGAACATGATCGATGCCAAAGAGATCGAGTTCGAGCCTGCCGAGACTCCCAACGTGATCACTGCTCCATTGCCAAAACATGGCTAGGGTCGAGAGATTTTTGTTCATTTGAGTTCCAGTTGTATTTTTCTTTTCTTGTTCAGATAAACAATTATCATGTTAAACTCTTTTATTTCATGAATGCATTACACATGTCTGTCTTGATTTAATTATGTTTACTATATCCAAAACTGCTTTCATATTTTTGTGATGGTCAACTCTTAATTGAAAATTCTAAGCCTCTTGAGGGAGGATGACGAAAACGATACCACGATCTACAATATGCTTTTGAACAGACCCCGCTGATGAGGTACAGGCATTGTTTCAATTCCTAAACACTGGAGTTATAAGGATGATAATCCCTCGTCAACCCCTCTGAGCCAAAGAAGTAGGAGTTTTTCTTTTCGAAATTTAAAACCCTTAATCATAACCTGGGGCAGGGTAGTCTCTCAGTTGATCCAAGTTACAACTCCAAGTTTCCCAAATGAGGCTTGTATCTCAAGTTACAACTTTTGGAATAAGGGTACTAAACCATTCTTAACTTAGTGAAATTTTAACCTATTTTGGCAAGGTTTTCTACCTAACTTCAAGGCCATTTTCCATACACTTACACTTGGAATTTCTATTTGCATTTCAAAGATGGATTGTAGTACACATTCCAAGCTTTCCAAAATGTCAAAGAACTCATCAAACAACCTCATGACTTGAGAGAATCGAATTTTGCAATATGGCAAAAAGTCACTTTGATTCATGGCCATGTACATGTTCATAACTTGTGCAAATTTCTCAAACCAGCATGCCACTTGATTACAGGCCCTTAAACCATCCAACACTCAATAATTTAATGCATGTTCATTGTGCTAAGGCTTTGTTTCATGAGTTTATGCATTACATTTTGAATTAAGCCATTTATGGAAAAAGCAAAATGGCCATTTTTGCAAAAGCAAGCTTTATGTCATAATGCAAATCCAAGAGGTATATATCAAATCCAATTGGCACAAGATTATGAGCAAAACACTCTGATCAAGACAAGGTTAGCAGCATGTTTAGGGGGCCTCTACTTGCCTAGAACATCAACTTGGCTTTGCTTGCTTAAGTGTGAAGAAAAGTGGCATAACATAACACAACTTTGATCTCAACTTTAGAACACTTAAGCAAACATTCTATACACCTTCTAATCAGCCAACCCAAGCTAGAACACGAGCAAACAAGGTCCCAAACACTCCCATTCCCAGAATCACTCTCAAACTGTAAAAACAGAGTTCTCACTGCAGTTTGAGTGCCAACCCTCATCCCTTGCATGATTTCTTGCCCAAAGCTCATCAAACACATTCCCTAGCATCAATGCAAGCTAACCAAAACCTAAAACACGACCTGTAATTCCTCTAACCAGTTCCACCATTTTCACTTTCTTATTTTGCAGTTGAAGGTCCATAGCTCGATTTAAGGTGTCTCAAGGCAAAGTAAGCATTGGAATAGCATCACCACACTTTAGGCAAGCTGTACAGATCATCATCTTGCTCTGAAAGCTCCCCCATTGCCAGATAGAACTTCAACTGAACAAGTATTTTCTTGAACTTCTAACTCTTAGTCTAGGCATCATTAGCTCTAAGTTTGTGAATAAGAAGTGTTCTACTCATGCCCCTGAATCTGTACATGCTTTTACTTTTCATTTATTTTGCTTGAGCTGTGAGAATTTAAGGTTTGAATATGGCAGAAAACTTAGGTCAGGATTTGGGAATGTCAAAATTCTTTCTCGTTTCTGAGAGTTAGGATGAGTTTTTTTATATATTTAGAATCGTAATTCAATGCTTAACATTTCTTATGTTGGGAGTTTGTGCAAAAGATCAAAGAATCCAGGTGTTTGAATTGGAAGTACAGGCGCGCGTTTTTTGAACGTTTTTGTTCAGAGGTTGAAGAAGAAGCTTCATGGGCTGGGCTTGCTTCTGATTTTCTTTTCACACCACATTTTTGGTTTCATACCCCCTGAGCCCATTATGTTTATTCTCATGATTTTTTGACTTTTCTTTTTTCATTTTGACTTATTTATTTTTGCTAATAATATTAAAAACATGAAAAATATTTTTTACACCATTTTTATAATTTTTAAGTATTTATTTGTTTATATGGACATTTGTACATAAATATATATATATATATATATATATATATATATATATATATATATATATATATATATATATATATATTTAGAATAGATAGGAAAAATAATGCAAATATACTTTATTTTCTGATTTTTTATTACATTTTCCTTTTTGAAAATATTTTATGCAAAATATATTTTTTTTATAAATATTAAATATTATTATTTTTTATATATTTAGAAATTAATACATATATATATAAATATTTATTAGTATATTTAGGTTAAAATACAAAAATACCTATATTTTTTATTTTATTAATATTTGACATAAAAAAATACTTTTTATAAATATACTTCATTTTATTTTATTTTTGTACATAATAAACAAATACTTGTATAAATTAAATAATATATATACTACTTAATAAAAATTAGGGTTTTACCCTTAAAATACAAAAACTCCAAAAATAATACTTTTTTTTATTTTATTTATTTGGCATAAATAATACTTTTTTTTTCACACATATAAAAAACCTTTTTGCATTTTGCATCTTTATTTTATTTTCCATTTAATTTATGCAATCAATTATCTTGTAAATATTCCAAAAATTGATGTAATAGCTAGGTTTTAATTTCTTGTCTAAATATCCCCCCATTTGAACATTTGTACCCCCCTTCCCATATTGTGTTGTAATAGTTTAGGAAATTTAAATTTCGCTTTTTATCGCTTTCTAAATATGCCATGCTAGAACTAGGGTTTGTATGCAAATAAAAAGAACAAAATAGTTTGACCTAATTTCAAGATAATCAAGCATGAAATTGGACAACACATATCACACTTGCACACCTAGGGTATTCCACTTGTTGCCTTCAAATAAATGTGCCATATTGCATGTTAGGTTTCTTTGGGTAAAACAAACAATCAAATGATCATAGTCCATCGATGACGCTTTCGAAAAGTTGCCTAAAATGATCAAGTCCCTTTCAAAGAGAAATTGCCCAAAGATACTTAGCACTATTGCAATTATGGTCTAAACGATGACCCGCACCCGTCCCTTTCACCTCCTAATACAAGGTTGTCCACCAAATGCAATGGTGGAACAAAATTGTCAAAAGGTTTAAAACATAACAAAAATCTTTGAGAACTTTAGGGTAGATAGCTCTTAGGTACTTGTCAACTTGCGAAACAAAACACTTGCCTATTTTCAAACCACACTTCACAAACACTTTCAAAACAAACTTTCAAAAACCTTGGAACATCTTTTCAAAAGACAAAACACCTTTTGTAAAACATTCGAGTAAAGAATTGTTACAAGGGTAGCCTATACAAGGCATCTTTTTCAAAGCATTTTCAAAACCACACACCAAGCACCATTTCAAACAATTGAAAACCAAGGCAAGTTGATCTAAGCAAGTACCTAAGATCCCATGGATAACCATGGATAGAAAGGGTGCTAATACCTTCCCTTTCTATAATCTACTCCCCGAACCCAAGAAAAATCTCAAAGGTTTTTGCTGTGCTTTTTAAACCTTTCCTTAGGATAAAATAAAAAGTCGGTGGCGACTCTTGCTCAACCGAAACATTTGCGAAAACAAACGCAAAACCATAGTCAGTTCTCCCACCGTATCACAGAAGTCTCTGCGAATTTGACCCGAACGTGTCAAATTCTGATGAATTGAAAATTTACACTTTGGTTTATGGTTATTTGAGGCCCATTAACCAAATCCACTCATATAATTTTGCACTATATATATCTTTATTCACTCTAATTTCTAGAGTGGGAGGCTCATAATTGATAAAATCTCACAAACACTCTAAACATTCTTCCAATTCTCTCAAACATCAAATCAAGGTTCTACACCTTTTTCATCAAGAACACAACAACAATTGCATCAAGATCCAAAAGTCATGATCAAGAGCAATTCTTCTCCGATTGTTGATCTGTTCATTGATATCTATATACCTAAGTGTGATACGGTGGGAGAACTGACTTGAGTTTTTTTGCGTTTTTCGCAAATGTTTCGGTTTAGCAAGAGTCGCCACCGACTTTTATTTTATCCAAAAGGAAAGGTAAAAAAGCACAAGAAAGATCTTTGAGATGTTTTCTTGAGTTCGGGGGGTAGATTATGAAAAGGGAAGGTGCTAGCACCCTTTTCATCCATGGTTTTCCATGGGCTCTTAGTTACTTGCTTAGATCACTTGCTTTGCTTTTGAAATTGTTTGAAATGGTGCTTTGTGTTTGGTGTGATTTTGAAAGTATTTTGAAAAGAGGCCTTCCGTTTAGGCAATCTTTGTAATGATTCTCGTTCGTAAGAATGTATACAAAGATGTTTGTCTTTTGAAAAATGTTTCAATGTTTTGAAAGTTGTTTGGAAATGTTTTGAAAATGTGTTGTGTGTTTTTGAAAATAGCAAGGATTTGTTTTGAAGAGAGCAAGTAACTAGGTACTATCTACCCTACTCAAATGTCTTTCCTATGTATTTTTATTCCTTTGACATTATTGATTTACCATTGATTTGGTAAACAACCCTATCTTTGGATGTTTAAACGGGACGGGCGTGGGTCATTGTATGACCATGATAACAATGTTACCAATTATCTTTAGCATTTTGAGGGACCAAGATCATTTGTTTAGGCAACCTTTGAATAACGTCATTGAGGGTCTATGATCTTATTTGTTTGTTTTGCTTTGCCAAGATACTTTGCATGCATACCATGGCCATTTTGTAAGGCAACCAAGTGGGTGAAACCCTAGGGGTGCTTGTGTGCAATGTGTTGTCATTTTACATGCATTTGTTTGTCTTGTATTAGGTCATTCTATTTGTTTGATTTTTGTCTTATCATGCAAAACCCTAATTTTACTAAACATGTATATAATGCGATAAATTGCGTAAAATAAATCTAAGCTATTACAACAATTATTATGGGAGGGGGGATATAAGTTTTTGAATGGGGATATTTGCACAAAATAAAACCCTAAAATACTATTACAACCCAATTGAATATTTGCAAATTAAATAAGTATACAAATATTAAAAAGGCAATAAAAATGTAAATATGCAAAAATGTTTTGTATTTGATTTTTTGTATGAGAGAATTAATTATTTAAGCCCTAGAAAATAAGAGAAAAAAATATTGTTATTTTTGAAAGGGGTAAAACCCTAGTTTTTTGATTAAAAGAAATATATGTTCTATATTTATTTTATTCATTTTTTGTTCAAGAAAAAATAATAATAATATTATGTACAAATATTAAAAATTAAATATGTATGAAAAATAAATATTTAATGTGTATAAAATAATGAAATAAAATATTAAGTATTTTTTTATTATTTACAAGTTTATTTAAGAAAATAGAAACCACTTGTCAAAATAAACTATTTTTATGCAAAAAATAAAATAAAACAATAAAATAAAATGTGAAAATAAATAAATTATTTTTGGGGATTTTTTATCATTGGAAAAAATAAATGCAAGCAATAAAATAAAAATATGCAAGCAAAATGTGAAAATATAAGAAGTAAATCAGGGGGATGCAAAAGGAATTCTAGGAGTGTGAATAACAAAACCAAAAAAGGCCAGAAGCAAAAAAAGCCCAACACAACAACTTCGTCTATGTCCTTGGTTCTTCTTTCTTCGCGCGTTTTCATCTCAAACCTGCAACTCTCTATTCTTTGCACAAAAACAAAAACTTATAACACAAAAAATGTAGCTTGTGATCTCACGATTCTAGTGATATAAAATTCATAATCTAACTCTCAAAGATCAGGGAGAATTTCAGTAGCCCTAATTTCTGACCTAGTTTTTTCAGCATGTTCAACATTCAAATTCTCTTAGCTCAGTTAATATAAATGACAACTGTGCATATGTAAAGCTTCACCATGCTAGAGACTACATTTTTGCTTCACAAATCGTGGCTTGAGGATGCCTAAATAGAGAGATAAAGTTTTGAAAAATACCTCCTTCAGCTGGATTTGGATATGGCAATGTGGGGACTTTGAGTGAGGCCTGAGGATCGTGTGAGCTTCCTTGAAGTTCCCTCAAGCTATTCCAATGCTTAGCTTGCCTTGAGGATGCTTGAAACTCCCTGTAGAAGTCAAGCTGCAACCTTCCAAAATGAAAATGGTGATGTCTGAAATAGGGCTTACAGAAACAGGACAAGGGCTTGGATAGTTTGGATATGATGTATGGAATGTGTTTGAAGTGTTACAAAGCAAAACGCACGAGCAAATATTGAGTTGGCAAGAATTTTGCAAAAGCTGCCCTGTTTGGGCAGAAATTTGTGTTTTTGTGTTTTGGGAGAGTTTTCAGATGCTATCACTCGTGTTCTAGCTTGAGATAAGTTTGTGAAGTTGTTTAGAATGAAGCCAAGTCCACTCTTTAACAGATGTGCAAGTTCTGATCCCTTTTGCCAATTTGCTTGCATTTGAAGAAAAGTTGAAGTGACTATGCAAAAGGCCTGTACTAGCTACCTCAAGGGCTGATAATAGTTGGTATGATTTGCTTAATTCCTGTGGAAATTGTCTGTACCAAGAGAACAAGTCCAAGGCTCAAGGCTGATAAAGTTGGAAAAGCTTGCTTTATCAAAATGGCATTGTGAACTTTTGGCCATTTATGGAATTATTTCTTGTACAATGCTCCAAAGGTCAAAATAAAGCCATTAACCACTGAGCTAGCATTTAATTATGGAGTGTAGAAGGTATTTAGGACCTGTAATTCAAGGTACAAGCATGCTAGGATCTGATTTGCAACTTGATCTCATGTAAAAATGGCTTGAACAAAAGTGACAAAATGCCATTTTCTCTTCTTAGATTCTCCCTAACCACAAATGATCTTGGAGAGTTCTTGGACATTTTAGAAAGCTTGAAACATTATCTATAATCCATATTTGAAATTCATTTTGAGATACCTCTTGGAACTAGGTGAAAAATGTCCATGAAGTTGGGTCAAAAACCTGCCTAAATTAGGGCAAATTTTCACTAAGTCTTTTAGTTCATGGACCCCTATTCACAAATTCATAACTTGAGATCCAAGCATCTTTTGGGAAAACTTTGTGAATAAAAGTTGTAGATTTCATGGAGTAATACAACTTTCATGTTTGAAGTTTTCTTTGAATTCAATTGCATCATGGTGAAAAAGTTGTGAAAAGTTGGGAAAAAATAAGAAAATTTCCATACTTAGAAAAATTCTAAGTTATGAAAAATTTTCAAATTAAAACCATAATTTGAAAATTGAGTTTTCTTGATAAAAAAGTTTCATATTTTGACATGTCTTGATGAATTATGACCCTTGGCACTTGATTTTGACCAAAAAGTTAAAGTTTGACTTTTCAGTGCACAGTTGACTTTTGATCAGTTGACTGCAAAATTCATCTATCAATCCTATGTACTTGAGATCTTTTGAACCATGTGATTAGGTAAAGATGATGCCATTGAGTCCTTGAAATCATGTTTGAACCCAATTGGCCATTGGCTAGGTTAAAAATCAGAAATTGCCCTTTCTCAATCAAAACCCTAATTTTGACCATTTTGCCCTTTTGATGATCTTATCAAATTTCTTGAGGAGTTGTGATCCAAACTTGATCAAATGGTACATATGAGTCTAAAATGTTGTTGTGGATCAAAAGTCATGAAGTTTGGTTGTAAATTGGCCATAGTTGACTTTTTCCCCAATACAGCTGATTTTTAGGTCAACTTTCCAATTGACTGGGCAAAAATGTGATTCAAGGCTTGAAACTTGGTATGAGAAATCTTAGGGGTCCAAGATGGTGTATGAAAGTCACATGAAACATTGATGGTCCAAAAATCCTTGTGTAAACTCAAACCCTAATTTCAGGTTATCAGTGCAAGGAGATGTCTTGAGTTGAGCATACCCTAATCTTGTCTTGGGTCCAAGAAGATCTTGTGAGGAAAATCTTGATAAATGAGAGGGCAAATTTTGGGGTACAACAGCTGCCCCTGTTCAATCTTCTTGAATCTGAAGAGTTAGATTGGCGAGTTTTGCTGTTCGTGACTTAAAGGTAAAAGATGATTGGACACTAGAGTGCCCGTAAATTTGCACTCGTCAAAGTATAGTTGAGGGAATGAGCTTAAAGATGCTATTTGGAGAGGTGATAGAATCTTGTCGGAGATGGGCTTGTAGATGCCATCCAAGAATGTTTGTTGTAATTCAAGAGGATGAGTATCAGAATGGTGTCCGTATCTGGAACGTATCTGAACTGTATCTAGAGACTGAATCTGTATGAGCAAAGGAATATCAGCCGTGTCTAGAGCGTATCTGAGTTGTAACTATACTTGAATCTGAATGAATAACAAAATGACTTCCGTGGAGAGTGTATCTGTATTGCATCTGAATCTGAAATCTAAATAAGCGACAAAATGGCATCCGTGTCTGGAGCGTATCTAAGCTGAGGAAAATCAGAATAAGTGACAGAATGGTACCGTGTCTGGAGCGTATCTGAACTGTATCTGAAGTATGGATCTGAATGAGTAGCAGAATGACTTCCGTGTCTGGAGTGTATCTGGACTAGAAACTGAATAAGTAACATAATGACTTCCGTGTCTGGAGTGTATCTGGACTGTATCTTGATAGTTGAACTCTGAATGAATATCAGAATGACATCCTTGTCTGGAGCGTATCTGTACTGTATCTGAAATCTTTGAACATTGTCAAAAGTAACTGTTAATCTTATCCTGAAAAGGGTAAAATGTTAGCTGAAACACAAAGTTATGTTGCATGCAATGTATGATGCAACAAATGTGCTTTATCAATGTTTATGATTATGAATGTAATGTATGCGCATGTAAGATGATTAGTTGTATTACTGAGGAAAATAAATCCTTGACTGCTGCCGGGGAGAATAAATCCTTGACTGCTGAGGATAAGAAATTCTTGAAGACTGTTGGGGATTAAAAATCCTTGACAACTTCTGTGTGGATATAATGATCCTTCATGTCTTGAAGTTGGAGTATTGACAAAAATTCCGTTGTGAGGGTAATGCCATATACTGCTTGAGTAATCTGCTTGAAGAATCCAGAGAACTTTGCTGACTTCTACTGGGGATTGCACAAAGGGAGTCCTTGTTCTGCTGGGACATAAAGAAAACTCTGATGACTTCTGCGGGGAATTAAGAATGAGAATCTTCATTCTGTTGGGAAGCAATAAAAACTCTGTGGGGAGGAAAGCTATCCTGCTGGGGAGTAAGTTCAGGAGTTTGGGTTGTATGCCACTCTACTGGGGAATCAACCTAGGTTGGGGAGAGACAAAAGTTAACTGTTATCTGGTTAATTATCAGACTTTAAGATAACTTGCTAGGGAATTTGGAGAAACTGGATGGTTTCTGCTGTGGATTGATAGTTTGAAGTTTTGGCTCTGCTGGGGATCTGGGAGTTTGAAGTTTTAACTCTGATGGGGATTAAGAGTTTGAAAATTTAGCTCCGCTGGGGATCTAGATGATATACTGTAGGGATTGCTCATGGAATAGCCTAAAGACTTTTTCCCATCCTTTCAACCTGTCAGTAATTGTTCTTTTTCACTTCTGTTTATTTGTAAACAGTAATTATGTTCAAATGCATATGTTTATTAATGAATCATTGGACGTTTTTGCAAATAAAACACAAGTGTAAAAAGAAAAAGGCAAATAGTTTTTTTTTTGCGCTCTAAAGGGATATCTTTGTATTTACTTTGAATAAGTATTTTGTACAAAGGAGACAAACATCCTAGTCAGAGGATGGTGTCATAAAAAATGAGAAAAATTTATACAAAGAAAGATAGCTATGTGTAAAAAATCCCATGGGGTTCCCATTCTGCTATAGCCTTCGTATCTCCGAAGATCTTGTCCATTCGTTGCTTCGTCCGAAGATGATTGGATTGATCAGAAGCTCCAGGTTTGTCAGTGAAGAGATTGTCCTTAAAGTGATCCGATGAGACATAGTCATACACTTTAATTCCCTAACTTTTGCCTGAACCGCCCTTTCGGGTTTTCGATCCACCAGGAAACCCTTTTTTGCCCAAGTCGCCCTTTCGAGTTTTCAACTTGCCGGGTGTACATATTTTTTTATTTATCCCTAATTTTTGCCTGAATCGCCCTTTCTGGTTTTCGATTCACCGGGATGCCCTTGTTTTGCCTAGGTGTGTCAACCTAGCGGGTCATTTATGTGTAGTATCTTTTGACTATGTCTGCGTTCGCAGGGTGTGACAGGTCGTCGCCGTCCATGGTGGTTAAAATCATTGCCCCACCAGAAAAGATGTTCTTGATTACAAATGGTCCTTCGTAGGTAGGAGTCCATTTGCCCCTGGGATCACTTTGTGGCAAGATGATGCGCTTGATCACAAGATCTCCAACTTGATATGTCTGACGTCTGACTTTCTTGTTGAAAGCCTTGATCACCCTTTTTTGATACGTCTGACCATGGCAAACAACAGTAAGTCTCTTTTTGTCAATTAAGTTCAACTGATCAAGTCGGGTTTGGATCCAATCGTCTTCACTCAAACCGGCATCCTTCATGATTCTCAAATAGGGGATCTGAACCTCAATAGGTAAAACATCCTCCTTGCCATAAACCAAAGAATATGATGTTTCCCTAGTTGATGTGCGAGCCGTGGTATGATACCCGTGGAGAGCAAATGGTAGCATCTCATGCCAGTCCTTGTAGGTGACTGTCACTTTTTGTATGATCTTCTTGATGTTTTTGTTCGCAGCTTTGACTGCACCATTCATCTTTGGCCGATAGGGGGATGGATTGTGATGTTGAATCTTAAACTGCTCGTACAAGGCGGTGATCATAGTATTGTTAAGGTTGGTACCGTTGGAAGTAATGATCCTTTCGGGGATACCGTACCGACAAATAAGATTCTGTTTGATGAAGCGGGCAACAACATTCTTAGTCACGGAGGCGAAGGAAGCTGCTTCGACCCACTTTGTGAAGTAATCAATCGCCACTAGAATGAAATGGTGTCCATTGGAGGATGTAGGCTTGATCTCCCCAATCATATCGATTCCCCACATAGCGAAGGGCCAAGGAGCTGTTAAGACATTTAGAGGAACTGGGGGCATATGTACCTTGTCTGCATAGATTTGACATTTATGACAAGTTCAGGAGTGTTGATAGCAGTCAGCTTCCATGGTAGACCAGTAATAGCCTGCCCTTAGAATCTTCTTAGCCATCATATGCCCGCTAGAGTGAGTGCCGAAGGTACCTTCATGCAATTCGGCTATGATCTTTTCAGCTTCAGGCTTGTCCACACAATGGAGCAGAATAGAATCATGATTACGCTTGTACAAAATGCAATTACTTAGGAAGAAATTAGCCGAGAATCTGCTTAAGAACTTTTTGTCATTGACTGAAGCTCCTTCAGGGTATTCTTGAGCCTCGAGATACCTTTTGACTTCATGAAACCATGGTTGGTCCACTACTTCTTCAGTATTAATCTCGTGACAGTGTGCAGGTTCGTCCATCCGTTCAATTGTGATTTGGGGAGCCTCATTATCCCAGTTAAGTTTAAACATGGATGACATTGTAGCTAGAGCATCTGCTAGCTGATTTTCTTCTCGCGGGAAGTGCTCGAAGGTAATCTGCTCGAAATGTGGTAGTAACGTCAAGACATGTTCTTTGTAAGGGATGAGGTTTGGATGCTTAGTGTCCCACTCTCCTTTGATCTGACTGATGACCAAAGCTGAGTCCCCAAACACAATTAAAGATTTGATTCCCAAGTCTATGGCAGCCTTGAGTCCAAAGATGCATGCTTCATACTCTGCCATGTTGTTCGTACAGTTGAAGCAAAGTCTGGCGGTAAAAGGAGTGTGGCAACCCTCTGGAGATATAAGCACAACGCCGATACCGTTACCAAGTGCATTAGAGGCCCCATCAAAGTACATGATCCATCGGGATCCTTGTTCAGGTCTGTCACATGGTCTGAAATCTTCAACATTATCCAATGTCATGATGTCTTCGTCAGGGAAGTCAAACTTCATGGATTGATAATCTTCTACAGCTTGGTGGGCCAGATGATCAGCTAACACACTCCCCTTTATAGCTTTTTGGGTCGTGTACTGTATGTCATACTCTGTTAGGATCATCTGCCATCTAGCTATCCTTCCAGACAAAGTAGGCTTCTCGAAGATGTACTTTATCGGATCCATCTTAGATATCAGCAAAGTGGTATGAGTCAACATATACTGTCTCAGCCGGCGAGCAGCCCATACCAAAGCGTAACAAGTTTTCTCGAGCAATGAATATCTGGTTTCACAGTCGGTAAACTTTTTGCTAAGGTAATAAATGGCATGCTCTTTTCGGCCAGACTCGTCATGCTGCCCCAGTACGCACCCCATTGAGTTCTCCAAGACGGTCAGATACATGATTAGCGGTCTTCCATCGATGGGCGACATCAAGACAGAAGGCTCTTATAAATACTCCTTGATTTTATTGAAAGCAATTTGACAGTCATCATTCCAACTAACTACCTGATCTTTCTTCAACAGCTTGAAGATTGGTTCACAAGTAGATGTTAGGTGAGAAATGAACCTAGCAATGTAGTTTAGGCGTCCCAAGAAACCTATGACTTCCTTCTCAGTGCGAGGAGCAAGCATTTCTTGTATAGCTTTGACTTTGGCAGCATCAACCTCGATGCCTTTGTTGCTGACAATGAAACCCAAGAGCTTACTGGATCGGACTCCAAATGTGCACTTGTTAGGGTTCAATCTTAGCTTGTACTCCTTCAACCTGACAAACAGCTTTTGCAAGTGATCAAGGTGTTTTCTTCAGTTTGTGAACGGACTATCATGTCATCTACGTAGACCTCTATCTCATGATGTATCATATCATGAAACAAAGCTACCATGGCGCGTTGATAGGTTGCCCCGACATTCTTCAGTCCGAATGGCATCACTTTGTAGCAGAACGTACCCCACTGTGTAACAAAAGTAGTTTTCTCCATGTCCTCAGGTGCCATTTTGATCTGGTTATAGCCTGAGAATCCGTCCATGAAAGAAAATACTTTGTGTTGAGCTATGTTGTCAACCAGGATGTCAATGTGCGGAAGTGGAAAATCATCTTTAGGGTTGGCCCTGTTTAAATCTCTATAATCCATGCACATTCTCACTTTGCCGTCCTTCTTAGGCACGAGAACAATGTTAGCAACCCATTGTGGATAGGAAGTACCTACAAGAAATCCAGCATTGAACTGTTTCATAACTTCTGCTTTGATCTTCTCTGACATGTCAGGTCTCATGCGGCGGACTTTTTGTTTGACTGGTGGACAGTCCTCTCTTGTGAGTAGATGGTGTACCACAATGTTTGTATCGAGTCCCGACATGTCTTTGTATGAATAGGCAAAGATCTCAACATATTCATGCAACAGCTGAATTAGGCGCTCTTTGACACTCGGCTCTAGGTTAGCACCCACTCTGATTTCCTTCTTGTATTCCTCAATACCCAAATTGATTGTATCCAACAGCTCCTCATGAGGCAGAATAGCTATTTCCTCTTGTTGTAGAAGTCTGGCCAATTCCCCTGGCACCTCACAATCTTCCTCACCTTCGTATTCGGCTTGGTAGATCAAATCTTCAGAGTCACTGAAGGCTATAGCAGTATCGTTACCCATGGGTTCCGGAGTGGAAGGGTACCTGCATTTGTGAGCGTGGGTGTGTGTAAAGGTATAGCCATCTTTAAACAACAAAATGTAAAAGAAAGACAATGAGCACAAAAGTTTTAAATATGAAAAGCGTCCATGATTCATTAAAATGACATACGAAAATGAAATAAAGACCCTTACAAATGGACTGTTGTGTCTCGGGTAAGACACAAGGTTGAAAAAGTACGAATTGTTTGTGAATTATTACAGATCCAACAGAAATGGAAAAGATAAATTATTGCGGTATGAAAGTAATCGGAACAAAGTGTTTTGCTTTCCAGTTGCACAGTCCTCCGCCAGCAGTAGGGAAAATCCAGTCTTCCAAGCTGCCATCTTCTTCACTGTCCTCTAGTGCATTAACCCCTTGGTAGCTGATCTTCACAGGTGGCCCTCCGGCACGGGAGCAGCGCACGACCTTCTGAGCAGTTGAGGTAAATCCCAAGCCGAACTTGTCTAATTTGAAAGGAAAATCTAGAAGCTTCCCCCAGATTGTGGATCCGCCTTCTTCCACCATTGCCCTTGCATCTTTTAGAGAAGACATTCGAGGTACAAGTCTTGTGATCACAGGAGTTGAGGATACCGCCTTAGTCGCCGCTATTTCTTGAGAAACTTCTTCAAAACGTTGGAAAGGGGTCTCAATGAATTCGCCATCCAATTCTACACATCAGAAAGAATTTAGATGACTAATCATGTATCCTCTTCACCATGGACATTTATGATTTTCCCTTGGATAGGGTATTTTAGAATCTGATGCAAAGTCGAGGTGACCATACCGACATTATGAATCCAGGAACGTCCCAACAGGCAAGAGTAAGAAGGACGGATGTCCATCACGTAGAATGTTAAATTGAATGTCTGGGTACCCACCTTGATCGGGATGTCCACCTCCCCATGTGTTGTACCCCAAAATTTTCCCTCTCATTTTATCAAGATTTTCCTCACAAGACTTCTTGGATTCAAGACCCGATTAGGGTTTGGTCAGCTCAAGGCATCTCCTTGCACTGATAACCTGAAATTATGGTTTGAGTTTGCACAAGGATTTTTGGACCATAAATGCTTCATGTGACTTTCATACACCATCTTGGACCCCTAAAATTGTTCATACCAAGTTTCAAGCCTTGAATCACATTTTTGCTCAATCAATTGGACAATTGACCTAAAAATCAATTGTATTGGGGAAAAAGTCAACTATGGCCAATTTATAGTCAAAATTCATAATTTTTTATCCACAACAACATTTTGGACTCATATGTACCATTTGATCAAGTTTGGATCACAACTCCTCAAGAAATTTGATCAAATCATCAAAAGGGCAAAATGGTCAAAATTAGGGTTTTGACTGAGAAAAGGCAATTTCTAATTTTTAACCTAGCCAATGACCAATTGGGTTCAAGCATGATTTCAAGGACTCAATGGCATCATCTTGACCTAATCACATGGTTCAAAAGATCTCAAGTTCATTGGATTGACAGATGAATTTTGCAGTCAACTGATCAAAAGTCAACTGTGCACTGAAAAGTCAAACTTTGACTTTTTGGTCAAAATCAAGTTCCAAAGGTCATAATTCATCGAGATATGTCAAAATATGAAACTTTTTGATCAAGAAAACCAATTTTGAAAATTAGGGTTTTGAATTTGAAAATTTTCATAACTTAGAATTTTTCTAAGTATGGAAAATTTCTTATTTTTTCCCAACTTTCCACCGCTTTTACACCATGATGCAATTGGATTCAAAGAAAACTTCCAACAGGAAAGTTGTAGTTCTCCATGAAATCTACAACTTTTCTTCACAAAGTTTTCCCAAAAGATGCTTGAATCTCAAGTTATGATTTTGTGAATAGGGGTCCATAAACTAAATAACTTAGTGAAATTTTGCCCTAATTTAGGTAGGTTTTTGACCTAACTTCGTGGACATTTTTCACCTAGTTCCAAGAGGTATCTCAAAATGCATTTCAAATATGGATTGTAGAGAATTTTGCAAGCTTTCCAAAATGTCAAAGAAATCTCCAAGATCATTTGTGGTTAGGGAGAATCGAAGATGAGAAAATGGCATTTTGTCACTTTTGTCCAAGCCATTTTCACAATGCACCAAGTTGCAAATCTGATCAAGCATGCTTGTACCTTGTATTATAGGTCCTAAATCCCTTCTATACTCCATAATTAAATGCAAACTCATAGGATAATGGCTTTATTTTGACCTTTGGAGCATTGTACAAAGAATTATTCCATAAATGGCCAAAAGTTCACAATGCCATTTTGATAAAGCAAGCTTTTTGCAACTTTGCTATCCTTGAGCCTTGGACCTGTTTCTTTTGTACAAGAAATGTCCACAGGTATCAGGCAAAGCATACCAACTCCTTGCAGCCCTAGAACTAGCAAGTACAAGCCTTTTACATAGTCACTTCAACTTTTCTTCAAAAGCAAGAAAAGTTGCAAAAGTGAAGAGAACTTGTACATCCAATAAAGGGTGGACTTGGCCTCATTCAAAATAACTTCACAAACTTGTAACAAGTCAATACACGAATTCATAGCATCTGAAACTCTCCCAAACACAAAAAATACAAATTTCTTCCCAAACATGGCAGCTTCTGCAAAATCCTTGCCAATTCAATATTTGCTCGTGCGTTTTGCCTTGTAACACTTCAAACATCTTCCACACATCACATCCAAACTATCCAAGCCTTTACACTACAACTGTGAGCCATGTTTCAGACATCACCATTTTCATTTTTGAAGGTTGCAGGTTGACTTCTACAGGGAGTTTTAAGCATCCTCAGGGTCAGCTAAGCATTGGAAAAGCTTGAGGGAACTTCAAGGAAGCTCACACGATCTTTAGGTCTCCTTCAAAGTTCCTACATTGCCATATCCAAACTCAGCTGAACAAGGTATTTTTCAAAACTCTATCCTCTATTTAGGAATCCTTAACTTGCTGAAGTTGTACATATGCATAGTTATCATTTATATTAACTGAGTAGTGAGAATTTGAAGCTTGAAGTTCATGAAACAATTAGGTCAGAAATTAGGGCTACAGAAATTCTACATGATCCTTGAGAGTTAGATTATGTTTTTTATATCATTGGAATCGTGAGATTCCAAGCTACATTTTTTATGTTGTAAGTTTTTGTTTTTGTGCAAAGAATAGAGAGTTACATGTTAAAGGCAAGAACACACGCGTTTGGGAGAGGCTGGAGGACAGGGATGAAGTCCTGGGCCTGGCGCGCCTTGGGCCCGTTTGTTCTACTTTCCACACCCCCTGGCTACTATCCACACCCTCCTTTGCATATTTTTATATTTTGCATATTTTTTCATTTCTTTTATGTTTATTGACTTTAATTTTTTTTCTTCTGAACATTAAAAAATCAAAAAAATATTTTCTTAATTTTTTGCATTTTATTTTATTTTTTATCTTATTTTTTTGCATAAAATATTGATTATTTAGAATAAATAGAATCTATTTTCTTAAAATAAATAGTAAACACATTTAAAAATATCATACATTTTTATTTTTATTATTCATACACATAAAATATTATTTCCACACATATTTTATTTTTTAATATTTGTTAATAATATTATTTATTTATTTCTAGTATAAAAATGGACAAATAAATATTAGAAAACCTAATTTTCTTTTAAATAAAAAACTAGGGTTTTTCACCCTTCCAAAAATAACAATATAATTTTTCTTATTTTTAGGACTTAAATAATTTATTTTTCTCATACATAAAATAAATACAAAACATTTTGCGTAAATACATTTTATTTGCATATTTAAATAATTGTTTATTTATTTATCTTGTACAATATTTCAATTGGGTTGTAATAGTATTTAGGGTTTTATTTTGTGCAATTATCCCCATTCAAAAACTTGTATCCCCCTCCCATAATAATTGTTGTAATAGCTTAGATTTATTTTACGCAATTTATCACATTATATACATGTTTAGTAAAATTAGGGTTTGTATGATAAGACAAAAATCAAACAAATAGCAAAGACCCAATACAAGACAAATGCATGAAAATAACACACATTACACACAAGCACCCCTTAGGGTTTCACCCACTTGGTTGCCTTAAAAATGGCCATGGTATGCATGCAAGGTATCTTGGCAAAACAAAACAAAACAAAAGATCATAGTCCCTCGATGACGCTATCAAAAGGTTGCCTAAAACAAATGATCTTGGTCCCTCAAAATGCTAAAGATACTTGGCAACATTGCTATCTGAAGAAGTGAAAAACACAAGAAGGGGGGTTGAATTGTAAAACTTGAAATCAAATGCAGACAACACGTTATTTTTACCCTGGTTTGTTTGATCTCAAACTACTCCAGTCCACCCGTTAAGGTGATTTCTCCTCTCTCCAACGAGGTCTTAATCCACTATATCCAACTGAATACAATAACTGCTTTAACAACTGTCAAAACCTTCTTGAGTCTAACCACAGACCGGTTTATCTCAAGGTAATTCTCTTACAGATAAATGAACAAATGTGTGTTTGATGTTTTCTAAGAAAAACTATATATCACAACTGTGATAATACACAATATTAAGCTTGGATAATACTAGATTGCTAGAGCTATAGAGTAAGCGCTTGAGAACTTTAGCAAACTGGATGAGTGAGAACGTGAAGATGATTGGCTTATGCGTATGGAGAATTATTAGCCAATTCTTTTCTCACTGACTTGTTTAAGTAGCCTAGGAATAAATACGTTGCTGTCCATAAATCCATTTCAATGCTCATAACGTTCTTTCCTTTTTGAGAAGATCTTTGTCTTGGAATAAAGCCG
Source organism: Vicia faba (assembly GCA_948472305.1). Lineage (NCBI taxonomy): Eukaryota > Viridiplantae > Streptophyta > Magnoliopsida > Fabales > Fabaceae > Vicia > Vicia faba. Next base: position 970,537,928 of record OX451741.1, on the reverse strand, counting down.
TTGGTAATTAATCTGTCTTGAATGCAGTAACATTGACACTTCAGAATGTTCTGCTTAATGAAAATCAGAGTGTTCTTGGCTTTAGCTTATTCTGACGCTTCAGAGTGCTGATGACATGGTTAGGATATTGATCAGAGTCAGAGTATGTTTTGCGTAGATTCTGTTCATCAGACTTCAGCGTATAGCACATGCTATTTGATCTTCTGATGTGACATATCTTCTGATGCTGATGTTGATATTCTGATGCTCTGATGCTGATTCCATCAGAGTTTCTGTAAATACAAAGCATAATTTTGAGTAGCATATATGTCTTATATAAATCTCATAATTCATTTAATCTTGTATTTTGTTATCATCAAAACTTTAACTGAGGGTTGTAGAATCAAACTATGTTCTAACAATCTCCCCCTTTTTGATGATGACAAAAACTAGATTTTTTCAATTAAAATAAAATGATGAAAGGTATCAGAGTTTAAGGATAGGGAGGAAACGGTATCAGAGATAATCAATTAACGCATAGAAGGTATCAGAGATAAGAAGATAAGTAATAAAAAGTATCAGAGTAATGAAGAGAAAAACTCCCCCTGAGTTGATTATTTCCCTTTGATTCCTTGAGACCTTGAGCATCAGAACTTTACTGAACTTTCTTTGAGCATCAGAACTGTACTTTGTCAGAGTTCATCAGATTCTTGTACCTGTAAGCTTTTCAGAACAAGGAAACTCAAATATATAAGAATGTTAGAATGTTTGAGACTTTTGTCTCAGTAGTCCGTTATTGAAAAATATCATTCTTTCTCCCCCTTTTTGTCAGTTATCAAAAAGCACAAATAATCAGAGTTAAAATGATCAGAGCAAAAAGACGTTTGTATTAAAACAGAAGCAATGATAGTTTAGAACAAGTAGAAATATTACAGACAAACATGTAGAGAAAACAAGGAAAACACAGGAAAATTTTAAGAAGAAGGAGGAACTCGTGTGAATAGAGCTTCCAACATGCTCTTGATTTGCTCGCTGGTTTCCTGTTGCTTAGATACCATGTTTGCTATAGAATCAATCTTGATATCCTGCTTGTCCATCCGTTCATTCATCAGCATATCAGATCTCTTCAAATCCTCCAGAGCCTTCCTGTCAAGAGAGGAAGCTTGAGGATCTTCAGATACAGGCTGCTTCTCAGAGCTTTTTGTAGTTTCTTCTGCTTGACCCAAGTCTTCAGCTTGAATTATCTGTTCTTCTGCAGGTTGAACTTTAGATGCTGGACGCTTTTCAGACCAAGGCGCAATGTCCAGATGGAGAACTTCTTCCTTCAGTAGTTTGCTCAAAACTGGACCTTCCATTTCCTTCAGCAGATTGCTGAAGTTCTGTTGAGCCTGTCCATAGCTCTGGTCTTGCAACTTGAAGGTTTCCGCGCAAACCCATCTTCTGAATTGAGTCCAGAGGAGATCTGATACAGCAGGATCAACCACTTCCAGACTTGCTTGTTTCAAAGAAGTGATCCACTTCTGCATATCTGTTTCAAAGTTCAATATGCTGGAACCAACATCTGGTTGTTTTGGTTTAGGTATAGCAGTTTTATGGTTTATTGCAGCAAGGCGTTCAAATACTGTTAGATCAATGACTGTCTTGCTGTGGTTTTCTGTATTTTTCTTAGGTGAGGGAGTGGGAGAGTCAGAAATTACGATTGGACTTGATGGGGTATTTGGTGGAGTTGTTTCTGGTGAAGAGGGAAGTTGAGACATATTCACAGTGGTACCACAGGGCAATTGAATGGCCAAAGGTTGTGGTTCAGGTGATTCATAGGTTTGAGCCTCAGAGTTTTGAGTCTCAGGTTGTGGCGATTGTGCATGTTGAGGAAAGGGTGGATTAATATCTGGTTGGGGAGATGAAGGTTGTGGGATTTCTGGTTCTGGTATTGGAGAGAGTGGAGTTTCTGGTATTGGTGAGAGTGGAATGTCAGGTTGTGGTGAGATGGGAATTTCTGGTTGTGGATTTGGATTGTTTGTTTGGGGAGCGGAAGTGTGTTGGTCTATATCAGAAAGAACTTGTGCAAGTTCTGGTTCTGGTATGGTTGCAGTATTTGGATTTTATGGTTTGGAGCGGGATCTTCTGAGGGTTAATGACTCAGAAGGGTCAAAGTCAATGTCAAAATCTTCAAAGGTTTGGGGAGTTGGGATTTCAGATGGAGTTGGAGTTGGAGTAGGAATAGATGTGGAAACAGCAGTTGAATCTAAAACAATTACAGAAACAAGATTACCTCTTTTCTTTGGAGTCTGTTGAGATGATCCTTCTGTAGCAGCTTTTCTCTTCTTTGTCTTCTTCAGAACAAACTCTGGTGCCTTCTGCTGAAGATCTTGAATATTTAGATTAGGTGCTGTACCATCAGCTTTACAAGCATCCAAATATCTCAGAATTATTTGGGGCTTAGAGTCAATTTCTGAGAACATAGGGAAGTCGTCCAGAGGGACTCTTCTGCTGGAGATTTCAGCAAAAGGGGTGACGCTGGGCTCCTTCTTAATGTTCTCTATCAACTTCATTTTCTTCAGATTTTTGGCATTCAGCTGCTTGCCAACAGAAGGTTCCAGGGTGCTGATTTCTTGTGCCTCTGTCAAATGTTCAATCAACCTATTATCTGTCAGAATGTCTGATATCAGTCTTCCCAAGGGTATCCAATCCCTTTTAGTGCATTCATCTTCTCTTGTTTCCTTGACACTTGTTCTGAGGTGGTTGAACAGAAGATGAGCTAGATTAATCTTGACCTTCTGAGATATAAAATAGATCAGAAACTGCTGATCTATGTTTATGTAATCAGGAGAGCTGGTAGGCTTCCTGTGGTTGAAACAACCCAGAATGATCTTTGCCCAAATCCTGTGCTTGTCTTTCAAGTCCCTTATCTTGCTGGAGGGAAGCCCCAACGTGAAAATTTCCCTTGCTATGACAGCAACATCTGCGCACCTCTCTGCCATATCAATACAGCGAATACCACCACCATAGTAGCCTATGAGTCTTGCAATCAGGTCTTCAGTAATCACAATCTTCTTCCCCATGATGTAAGAAGTGACCTGATGGTTAGAAGAAGAAGCGTGAATCCAAAATTCCTTTACCAGAATAGGAAAAGTTGGACCCACCAGCCTGTCGAAGTACATTTCCCAACCTTGAGCTTGAATCTATTTTGATAAATCAAAACCATTTTCCTTGAGACTGTTGAAATCCACTATTATCTCTGACAGAACTTCAAGGTTCTTGACTGGAGTGAGAAACGTTCTGAGAGGAACTTCATATTGTTCAGATGATGCATCTTTCTGGGAACCTGAAGAAGGATTGCTGGAAGAAGCCATGTTCACACGAGGTTTTTTGAAAAAAATTGAAAGGGTTTTCTTGAGAAAGAAGAACACAAAAATCAGATATATTGATAGAAAAACGAAAGTAAGGGTAAAAAGTGTGAATGGTGTGAAGTGTTTAAATAGATTTCTAAATTTTTTTTGAAAACATAAACGTTTAAGAGAGAGAAATAAATCATGATTATTAGCATTTAATGATAGCTGATTTTAGGGGATTCAGAAAGATACTTAAACGGTTACCCATGACATGTGTCTCAATGCATCCAATCAGCGCTTTGCCTTTTCAGAAGCGTGAACGCGTGTTCACCCTCAGGAAACAGCTGATGACTGGATGACACTTGTTTGCTTGAGTGAACAACACATCTATCCTTGAACTGAAGCGCTCAGATCTTCATGGATAGATTCTGATATAATCTGCATTTCTAAAATTCTGAAAGATGATTGGACAGAAGTTCACGGAGAAATAAACACAATTCTGAAGGTTAATATATAAAATTAAAACAGTTTTATTCTGGATAGAGCTTCATGCTGAGATGTTTCAGAATAAAGTTGAACCTATCTTCAGAAAGTGGTTTTGTGAAAATATCAGCCCATTGATGGTCTGTATCAATAAATTTTAAGTTTAAGATTCCTTTCTGAATATAGTCCCTAATAAAATGATGTTTTATTTCTATATGCTTAGCCCTAGAATGCAAGATTGGATTTCTACTTAAGCAAATGGAAGAAGTATTATCACAGAGTATAGGAATGTTACTCTCATAAATCTGGAAGTCCTCAAGTTGACTTTTCATCCAGAGCATTTGTGTGCTGCATCCAGCTGCTGCTATGTATTCAGCTTCTGCTATTGATAGAGCAATGGTGGATTGTCTTTTGCTAGATCACGAAATCAGATTTTCTCCCAGAAACTGGCAGCTTCCAGAAGTGCTTTTACGTTCAACTCTGTCTCCAGCAAAGTCAGCATCACAGTATCCTACTAAGCTGTAATCACTTAACTTTCTATAAAACAGACCCAAATTAGTAGTACCTTTCAGATACTTGAAAATTCGCTTAACAACTGTTAAGTGAGATTCTCTAGGATCTGATTGGAATCTTGCACAAATGCATACACTGAATAAAATATCAGGCCTTGAGGTTGTCAGATAAAGAAGAGAACCAATCATACCTCTGTAAACCTTCTGTTCTACCTTTTTGCTTACCTCTTCTCTTTCCATAATGCACGTGGGATGCATTGGAATCTTTGATGGCTTACATTCTGAGAGATCAAATTTCTTCAGAAGTTCTCTGACATATTTGCTCTGATGAATGTAAGTTCCTTCTGGGGTTTGATTGATCTGAATGCCCAGAAAGAATTTCAGTTCCCCCATTAGGCTCATCTCAAATTCTGCCTGCATACACTTAGCAAATTTTCTTCCCAGAGAAGATTTAGTAGATCCAAATATTATATCATCAATATAAATCTGGCAGACTAAAATGTCATTCTTAACTGTCTTATAGAATAAAGTTGTGTCCACCTTCCCTCTGGTGAATTCCTTTTCTAACAGGAAGTTACTTAGTCTTTCATACCAAGCTCTGGGAGCTTGTTTCAGACCATACAATGACTTCTTTAGTTTGAAAACATATTCTGGATTTTTTGAACTTTCAAAACTAGGGGGTTGGTGCACATATACCTCTTCTTCTATATAGCCATTTAAGAATGCACTCTTAACTTCCATCTGATACAGAGTGATGCCTTTATTAACAACAAAAGAAATTAAAAGTCTGATAGATTCTAACCTGGCGACTGGAGCAAAGGTTTCGGTATAGTCTATCCCCTCTTGCTGACTATAACCTTGTGCTACCAATCGTTCCTTGTTTCTGATGACTTCACCTTGTTCATTCAGTTTGTTTCTGAACCCCCTTTTTGTTCCAATGACGTTGAATCCTTTTGGTTTAGGAACTAGATCCCATACATCATTCCTTGCGAATTGATTCAGCTCCTCTTGCATTGCTAGAATCCAGTCATTGTCCAGAAGTGCTTCATCAATTGTTGATGGTTCAATTAGAGAAACAAGTCCCATGAGAGATTCTTCAGAGTTTCTGAAGCTGGCTCTTGTTCTGATTGGATCTTCCTTTCTTCCTAAGATTGTTTCTTCTGGGTGATCCATGCTGCTTCTGTATGGTCTTTTCTGAGGTTGATCAACAGAAGATGCTGGATTGCTTGCAGTGCCTCTTTCTGATGTTGAGGGAGTGTCTCTGTTAAGAGCTTTTGATGACTTGTCTTCAGTACCTGTGAATTCAACTTCCATACCCGCAAGTAATTGATCCTGCTTTGACTTTTGATAGTCAAGCTTATCATCAAAACGAACACTGATTGATTCTTCAACAATCTGTGTTTCTGTATTGTATACTCTGTACCCTTTTGAGCGTTCAGAGTATCCTAACATAATACACTTCTGTGCTTTAGAGTCAAACTTGTTCAAATAATTTTTAGTATTCAAAATAAAGCAAGTACATCCAAATGGATGAAAATATGAAATGTTGGGCTTTCTGTTCTTCCACAATTCATATGGAGTCTTTTCCAGAATAGGTCTTATGGAGATTCTATTCTGAATGTAGCACGCTGTGTTTATTGCCTCTACCCAGAAGATCTTAGCAACGTTAGTCTCGTTGATCATGGTTCTGGCCATTTCTTGCAATGTTCTGTTCTTTCGTTCTACAACTCCATTTTGCTGGGGAGTTCTAGGACAAGAGAAATCATGCAGAATGCCTTTGTCATTAAAGAATGACTCAAAATCTTTGTTTTCAAATTCTCCACCATGATCACTTCTTACTTTAACGATTCTAAGATCATTTTCATTCTGAACTTGGTTGCAGAAGGTGACAAACACAGAGTGTGACTCGTCCTTGTGTCTTCAGAACTTTACCCATGTCCATCTGCTATAGTCATCTACGATTACTAACCCATACTTCTTGCCACTGACTGAGGCAGTTTTAACTGGTCCAAATAAGTCAATGTGCAGAAGTTCTAATGGTTTAGAGGTGGAAACAACGTTTTTAGATTTGAAAGCTGGTTTTGCAAACTTGCCTTTCTGACATGCTTCACACAGAGCATTTGAATTGAACTTCAGGTTAGGAAGTCCTCTGACCAGATTGAGTTTGTTAATCTGAGATATTCTTCTCATACTAACATGCCCAAATCTTCTGTGCCAGATCCATTGCTCGTTGTTAACAGACAGAAGACACTTTACATTCTGACTTTTCAGTTCAGAAAGTTTGATTTTGTAAATGTTGTTTCTCCTCTTTCCATTAAATAGGATAGTCCCATCTTTCTGACTAACAGCTTTGCATGAATTTTGATTAAAGATTATATCATAACCGTTATCACTTAATTGACTTATGGATAACAGGTTATGCATTAATCTATCTACTAATATAACATTACTTATAGAGGGAAGATTTCCATTACCTACTGTTCCAGAGCCAATGATCTTTCCCCTCTGATTGCCTCCAAAGCCTACGTGGCCTCCAGGCTTAAGTTCCAGGCTTTGGAACACATGCCTTCTTCCCGTCATGTGTCGTGAGCAGCCAGAGTCCAGGTACCATGACTGGTGTTTCTGCTTTGCTGCTAAAGATATCTGCAACATGTATTATTTTATCCTTAGGTACCCATATTTTCTTGGGTCCTGATTTGTTAGTTTTACCAAAACTCTGGTTGAATTTTGGTTTGATAGAATAATTACTACTAGTATATTTGATGTCATGTGTGTGCCCATATACAAAGTGAGAATCAAGTGAAGTGCGTTTTATCACTAAATCCATGGCATTCCTTGGTGTAGGTACCTTACCTTGGTATCCTATTCCTTTTCTGCCATTTCTGCTAACTCCATAGATCATTGAAGCCATCTTGCTTCTTTCTATGTTTTTAGCTAGAAACTTCTGAAAGCTGTGATCATACTCCTTGATGATCTCATCAGCGCTGCTGGGAGTTTCAGGGATTGTTTCCTTCTGAGAGTTTTGTAATAGATTTTCTAATTTTGAAATTTTATTTTTCAACTCAGAATTCTCCAATTTGAGACTCTCAGTTTTATCAGAGTCAGAAGCAAGATTCCTTTTCAGGTTTCTGAACTTGACTTTGATCTGCTGATATCTTTCCAGAATTTCGTTAAGGCTTTCAGCTAGTTCAGCCTTAGTAAAATTAATAGCAAAGTCAGGAAATACCTCTTCTGTGTCTGATTCAAAGTCTGATTCAGAAGCTTCACTGTCTTCTGTTATGTTTGCCATGAGAGCTATGTTTGCTCTCTCATCACCTGATTCTGAGTCAGCTTCAGATGTGTCAGAGTCATCCCATGTAGCCATGAGACTTTTCTTCTTTTCCTTGCCAAACTTATTTTTGGGCTTTTCCCTCTGAAGCTTTGGGCAGTCACTCTTGTAGTGTCCTTGCTCGTTACATTCATAGCAGATGATGTCTTTGTTGTTTGGCTTTCTGCTTCCTGAAGAGCCTTCAGATCTTCTGTGTCCAGAGGAGGATTCTGACCTTCTGTATATGGAGGAGGATTCGTTCTGATTCTCTGATCTTCTTGGATTCCTGAACTTTCTTTGCCTCTGCTTCCACAGTTGGTTCACCCTTCTGGAGAGGAGAGACAATTCATCTTCTTCTGATGAGGACCCATCAGAGGTTTCTTCTACAGCCTGCAAAACTTTGGAGTCATATTTTCTGTTAGATTTTAAAGCTAATGGCTTACCTTGCTTTTGAGGTTCATCAGCTTCTAGCTCTATCTCGTGACTTCTGAGGGAGCTGACAAGTTCCTCCAGAGAGATTTTATTGAGATCCTTAGCTAGCTTCAGCGCTATGACCATTGGCCTCCACTGTTTTGGCAAGCTTCTGATGATCTTCTTAACATGATCAACAGTAGAATACCCTTTGTCCAGAACTTTGAGACCAGCAACCAGAATTTGAAATCTTGAGAACATTGTTTCAATTGATTCACTTTCTTCCATCTTGAATGCCTCATACTTCTGAATGAGCGCAAGAGCTTTAGTTTCTTTAACTTGAATGTTGCCTTCATGCGTCATTCTCAGAGAGTCAAACATATTCTTTGCAGTGTCTCTGTTTGATATCTTTTCATATTCAGAGTAAGAGATAACACTAAGAAGAATTGTTATGGCCTTGTGATGATTTTTGAAATCACGCTTTTGCTGATCAGACATTGCTTTCCTGTCAATCTTCTGACACTTGCATCTATTGGGTGCGTGTATCCATCTGTTACCACGTCCCACAGATCAGCATCATGGGCCAGAAAGAAGCTTTCAATTCTGTCTTTCCAGTAATCAAAGTTCTCTCCATCAAAGACTGGAGGTTTGCCACTGAATCTGTTTCTTTCTTCATTGTTGTCATTGCTGATGTTTTGATGTGGTCCTGCCATAGTGTTTTTCTAACGCTGGATCTTGTACTGACACGGTTAAGTGTTATAAGCTCAAAACCAGGCGCTCTGATACCAATTGAAGAAGTGAAAAACACAAGAAGGGGGGTTGAATTGTAAAACTTGAAATCAAATGCAGACAAGACGTTATTTTTATCCTGGTTCGTTTGATCTCAAACTACTCCAGTCCACCCGTCAAGGTGATTTCGCCTCTCTCCAACGAGGTCTTAATCCACTATATCCAACTGAATACAACAACTGCTTTAACAACTGTCAAAGCCTTCTTGAGTCTAACCACAGACCGGTTTATCTCAAGGTAATTCTCTTACAGATAAATGAACAAATGTGTGTTTGATGTTTTCTAAGAAAAACTATATATCACAACTGTGATAATACACAATATTAAGCTTGGATAATACTAGATTGCTAGAGCTATAGAGTAAGCGCTTGAGAACTTTAGCAAACTGGATGAGTGAGAAGGTGAAGATGATTGGCTTATGCGTATGTGCGTATTGGAGAATTATTAGCCAATTCTTTTCTCACTGACTTGTTTAAGTAGCCTAGGAATAGATACGTTGCTGTCCATAAATCCATTTCAATGCTCATAATGTTCTTTCCTTTTTGAGAAGATCTTTGTCTTGGAATAAAGCCGTTGGTAATTAATCTGTCTTGAATGCAGTAACGTTGACACTTCAGAATGTTCTGCTTAATGAAAATCAAAGTGTTCTTGGCTTTAGCTTATTCTGACGCTTCAGAGTGCTGATGACATGGTTAGGATCTTGATCAGAGTCAGAGTATGTTTTGCATAGATTCTGTTCATCAGACTTCAGCGTATAGCACATGCTATTTGATCTTCTGATGTGACATATCTTCTGATGCTGATGTTGATATTCTGATGTTCTGATGCTGATTCCATCAGAGTTTCTGTAAATACAAAGCATAATTTTGAGTAGCATATATGTCTTATATAAATCTTATAATTCATTTAATCTTGTATTTTGTTATCATCAAAACTTTAACTGAGGGTTGTAGAATCAAACTATGTTCTAACAATCTCCCCCTTTTTGATGATGACAAAAACCAGATTTTTTCAATTAAAATAAAATGATGAAAGGTATCAGAGTTTAAGGATAGAGAGGAAACGGTATCAGAGATAATCAATTAACGCATAGAAGGTATCAGAGATAAGAAGATAAGGAATAAAAAGTATCAGAGTAATGAAGAGAAAAACTTCCCTTGAGTTGATTATTTCCCTTTGATTCCTTGAGACCTTGAGCATCAGAACTTTACTGAACTTTCTTTGAGCATCAGAACTGTACTTTGTCAGAGTTCATTAGATTCTTGTACCTGTAAGCTTTTCAGAACAAGGAAACTCAAATATATAAGAATGTTAGAATGTTTGAGGTTGAAGTTGGAGTATTGACAAAAATTCCGTTGTGAGGGTAATGCCATATACTGCTTGAGTAATCTGCTTGAAGAATCCAGAGAACTTTGCTGACTTCTACTGGGGATTGCACAAAGGGAGTCCTTGTTCTGCTGGGACATAGAGAAAACTCTGATGACTTCTGCGGGGAATTAAGAATGAGAATCTTCATTCTGTTGGGAAGCAATAAAAACTCTGTGGGGAGGAAAGCTATCCTGCTGGGGAGTAAGTTCAGGAGTTTGGGTTGTATGCCACTCTACTGGGGAATCAACCTAGGTTGGGGAGAGACAAAAGTTAACTGTTATCTGGTTAATTCTCAGACTTTAAGATAACTTGCTAGGGAATTGGGAGAAACTGGATGGTTTCTGCTGTGGATTGATAGTTTGAAGTTTTGGCTCTGCTGGGGATATGAGAGTTTGAAGTTTTAACTCTGATGGGGATTAAGAGTTTGAAAATTTAGCTCCACTGGGGATCTAGATGATATACTGTAGGGATTGCTCATGGAATAGCCTAAAGACGTTTTCCCATCCTTTCAACCTGTCAGTAATTGTTCTTTTTCACTTCTGTTTATTTGTAAACAATAATTATGTTCAAATGCATATGTTCATTAATGAATCATTGGACATTTTTGCAAATAAAACACAAGTGTAAAAAGAAAAAGGCAAATAGTTTTTTTTTGCGCTTTAAAGGGATATCTTTGTATTTACTTTGAATAAGTATTTTGTACAAAGGAGACAAACATCCTAGTAAGAGGATGGTGTCATAAAAAATGAGAAAAATTTATACAAAGAAAGATAGCTATGTGTAAAAAATCCCATGGGGTTCCCATTCTGCTATAGCCTTCGTATCTCCGAAGATCTTATCCATTCGTTGCTTCGTCCAAAGATGATTGGATTGATCAGAAGCTCCAGGTTTGTCAGTGAAGAGATTGTCCTTAAAGTGATCCGACGAGACATAGTCATACACTTTAATTCCCTAACTTTTGCCTGAACCGCCCTTTCGGGTTTTCGATCCACCGGGAAACCCTTTTTTGCCCAAGTCGCCCTTTCGGGTTTTCAACTTGCCGGGTGTACATATTTTTTTATTTATCCCTAATTTTTGCCTGAATCGCCCTTTCTGGTTTTCGATTCACCAGGATGCCCTTGTTTTGCTTAGGTGTGTCAACCTAGCGGGTCATTTATGCGTAGTATCTTTTGACTATGTCTGCGTTCGCAGGGTGTGACAGGTCGTCGCCATCCATGGTGGTTAAAATCATTGCCCCACCAGAAAAGATGTTCTTGATTACAAATGGTCCTTCGTAGGTAGGAGTCCATTTGCCCCTGAGATCACTTTGTGGCAAGATGATGCGCTTGATCACAAGATCTCCAACTTGATATGTCTGACGTATGACTTTCTTGTTGAAAGCCTTGATCACCCATTTTTGATACGTCTGACCATGACAAACAACAGTAAGTCTCTTTTCATCAATTAAGTTCAACTGATCAAGTCGGGTTTGGATCCAATCGTCTTCACTCAAACCGACATCCTTCATGATTCTCAAAGAGGGGATCTGAACCTCAATAGGTAAAACATCCTCCATGCCATAAACCAAAGAATAGGATGTTGCCCTAGTTGATGTGTGAGCCGTGGTATGATACCCGTGGAGAGCAAATGGTAGCATCTCATGCCAGCCCTTGTAGGTGACTGTCACTTTTTGTATGATCTTCTTGATGTTTTTGTTCGCAGCTTTGACTGCACCATTCATCTTTGGCCGATAGGGGGATGAATTGTGATGTTGAATCTTAAACTGCTCGTACAAGGCAGTGATCATAGTATTGTTAAGGTTGGTACCGTTGGCAGTAATGATCCTTTCGGGGATACCGTACCGACAAATAAGATTCTGTTTTATGAAGCGGGCAACAACATTCTTAGTCACGGAGGCGAAGGAAGCTGCTTCGACCCACTTTGTGAAGTAATCAATGGCCACTAGAATGAAACGTTGTCCATTGGAGGCTGTAGGCTTGATCTCCCCAATCATATCAATTCCCCACATAGCGAAAGGCCAAGGAGCTGTTAAGACATTTAGAGGAATTGGGGGCACATGTACCTTGTCTGCATAGATTTGACATTTATGACAAGTTCGGGAGTGTTGATAGAAGTCAACTTCCATGGTAGACCAGTAATAGCCCGCCCTTAGAATCTTCTTAGCCATCATATGCCCGCTAGAGTGAGTGCCGAAGGTACCTTCATGCAATTCGGCTATGATCTTTTAAGCTTCAGGCTTGTCCACACAACGAAGCATAATAGAATCATGATTACGCTTGTACAAAATGCAATTACTTAGGAAGAACTTAGCCGAGAATCTCCTTAAGAACTTTTTGTCATTGACTGAAGCTCCTTCAGGGTATTCTTGAGCCTCGAGATACCTTTTGACTTCATGAAACCATGGCTGGTCCACTACTTCTTCGGTATTAATCTCGTGACAGTGTGCAGGTTCGTCCATCCGTTCAATTATGATTTGGGGAGCCTCATTATCCCAGTTAAGTTTAAGCATGGATGACATTGTAGCTAGAGCATCTGCTAGCTGATTTTCTTCTCGTGGGAAGTGCTCGAAGGTAATCTGCTCAAAATGTGGTAGTAACGTCAAGACATGTTCTTTGTAAGGGATGAGGTTTGGATGCTTAGCGTCCCACTCTCCTTTGATATGACTGATGACCAAAGCTGAGTCCCCAAACATAATTAAAGATTTGATTCCCAAGTCTATGGCAGCCTTGAGTCCAAAGATGCATGCTTCATACTCTTCCATGTTGTTCGTACAGTTGAAGCAAAGTCTGGCGGTAAAAGGAGTGTGGCAACCCTCTGGAGATATAAGCACAGCACCGATACCGTTACCAAGTGCATTAGAGGCCACATCAAAGTACGGGGTCCATCGGGATCCTTGTTCAGGTCCGTCATATGGTCTGAAATCTTCAACATTATCCAATGTCATGATGTCTTCGTCAGGGAAGTCAAACTTCATGGTTGATAATCTTCTACAGCTTGGTGGGCCAGATGATCATCTAGCACACTCCCCTTTATATCTTTTTGGGTCGTGTACTGTATGTCATACTCTGTTAGGATCATCTGCCATCTAGCTATCCTTCCAGACAAAGCAGGCTTCTCGAAGATGTACTTTATAGGATCCATCTTAGATATCAGCAAAGTGGTATGAGTCAATATATACTGTCTCAGCCGGCGAGCAGCCCATACCAAAGCGCAACAATTTTTCTCAAGCAATGAATATCTGGTTTCACAGTTGGTAAACTTTTTGCTAAGGTAATAAATGGCATGCTCTTTTTGGCCAGACTCGTCATGCTGCCCCAGTACGCACCCCATTGAGTTCTCCAAGACGGTCAGATACATGATTAGCGGTCTTCCTTCGATGGGCGACATCAAGACAGAAGGCTCTTATAAATACTCCTTGATTTTATCGAAAGTAATTTGACAATCATCATTCCAACTAACTACCTGATCTTTCTTCAACAACTTGAAGATTGGTTCACGAGTAGATGTTAGGTGAGAAATGAACCTAGCAATGTAGTTTAGGCGTCCCAAGAAACCTCTGACTTCCTTCTCCGTGCGAGGAGCAAGCATTTCTTGTATAACTTTGACTTTGGCAGGATCAACCTCGATGCCTTTTTTGCTGACAATGAAACCCAAGAGCTTACTGGATCGGACACCAAATGTGCACTTGTTAGGGTTCAATCTTAGCTTGTACTCCTTCAACCTGACAAATAGCTTTTGCAAGTGATCAAGGTGTTCTTCTTCAGTTTGTGAACGGGCTATCATGTCATCTACGTAGACCTCTATCTCATGATGTATCATATCAAGAAACAAAGATACCATGGCGCGTTGATAGGTTGCCCCAACATTCTTCAGTCCGAATGGCATCACTTTGTAGCAGAACGTACCCCACTGTGTAACAAAAGTAGTTTTCTCCATGTCCTCAGGTGCCATTTTGATCTGGTTATAGCCTGAGAATCCGTCCATGAAAGAAAATACTTTGTGTTGAGCTATGTTGTCAACCAGGATGTCAATGTGCGGAAGTGGAAAATCATCTTTAGGGCTGGCCCTGTTTAAATCTCTATAATCCATGCACATTCTCACTTTGCCGTCCTTCTTAGGCACGAGAACAATGTTAGCAACCCATTGTGGATAGGAAGTAACTGCAAGAAATCAAACATTGAACTGTTTCATAACTTCTGCTTTGATCTTCTCTGACATGTCAGGTCTCATGTGGCGGACTTTTTGTTTGACTGGTGGGCAGTCCTCTCTTGTGAGTAAATGGTGTACCACAATGTCTGTATCGAGTCCCGACATGTCTTCGTATGAACAGGAAAAGATCTCAACATATTCATGCAACAGCTGAATTAGGCGCTCCTTGACACTCGGCTCTAGGTTAGCACCCACTCTGATTTCCTTCTTGTACTCCTCAATACCCAAATTGATTGTATCCAACAGCTCCTCATGAGGCAGAATAGCTATTTTCTCTTGTTGTAGAAGTCTGGCCAATTCCCCTGACACCTCACAATCTTCCTCACCTTCGTATTCGGCTTGGTAGATAAAATCTTCAGAGTTACTGAAGGCTATAGAAGTATCGTTACCCATGGGTTCCGGAGTGGAAGGGTACCTGCATTTGTGAGCGTGGGTGTGTGTAAAGGTATAGCCATCTTTAAACAACAAAATGTAAAAGAAAGACAATGAGCACAAAAGTTTTAAATATGAAAAGCTTCCATGATTCATTAAAATGACATATGAAAATGAAATAAAGACCCTTACAAATGGACCGTTGTGTCTCGGGTAAGACACAAGGTTGAAAAAGTACGAATTGTTTGTGAATTATTACAGATCCAACAGAAATGGAAGAGATAAATTATTGCAGTATGAAAGTAATCAGAACAAAGTCTTTTGCTTTCCAGTTGCACAGTCCTCCGCCAACAGTAGGGAAAATCCAGTCTTCCAAGCTGCCATCTTCTTCACTGTCCTCTAGTGCATTAACCCCTTGGTGGCTGATCTTCACAGGTGGCCCTTTGGCACGGGAGCGGCGCACGACCTTCTGAGCAGTTGAGGTAAATCCCAAGCCGAACTTATCTGATTTGAAAGGAAAATCTAGAAGCTTCCCCCAGATTGTGGATCCGCCTTCTTCCACCACTGCCCTTGCATCTTTTAGAGAAGACATTCGAGGTACATGTCTTGTGATCACAAGAGTTGAGGATACCGCCTTAGTCGCCGCTATTTCCTGAGAAACTTCTTCAAAACGTTGGAAAGGGGTCTCAATGAATTCGCCATCCAATTCTACATATCAGAAAGAATTTAGATGACTAACCATGTATCCTCTTCACCATGGACATTTATGATTTTCCCTTGGACAGGGTATTTTAGCATCTGATGCAAAGTCGAGGTGACCACACCGACATTGTGAATCCAGGGACGTCCCAACAGGAAAGAGTAAGAAGGACGGATGTCCATCACGTAGAATGTTGAATTGAATGTCTGGGTACCCACCTTGATCGGGATGTCCACCTCCCCATGTGTTGTACCCTAAAATTTTCCCTCTCATTTTATCAAGATTTTCCTCACAAGACTTCTTGGATTCAAGACCCGATTAGGGTTTGGTCAGCTCAAGGCATCTCCTTGCACTGATAACCTGAAATTAGGGTTTGAGTTTGCACAAGGATTTTTGGTTCATAAATGCTTCATGTGACTTTCATACACCATCTTGGACCCCTAAAATTGTTCATACCAAGTTTCAAGCCTTGAATCACATTTTTGCTCAGTCAATTGGACAGTTGACCTAAAAATCAGCTGTATTAGGGAAAAAGTCAACTATGGCCAATTTATAGTCAAACTTCATAATTGTTTATCCACAACAACATTTTGGACTCATATGTACCATTTGATCAAGTTTGGATCACAACTCCTCAAGAAATTTGATCAAATCATCAAAAGGGCAAAATGGTCAAAATTAGGGTTTTGACTGAGAAAAGGCAATTTCAGATTTTTAACCTAGCCAATGACCAATTGGGTTCAAGCATGATTTCAAGGACTCAATGGCTTCATCTTGACCTAATCACATGGTTCAAAAGATCTCAAGTTCATTGGATTGACAGATGAATTTTGCAGTCAACTGATCAAAAGTCAATTGTGCACTAAAAAGTCAAACTTTGACTTTTTGGTCAAAATCAAGTTCCAAAGGTCATAATTCATCAAGATATGTCAAAATATGAAACTTTTTGATCAAGAAAACCAATTTTGAAAATTAGGGTTTTGAATTTGAAAATTTTCATAACTTAGAATTTTTCTAAGTATGGAAAATTTCTTATTTTTTCCCAACTTTCCACCGCTTTTACACCATGATGCAATTGGATTCAAAGAAAACTTCCAACAGGAAAGTTGTAGTCCTCCATGAAATCTACAACTTTTCTTCACAAAGTTTTCCCAAAAGATGCTTGGATCTCAAGTTATGATTTTGTGAATAGGGGTCCATAAACTAAATAACTTAGTGAAATTTTGCCCTAATTTAGGTAGGTTTTTGACCTAACTTCATGGACATTTTTCACCTAGTTCCAAGAGGTATCTCAAAATTCATTTCAAATATGGATTGCATAGAATTTTTCAAGATTTCCAAAATATTAAAGAACTCTCCAAGATCATTTGTGGTTAGGGAGAATCGAAGATGAGAAAATGGCATTTTGTCACTTTTGTCCAAGCCATTTTCACAATGCACCAAGTTGCAAATCTGATCAAGTATGCTTGTACCTTGTATTATAGGTCCTAAATCCCTTCTATACTCCATAATTAAATGAAAACTCATAGGATAATGGCTTTATTTTGACCTTTGGAGCATTGTACAAAGAATAATTCCATAAATGGCCAAAAGTTCACAATGCCATTTTGATAAAGCAAGCTTTTTGCAACTTTGCTATCCTTGAGCCTTGGACCTGTTTCTTTTGTACAAGCAATGTACACAAGTATCAGGCAAAGCATACCAACTCCTTGCAGCCCTAGAACTAGCAAGTACAAGCCTTTTGCATAGTCACTTCAACTTTTCTTCAAAAGCAAGAAAAGTTGCAAAAGTGAAGAGAACTTGTACATCCAATAAAAGGTGGACTTGGCTTCATTCAAAATAACTTCACAAACTTGTAACAAGTCAATACACGAATTCATAGCATCTGAAACTCTCCCAAACACAAAAAATACAAATTTCTTCCCAAACAGGGAAGCTTCTGCAAAATCCTTGCCAATTCAATATTTGCTCGTGCGTTTTGCCTTGTAACACTTCAAACATCTTCCATACATCACATCCAAACTATCCAAGCCTTTACACTGCAACTGTGAGCCATGTTTCAGACATCACCATTTTCATTTTTGAAGGTTACAGGTTGACTTCTACAGGGAGTTTTAAGCATCCTCAGGGTCAGCTAAGCATTGGAAAAGCTTGAGGGAACTTCAAGGAAGCTCACACGATCTTCAGGTCTCCCTCAAAATTCCTACATTGCCATATCCAAACTCAGCTGAACAAGGTATTTTTCAAAACTCTATCTCTCTATTTAGGAATCCTCAAGCTTTGATTTGTGAAGCAAAAATGTAGTCCTTAACTTGCTGAAGTTGTACATATGCATAGTTGTCATTTATATTAACTGAGTAGTGAGAATTTGAAGCTTGAAGTTCATGAAAAAATTAGGTCAGAAATTAGGGCTACAGAAATTCTCCATGATCCTTGAGAGTTAGATTATGTTTTTTATATCATTGGAATCGTGAGATTCCAAGCTACATTTTTTATGTTGCAAGTTTTTGTTTTTGTGCAAAGAATAGAGAGTTACATGTTAAAGGCAAGAACACGCGCGTTTGGGAGAGGCTGGAGGACAGGGATGAAGTCCTGGGCCTGGCGCTCCTTGGGCCCGTTTTTTCTACTTTCCACACCCCCTGGCTACTATCCACACCCCCTTTGCATATTTTTATATTTTGCATATTTTTTCATTTCTTTTATGTTTATTGACTTTAATTTTTTTTCTTCTGAACATTAAAAAATCACAAAAATATTTTCTTAATTTTTTGCATTTTATTTTATTTTTTATCTTATTTTTTTGCATAAAATATTGATTATTTAGAATAAATAGAATCTATTTTCTTAAAATAAATAGTAAACACATTTAAAAATATCATACATTTTTATTTTTATTATTCATACACATAAAATATTATTTCCACACATATTTTATTTTTTAATATTTGTTAATAATATTATTTATTTATTTCTAGTATAAAAATGGACAAATAAATATTAGAAAACCTAATTTTCTTTTAAATCAAAAACTAGGGGTTTTCACCCTTCCAAAAATAACAATATAATTTTTCTTATTTTTAGGACTTAAATAATTTATTTTTCTCATACATAAAATAAATACAAAACATTTTGCATAAATACATTTTATTTGCATATTTAAATAATTGTTTATTTATTTATCTTGTACAATATTTCAATTGGGTTGTAATAGTATTTAGGGTTTTATTTTGTGCAATTATCCCCATTCAAAAACTTGTATCCCCCCTCCCATAATAATTGTTGTAATAGCTTAGATTTATTTTACGCAATTTATCACATTATATACATGTTTAGTAAAATTAGGGTTTGTATGATAAGACAAAAATCAAACAAATAGCAAAGACCCAATACAAGACAAATACATGAAAATAACACACATTACACACAAGCACCCCTTAGGGTTTCACCCACTTGGTTGCCTTAAAAATGGCCATGGTATGCATGCAAGGTATCTTGGCAAAACAAAACAAAACAAAAGATCATAGTCCCTCGATGACGCTATCAAAAGGTTGCCTAAAACAAATGATCTTGGTCCCTCAAAATGCTAAAGATACTTGGCAACATTGCTATCATGGTCATACGATGACCCACGCCCGTCCCGTTTAACATCCAAAGATAGGGTTGTTTACCAAGACAATGGTAAATCAACAATGTCAAAGGAATAAAGATGCATAAGAAAGATATTTGAGTAGGGTAGATAGTTCCTAGTTACTTGCTCTCTTCAAAACAAATCCTTGCTATTTTTCAAACAAACACAACACATTTCAACACATTTCCAAACAACTTTCAAAACATTGAAACATTTTTCAAAAGACAAACATCTTTGTATAAATTCTTACGAACGAGAATCATTACAAAGATTGCCTAAACGAAAGGCCTTTTTTCAAAATACTTTCAAAATCACACCAAACACAAAGCACCATTTCAAACAATTGTAAAAGCAAAGCAAGTGATCTAAGCAAGTAACTAAGAGCCCATGGAAAACCATGGATGAAAAGGGTTCTAGCACCTTCCCTTTTCATAATCTACCCCCCGAACTCAAGAAAACATCTCAAAGGTCTTTCTTGTGCTTTTTTACCTTTCCTTTTGGATAAAATAAAAGTTGGTGGCGACTCTTGCTAAACCGAAACATTTGCGATGAAACGCAAAACCTCAAGTCAGTTCTCCCACCGTATCACACCATGGACCATCCTTTTAGAGCCGTCAAATGCTCTCACAATGATGTTAATGGGCTTCAGAGTTAGGCCTTCATAATCCAATCTATCCAAGGCTTTCTTTGGCAAGACATCAGAGATGATCCAGTATCAACCAGGACATGGGCTAGGGTGGTTCCCCTACACTCCACTGAGACATGTAGTGCATCGTTATGTTTTCTCCCTTTGGATGTCAAGTCGGCATCAGAGAAACCCAGGCCATTGTTAGCTGTTAAACTGGCCACACACTCTTGGAATTGATCAGCCGAAGTCTCTTGCGGCACGTGCGTTGTCTTCAAAAACTTGACCAAAGCTTTAGCGTGTGCCTCAGAGCACAGCAGCAAGGCTAACATAGAGATTTTGGAGGGGGTCTGCCCCAGTTGTTCCACCACATCATAATCACTTTTCTTAATTATCCTCGGGATTTCTTCCATCTCCTTCTTGGATGTCTCAGGAATAGCTAGTGACTGAGCCTTCTTCAGGACAGGCTCCTCTTGAACATTATTTCCTTTATTCTCAACAGCGGAAGTAGGGATAGGAATTGTATTGTCATTGTTGGCGGGTACACTTGCAGGTGTAATCACTGGTACAACTGTAATCTTCGGAATGGTTACGGGTCCAGAGACTGCCTTTGGAGGCGCAACCTCTGGAGAGAAAATTCTCCCACTGCGGGTAATTTTGCTTGTTCCAGCAATGTTATTGATGTCGGGATTGTCCTCTTCAGAGCTCTCGTCTTCGGAAGTCTGTTCGATCTATTTGACACCATGGTAGTAGATTTCTCCACCATAGTTCCATGGTACCATTTTATCTGATTTGTATGGGGCAGGCCCGGGCATTGTTATCTTCAGCGGAGTAGTCATAGGAGCGGATGTAATCCTAACGGGTTTTTTAGGAACCCTGGAAGGATTGGCGTATATGGTTATTTTTGAAACTTCTGGAACTGGAATGGGTGAAACAAGAGCTTTCTCAAAAAAAATTTCCTGGTTATCAATCAAATGTTGGATACCTTTCTTCAGTAGAGGAAAATAAAATGATGAGGATAGGAAAGTATGGCAATCTTGGTAACAACCTGGGAACACCCCAACTTTCAACAAATTCAACTTGATGGTTAGGAAAGGAGTTAACAGTTCATCCACAGTAGAAACAAACAGATCTTCTTCCACGACACTGGCATTGTGTCCATGCCTAGGCATTGGAGCAGAGATAACATTTGGTTTTTCAGGATCTTCAAATTTAACTTCCTTTGCGTCAATCAGATCTTGGATCTTGTTCTTCAGAGCCCAACAGTTGTTGGTGTCGTGCCCTGGACTTTCTGAATGGTAAGCGCACCTGGCATTCAGATGGTAGTGTGGAGATGTAGTATTGGGATTTTTAGGAGCCTCTTTTAGCATGGCTAAATTTAACTTCAAGAGATGTGGTAGGACTTGAGCAAGAGTCATTTTTATCTTGGTGAATTGCCTTACAGGCCTTTCCACCCTTTGCTGGTTATTTCTCGGCTGATCGTTTCTCAGTTGGTTGTTTCTTGGCTGGTCTGATGCAGACTTTTGAATCATAACAACCCCCACTGTTGGTCGTCGTTCGGTTCTTCCCTGATTCCTCTGTGCATAGACAGCAGACACTTCCTTTTTTCCAGTGAAGGGATTTTTTGCAACTGCAGAGGTAGACACGTCTTTCTGAATTTTCCCGCTTCTAATACCGGCTTCCACCCTCTCGTCAGTTAGAATCAACTTAGTGAAACCTGCAGAGGAGCTTCCAATCAGGTGATTAAAGAAAGGACCTGACAGAGTTCCCAAGAACATGTCCACTAGCTCTCTTTCAGATAAAGGTGGTTGCACCCTTCCATCTAAATCCCTCCACTTTTGGGCGTAGTCTTTGAAGCCCTCATTGGACACCATAGCCATACTCTGGAGCTGAGTACGGGTTGATGCCA
This sequence comes from Vicia faba, assembly GCA_948472305.1. Lineage (NCBI taxonomy): Eukaryota > Viridiplantae > Streptophyta > Magnoliopsida > Fabales > Fabaceae > Vicia > Vicia faba. The sequence goes on along the minus strand of OX451741.1, from coordinate 970,516,304 downwards.
AGTCGGTGTTGTATTGATACTGTTTATAGAAGGCGGCTGCCAAGTCTTCCCAATTATGCACATCAGACCTCTCCAACTGGTAGAACCAATCAAGTTGTGTTCCTGACAAACTGTCTTGGGAAAAGTGGACCCACAAATCTTTGTCAGCAGAATGTGGCTGAATTTTCCTGACATAAGATCGTAGGTGCATCTTGGGATAAGACAACCCATCATACTTAGCAAATAGTGGCACTTTAAACTCAGGAGGGATTATAATTCCAGATACCAACCCTAACTCTTCAAAGTCCAGCCCCAGCACTCTCTGTATCTCCATAGCAGCTAGACGCTCTTCCAAATTTTTGTATTTGTCATCGGCCGGAGGGTATTGTTGTTCTAAGTAGTCTTCATCTTCCTCTTCTTCTGCTTCAGAATCTGAAGGCACTGAAATCTCTTTACCCTTTCTTTCCCCTTCCTCAGAGGTTGATGGAAATTCCAAGGTCCGTCTGGCTTGTCCTTCAAACCTTCTGCCCATGATAACCACACCGGCTCGCTTCTTCTTCTTTTTCTCCTTCTCTTTATCTAGTAGAGTTTTGAGCTCCTCCTGCCCCTTGGCTAAGGTCAAGAGTAGCTATTGAAATTGTGAATTCTAAGCTTGCAAATCTTTGACCGTTTGTTTAATATCCATCTTGCTGAAATAAACAGCAGAGAGATGAGGAAACTTGGTGTGAAGACCTGTTTATGCATATGATGAATGATATGTATTCATGTAATGCTTTCAAGGATTCAGAAATTCAAATTTGTTTTAAATAAAAAGGAACAAAAGTTATATTAATAAAAATAGAATTTGCTTACATCAATGCCCCTAGGGAAAAATAGTACAAAATTCTAAGATAAAAAGACGTTACGCATCCTCTTTGGTGCTATATAGGTGTTGAGAGTCTGCTCTTCGTGAAGTAACCGAGTGAGTTCTAAAACCTTCTTCTCGCTTGCGTAGAATTGGGCTTCAAAAGTATCGCGTTCTCCCTTGAGCTGTATCCAACTCCTTTGCAGATCCTCGAGTGATGTTGGCATGTCAGGATGTAGGAGGGTGTATGGAACCTCTCCTTCCTTAACAAGCTCTATAATCACTGGGAGAATAGAGAGGTAAGGCATCATAAGACTTTGGGCGTGGGTTCGTACCCACTTGAGGTAAGGCTCAAGGGGGATGGAATTATCGTGTCCCAAGGTCTTACTGTCTACCTTGTTGGGCATCCTCCAAGCTCGAATAAACCTTTGTCGAAGTCCTTAATCGTCGTTGTCGAAGTCGAAAACCAAGTCTGGAATCAGCATGTCATATGGGCCATCCCTTCGGGCATAACCAAACTGTCTTAGAGCCAAGCAAGGGTTGTAGGTGATGCCTCCCCTAATGCCAAGTAGAGAGACATTAGGGAATTCCCCACAATGGTGGACGATGATAACATTCTCTTTGGATCGAGAGCACCAATAAATATCTGAATGTGTAAGAGTCATCAATCGTTGTGACCACCTCAAACCTTGCTCATTCTTCAAGACTGATCGGGGAAGATGAGAAATAAAGCATCTTTCCAGGAGAGGAGTGCAACACATGAGAACACCTCTTTTCCTCATTGTACGAGTGTGAAAAGAGTGTAAGACATCTCCAAGCAATATAGGCACCGGGTTGCGAGACATGAAGATTTTGACAACACTCACGTCTATGAGTTGGTCAGGATTTGGGAACAAGACCATCCATAGATGAGAAGAGCTACAATATCCTCAAAAGCTTGTAAGTCCAAGGAGTTCCAACAACTTTGGTCCTTCTCAAATAAGAACTTTGCCAAGAAGCCTTTGACACCACTTCTAGTTTCCCAATGGGTTATGACATCAGATGAGTGCAAGTGCAGGGCTTGAGCAATCTCTTCTGGCTTTGGATCTCTTTCCGTACTGTTGAAAGATAGTTGATTGAGAATAGGAATCCTCAAGAGTTGAGAAAATTCCTCCAAAGTGGGCACAAGCTGGTAGTCAGGAAACGTGAAGCAGTGATGCAAAGGGTCAAAGAACTGGAAAAGAAATTTCATCATGTCTTCCTCTGTGTTAGAAGTGACTAAGTTGAGAAGACGACCATGCCTCTCGGTGAATGGAGAGTTCTCAGGAATCCTTGAAGCTAGCTCCTTGAGTTGCGGAGGAATTCTTACAAGGTTGACTTGGATAGTTTTCCTGCGAAGTGAATCCATAACCTACAAAACAGGAACAAAGATGAATTTCCAAAATCCTTGAAATGGTTAGAGGATGCATATGATGCTCATGATGTCCATGATGTTATGTACAAGTATGCATATACAAGCAAATCAAACAAGTCCTTAGTTTAGGCTTGCATGGGGTTTCATAGGTAAGTACCCTCTTGAAGTTTAGTTGGCTCAACCTGTCCTAGAAATAGTAATCGGGTTATAAGGAGCTCAATATCATTGGGTTATTTCCTTGTTCATTGTTTCAATTCAGCCTCTTTACTGGCGACCGAAATATTTGAAGGAACCAACCCTCAATGAATGCAGTATCGAGTATCTACCAACTTTGGACTGCACCAAAGCTGGTCATCTCACTACATCCTAAAAGGACAAGTTGGTCAAGTAAAGGTTCTAGAAGTTCGTTAGTGCTTCATGACATCACTCAGCAGCCCTGTATTCTCTTTGATTGACTCAAAGGCTACCGGTACCCACAGATATGTCACACTAACATAGCTATTTCTTAGACCGCGTCGGTATACCCTGCACAGTTTCCACAACATATTGCTATTTACCTATGAATGTTTCCCAAATCCGGGTAGAGGATTCAAACCCAAACAAAAGAACCAATATGTAAAGCAAACAAGGAAAACAATGGTAAGCAAATAAAGGTGATCTAAACCCTAAGGTAACCCCACTTTTATAGGTCCCAGCAGAGTCGCCAGTTCTGTGATACGGTGGGAGAACTGACTTGAGTTTTTTTGCATTTTGTCGCAAATGTTTCGGTTTAGCAAGAGTCGCCACCGACTTTTATTTTATCTAAAAGGAAAGGTAAAAAAGCACATGAAAGACCTTTGAGATGTTTTCTTGAGTTCGGGGGGTAGATTATGAAAAGGGAAGGTGCTAGCACCCTTTTCATCCATGGTTTTCCATGGGCTCTTAGTTACTTGCTTTACTTTTGAAATTGTTTGAAATGGTGCTTTGTGTTTGGTGTGATTTTGAAAGTATTTTGAAAAGAGGCCTTCCGTTTTGGCAATCATTGTAATGATTCTCGTTCGTAAGAATGTATACAAAGATGTTTGTCTTTTGAAAAATGTTTCAATGTTTTGAAAGTTGTTTGGAAATGTTTTGAAAATGTGTTGTGTGTTTTTGAAAATAGCAAGGATTTGTTTTGAAGAGAGCAAGTAACTAAGAACTATCTACCCTACTCAAATGTATTTCCTATGTACTTTTATTCCTTTGACATTGTTGATTTACCATTGATTTGGTAAACAACCCTATCTTTGGATGTTTAAACGGGACGGGCGTGGGTCATCGTATGACCATGATATCAATGTTTCCAAGTATCTTTAGCATTTTGAGGGACCAAGATCATTTGTTTAGGCAACCTTTGAATAACGTCATCGAGGGACTATGATCTTATTTTTTTGTTTTGCTTTGCCAAGATACTTTGCATGCATACCATGGCCATTTTATAAGGCAACCAAGTGGGTGAAACCCTAGGGGTGCTTGTGTGCAATGTTTTGTCATTTTACATGCATTTGTTTGTCTTGTATTAGGTCATTCTATTTGTTTGATTTTTGTCTTATCATGCAAAACCCTAATTTTACTAAACATGTATATAATGCGATAAATTGCGTAAAATAAATCTAAGCTATTACAACAATTATTATGGGAGGGGGGATACAAGTTTTTAAATGGGGATATTTGCACAAAATAAAACCCTAAAATACTATTACAACCCAATTGAATATTTGCAAATTAAATAATATACAAATATTAAAAAGGAAATAAAAATGTAAATATGCAAAAAATGTTTTGTATTTGATTTTTTGTATGAGAGAATTAATTATTTAAGCCCTAGAAAATAAGAGAAAAAAATATTGTTATTTTTGAAAGGGGTAAAACCCTAGTTTTTTGATTAAAAGAAATATATGTTCTATATTTTTTTATTCATTTTTTGTTCAAGAAAAAATAATAATAATATTATGTACAAATATTAAAAATTAAATATGTATGAAAAATAAATATTTAATGTGTATAAAATAATGAAATAAAATATTAAGTATTTTTTTATTATTTACAAGTTTATTTAAGAAAATAGAAACCATTTGTCAAAATAAACTATTTTTATACAAAAAATAAAATAAAAAAATAAAATAAAATGTGAAAATAAATAAATTATTTTTGGGGATTTTTTATCATTGGAAAAAATAAATGCAAGCAATAAAATAAAAATATGCAAGCAAAATGTGAAAATATAAGAAATAAATCAAGGGGGTGCAAAAGGAATTCTGGGAGTGTGAATAGCAAAACCAAAAAAGGCCAGAAGCAAAAAAAGCCCAACACAACAACTTCGTCTCTGTCCTTGGTTCTTCTTCCTTCGCGCGTTTTCAACTCAAACCTGCAACTCTCTATTCTTTGCACAAAAACAAAAACTTATAACACAAAAAATGTAGCTTGTGATCTCACGGTTCCAGTGATATAAAATTCATAATCTAACTCTCAAAGATCAGGGAGAATTTCAGTAGCCCTAATTTCTGACCTAGTTTTTTCAGCATGTTCAACATTCAAATTCTCTTAGCTCAGTTAATATAAATGACAACTATGCATATGTACAGCTTCACCATTCTAGAGACTACATTTTTGCTTCACAAATCGTGGCTTGAGGATGCCTAAATAGAGAGATAAAGTTTTGAAAAATACCTCCTTCATCTAGATTTGGATATGGCAATGTGGGGACTTTGAGTGAGGCTTGAGGATCGTGTGAGCTTCCTTGAAGTTCCCTCAAGCTATTCTAATTCTTAGCTTGCCTTGAGGATGTTTGAAACTCCCTGTAGAAGTCAAGCTGTAACTTTCCAAAATGAAAATGGTGATGTCTAAAATAGGGATTACAGAAACAGGACAAGGGTGGACAGTTTGGATATGATGTATGGAATGTGTTTGAAGTGTTACAAAGCAAAACGCACGAGCAAATATTGAGTTGGCAAGAATTTTGTAGAAGCTGCCCTGTTTGGGCAGAAATTTGTGTTTTTGTGTTTTGGGAGAGTTTCAGATGCTATCACTCGTGTTCTAGCTTGAGATAAGTTTGTGAAGTTGTTTAGAATGAAGCCAAGTCCACTCTTTAACATATGTGCAAGTTCTGATCCCTTTTGCCAATTTGCTTGCATTTAAAGAAAAGTTGAAGTGACTATGCAAAAGGCTTGTACTAGCTACCTCAAGGGCTGATAATAGTTGGTATGCTTTGCTTAATTCCTGTGGAAATTGTATGTACCAAGAGAACAAGTCCAAGGCTCAAGGCTGATAAAGTTGGAAAAGCTTGCTTTATCAAAATGGCATTGTGAACTTTTGGCCATTTATGGAATTATTTCTTGTACAATGCTCCAAAGGTCAAAATAAAGCCATTAACCACTGATCTAGAATTTAATTATAGAGTGTAGAAGGGATTTAGGACCTGTAATGCAAGGTACAAGCATGCTAGGATCTGATTTGCAACTTTATCTCATGTAAAAATGGCTTGAACAAAAGTGACAAATGATCTTGGAAAGTTCTTAGACATTTTAGAAAGCTTGAAACATTCTCTACAATCCATATTTGAAATTCATTTTGAGATACCTCTTGTAACTAGGTGAAAAATGTCCATGAAGTTGGGTCAAAAACCTGCCTAAATTAGGGCAAATTTTCACTAAGTCTTTTAGTTCATGGACCCTTATTCACAAATTCATAACTTGAGATCCAAGCATATTTTGGGAAAACTTTGTGAATCAAAGTTGTATATTTCATGGAGGACTACAACTTTCATGTTGGAAGTTTTCTTTGAATCCAATTTCATCATGGTGAAAAAGTTGTGAAAAGTTGGGAAAAAATAAGAAAATTTCCATACTTAGAAAAATTCTAAGTTATGAAATTTTTTCAAATTAAAACCCTAATTTGAAAATTGAGTTTTCTTGATCAACAAGTTTCATATTTTGACATGTCTTGATGAAATATGACCCTTGGCACTTGATTTTGACCAAAAAGTCAAAGTTTGACTTTTCAGTGCACAATTGACTTTTGATCAGTTGACTGCAAAATTCATCTGTCAATCCTATATACTTGAGATCTTTTGAACCATGTGATTAGGTCAAGATTATTCCATTGAGTCCTTGAAATCATGTTTGAACCCAATTGGCCATTGGCTAGGTTAAAAATCATAAATTTCCCTTTCTCAGTCAAAACCCTAATTTTGACCATTTTGCCCTTTTGATGATCTGATCAAATTTCTTGAGGAGTTGTGATCCAAACTTGATCAAATGGTACATATGAGTCTAAAATGTTGTCGTGGATCAAAAATCATGAAGTTTGACTGTAAATTGGCCATAGTTGACTTTTTCCCCAATACAGCTGATTTTTAGGTCAACTGTCCAATTGACTGGGCAAAAATGTGATTCAAGGCTTGAAACTTGGTATGAGTAATCTTAGGGGTCCAAGATGGTGTATGAAAGTCACATGAAGCATTGATGGTCCAAAAATCCTTGTGTAAACTCAAACCCTAATTTCAGGTTATCAGTGCAAGGAGATGTCTTGAGCTGAGCAGACCCTAATCTTGTCTTGGGTCCAAGAAGATCTTATGAGGAAAATCTTGATAAATGAGAGGGAAAATTTTGGGATACAACACTAAGCCTCCTCTTCACTTTTACCAGTGAGTTTTCTTGAATTAAGCACTTCTTAAACAAGTGATTATTTGAGAAGCACTTTTTGATCAAGCATGATTTGGATCTAGGTTGAATTTTGAATTGAGAATATAGATCTAAGCCTAGAATTAGATTTGATTTGATAATCATGTGTAAATCTGGAATTGGATAGTTGAATTAAGTGCTTATTGAATTAAGTTGTTTCTCATGAAAGTACTTAATTGATGAAACAAATTGATGATACTGCACAAAGTTTAATTATTGATCTTAATCAATCACATGTGTAATTTGAATCTAGACCTTGAATTATGCAAAATCATGCGTTGAATGTGTAGAGATCTTGTGTTTGATCAATTGCCTAAGCCATAGAAATGCTTAAAAATTTGTTAAAACTGTTTTCTTCCTGAGGGTAACGGGTTACCTAAATATAGTAACTGGTTACCATCCATTCCTTCACAAATTTTTCAAAACTGTTACGTGGTAACCGGTTACCAAGTTATGGTAACTAGTTACCCCAAGTCAGAAGCAAATGGCCAAAATATTCAAAGTTTTGGTAACTTGTTACCCAGTTATGGTAACCAGTTACCCCAAGTCAGTAGCCAATTTCTAGGATTTCCAACTTTTGGTAACCAATTACCCAGTTATGGTAACCGGTTACCCAGACAGAAATATCAATTTTTGTTTTGCTTTAATGCATGCTTACATACTTTGCCTTGTTAATTCTAACTCCTTTTGTGAATTATTTTCAAGGTACATTGTTAGGCATCCAACCTTTAACTAACACTTGATTATCAGTTGTGTAATATGGTAGGAGAACTGACTTGTTTTTGCATTTGATTACAAGTGTTGCGGATAGCAAGAGTCGCCACCGATTTTTCTTTTATACAATAAGGAAAGGGTGAAAAGAACAGGAAAGACCTTGATATATTTTGAGTTCGGGGGGTAGGTTATGAAAAGGGAAGATGTTAGCACCCTTTTCATCTGTAGTTATCTACGGATTCTTAATCGCTTAGCTCACTTTGTAAACTTTCTATGTGTGTGTGTTTGAAAATATTTTGAAAATTTTCCAGTGTAAGGCGAACTTTGTAATGACTCTTGTATAGGTCCTCAAGAGTGTATACAAAGTGTCTGTTTAAAAATGTTTTGAAAGTGTTTATGAATTTTTTTGTTTTTGTGAGCAAGCGATTAAAAGTTTTACCCACTCACGGTCATTCGTGTACTTTTCCTTATCCTTTATATAGTGCTATCTGTACCATTAGTTACTAGGAAGCTCTATCATTGGATGTGAAGGGACAATCGAAGGGTCATCGTTCGACCATTGAAGTCAACTTGTAAGGATGCCTTAGCAATTTTCGTAATGGATTGTCATCGTATTATTTGTAGGCAACTCGAGGGACTAGATCATTTTTGAAAGGCAACGTTGAAAGGGTCATCGGGGGACTATGATCTTTTTGTATGATGACTTGATCGAGGGTCTTTGCTAAGGCATCCCTATGTTCGAGGTATATGACCGTTTTGTTTCAAAGGCAACAAAGAGAGGTTACCCTAAAGGTGCAAGTGTACAAGTGTGTTAATTTCAGTTATTTATCTTGATATTTAGGGTTTTCTATCGTTTGTTTTTAGTCTTGTCATACAAACCCTAATTAATAAGCGGAAGCATAGAAAATATAATAGCAGGAAATAAAGGCAGAAAATATAAACCTAGGCTATTACAACACTTTAGGGTAGATACATAATAGTAAAGTACGGAAAATAAACCTAACTATCACATACTAGGAGCAATTACAATAATGAAAAAGAAAGCGGGAAATCTAGGTTATTACAATTGCATGCGCCCTATACACTTTATCTAAGAAAAATGTAAGAATAAGGAAAGAGGAAAATAAAAATGTTTTTGGTGATTTTTTATAGAAAAAATAGATTTATGATGAAAGTAATTACACCTAAAAATTCTAATTGATTTTAAAATTGAAAAAAAAGGTTAATTAATTAATTAAAGGGTTAATAAAAAAATCTAAAAATTAATTTATTTTAATTAGTAAAAAAAGATTAATTTAAAAGTTGATTAAAAAACCTAAAACTTAATTTAATTAGGGTTTGTAAAAAAAAGATTTTGTTTTATGGTTAAGTGAAAATAGGGTTAAGTTTGCCAAAATAATTAGGGTTTAAGGGAAAATGATAAACAAGGTTAGAAAATAGAAAACAAACATAAAAATGCCAGGGGTGGATGTTGAACCCATGCCCTTAGCCTTTTCACCCATATGCCTTGCCACTGCGCCAGGCGCGCGCCTGTGTTAGGGGAATAAAATCAGGGCGTTATGTAGTAAACCTGCAAGAATTAAAAAATTATGAAAAATGATATGCCAAAAGGCAAGATCGAACCCACGCCCTGGTACACGAATGCCTTAACGCGCGCTTCCTTGCCACTTGGGTGGTTGAGTCATTTGGTAACATTGTGAAAATAATTAAATAAATAATAAACTCAATTTTCTGGACCGGAGAAGCGCCGGATCCCTAGTTCCGATCGTCTTCTCCGGCTAGCTCGTTATTCAACCTGCAAAAACACGAAGCGTTAGTGATTCCCAGGAACCTTACCCCCCTAATTCAGGCCTTGCAATTTCAATGAAACCCTTAGTTTGGGCCAAATTATATTGTAGAAAAAGATACAAAGCAAATGAAGAAAATGAAGCAAACGGTTTTGGTATGGTAACCCTTCATCCAAGCATTATGGCGGCCATGATATGGTCCAATCCTGCACATTAACATCTTAGGAGCATATTAATAAGGTTAGCTTAGACCAAAACACAAAGAAAACCGAAATATGAATTTTATGAAATAATGGAAAACGATGATGCATGTTTATGCATTTCAGGCCCTTTGGATCCTCAAGATCGATCCATTCTTACTCTACAACACTTCATAGGTCGATTGGAAGGGTTGGTTTGCTTTGAAAGTGGCTGCAACTATGGTTCTTGATTTACCCTAGTTTTGATAATTTTTGGAGATTTCAGAATGTTTTCTTGTGCAAGGGTTTCGTGTCCTTGTTATGTGTGAACAATGAGAATGTATAGAGAGGAAATTAGGTCAAATGACTGGGCTTGGACTTTTGTAAGAAAGCCTCTTATTTTATCTAATTTAGTTTTGAATTTAAATAAAATAAAAAGTAAATAGAATAAAAAATAAAGAGGTGTATAAATAAGTTCCGAGGTTCATAATGAGGCCTTATGCTCGTTTGGACCTTGAAAGATCAGCCCATTAGCCCAAAAATTCAAGTTTGATCACTTTTGGTTTCATGTATTTTATCAAAATTTCCCAATTTGCACGAATCATAACTCTCTCAATTTTTATCATATGAAGGTGATCTTAGACTTTTTAGAAAGCTCTAGATGTCCTCTACAATCTCTATTTTTATAATTTTTCCATTTGAAGAATTATCTTGATGTAAGTTGCCTTGACAAAAAGTGTATTTTTGTTGACTTTTGAAATTACCTATAATGTTTTGGCCCACATCTCTCAAATGAAGCATTTTTTGGACTTGAGCTTAGAGAGACAAAGTTGTAGAGAATTGAGTTTCCTTCAAAATGATCTTGGGTTGAGGAAAGTATGATGAAGCATATGGATGTTATGCTTGGTCAAAGTTTAGTTGACTTCTCCTTAAGAAAACCCTAATTTAGCAACTTTTGACTTTTGATGAATCTTGATTTTTCTTGATGAATCATGATCAACCCTTGATCAAATGATGAATATAACTTCAAAATCTTGATATTGACCAAAAATCTTAAGGTTTGACTGTATGTTGACAATATTTGACTTTTTGTTCAATATAGTTGATTTTCAGTCATCTAAGCAATTGACAGAGCAAACTTGTGATGTAAGGATTGAAACTTGGTATGAGCATTCCTTGGGACATATGAGAAACCATGAAACCCACTTGAGGCATTAGAAACCCAATATTCCTTGAGAAAAGTGAAACTCTAGTTGTAGGTCCATTGCTTAAGAGGAGAATTTGTCTAATAAATTCTTGAGTAACCCTGAGCAAATGAAAACCCTAGGAGCCTGAAGAGATATCTTGAAGAAAATGGGAGGGAAAATTTTAGGGTACAACAGCTGCCCCTGTTCAATCTTCTTAAACCTGAAGAGTTAGATAGGCATGCCTGCCATTTGTGATCTGAAGGTTGAAGAGGATTGAACATTCAAGTGCCCAGAAATTTGCACTCGCATATGCACAAAGTAATACTTGGTTGATAATATTGCTTGAATGGGCTTAAATATGCCATTCAGAGAGATGATAAAGTGTCGTCAAAGATGGGCTTATAGATGCCATCCAAAGTAACTGTTGATAAGAATATCTGAATGAGTCCATGTTCGACTGTATTTGGGGAGTATGCTAGAATAAGTTTGTGTTTGACTGTATCTAGTAGACGTGTTGAGGAGTGTCAGAATGAATCTTGTGTCTCAATTGTATCTGAATGATGTCCAAGAATGAGTTTATGTCATGACTGTATCTATAAGTGGACCAAAATGAGTCTTCGCTCGACTGTATCTGAGATCTGTGTTAGAATGAGCCTACGTCTGGTTGTATCTTCTATATTAGAGTGAGATTACGCCTGGTTGTATCTAAATATATACTAGAATGAATATCAGAATGGATCTATGTCTTGATTGTATCTGGACGGTATCTGGAAGATATACTGAAATAAGTATCAGAATGGACCCACGACTTGATTGTATCTGGAGTATATCTGGATTGTATGCTAGAATGCGTATCAGAATGGATCTATGTCTCGACCGTATCTGAACTATATCTAGAATCTATGTTGGAATGAGTTTACGTCTGACTGTATCCAAAAGATCATCAGAATGAATCGTCGATTGATTGTATCTGACGGATGGGAAATTGTTGACAATGTTTATCTGTTGCGAACTAACCTGAAAGAAAAAAAAGTTAGTTTTATGCAATGTCATAATGTATGTAATGTGTTGCATAATTATATTCTCAAAATAAATGAGAGTGCTATATGCGTTTCATATGCATATGTTATGATATTTAGTAAATGATGTATGGATGTAAGATGTCGCTGGAACATATCGGTAGCTCTGTATAACATCTCTGGTTGGGGAAAATAAATCCCTGACTGTTGCTGGGGAATGAAGAATATGTGTTGTATCCCAAAATTTACCCTCATTTTTCTTCAAGACATTTCTCACAAAAGATCTCAAATTCTCAAGGATTCTCAAAGAGTTGATCAAACAAGCTCACCTCCTAAGCAATAAGACCACAAATTAGGGTTTTGGTTTTCACAAGGAAAATTGGAATTATAATGCCTAAAATGAATTTAATGGTCCATAATATACCTCCAAGAATGATCATGCCAAGTTTCAAGTCTTGCATCTCAAAATTGCCCAGTCAATTGCTCAGATGACTGAAAATCAGCTGTATTGGGTAAAAAGTCAACTGCGATCAATATACAGTCAAACTTCAAGATTTTTTTTGCCAACATCAACATTTTGAAGTCATATTCATTATTTGATCAAGGTATGATCATAACTCCTCAAGGAAAGCATTCAAATCATCAAAGGGGCAAAATTGACCAAATTAGGGTTTTGACTGAGAATGACTGATCATTGACTTTTGACCTAATACATGGCCTAATGACTTGAAGCATGATCTTAAGGACTCAAACACAATATCTTTACCTAATTGCATGGTTCAAAACATCCTCAAAGATTAAGTGATTAATAGTTGAAATTTGGATCAACTGATGAAAAGTCAACTGACACACAAAAGTCAAAGTTTGACTTTTTGGTCAACATTGAATTTCAAAGATCAAGATTCATCAAGATATTCAAAAATATCAAACTTGATCATCAAGAATCAAGAAAGTCAAGAAAATTCAATAAAAATTCAAGATTTCCAAGACTTAGAAAAATTCTAAGTGTTTTTATCCTTATTAAATTCACTACTTCTTGATCATTTTTCACCAAGATGCAAGATGATTCAAAGAAAACTTTCAACATGAAAGTCGTAGAGCATGATGAAGTCTACAACTTTTTCCTTGCGGGTTGATGTCCAAAAAATGCTTGGATTAGGAGATATAGGCCCAGGAAGTTATGACATTTTTAACAAAACACTTAGTGAAAATTTTAACAAGTTTGGTTAGATTTTTGTCCCAACTTCTTGGAAATGTTTCACCAAATTACAAGTTAATTTAGCCAAAGTGGTCAACATGAAGGTTGTAGACAATGTTTCAAGATTTCCAAAATTTCCAAGAACTTTAATAGATCATGCTTGAGCTAAGAGTTTCGAAGAGATGAAGCTGGGAATCCATTCTTGAATTATAGGTCATTTTCATGAAGAACACATGATCCAATCTCAAGCCATGCTACATAAATCTTGCTTTTCAGGTTTCTAACTTGCAAATCACTCCATAATTAAATGTTTACACAACTGATTGAGCCATTATCAAAGTGATTGAGCCATTGTCCAAACCATTTTGCCATTAATGGAACAAAGTTCACACTTCCATTTTGGAAAAGTGACTTTAATCACAAAGTCCACTCTCCTTGAGCCTTAGAATTATTTATTCTGAACATACACAATGTCAAAACAGGAATCAACTTGTGTAGAGCCTTTAACCACTCAGACCATGCTTGTACTTCACATTGAAACCATGCATTTCAAATTTTGCTTCATGTACATTCCAACTTAGCCATAACACGTGACTTTGTAAACCAAGGCCTCTCAACCTTCAAAACCTTTCCTCTATAAATAGAGAAGTTATTTGCAAGCTAACACATGAGTTTATAAGCCCTCTAACACCCTTAAACTCCTTCAAATCAGAGCTTGCATCAAAAACTCCATTACATGTGATTTCTGACCTTGCATATCAAACACCAAATCCCTTCGTGTGTTTTCACTTTTAATCAATCACAAAGCTTCTATAAATCATATAGAGGCTATCCAAACACTTGCTGTACAACTGTAACACCATCTTCATCATCCTCCATTTCCAAAAAAAGCAACCTGCAACTTGACTTCTCCAGAAGAATCCAGCCTCTCTCAATCCAAAGTAAGCATTGCAATAGCTTTCTGGGAGTTCAGTGAAGCTATCCAGATCATCACAACACCTCCAGGAGTGCTCCAAATTCAACCATGATTTCCAGTTTTGAGGTAAGTTTTCTCAACTTTGAACTTCCTATACAAGCATATTTAATGGTTACCTTATGAATGAAAAATGTAGACATCATTGCCTTGAAGCTAATCATGCCTTAAAGCTAATCATGCCTTTAGTTTTCATTTACATTGCCTGAGTGATGCGAATTTCAAAGTTGAACTTTCTGAAAAATTAGGGTTTGTTTTGGTACCAACAGAAATTCATGTTTATCTTTGAGAGTTAGCTTAAGTTATTTACATGGTTGGATTTGTGGTGAAAAAACAAGCAAGTTTCATGTTTACACTTTTGAAAATGGTTGAGAAATGAGCATGTTTGAAAATTTAAAAATGTTGATGAAGTTGTTGGCACGAGGAAGAAGATGAAGTCATATCTACGGTTGAGTTTATAATATATTTATTGATTGTTGTTTTATCACCGGATGTAACAACCAGCCCGGTGGCAGACCGCACACATATAAGTCATTCCTATGCATGGTCACGGGTTCGAGCCAGGCACAGGACATTTTTCTTTTCATATTTGTTTCTCACAGATCCAGTGCAAGCAAGCTTAGCGCGCCTATCATGAGCCTCACATTAACATCATCATATCTGCAAGCAAACATATCCAACACCCCAAAGCGTGTGACAATGATGCACTCTCAAAAGCCAGGAACAATGAATCATAAACATGCGTTAGGCCTCCCTGACTTGGGCCTCTTTCTTTTTATTTTTACTATTTTCTCACCCCCGAATTTCTCATAACAAGCAGGCCCATTTCTCCTTTTATTTTTTATTTTTTCTGATTCAAACAAAAATATATATTTGGGCCTAACATTTTTTTTGCTATATTTCACACTCCTTTTACTTTTCAATACCCAGGCCCAATATTTTTTATATATTTTCTTTATTTTATTTATTTATTTAACCAAAAATACAAAAAAAAATATTTTCTTGAATAATTAGATTAAAAACATCTTAGTTCAATCATTTTTATTTTTACTACATTTGTCTTTTCCAAACAAATAAAACCTCAAAAGTATTTGTCTAACAATTAATTTCTCTTTTGATTTAATTTAGATTTAGGTTTCTTATAGTTTAATTATTTTCCTTTTGATTAATAAAATTATTTTTTTATCTTAATTTAATTAGGTTTACTAAATTCTTTTAAAGTCAATCAATTAGGTTAAAATATTCTTTTCTACCAAAAAAACACTTCCTCTTTCATTCCTCTACTTTACATTCTTGCGCATTTTATTATTTTGCATTATTAATTATTCAATGGTCTGTAATAGATAATTAGGGATTTATTGCTTTCCTCTCATTCACAAACTTGTACCTCCCATTCCCAAAGCGTTGTAATAGCGTAGGACATTTAAATTCCGCAATTTATCGCTTTCATTATTATTATTATTATTATTAGTAATTAGGGTTTGTATGGCAAGATCTAAAATCAAACATTAGACAACCCTAATCCAAGACAAATAACTGAATTAAACACACTTTTCACACATGCACCTCTAGGGTTAACCTTACTTGTTGCCTCAGATATAAACAGTCATGTCCCTCGAACATGGGATGCTTTAGCAAATACCCTCGATTAAAAGATCGTAGTCCCACGACGATCCTTCGAAGTTACCTTCGATAAATGATCTTAGTCCCTTACAACAAATTGCTAAAGTATCTTACAAATTGCCTTCTATGACTGTACGATAACCCACGCTTGTCCCTCACATCCAATGATATGGCTCCCTACCAACCAATGGTAAAGTAGCACTATATAAAGGAGGAGGAAAAGAATAAAGACTTTTTGAGTAGGTAAATTGCTTGTAATTGCTTGTTCACAAACTAAAACCATTTTCACACCTCACACTTTCAAAAACAAATATCTTTTCAAACACTCTCTTTTCAAACAAATATTTTCAAAACAAACACTTTGTATGCATTCTCAACGATAGGAGAATCATTATAAAATTTGCCGCATCAAGGAGTTTTCAAAATATTTTCAAGATAAACATTTTGTATACATTCTCAATGATACGAGAATCATTATAAAATTACCATTTTCAAAATACCTTTTCAAATATACATAAACATAAAGCATTTCAAAGTGAGCTAGCAATTAAGAGCCTGTACAGATGAAAAGGGTGCTAACACCTTCCCTTTTCATAACCTACCCCCGAACTCAAGAAAATTCTCAAAAGGTCTTTCCTGTTCTTTTCACCCTTTCCTTTATTGGATAAAAGAAATGTCGGTGGCGACTCTTGCTATCTGCAACATTTGCGATAAAATACAAAACACCTAAGTCAGTCTCCCACTATATTACAGAACTGGCGACTCTGCTGGGGAGAATAACTAAAAGTGGCGTTACCTTAAGAGCTATATCACCTTTATTGCTTTACTTGCTTGCCTTTGTTGCTTTACATTTTGGGTTATGCTTGGGTTTATTTCTTGTATAGATCCTACACCCGGATCTGGGGCATTTTAGGTAATTAGCAATAGATCGTGAAAATTGTACAACATATATCGATATGGTTGAAGCGATGGCTATGTTAGTGTGACACATTTGTAGGTATCAGTGTCCCTTGAGTTGAATCAAGGAGAATACGGGGCCAATGTATGGTGTTATAAAGCACTAACTGAATGTAGAACTTTAGTTGAACAATTTAGCCATTAGAAAGTAGTGAGATAGTTGGCTTTTGTGCAGACTGAAGTTAGTTGATACTTTATACTACACTCATTGAGATCATACTTTTGGGATATTTAGGTTGTAGTTCGATGCTTGTGCTGAAACAATGCCCGGTGAAGAAATATTAATGAAATTGAGATTCCTAGAACCCGGTTTCTTTTTTAGGACAGGTTGAACCAACTAAAACTTTAAGAGGTTACTTACCTATAAACCCCATACAAGCCTAAACCTAAGGCCTTGTGTGTTCTGTTTGTGTATGATTATTTGTTCATGACATCATAACATCATGCCATAGAATTTTCACTAACCATTTCAAGGACCCAGGGATTTATCTTTGTTCTATTTTATAGGTTTTGGCTTCCACTCGCAGAAATATCATCCGAATCAGCTTTGTAAGGGTGCCTCCTCAACTCAAAGAGTTAGCATCAAGAGTTCTTGAAAATTCTCCATTCACCAAAAGATATGTGTGATACGGTGGGAGAACTGACTATGGTTTTGCGTTTGTTTTCGCAAATGTTTCGGTTGAGCAAGAGTCGCCACCGACTTTTTATTTTATCCTAAGGAAAGGTTTAAAAAGCACAGCAAAAACCTTTGAGATATTTTCTTGGGTTTGGGGAGTAGATTATAGAAAGGGAAGGTATTAGCACCCTTTCTATCCATGGTTATCCATGGGCTCTTAGGTACTTGCTTAGATCAACTTGCCTTGGTTTTCAATTGTTTGAAATGGTGCTTTGTGTGTGTTTTGAAAATGTTTTGAAAAAGATGCCTTGTCTAGGCTACCCTTGTAACAATTCTTTACTCGAATGTTTTGCAAAAGGTGTTTGTCTTTTTGAAAAGATGTTTCAAGGTTTTTTTGAAAGTTTGTTTTGAAAGTGTTTGTGAAGTGTGGTTTGAAAAATAGGCAAGTGTTTTTGTTTTGCAAGTTGACAAGTACTTAAGAGCCATCTACCCTAAAGTTCTCAAAGATTTTTGCTATGTTTTAACCCTTTTAACAATTTTGTTCCACCATTGCATTTGGTGGACAATCTTGTGTTAGGATGTGAAAGGGACGGGCGTGGGTCATCGTTTAGACCATAATTGCAATGGTGCCAAGTATCTTTGGGCAATTTTCCTTTAAGGGACTTGATCATTTCTTAGGCAACTTTTCGAAAACGTCATCGAGGGACTATGATCATTTGAATTGTGTTTGTTTTGCCCAAAGAGACCTAACATGCAACATGGCCCATTATTGAAGGCAACAAGTGGAATACCCTAGGGGTGCAAGTGTGATAAGTGTTGTCCATTTTCATGCTTGTTTATCTTGAAATTAGGTCAAACTATTTTGTTGTTTTTATTTGCATACAAACCCTAATTCTAACATGGTATATTTAGAAAGCATTAAAGTGCGAAAATTAAAGTTCCTAAACTATTACAACACAATATATGGGAAGGGGGGTACAAATGTTCAAATGGGGGGTATTTGACAAGGAATTTAAACCTAGCTATTACATCAACTTGGAATTATTTACAAGATAATCAATTGCACAAATTAAATAGAAATAAGATAAATATGCAAGATGCAAAAAAGCTTTTTAGGTGTATGAAAAAAAGTATTTTTATATGTCAAAATAAAATAAAATGAAAAGTATTATTTTTTGAGTATTTTCCATGTTTAGGGCAAAACCCTAATTTATTAAGTAAATATATTAATTATTTAATATGTACAAATATTTATCAATTATATACAAAATAAAATAAAAATGAAGTATATTTGTCAAAAAGGTATTTTTACTATCAAATATTAATAAAAATAAAAATGTATATATTTTTGTATTTTTGCCCTAAATATTCTAATAAATATATATGTATTTGTATTATTTACTAAATATATATTATATATATAAAATAATAATATTTAATATTTTATAAAAAAAAAGTATTTTTGATATAAAATGTTTTCAAGGGAGAAATAAAATAAAAATCAGAAATAAAATAAGTTTGCATTATTTTTGGTATTTTTAAATAAAAGTGTTTATTTATTTATTTATGTACAAAAAACTATTCTAAACAAATAAATGCCTATAAATTCAAAAATGGTGTGAAAAATATTTTTTATATTTTTAATATTATTAGCAAAAATAAATAAGTCAGAATAAAAAAAGAAAAGTCAAAAAATCATGAAAATAAGCACAATGGGCCACAGAGGTGTAAAAGCAAAAATGGGGTGTGAAAAGAAATAACAAAACAGGCCCAGCCCACGTGGAGCTTCTTCAACCTCCAGCCAGAAACTTTGTCAAAAACGCGCGCTTGGAACACTGATTCAAACACCTGGATTCTTGGACTTTTAGCACAAACTTACAACATAAGAAATGTTAATCATCAAGCCACGATTCTGGACATGTAAAGAACTCATCCTAACTCTCAGAAATGAGAGAGAATTTCATCATTCCCAAATCTTAACCTAACTTTTTATCAATGTTCAGACCTTAAATTCTCACAACATATGCAAAATAAATGGAAAGTAAAGGTATGTACAGTTTCAGGGGCATGAGTAGAACACTTCTTATTCACAAACCTAGAGCTAATGATGTTTACATTGAGAGATAGAAGTTCAAGAATATACCTGTTCAGTTGGAATCGTGTCTGGCAATGGAGGAGCTTTCAGGGCAAGATGATGATTTGTACAGCTTGCTTGAAGTGTGAGGATGCTATTCCAATACTTAGTATGCCTTGAAACCTTCTGTATCAAGCTGCAGAAGTCAACCTGCAAGAGGAAGAAATGAAAATGGCCAAACTGATTAGAGGAGTTACAGTTCCCCTCTAATGCTTTGGGTAGTTTGGATTGATGGTAGGGAAGGTGTTTGAAGTGGTTTTAGCAAGAATGCACGATGGAAACGAGTTGTGGGATTCAATCTGCAGTAGGTGCTCTGTTTGGACAGTTTGAGAGTGATTCTGTGTTGGAGAGGGCAATGGAGGTGGATAGCTCGTGTTTCAGCTTGGGTTTGATGATTAGAAAGTGTTTGACAAGTTTGCTTAAGCTTGGTTTACAGGAAATGAGAGTTGTTGTACAAAATGCTATGTTTCTTCACACTTAAGCAAGAAAAGGTCAAGTGGAGTTCTAGACTGATAGAGGCCCCCCTAATGTGCTGCAAACCTTGGCCTTGATCAGTGTAATTAGTCTAATAACTTGTGCCAAAGAGATTTGCACTGTCCTTGCTTGGATTGTTAATTGACATAAAGTTCACTTTTGCAAAAATGGTTAAAATGCTTTATCTATTTTGGGATTAAACCATTATGCAATGCTTGAACACATAGAATATGGTCTTGGCACAATGAGTTTGCATTAAATTTATGAGTGTAACAGAGATTTAGGGCCTGTAATCAAGGAATGCATGCTGATTTGAAAATTGCCTAAGTGTATGAACATGGAAATTGGCCATAACAAAAGTGAGTTTTTCCCATATTGCAAAATTCGATTCTCTCAAACCATGAGGTTGTTTGATGAGTTCTTGGACATTTTGGAAAGCTTGGAATGTGTACTACAATCCATCTTTGAAGTTAAAATTTAAATGCCAAGTGGAAGTATGTGAAAAATGGTCTTGAAGTTAGGCAAAAAATCCTTCCTAAAATAGGTCAAATTTTCTCTAAGTTAAGAATGGTTTGGTACCCTTGTTCCAAAAATTGTAACTTGAGATACAAGCTTCTTTTTGGAAAACTTTGTGAATCAAAGTTGTAGATTTTGCTATAGGCTACAACTTTCATGTTTTGACTTTTGCTTGAATCCAAATGAATCTTGGTGAGAAAGTGGGGCAAAGTTAGGAAAAAATTAGGGTTTTTCATAACTTAGAAAAATTCTAAGTTATGAAAAATCTTCATTTCAAACCCTAATTTGCAATTCTTGATTTCTTGATGAACAAGTTTCATGATTTGACATGTTTTGATGAAAAATGAATCTTGACACTTGATTTTGACCAAAAAGTCAAAGTTTGACTTTTCAGTATACAGTCAAAATTGATCAATTGACTGGGAAATTCAACTGTCAATCTTGTGCATTTGGGATCTTTTGAACTTGTTGAGCATGTCAAGACAATTCCATGGGGTCCTTGAGTCCATATGTGAGCTTGGTTTGCCATTGGCTAGGTCAAACAGTCAAAAATTGCCTTTGTGCAATCAAAACCCTAAAAATGACCATTTTGCCCTTTTGGTGATCTAATCAAATTTCTTGTGGAATTGTGATCCAAACTTGATCAAATGGTCCATGTGAGTTTATAATGTTGATGTGGGTCAATTTTCATAAGATTTGACTGTCAATTGGCCACAATTGACTTTTTCCCCAATACAGTTGATTTCTAGGTCAACTGTTCAATTGACTGGGCAAAATTTGGAATCAAGACTTGAAACTTGGTATGGATAAACTTGGGAGTCCAATATGAAGCATGAAAGTCATCTTAGGCATTTTTGGTCAAAACATCTTTGTGCAAACACAAACCCTAATTTGGGTCAACAGTGCAAGGAGAAGTCTTGAGCAAATGAAACCCTAACTGGATCTTGAGCTCCAAGGGCTTAGTGATGAGAAATCAATGAGAAATGGGAGGGAAAATTTTGGGGTACAACAGTTGCCCCTGTTCAATCTTCTTGAACCTGAAGAGTTAGATTGGTAAGTTTGCCTTTCGTGACTCGAGGGTAAAAGGAGATTGGACACTAGAGTGCCCGGAAATTTGCACTCGTCAAAGCAATGGATGCGGGAATGGGCTTAGAGATGCCATTTGGAGATGGGCTTAACGATGCCATCGGGAGGAGTGACAGAAACTTGTTGGGGATGGGCTTAAAGATGCCATCTGGAATGAGTATCAGAAAGGTGTCCATGTTTTGGAACACCTCTGAACTGGGGGTTTGAATAAGCAATAGATTGACATCCGTATCTGGAGGCATCCGTAAACTGTTTTCAAAAATTGCATCTGAACAAGCGATAGATCAACATCCGTTGTTGGGAAGAATCCATAAACTGTTTTCAGAAGTCTTGAGAAGAAACTGAACAAGCGATAGGTTAACATCCATTACTTGGAGAACCCGTAAACTGTTTTCAGAAGTCTTGAAGTTGAATAAGCAATAGAGCAGCATCCGTTGTTGGGAAGCGTCCGTAAACTGTTTTCAAAAGTTGAGAAGCGTCTGAACAAGCGATAGATTAACATCCGTTGTGGGGAAGAATCCATAAACTGTTTTCAGAAATCTTGAAGTTTAATAAGCAATAGAGCAGCATCCGTTGTTGGGAAGCGTCCGTAAACTGTTTTCAAAAGTTGAGAAGAGTCTGAACAAGCGATAGATTAACATCCGTTGTTGGGAAGAATCCATAAACTGTTTTCAGAAGTCTTGAGAAGAATCTGAACAAGTGATAGGTTAACATCCGTTACTTGGAGAACCCGTGAACTGTTTTCAGAAATCTTGAAGTTTGAGGAGGAACCGGTGTAGGGTTTCCTGATGATGAGCTCGTGTAAAACTGCATCTGGATGAATCTGGACTAAGCATCAGAATGTTGCCCTGTCTGGGTCACATCTGAACTATTCCTGGAAAGAATCTCGGAAGATAATGATTTTTGTCTGTCGACTGATCTTACCTGAAAAGGTAAAGAGTTAGTTGTATGCAATGTCATGATGCATGATGCAATGTATGTTATATGATATGAATGTAAATGAATGCGCATGTAAGCTGATGAGCTATCTTGCTGAGGATAAGTGAATCCTGGATGGCCGAAGATAAAAGCCTCTTGACTGCTGCCGGGAAGAATAATTCCTAGTTGTTGCTGGGGAATAAGGAGCTTGGGTTGTATACCAATCTTCTGGGGAATCCCTGTCTTGAGGAGATCTTCACTGGAGAATCTTCGAATATATAATGAGGAACTGAACACTGAAAGTCTTCAGATTTGCTTGGGGAATACCAGACCTTCAAACGTCGAGGGGCCTTAGAACCACTTGCGGGGACTTGGAATTTCCTTGGTGACTTGCAGGGTAAGAGAATTTCTGATGATTTCTACTGGGGATTTTAGAACCTGGTAGACTTAAGCTGGGGAGATAAGACTGAGAATCTCTAGTCTAGTGAGAAGCATTTATGTGGGGAAAAGGTTCACTAGTATGGCTCCGCTGGGGATTGATAGTTTGAAGTTTTAGCTCTGCTGGGGATACTGAAACTTAAACTCTGAGGGGAATTGAGTTCTGGAGGATTCTCTGGCTGGGGATAACAAAGATAAACTCCTCTGGGGATTGTATTGATAAGTTATGCTGGGGGACTTTGATGAACTCCGCTGGGGATAGGGAGAATTTTGCCGAGTGCGATCTTCCGTGGCAATTAGCTGAGGATAACCTGGTTATAAGCCCTTGTGAGGAATAACTTTAAATAAAGCTCGGGAGAGACGTCCGTACTCTGCAGGGGATAAGCTTCCATAATTTACTGGGGATAAGCTTCAAGACTTGCTGGGGATATGGATTCCAAATCTCCTGGGGGTTTCCTTTGAAAGGGTATCAAGATATCCAACTGCACCTTCAACCTAACAGTAATCCTCTTTCTTGATTCATAAGGAAATTATTATGTTCAAATGCATATGCCTATTTAACAAAACATTGGACGTTTCTCAAAATAAAACAATTAGTGCAAGAGAAAGAAGAAAAAGGAAATGACACAAATTTCTGGGAAGAGTATTTGTATTAACTTTCTCTGAGTATATTTGTACAAAGGAGACAATCATCCTAGCAAGAGGATTTTGTCGTAAATATTGAAAGATTTATACAAAATAAAGATGGCTATGTGAAATAATTCCATGGGATTCCATTTTGCTATAGCCTTCACAACTCTGAATATCTATCCATCCAATGCTTCGTTTGCCGATGACTGGATTGATCAGAAGCCTGGAACTGGTTGATGAAGAGATTGTCTTTGAAGTGATCCGACGAGACATAGTCATACGCTTTAATTCCCTAACTTTTGCCTGAACCGCCCTTTCGGGTTTTCGATCCACCGGGAAACCCCTTTTTGCCCAAGCCGCCCTTTCGGGTTTTCAGCTTGCCGGGTGTACAGATTTTTTTATTTTTATCCCTAACTTTTGCCTGAACCGCCCTTTCAGGTTTTCGGTTCACCGGGATGCCCATTTTTGCCCAAGCCTCCCTTTCGGGTTTTCGACTTGTCGGGTTATTTTATGCGTAGTATCTTTTGACTATGTCTGCGTTTGCAGGGTGCGGCAAATCGTCACCGTCCACGGTGGTCAGAATCATTGCACCACCAGAAAATATGCTCTTGATCACAAATGGTCCTTCATACGTAGGAGTCCATTTGCCCCTGGGATCACTTTGCGGCAAGATAATCCGCTTGATTACGAGATCTCCGACTTGATATACTTGACGTTTGACTTTCTTATTGAAGGCCTTGATCATCCGTTTTTGATACGTCTGACCATGGCATATAGCAGCGAGTCGCTTCTCGTCGATCAGATTGAGTTGATCAAGTCGGGTCTGCATCCAATCATCTTCATTCAAACCTGTGTCCTTCATAATCCTTAGAGAAGGAATCTGAACCTCCATAGGCAGGACAACTTCCATGCCATATACCAGAGAAAATGGGGTTGCCCCGGTTGAAGTACGTGCCGTCGTACGGTATCCATGCAGAGCAAACGGTAACATCTCATGCCAGTCTTTGTAAGTGACTGTCATTTTCTGAATGATCTTCTTAATGTTTTTGTTTGCAGCTTCAACAGCACCGTTCATCTTCGGCCGATAGGGAGATGAATTGTGATGATAAATCTTGAACTGTTCGCACAATGCGGTGATCATTGTGTTATTCAGATTTGTACCGTTGTCTGTGATGATCCTGTCTGGAACACCATATCGGCATATGAGATTTTTCTTGATGAAGCGGGCAACCACATTTTTAGTAACAGAGGCGAAGGAAGCTGCTTCGACCCATTTGGTGAAATAGTCAATGGCAACTAGGATGAAGAGATGTCCGTTGGAAGCCGTGGGCTTGATCTCTCCAATCATGTCAATGCCCCACATTGCAAATGGCCAAGGAGCAGTCAGAACGTTGAGAGGAACTAGAGGGATATGAACTTTGTCAGCGTAGACTTGACATTTGTGGCAAGTACGGGAATGTTGATGGCAGTCAGCTTCCATGGTAGACCAGTAATAGCCTGCCCTTAGGATCTTCTTAGCCATTGTATGCCCGCTCAAGTGAGTGCCAAATGTGCCGCTGTGTATCTCAGTCATGATCAACTCTGCTTCAGCTTCGTCTACACATCGGAGTAATACACAATCATGGCTTCGTTTGTAAAGGATGCCGTTGCTCAGGAAGAACTTAGCAGCGAATTTCCTTAAGAACTTCTTGTCATTTACGGAAGCTCCTTCGGGATAATCTCCAGTCTGGAGATACCTTTTGATTTCATGGAACAAGGGTTGTTCCACTACTTCTTCGGTATTAATCTCGTGACAATGCGCAGGTTCATCCATTCGCTCGATGGTGATTTGGGGAGCCTCGTTATCCCAGTTGAGTTTAAACATGGAGGACATTGTAGCTAGAGCATCTGCTAGCTGATTCTCTTCTCGCGGGAAATGCTCGAAGGTAATTTGCTCGAAATGAGGCAACAATGTCAAGACATGTTCTTTGTATGGGATAAGATTAGGATGCTTGGTATCCCACTCTCCTTTGATTTGACTGATAACCAAAGCCGAATCCCCAAATACGATCAAAGATTTGATCCCCAAGTCTATAGCAGCCTTGAGACCAAAGATGCAAGCTTCATACTCAGCCATGTTGTTTGTGCAGCTGAAGCAAAGTCGGGCCGTGAAAGGTGTGTGACAGCCTTCCGGGGAAATGAGTACCGCACCGATACCGTTTCCAAGCGCATTTGAAGCACCATCAAAGTACATGGTCCATCGGGATCCCTTTTCGGGTCCGTCATACGGTCCGTTACCTTCAATGTTGTCCAAATTCATGATATCCTCGTCTGGGAAGTCAAATCTCATGGGTTGATAATCTTCGATAGCTTGATGAGCCAGATGGTCAGCTAGTACACTCCCTTTTATAGCTTTTTGAGTGGTGTACTGGATGTCATACTCAGTCAGGATCATCTGCCATCTGGCTATTCTTCCAGATAAAGCGGGCTTTTCGAAGATATACTTGATAGGATCCATTTTGGAAATCAACAAGGTAGTATGAGTCAACATATACTGCCTTAGTCGGCGAGCAGCCCATACCAAAGCGCAACAAGTTTTCTCGAGCAGTGAGTAGCGAGTCTCACAGTCGGTAAACTTTTTGCTAAGGTAATAAATAGCATGCTCTTTTCGACCAGACTCGTCATGCTGGCCCAAAACACACCCCATTGAGTTATCCAAGACGGTCAGATACATGATCAATGGTCTTCCTTCGACGGGTGGCATCAGAATAGAAGGTTCTAGCAAATACTCCTTGATCTTATCAAAAGCAGCTTGGCAATCGTCGTTCCATTCGACTACCTGATCTTTCTTTAAGAGTTTGAAAATTGGCTCGCAGGTAGAAGTCAGATGAGAGATGAATCTGGCAAGATAGTTCAAGCGCCCCAAGAACCCTCTAACCTCCTTTTCAGTATGGGGAGCAGGCATCTCTTGTATTGCTTTCACTTTTGCTGGATCGACTTCAATGCCTTTGTTGCTTACAATGAATCCTAGAAGTTTACCAGACCTAACTCCAAAAGTGCACTTACTTGGATTCAGCCTGAGTTTGTATTCTTTCAATCTGGCAAACAGCTTTTCTAGATGTTCAAGGTGCTCCTCCTCTGTTTGTGACCGAGCTATCATATCGTCTACGTAAACTTCAATCTCATGATGTATCATATCATGAAACAAATCTACCATGGCGCGTTGATAAGTTGCCCCGACGTTCTTCAGCCCGAACGACATCACCTTGTAACAGAAAGTGCCCCATTGTGTGACAAAAGTTGTTTTCTCCATATCCTCGGGGGCCATTTTGATTTGATTGTAGCCCGAGAATCCATCCATGAAGGAAAACACTTTGTGCTGAGCTGTGTTGTCGATCAAAATGTCAATGTGCGGTAGCGGAAAATCATCTTTGGGGCTGGCCCTATTCAAATCCCGGTAGTCCACACACATCCTGACTTTGCCATCTTTCTTAGGTACTGGCACGATGTTAGCGACCCATTGAGGATAGGACGTAACAGCCAGAAAGCCAGCGTCGAATTGTTTCATCACTTCTGCTTTGATCTTTTCAGACATGTCAGGCCTCATTCGGCGGACTTTTTGCTTGATCGGTGGACAATCCTCTCTTGTGGGGAGACGGTGAACCACGATGTCTGTGTCTAAACCCGACATGTCTTCATAAGACCAAGCGAAGATTTCAACATACTCATTCAACAACTGTATCAGGCGTTCCTTAACACTTGGTTCCAGATTGGCACCCACTTGCACCTCCTTCCGGTCTTCCTTGGTCCCTAAGTTGACAGTTTCCAATGACTCTTCGTGAGGTAAGATGGCCCTTTCCTCTTGCTGTAGGAGTCTGGCTAGTTCCCCTGGTACTTCACAACCTTCGTCATCTTCATACTCGGCTTGATTGACCAGATCTTCAGAGTTATTGAAGAATATAGCAGAATAGTCACCCATGGAATCCGGAGTGGATGGGTACCTGCATTTGTGAGTGTGGGTGTGTGTAAGGGATAGCCATCCTTAAACAAAAAATGCAAAAGGAAAGAAAATGAACACAGCAGTTTATCAAATGAAAAACGTCCAATGAATCATTAAACATGGCATATGGATATGAAAGTAATCAAAACCCTTACAGATGGACCTACATGCCCCGGGAAAGGAATGAGGTAAAAAGATAGTGTACGGATTGTTCGAAAATAAATATTACAGACCAAATAGGAAATGTTTGACAGATAAATTACTGATGAATAAAAGTGATGGGGACAAAGTCTTTTGCCTCCCAGTTGCACAATCCTCCTTTGACAGTCGGGTAAATCCACTCTTCGATGCTGCTCTCTTTGTCTTCGTCCTCCAAAGCGTTGATTCCGTAGGGAGAAATTTTGACTGGCGCTCTTTCAATCTTCGAACGGCGCATAGCTTTCTGGCCCGCGGTAGTGAATCCTAATCCAAATTTGTCTGTCTTATGTGGAATATCAGGCAACTGCCCCCATGCTGAATTCTTCCCCTCCTTCATTGCGGCCCTTGCGTCCTCCAGAGATGCCATCCTGGCCATCTGCCTCGGTGCCTCAGCTGCCAACTTTGCTACTGTTATTTCAGGAAGGACTTCTTCGAAATGCTGGAAAGGTGTCTCAATGAACTCCCCCTCTACCTCCACATACCGGAAGGAGTTCAAATGGCTGATCATGTACTCCTCTTCGCCATGGACGGTTATAATCTTTCCCTTGACAGGATACTTCAACATCTGATGTAAGGAGGAGGTGGCTGCCCCGGCATGGTGTATCCAAGGCCTACCCAACAAGCAAGAGTATGACGGACGTATGTCCATCACATAGAAAGTAGATTTAAATACCTCAGTGCCCACCTTGATGGGAATATCAACCTCCCCATGGACCATCCGCTTCGAACCATCGAAAGCTCTGACAACAATATCACTCGGCTTCAACTCCAACCCTTCACAATCTAGTCGGTCCAAGGCCTTCTTAGGCAGTACATTCAGCGACGAACCAGTGTCGACCAAGACATGTGCGAGAGTAGTTCCTTGGCACTCGACTGAAATGTGCAAAGCATCATTGTGGTTTCTACCTTTAGGAGTTAGGTCGGCATCAGAGAAACCTAATCCATTGTCCGCAGTAAGGCTAGCCACGCAATTTTGGAATTGATCTGCAGAGGTTTCCTGGGGCACATGGGCTGCCTTCAAGAATTTTATCAAAGCTTTAGCGTGCGCTTCCGAGCAAAGTAGTAGTGCCAACATGGAGATCTTTGAGGGGGTTTGCCCCAGCTGTTCTACCACATCGTAATCACTCCTTCTGATTATCTTCAAGATCTCATCCATTTCCTTCTTGGAGGTTTCCGGGATGACCAAGGGTTGAGCCTTCGTCCTGACGAGCTCATCTTGGATTCCCTTACCTTTATCAACAACGGTAGGAGGGACAATACTAGGAACAATAACATCTTCAATCAATGGGGTTCTAGCGGAGAGTTTTATTGGTGCAGGGATGACCTTGTCAGTAGATGAGGGTCCAAATATTGCTCTTGGAGGGGAAATCTCTGGAGAAAATATTCTCCCGCTCCGGGTGATTTTGCTCGTGCCTGCAATGTTTCCAATGCTGGCTTCTTCATCATCTGAACTTTCTTCAGTTATTTCGATTTGTTTAATACCATGGTAGTAGACGTCACCGCCGTAGTTCCATGGTATTGACTTCTCAGAAATATAGGGGACATGCCCTGGCATTGTTATCTTCAAAGGAACAGATTTCGTAGCTGGTGTAATCTTAACAGGCTTTCTGACGACCTTGGAAAGATTGGCGTGAATGGTTATGATTGAGACATCTTCAGTATGGGTTGGAATAGCAGCAACTTTTTCAAACAAAATTTGTCGACTGTCCATTAGGCCTTGGATGCCTTTCTTCAGTAACAGACAATCAAACGGCAGAGAGTAACAACAATAGCAGTCTTCTTTATATCCCAGGAAAATCCCGGCCTTTAACAGATTCAACTTGATGGTTAACAATGGAGTTATCAGATCATTGACATCAGCAACATACAAATCTTCTTCAATGGCATTGACATTTCAGCCGTGCTTCGGCATTGGAGCAGATATCACATTAGGCTTCTCCGGAGCGTCGAACTCCACCTCCTTCGCCTCTATCAAGTCTTGGATCTTATGCTTGAGTGCCCAACAATCGTTGGTGTCGTGCCCGACACTGTCAGAATGGTAGGCGCATTTAGCATTAGGATGATAATGCGGAGAGGACGTATTCACATTTTTTGGCGCCTCTTTGATAATGGCGAGATTCAACTTCAACAGATGGGGAAGTACTTGCGCTGGTGTCATATTAATGCGGGTGAACTGCCGTTGTGGCCGTTCCACCCGTTGCTGATTTGGTCTGGACTGGTTATAGCGAGGCTGTTCACTTGAAGGGTTTTGAATCATTACGGCCCCCACAGTTGGTCGGCGTTCAGTCTTCCCTGCTCTTCTCTGGGAGTATACCACAACCGTTTCCTTCTTAAAAGGCTTCTTCTTAACACTTGCAGCGACACCCTTCTGAATCTTTCCTGACTTGATGCCAGCTTCTATTCTTTCGCCTGTTAAGATCAAATCGGTAAACCCCACGGAAGAGTTACCAATCAGATGATTGAAAAATGGCCCAGATAGGGTCCCTAGAAACATGTCAACAAGTTCACGGTCGGTTAAAGGAGGCTGCACCCTGCCAGCCAAATCCCTCCATTTTTGTGCATATTCTTTGAATCCTTCGCCGGTTCCCAGTGACATACCCTGAAGTTGGGTACGTGTGGGAGCAAGGTCAGAATTATACTGATATTGTTTGTAGAAGGCGGTGGCCAAGTCTTCCCAGTTTCGGACGCTGGTTCCCTCTAGCTGATAAAACCACTCCAGTTGAGCCCCAGAAAGGCTGTCTTGAAAGAAATGAATCCAAAGGTTCTTATCTGCCGTATAAGGTTGAATCTTCCTTACGTAAGACCTGAGATGCATTTTTGGACAGGACAACCCATCATACCTCACAAAAACTGGCACTTTGAACTTTGGGGGAATCACAATCCCGGCAACTAAACCCAAGTCTTCGAAATCCAAACCCGGCACCCTTTGTAGCTCCATGGCGGCCAACCTGTCTTCTAAACCTTTGTATTTATCATCAGCCGAAGGGTATTGTTGATCAGAGTAGTCTTCATCCTCTTCGACCTCCTCTTCTTCCACATCGGACTCGGAAGGTACCGCAGCCCCACCTCCTTTACTGGTCCCTTCATCAGAAGTAGGAGGAAATTCAAGCACTCTTCGGGCCTCTCCTTCAAATCTTCTCCCTAAAGTAGCCACCCCGAGTCTCTTTTTCTTCTTTTTCACTGGGTCTTTATTCCCCAGCAAGGTCTTGAGATCCTCCTGACCCTTAGCCAAGGTCATCAGGAGTTGCTGGAACTGTGCATTTTGAGCTTGTAGGTCTTTGACTGTTTGCTCGAGATCCATCCTACTGAAATAAATAGCAGACAAATAAGGAAACCTGGCGTGAGACCTGCTTATGCACATGATGAATGGTATGCTTATGTATGCAATGCATTCAAGGATTTAGAATATTCAAACTTGTTGCAGACAAAAAAGAACGCACGTCATATTAATAAGAAGAAATTTGTTAGTACATAAATGCCCCATGGGCCAAATATTACAAAAACAACTTCTCAAGGTAAAAATACATTGCGCATCCTTTTTGGTGCGATGTAGGTGTTGAGGGCCTCTTGCTCATGGAGTCGGCGGGTAAGCTCTAGAACCTTCTTCTCACTGGCGTAGAAGCTAGCTTCAAAAGTGTTCCGTTCCTCCTTGAGCTAAATCCAGCTCTTCTGCATTTCCTCCCACGATGTAGGCATGTCAGGATATAGGATGGTGTAGGGAACCTCTCCTTCCTTGACGGGCTCTTTAATCACAGGGAGAACATGAGGATAAGGCATCATTAGACTCTGGGCTCGGGCTCGTACCCACTTGAGATAAGGCTCAAGAGGGATGGAGTTCTTGTGTCCCAGTGTCTTGCTATCAACCTTGTTGGGCATCCTCCAAGCTCTGATGAATCTTTGGCGAAGTCCTTGCGCATCGTTGTCGAAGTCAAAAACTAGGTCAGGAATCAACATGTCATGAGGGCCATCCCTCCGTGCATATCCAAATTGCCTCAAAGCTAGGCAAGGGTTGTAGGTGATACCTCCTCTGATTCCAAGTAAAGGAACATTAGGAAACTCTCCGCAACGATCGACGATGATGACATTTTCTCTGGACCGAGAACACCAATGTACATCAGAGTGAGTAAGAGTCATCAACCGTTGGGACCACCTTGAGCCTTGGTCATTCTTCAAGACAAATTGTGGAAGGTGCGAAATAAACCACCTTGCAAGGAGAGGAGTACAACACATGAGAACACCCCTCTTTCTTATTGTTCGTGTGTAAAATGAGTGAAGGATGTCTCCAAGAAATGTTGGTATTGGATTTTTGGACAAGAAGATTTTGACGGCGTTGACATCTACCAATTGGTCAGGATTTGGGAACAAGACCAACCCATAGATAAGGAGTGCCACAATTTCTTCAAAGGCTTGTAGGTCCAATGAATTCCAACATTCTTGTGCCTTCTCAAACAAGAATTTTGCTAAGAAGCCTTTGACACCGCTTCTAGTTTCCCAATGCCCCTTGATGTCGGATGGTTGTAGATGTAATGCTCGAGCAACATCTTCCGGCTTTGGTTCCTTTTCCGTACCGTTGAAGGGTAGTTGATTAAGGATAGGGATTCTTAGGAGTTGAGAAAACTCCTCCAAAGTGGGCACCAACTGGTAATCGGGGAAAGTGAAACAGTGGTGAAGAGGGTCAAAGAATTGGAATAGCACTTTCATCATGTCTTCTTCAATGTTGGTGTTGACTAAGCTGAGCAGTCTACCATGTCTTTCACTGAAGGATGAGCTTTCCGGAATTCTTGAGGTGAGCTCCTTGAGTTGAGGAGTGATTCTCACAAGGTTGACTTGGATGGTTCTTCTGCGAGGAATTTCCATGACCTACAAAACAAGAACAAAGATGAAGATCCAAACCCTTGAAATGGTTAGTGAATGCATATGATGCTTTATGATGTTTATGATGTATGCACAAAACATATGTACAAGCAATTCACACCAAACCCTAGTTTCAGGCTTGCATGGGGTTTCATAGGTAAGTACCCTCTTGAGTGTAGTTGGCTTAAAAACCTGTCCTATAAATAGTAACCGGGTTCTAAGGAGCTCAATATCATTGGATTGTTTTCATCGTTCATTGTTTTGGTTTAGCCACTTAACTGGCGACCAAAATATTCCAAGAAAACAACCCTCAATGAGTGTAGTATCGAGTATCTACCAACTTCGGACTGCACCAAAGCCGGTCATCTCACTACCCCTAATAAAAGGCCAAGATGGTCAAGTAAGGTTCTAGGTCATTAGTGCTTAGTGACATCATTCAGCGGCCCCGTACTCTTCTTGATTGAACTCAAGGGTTACCGGTACTCACAAATATGTCGCACTAATATAGCTATTGCTTCAACCGTGTCGGTATACCCCGCATAGTTTCCACAACGTATTGCTATCTATGAATGTTTCCCAAAATCCGGGTGTAGGATTGCAAACCCAAACAAGAGAGCCAACATATAAAGAAATCAAATCAAACAATTAGTCATGCAAGAGGGTGATCTAAGCCCTAAGGTTACTCCACTTTTAATATTTTCCCCAGCAGAGTCGCCAGTTCTGTGATACGGTGGGAGAACTGACTATGGTTTTGCGTTTGTTTTCGCAAATGTTTCGGTTGAGCAAGAGTCGCCACCGAATTTTTATTTTATCCTAAGGAAAGGTTTAAAAAGCACAGCAAAAACCTTTGAGATATTTTCTTGGGTTCGGGGAGTAGATTATAGAAAGGGAAGGTATTAGCACCCTTTCTATCCATGGTTATCCATGGGCTCTTAGGTACTTGCTTAGATCAACTTGCCTTGGTTTTCAATTGTTTGAAATGGTGCTTTGTGTGTGTTTTGAAAATGTTTTGAAAAAGATGTCTTGTCTAGGCTACCCTTGTAACAATTCTTTACTCGAATGTTTTACAAAAGGTGTTTGTCTTTTTGAAAAGATGTTTCAAGTTTTTTTTGAAAGTTTGTTTTGAAAGTGTTTGTGAAGTGTGGTTTGAAAAATAGGCAAGTGTTTTTGTTTTGCAAGTTGACAAGTACTTAAGAGCCATCTACCCTAAAGTTCTCAAAGATTTTTGCTATGTTTTAACCCTTTTAACAATTTTGTTCCACCATTGCATTTGGTGGACAATCTTGTGTTAGGATGTGAAAGGGACGGGCGCGGGTCATCGTTTAGACCATAATTGCAATGGTGCCAAGTATCTTTGGGCAATTTTCCTTTAAGGGACTTGATCATTTCTTAGGCAACTTTTCGAAAACGTCATCGAGGGACTATGATCATTTGAATTGTGTTTGTTTTGCCCAAAGAGACCTAACATGCAACATGGCCCATTATTGAAGGCAACAAGTGGAATACCCTAGGGGTGCAAGTGTGATAAGTGTTGTCCATTTTCATGCTTGTTTATCTTGAAATTAGGTCAAACTATTTTGTTGTTTTTATTTGCATACAAACCCTAATTCTAACATGGTATATTTAGAAAGCATTAAAGTGCGAAAATTAAAGTTCCTAAACTATTACAACACAATATATGGGAAGGGGGGTACAAATGTTCAAATGGGGGGTATTTGACAAGGAATTTAAACCTAGCTATTACATCAACTTGGAATTATTTACAAGATAATCAATTGCACAAATTAAATAGAAATAAGATAAATATGCAAGATGCAAAAAGGCTTTTTAGGTGTATGAAAAAAAGTATTTTTATATGTCAAAATAAAATAAAATGAAAAGTATTATTTTTTGAGTATTTTCCATGTTTAGGGCAAAACCCTAATTTATTAAGTAAATATATTAATTATTTAATATGTACAAATATTTATCAATTATATACAAAATAAAATAAAAATGAAGTATATTTGTCAAAAAGGTA
Source organism: Vicia faba (assembly GCA_948472305.1). Classification (NCBI taxonomy): domain Eukaryota; kingdom Viridiplantae; phylum Streptophyta; class Magnoliopsida; order Fabales; family Fabaceae; genus Vicia; species Vicia faba. The sequence continues at coordinate 970,481,888 of OX451741.1, read as the reverse complement.
TTTTTACTATCAAATATTAATAAAAATAAAAATGTATATATTTTTGTATTTTTGCCCTAAATATTCTAATAAATATATATGTATTTGTATTATTTACTAAATATATATTATATATATAAAATAATAATATTTAATATTTTATAAAAAAAAATTATTTTTGATATAAAATGTTTTCAAGGGAGAAATAAAATAAAAATCAGAAATAAAATAAGTTTGCATTATTTTTGGTATTTTTAAATAAAAGTGTTTATTTATGTACAAAAAACTATTCTAAACAAATAAATGCCTATAAATTCAAAAATGGTGTGAAAAATATTTTTTATATTTTTAATATTATTAGCAAAAATAAATAAGTCAGAATAAAAAAAGAAAAGTCAAAAAATCATGAAAATAAGCACAATGGGCCACAGAGGTGTAAAAGCAAAAATGGGGTGTGAAAAGAAATAACAAAACAGGCCCAGCCCACGTGGAGCTTCTTCAACCTCCAGCCAGAAACTTTGTCAAAAACGCGCGCTTGGAACACTGATTCAAACACCTGGATTCTTGGACTTTTAGCACAAACTTACAACATAAGAAATGTTAATCATCAAGCCACGATTCTGGACATGTAAAGAACTCATCCTAACTCTCAGAAATGAGAGAGAATTTCATCATTCCCAAATCTTAACCTAACTTTTTATCAATGTTCAGACCTTAAATTCTCACAACATATGCAAAATAAATGGAAAGTAAAGGTATGTACAGTTTCAGGGGCATGAGTAGAACACTTCTTATTCACAAACCTAGAGCTAATGATGTCTACATTGAGAGATAAAAGTTCAAGAATATACCTGTTCAGTTGGAATCGTGTCTGGCAATGGAGGAGCTTTCAGGGCAAGATGATGATTTGTACAGCTTGCTTGAAGTGTGAGGATGCTATTCCAATACTTAGTATGCCTTGAAACCTTCTGTATCAAGCTGCAGAAGTCAACCTGCAAGAGGAAGAAATGAAAATGGCCAAACTGATTAGAGGAGTTACAGTTCCCCTCTAATGCTTTGGGTAGTTTGGATTGATGGTAGGGAAGGTGTTTGAAGTGGTTTTAGCAAGAATGCACGATGGAAACGAGTTGTGGGATTCAATCTGCAGTAGGTGCTCTGTTTGGACAGTTTGAGAGTGATTCTGTGTTGGAGAGGGCAATGGAGGTGGATAGCTCGTGTTTCAGCTTGGGTTTGATGATTAGAAAGTGTTTGACAAGTTTGCTTAAGCTTGGTTTACAGGAAATGAGAGTTGTTGTACAAAATGCTATGTTTCTTCACACTTAAGCAAGAAAAGGTCAAGTGGAGTTCTAGATTGATAGAGGCCCCCCTAATGTGCTGCAAACCTTGGCCTTGATCAGTGTAATTAGTCTAATAACTTGTGCCAAAGAGATTTGCAATGTCCTTGCTTGGATTGTTAATTGACATAAAGTTCACTTTTGCAAAAATGGTTAAAATGCTTTATCTATTTTGGGATTAAACCATTATGCAATGCTTGAACACATAGAATATGGTCTTGGCACAATGAGTTTGCATTAAATTTATGAGTGTAACAGAGATTTAGGGCCTGTAATCAAGGAATGCATGCTGATTTGAAAATTGCCTAAGTGTATGAACATGGAAATTGGCCATAACAAAAGTGAGTTTTTCCCATATTGCAAAATTCGATTCTCTCAAACCATGAGGTTGTTTGATGAGTTATTGGACATTTTGGAAAGCTTGGAATGTGTACTACAATCCATCTTTGAAGTGAAAATTGAAATGCCAAGTGTAAGTATGTGAAAAATGGTCTTGAAGTTAGGCAAAAAATCCTTCCTAAAATAGGTCAAATTTTCTCTAAGTTAAGAATGGTTTGGTACCCTTGTTCCAAAACTTGTAACTTGAGATACAAGCTTCTTTTGGGAAAACTTTGTGAATCAAAGTTGTATATTTTGTTATAGGCTACAACTTTCATGTTTTGACTTTTTCTTGAATCCAAATGAATCTTGGTGAGAAAGTGGGGCAAAGTTAGGAAAAAATTAGGGTTTTTCATAACTTAGAAAAATTCTAAGTTATGAAAAATCTTCATTTCAAACCCTAATTTGCAATTCTTGATTTCTTGATGAACAAGTTTCATGATTTGACATGTTTTGATGAAAAATGAATCTTGACACTTGATTTTGACCAAAAAGTCAAAGTTTGACTTTTCAGTATACAGTCAAAATTGATCAATTGACTGGGAAATTTAACTGTCAATCTTGTGCATTTGGGATCTTTTGAAATTGTTGAGCATGTCAAGACAATTCCATGGGGTCCTTGAGTCCATATGTGAGCTTGGTTTGCCATTGGCTAGGTCAAACAGTCAAAAATTGCCTTTGTACAGTCAAAACCCTAAAAATGACCATTTTGCCCTTTTGGTGATCTGATCAAATTTCTTGTGGAATTGTGATCCAAACTTGATCAAATGGTCCATGTGAGTTTATAATGTTGATGTGGGTCAATTTTCATAAGATTTGACTGTCAATTGGCCATAGTTGACTTTTTCCCCAATACAGTTGATTTCTAGGTCAACTGTTCAATTAACTGGGCAAAATTTGGAATCAAGACTTGAAACTTGGTATGGATAAACTTGGGAGTCAAATATGAAGCATGAAAGTCATCTTAGGCATTTTTGGTCAAAACATCTTTGTGCAAACAGAAACCCTAATTTGGGTCAACAGTGCAAGGAGAAGTCTTGATCAGATGAAACCCTAACTGGATCTTGAGCTCCAAGGGCTTAGTGATGAGAAATCAATGAGAAATGGGAGGGAAAATTTTAGGGTACAACAATATGGTCGACTTCTCAATCTGGTTACCTCAAGCTTTGAAGAAGACATGATGTGTGTGCTCTTTCAGTTACTTGATCATGTACATCATTGTTTCACCTTTCCTGATTATCAATTGGTGCCCATAATGGAAGAGTTCTCTCAACTATTGAGAGTACCCGTTCTTGATCAAATTCTCTTCACCGGTTTAGAGAAAGATCCATAACCTAAAGAAATTGCAGCAGTCTTGCACCTAAAGCGGGTTGGTATTGTAGCTAATTGGGAAACAAGGAGCGGAGTCAAAGGTTTTCTAGCTAAATTACTGTTAGAGAAGGCTCAACTGTTTTTGGAGGCTATCGATTTTCAAGCTTTTGGAGAAGTCTTGGATCTTCTAATCTATGGTTTGGTACTGTTCCCTAATCTAGACCAACTCAAAAGATGTGAATGCTGTCAAAATCTTCCTTTCTCATAACCATGTGCCTACTTTGCTCGGAGACATTTTGCATTCTCTTCACACTCGTACTATAAGGAGGAGAGGGGCTCTTATGTGTTGCATATCGTTTCTATCTATATGGTTTATTTCGCACCTTCCCCGATCAGTATGGAAGAATGAACAAGGTTTGAGGTGGTCGCAAAGGATGATATCGCTCTCTCATTCAGATATTTATTGGTGTTCCCAATCTCTGGAGGATGTTACTATCATTAACCGCTGTGGGGAATTCCCTAATGTCCCTCTCCTTGGCATTATGGGAGGTATTACTTATAACCCTTCTCTGGCTCTACGACAATTTGGTTATGCTCGAAGAGATGGTCCTTATGATGCGCTTATCCGGGGTATTATGTTCGACTACAAGAATGATGCTCAAGGTTATCATCAAAGGTTTGTACGAGCTTGGGGCATGGTAAGCAAAATTGATAGCAAGACTTTGGGACATAAGAATTCTATTCCTTTAGAGCCATATCTCAAGTGGGTATGAGCTCGTCCTCAAAACCTTATGATGCCATATCCCGCCATCCTACCAGTGATTATGAAGCCCATTGTCGAGGGAGATATTCCTTATACCATTCTCCATACTGACATGCCTACTGACCTCGAAGAGTTACAGAAGTCGTGGATTCAACTCAAGGGAGAGCGAGACACCTATAAAGCTCGATTCTATGCAAGCGAGAAGAAAGTGTTGGAGCTCACAAAGCAACTTCACGAGGAGCAAGGCCTGAATTCCTACATCGACACGAAGAGGAAACGTCTGTGGGAGACTTGAGCTCTTTGTTTTAGGAGTTCATTTTGTTGTCTTTTCGAGACCTTTTTGCTTTTTCATTGTAAGCCCGAGGGCAATTGTAATTTTTGAACCTATTAATGCAATTTTTGTTTTTGTTTCCCTTTTTGGCTAGCAAATTTAAATCTCCTAAGGTCCTTGAAAACATTACATTCACATATCATGCATAATTTCATAAGCATGTTTTCCAATACGGGTTTCCTCATCCTTTTACTGTTTATTTCAGTATAAGATTTCTCTAGAGAAAACTGTCAAAGATCTGCAAACTCAACATGCACAGTTTCAAGAGTCCCTCCTGAACTTAGCCAAAGGACAACAAGAAATGATGGCGCTCCTCGTCACAAAAAATAAGACTAAGAAATGGGTTGTTATCCTCAACATGGGGAGAAGGTTCAAAGGTGCTGCCCTACTGGCTCAAGTAGAAGATGTTTCCTCTGAGGAGGAGGACAATCAAGAAGAGGATGTAAAAAGCACCCGAGCCAGGGGTGGAAATAACCAGATTTCTAAGGATGAAGACTAATCCGATGAGCAGTACCCACTGACAGATGACAAATACAAACAGCTAGAAGACCGACTTAAGGGTGTGGAAATTCAAAAAGTGCCCGGTTTGGACTTTGGATACTTAGGATTGGTTCCTGGGGTGGTCATTCCTCACAAATTCAAGGTTCATGTCTTCTCCAAATATGATGGAATCTCTTGTCTGAAACTCCATTTAAGGTCATATGTCTGAAAGATTCAACCGCACACCACCTATAGGAAACTATGGGTTAATTTCTTCCAATAAAGCTTATATGGAACACATTTGGAATGGTTCTATCAACTAGAAGGGAATAATATCTATACATGGGAGGATTTGGCTGCTGCCTTCTACAGACAATACCAATACAATGATGACCTTACACTAACTCGTGTGCAATTACAAAGTATGACTATGGGCTCGAACGAAGGCTTTAAGGAGTATGCCTAGAAATGGAGGGACCTGGATGGAAGGGTGTAACCCCCTTTGGCTGATCAAGAATTGGTGGACATGTTCATGGGTACTCTGACGGGTCCGTTCTTTAATTTGCTGATTGGGAGTTCTTCATCAGGGTTTACTGAGTTGATTTTGACTAGTGAATGAGTTGAAAGCGGAATCAAAAGTGGAAAGATCCCGATGGCCTCAACCTCTAATGCTATAAAGAAAACATTTGTTAGTAAGAAGGAAACTACTGCTGTTTATGGACAAAGGAGTCATATCAAGAATGAACATCATCAGTCGGTAAGAGCAATATTGATCTCGAACCCGACCCCAGTTCAATGACCACAACAATCCGGCAATCAGCAAAGGCCAAACACCCCGAGGAGGAAGTTCATTAGGATCAACATGCTATTATCTCAAGCTTTACAACATCTGTTGAAGGCTGATTTGGTAATGCTGCGAGATCCTCATCCTAATCCAAATACTTCCTTTCCCAAATATAATTCGAACATGAAATGCCCCTATCACTCAAATACCCCTGGGTATGACACTAACAATTATTGGGCGTTGAAGAACAAGATCCAAGATTTAATTGACAACAAACTGATTGAGTTTGACCCTCCATCGACCTCTATTGTAAGTACTGCACCCATGCCCAGTCATGGTAAAGGTGTCAATGCCATTGACAATGTCTTTGTCTCCACCATTAGTGATTTGACTACTTCATTAATGACCATTAAGAAAAATCTGTTGAGAGTCGGTTTATTTTTGGGATGCCTTGAAAATTGTTATCATTGTGCTTCCCAAACTAATCATTGTATGTGGCTGAAGAAGGGTATTCAATACCTGATTGATAGCCATGAAATTCTGTTTGAGAAAACTCCATCCATGAAGAGTTTACCTGAAACTATAACTCAAGAACTGAGACTTGAAGATGTTTCCATAATCACCATTTCCAATACTCCTATAAGGATCTCCTCTAGAGTCCCTATAAGGATTCCTGCTGAGCCAAGAGTGGCTCCTCTGATCATCACTGCATCGGGGCCAGTCCCTCATTCCTCTGACAAAGATGTGCCATGGAACTATGTGGAAGAAGTTTATTATCATGGTGTCAAGCAAGAGTCATGGATTACTGAAAATGAAGATCCTGAAATTACAAACATTGTCGGAACTAGTAAGGTCACTAAGACAGGAAAGATATTCTCTTTGGAGATCTCTCCTCCAACCACTACTACAACACCTGTTCATATTCCTGCTGCTGGGTCAATTGCTGATGCTAGAGGCAAAGAGAAAGTAATTGAGCCTACTCGAACGGAGGCACCCTCAAAAGATGTTACAATTGAAGACCCTTCAAGACAAGAGATGGAAGAAATTCTGAAGATCATTCGTAAAAGTGACTTCAAAATAGTTGAGCAATTAGGGCATATGCCCTCAATAATATCCATGATGTCCTTGTTGTTATGCTCCGAAGCACATGCCCAAGCTTTGCTGAAATTTCTAAAGAACGCTCATGTACCACAAGATACCACTACTGATTAATTTGAGAATTGTGTGGCAAGCCTAATTGGTGATAATGGTTTAGGCTTTTCTGATGCAGAATTGAATCCGGCGGGAAAGACTCATAACAAGGAACTACACATTTCTATTGAATGCAAAGGCACTAGTTTGGTGCATGTGTTAGTTGATACAGGTTCCTCCCTGAATGTTTTACCCAAGGGTGCTTTGGATAGGCTGGATGATGATGGGCTGGTGCTGAAACCCAGCGATATTGTGGCAAGAGCCTTTGATGGTTCGAAAAGAATGGTCCACAAAGAGGTTGATCTTCTGATCAAGGTGGGATCTCAAGTTTTCAACTCCAATTTTGATGTAATGGATATTCTCCCGGCCTATTCCTGCTTTCTCGGACGCCCATGGATTCATGGGGCATGTGCGGTTACCTCTACATTGCATCAAAAGCTGAAATACCCAGTGAAAGGAAAGATTGTCACCGTTTACAGAGAGGAAGAATATATGGTCAGCCATTTGAATTCTTTCAAATATGTTGAAATGGATGGAGAGTTCATTGAAACCCCCTGCCAGACATTTGAGGTAGTCCCTTCGATGACCGTTGTTGCTAAAGCTACTATTCTTGAGGTCTCTAAAACCCCACCAATAATGGCTTCCTTGAAGGATGCAAGGGTTGTGGTAGAAGATGGAGGTTGCACTATCTGGGGACAACTTCCTGATATCCCTTACAAATCTAACAAATTTGGGTTGGGTTTCACTTCAAAGGCTCATAAAGAGGTTTGTCGTGTTCGTGTTGGAGGACCACCTTTCTGTATTAGCGACAATAAAGTCAATGCTGTGGAAGACACTGTTAGTGATGGTGACTTGGACGACTGGATATTCCCCACTATTGACGGTGGACTCAACAATTGGAAATACAAAGACTTTGTCTCAATCTCCTTCAGCCAAGAGTGATTGCTATTTCCTATTTTTATTGCTTTAAGAAGTTTGTCTGTAATTTCTTTTAAAACAATGAATTTAAACCTTGTGACTTGCCCAGGGCACAGTGGTCCATTTGTTAAGGGTTGTCATTTCATATATCATATGCTCATTTAATGAAAACATTGGACAATTTTGCGTTTAAATTTTGCGCTCCTTGTCTTACTTTACTGCATTTTCAAATAGCCATGTGACGTTACACACACACATACACACACATTTGCAGATCCATATCCACTCCGGATCTCATTGACAACAATTATGCTATTGCCATTTATGACTTCGAAAATCCAATCTATCAAGCCGAAGAAGAAGGGGAAGAAGATTGTGAGATACATGGAGAACTCGCCATACTCTTGATACAAGAGGAAAAGGCTATCCAAACACACGAAGAACCGATCGAAGTGATAAACTTGGGTACTAAGGCAGATAAGAAAGAAGTCAGTATTGGCGCCAACTTGGAAGAAAGTGTCAAGAGCAGATTAATTCAGATGCTGCATGACTATGTTGAGGTATTCTCTTGGTCATACGAAGACATGCCAGGGCTCGACACTAATATCGTGGTTCATCGTCTGCTAATGAAAAGGGATGTTCTCCGATCAAACAAAAGGTTCGATGCATGCGTCCCAATATGTCAGAGAAAATCAAGGTTGAGGTAATGAAATAGTTCAATGCAGGTTTCTTGGCAGTAACGTCGTATCCCCAATGGGTTGCAAATGTTTTTCCAGTTCCAAAGAAATACGGTAAGGTCTATATGTGTGTAGGTTACAGGGATTTAAATAGGGCGAGCCCCAAAGATGACTTCCCACTACCACATATTGATGTCTTGGTTTACAATACTGCTTAACATAATGTATTATCCTTCATGGATGGCTTCTCGGGTTATAACCAAATCAAAATGGCGCCTTAAGACATGAAGAAAACGACCTTTGTCACACAGTGGGACACCTTCTGTTATAAGGTTATGCCTTTTGGGATGAAAAATGCAGGTGCAACTTATCAACGGGCTATGGTGGATTTATTTCATGACATGATTCATTATGAGATAGAAGTCTATGTTGATGATATGATAGCTAGGTCACAAACTAAGTAAGAACATCTTGATCATCTGCACAAGTTATTTGAAAGGCTAAAAAGTACAAACTGAGGCTGAATCCAAACAAATGCACCTTTGGGGTAAGGTCTGGAAAACTCCTAGGTTAAGTCATCAGTGGTAAAGGTATTGAGGTCGATCTTGCCAAAGTTAAAGATATCCAAGAAATGCCAGCTCCCCGTACTAAGAAGAAGGTCAGAGGTTTCTTGGGATGACTCAATTACATTGCCCGATTCATCTCTCACTTGACTGCTACTTGCAAACTGATTTTCAAGCTGCTAAAGAAAGATCAAGTAGTCAGATGGAACAACGACTGTCAAATGGCTTTTGATAAAATCAAGGAGTACTTAAAAGAACCTCCAATTCTGATGCCACCAGTTGAAGGAAGACCTCTGATCCTGTACTTAAACGTGTTAGAGAATTCAATGGGGTGCGTGCTGGGGAAGCATGACGAGTCTGGTCGAAAAGAGCATGAAATATACTACCTTGGCAAAAAGTTTATCAACTGTGAAACAAGATATTCACTGCTCGAGAAAACTTGATGCACTTTGGCATAAGCTGCTCACGACTAAGACAGTACATGTTGACCCATACTACTCTATTAATTTATAAAATGGATCCCATCAAATACATATTTGAGAAGCCAACTCTCTCCGGAAGAATAGCTCGATGGAAAATGATTTTAACTGAATATGACATCCAGTACACCACACAAAAAGCAATCAAAGGAAGTGTACTGGCAGATCATTTGGCGCATCAAGCTGTAGATGACTATCAGTCTATGCACTTCGAATTCCCGAATAAGAATATCACATTGGCTACAGATTGTGAAAAGCCTAGACTGTATGAAGGACCTGAGCAAGGATTCTTATGGACTATGGTTTTTTATGGAACTTACAATGCACTGGGTAACGTAATTGGTGTTGTGATCATTTCCTCCGAAGGTTTCCATACGCCTTTCACTGCCAGGATTTTCTTTAACTGTAGCAACAATATGGCTGAGTAAGAAGCATACATCTTGGGTCTGAAAGCTACTACTGACCTAAGGATCAAATTCTTAAGTGTATTTAAAGATTTCGCCTTGGTGGTCAGTCAAGTTAAAGGAGAATGGGATACAAAACATCCAAATCTTATCCCTTACCAAGAACTCATGCTAAACTTGATCCCATACTTTGAAGAGATTACCTTTGAAAATATTATAAGGGAAGAGAATCAGTTGGAAAATGCTTTAGCTACTATGTCATCTATGTTCAAGGTCAAATGGGACAACGAAGCTCCCAGAATTACTATCGAAAGATTTGACGAATCGGCACACTGCTATGAGATTGACACTGATGGAGTAGAGGAGAAGCCTTGGTTTCATGAAGTGAAAAGATATCTCGAAGCGTAAGAATACCCTGAGGGAGTTTCAATCAATGACAAGAAATTCCTATGGAGGTTCTCTGCCAAGTTCTTCCTGAGCAATGGGATTTTGTTCAAACACAATCACGATTCAACCCTGCTTCGTTGTGTGGACAAGAAGGAAGCAGAGAAAATTATGGAGGATATGCATGAATTCATCTTTGGTACTCACTCCAGTGGACATATTATGGCCAAGAAGATTCTAAGAGCGGGTTACTATTGGTCGACCATGGAAACCGACTGTCATCACCACTCGAGGGCTTGCCATAAGTTCCAGATCTATGCTGATAAAGTTCATATACCTCCAGTTCCTTTGAATGTCATGACTGCTCCTTGGCCATTTGCAATGTGGGGCATTGATATGATCGGAGAAATCAAGCCTACTGCCTCTAATGGACATCTTTTTATTCTTGTTGCCATTGACTACTTTACAAAATGGGTTGAAGCAACTTCATTTTCCTCAGTTACCAAGAATGTGGTGGCTCGATTCATCAAGCATAACCTTATCTATCGATATGGCATCCCTGAGAGGATCATCATTGACAATGGTACCGACCTCAACAATGTCATGATTACTGAACTTTACACGTAGTTCAAGATCAAGTATCACAACTCTTCTCTGTATTATCCAAAGATGAATGGCGCAGTGGAAGCTGCCAACAAGAATATAAAGAAGATTGTGTAAAAGATGGTTGTGACCTACAAATATTGGCATGAGATGTTACCATTTTCTCTTCATGGCTATCGTACTTCAGCGTGAACATCAACTGGGGCAACCCCATTCTCTCTAGTCTATGGTATGGAAGTTGTTCTTCCTGTCGAAGTTCGAATCCATTCTCTAAGGATTATGAAAGAAGCAGACTTAGACGAAGAAGAGTGGATTCAGACTAGGTTGGATCAGTTGAATTTGATTGACGAAAAGAGGCCGGCGGCTGTCTGTCATGGTCAGATGTATAAAAAACGTATGATCAAGGCATTCAACAAAAAGATCAAGAATCGGGTATACCAGACTGGTGACTTGGTAATAAAGTGCATCATTCTACCACAAGGCGATCCCAGGGGAAAATGGACTCCCACCTACGAAGGGCCATTTGTTGTCAAGAAAGTATTCTCGGGAGGTGCTATGATGCTAACCACTATGGACGACGAAGATTTCCCGCACCATGTGAATGCGAACATAGTCAAAAAATACCATGCATAAGAATGACCCACTAGGTTAACATACCTAGGAAAAAATAAGGGCATCCCGGCAAACCAAAAGGGTTCGGGAAAAAATTAGGGATATATACAAAAGGTTGTACACCTGGAAAGTCGAAAACCTGAAAAGGCGGTTTGGGCAAAAAAGGGTAACCTGGTGGACTAAAAACCTGAAAGGGAGGTCCAGGCAAAAATTAGGGATTAAAAGCGTACGACTATGTCCTGTTGGATCACTTACATGTAAGCTTTATTACCAAAGTCGAAAGTTCAAATGGTTCAATCAACTTCTTTCGATGGCAATGGACGAGATATTTGAAGACGTAGGGGCAATAGCAGAGTTTGGAACCCAATGAGATAACTTTCACATGTCTATACATTTTTTTCCACTTTGTACTCTTTTCATTTCACGACAACTTCCTCTTACTAGGATTTATGTCTCTTTGTACAAAATCGCCTATTTATAGGCAAATTATCAATATAACTACATCTTAAAGTTCAAACTCTTGGTTTTTTCTGTTTTGTTTGCAAAAATGTCCAATGACTAAACTGAATGAACATATGCATATGAACATGATTAACTATTAAGAAATATACGCATAAGAACAAGAATAAGCATTTACTCAAGATTCTAGGAGTTGGAATGACACTCAAGCTGTCCATAAATCCCCACAGAGCTACTTCTATGAGATTATCCCCACAGAATAATCTTCAGAAAATTCATCCCCAATAAGGATACATTCCCCACAATTTCCTTACAGAGTTCCAATCATTACACTTCATGAAAATTATCTTCCCCAGTTGAGTTTGAAAACTGTAAAACCCCTGCAGACTTCTTCTCTCTAGCAAAATTCAATTCCCCTAAGAGAGTTTGTTTCCTCAGCAGAATATTCTAACAGGGTTTATTTCCCCAACCGACTACAATTTCCCCAGCTCGAGTCTATTCCTCAGATTACTACGAATCACCAGCAAAATTCCTCTTCCCAATTGAAGTCACCACTATCCTCAGAAAATTGCTGTAAAACCTGGAATCAGACTAAATATTAGTTAAAATTATCCTCCCCAGACGAGTCGGAAGATTATCCATCTCTTTTATCCTCAGTTAGGATATATAAGAATTAAATTCCCTAGTAGAGCAATGAACAACCGATGTTCCTAAACTATTATCCTTAAAGCAGAAATCAACATCCCCAGCGGAGTTTCCTCAAACAAGTAAGTAGGAATCCCCAGCGGAAGCATTCTAGACAAGATTGAAGATACACATACTCTTCATCCCCAAAAATAGTCAAGGATTTATTTTCCCAGACAAAGATACTGCGTGGGTCTACAAATACACTTCAACAACATTCACATTCATACGTCATAACATATGCATCTGAAACACATATAGCACAATCTCATTTATTTTGAGAACATCATCACATGATGTATTTCATACATCATGATATTGCATACAACTAACTCTTTACCTTTTCAGGAAAGATAAATCAACAAACTAATATCACAAACAATTCACAAATAGGTCCAAGATTAATTCCTAAAACAAGACATGGAAACTATCTATGAGATCAGGTTAGAGATTAATTCCTGAAACAAGATGGAGAAACTATCTCAACATCCAACAAAAAAGCAGGTTCCTGATTAATTCTCGAAACAAGACGGGGTAACTATCTGAATGACCAACCATAAATTAAATCCTGAAACAAGACAGGGCAACTATCTGTGATAAAATGATTGTAGATTAATTACTGAAGCAGGACATGGCGACTATCTACATGAATAGATTGAAGATTAACTCCCGAAACAGGACATGGAAACTATCTTTCTTTCTTTATGGTCAGATAACGATTAATTCCCGAAACAGGATGGGGTGACTATCTTTATCACTTATGGTATGAACTTCTGAAACAGGACGGGTTTACCAACAAACTGATTATAGATCAATCCCCAAAATAGGCTGGGGCGACTATCTATTTGATAAGAAGCTACTCAAACACCTTTCCCAGATGTTCATTCCAGAAAGAACTCTTCAGATACAGTCGAGCGTAGACTCATTCTAATACTTCTATCAACAATTACCTCAGGAAGGCATCTACGAACCCATCTCTGTCACCTCTCCAAATGGCATCTCTAAGCCCATTCCCGATATAATCAACAATCAGTTTTACTTCATGCACAGGCGAGTGCAAATTTATAGGCACTTAATTGTTCAATCATCTTACACCTTCAAGTCATGAATGGCGGACATGCCAATCTAACTCTTCAGATTGAACAGGGGCGTACCCCAAAATTTCCCCTCCATTTTCTTCAATACATTTCTCATAAAAGATCTCAAATGCTCAAGGATTCTCAAAGAGTTGATCAGATAAGCTCACCCCTTAAACACTGAGACCACAAATTAGTGTTTTGGTTTTCACAAGGAAAATTAGACTTCTAATGCCTCAAGTTATTTTCATGGTTCATCATAGACCTCCAAGATCGCTCATGCCAAGTTTTAAGTCTTGCATCTCAAAATTGCTCAGTCAATCGCTAAGATGACTAAAAATTAGTTGCATCGGATAAAAAGTCATCTGTGATTAATATACAGTCAAACTTCAAGATTTTTGGCCAACATAAACATTTTGAAGTCATATTCATTATTTGATCAAGGGGTGATTATAATTCCTCAAGGAAAGCATTCAAATCATCAAAGGGGCAAAATTGACCAAATTAGGGTTTTGACTGAGAATGACTGATCGTTGACTTTTGACCTAATACATGGCCTAATGACTTGAAGCATGATATTAAGGACTCAAACAAAATATTTTTACCTAATTGCATGGTTCAAAATATCCTTAAGGATCAAGTGATTTATAGTTGAAATTTGGATCAACTGATGAAAAGTCAACTGACACACAAAAGTCAAACTTTGACTTTTTGGTCAACATTGAATTTCAAAGATCAAGATTCATCAAGACATTCAAAAATATCAAACTTGATCATCAAGAATCAATAAAGTCAAGAAAAGTCAAGATTTCCAAGACTTAGAAAAATTCTAAGTGTTTTTATCCTTATTAAATTCACTACTTCATGACCATTTTTCACCAAGATGCAAGATAATTCAAAGAAAACTTTCAACTTGAAAGTTGTAGAGCATGATGAAGTCTACAACTTTGTCCTTAAGGGTTGATGTCCAAAAAATGCTTGGATTAGGAGATATAGGCCCATGAAGTTATGACATTTTTAACAAAACACATAGTGAAATTTTTAACAAGTTTGGTCAGATTTTTGTCCCAACTTCTTGGCAAATTTTCACAAAGTTCCAAGTTTATTTAGCCAAAGTGATCAACATGAAGGTTGTAAACAATGTTTCAAGCTTTCCAAAATGTAAAAGAAGTTTAATAGATCATTCTTGAGCTAATAGATTCGAAGAGATGAAGTTGGGCATCCATTCTTGAATTATATGTCATTTTCATGAAGAACACATGATCCAATCTCAAGCCATGTTGCATAAATCTTGCTTTGCAGGTTTCTAACTTGAAAATTACTCCATAATTAAATGTTTATACAACTGATTGAGCCATTATCTAAGTGATTGAGCCATTGTCCTAACCATTTTGCCATTAATGGAACAAAGTTCACACTTCCATTTTGGAAAAGTGACTTTAATCACAAAGTCCACTCTCCTTAATGTCAAAACCATAAGTAACTTATATAGAGCCTCTAACCACTCAGACCATGCTTGTACTTCACATTGAAACCATGAATTTCAATGCTTGCTTCATGTACAATCCAACTTAGCCATAACATGTGACTTTGTAAACCAAGCCCTCTCAACCTTCAAAACCTTTCCTCTATAAATAGAGAAGTTATTTGCAAGATAACACATGAGTTCACAAGCCCTGTAACCCCCTCAAACTCCCTCAAGTCAGAACTTGCATAAAAAACTCCATTACATGTGATTTCTGACCTTGCATATCAAACACCAAATCCCTTTGTGCGTTTTCACTTTTAATCAATCACAATGATTCTATAACTCATATAGAGGCTATCCAAACACTTGCTACACAACTGTAACACCATCTTCATCATCCTCAATTTCGAAAAATAACAACCTGCAACTTGACTTCTCCAGAAGAATCCAACCTCTCTCAATCCAAAGTAAGCATTGCAATAGCTTCCTGGGAGTTCAAGCTATCTAGATCATCACAACACCTCCAAGAGTGCTCCAACTTCAAACACGATTTCCAGTTTTGAGGTAAGTTTTCTCAACTTTGAACTTCCTATACAAGCATCATTAATGGTTACCTTGTGAATGAAAAATGTGGACATCATTACCCTGAAGCTAATCATGCCTTTATATTTCATTTA
The DNA here is from genome assembly GCA_948472305.1 of Vicia faba. Taxonomy (NCBI): domain Eukaryota; kingdom Viridiplantae; phylum Streptophyta; class Magnoliopsida; order Fabales; family Fabaceae; genus Vicia; species Vicia faba. The sequence goes on along the minus strand of OX451741.1, from coordinate 970,466,333 downwards.
TATTGCCAGAGTGATGCGAATTTTGAAGTTTAACTTTATGAAAAATTAGGGTTTATTTTGGTACCATTAAAAATTCATGTTTATCTTTGAGAGTTAGCTTAAGTTACTTACATGGTTGGATTCGTGGTGGAAAAACAAGCAAGTTTCTTGTTTACACTTTTGAAAATGGTTGAGAAATGACCAAGTTTGAAAATTTAAAAATGTTGATGAAGTTGCTGGCGTGAGGAAGAAGATGAAGTCATATCCAGGGTTTTTATAATATATTTATTGATTGTTGTTTTATCACCGAATGTAACAGCCACCCTAATGGCAGAGCGCACGCGTATAAGTTATTCCTATGCCTGGTCATGGGTTCGAGCCAGGCGTGGGACATTTTTCTTTTCATATTTATTTCTCACATATCTAGTGAAAGCAAGCTTATTTCGCCTATCATGAGCCTCACCTCAACATCATCAGATATACAAGCAATTAGATCCAATGCCCCAAAGCGTGTGACCATGATGCACTCTCAAAAGCCAACAACACAGAATCATAAAAATGCGTTGGGCCTTCTTAACTTGGGCCTCTTTCTTTTTATTTTTACTATTTTCTCACCCCCAAATTTCTCATAACAACCAGGCCCATTTCTCCTCTTTTTTTCTAATTTAAACAAAAACATATATTTGGGCCTAACATTTTTTTTGCTATATTTCACACCCCTTTTACTTTTCAACACCCAGGCCCAATATTTTTTATACATTTTCTTTATTTTATTTATTTATTTATTTTTATTTAACCAAAAATACAAAAAAATATATTTTCTTGAATAATTAGATTAAAAATATCTTAGTTCAATCGTTTTTATTTTTATTTTTACTACATTTATCTTTTCCAAACGAATAAAACCTTAAAAGTATTTGTCTAACAATTAATTTCTCTTTTGATTTAATTTAGATTTAGGTTTCTTATATTTTAATTATTTTCCTTTTGATTAATACAATTATTTTTTTATCTTAATTTAATTAGGTTTACTAAATTCTTTTAAAGTCAATCAATTAGGTTAAAATATTCTTCTGTACCAAAAAAACACTTCCTCTTTCTTTCCTCTACTTTACATTCTTGTGCATTTTATTATTTCACATTATTAATTATTCAATGGTCTGTAATAGATAATTAGGTATTTATTTCTTTCCTCTCATTCACAAACTTGTACCCCCATTCCCAAAGCGATGTAATGGTGTGGGACATTTAAATTCCGCAATTTATCACTTTCCTTATTATTATTAGTAATTAGGGTTTGTATGGAAAGATCTAAAATCAAACATTAGACAACCATAATCCAATACAAATAATTGAATCAAACACACTTCACACACATGCACCTCTAGGGTTAACCTCACTTCTTGCCTCAAATATAAACATTCATGTCCCTTAAATGTGGGGTGCTTTAGTAAAGACCCTCGATTAAAAGATCATAGTCCCTCGATGACCCTTTGATATTGCCTTCGATAAACGATCTTAGTCCCTTACAACAAATTGCTAAAGTATCTTACAAGTTTCCTTCTATGACTGTATGACGACCCACACATGTCCCTCACATCCAATGATATGTCTCCTTAGCAACCAATGGTAAAGTAGCACTATCTAAAGGAGGAGGAAAAGAATAAAGACTTTTTGAGTAGGTAGATTGCTCGTAATTGCTTGCTCACAAACTAAAACCATTTTCACACCTCACACTTTCAAAAACAAACATCTTTTAAAACACTCTCTTTTCAAACAAATATTTTCAAAACAAACACTTTATATGCATTCTCAACGATACGAGAATCATTATAAAGTTTGCCGCATCAAGGAGTTTTCAAAATATTTCCAAAATAAACATTTTGTATACATTCTCAACGATACGAGAATTATTACAAAATTACCATTTTAAAAATACCTTTAAACATTTTCAAATATACACAAACAAAAAGCATTTCAAAGTGAGCTAGCAATTAATAGCCCGTAGATAACTACAGGTGAAAAGGGTGCTAACACCTTCCCTTTTCATAACCTACCCCCCGACCTCAAGAAAATTCTCAAAAGGTCTTTCCTGTTCTTTTCACCCTTTCCTTTATTAGATAAAATAAAAGTCGGTGACGACTCTTGCTATCCGCAACATTTGCGATAAAATGAAAAACACCCAAGTCAGTTCTCCCACCGTATTACAATATGAATCTTCAACTTTGTCTAGAACGTCTTTGCTGGGGATTCCCACTTTCTGTTTGAGGACACTCCACTGGGGACATTCGACTTCAGCTTGGGGATAAAAGAATTCCAGGAACATTGGTCGTTCATCGTTGGATTAATATGTACCCTGAGATGGATATTCCTCTGACGCGATACCTGACCAGGTTTCAGATGCCATAGCAACTCTCCTGGGGAGGATAAAGTTGAATGACATCTGACCCGAGAAGAGAATCCTGTTGAGGAATTCCAATAACCGGAGAAAATAACCTCTGTTTGGGAAATAAGCCCTGTAGGTGAAATAAACCCTGCTGGGGAAATAAACCCTGTTGGGGAAATAAACCCGGCTGGGGTAATAAACCCTGCTGAAGAAGAGAATTCTGTAGGGGATTTTACAATGTTGGATAAATAAACTCCGTTGGGGAATTAAATTCCTGTAAACTGTGTTGAGGAAATAATCTATGATGGGGATTAGAATTCACAGGCTATGCTAAGGAAGTTTCTATCATATGTTAAGGAAATGATCAAACTTCCTTATCCGCTAGGGGACCTACTGGGGAGATGATCATGTGGACTGCTGGAAGATGCCCTAATTTCTGTCTGAAGGCATATTAGACTTGCTGGAGAATATACCTCTGTGGGTGATGAGCTTGTGAAGGTAGCTCCATGTGGATTTCTCTATGGGGATTTGTGTATGACTTGGATTCTATACCAACTCCTATAATATTTAGTAAATGCTTATCCCTGTTGTAATACGGTGAGGGAACTGACTTGGGTGTTTTGCGTTTTATTGCAATTGTTGCGGGTAGCAAGAGACGCCACCGAATTTTCTCTTATCCAATAAAGGAAAGGGTGAAAATAACAGGAAAGACCTTTTGAGAATTTTCTTGAGTTCGGGGGGTAGGTTATGAAAAGGGAAGGTGTTAACACCCTTTTCATTTGTAGTTATCTACGGGCTCTTAGTTGCTAGCTCACTTTGAAATGCTTTGTTTGAAATGCTTTGTTTGAAATGTTTTTGTGATGTTTTTCGAAAGTGTTTTTGGAAAGTGCCTTCGTTTAGGCGAAATTTGTAATGATTCTCGTCTCTATAAGAATGCATACAAAGTGTTGACTTTTGAAAATATTTCATTTGAAAGTATTGGTGTGTTTTGAGAGATGTTTTGAAAATGGTTGTGATCAAGCAACTACAAACTTTCTAACTACTCAAAGAGTATTTGTTCTTTTCCTCCTCCTTTCGATAGTGTTATCTTACCATTAGTTAGTAAGCAACCCTATCATTGGATGTGAAGGGACATGCGTGGGTCGTCGTACGGTCATAGAAGGCAACATTGTAGGATACCTTAGCAATTTATCTTAAGGGTCTAAGATCATTTACCGAAGGCAACATTGAAGGGTCATCGAGGGACTACGATCTTGTATTCGAGGGTCATTGCTAAAGTATCCCACGCTCAAGGGACATGACTGTTTTTATCTTTAGGCAACAAGTGAGGTTAGCCTTAGAGGTGCATGTGTGCAAAATGTTTGTTTTCATGTTTTGTTGTCTTTGAATTAGGGTTTTTCTATTTGTTGATTTTATGTCTTACCATACACACCCTAATTACTAACATTTATATTGAAAGCGATAAATTGCAGAAACATTAAATTAAGGATTTATTTGCAAGTTAGAAGTCTACAAAGCAAGATTATGCAGCATGGCTTATGGATTTGGTCATGTGTTCATCATAAAATTAACTTGTAATTCAAGCATGAAACCCTAACTTCATTTCTTTGATTATCCTAGCTTAAGAATGATCTCATTGAGTTCATGGACAATTTTAAAAGCTTGTAACATCCTTTACAACTTTCATGTTTTCCATTTTTGCAAAACCAAATTGGAACTATGTGAAAATTGGCCAAGAAGTTAGGTCAAAATCCTGACCAAACTAGGTCAAAATTTCACCAAGTGTTTAAGAAAAAAATGCATGACTTCATGGATTTATAATTCAAAATCCAAGAATTTCTAGGACTTGATCAGTAAAGAAAAGTTGTATATATCATCAAGATCTACATCTTTCATATTAAAAGTTTTCCTTGAATCATCTTGCATCTTGGTGAAAAAATGTCATGAAGTTATGAAATTATCATGTTTAAAACACTTAGAAAGATTTATAAGTCTTGAAAAATTTGACTTTTCAAAATGACTTTTGAATTTCTTGATTTCTTGATTTCTTGATTATCAAGCTTCATATTTTTGAATGTCTTGATGAATTGTGATATTTAAAACTCAATTTTGATCAAAAAGTCAAAGTTTGACTTTTGGTGTATCAGTTGACTTTTCATCAGTTGACTGAATTTCAACTACCAATCAATTGATGTTGAGAAATGTTTTGAGCCATGAAATTAGGTCAATCATGTTGTATTTGAATCCTTGAGATTATGCTTCAAGCCATTTTTCCCTTTTGGTAAATTGAGTGCTTTTCTTGAGAGATTGTGATCAATACTTGATGAAATGATGAATAGCACTTTAAGATTTTTATGTTGGCCAAAAACATGAAGTTTGACCACAATTGACTTTTTAACCCAATACAACTGATTTTTAGTCATTTGAGTAATTAACTGAGCAAAATTGTGATAAAAGACTTGAAACTTGACATGAGTATTCTTGGAGGTCTATAATGATCTATGAAAGTAATTTTAGGCATTAGAAGTCCAATTATCCTTGTGGAAACCAAAACCCTAATTTGAAGCATCAATGTTTAGGAGGTGGTTTAACTTAGTCAATACTCGTGCAAGCTTGGACCATTGAAGATCTTTGTGTGAAATGTCTTGAGAAAAGAGAGGGAAAATTTTGGGGTACAACAACTGCCCCTATTCAATCTCCTTAAAGCTGAAGAGTTAAATTGGCGGGTCCTCCATTCGTGACTTAAAGGTGGAAGATGATCGAACACTAAAGTGCCCAGTAATTTGCACTTGTTGATGCACGAAGTAATATGTTAGTTGATTGCATCAGAAATAGGCTTAAAGATGCCATTCAGAGAGGTGATGAAGAGTCGTCTGAGATGGGTTTATAGATGCTATCCAAGGTGATTGTTGATAAGAAGTATCAGAATAAATCTTTGGTTGATTTATACTAAACTAAGCATAGGTCTTGAATAAACTTTAACTGGATAATGAATTAGTATAAATCTTCAGAGCGATTTAGCTGAACTAGAGAAAGTGTCTACCAGAAGAGAACCAGGATAAATTATTGGTCGATTTAAACTGAACCATCAGAGGTCTTGAATAATCTTTAACTGGATAAAGAATCAGTATAAATCTTAGGAGCGATTTAACTGAACCATAGAAAGTGTATACCAGAACCGAATCAGGATAAATCATTGCTCGATTTAAATTGAACCAGCAGAGGTCTTGAATAATCTTTAACTGGATAATGAATCAGTATAAATATTTGGAGCGATTTAACTAAACCAGAGAAAGTGTCTACCAGAACGGAATCAGGATAAATTATCGGTCGGTTTAAACTAAACCAACAGAGGTCTTGAATAATCTTTAACTGGATATTGAATCAGTATAGATCTTCAGAGTGATTTAACTGAACCAGAGAAAGTGTCTATCGGAACAGAATCAAGATACATCATCGGTCGATTTAAAATGAACCAACAAAGGTCTTGAATAATCTTTAACTGGAGAACGAATTAGTATAAATCTTTGAAGCAATTTAACTGAACCAGAGAAAGAGTCTACCAGAACAAAATCAGGATAAATCATTGGTCGATTTAAACTGAACCAACAGGTAAAATGTTTTTCGCTGATGGTATTCATCTGGTGACTGTTCTTTCTTGAAAACGTAAAGAGTTAGTTGTAACGCAATGTCATGATGCATGCATTGTGTAATGATGCTCTCAAAATAAATTAGATTGTGCTATATGCATTTTGTATGCATATGTCATGATGTATGGGTGTGAAATGTTATTGATGTGTATCTTTGTCTGGAAAATAAATCCTTGACAACTACTAGGGATGAAGAATATGTGTATCTTGTTTTAGAATGCTTATGCTGGGAATTCCTATTTTGCTGTTTGAGGAAACTCTGCAGGGAGTGTTGATTTTTGTTTGGGGAGTAGAGTTTAGGAACCTTTGTTATCCATTGCTCTATTGGGGAATTTAATTCTCATATGCCCCAACTGGGAATAAAAGAGATGATAAGACTTCTGATCTTCTAGGGAGGATGAAGTTAACTGGTATCTGGTCGGGTTCCAGGCTTCGCAACAAATTTTTGGTGATAGTATCAACTCTGTTGGGGACGAGAGGTGTTGCCCGTTAATTTGTAATAGTCCAAGAAGTAAACTCAAGCTGGGGAGATTGTAGTTTGTTGGGGAAATAAAAAATGCATTCATTTGAGGAAGAATTTTTGCAGGGGAAGAGAATTTCCAGGAAATATGCTGATTGGAACTCTGGATGTATGAATTCACTCCATGGGGGTAATCTTAATGAAGTAACTCTGTGGGGATACCCCAAATCCTTGAGTAAATGATTATTACTGTTCTTGTGCATACATTTATTAACAGTTAATCATGTTCGTATGCATATGTTCATTCAATTTTAGTCATTGGACATTTTTTTGCAGTCAAAACAGAAAATATAAAAAGTTTACACTTCAAAGTATATTGATAATCTGCCTATAAACAGGCGTTCTTTATACAGGGAGACATAAATCCTAGTAAGAGGAATTCGTCTAAAAATGAAAATAATACAAAGTGAAAAAAAAATTATATAGCCATGTGGAAATGATCTCATTGGGTTCCAACTTCGCTATTGCCCCTATGTCTTCGAACATCATATTTTGCCGTTGAAAGAAGTTTATTGGATTGATCTCGTACCACTTGAACTTTTGACCTTGGTAATAAAGCTGGCTATATTGATTCAACAAGACATAATCATATGCTTTAATCCTTAACTTTTGCCTGGACCGCCCTTTCGGGTTTTTAGTCCACCAGGATACCCTTTTTTGCCCAAGCCGCCCTTTCAGGTTTTCGACTTGCCGGGTGTACAATCTTTTGTATATATCCATAATTTTTTCCCGAACAGTTTTGGTTCGCAGGGATGCCCTTATTTTTTCCTAGGTATGTCAAACTAACGGGTCATTTTTTATGCGTAGTATTTTTTTGACTATGTCCACATTCACAGGATGCGGGAAATCTTCACCGTCTATAGCAGTTAGCATCATAGCACCACCAGAGAATACTTTCTTGACAATTAACGACCCTTCGTAAGTGGGAGTCCATTTTCCCATGGGATCACCTTGTGGTAGAATAATGCACTTTACTACCAAGTCACCGACATGGTATTCCCGAGGTTTGATCTTTTTGTTGAATGCCTTGATCATACGCTTTTGATACATTTGACCATGACAAACAACAACCAATCTCTTTTCATTAATCAAATTTAATTGATCAAATCTTATCTGAATCCATTCATCTTTGCCTAAGCCTGCTTCTTTCATTATCCTCAGAGAAGGAATCTACACTTCAACAGGAAATACAACTTCCATGCCATAGACTAAAGAGAAAGGGGTTGCCCCAGTTAATGTTCGAGTCGAAGTACGGTAGCCATGAAGAGCAAATGGTAACATCTCATGCCGATCTTTTTAGGTCACCACCATCTTCTGCACAATCTTCTTTATGTTTTTATTGGCAACTTCCACTGCACCATTCATCTTGGGTCTGTAAGGAGAAGAATTATGATGCTCGATTTTGAACTGCGTACAGAGTTCAGTAATCATGGCATTGTTGAGGTTGGTTCCATTGTCGGTGATGATCCTTTCAGGGATGCCATATCAATAGACGAGGTTATACTTGATGAATCGGGCTACAACGTTCTTAGTGACCGAGGTAAATGAAGCAGCTTCGACCCATTTTGTGAAGTAATCAATGACGATGAGGATGAAATGATGCCCATTGGAGGAAGTGGGTTTGATCTCTCCAATCATGTCAATGCCCCACATTGCAAATGGCCACGGAGCGAGGTATTGGAGGCACATGAACCTTGTCGGCATAGATTTGACACTTATAGCAAGTCCTTGAATGATGGTGGCAATCAGTTTCCATAGTCGACCGATAGTAACCAACCCTTAAAATATTCTTGGCCATAGTGTTCCCTCTAGAGTGAGTTCCAAATATACCTTCATGCGTGTCTTCCATGATTTTATCCGCCTCTTTCTTGTCCACACAACAGAGCAGAGTAGAATCATGGTTGCGCTTGTACAAAATCCCATTGCTTAGGAAGAATTTGGCTGAGAACCTTCGCATGATTTTTTTATCGTTGATCGAAGCTCCTTCAGGATACTCTTGTGCTTCAAGGTACCTCCTCACTTCATGATACCAAGAATTCTCCTCGTTAGTGTCGATCTCATAATAATGTGCAGGTTCGTCAAATATTTTGATTGTAATTGTAAGAGCCTCGTTGTCCCAATTAACCTTGAACATGGATGACATTGTTGCTAAGGCATCTGCCAAATGATTTCCTTCTCTTGGGAAGTGTTCAAAGGTAACCTCCTCAAAGTATGGGATCAAAGTTAGCATGAACTCTTTGTAAGGGATCAAGTTTGGATGTTCGGTATCCCATTCTCCTTTAAATTTACTGATTACTAAAGCTGAGTCCCCGTATATGTCTAAGAATTTGATCCTTAGGTCGATAGCAGCCTTTAGACCTAAGATGCATGCTTCATACTCAGCCATGTTGTTTGTACAATCGAAGCACAATCTGGCAGTGAAAGGCGTATGATAACCTTTGGGGGAAATGATCGCAACACCAATTCCATTACCTAGAGCATTGGAAGCTCCATCAAAAACCATACTCCCTCGGGATCCTTGTTCAGGTCCTTCATACGGTTCAGGCTTTTCACAATCAGTTATCAACATGATATTCTTATCCGGGAATTAAAAGTTCATGGATTGATAGTCATCAATAACTTGATGGGCCGAATGGTCTGCCAACACACTTCCCTTGATTTCTTTTTGTGTAGTGTACTGGATGTCATATTCAGTCAAAATCATTTGCCATCTAACTATTCGTCCAGAGAGAGCTGGCTTCTCGAAGATATACTTGATAGGATCCATCTTAGAAATTAATAAAGTGGTGTGAGTCAACATATACTGTCTTAGACGGCAAGCAGCCCATGCCAAAGCGCAACAAGTTTTCTCGAGCAGTGAATATCTGGCTTCATAGTCGGTAAACTTTTTTCTAAGGTAGTATATTGCATGCTCTTTTTGGCCAGACTCGTCATGTTGGCCTAACACACAGCCCATTGAATTCTCTAATACAGTCAAGTACATAATCAAAGGTCTTCCTTCAATTGGAGGCATCAGGATGGGAGGTTTTTGTAAGTATTCTTTGATCTTGTCAAAGGCTACTTGGCAGTCGTCGTTCCATCTGACAATCTTTCTTCAATAGTTTGAATATTGACTCACAAGTAGAAGTTAGGTGAGATATGAACCGGACAATATAGTTGAGTTAACCTAAGAAACCCCTGACCACCTTCTCAGTACAGGGAGCTGCCACTTCTTGTACGACTTTGACTTTTGCAGGGTCGACCTCGATACCTTTTCCACTGACAACAAAATCTAGAAGCTTTCCCGATGTTACCCCGAAGGTGCATTTGTTGGGATTCAACCTTAGCTTATATTTCTTCAACCTCTCAAACAGCTTATGAAGATGATCAAGGTGTAATTCCTCAGTTTGATACCTTGCAATCATATCATCAACATAGACTTCAATCTCATGATTGATCATGTCATGAAATAGGGCTACCATAGCTCGTTGATAGGTTGCGCCTACATTCTTCAAACCGAAAGGAATGACCCTATAACAGAAGGTGACCCACTGTGTGACAAAGGTGGTCTTCTCCATGTCCCCAGGAGCCATTTTTATTTGGTTCTATCCAGAGAAGCCATCCGTTAAGGAGAAGACTTTATGATGATCAGTGTTGTCGACTGAGACGCTAAGTGTTAAGTGTTTAAGAAAAAATGCATGACTTCATGGATTTATAATTCAAAATACAAGCATTTATAGGACTTGATTAGTAAATAAAAGTTGTAGATATCATCAATATCTACATATTTTATGTTGAAATTTTTCTTTGAATCATCGTGCATCTTGGTGAAAAAATGTCATGAAGTTATGAAATTATCATGTTTAAAAATTTCTAAGTCTTGAAATATTTGACTTTTCAAATTGAATTTTGACTTTCTTGATTTCTTGATGATCAAGCTTCATATTTTTGAATGTATTGATGAATTGTGATCTTTGAAACTTAATTTTGATCAAAAAGTCAAAGTTTGACTTTTGGTGTATCAGTTGACTTTTCATCAGTTGACTGAATTTCAACTATCAATCAATTGATCTTCAGAAATGTTTTGAGCCATGAAATTAGGTCAATCATGTTCTATTGGAATCCTTGAGATTGTGCTTCAAGCCATTAGATCATGAATTAGGTCAAAATCCCTTATCAGTCAAATACAGTCAAAACCCTAATTTTGACCATTTTGCCCTTTTGGTAAATTGAGTGCTTTTCTTTAGAGATTGTGATCAATACTTGATAAAATGACGAATAGGACTTTAATATGTTGATGTTGGCCAAAAAACATTAAGTTTGATTGTAGGTTGACCATAATTGACTTTTTACCAAATACAACTCATTTTTAGTCATTTGAGCAATTGACTGAGCAAATTTGTGATACAAGACTTGAAACATGACATGAGTATTCTTGGAGGTCTATAATGATCCGCGAAATTCATTTGAGGAATTATAAGTCTAATTATCCTTGTGGAAATCAAAACCCTAATTTTAAGCATCAATGTTTAGGAGGTAGTTTGACTTAGTCAATACTTGTGCAAGCTTGGACCATTGAAGATCTTTGTGAGAAATTCTTGAGAAAAGAGAGGGAAAATTTTGGGGTACAACAGCTGCCCCTATTTAATCTTCTAAAATTGAAGAGTTAGATTTGCGGGTCCTCCATTCGTGACTTGAAGGTGGAAGATGATTGAACACTAAAGTGCCTAGAAATTTGCACTCGCTGATGCACGAAGTAATGTGTTAGTTGATTGCGTCAGAAATGGGCTTAAAGATGCCATTCAGAGAGGTGATGAAGAGTTGTCAGAGATGGGTTTATAGATGCTATCCAAGGTGACTGTTGATAAGAAGTATCAGGATAAATCTTTGGTCGATATATACTGAACTGAGTAGAGGTCTTGAATAAACTTTAATTTGATAATGAATCAATATAAATCTTCAGAGCGATTTAGCTGAAACAGAGAAATGTTAGAACATAGTTTAATTCTACAACCCTTGTAAGAGTTTTGATGATAACAAAAGCAAAGAACATTTATGCTCCCTAAAATTATATTCTGTTTTGTAGAGAAGTACCGATGGAAGAAGATCAAAAGATAAGTTACAAGGCTGTTTCTGCTATGATTATAAACATCTCTCAAAAAGTTCTGATGAAAGAAGATCAGAAGATGCGCTAAAACTCTGTTTCAACTCTGATTATAAAACTCTTTGAAAGAAGTTCTAACGCTACAAACAGGATTATGTGGCTCTGATATCCAAATTTCTGAAGCAAGCAGCAACAAATACTTCAATGTTCTGAAGCGTTACAAATCAAATATTTCAATTTCAAGAGTAACGGATGGAAGGGAACAAGGATCTTTATTTTTTGAAAGTGCCTTAATTGTCATTGATCCAGTTTCCAAATGGTCATCCATGCTTCACCTATTTAAATAAGCCTTGATGATAAATCTTTTACGATTTACACACGCACAACAATCCTGCTATCATCTTCCATCCTCAATCTTTCAACATTCAAATTGTGTAAAACATCACTATCTTGTGATACTGTATAATTAGAAACACTAATGTACACTTTTATTCATACATTGTTTAGAGATATTCCTTGAGAAAAACCGGGTTGTGGTTACACTCAAGAAGACTTTGGCAGTTTTCAAAGTAGATTTATAATCAAGATTGATTAGTGGATTAAGACCTCAATGGAGAGAGGCGAAATCACCTTGGTGGGTGGACTGGAGTAGTTTGAGTTCAAACGAACCAGGATAAAAATCAACATGTTCTTTTCATTAATTTTTAAGATCCCAATTCAACCCCCCTACTTGTGTTTTTCCATTCTTCAATTGGCACCAGAGCGCATGGTTCTGAGTACAAGCACTTAACTGTGTCAGTAAAAGATCCAAGCTAAGAAAAACACTATGATGGGACCAAGTAAGAACATCAACAATGACTACCATGTTGAGAAAGATAGAATCAGGGGAAAACCTCCAGTCTTTGATGGAGAGAACTTTGATTACTGGAAAGACAAAATTGAAAGTTTCTTTCTGGCTCATGATGCTGATCTTTGGGATATGGTGATTGATGGGTACATGCATCCTGTTGATGAAAGAGGTCAGAAGATTGACAAAAAAAGAATGTCAGATCATCAAAAGCGAGACTTCAGAAATCATCACAAGGCCCAAACTATTCTCTTGAGTTCTATCTCATACTCAGAGTATGAGAAGATCACAAACAGAGAGACAACAAAGAACATGTTTGATTCCTTGAGAATGACGCATGAAGGAAACATGCAAGTCAAAGAAACCAAAGCACTTGCGCTCATTCAGAAGTATGAAGCCTTCAAAATGGAAGAAGAGGAAATAATTAAAACAATGTTCTCAAGATTTCAAATTCTGGTTGCTGGGCTAAAAGTTCTGAACAAAGGGTACTCAACTGCTGATCATGTAAAGAAGATCATCAGAATTTTACCAAGGAAATATAGACCCATGGTCACTGCTCTCAAACTGGAAAAAGACTGAACAAAATATCTTTAGAAGAACTTGTCAGCTCTCTCAGAAGTCATGAGATAGTGTTAGAAGATATTGAGCCCCAGAAGCAAGGTAAGCCTTTAACTCTTAAATCTAACAAATAATATGATTCCAAAGTTTTGCAGGCAATATAAGAAAACTTTGGTGGTTCCTCATTAGAAGAAGATGAATTATCCCTTCTCTCCAGAAGAGTCAATCAGTTATGGAAGCACATGCAAAGGAAGTCCAGAAATTCCAAAAGAACGGGGAATCGGTCTGAACCGTCTAGATACATAAAGTCTTAACCATCTTCTGGATATAGAAAGTCTGAATCATCTTCTGAATACAAAAAGTCAAGAAACAAAGACATTATCTGCTACAAATGTAATGAACAATGGCACTACAAAAGCGACTGTCCAAAGCTTCAGAAGGAGAAACCTAAAAAGAAGTTTGTTAAGGAGAAGAAGAAAAGTCTCATGGCAACATGGGATGACTCAGACTCTTCAAAAGCAGACACTAAATCAGAAGATAAAAGAGCCAACATTACCCTGATGGCCAACATATCAAAAGATACTGAATCATCTGGATCAGAATCAGACTCAAAGGTAGAAGAGGTATTTTCTAACTTTTCTAGATCTCAATTAGAAGAGAGTCTGTCAGAAATTCTAGAAAGGTATCTGTGATACGGTGGCAGAACCGACTGTTTTTAGTTACTACTGGTTTTGCATTTTTTGTTCGCAAATGTACGTTAAGCAAGAGTCGCCACCGTCTTTTATTTCATCCAACAAAGGAAAAGGGAAAAAGAATAGAAAAAACATTTTTCGAGATATTTCTGAGTACGGGGGGTAGATTATAGAAAGGGAAGGTGTTAGCACCCTTTCTATCTGTGGTTTTTCCACGGGCTCTTAGGTACTTGCTCGTTTTTAAATTGCTTTTGTGTGTTTGTGTGCTTTTAAAAAAGTTTCGAAATTGCCTTAGTGTGGTGTTTCACTTTATGGTAACCCTTGTATCAGTCCTCAAGGGTGTGATAAAGTGTTTTTTGAAAACTTCGTTTGAAAAGTGTTTGAAAGTGTAGGGTGTAAAAAGTTGTTATTTTGAGCAAGTACTTAAGATTTTCTACCTACTCGAAAAAGACTGTTCATTTTCTTATTTCCTTTAGACAATGCTATCCTACTATTAAGGAGTAGGTAGCTCCATCGTTGGAGTTTTAGAGACAATCGAAAGGGACGATTACAGCCACTTAAGGCAACAGGGCAAGATCTCTTAGTAATTTTCCTAAAGTTCTAAGATCACTTTTTTACCGAGGCAACGTCAAAAGGGTCATCAAGGGACTAGTGATCTTTCAAATTAGAGGACAACCACTAAAAATTCTCGCGTTTCGAGAATAGTGACCGTTTTCCGAAGGCAACCGAAGTGGGGCAAACCCTAGGAGTGAGCATGTGCAAGTGATTTTTTTCCAGTCAATTATCTTTGCATAGTTAGGGTTTTCTACTATTTTAAACATTTATCTTTTACATACAATCCCATTATCAATCATCTAACAGTTTATAATGACGGAAAGCAAAAGTGCGAGAAGTTTAAACCTAGCTATTACAAGGCTTTGGGAGGGGATTACATAACCAAAAACTTTGGGGAGAAGCGGAAAATAAAAGCAATAATAGACCTAAGTTAAAAGCTATTACAAACTCGAAACAGATACAATAATTGGAAAAATAAATAAATAAATGCGCGCGAGAATAATTTAAACGAAGAATTAAGGCTTAACGAATCTAATTGATTTAGAAGAAAATATTTTTGGATTTTTGAGAAAAGTAATTAATTTTGCAAATTAACTTAATTTCTAATTAAATTTAATTATGAAAAAAAAGGAATTTAAGTTATCCTAATTAACCTAATTAATTAATGAAATTAACTATTTTAAGAAAAAAACCTAATTCTAATGTTTTTGTGATTTTTTTTGATTTAATTAAAAAAACCATGATTTTTTGTAAAATAATTAAAACCAATAATTAAATAAAGAAATTAAAAAGAAATAAAGTTGGCCTGGTATGAAATAGAAAACTGGGAGGTGTATGGCTGAAATTCATGTTAGGCCCAGGATAGCTGGCCCAATGCAGCGCTAGATCTAGTGTGGTTCACCTTTGGAGGGTCTACCATGCTCTTTGCTTGCTGAGCGTTTAGATCTGATCACGTGATGGATCTGATGGTTGAGATCAGGAGCGCATGATGGAATCCTGATTGTGAAGCACGCTGGATCTGAAATAAGAACAATCAGAAAATAGAAAATGTCTGGACCTGGGATCAAACCCAGGTCCTTCCTCTAAAAGGGCAACGCCTGGACCTACTGTGCTGGAAAGCTTTTTTGTCAATATAATAAACAAATAAAATATAGGCCAAACAAAGTAGCACGCCCCAAAAAAATGCGCGTGATTCATATCTCCCAATTGGAGTCTACCACCTAATTGTCTTCTCCCTGGAACTGTCGCCTTAGGGACTGGGCTTTTACCTACAGATGGATTCATCACTATAGGTTATAGTGACAGTTCTTGTGTATGGCTACAAACCTGTAAAAATAAAAAATGCAGCACAAGCAAAATAAATCCCAACCAAGGGCATGGTTCGATTGGAAATAATCCCCTGAGCATGAATAAACCCTTAATTTGGCCTAATTTTGCCTCTAACTAGGGTTCCCTAGATTGGAGCTCTGGAACCCTAGCCATGGCATATCATGCATCCTGCATCTAAACATGAATTCAACTATACAGAAAGTTTGCACACATTCATATGAACAATAATACGTGGTCAAAACAAGTTTATGGTACATGAATAAATGAATTCGAATTTGAGAAAAAGAAAGAAAACCGTGGGTGTGGATGGAATTATTATGGGATCTTTGATGCTGGGAAATGATTGGAAAAGCCTCTGGGAGTACCAAGGAATGTATTACAATCTTCAAATCCCCTTGAGGAGGGCTGTAATATGGAATCCGAATTGAGTTTTTCTTGAATTTTTGGAAGCCTACTATGAGTTCTCTTGGCTGCAAAACCTTTAATTTTTTCGTGCCTTATGACTTGTGAATGCTGTGTTTAAATAATGGATTGAATTATGGTAATAGAATTGGAAAGAATCAAAGATATAATGGCATGGTTTTTAAGAAAAAATTAAATCTTGAAAAGTTGCCATATGTGAAGATTTTGTGTCCATTTGGCCTTGCACGATTTCTTTGGCCATTGACAACATATGAATAAGGCATGGAGGGTCCCCTAGTTCGTGGACCATGCTAGGACCTAGATTCAATCTTGAAAATATTGGCCCATGTAGGAAAAAAAATTCAATTTTGGGCATTGTTGACATTGTGCAAATTTCAAAAAATGACCAACTTCAACAATGCATATCTCTCTCAATTTTGACCCTAAGAGGGTGTTCTTGGACTTTTTAGAAAGCTTAGGATGTCCTCTAAAAAACCCTTTTGGTTTAATCTCCATTGGATCTTCCATGTTCATGTAAGGAGCTTTGACCCAAAAGGTGTTTTTTGTTGACTTTTTAAAATGACCTATAATGTCTGAATTTATATCTTTTCATGAGTGCATTTCTTGGACTTGAGGGCTGAAGATGAGTTGTAGGAAATTGGATTCTCTTAAAAATTAGCCTTGGATGAGAAATTTCTGATAAAGTATGAGAAAGTTATGTCTGGTCAAAGTTTGGTTTCCTTTTCCTATGGGAACCCTAATTTAGCAACTTTTGAGTTTTGATGAATTAGGAGCATTCCTTGAGGAATCATGATCAAACCTTTATCGAATGATGGATATCCCTTCAAAATGTTGATGTTGACCAAAAATCTTGAAGTTTGACTGTATGTGGGTCACAGTTGACTTTGGACCTAGTACAATTGATTTTTAGGCATTTGGGCAGTTGACTGAGCAAACTTCTTGTGCAAGGCATACAACTTGGCATGGATGATATTGAGGACATATTAGGGCAATGGAAACCATTTAGGACCCTTGGAACTCAAACATATTTATGAGGAGTGAAACCCTAGTTTGAGGCTCATTGTCTTAGGAGAAGGATTTGTCTGGTCAATCCTTAGTCAACTTGTGCAATTGAAAACCTCTAGGAGTATGTTTTTGAGTAAAATGAGAGGGAAAATTTTGGGGTACAACATCTGCCCCTGTTCAATCTTCTTAAACCCGAGGATGTAGATTGGCCGGTCCGCCTTTCGTGATCTGAAGGTGGAAGATGTTTGACCACTAGAGTGCCCAGAAATTTGCACTCGCTTGAAGTGAATATCGATCGATAATATCAGGAATAGGATTACAGATGCCATTTGGAAGGCGACAGATAATCGTCAGAGATGGGCTTAAAGATGCCATCCAGAAAAGATATCGGTTGCATAAGAGATCCCTTTTCGAGAATTCCTATACTCGCCGTTGAGGAGGACTTCGCCGGGGAATGTTGACTTATGTCCTGGGAAATAGAGTCTAGGAGTTTCGGTTGTCCATTACTCTACTGGGGAGTAATCTCTTGATTGAGGAGACGGAAGTAAACTGCTTATCTGGTCAGGATCCTGGCTTCTCACTGACTGGTTAAGGATGATAAGGTTGACTGCTATCTGGTCATATTCTAGGCTTCACAATGACTTATTGGGGAAATGTGAAATCGACCGTATCTGGTCGGGTCCAGGTTTTACAGTGTTGTAAACTGTTATCCGGAGATAAAAGAGAAGGAACCTGTAAAGGGCTTTCTCGGGATAAGTCCATGCAAAACTACGTCAAGTAATTCATGAAAAGGAGCTTGGATAGTAGGGCTATGAGAAGGAACCTGGGTAGTAGGGTTACTTTGAAATGCAAGCCTGGATAGTAGGGCTATGAGAAGGAACCTGGGTAGTAGGGTTACTTTGAAATGAAATCCTGGATAGTAGGGCTATGAGAAGGAACCTGGGTAGTAGGGTTACTTTGAAATGAAAGTCTGGTTAGTAGGGCTATGAGAAGGAACTTGGGTAGTAGGGTTACTTCGAAATGAAAGCCTGGGTAGTAGGGGTATGAGAAGGAACCTGGGTAGTAGGGTTACCTCGAAATGAAAGCCTGGGTAGTAGGGCTATGAGAAGGAACCTGGGTAGCAGGGTTACTTTGAAATGAAAGTCTGGGTAGTAGGGATATGAGAAGGAACCTGGGTAGTAGGGTTACTTCGAAATGAAAGCCTGGGTAGTAGGGCTGCGAGAAGGAACCTGGGTAGTAGGGTTACTTCGAAATGAAAGCCTGGGTAGTAGGGCTATGAGAAGGAACCTGGGTAGTAGGGTTACTTCAAATGAAATCCTGGGTAGTAGGGCTGCGAGAAGGAACCTGGGTAGTAGGGTTACTTCGAAATGAAATCCTGGGTAGTAGGGCCACAAGAAGGAACCTGGGTAGTAGGATTACTTCGAAATGAAAAGCCTGGGTAGTAGGGCTGCTTCATTTGATCACGCAAATTAGTTGACCCGTTTGGTTTCGGGAACTGATTTTCCATTAGTTGTCTGCAGATATGACATGTATAGCTTCATGGATTTAATCTTGAACTGTTGGAATTGTTGATGATAACCATCTTTCCTGAAAAGGTACATGATTAATTATATGCGATGCATGAAATGCATTGTGTGATGATGTTCTCAAAATAAATGAGATTATGCTGTACGTAATATGTATGTGCACGTCATGATGTATGAACATGAAATGCTATTGTGACATATCCGAGTCTGGGAAAATAAATCCCTGACTGCTACTGGAGAGTACTGGAAATTGAATTCCCGACCGTTGTAGAAAAAGTGGTTCTTTTACTTCCGCTGGGGATGGTGAATGGAGATGACAATGATGTGGATTTACTCTTTTCTGTTTGTGAATATTCTGCCAGGGAGAGACTTTGCTTAAGAATAACTCTGCGGGGGAATAACTCTGTTTGAGAGAGGAGATGCTTTGCTGGAAGATTTTTCCGATTCGTAGAAATAAACTCTGTTGGGGGATGAAATTCCATAGTTGGAAGAATAAACTCTATTGGGGATTGAGTTTATGTATTCAGAGAAATAAACTCTGCTCGGGAGAAAACTTTATGAACCACTTGCGATTATAAAGTTCGGTTGGGGAATATAGACGTCGGCTCTCTAAAGGAACTTTGCTGGGGAAAGTATCTCCTGTTTGGGGAAGCCGGTGTGAAAGCTTTGGTTGCCTCTACTCTGTGGGGAGTGTAGATGTCACGGGGATGTATGCTGAGGATACGGCGATGACTTCGTATCAGGACGTTTTTGCCCTTGTTTCTTAAGTTATAAGCAACTGTCTTTCTGTTTCATATGGGAATATTTGTGAATAGCAATCATATTCAAATGCATATGTCAAGAATAAATCATTGGACGTTTTTGCAAAACAAAATAGAAAAAGAAAAACATGTGGTTTTGTAAAAATGACTTTATTAATTTCTGAAGTTGGCCTATAACAGGCGTTTTTGTACAAGGAAGCTGATGCTCTAGTAAGAGAATGCCGCCGTGGAAATGAAAGCTATACAATATTTTTACAAAGAGAAGAAAACAGATATGTGTAATAATCCTATTGAGTTTCAATTCTGCTATTTCCGCTATATCTTCGAGCGTCTCATCACTTTGCTACTTGTCCGAAGCTGACTAGATTGATTGGTGCTATTCGAGCTTGATAGTTGATACTGAGGTCTGGTTACAAGGTGACCCAATGGGACATAGTGATACGCTTTACATCCCTAACTTTTGCCTGGACCGCCCTTTCAAGTTTTCAGTCCACCGGGATACCCTTTTTTTCCCAAGCCGCCTTTTCAGGTTTTCGACTTGCCGGGTGTACATATTTTTTTATTTTCATCCCTAATTTTTGCCCAAACCCTTTTGGTTCACCGGGAAGCTCTTATTTTTGCCTAGTCCAGTCAACCTAGCGGGTCTTTAATCATACGTAGTATCTTTTTACTATGTCCGCACTGACAGGGTGAGGAAGTTCGTCACCATTCGTGGTGGTCAGAATCATGGCTCCACCCGAAAAAATGTTTTTGATCATAAATGGCCCTTCGTATGTGGGAGTCCATTTGTCCCTGGGATCACCTTGCGGTAGTATGATGCGCTTGATCACTAGATCCCCGACTTAATATTCTTGGCGTCTGGATTTTTTGTTGAAAGCCTTGATCATTTGTTTTTGATACATTTGACCATGACAGACAGCAGTAAGTCTCTTCTCATTGATCAAATTCAGTTGATCAAGTCGAGATTGGATCGAATCGTCTTTGTTCAAACTCGCATCTTTCATAATCCTCAGAGAAAGGATCTAGACCTCAATAGGCAGGACAACCTCCATGCCATATACAAGAGAGTAGGGTGTTTCCCCTGTCGATGTTCGTGCGGAGGTGCGATACCCATGAAGAACAAATGGTAACATCTCGTACCACTCTTTGTATGTCACTGTCATCTTCTATATGATCTTTTTGATGTTCTTATTAGAAGCTTCGACAATGCCATTGATCTTTGGCTGGTAAGGAGAAGAATTATGGTGTTGGATCTTGAACTGCTTACAGAGTTCGGTGATCATCGTGTTATTGAGATTCGTACCATTGTTAGTTATGATTCTCTCTGGCATACCGTACCGACAGATCAAATTATGCTTAATAAACCGCGCCTCGACGTTCTTGGTAACAGTAGCAAAAGAGGAAGCTTCAACCCACTTCATGAAGTAATCAATGGCCACCAGGATGAAGCGATGCCCATTGGACGCGGTAGGTCTAATCTCTCTGATCATGTCAATGCCCCACTGTAGCGGTAGAAATTTTTAAGACTAAGCCATTGGATTGACTAGACTTATACAAATCAAAAATAAAAATCGCCACCGCGCTTTATTATTTCCAAAGGAATGGGAAAAGAGCGAATAACCCAAAAAGAAGGGGAAAGATTCTAAGTAAGGGGGTTGGTTATGCAAAGGGAAGGTATTAGCACCCTAAACATCTACGGTACTCCACAGGAACCTCTTTGAAAAATCTGTATATTTTGGCTATGAAAAATATTGTATAAAATAGATGGTGGAGGTGGGAAAAGAAACATATTTTTTATGATTTTTGCACCCTCCGCGGTTGCGAACCTTTAGTGCCTACGTACCATCTTTTCATGCAATAGGGGATCAGGGTACACGTAGTTCTTCTTTTAAAAATTTTAAAAACACAAATGTGTTGGTCAATTTTATGAGATAAAACATCATCGTCATTGTCCGTGTGGAAAACATACCTACTACCCACAATCATGAGAAAGGAGAATTTGCATCATCTCAAAGTGGAGGATATGGCTTGGATTTTAAAATCAACAATGCCTCACTCAACACCCAAGTGGAAAATATCCCTCTTTACTATATATTGTAGAAGTATATTTGTTTGCATCACTACAAGGATTGACAAGAGTTCAATCTTTTGAGAAAAGTTTAAAGAGAAAAGAAAAAGTGGCAAGATGGTTTGAAATGAGATTCATTGACTTTTAGTCTTCTCACAAAAATGTCAAAGTATTATTAAGTTTATTGGAGTTTATTTATAAAAATGTTTGAAAATGCATGGACCTAAGTCCAAGTTTATTACAAAAGTAATTCAAGTTTAAAACAAGAAGAGTTTTACAAAAGGGGGGAGAAGGTTTTTGAAATTAAAGAAGTGGGAGGAGAAGAAGAGGCTATCCTAAAGCATAAGGTAAAATCTAGGGATAAGAACCATCTAACCAACAAGAAGCCAATATTTGACACTATGAGCCAAAATAGAATTCCCATTCTTTGGATTGAAACCAAACAAGCAAATGATACTAGACCTCTTGGGAAAACCAAACTTCAAGTGTATTAAGTCTTCACAAAAATTGGGCAGAGTAACGGCTGTATACGGGTGAATTCCAGATTACAAACCAAGGGTGTAATCACAATAACCTGCATAAAAAAAAACAAACAACCCAATGTCTTGAGGTAAACCTCAAGATCTCTAGACAAAATAATCAGATAAGATCACAAGGTCTCCACTCACAGACCAAGGTTTCTAATCCTAAGTCCAAAAAGTTCAATGCTCCATAATGTCAAGGATAGTAACCAAATAGTCCAAGTATCATTAAATATTTTTAGGGTTTATGTCGATTATTAGATGTTTTGAAAAAAAAAGAAAAGTAAAGCCCAAATGAGCAAAAATAAAATGACAAGAAAGTAAATGCTCAAATGAGCAAAGATAAAAAATGGCATGAAATGTAAATGCTAAAAAAAATAGTGCATAAAAATAAAAGGGGCATATAAAAGAATAAAGGATAAAGTCAATTATTAGTGATTAGTGGTTAGTTGGATGATCATCTTGAAACTTACATTTGGAACTCATTAGAGGATCGGTAGAACCAAAGCCTTTATACAACAAGTTGCATTTGATTTTTGTCAAGTATATCATCCATTTGGAATCCTTATGAATATCATTTAATGATCAACGATGTTTAAGTGATCCGCGTTGACCAAAGGTGTTGTAGATCCATTAGAGGATTGGTAGAACCAAAGCCTCCACACAATGAATCTCAAGGTTATTGGATCAAAGAGATCAAATAACATATTTGGGCTTGAAAACATAAGTTTGGGCCACGAATGATCATTTATTCGAACCGGGACAAAATTTAGCGCTATGTTAAGCAATCGTAAGTGGACTTATATAGAAGTCGCACCTATCTTGAGGCAAGTCAATAACAATCTATGCACCATTTGTTTTTGAGACATGATATAGAGATCATGCTCCAACAACATTTAGTGCAATAAGAAGGGGATGAGATGAAGAGGGATGGGAGAAAATATACAAACCACTTTTGAATTAAATTTAACCAAACTATTATTAAAATCATTCATCCATTTTTGTGGAGTTAGACTCAACACCATGGATCCAATGATGTTAATAAAGTTCATGATAAAAAATTTAATCCAAGATCAGCCAAAAAATAATCACAAGATAATATTACATTTTAATATATACAAAAAGGTTTAAAAATAGAAATAAAGGAGAAAAATATCAACTATGTCCAAATTAATCAAGAAATAAAAAGTAAGACCATAGAAAAATCAGAAATGAACTAAAATAATTTTATAATTTTTTTAGAAATTTTTTAAAGTGAGAAACTATTTTTAAAATTAAAAGAAAGGGGTAAAATAGACCAAAAATGATAAAAATAGCAAAGTCAGAAACAAAAATAAAATAAGGTCACCAATATTTGTCACAATATCATTGGATCATTCCATAATTTTTCAGAGTTTAAAAATGCATAAAAGTATTTTTAAACATTTAAAACAAATCAAATAAAGTGTAAATTTATAAAAAATACCAAAACACAAAATTAAGTTGTGAAAAAATAAAAATCAGAAAGAGAATAATCAAAAATATTTTCATGATTTTTTCAGATTTTTTGGACTTAAAACGAATTTTCTATGACTTTTTGAAGTTTAAAACAATTAAATATAAAAAATCAGAAAAGAAAATAAAAGAAAAAAATATGTGGACCATTGGATGAGAGAGTCAAAATGCGTTAGTAATCAAATCCAAGGGATCTGGCGCGCTGTGCATATCATGGTCATTAGTGAATAAAGCACTGAATCAATTATTAAATCAGAATTAAAAAATAACAAGTGGCGTGCCATCATTGGTTGGAAGATGACACGTTGGTCATCTTCAACCTCCAGCCAACGTGAATTACAGGTCTCTAAAACTGTAAAATTAGAAGCTCAGACCTATGCCATTCGCTTCGTCTCTTCAAGACGAAGACAACCACACCCTCGCGTCAAATTTATATAAAATGCAGCTCAAGCAATTTGAAAAGAAATTTTTGAAAAGGGATTTGAAATTTAATGGTCAAAACGTGTCTCCAGTAAAAAGCAAGTGTTGCAACTAGAACCAGGGCAATGAGAGCATCACAATGATATCAAAGTTTTGAAGAATTAGTGAAGGAATCTACCTATTGAAGTTGAGATGCAGAGCTCTGAAACTGGACTTCTAAGGAGCAATATAGGGCATAATTCTTGAATGTAATTATGTTTAGCTTCAGGGAAGATCAAGGAAGGTGAATTGATGAAAAAATTGGATTGAAAAAGGCTTGTATATGGATTACGAAGTTGCTGAATTCCGAGTTATGGAACAAGTTTGGCAGGGTGATTATGGCTATCCAAGCTTGAGAAAATGAATTGGATAGTACATGTATTTATAGGATAAACAAATTGGATCAAAAGGAAGAGTGAATGATGCATTTTGGAGGGAATTCGTGCAAACCTGATGCACGAGTGAAGTGTGATCTAATTTTCACCAAAACTCATCCAATCCTTGCGTTTTGAGGTGCTAAACACTTATGGCAAGTTTTTTAATCAAGTTTAAATAAAAAATGCATGTAAATCTTGTGATTAGAAGCCAAAATAAAGATTTCAAACTTCTGACTTGGTGAAAAATTCAGTTTCAAAGTGCCAACTTCAGACCAATGGCATTTTCAGCTCAAGGGGTCTTAGGGCACGATTCATGATGCTTCAGAAAGATGAGGTTACAAGCTTTGAAATTGAAAAAGAATGGAATAAAATGTATGCTTGGTCTGAAATTTGTGTTGAGTCAAAGTTGGAGAAAAAAATGTTGACTTTCCATACTTAGAAATATTTCAAATTCTTCTTCAAAAGTGACCTATAATGTCTTGCATCCAAACATAGCCTTCTACTTGGAATTTGCTTTTGACCAAAAAAGATGGCATGAAGTAGATCTCTTGAATGACATTTTGGAACTTGAACCATTGAAAATATCCAAAAATTAAGAGAGTTATGAATTGTTGAAGTGGGCAAAAAATCATGAAATGACCTATAATATTTTGTATCCTTAAGGCAATTTCCATTCATTTTCTCAGTTTGCACATAAAAGAAGGCATAAAGTTCACATCTTCAAGATCATTATGGAAAAAGTCTAGGCTAAAGGTGATAAAAATTGACCAAGTTATGATCATTTGAAGTCACATATGGAAAAATGGGGATTCATCTGGAGGACTTGTAATCTTTCTTCATCATCAAGTTTATTCCATATGAAAATTCCTTGAAATTTTTGAAGTGATTTGTTACCAACCCTCTGAAGAGAAGGATGCCTTTGGAATCACTCAAAAATACCAAAAGATGAGCAAGATATGCTTCTTTGAAGTTCAAAACCCTAGCTCCTAGATCAAGAAACATGCTTTGAGGAACTTTGACAATTTTGAACAAACTTCTTGTGCCAAAACAAATGCTTTGTAAATATAAGTTGTTGAGGATGATACTTGAGAATTGATAGAAATATGCACTTGTGATCAATGGGAACAAGGCCTTGTCCAAGCATGACAACTCCTTCAATCAACCCCTTGTACTTTTGAATCAATCTTGATAATTTGGAAATGTAGTGAACCAAAATAACCTTGCCATGACATCCCTTACAAAACAACTTCCATGGTGAGGTTTGAACTTATCAAGCTTCATTGACTAGGTCATGGAAATAAACTCATGAACCCATGGATCAACTTGCTAAGCCCCATTGCATTTACCTGCATTGTTGACAAGTAAGACAAACCAACATTGCATTTTATCAATTAAAAGGAAAGTCAAAACAAAAACAAGAATGATTACACAAGAAAAACAAGTCAAGGTGCTTGGTGATTCCTCAAATATCAAAGCTAAAGATAGGAAGGAGAACCAAAAGCCCTAATGTGATCTTGTTGTGATTGAATCAATATGGTATGGTAAGGGGATCTTAGGGGCAAAAATTGGGGTACAACAGCTGCCCTTATTTAAGTTTCTTATATCCGGAGATACGAAGGTTAAAAATCTTCGTGTCGACGTGATCGAAGATACTTAAATATAAAACAAACCCTATTTTTGGACCTAAGATGCCATGCAATGCTTATGAATATGGGTGCACATGGACAAATCCAAAGAGACGCAAAATACCACTGGGGATGTAACAATAATAAATAAATAAGAGAGCGACCCAACTAGGAAAATAAATCACTGGTGGATCAAAAGACCTGAGCTAGAGAGGATGGTAAAATGGTCAAAGGATACACCAACTCCTACTGGAGGTAAAGCTACCAACGTTCACCGAAGGTAGAAGGAAAAGAAATATCAACACTGATGTTCACTGACAGTGAGCTACCAACATTCACTGAAGGTAGAAGGAAAAGAAATATCAACACCGACGTTCACTGACGGTGAGATATCAATGTTCACTGAAGGTAGTAGGAAATGAAATATCATAGCATCGTCGTTTACTGACGATGAACTACCAACGTTCACTGAGGGTAGCAAAAAGATAACAAACACCAACTTTCACTAAAGGTAGAGAGAAAATATATCATAGCACCACCGTTCACTGACGATGAACTACCAACATTCACTGAGGGTAGAAAAAAGATAACAAACACCAACTTTTACTGATGGTGATCTACCAACTTTCACTGAAGGTAGAAAGAGAATATATCATAGCACCGCCGTTCACTGACGATGAATACCAACTTTCACTGAGGGTAACAAAAGATAAAAAACACCAACTTTCACTGATGTTGATCTACCAACTTTCACTCAAGGTAGAAAGAGAATATATCATAGCATCACCGTTCACTGACGATGAACTACCAACGTTCACTGAGGGTAGCAAAAAGATAACAAACACCAACTTTCACTGATGGTGATTGTGGTACGGTGGGAAAGACTTTTGAGATTATTTCTTGAGTTCGGGGGGTAGATGATGAAAAGGGAAGGTATTAGCACCCTTTTCATCCATGGTTATCCATGGGCTCTTAGTTACTTGCTAGATCACTTGCTTTTATTTGAAATTATGCTTTGTGTGGTTTTTGAAAGTATTTTTTAAAGAGGCCATTGTTTAGGCAATCTTTGTAATGATTCTCGTTCGTAATAATGTATACAAAGATGTTGATCTTTTGAAAATGTTTTCAGGTTTTGTAAGATGTTTTGAAAGTGTAAGTGTTTTTTTTTTAAAATAGCAAGGATGTTTGTTTTGAAATGGAGCAAGTAATTAGGAGCAATCTACCTACTCAAATGTCTTTCTTGTTCATTTTCTTTTCATTTGACATTGTTGTCTTACCATTGATTTGGTAAGCAACCCTATCTTTGGATATAAACATGACGGGCGTGGGTCATCGTATAACCATGATTAGCAATGTTGCAAGGTATCTTAGCATTCTTTTTGAGGGACTAAGATCATTTGTAAGGCAACTTAGATAGCGTCATCGAGGGACTATGATATTGTATTTGCTTGTTTTGGCTAAGATGCCTCGCATGCGTAATATGGCCATTTTGTATAAGGCAACCAAGTGGAATAACCCTAGGGGTGCTTGTGTGCAAATGTGTTATTTTCATGCTTGCTTTTGTCTTGAATTAGGGTTTTCTAAGTATTGATTTTAGTCTTTCCATATAAACCCTTATCATTAGCATGTTATATTAAAGCGATAAATTGCAAAATTTTAAAGTTACTAAGCTATTACAACATTTGTGGGGAGGGGATGTACAAATTGAATGGGGATTGCAAGAATTGTAAACCTAATTAGTCTATTACAACCATATTGAATGGGTATTAATGTATAAGAATTTAAATAAATACAAAGTACAAAATGAATGAATTGTACAAAAAACGCAAAATGTAAAGAAAATGCATCTTTGTTTGATTTTCATGAAAAAAGGGATTTTATCTTAACCTAATTAAATAAAGAAAATAATTAATTAAATTTGAATTTTATTAAGAAAAGATTTTAAGTAAACCCTAGTTCTATTAATTAATCAAAAGGAAATAAATTTAAGAAAAGGATTTTTGGTATTTTTATCTTAAAAAATATTTATAGTATTATAAAATATTTTTAGTCTTTTTTATATAAAAAATAATGTAATTTAAATGGTGTGAAAAATAAATAAATAAAAACATAGTATTAATTAAGTTTACAAGATTATTTAATAAAATAAATAAAGTATAATAAATAAAAATATTTTTTGTGAGAAAAATAAAATAAAATAAGTCAAAATATAAATCTATCATTTTTGTATTTTATGATTTTTTTAATATTTAGAAAATATATTTAAGAAAAATAAAAATAAAAATAAAAAAGAAAATAAATAAATTTGGGCCAGGGGTGTCAATGGGAAATAGGGAGGCCAACTAGCAAAAATAAAAAAATGAGCCAAGCCCAAAGAGGCCCAGCGCCCTGCAAACAAAAAAAAAGTCAGAATTTGTAAAATTGTAAAAATGCAAAAGGGTACCACTGGGGCTCGAACCCAGGTCCCATAGGTTATATGCGCACGCTTCTACCACTGGGGTGACTATACATCTGTTAATACAAGCAAAACAATAAATATGTAAGGCAAAACGTGCCCTAAAAACTTCATCTTCAACCTCCAGCCAGACCAACTGTAACTTGCTCATTTCTCATCAAAAATGAAAACTGTAAACATGAAACTTGTAGCAAATTTTCTCACGATTCCAGAAATGTAAAGTATTAAAACTATAGATCATAGATAAGCAAGAATTTTAATGGCCCTAATATGAACCCTAAAAATTCAGAGATTTCAGTTTCAAAATTCTCTAAGCTCAAGTAAAATTAATGGAAACTATGGACATGGTTAGCTTCAGGGAAATGATATCTACATGTTTTGTTCATAAATAAA
The DNA here is from genome assembly GCA_948472305.1 of Vicia faba. Taxonomy (NCBI): domain Eukaryota; kingdom Viridiplantae; phylum Streptophyta; class Magnoliopsida; order Fabales; family Fabaceae; genus Vicia; species Vicia faba. The sequence continues at coordinate 970,437,627 of OX451741.1, read as the reverse complement.
CTATTGATAATGCATGTATGAAGAGTTCCAAGTTGAGAAAACTTACCTCAAAACTGGAAATTGTGTTTGGAGTTTGAGCTTGTTTTAGGCAGTGGTGATGATTAGGTTAGCTTCCTTGAGGTCCTAGGAAGCTAATGCAATGATTTGCTTGAGTTGAGAGTGGCTGAAATGACTTGGAAAAGTCAAAGTGCAATGCTCTATTTTTGGTTATGGAGGATATGGTAAATGGTGTTATAGTAATTAAACAGGGACACGGATAGGTTACACTTGATGTGAAGAAGCTTTAGAAACTAAAAGACCAAGAAATACACGAGGGAAATGTGAGTTTGATGTTCAAGGTCAGAAACTGTGCAACAATGGAGTTTTTGTGCAATTTCTGATTTGAGAGAGTTTTGGTGTGTTTCAGGGTGTTCAAGCCCGTCCTCTAGCTCACAAATAGTGACTGTATTTATAAGCAACAAGTTTGGAGACCTCTTGTTGATCAGAATTCAAAATCACAAGTTTATGCATAACATGTGATTTTTTTGAGAAATTCAAGTTTCCATGCTTTGTACTTGGTTCATAGAGTTGTTATCCACTTTAAACACAATACTTCTGACTTTGTGGATGGAGTGTAATCAAGGAAAACAAGTTGGGAGCTCAAGAAGCTGACTTTGTGCATAAAGCTTGCTTTACAAGAATGAATATGTTACTTTCTCCCTAAAATGGCAAATTGATTTGGACAAAGCTTGAAACACTTGGATAAGGGCATAATCAGTTGTGTAAACCATTAATTATGGAGTGAAAAACAAGTTTGAGGCCCGCAAAGTGAGGATTATGCAGCATGGCTATGGATTTGGTTCATGTGTTCACCAAAAATGACTTGTAATTCAAGTGACAAAATCCTAACTTCATTTCTTCGATTCTCCCTCCTCAAGAATGATTTCAAGGAGTTATTGGAGATTTTGGAAATATTTAAATGTTCTATACAATTCATCTTTGAATTGCTTTTGAATATTCCCCTTGGAACTATTTGAAAAAGTGCCATGAAGTTGAGTCAAAATCCTGACAAAATTAGGGCAAAATTTCACTAAGTGTTTAGTTTCATGACCCTATGTTCATAAAATTATAACTTGAGATCCAAGAATTTTTGGAAGGAGTTATGTAAATAAAAGTTGTATATTTCATGGAGATCTACAACTTTCATGTTGGAAGTTTCTCTTGAATCATCTTGCATCATTGTGAAAATTTTGTTCAAAGTTATGAAAAAACATGAAATTTCCAACACTTAGAAAAATTTCTAAGTTTAGAAATTTTGACTTTTCAAAATGAAATCTTGAGTTTTTGATTTATAATAAGTTTCATATTTTGAAATGTTTTGATGAGTTATGACCTTTGGCACTTGAATTTGACAAAAAAGTCAAAGTTTGACTTTTCAGTATACAATTGACTTTTGATCAGTTGACTAAAAAATTCATCTGTTAATCCAATGGACTTGCAATGTTTTGAACCATGCCATTACATAAAAATGATGCAATTAGACTCTTGAGATCATGCCTTAAACCAATTGATCATTTTCTAGGTAAAAAATCAGAAATTGCCCCTTCTCAATCAAAACCCTAATTTTGACCATTTTGCCCTTTTGGAGATTTGATCAAATTTCTTGAGGAGTTGTGGTCCAAACTTGATCAAATGATACGTATGAGTCTAAAATGTTGATGTGGATAAAAAAATTATGAAGTTTGACGGTAAATTGGCCATATTTGACTTTTCCCCCAATACAACTGATTTTTAGGTCAACTGCTCAATTGACTGAGCAAAAATGTGATCCAAGGCTTGAAACTTGACATGAGTGATCTTGGGGGTCCATAATGATCCATGAAAGTCATATGGGGGCATTGTAAGTTAAAATGTCCTTGTGCAAACTCAAACCCTAGATTTGGGTCATCAGTGCATAAGGAGGTGTCTTGAGCTGATCAAACCCTAGTGCAGTATTGAGCCTAAGGAGATCTTGTGAGCAAAAAATATTGATAAGTGAGAGGGAAAATTTTGGGGTATAACAGATGCGCCTATTCAATCTTCTTAAACCTGAAGAGTTAGATTGGGTAGTTTTTCCATTCGTGACTCGAAGGTGGAAGATGATTGGACACTAGAGTGCCCAGAAATTTGCACTCGGTGATGTGATGGTAGAGGGAATGGGCTTAAGGATGCCATTTGGAGAAGTGATAGAAAGTTGTTGGAGATGGGCTTGTAGATGCCAACCAAAGTGATTGCTAAATCATTTTTGTAAGCCGAAACTGTATGAGCATCAAAATGGCATCCGTATCTGGAGTATATCTGTACCGCATCTGGAGGCTAATTTTGAATGATTATTAGAATGGCATCCGTGTCTAGAGCATATCTGTACTGTATCTGGAAGTTGAGAATTGAATGATTATCAGAATGACATCCGTGTCTGGAGCGTATCTGAACTGCATCTAAGAAGTTGAATCTGAATGAGTATCAGAATGGCATCCGTGTATGGAGCATATCTGAACTGTATCTGAGAGGTTGAATCTGAATGAGTATCAGAATGGCATCCATGTCTGGAGTGTATCTGAATTGTATTTGAGAATTGAACCTGGATGAGTATCAGGATGGCATCCGTGTCTGGAGCGTATCTGAACTGTATCTGAGAAGTTGAATCTGAATGAGTATCAGAATGACATCCGTGTCTGGAGTGTATCTGAACTGTGTTTGAGAAGTTGAATCTGAATGAATATCAGAATGGCATACGTGTCTGGAGCGTATCTGAAATGTATCTGAGAATTGAATCTGAATGAGTATCAGGATGGCATCCGTGTCTGGAGCGTATCTGAAGTGTATCTGAGAAGTTGAATCTGAATGAGTATCAGAATGACATCTGTGTCTAGAGTGTATATGAACTGTATCTGAGAATTGAATATGAATGAGTATCAGGATGGCATCTGTATTTGGAGCGTATCTGAACTGTATATGAGAATTGAATCAAAATGAGTATCAGGATGGCATCCGTGTCTGGAGCGTATCTGAATTGTATATGAGAAGTTGAATCTGAATGAGTATCAGAATGGAATCCGTGTCTGGAGCGTATCTAAAGACTTTGAACATTGTTAATGGTAGTTGTTGATTAATCTTATCCTGAAAAAAATAAAATGTTATCTAATATGCAATGTTATATTGTATGAGATGCATAGTATAATGCATTTGCATTATCAATGTTTATGATATATGGATGCGATGTATGCGTATGTGAGCTAGTTTGCTGCACTACTGTTAGATTAGGGAAAATAAATCCCTGACTGCTGCTGAGGATATGGAGTATAAGTCTTCATGTTGTGAAGTCTAAGTGTTGATGAATTTCTGCTTGGAGAAATAAACTCTGTTGTAAGGGAAATGCCGTGCACTGCTTGGAAAATCCTGCCTAGGGAATTTAGAGGAATTTGACGACCTCTACTGGGGATTGATAACTGAAAGCTCTGTTCTAATGGGGATTGAACTGCACACTGCGGGGGCTTATGGAAATAGCATAGATAGATTTCACTACCTCTTAAAGCCATCAGTGATTGTATTTCTATTTTGTTTATTTATAAACAATAATTATATTTAAATGCATATGTTCAAAAATGAATCATTAGACGTTTTTTGTAAACAAAACACAAGAGTAAAGAACAAACAGATAGTTTTGCACTTTCAAAAGGATATCTTTGTTTTGACTTTGAGTAAGTATTTTTGTACAATGAGACAAACATTCTAGTAAGAGAATACTGTCGTAAAAAAGGAACATTTTGATACAAAGAAAAGATAGCTATGTGCAATAATCCCACGGGGGTCCCATTCTGCGATAGCCTTTGTATCTCCGAGCATCTTCTCTATTTGTTGCCTCGTCCGAAGATGATTGAATTTATCAGAACCTATGAGTTTGTCATTTGAATCCAAAGGTTGTCCGTAAGGTGATCCAACGGGACATAGTCATACGCTTTAATTCCCTAACTTTTTCCTGGACCGCCCTTTCGGGTTTTCAGTCCACCGGGAAACCCTTTTTTCCCAAGCCGCCCTTTCGGGTTTTCAACTTGTCGGGTGTAAGATTTTTTTGTTTTATCCCTAATTTTTTCCCGAACCTTTTTGGTCCGCCGGGATGCCCTTGTTTTTCCTAGGTGTGTCAACCTAGCGGGTCTCTTATGCGTAGTATCTTTTGACTATGCCTGCGTTCGCAGGGTGTGGCAAGTCGTCACCATCCATGGTGGTCAGGATCATTGCTCCACCAGAGAAAATGTTTTTGTTTACAAACGGTCCTTCATATGTAGGAGTCCATTTTCCCCTGGGATCACCTTGCAATAATATGATACGTTTGATCACCAAATCCCCGACTTGATACACTTGGCGTCTGACCTTTTTGTTGAAAGCCTTGATCACCCATTTTTGATACATTTGACCTTGACAGACAATAGTAAGCCTTTTCTCATCAATCAAGTTTAGTTGATCAAGTCGAGTCTGGATCCAATCGTCTTCATTCAACCCTGCATCCTTCATAATTCTTAGAGAGGGGATCTGAACCTCAATAGGCAAGACAACCACCATGCCGTATACAAGATACTAGGGTGTTTCCCCCGTTGATGTGTAAGTTGTGGTACGATATTCGTGGAGAGCAAATGGTAGCATCTCATGCCAGTCTTTGTATGTGATTGTCATTTTCTGTATGATCTTTTTAATGTTCTTATTCACGGCTTTGACAACACCATTCATCTTTGGCCAGTAAGGGGAAGAATTGTGATGCTGGATCTTGAGTTGCTCGCACAAGGCGGTGATCATAGTATTATTCAGGCTTGTACCATTGTCTGTAATGATCCTCTCTGGGATACCGTATCGATAGAGGGGATTTTGCTTGATGAACTGGGAGACAACATTCTTGGTGACGGAAGCGAATGAGGCTGCCTCAACCCACTTGGTAAAATAGTAAATGGCCACTAGGATGAAGCTGTGTCCATTGGAGGTTGTTGGCTTGATTTCCCCAATCATATCAATCCGCCACATAACAAAGGGCCAAGGAGCTGTCAAAAAATTCATGTGAACTGGAGGTACGTGCACCTTATCAGCGTAGATCTGAAACTTATGGCAGGTTCAAAAGTGTTGATAGCAATCTACTTCCATGGTAGACCAGTAATAGTCTGCCTGTAGGATTTTCTTTACCATCATATGTCCACTGGAATGGGCGCCAAAAGTGCCTTCATGTAACTCAACCATGATCCTTTCAGCTTCAACCTTGTCTACGCACCGAAGTAACACAGAGTCATGGTTGCGTTTGTAAAGAAGGCCATTACTAAGGAAGAATTTAGCAGAGAATCTCCTTAAGAATTTCTTATCAATGACTGAAGCTCCTTCTGGATATTTTTGAGCCTCAAGATACCTCTTGACTTCGTGAAACCAAGGATGGTCCACTACTTCTTCAGTATTAATCTCATGACAGTGTGCTGGATCATCCATTCGTTCAATGGTGATCTGGGGAGCCTCATTATTCCATTTAAGTTTAAACATAGATGAAATTGTGGCTAGTGCGTTTGCTAGCTGATTTTCTTCTCGTGGGAAATGCTCGAAGGTAATATTTTCAAAATGTGGGAGCAATGTCAAAACATGTTCTTTGTAAGGGATAATGCTAGGGTGTTTGGTGTCCCATTCCCCTTTGATCTGGATGATAACCAAAGCTAAATCTCTGAATACATTCAAAGATTTGATCCCTAAGTCTATGGCAGGTTTGAGACCAAAGATGCACGCTTCGTATTCCGCCATGTTATTTGTACGGTTGAAGCAGAGTCTTTCCGTAAAGGGAATATGACATCCTTCATGAGATATGAGTACAACACTAATACCATTGTCGAGCACGTTAGATTCCCCATCAAAAACCAGGGTCTATCGGGATCCTTGTTCAGGTCCGTTATATGGCCTGAGTTCTTCACAATTGTTTACCATCATGATGTCTTCATCCGGGAATTCGAACTTCATGGACTGGTAGTCTTTCACAACTTGGTGAGCAAGGTGATCAGCTAGTACACTGCCCTTTATTGTTTTTTGGGTAGTATGCTGTATGTCATATTCTGTCAGGATCATCTTCCATATCGCTATTCTCCCAGAGAGTGCAGGCTTCTCGAAGATGTATTTTATTGGTTCCATTTTAGATATCAACAAGGTAGTATGGGTCAGCATATACTGTCTTAGCCTGCGAGCAGCCCATGCCAGAGCGCAATAAGTTTTCTCGAGCAGTGAATATCTTATTTCACAGTTGGTAAAGTTTTTGCTCAGGTAATAAATAGTGTGCTCTTTTCGGCCAGACTCGTCATGCTTCCCCATCATACACCCTGTGATACGGTGGGAGAACTGACTTGAAGTTTTGCGTTTGTGTTTGCAAATGTTGCGGTTTAGCAAGAGTCGCCACCGACTTTTCTTTTATCCAATAAGGAAAGGTGAAAAAGCACAAGAAAGACCTTTAGAGATGTTTTCTTGAGTTCGAGGGGTAGATTATGAAAAGGGAAGGTATTAGCACCCTTTTTATCCATGATTTTCCATTAGCTCTTAGTTACTCGTTAGATCACTTGCTTTGTTTGAATGTGCTTATGGTGTGGATTTTTGAAAGTATTTTGAAAATGTAACTTTGTAATGGCTCTCGTTTCTATAAGAACGCGTACAAAGTTTTGTTTTGAAAATAGTTCAAAGAGGTGTTTATGAGATATGTTTTTGAAAGAGTTTTTTGAAAAGGGTTTCCTTTGTAATGGCTCTCGTTTCTATAAGAACGCGTACAAATTGTTGTTTTCAAAAGTGTTTCAAAATGAGAGTGTTGGTGTGTAAAATGTTTTTGTTGTGAGCAAGCTAGTAACTGAGATCGAACCTACCTACTCAAAAGGTCTTAGATGTTCTTTTCCTCCTCCTTTAGATGTTGCTATCTTACCATTGATTTGGTAAGAAGCCCCGTCGTTGGATGTGAAGGGACGGGCGCGGGTCATCGTATAACCATGATAGTAATGTTTTGAGGTATCTTAACATTTTCTTTTAGAGACTAAGATCATTTGTAATGCAACTTTGAATAGCGTCATCGAGGGACTATGATCTTGTATTTCGATTGGTTTTGCTAAGACACCCCACATGCGTAACATGGCCATTTTTAGGCAACAAGTGGATTTAACCTTAAGGGTGCATGTGTGAATAGTGTGTTTGATTGCATGCATTTTAATCTTGATTAGGGTGACCTATTTATCGATTTCATATCTTGCCATACACACCTTAATTACTAACAATATATGAAAGCAATAAATTGCAGAAATGTAAAGTCCTACGCTATTACAATATTTTAGGGATGGGGGTACATATTTATGAACGAGGGTTGCAAGTAAAAATAAGTCCCAAGTTACTATTACAACCATATTGAAATAGATAAGAATGTACAGGAAATGTAAAATGCTTATTTATTTAAGAAAAGAAATAAGTTTTGTTTAAGAAAATATTTTTTGTCTTTTATGTTAATATTAAGAATGATGAAAAGGAAAATAAATGAAGGATGGAAACAGCGTTCTACTGCAAGCAAAACAAACAGGGATCAAAAGTTCTGAATCCAGGCACGTGGTGATTTAGAAGGAAGCGTCAGAAGTTCTGGATTGATACACTCTAAGGTCCTGCAAGACATGTTAGAGGGAAAACACAGAAGTTCTGGATTGCTATGTGTTGAACTTCTGAATGTTAGAGCAGTGAGAAAACCTCAGAAGCTCTGTGTGTGTCAAAACAGTAGGAAGAACTCAAAAGTTTTGTATGGTGCTAAGACAGTGAACAAATAATCAGCAGTTCAGCATGTTATCAGCACATGAAAATCAGAAGTTGAGTGTATTTGACATGTAAGGAGAACTCAAAAGTTATGTGTTGTGTTAGAACAATGAGTGAATCATAGAAGTTCTGTATTGTGCTAAGCCAGTGAGTGAACATTAGCAATTCAGTGCGTTATCATCATGTAAGCATTAGAAGTTCAGTATGTGTTAACAGTGAGGAACATCATAGAAGTTCTGTGTGTTAAAACAGTGAAGAGAACTCAAGTTCTGTGTGTGTTTAACAGTGAGAAAAATCATAGAAGTTCTGTATGTTAAAACTATGAATGAACATTAGAAGTTTTAATGCCATATTTCAACACTCAGTTAGCACATCATTAATCTATTCAGTTTTCAACAATCAACAAGTTAGAAGGATAAAAGCACAACAGTTTACAGAAGTTCTAATCCTGATCCTGAGCCTAGCCTTAATCAAGAAGTTCTGATCCATAGTTTTTATACTTAAGCAATGATATGTACAACATTAATACTATGATATTTACATGTTAATGATGTTCAGAATGAAAAAACGAGCAAAGTCAGAAAGACTTACCTTGAACCTGGAGCATGCTTGGAGCTTTGAGTTTCTGCCTTTGGATGTTCTGGAATCAGCAAGAGTAACGGAAGATAAAATGCCAAGTTCTTTGATTCAAAGGGAAGAACAAAGGTTTGGTTTTCTGTTTGGGAAATCTGGATTTTTTATGAAGGGTTTCACAGGTTTCTTTTTCTCTTTTGATAGTTCTCTCTTTCCAAAAGCCAACCCCTTAAACGTGTGATGAAGCAAAGTATTTATAGATGGGTTTGTTGTGGTTTTGAGGGGAAAACAAAAGGGATTCAAACCTTTTTGGTAGACTATTCCATTGCTTTTTAGTCATAGTTTTTGTATTCCAATTTGATGCAAATATGGGGTTTGAGAAAGTACAGGCGTGGACTGGGTCAGCAGCAATTTGGAGTGTTGTGGCAGCTGGTTGCAGGACTGTGCCATAGCAGGGCAACATGTTACTTAAATGAGGGTTTGGGATTTAGTGATGTTCTGATTGCAGAAGATCAGAAACGTAACCTTTAAATGCTGAAGGGGAATCTTCTTAACAGAGCGTTGAATATAACCCCCATATGCTGAAGAATCATGTTCTGACTGAAGCATCATGTTCTGACCAAAGAGCATCGCTTCTGCATGTTCTGATTGAAGCGTCATGTTCTGAACCGTGTTTGCAACTTCTGACTGCACTTGCATAGAGGCTGAAGAGCCAAGTTCTGATTAAAGGCTATGTTCTGAACCATGTTTGAAACTTCTAACTGTACTTGCATGGAGGCTGGCTCAGAAGTTCTGAGGTATCACATACTCTTAACACTTAGAAAATTTTCTAAATGTTTAGAAAATTTGATTTTTCCAAAGTAACTTCTGACTCCTGATTTTTTTGATGAATCAATCTCATGTCTTGATGAAATAAAATTGTTGAAACTTGATTTGATCTGAAAGTCAAAGTTTGAATTTTCAGTGTGCTTTTGACCATTTTGCCCTTATGGATGATTTCCTTGAAAAATTACAGTTCAAGGCTTGGAATTGGATGAAAGCAAACTTGAGGATCCAGGGTGATCCTTTGAGAAATGAGAGGGAAATTTTTGGGGTACAACAGTTGCCCCGGTTCAATCTTCTTAAACCTGAGGATGTAGATTGGCTGGTCTGCCTTTCGTGATCTGAAGGTGGAAGATGATTGAACACTAGAGTGCCCAGAAATTTGCACTCGCATGAAGTAATACTGATTGGTGATGTCGGGAATGGGCTTACAGATGCCATTTGGAAGGCGACGAGAAATCACAGGAGATGGGCTTAAAGATGCCATCCGGAAAAGATAGGTTGCATACGAGATTCCTGGATTAGAGTTCCTGTAACTGCTGTTAGGGGAAAATTTGTCGGGGAATGTTGACTTATGCACTGGGAAGTAAAGTCTAGGATCATCGGTTATCCATTACTCTACTGAGGAATTATCTCCTGACTGAGGAGGTGAAAGTAAAACGTATACCTGGTCAGGGTTCAGGCTGTACAACAACTCGCTGGGGAAATATGAAATTGACCATATCTGATCGGGTCTAGGCATTATAGTGTTGTGACCTGTTGACTGGGGATAAGGGAGAAGGAACCTGGATAGTAGGGTTACTTCAGAATGAGATCCTGGATAGTAGGGCTTGTGGGAAGGAACCTGGATAGTAGGGTTACTTCGGAATGAGAGTCTGGATAGTAGGGCTGTTAGAAGGAACCTGGATAGTAGGGTTACTTCAAAATCAGAGCCTGGATAGTAGGGCTTGAGAAGGAACCTGGGTAGTAGGGTTACTTCTTTATGAAAGCCTGGATAGTATGGCTTTCGGAATGAAATCCTGGGTAGTAGGACTTGTGGGAAGGAACCTGGATAGTAGGGTTACTTTGGAATGAAAGCCTGGGTAATAGGGCTTGTGGGAAGGAACCTGGATAGTAGGGTTACTTTAGAATGAAAGACTGGGTAGTAGGGCTTGGTGAAGGAACCTGGGTAGTAGGGTTACTTTGAGATGAAAGCCTGGATAGTAGGGCTGTGAGAAGGAACCTGGATAGTAGGGTTACTTCGAAATGAAAGCCTGGATAGTAGGACTGTGAGAAGGAACGTGGATAGTAGGGTTACTTCAAAATGAAAGCTTGGATAGTAGGGCTTGGTGAAGGAACCTGGGTAGTAGGGTTACTTCAAAATGAAAGCCTGGATAGTAGGGCTGTGAGAAGGAACCTGGATAGTAGGGTTACTTCGGAATGAAAGCCTGGATATTAGGGTTGTGAGAAGGAACCTGGATAGTAGGGTTACTTAGGAATGAAAGCCTAGATAGTAGGGCTGTGAGAAGGAACCTGGATAATAGGGTTACTTCGAAATGAAAGCCTAGATAGTAGGGCTTGGTGAAGGAACCTGGGTAGTAGGGTTACTTCGAGATGAAAGCCTGGATAGTAGGGCTTGGTGAAGGAACCTGGGTAGTAGGGTTACTTCAAAATGAAAGCTTGGATAGTAGGGCTTGGTGCAGGAACCTGGGTAGTAGGGTTACTTCAAAATGAAAGCCTGGATAGTAGGGCTGTGAGAAGGAACCTGGATAGTAGGGTTACTTCGGAATGAAAGCCTGGATATTAGGGTTGTGAGAAGGAACCTGGATAGTAGGGTTACTTAGGAATGAAAGCCTGGATAGTAGGGTTGTGAGAAGGAACCTGGATAGTAGGGTTACTTCGAAATGAAAGCCTAGATAGTAGGGCTTGAGAAGGAACCTGGGTAGTAGGGTTACTTCGTTATGAAAGCCTGGATAGTAGGGCTTTCATAATTAAAGCCTGGTGTGATACGGTGGGAGAACTAACTTGAGGTTTTGTGTTTGTGTTCGCAAATGTTTCGGTTTAGCAAGAGTCGCCACCGACTTTTTATTTTATCCAAAGGAAAGGTCAAAAAGCACAGGAAAGACCTTTGAGATGTTTTCTTGGGTTCGGGGGTAGATTATGAAAAGGGAAGGTGCTAGCACCCTTTTCATCCATGGTTTTCCATGGGCTCTTAGTTACTTGTTTAGATCACTTGCTTTGCTTTTTCAATTGTTTGAAATGGTGCTTTGTGTGGTTTTGAAAGTATTTTGAAAAGAGGCCATCATTTTGGCAATCTTTGTAATGATTCTTGTTTGAAGAATGTATACAAAGATGTTTGTCTTTTGAAAAATGTTTCAATGTTTGAAAGTTTGTTGGGAAATTGTTTTGAAATTGTGTGTGTGTTTTTGAAAATAGCAAGGATGGTTTGCAAGAGATCAAGTAACTAGGAGTTGTCTACCCTACTCAAAAGTCTTTCTTGTACATTTTTAACCCTTTGACATTGTTGTTTTACCATTGTATTTGGTAAACAACCCTATCTTTGGATGTTAAACGGGACAAGCTTGGGTCATCGTATGACCATGATATCAATGGTGCCAAGTATATTTAGCAAGTTTTGAGGGACTTAAGATCATTTTTGTTTAGGCAACCAAGATAGCATCATTGAGGGACTATGATCTTTTTTGTTTTGATTTGTTTTGCCAAGATACCTAGCATGCATACCATGGCCATTTTAAGGCAACAAAGTGGATGAACCCTAGGGGTGCTTGTGTGCAATGTGTTGTCATTTTTCATGCATTTTTGTCTTGCATTAAGTCATGCTATTTGTTTGATTTTTGGTCTTTTGCATACAAACCCTAATTCTTACTATCATGGTATATGAAAGCAATAAATGCGTAAAGTAAATCTAGACTATTACACAATATTATGGGAAGGGGGGTACAAGTTTGAATAGGGGGATATTGCACAAAAATAAACCCAAAAATATTATTACAACCAAATTGAAATATTGCACAAATAAATAAATAATCAAATATTTAAATATGCAACAAAATGTAAATATGCACAAATGTTTTTGTATTTATTTTATGTATGTAAAGTAAATTTATTTATGTCTTAAAAATAAGAAAATAAAAATGATTATTTTTGAAAGGGTGAAAACCCTAATTTTTGGTTTAATAGAAAATATATTCTAATATTATTTATTTATTCATTTTTTGTGTTTAAGAAAAATAATAATAATATATACAAAAATGTTAAAAAATTAAATATTGTATGAAAATATTAATTTAGGTACATAAATAACAAAAATAAAAATATATAATATTTTTATATTATTTACAAGTTTATTTAAGAAAAATAAAAGTATATTAACCTAATAACTATTTTTTATGCCAAAAAATAAAATAAAAAAATATGATAAAATGCAAAAAATAAAGAAAATATTTTTTGTGATTTTTAATGTTTAGAAAAAATAAATAAAAGTCAGAAATGTGAAATAATCAAGAAAATATGAAAAATAAAAGAAATGGGCCAAGGGGGTGCAGAAAGTAAGCAGGGGGGTGTCAAAAGTCAGACAAGCCTGGCCCAAGCCCACTCCCACTTCGTCCCTGTCCTTGGAACAAACACGCGCGCGTTCTGCAACTCAAACCTGTTCTTGCTCATGCTTGCATGAAATCAAAAATTTACAACATGAAAGTTATAGCATTTTCAATCACGATTCCAACCATATAAAGAAATTGACCTAACTCTAAGAAACCAGGGAGAATTTCAGTGCCCCTAATTTGTGACCTAAAATTTTCAGCAACTTCAACATCCAAATTCTCCTAACTCAGTTAATATAAATAAGAACTATGCATATGTACAGTTCAAGCAACTTAAGGACTACATTTTTTCTTCACAAACCTAAGCCTAATGGTGCCTAAATAAGGAGATAGAACTTTGAAAATTACCTTGTTCAGTCAAGTTCGAATATGGCAATGTAGCAACTTTGAATGAGGCCTGAGGGTCTTTTGAGCTTGCTTGATGTTCCCTTGACCTTTCCCAATGCTTAGCTTGCTTTGAAATGGCTTGAATCTCCTTGTGGAAGTCAACCTGCAAACTCAGAAATTGAAAATGGTGAAGCTTGAAAATGAGGTTACAGTTGCTGAACAATGGCTTGGATAGCTTAGGTGTATTGTAGGGAATGTGTTTAAAGTGGTTCAAGGCAAAACACACGAGGGAAATTTGTTTTGGAAGTGGTTTTGCAGCAGATGCCCTGTTTGGGCAGGAACTTGGTGTTTTTGTGTTTTGGAGGGTTTGAGAGCTTGGGTAATCATGTTTTTGGCTTGAGAAAATATGCTGAGGTTGTTTGAAATATTGCCAATGCTTGGTTTTAACAGATACACAAGTTATGTGGACTTTTGCATAATTGCTTGCTTTTGAAGAAAAGTTGGAATTGACAATACCAAGGCCTGTACAGGATAGCTCAAGGCCTGCACATAGTTGGTGAACTTTGCCTGATATTCATGGAATTTGTTTGCTGCAAGATATTGGGTCCAATGCTCAAGATAAACAAAATTGCTTAAAGCATGCTTTATCAAAGTGGCAATGTGAAGTTTTTGCCATTTTTGGAATAATTATTTGTGTAATGCTCCAAAGCTCAGAATAAGACCATTGCCCAATGTATTTGCATTAAATTAAGGAGTGTGGAAAGGATTAAGACCTGTAAAACAAGTACAAGCATGATCCAAACTGATTTGCAACTTGTGCCAATGTGAAAAATGCCACGGACAAAAGTGAGAAATGGCCATTTTCCTTTCTTCGATTCTCCCTAACCACAAATGATCTTGGAGAGTTCTTTGACATTTTGTAAATATTGTAACATTCTCTACAATCCATATTTGAAATGAATTTTGAGATTCCACTTGGAACTAGGTGAAAAGTTGCCATGAAGATAGGTCAAAATCCTGCCTAAACTAGGGCAAAATTTCACTAAGTTAAAAGTTTCATGGACCCCTATTCACAAAATCATAACTTGATATCCAAGCATCTTTTGGGAAAAATTTGTGAATCAAAGTTGTAGATTTTGTGGAGGACTACAACTTTCGTGTTGGAAGTTTTCATTGAATCCAATTGCATCATGGTGAAAAAGTTGGGAAAAAATAAGAAATTTTCATAACTTAGAAAATTTCTAAGTTATGAAAATTTTCCATTTTAAACCCTAATTTCCAAAATTAGGTTTCTTGGTGAACAAGTTTCATGTTTTGACACATGTTGATTAAAAATGACCCTTGGTACTTGATATTGACCAAAAAGTCAAAGTTTGACTTTTCAATGTGCAGTTGATTTTTGATCAATTGATTGGAAAATTCATTTGTCAATCCAATGCTTTTGAGATCTTTTGAACCTTGTGATTAGGTCAAGATGATGCGATTGAGTCTTTGAAACCTTGCTTGAACCCAATTTTCCATTGGCTAGGTGAAAAATCAGAAATTGCCCTTCTGCAGTCAAAACCCTAAAAATGACCATTTTGCCCTTTTGATGATCTGATCAAATTTCTTGAGGAGTTATGGTCCAAACTTGATCAAATGGTTCATATGAGTCTTTAATGTTGATGTGGATAAAAAATTATGAGGTTTGACTGTAAATTGGCCACAATTGACTTTTTCCGCAATACAACTGATTTTTAGGTCATCTGTCCAATTGACTGAGTAAAAATTTGATTCAAGGCTTGAAACTTGGTATGAGCAATCTTAGGAGTCCAACATGAAATATGAAAGTCACATGAGGAATTGAAAGTCCAAAAATCCTTGTGCAAACTCAAACCCTAATTTCAGGTCATCAATGCAAGGAGATGTCTTGAGCTGAGCAAACCCTAATCTGGTCTTGAATCCAAAGAGTCTTGTGAGGAGAATCTTGATAAAATGAGAGGGAAAATTTTGGGGTACAACACCTGGATAGTAGGGCTTGGTGAAGGAACCTGGGTAGTAGGGTTACTCTGCTTGATCATGTAGATTAGTTGACCCGTTTGATTTCGAGAACTAAGTTTCCATTAGTTGTCTGTAGATATGATCTGTACAAACTGCTGGATTCATCGAATCTAATCGCCTTTTCTTGGAAAAATATCAGGGTTAATTATATGCGATGCATGAAATTTAGGGTGATATGATGTTCTCAAGATAAATGAGATTATGCTGTATGTGATATGTGTGCGTATGCTATGAATGTTATTGAGATGTAAGTGTGTCTTCAAACTTTGCTCAGAATGTTTCCACCGGGGATTCCTGTTTTTTGTTTGAGGAGAACTCCGCTGGGAGACGTTGAAAGCTCTGTATAGAGTGTTGATTCCTACTTGGGGAAAAAGAGTTCAGGAGTCTTAGTCGTCCGTTGCTCTACTGGGGAGTCGAAGTTGAACTGATATCTGGTCGGGTCCAGGTTCCACAGTAACTTGCTAGGGATTGTAGAATAGTTTACTGGGGAAGAGGAGTTGTGTT
Source organism: Vicia faba (assembly GCA_948472305.1). NCBI lineage: Eukaryota > Viridiplantae > Streptophyta > Magnoliopsida > Fabales > Fabaceae > Vicia > Vicia faba. The sequence goes on along the minus strand of OX451741.1, from coordinate 970,421,956 downwards.
CCTTTGATTTGTAGTAGTCGGAGAGGCCACCTCAAGCTGGGGATTCCTGCCGTTTGTTGGGGAAATAAACCCTATTGCCGGTCTGCTAGAGAGGTGATGACTTCGTTGGGGAAAAAGTCCTCGAGGATTCTTGAAGTCAACTCAGTTGGGGAGAGGTTTTCAGAGATCGAAATATGGTTGGGGAATAATCCTATGAGAATGATTATGGGGAAACTTGTCATTGCCCCTAGCAGCAAATGTTTGTGGTATTGCCAAAAATGTTTGATTGTACGTAACCCTTTGTTGAGATTGACGTTCAATGCCCCAAGTAATGGAAATGGAGACCTGCCACTGGTTATTCTGTACTTCTTGAGAGATTTCTTGGAATCTTGACTGGACTGCCCCAGGTGTTCTTGGATAGTGACATGTCACGCCCCCTTGTTGATAGGAGTTTTGCCAATGGAAGTGCCATCCTTCTTGAATTGATTTTGTTCACTGAGAGAGCTTTCGTTCACTGGATATTCATTGTGTGAATTTCTCCGCTGTCAAACAAATATCCATATGCAACCAGTGATATTCAAGTAATGCAAAGTTTATGTTTGTCTTGAAATTTTGAAAAATGTGTTTTTAGCGAGTAAAGAAATTTTGCAAGAAAATTCAACTCTGGATTTTGAGTAAAGCCTTACAGGAGTCAGGATACCTTTTGTAACAGTATGCTTTCGAACCAACCCATGCTTCAATTAGGACTTTTGAAGGGTTATAACGTGGCTTGGTTCACGGTTTAAGAAACAAAGGATAAAGGCTCAAAGTCTATTTGTACCCACCCGCTCTTCGTGATGTTCTTCAGTCATAAGCTCAGTTAATTGTATGTTTGAACTCCAATTGAGTCTGGAATGACGTTTTGGTGATGATTCAGACAAGTTAAGTTTGTCGGAAGGCAGTCATTTCTTGCAACATTTTTTTCATGTTGTTGAGGATTTGTAGTGACCTCTTTCTTTTGATTTGTGTGATACGGTGGGAGAAATGACTTGAGGTTTTGCGTTTGTGTTTGCAAATGTTGCGGTTAGCAAGAGTCGCCACCGACTTTTCTTTTATCCAAAAGGAAAGGTGAAAAAGCACAGGAAAGACCTTTGAGATTTTTTCTTGTGTTCGCGGGGTAGATTATGAAAAGGGAAGGTATTAGCACCCTTTTCATCCATGGTTTTCCATGGGCTCTTAGTTACTTGCTTAGATCACTTGCTTTTGTTTGTTTGAAATTGTGTTTGGTGTGGTTTTGAAAGTATTTTGTAAAAGAGGCCATTCGTTTAGGCAATCTTTGTAATGATTCTCGTTCGTAAGAATGTATACAAAGATGTTTGTCTTTTTGAAAATGTTTTCAATGTTTGTAAAATGTTTGGAAATGTGTGTGTTTGTTTTGAAAATAGCAAGGATGTTTGTTTGAAATTAGAGCAAGTAATTAAGAGCAAACTACCTACTCAAATGTCTTTCTTGTACATTTTCTATTCCTTTGACATTGTTGTCTTACCATTGATTTGGTAAGAAAACCTATCTTTGGATGTAAAGGGGACGGGAGTGGGTCATCGTATAACCATGATTAGCAATGATTGCAAAGTATCTTAGCATTTTGAGGGACCAAGATCATTTTGTAAGGCAACTTTTGAATAGCGTCATCGAGGGACTATGATCTTATATATTTTTTTTTGCCAAGATACTTCGCATGCGTAATATGGCTATTTTTGTTTTACGCAACCAAGTGAAGAAACCCTAAGGATGCTTGTGTGCAAGTGTATCATTTTCATGCTTTGATTCTGTCTTGTATTTAGGGTTTTCTATTTTGCTTTGTTTTGATCTTGTCATACAAACCCTAATTACTAATCATGGCATATAAAGCGATAAATTACGTAATGTAAATATTTCTAAGCTATTACAACAATTTTATGGGAGGGGGGAATACAAATTTGAATGGGAATTTGCAAGAATATAAAGCTAAATAAATTATTACAACCAAATCGAATTTGTACGTATTAGAATAAATACGATACAATATTTAAAAATGCAATGCAATGTACATGTAAGAAAAGATTTTTTTGTTTTTTATGTAAAAGAATTTTTAATCTAAACCTAAAAATGTAGAGAAAAGAAAATAATTTTTTAGAAGGGAGTCCTAACCCTAATTTTTATTTTAAAAGAAAATGAAGTTCATATGTATTATTTTTTAAGTATTTTTTTGTATTTAGAATAATAAATAATATTGTATATAAAAAATATAAAAAAATTTATATATGCAAAAAAAATAAAATATTTATAAGTATGAAATGAAAAAAAGAAATTAAACTAAATATATTTAACTATATTTTACAAATTTATTAAGAAAATATATGATATCTATAAAAATAAACTATATTTTTATGTGAAAAAATAAACTAAGATAATAAAAATGCAATATTATGATATTTATATTTTTAGGATTTTTATACATTAAAGAAAATATTAATATATTAAAATGAAAAATAAAATAAATAAAATAAAAGTATAAAAAAGTTGGGCAAAGGGGGTGATGTAGCAGAGCTGGTAGTAATGTTAGTAAAAAATATGCTAAGCCCACAAAACTGAGCCCAAACCTGCAAAAATAACAAAAACTGGAAAAATGGAAAAATATGGAAAACCAAAAGTAGCGCCCAGGTTCGAACCCAGGACATGGGTCTTACCAGCACGCTACTTTGCCACTGGGGTGGCTATACATCCATTGTCTTATGGAAAGCAAAAATAATATAACCCAAAACAAGTCCTTGCCCTGTACTTCATCTTCTTCCTCAAGCTTGGCCAGACATCCTGTAACTCTCTCATACTTCTAAGAAAATGAAAACTCATAACATGAAAGTTGTAGTACTTGAACTCACGATTCCAACCATATAAGTTATGTGAACTATCGATCAAAGATCAAAGAGAATTTTAACAACCCTAAATTTTAACCTAATATTTTCAGAAATTTCAAGTTCCAAATTCTCTCAACTCAAGTAAAATCAATGCAAGATAAATATATGTATAGTTTCGTTATGATGAGTGCTACATTTTTTATTCACAAATCGTGGCCTAAGGTTGGCTGTACAAGGAGATAGAGTTTAGGATTTTACCTCCTTCAGTTTGAATCGTGGATGGAACTGGAGTGAGTTTGATGGAGGCCTGATGCTTGCTTGAGCTTCCTTGAACTTCCCTGAACGTATTCCAACCCTTGCTTTGCTCTGAGAGTGCCTGAAACTCCTTGGCCAAGTCAAACTACAAGCTCTAAAATCAACAATGGAAGATGGTGTAAAAGTGATTACAAAACAGGGATGAAGGCTTGGATTGGTTTGATATCAAGTATGTAAGATGTTTGAATGATCAAAACTTGAAACGCACGAGCCAAATGGAAGATGGGTATGCTTATGCCAAAACTGCAGGTTTGGAAACATTTTTTGGTGTTTTTCTGGTTGGGAGTGTTTCAGGTATTTTCTAATCGTGTTATGTGTTGTATAATATTTGTATATTAGCATGGAATTAGTTTGATGTCAACCCTCTAACAACTGTGCATGTTCTAGCCTTTTTGCAACTTTTCTTGAATTTGAAGTAAAGTGAAGGGACAATGCTTACCATGCTTGTACTTGCTCTCTTAGAGTTGGTGTCAGCTTGCACAATTTTCCTTAGACCTGTGAGACTTGTATGTGCAAAGGGGACAAGTCCAATGCTCAAGATTGTAAAGTTTTCAAAAGTTGTGCTTTTCCAAAATGGCAATGGTCACTTTTTGCCATAAATGGAATTGCAAGTTGGATAATGGTTCTAAGGCATGGATCAAAGCTTTTTCAACTGAGTAAGCATTTAATGAAGGAGTATGGAACAAGTTTGGGACCTGTAAAGCATGGATTAGGCAGCATAGGTACTGATTGCAACTTTGTTCTTCATGAAATGGCTTGGACAAAAAGTGAGAAATTTCCAACTTCATCTCTTCGATTCTCCCTACTCAAAAATGATCTTGAGGAGTTCTTGGACATTTTGGAAAGCTTGAAATGTGATCTATAACTCATCTTTGAAATTAATTTTGAGATACCTCTTGGAACTAGGTGAAAAAGTTCCATGAAGTTGGGTCCAAAACCTGCCTAAACTAGGGCAAAATTTCACTAAGTTATTTAGTTCATGATCATGTATTCATAAATTTATATCTTGAGATCTAAGAACATTTATGGAAAAGTGTGTGAAGCAAAGTTGTAGATTTCATGGAGGTCTACAACTTTCATGTTGGGAACTTTCCTTGAATCATTATGCATCATGGTGAAAAAATGGCCTAAAGTTGAGAAAAAATAAGAAATTTTCTATACTTAGAAAATTTCTAAGTTAAGAAAAAATTTCAAATTTAAACCCTAATCTTCAAACTTGGATTTCTTGATGAACAAGTTTCAAATTTCGACATGTTTTGATGAAATATGACCCTTGGCTTTGACCAAAAAGTCAAAGTTTGACTTTTCAATGTACAGTTGACTTTTGATCAGTTGACTGCAAATTTCATCTGTCAATCCAATGAAATTGAAATGTTTTGAGCCATGTAATTAGGTCAAGTTGATTGTAATTGAATCCTTGAAACCATGCTTTAACTCAAATGGACATTTGCTAGGTTAAAAATCAGAAATTGCCTTTCCTTAGTCAAAACCCTAATTTTGACCATTTTTCCCTTTTGGTGATTTGATCAAATTTCCTGAGGAATTATGATCCAAACTTCACCAAATGATACATATAAGTTTAAAATGTTGATGTGGATAAAAAATTAGGAATTTTGATTGAAAATTGGCCATGGTTGACTTTTTCCGCAATACAACTGATTTTTAGGTCAACTGTCCAATTGACTGATAAAAAATGTGGTTCAAGGCTTGAAACTTGTCATGAGTGATCTTAGGGGTCCATAATGATATTTGAAAGTCACATGAAGCATTGATAGTCCAAAAATCCTTGTGAAAACTCAAACCCTAATTTTGGGTTATCAGTGTAAGATGAGATGTCTTGAGCTGACCAAACCCTAATCCAGTCTTGAGTCAAAAGAAACTTGTGAGGAAAGTCTTGATAAATGAGAGGGAAAATTTTAGGGTACAACAGCTGCCCATGTTCAATCTTCTTAATCCTGAAGAGTCAAATTGGCGAGCTTTGCCGTTTGTGACTCGAAGGTGAAAGATGATTGGACATTAGAGTGCCCATAAATTTGCACTTGACAATGTGTAGTTGAGGGAATGGGCTTAAAGATGCCATTTGGAGAAGTGACAGAGCCTTGTTGGAGATGGGCTTGTATATGCCATCCAAGAATGTTTGTTGGATTCTAAATTGTAAGATGAAAGAATGAGCATCAGAATGGTGACCGCGTTTGGAACGTATCTGAGTTGTATCTGAACTTGAAATCTAAATGAGTATCAGAATGGCATCCGTGTCTGGAGCGTATCTGAACTTGAAATCTGAATGAGTATCAGAATGGCATCTGTGTCTGGAGCGTATCTGAACTTGAAATCTGAATGAGTATCAGAATGGCATCTGTATCTGGAGCGTATTTGAACTGTATCTGAGAGTTGAATCTGAATGAGTATCAGGATGGCATCCGTATCTGGAGCGTATCTGAACTGTATCTGAAAGTTGAATCTGAATGATTAACAGAATGGCACCGTATTTGGAGCATATCTTAACTGTATCTGAAGTCTGAATCTGAATGAGTGACAGAATGGCATCCGTGTCTGGAGTGTATCTGTACTGTATAATGATTGCATATTGTTAATGGTAGTTGTTAATCTCATCCTGAAAAAGGTAAAATGTTAGCTTGAACACAAAATTATGTTGCATGAAATATATGATGCATGTGATCGGTGGATCTGGAACTGACTGTTTAAAGCTGGTTTCGCGAAATGTCGCGGAAGCAAGAGTTGCCACCGTCTTTTATTTTCTCCAACATGGAAAGGACAAAAGCACAGAAAAATTCCTTATTGAGATTAGCTCTCGGTTCGGGAGGTAGATTTATAGAAAGGGAAGGTGTTAGCACCCTTTCTATCCATGGTTATCCATGGACTCTTAGATACTTGCTCATTTGTGTTTTCAAAATGTTTGTTTTGCTTTTCAGAGTGGGTTTGAAAAAGTTTCGTTTAAAATTTCAGTTCGACTCTTGTATCAGTCCTCAAGAGTGTTTGAAAAGTTTTTTTTTTAAATCTTTTTGCAAAGTGTCGGTGTGAAAAGAAGTTTTTGATTTGTTTTGAATTAGAGCAAGCATCTACGAGTCATCTACCTACCCTAAGGAATTAATCTGTGTAAATGTCCTTAAAATAGTGCCATCCCACCATTGAGAGGTAGGTAGCACCACCGTTGGAGGTGTTCGGGTCAATTCGAGGGTTCGGGACAGTGTGGTCACCAGAGCGATAGGAAGACACCTTAGAAGCTACCCCCATGCCATGTTCATGGACATGAGGACTTACTAAAACATCCTCTACTCGACGACCACTTTTCGAGGGGCAAGGCAACAGTGAGACGTACCTTAGGGGTGGTGTGTGATTTGTGTGTCATTTTCAGTTATGTTTATCTTGGCATGCATTGGTGATCTACGCTTTGTTTTTATTTTTGGCATTCATTCTTCCATGCAAGTTATTAACAATTAAAAGATGCGAGAAGATAAAAGTCCTACGCTATTACAAAGGCGCGGGTCTACATCGCCAAATTAATCCAAGACCCGATTTGAATAAAATAAAATGCGGAAAGATAAATGTCCTAATTAATCTATTACAAGGCTTTGGGGTAATTACATGAAATTTATAAAAAAGAAATAAAATAAGCGCGCGAAACGAAATTATAATCGAAAGCGAGGGCGTTGGACCCTTTTAAAGAAATTAAATTGAAATTATGAAATTAATTAAATTAAATAAAGGAAAAAGACTTATTTTTTTGATATTTTTTGTACTTTATGAAATTAAGAAAAATTAATGGAATTAAAAACCCTAATTCTACATATTTTTTAATTATTAAAGAAATAAATTCAAGTTTGACCTAATTTACATTACTTATTTACATGGCATATTTATTTATAAAAATAATTAATATTTAATAATGGTAAAAAGAAAAGAAAAAAAGAATAAAAGCATCAAAACCCTAATCTCTTTATTTTTAGTTTATTAAAAAAACATTGAATTAAACCTAGAATTAAAACTAAATTAGTTAACAAAATTTATTTACAAAATAATATTAATTAATGTTAACAAAGCATATTTTTTATTGTTTCATGATTTTCTGATTTTTTTGTATTTTTATATTATAAAATTTATTTTATGAATCAAAAGAAAATAATTAAAACAAATAAAATAAAAAGAAAAAAGAGAAAAAGGGGAAAGAGATACAAACAAGAGGGGTGTTGGCCCAAAGTTGGAGGTGAATTCCCAACAATTTGGCCCATTTGAGGAAGGCCCTTTTGACTTTTCTGGGATGCGTGTGGAACGTTTGACTGATGTCCATGGTGGACTCCAGATCCTGCCCTTCAGATTCGTCTCCTGGGACATGTGGCGCGCCAGGATACTGGATGCATGGTGGACCACTGAAAGATACGCTGCGTAGGAACACATTAGGCAAAATAATATTGAGAAGGGAGGGGACCTGGGAATCGAACCCAGGTCCCAATGCTTGAAGGCCACCTCCCTTACCAAGCAGCCAAGCGCGTTCGTTTGTAATATTAGTGGAACCTGATTTATATGAGAGAGAACAAGTGCTATTGGTAAACATAAAAGAAAATGCGCGAATATTTGAATGGCCCTGTCTGGTTGAGACACCTCAGCGTCTTCTCCACCATGCCTTTGCTTTTGCCTGAAAAATACATCAAATAGCGGGGGTTTTGAACCCCCACAATCTGAAACAACAAAAATAGCGAATAGAAATTGGCCAATGATAAATTGAGCGCGATGGGTGTTTTAGATTCGTTGGAATGCTACGAATTCAATGGTCCTAGTCTCATGGTCTGATTTTACCAGATGAAAGAAACCCCAAATTTAGAGTTTTGAAACCCTAATGCGTGTTCATGGTAACTTCTTATTCAGGCGACCATTTTTCAATTGAACGGTACTGTTAGCTTCAGAAACATCATGTTAGCGTAAAACAACAATTAAAAAACATGAAACATGCGAATAAATCAAGATGCGATTATGAAAATTTCCATGAACAGGGCTATGGCGTTCTACCCGTTCTTGGTGTATGGAGATGTGATTTTGATTGGGTTATGATCAGAGAGGTCCCAGCAAACTTTTGAGATACTTTCCACGCCTTGAAATGCCTTGCAACTAAGAAAACAGGTTTGAAGTTTTTAAGGAAAAAGTGAGTTTGTGTTCTTAGGTTCTAGCGCAGCATTTAGCTCCTTTGCATTAGGGTTGTGATCTGTATATGTATGTGAGTGTTTTAGGTTTGCAAAACAAGTCCAAACCTTTGTAATCATGAATCAAATATTTGATTTTTAATGGTATCTTTTCCAATCTTTTCCATGTGAAGATCATGCCAATCATTGCCAATTCTTTCCATATTGAGTATGCACGAAATCTTGGAGTTATGATGAGTAGAAATGCTGCATAAAAAGATTTGCAAGGTGGCATGTAGTATTTTTTCATATTTAATTTGAATTAAATGAATTAATAGATTTAAAAATTCAATTAATAAATTAAAAATAAGAAAACAACTTCCCTTTGGGCCAATGGGTCGTGCATAGCTTTTGGATGATGATTCTTGGGAGAAATTGTGGCCCATTAGCCATTTTGAGGCATTTGAAGCAAAGTTGACTTTTCAAAATTCCCAAAAATTTCCCAACTTCTACAAGGCATATCTTGCTCAATTTTTAAGCTTTGATCATGTTCTTGGACATTTTGGAAAGGTCTTGAAGTCCTATAACCAATGCCTTTGGTCCCATGTCATTTTGATTTACCAATCTCAAGTTATGGTCTTTGACTTAAAGTGCCTTTTTGTTGACTTTTGAAAATGACCTATAATGTTGAGATTGATAACTTTTTGTGAGAGCATTTCTTGGACTTGAAGTGTGAAGAGGATTTGTAGTAAATGTCATTCTCTTCAAAATGAGCTTTGGATGGAATTTTTCTGATAAACCATGTGGAAGTTATGCCTTGGTCAAGTTACAGTTGACTTTTTCAACTGTCCAAATATAGAAACTTTTGCATCTTGAGACTTTTTGAGCCATGCTTTGAGAATCATGATCAAGAATTGATCAAATGATGTTTGTGGCTTCAGAATAAGATGTTGACCAAAAATTTTGATTTTTGACTTGTCAAATGACCATTTTGCCCCCTGCAGTTGACTGTTGAGCAATTAGGGTTTTTGACTGTGCAATTTTGTGCTGTGAGTCTTGAAACTTGACATAAGGATGCTTGACAATGTTTATGGGCATGTGGGACTTGTTTGGACCCTTGAAAACTTCAATTTCTTTGCCAGAACCAAAACCCTAATTTTTGACTGTTAGGAGGCCATTGGACTGTGCAACCCTTGGGGAGATTTTGAAGCATGCTCTTTGCAAATCTTGAAGAATATGGGAGGGAAAATTTTGGGGTACAACAGTTGCCCCTGTTCAATCTTCTTAGACCTGAGGATGCAGATTGGCCGACGTGCCTTTCGTAATCCGAAGGTGGAAGATGATTGAACACTAGAGTGCCCAGAAATTTGCGCTCACATAGTAGTGTGATGATGGGAATGGGCTTATAGATGCCATTTGGAGATTGATGGATAGGTGGATGGGCTTATAGATGCCATCGGGGTGTCGATCGCGTAAGATATTCCTTAGCGAGAACTTGCGTACCCGTAAAAGAAAAGATGATTACCTGGCCTGTTATAGGAGTTGATCTTCAGACTCTTGTGTAGATGTGCCCTGACTGGTTACAGGAATTGAATCCTTAAACCTCTTCAGACGTGCCCTGGCGAGATACAGGAATCGAGTCTGGAGCTTCAAAAGGTGATGAATGAATCAGGGATGGTTACTACCTCAACGGGACGATGGGAGAACCTTGGGCGATTACTACCTCAACAGGAACATTGAGAGAATCTTGGGCGATTACTACCTCAACAGGAACGCTGAGAGAATCTTGGACGTCTTCTACTGGGATAAGAATCAGGGAGATCTTAGGGTCGATCTGACTGAACCAGAGAAGGCCTTTGACTGGATAAGAATCAGGAAAATCTTAGGGTCGATTTAACTGAACCGGGCAAGGTCTTGGAATATCTTCAACTGGATAAGAATCAGGTAGATCTTAGGGTCGATCTGACTGAACCAGAGAAGGCCTTTGACTGGATAAGAATCAGGAAAATCTTAGGGTCGATTTAACTGAACCGGACAAGGTCTTGGAATATCTTCAACTGGATAAGAATCAAGGAGATCTTAGGGTCGATCTGACTGAACCAGAGAAGGCCTTTGGCTGGATAAGAATCAGGAAAATCTTAGGGTCGATCTGACTGAACCGGATAAGGTCTTGGAATATCTTCAACTGGATAAGAATCAGGGAGATCTTAGGGTCGATCTGACTGAACCAGAGAAGGCCTTTGACTGGATAAGAATCAGGAAAATCTTAGGGTCGATTTAGCTGAACCGGACAAGGTCTTGGAATATCTTCAACTGGATAAGAATCAGGGAGATCTTAGGGTCGATCTGACTGAACCAGAGAAGGCCTTTGACTGGATAAGAATCAGGAAAATCTTGGGGTCGATTTAACTGAACCAGGCTAGGTCTTGGAATATCTTCAACTGGATAAGAATCAGGGAGATCTTAGGGTCGATCTGACTGAACCAGAGAAGGCCTTTGACTGGATAAGAATCAGGAAAATCTTAGGGTCGATTTAACTGAACCGGACAAGGTCTTGAACTATGGTTGAGAACTTAACTGGATCTTTCCTGAAAGGTAAAGGTCAGTCATATGCAATGCATGATATGGATCACGCAATGATGTTCTCAACATAAATGAGATTTGTAAGATATGATGCGTATATGCATGCTATAATGTATGGAAATGTGATGTTTATGAACGTATGTTTTTGTCTAGGAAAACAAATCCTTGACGGGTGCCGGGAAGTCACATCTTGGGCTGATGGTGGAGAATAGTGCTTTGTTGTTTCCACTGGGGATGATAGTTGCAAGAATACCGGTAGGAGAAGATAACTCCGTTGGGGAATAAACTTGGCGAATGAATTACTCTGCGGGGAGAAAATTATTCTAGCGATCTTGCTGGGGAACAATACTCTGTGGGGAGAGAGGTACTTTGCTGGGATATTGATGGTAACTTCGCCGGGGATACCGTTGTTATGTTGGAAGCTTTAATAGACTCCGTTGGGGGTAAGAAGACTTCGCCGAGGACGATCTTTCCGTGGCTTTTGGCTGAGGATAACCCAGTTATATCCTGGTAGGGAAATAACCTTTGAATAAAGCCGGGAGATGCGTTCGTGCTCTGTAGGGGATAAGCTTCCAGAATCTACTGGGGATAAGCTTACTGCTGGGGAGATGATTCAACCTTTCCTGGGGAAATCTTGAGACTGGACTCTCCTGGGGAAATCTTTGAGATATATTGGGGAAGTGGCTCCGCTGAATATCTGGTATACCGTCGGGGAACAATCTTTAGGTCAAGACTGCCGGGGATGCTTGTTTAGGAATATCTGTATATCGTGCTGGGGAATGTTGAGATCTGCGGGGATACCCATCTTCCTTAAGGCTGATTGTATAACTTTGCTTGGGGAGAGTGTATTGACCTGCTGGCTCACTCTCTGGGGAATTAAGGCATATTGGTTATGTTCTTCAGCTGAACTTACCTTGGTACCTTGATGGACAGAGCCATTAGATCGCTTGGACAACTCATCATTGCCCCTGTTTCTGAGGTGGGAGAAGAAGACCTGTGAGGTGCTGATAGTCGTTGATGGACGAACCTTCTTTTGGCAGGCCGGTGACAAGATGACAGGACATAGTCGTATGTTTTGATCCCTAACTTTTTCCTGGACCGCCCTTTCGGGTTTTCAGTCCACCGGGATACCCATTTTTGCCCAAGCCGCCCTTTCAGGTTTTCGACTTGCCGGGTGTACAGATTATTTTCATTTCATCCCTTATTTTTGCCTAGACATGTCAACCTAGCGGGTCTTTAACTATGCGTAGTATTTTTCGACTATGTCCGTTCTCTCGGAATGTAGGGAATTGCCCCTGTTAGAATTGTTTTGCCATGCCACCAGAAGACGCTTGATCAGGCAAGATTCGTTGCTGGAATTCATGTCCAATGCCCCAAGAGACTCAGGCGGAGATTTGCCCCTGGCTATTTGACATTTTGAGAGATTCCCTGAATCTTGACTGGACTGCCCCAGATGATAGACCATGATCATGTCATGCCCCTTGATTGGAAGTGCCTTTGTTCACTAGGCTTTCATCGTGCGAATTTCCCTGATGTTCAAACAAATAGTCATATGCAAACAATGTTATATCAAAAATGCAAAGCTTATGTCTGTCTTGAAGATTTTGAAAATGCATTCTTTTTCATAAAACAAGTGAATGTTTGTAAAATGTGATGTCAACTCCGTATTTACCGTAGGCCTTAAGGAGTCAGGATACCTTTCGTAACAATATGCTTTCGAACTAACCCATGCTTCAGCTAGGACTTTTAAGGGTTATAATGTGGCCTGGTTCACGGTTTAAGAAACAAAGGATAAAGGCTCAAATTTTATTTGTACCCACCCGCTCTTCGTGATGTTCTCCAAACCTAAACTCAGTTGATCATACGTTAGACCTTGTTTGAGTCTTTGCTCTGATTTTCCGGTGATGATTCAGATGTTGACAGTTTATTGGGAATAGGCAGTCATTTCCTTTTTTGGTCGAGGGTTTGTAGGACCTCTTTCTTTTTTGATTTTGTTATCCCTGTTTTTTGCCTGAACTGTTTCCTTTTTTGGAATTACAGTCAGCGGGATGCCCCAGCTTCGTAAGTCTCCTTCATAGGTTTTTTGACTTATTGGGCTTTTTATTTTGAGGGATAATGACTGCCTTTCTTTATTGATTATTCGGAACCATCACTGTCTTTCTTTGTTTTGTAAGGACCTCTTTGGTGCCATTCGTTATGCACTTGGATCAACTGAGAGAACTACCCTGCCCCAGGTTATGATTAAGGGTTTTAATTTTCGAAAAGAAAAACTCCTACTTCTTTGGCTCAAAGGGGTTGACGAGGGATTATCTTCCTTATAACTCCAGTGTTTAGGGATTGAAACAATGCCTGTACCTCATCAGCGGGGTCTGTTCAAAAGCATACTGTAGATTGTGGTATTGTTTTCGTCATCCTCCCTCAAGAGGCTTAGCATTACTAATCGAGCGTTGATCATCAGAAAAAATATGAAAATAATTTGCATATAGTGAATACGAATATATTGCTTCAAAACAGACGTATGCGATGCATTAATGGAATAACAACGTTTAACATGAGTAAATGTTTGAACAAAAGAAAATTACAACTTGAAAATCCTAATGAACAAAAGTCTTTTCATCTTCAGGGCTTGTTACTTCAAATGGTGAGCCTTGGAAGGATGGTAGAAAAACTCAGCCTGACCATCTTGTGTGAACTCCAATGCTCCTTCATCAATCAGGTCCTGGATCTTGTTCTTCAGAGCCCAACACTCATTCGTATCATGTCCTGGACTGGCAGAGTGGTAGGCACACCTTTTATTGGGATGATAGGTAGGAGCTGCTGTGTTGGGGTTCCGGGGATGAGCCTTTAATGTGATCAGATTCAATCTCAACATGCGTTGTAGAGCTTGAAACAACGACATATTGAGCTGGGTGAATTGCCTCCTGGGCTTGTCTGGCTGAAGCTGGTGAAGTTGATGTTGAATTTGTGACACTGGAGCCATTTGAGGAGCTCTCCCCTTATCTCCTTATCTCAAAGATGGTTGAATGATGACTGGCTCTTTACCCTTAGACGTTTGCCCTAGTTGGTTACCCTGAAGCAGTTGGTTGATGAGAACTCCGAGCTCTTCTTGTCTTTGAGCTAAACCTTGAATGGCAGTCACCTGCCCCAGCATCTGGGCTTTCATTGCATCCACTTCAGCTTGCAGACGTTTCAGTCGTTCGTCCTTATCGTCTTCGGGACTTTTCTTGGCCAAATTCCCCATGAGAAGTGTTCTCAGCTCCTCCTGCCCCTTGGATAGATTCAGGAGGATTTCCCCGAACCGAGTCTCTTGAGAAAGAAGGTCCTGGTTATCTTGTTGGGAAGCCATTGCTGAAATAAACAGCGAGAAAGGTAAGTGACCTGCGACAAGGGTACCTGTTATGTAATGATGTGTATGTATGCATGCAATGTTTTCAAGGATCTCGCGGGGTAAACAAGAAATTTGTTAGAGCTGGGATCCGGTAGCTTGATTGAAGGAACTTCATGTTGTTGAGAGTCCTTCTTCAAGAGTCAAAGCTCACCATATCGAGTGGGTCATAGCCCCTGACTCAAGTCATCAACCTGGCTAGAGGAAAATAAATCCCCTTTGCCCCTTGCTAGACATTTTGGTTCATCATGACCTGCATGACAAGCCCTTGAGATCCTTGAAATGGGTTAGTCCTTATGCGGGATGCATGCAATGGTATGATGTTATGCTATGCATGGGGTAATGTAGGTAAACCCTGTTATGAGTCCCAATTAAGGACTATAAACAAAACCTGCAAGAAACTCAGTACACTCTGTTATGAGTCCCAATTAAGGACTATAAACAACACCTGCAAGAAACTTAGGTGTCAGATAACAAGCATACAAGTAGTCAAGTATGAAAGCATACAAGTCACACCACATCCCTTAGAGTTTAGGCCAGCATGGGGTCTGGGTATTACCCTCTTGAAGTTGATGGGCTCAAACCTGTCCTATCAAAGTAATCGGGTTCTAAGGGTCCCAATATCATTGGATTGCTTTCATTGTTCATCGTTTCGATTTAGCCACTGAACTGGCGACCGGAATATTCCAAGAAAACAACCCTCAATTGAGTGTAGTATCGAGTATCAACCAACCTCGGACTGCACCAAAGTCAGCTATCTCACTACCCTAAAGAGGCCAAGATAGTTCAATTAAGGTTCCTAAGGTCAGTTGATGCTTCACGAAACTACATGGAGGCCCCGTACTCTCCTTGACTGAACTCAAGGGTTACCGGTACACACCAAAGTGCCACATCAACGTAGCAGACTGTTTCAACCATGTCGGTATACCCCGCACAGTTCCCTCACAGCCTTGTTGCTACTTTCTAAGAAGGTATCCCCCAGACCCGGGTTAGGATCTATAGAACTCCCAAGACAGGCCCAATAATATTAAAGCAAGCAAAATAAAGCAATTGAAAACATAAGTATGAGCTATCCTAAGATACACCTCACTTTAAGTCTCCCCAGCAGAGTCGCCAGTTATGTGATCGGTGGATCTGGAACTGACTGTTTAAAGCTGGTTTCGCGAAATGTCGCGGAAGCAAGAGTTGCCACCGTCTTTTATTTTCTCCAACATGGAAAGGACAAAAGCACAGAAAAATTCCTTATTGAGATTAGCTCTCGGTTCGGGAGGTAGATTTATAGAAAGGGAAGGTGTTAGTACCCTTTCTATCCATGGTTATCCATGGACTCTTAGATACTTGCTCATTTGTGTTTTCAAAATGTTTGTTTTGCTTTTCAGAGTGGGTTTGAAAAAGTTTCGTTTAAAATTTCAGTTCGACTCTTGTATCAGTCCTCAAGAGTGTTTGAAAAGTTGTTTTTTTTTAAATCTTTTTGCAAAGTGTCGGTGTGAAAAGAAGTTTTTGATTTGTTTTGAATTAGAGCAAGAATCTACGAGTCATCTACCTACCCTAAGGAATTAATCTGTGTAAATGTCCTTAAAATAGTGCCATCCCACCATTGAGAGGTAGGTAGCACCACCGTTGGAGGTGTTCGGGTCAATTCGAGGGTTCGGGACAGTGTGGTCACCAGAGCGATAGGAAGACACCTTAGAAGCTACCCCCATGCCATGTTCATGGACATGAGGACTTACTAAAACATCCTCTACTCGACGACCACTTTTCGAGGGGCAAGGCAACAGTGAGACGTACCCTAGGGGTGGTGTGTGATTTGTGTGTCATTTTCAGTTATGTTTATCTTGGCATGCATTGGTGATCTACGCTTTGTTTTTATTTTTGGCATTCATTCTTCCATGCAAGTTATTAACAGTTAAAAGATGCGAGAAGATAAAAGTCCTACGCTATTACAAAGGCGCGTGTCTACATCGCCAAATTAATCCAAGACCCGATTTGAATAAAATAAAATGCGGAAAGATAAATGTCCTAATTAATCTATTACAAGGCTTTGGGGTAATTACATGAAATTTATAAAAAAGAAATAAAATAAGCGCGCGAAACGAAATTATAATCGAAAGCGAGGGCGTTGGACCCTTTTAAAGAAATTAAATTGAAATTATGAAATTAATTAAATTAAATAAAGGAAAAAGACTTATTTTTTTGATATTTTTTGTACTTTATGAAATTAAGAAAAATTAATGGAATTAAAAACCCTAATTCTACGTATTTTTTAATTATTAAAGAAATAAATTCAAGTTTGACCTAATTTACATTACTTATTTACATGGCATATTTATTTATAAAAATAATTAATATTTAATAATGGTAAAAAGAAAAGAAAAAAAGAATAAAAGCATCAAAACCCTAATCTCTTTATTTTTAGTTTATTAAAAAAACATTGAATTAAACCTAGAATTAAAACTAAATTAGTTAACAAAATTTATTTACAAAATAATATTAATTAATGTTAACAAAGCATATTTTTTATTGTTTCATGATTTTCTGATTTTTTTGTATTTTTATATTATAAAATTTATTTTATGAATTAAAAGAAAATAATTAAAACAAATAAAATAAAAAGAAAAAAGAGAAAAAAGGGAAAGAGATACAAACAAGAGGGGTGTTGGCCCAAAGTTGGAGGTGAATTCCCAGCAATTTGGCCCATTTGAGGAAGGCCCTTTTGACTTTTCTGGGATGCGTGTGGAACGTTTGACTGATGTCCATGGTGGACTCCAGATCCTGACCTTCAGATTCGTCTCCTGGGACATGTGGCGCGCCAGGATACTGGATGCATGGTGGACCACTGAAAGATACGCTGCGTAGGAACACATTAGGCAAAATAATATTGAGAAGGGAGGGGACCTGGGAATCGAACCCAGGTCCCAATGCTTGAAGGCCACCTCCCTTACCAACCAGCCAAGCGCGTTCGTTTGTAATATTAGTGGAACCTGATTTATATGAGAGAGAACAAGTGCTATTGGTAAACATAAAAGAAAATGCGCGAATATTTGAATGACCCTGTCTGGTTGAGACACCTCAGCGTCTTCTCCACCATGCCTTTGCTTTTGCCTGAAAAATACATCAAATAGCGGGGGTTTTGAACCCCCACAATCTGAAACAACAAAAATAGCGAATAGAAATTGGCCAATGATAAATTGAGCGCGATGGGTGTTTTAGATTCGTTGGAATGCTACGAATTCAATGGTCCTAGTCTCATGGTCTGATTTTACCAGATGCAAGAAACCCCAAATTTAGAGTTTTGAAACCCTAATGCGTGTTCATGGTAACTTCTTATTCAGGCGACCATTTTTCAATTGAACGGTACTGTTAGCTTCAGAAACATCATGTTAGCGTAAAACAACAATTAAAAAACATGAAACATGCGTATAAATCAAGATGCAATTATGAAAATTTCTATGAACAGGGCTATGGCGTTCTACCCGTTCTTGGTGTATGGAGATGTGATTTTGATTGGGTTATGATCAGAGAGGTCCCAGCAAACTTTTGAGATACTTTCCACGCCTTGAAATGCCTTGCAACTAAGAAAATAGGTTTGAAGTTTTTAAGGAAAAAGTGAGTTTGTGTTCTTAGGTTCTAGCGCAGCATTCAGCTCCTTTGCATTAGGGTTGTGATCTGTATATGTATGTGAGTGTTTTAGGTTTGCAAAACAAGTCCAAACCTTTGTAATCATGAATCAAATATTTGATTTTTAATGGTATCTTTTCCAATCTTTTCCATGTGAAGATCATGCCAATCATTGCCAATTCTTTCCATATTGAGTGTGCACGAAATCTTGGAGTTATGATGAGTAGAAATGCTGCATAAAAAGATTTGCAAGGTGGCATGTAGTATTTTTTCATATTTAATTTGAATTAAATGAATTAATAGATTTAAAAATTCAATTAATAAATTAAAAATAAGAAAACAACTTCCCTTTGGGACAATGGGTCGTGCATAGCTTTTGGATGATGATTCTTGGGAGAAATTGTGGCCCATTAGCCATTTTGAGGCATTTGAAGCAAAGTTGACTTTTCAAAATTCCCAAATATTTCCCAACTTCCACAAGGCATATCTTGCTCAATTTTTAAGCTTTGATCATGTTCTTGGACATTTTGGAAAGGTCTTGAAGTCCTCTAACCAATGCCTTTGGTCCCATGTCATTTTGATTTACCAATATCAAGTTATAGTCTTTGACTTAAAGTGCCTTTTTGTTGACTTTTGAAAATGACCTATAATGTTGAGATTGATAACTTTTTGTGAGAGCATTTCTTGGACTTGAAGTGTGAAGAGGATTTGTAGGAAATGTCATTCTCTTCAAAATGAGCTTTGGATGGAATTTTTCTGATAAACCATGTGGAAGTTATGCCTTGGTCAAGTTACAGTTGACTTTTTCAATTGTCCAAATATAGAAACTTTTGCATCTTGAGACTTTTTGAGCCATGCTTTGAGAATCATGATCAAGAATTGATCAAATGATGTTTGTGGCTTCAGAATAAGATGTTGACCAAAAATTTTGATTTTTGACTTGTCAAATGACCAGTTTGCCCCTGCAGTTGACTATTGAGCAATTAGGGTTTTTGACTGTGCAATTTTGTGCTGTGAGTCTTGAAACTTGACATAAGGATGCTTGACAATGTTTATGGGCATGTGGGACTTGTTTGGACCCTTGAAAACTTCAATTTCTTTGCCAGAACCAAAACCCTAATTTTTGACTGTTAGAAGGCCATTGGACTGTGCAACCCTTGGGGAGATTTTGAAGCATGCTCTTTGCAAATCTTGAAGAATATGGGAGGGCAAATTTTGGGGTACAACAATGCAATATATGTGTTTTATCATTATTTATGATATGTGGATGTAATGTATGCGCATGTAAGCTGATTTGATGTATTGTTGTATGATTGAGGAAAATAAATCCTTGACTGCTGTTGCAGACATGTGGATTCTTCATATCTTGAAATTGAAGTATTGACAAAAATCCTATTGTGAGAGCAATGCCATATACTGTTTGAGGAACCTGCTTGGGGAATCCAGAGAATTTTGATGACTTCTATTAGGGATTAATAAATGGGAGTCTTTGTTCCGTTGGGGAGTATCAGAAATCAGCTGTTATCCGGTTGGATTTCAGGCTTCAAAACAACTTGCTGGGGTATTTGGAAAAACTGGACGGTTTCCACCGGGAATTAATAGTTTGAAGTTTCAGTTCTGCTGGGTATTTAAATGACGTATTATGGGGATTGCTCATGGAATAGCCTAAATACGTTTTCCTATTCTTTCAACCTGTCAGTAATTGTCTTTTTTCATTTTGTTTATTTGTAAATAGTAGTTATGTTCAAATGCATATGTTCATTAATGAATCATTGGACGTTTTTGCAAATAAAACACAAGTGTAAAGAAAAAGGACAAATAGTTTTCTGTATTTTAAATAGATATCTTTGTATTTAACTTAGAATAAGTATTTTGTACAAAGGAGACAAACATCCTAGTAAGAGAATGGTGCCATAAAAGTAAGAAAAATTTATACAAAGAAAGATAGCTATGTGTGATAATCCCATGGGGTTCCCATCCTGCTATAGCCTCCGTATCTCCGAATATCTTGTCTATTTGTTGCTTCATCCGAAGATGATTGAATTGATCAGAAGCTCTGAGTTTGTCAGTGAAGGGATTTTCCTCAAAGTGATCCGACGGGACATAATCATACGCTTTAATTCCCTAACTTTTTCCTGGACCGCCCTTTTGGGTTTTCAGTCCACCGGGAAACCCTTTTTTTGCCCAAGTCGCCCTTTCGGGTTTTCAACTTGCCGGGTGTACAAATTTTTTATTTTATCCCTAACTTTTTCCCGAACCTTTTTGGTTCACCGGGATGCCCTTGTTTTGCCTAGGTGTGTCAACCTAGCGGGTCTCTTATGCATAGTATCTTTTGACTATGTCCACGTTCGCAGGGTGTGGCAGGTCGTCACCGTCCATGGTGGTTAAGATCATTGCCCCACCAGAGAAGATGTTCTTGATTACAAATGGTCCCTCATAGGTAGGAGTCCATTTGCCCCTGGGATCACTTTGTGGTAAGATAATTCGTTTGATCACTAGATCTCCAACTTGATATACCTAGCGACTGACTTTCTTGTTGAAAGCCTTGATTATCCGTTTTTGATACATCTGACCATGGCAAACAACAGTAAGTCTCTTTTCATCAATTAAGTTCAGTTGATCAAGCCGAGTCTAGATCCAATCTTCCTCATTCAAATCTGTGTCCTTCATAATTCTCAAAGAGGGGATCCGAACCTCAATAGGCAAGACAGCCTCCATGCCATAAATCAAAGAATAAGGTGTTGCCCCAGTTGATGTGCGAGCCGTGGTACGATACCTGTGGAGAGCAAATGGTAGCATCTCATGCCAGTCCTTGTAGGTGACTGTCATTTTCTGTATGATCTTTTTAATGTTTTTATTTGCAGCTTCGACAACACCATTCATCTTTGGCCAATAGGGGGATGAATTGTGATGCTGAATCTTGAACTGTTTGCACAAGGAGGTGATCATAGTATTGTTAAGATTTGTACCGTTGTCCGTGATGATCCTTTCTGGGATACCGTACCGGCAAATGAGATTCTTCTTGATGAAGCGGGCAACAACATTCTTAGTAACGGAAGCGAAGGAAGCTGCTTCGACCCATTTTGTAAAGTAATCAATGACCACTAGGATGAAACAGTGTCCATTAGAGGCTGTTGGCTTGATCTCCCCAATCATATCAATTCCCCACATAGCAAAGGGCCAAGGAGCCGTCAAGACATTCAGAGGAACTGGAGGTACGTGCACCTTGTCCGTATAAATTTGACACTTATGACAAGTCTGAGAGTGTTGATAGCAGTCTGCTTCCATGGTAGACCAATAATAGCCTGCCCGTAGAATTTTCTTCGCCATCTTATGCCCACTGGAGTGAGTGCCAAAAGTACCTTCATGTAACTCAGCCATGATCTTTTTAGCCTCAATCTTATCCACACATCGGAGCAGAATGGAGTCATGGCTGCGTTTGTACAGGATTCCATTACTCAGGAAGAATTTAGTTGAGAATCTCCTTAGGAACTTTTTATCATTGATTGAAGCTCCTTCTGGATATTCTTGAGTCTCG
Organism: Vicia faba; assembly: GCA_948472305.1. NCBI lineage: Eukaryota > Viridiplantae > Streptophyta > Magnoliopsida > Fabales > Fabaceae > Vicia > Vicia faba. The sequence continues at coordinate 970,400,527 of OX451741.1, read as the reverse complement.
AGATACCTCTTGATTTCATGAAACCATGGCTGATCCACTATCTCTTCAGTATTAGTCTCGTGACAATGTGTTGGTTCATCCATTCGTTCGATGGTGATCTGGGGAGCCTCGTTATCCCAATTAAGTTTAAACATGGATGAAATTGTGGCTAGAGCATCTGCTAGCTGATTTTCTTCTCGCGAGAAATGCTCGAAGGTAATCTGCTCAAAATGTGGTAGCAATGTCAAAACATGTTCTTTGTAGGGGATAAGGTTTAAGTGCTTAGTGTCCCACTCTCCTTTGATCTGATTGATGACCAAAGCTGAATCTCCAAACACATCTAAAAAATTTGATTCCCAAGTCTATGGCAGCCTTGAGACCAAAGATGCATGCTTCGTATTTTGCCATATTGTTCGTACAGTTGAAGCAAAGTCTGGCAGTAAAGGGAGTATGACACCCTTCCGGAGATATGAGTACAACGTCGATACCATTACCAAGTGCATTGGATGCCCTATCAAAGAACATGGTCCATCGGGATCCTTGTCCAGGTCCGTCGTATGGCCTGATTCCTTCACAGTTATCTAATGTCATGATGTCTTCATCTGGGAATTCAAACTTCATGGACTGATAATCTTCTACAGCTTGATGAGAAAGATGATCAGCTAGCACACTGCCATTTATAGCTTTTTGGGTAGTGTACTGTATGTCATATTCAGTTAGGATCATCTTCCATCTAGCTATCCTCCCAGACAGAGCAGGATTTTTGAAGATGTACTTTATCAGATCCATCTTAGATATCAGCAAAGTGGTATGAGTCAACATATACTGTCTTAGCCGGCGAGAAGCCCATACCAGAGTGCAACAAGTTTTCTCGAGCAGTGAATATCAAGTTTCACAGTCGGTAAACTTTTTGCTCAGGTAATAAATAGCGTTCTCTTTTCGTCCAGACTCGTCATGCTGCCCCAATACACACCCCATTGAGTTCTCTAAAACGGTCAGATACATGATCAGTGGTCTTCCCTCGACCGGTGGCATCAAAATAGGAGGCTCTTGTAGGTACTCTTTGATTTTGTCAAAAGCAATCTGACATTCATCATTCCATCTGACTACTTGATCTTTCTTCAATAGTTTAAAGATTGGTTCACAAGTAGCTATTAGGTGAGAAATGAATCTGGCAATATAGTTCAGGCGTCCCAAGAATCCTCTGACTTCCTTCTTAGTTCGAGGAGCAGGCATTTCTTGTATCGCTTTAACCTTAGCAGGATCAACCTCGATGCCTTTGTTGCTGACAACAAAACCTAAGAGTTTACCGGACCGGACTCCGAATGTGCACTTGTTTGGATTCAACCTTAGTTTGTACTCCTTCTACCTCTCAAACAAATTTTACAAATGATCAAGTTGCTCCTCTTCAGTTTGGGATCGGGCTATCATGTCATCTACATAAACCTCTATCTCATGATGTATCATATCATGAAATAAAGCTACCATAGCGCGTTGATAGTTTGCCCCTGCATTCTTCATTCTGAATGGAATCACTTTGTAACAGAATGTCCCTCACTGTGTGACAAATGTAGTTTTCTCCATGTCCTCAGGTGCCATTTTGATTTGGTTATAACCTGAGAATCCGTCCATGAAGGAAAACACTTTGTGCTGGGCTGTATTGTCAACCAGGATATCAATGTGGGGTAGTGGAAAATCATCTTTAGGGATGACCCTGTTTAAATCTCTATAATCCATGCACATTCGTACTTTGCCGTCCTTTTTAAGAACGGGAACAATGTTGGTAACCCATTGAGGATAGGAAGTGACAGCCAAGAATCCAACATTGAATTGTTTCATGACTTCCGCTTTGATCTTCTCTGACATGTCAAGTCTCATGTGGCAGACTTTTTGTTTCACTGGTTGACAGTCTTCTCTTGTGGGTAGACGATGTACCACGATGTATGTATCCAGTCCTGGCATGTCTTCGTATGACCAGGCAAAGATCTCAACATAATCATGCAATAGATGAATTAGACGCTCCTTGACACTCGACTCTAGATTGGTACCCACTTTGATTTCTTTTTTATCCTCCTTGGTACCCAAGTTGATTGTATCCAACGGTTCCTCATGAGGCTGAATAGCTCTTTCCTCTTGTTGTAGTAGTCTGGCCAATTCCTCTGGTACTTTACAATCTTCCTCACCTTCGTCTTCGACTTGGTAGATTAGATCTTCAGAGTCACTAAAGGCTATAACAGTATTGTTACCCATGGGATCCGGGATGGAGGGGTACCTGCATTTGTGAGTGTGGGTGTGTGTAAGGGTATAGCCATCTTTAAACAATAAAAATGTAAAAGAAAGACAATGAGCATAAAAGGTTTGTATGTGAAAAAACGTCCATGATTCATTGAATGTCATATGAATATGAAATAAAAACCCTTACAAATGGACCATTGTGCCTCGGGTAAGACACAAGGTTTTTAATGTGCGAATTGTTTGTGAATATTACAAGTCCAACAGAAATGTAAAAGATAAATTACTGAGAGATGAAAGTTATTGGAACAAAGTCTTTGGCTTCCCAATTGCGAAGTCCTCCGCTAACAGTAGGAAATATCCAATCCTCCAAGCTGCCATCTTCTTCATTATCTTCCACTGTGTTGACCTCTCGGTTGCTAATCTTCAAAGGTGACCCTCCAGCACGGGCGCGACGCATAACCTTCTGAGCATTTGAAGTAAACCCTAAGACAAACTTGTCAGATTTATACAGAATGTCTGGAAGCTGCCCCCAGATGGTGCATCTATCCTCCTCTACTACTGCTTTGGCGTCCTTTAGAGATGACATCTGAAGAGGAGGTCTTGTGATCTTGGGAATCGAGGATACCGTCTTGGTTACTGCTACCTCTTGAGAGACTTCTTCGAAATGTTGAAAAGGAGTTTCAATGAACTCGCCATCCAATTCCACATATCGGAAAGAATTTAGGTGGCTAATCATGTACTCTTCTTCTCTGTGGACAGTGATAATCTTTCCATGGACCGGGTACTTCAGCATCTGGTGAAGGGTAGAGGTGACAACACTAGCATTATGGATCCAGGGTCGTCCTAGCGGACATGAGTAAGAGGGGTGGATGTCCATTACATAGAAAGTTGAGTGGAAAGTCTGAGTTCCCACCTTTATGGGGATGTCCAACTCCCCGTGGACCATCCTCTTTGAGCCATCAAATGCTCTTACAACTATGTTACTGGGTTTCAGTGTCAGTCCTTCGCAATCCAACCTGTCGAGAGCTTTCTTTGGTAAAACGTTCAAAGATGAGCCAGTATCCATCAAGACATGGGCCAGAGTTTTTCCTCTACACTCCACAGAGACATGTAATGCCTCGTTGTGCTTTCTCCCTTTTGGTGTCAAATTAGCATCAGAGAAGCCTAGGCCGTTATCAGCTGTCAAACTGGCCACACAATCTTGGAATTGGTCAGCAAATGTCTCTTGTGGCACATGGGCTATTTTCAGAAACTTCACCAAAGCTTTTGCATGTGCCTCAGAGCACAGCAACAATGCTAGCATGGAGATCTTGGAGGGAGTTTGCCCCAATAGTTCAACCACGTCATAGTCACTCTTCTTTATTATTCTCAGGATCTCCTCCATTTCCTTCTTGGAGGTTTCAGGGGTAGTCAGTGGTTGAGCCTTCGTCCGGATAGGCTCTTCTTGAATACCTTTTCCTCGAATTTCAGTAGTAGAAGTGTTGGTAGGGATAACAGCAGGGGTTATGTCATCTTTGTCAGTAGGAGCACTTGCAGATATGATTATTGGTACAAAGGTAATCTTCGGAACAGCCACGGGTCCAAAAATTTCCTTTGGAGGGGCAATTTCTGGAGAGAAGATTCTACCGCTACGGGTAATTTTACTGGTTCCGAAAATATTGCTAATGTAAGAGTCTTCTTCTTCGGAGCTCACTTCTTCGGCGGTCAGCCCATCTTGTTTGATACCATGGTAGTAGATTTCTCCACCGTAATTCCACGGTACTGTTTTGTCTGATTCGCACGGGACCGGCCCGGGCATTGTAATTATAAGAGGAGTAGTCTTTGGAACTGATGTAATCCTAACGGGTCTTTTGGGGACCCTGGAAGGATTGGCGTAGATGGTTATGATTGCAACTTCTTCAACAGGAATGGGTGAAACAAGAGCACTTTCAAACAAAATCTCTTGGTTGTCTATCAAGCATTGAATGCCTGTCTTCAACATAGGGCAAACACTTGGTGAGGATAAGCAAAGATGGAAGTCTTCATTACAACCTGGGAATACACCAGCTTTTAGAAAATTTATCTTAATGATTGGGAGCGGAGTCAAGAGTTCATCCACTGTGGTAACAAACAAATCTTCTTTGATAGCATTGGCGTTGTGACCATGCATAGGCATAGGAGCGAAAATGAAGTTTGGTTTCTCAGGCGCCTCAAATTCTATCTCTTTTGCATCTATAAGGTCTTGAATTTTGTTCTTCAACGCCTAACAGTTGTTAGTGTCATGACCCGGGCTTTCGGAATGATATGCGCATCTGGCATTCGGGTGATAATGAGGGGACGCTGTGTTGGGGTTCTTTGGTGCTTCTTTTAAAGTTGCTAGATTAGATTTCAGCAGATGTGGTAAAATCTTGGCTAGAGTCATATTAATTCTGGTGAATTGTCGGACTGGCCTTTCCACCCTCGGTTGATTACTCCTTGGTTGATCAGATGCAAGCTTTGGGATCATAACGGCCCCTACCATTGGTCGGCGTTCAGCTCTCCCTTGATTCCTTTATGGATAAACAGCAGATACCTCCTTCTTCCCAGTGAAAGGTTTTCTCACAGCTGTAGAGGCAGACGCATCCTTTTGAATCTTTCCACTTTTTATACCAGCTTTCACCCTCTCTCCGGTTAAAATTAACTCAGTAAACCCAACAGATGAGCTCCCAATCAAATGGTTGAAGAAAGGTCCCAATAGAGTGCCCAAGAACATATCCACCAACTCCCTTTCAGACAGAGGGGGTTGTACTCTCCCAGCTAGATCTCTCTATTTCTGCGCGTAATCTTTGAAACCCTCATTTGAAGCCATAGCCATACTCTGAAGTTGAGTACGGGTAGGCGCCAAATCTGCATTATACTGGTATTTCTTATAGAAAGCTGCGACAAGGTCTTCCCAGTTGTGGACGTTGGCCCTTTCTAATTGGTAAAACCAATCGAGATGCATTCCGGATAAACTATCTTGGAAAAAATGGACCCACAAGTCTTTATCGGCAGAGTGCGGCTGGATCTTTCTCACGTATGATCGGAGGTGCATTTTAGGACATGACACCCCATCATATTTTGCAAACAACGGCACTTTGAACTTTGGTGGGATCACAATTCCCGACACTAGCCCCAATTCTTCAAAATCTAGACCTGGTACCCTTTGTATTTCCATAGCGCTCAAACGCTCTTCAAGGTGACTGTACTTATCATCAGCCGGAGGGTACTGTTCCTCAGAGTAGTCTTCCTTTTCTTCCTCCTCTTCAGAGTCTAATAGAACTACTGTTTCTTTCCCTTTCCCTTCATCAAATGTTGCTACGAAATTCAAGGTTCTCCTAGTTTGCCCTTGAAACCTTCTCCCCATGATTACAACACCAGTTGGTTTCTTCTCTTTCTTCTTTTTCTCCTTTTCCAACAGAGTCTTTAGCTCCTCTTGTCCTTTGGCCAGGGTTGTGAGTAATTGTTGAAACTACATGTTTTGAGTCTGAAGATCTTTGACTGTTTGTTCGAGATCCATCTTACTGAAATAAACAGTAGAGAGATGAGGAAACTTGTTGCAAAAGATCTGTTTATGTTATGATGAATGATATGTGCATATGTAATGTTTTCAAGGATTTTAAAAGATTCAAGTTCGTTTTAAACAAAAAGAAACACACGTTATATTAATAAGATAAAGTTTAAGTATATCAATGCCCCTTGGGCAAAATAATACAACACTCTAAGATAAAAAAGTAGTGCACATCCTCTTTGGTGCTATGTAGGCATTTAGAGTCTGCTCCTTATGAAGTAGCCTAGTGAGTTCCAAAACCTTCCTCTCGTCTGTGTAGAATTGGGCCTCAAAAGTATCTCTCTCTCCTTTGAGTTGTATCTAATCCCTTTGTAGATCTTCAAGAGATATGGGCATGTCAGGATGTAGGATAGTGTATGGAACTTCTCCTTCCTTAACAGGCTCAATAATCACCGGGAGAATGGAAGGATAAGGCATCATAAGACTTTGAGCGCGGGTTCGTACCCACTTGAGGTAAGGCTCAAGAGGGATGTAATTCTTGTGTCCCAAAGTCTTGCTATCCACCTTGTTTAGCATCCTCTAAGCTCGGATGAATCTCTGGCGAAGACCTTGATCGTTGTTGTCGTAGTCGAATACCAAGCCTTGAATCAACATATCATGTGGGCCATCCCTTCGGGCATAACCAAACTGTCTTAGAGCTAAGCGTGGGTTGTAGGTGATGCCTCCCCTAATGCCAAGTAGAGGGACATTAGGGAATTCCCCACAATGGTCAACAATGATAACATTCTCTTTGGATCGAGAGCACCAATGAATATCTGAATGTTTGAGCGTCATTAACCTTTGTGACCACCTTAAACCTTGCTCATTCTTTAAGACTGATTGGGGAAGATGAGAAATAAACCATCTTGCCAGGAGAGGAGTGCAACACATAAGGACACCTCTTTTCCTCATTGTACGAGTGTGAAAATAGTGTAGGATATCCCCTAGCAATGTAGGCACCGAATTGCGTGATATGAAGATTTTGATGGCACTCACATCTATGAGTTGATCAGGATTGGGAAACAAGACCATCCCATAGATAAGAAGAGCTACAATTTCCTCAAATGCTTGCAAGTCTAAGGAATTCCAACAGCTTTGAGCCTTCTCAAACAAAAACTTTGCTAAGAAGCCTTTGACACCACTTCTAGTTTCCCAATGAGTTGTGACATCAGATGAGTGCAAGTGCAGAGCTTGAGCAATCTCTTCTGGCTTTGGATCTCTTTCCGTACCTTTTAAAGGTAGTTGATTGAGAATAGGAATCCTCAAGAGTTGATAGAATTCTTCCAAAGTGGGCACGAGTTGATAGTCAGGAAATGTGAAGCAATGATGCAAAGGATCAAAGAACTAGAAAAATACCTTCATCATATCCTCCTCTGTGTTGGAGGTGACCAAGTTGAGTAGACGACCATGTCTCTCCGTGAATGGAGAGTTCTCATGGATCCTTGAAGCTAGCTCCTTGACTTGTGGAGGAATTCTTACAAGGTTGATTTGGATAGTTTTCCTGCGGAGTGAATCCATATCCTACAAAACAAGAACAAAGATGAATCTCAAAAATCCTTGAAATGGTTAGTGGATGCATATGATGTTCATGATGTCCATGATGTTATGTACAAGTATGCATATACAAGCAAAACAAACAGGTTCTTAGTTTAGGCTTGCATGGGGTTTTATAGGTAAGTACCATCTTGAAATTTAGTTGGCTCAACCTGTCCTAATAATAGTAACCGGGTTCTAAGGATCTCAATATCACTGGATTGTTTCCTTGGTCATTGTTTCAGCTCAAGCCTCTTTAATGGCGACCGAAATATCCCAAGAAACCAAACCTCAATGAGTGTAGTATCGAGTATCTACCAACTTCGGACTGCACCAAAGCCGGTCATCTCACTACATCCTAAAGGCCAAGTTGGTTAAGTAAAGGGTTCTAGAAGTTCATTAGTGCTTCATGACATCACTCAGTGGCCTCGTATTCTCTTTGATTAACTCAAAGGCTACCGGTACCCACAAATATGTCACACTAATATAACTATTGCTTAGACCATGTCGGTATACCCCGCACAGTTTCCACAACGTATTGCTATTTACCTATAATGTTTCCCAAATCCGGGTGGAGGATTCAAACCCAAACAAAGAACCATAATGTAAAGCAAACGAGTCAAACAGTGTAAGCAAATAAATGTGATCTAAACCCCTAAGGTAACCCCACTTTTATAAAAAGTCCCCAGCAGAGTCACCAGTTCTGTGATACGGTGGGAGAACTGACTTGAGGTTTTGCGTTTGTGTTTGCAAATGTTGCGGTTAGCAAGAGTCGCCACCGACTTTTCTTTTATCCAAAAGGAAAGGTGAAAAAGCACAGGAAAGACCTTTGAGATGTTTTCTTGAGTTCGGGGGGTAGATTATGAAAAGGGAAGGTATTAGCACCCTTTTCATCCATGGTTTTCCATGGGATCTTAGTTACTTGCTTAGATCACTTGCTTTTGTTTGTTTGAAATTGTGTTTGGTGTGGTTTTGAAAGTATTTTGTAAAAGAGGCCATTCATTTAGGCAGTCTTTGTAATGATTCTCGTTCGTAAGAATGTATACAAAGATGTTTGTCTTTTTGAAAATGTTTTCAATGTTTGTAAAATGTTTGGAAGTGTGTGTGTTTATTTTGAAAATAGCAAGGATGTTTGTTTGAAATTAGAGCAAGTAATTAAGAGAAAACTACCTACTCAAATGTCTTTCTTCTACATTTTCTATTCCTTTGACATTGTTGTCTTACCATTGATTTGGTAAGCAAACCTATCTTTGGATGTAAACGGGACAGGCGTGGGTCATCGTATAACCATGATTAGCAATGATTGCAAAGTATCTTAGCATTTTGAGGGACCAAGATCATTTTGTAAGGCAACTTTTGAATAACGTCATCGAGGGACTATGATCTTATATTTTGTTTGTTTTGCCAAGATACTTCGCATGCGTAATATGGCTATTCTTGTTTTAGGCAACCAAGTGGAGAAACCCTAAGGATGCTTGTGTGCAAGTGTATCATTTTCATGCTTTGATTTTGTCTTGTATTTAGGGTTTTCTATTTTGCTTTGTTTTGATCTTGTCATACAAACCCTAATTACTAATCATGGCATATAAAGCGATAAATTGCATAATGTAAATATTTCTAAGCTATTACAACAATTTTATGGGAGGGTGGAATATAAATTTGAATGGGGATTCACAAGAATATGAAGCTAAATAAATTATTACAACTAAATCGAATTTGTACGAATTAGAATAAATACGATACAATATTTAAAAATGCAATGCAATGTACATGTAAGAAAAGATTTTTTTTGTTTTTTATGTAAAAGAATTTTTAATCTAAATCTAAAAATGTAGGGAAAAGAAAATAATTTTTTAGAAGGGAGTCCTAACCCTAATTTTTATTTTAAAAGAAAATGAAGTTCATATGTATTATTTTTTAAGTATTTTTTTGTATTTAGAATAATAAATAATATTGTATATAAAAAATATAAAAAAATTTATATATGCAAAAAAAAAATTATAAGTATGAAATGAAAAAAAGAAATTAAACTAAATATATTTAACTATATTTTACAAACTTATTAAGAAAATATATGATATCTATAAAAATAAAATATACTTTTATGTGAAAAAATAAACTAAGATAATAAAAATGCAATATTATGAAATTTATATTTTTAGGCTTTTTATACATTAAAGAAAATATTAATATATTAAAATGAAAAATAAAATAAATAAAATAAAAGTATAAAAAAGTTGGGCAAAGGGGGTGATGTAGCAGAGCTGGTAGTAATGTTAGTAAAAAATATGCTAAGCCCACAAAACTGAGCCCAAACCTGCAAAAATAACAAAAACTAGAAAAATGGAAAAATATGGAAAACCAAAAGTAGCGCCCAGGTTCGAACCCAGGACATGGGTCTTACCAGCGCGCTACTTTGCCACTGGGGTGGCTATACATCCATTGTCTTATGGAAAGAAAAAATAATATAACCCAGAACAAGTCCTTGCCCTGTACTTCATCTTCTTCCTCAAGCTTGGCCAGACATCCTGTAACTCTCTCAAACTTCCATGAAAATGAAAATTCATAACATGAAAGTTGTAGTACTTGAACTCACGATTCCAACCATATAAGATATGTGAACTATCAATCAAATATCAAAGATAATTTTAACAGCCCTAAATTTTAACCTAATGTTTTCAGAAATTTCAAGTTCCAAATTCTCTCAACTCAAGTAAAATCAATGCAAGATAAAGATATGTATAGTTTCATTATGATGATTGCTACATTTTTTATTCACAAATTATAGTCTAAGGTTGCCTGTACAACGAGATATAGTTTAAGATTTTACCTCCTTCAGTTGGAATCGTGGATGGAACTAGAGTGAGTTTGATGGAGGTCTGATGCTTGCTTGAGCTTCCTTGAACTTCCCTGAACGTATTCCAACCCTTGCTTTGCTCTGAGAGTGCCTGAAACTCCTTGGCCAAGTCAAATTGTAAGCTCTGAAAATCAACAATGGCAGATGGTGGAAAAGTGATTACAGAACAGGGATGAAGGTTTGGATTGGTTTGATATCAAGTATGTAAGATGTTTGAATGATCAAAACTTGAAATGCATGAGCCAAATGGAAGATGGGTATGCTTATGCCAAAACTGCAGGTTTGGACAGATTTTTGGTGTTTTTCTGGTTAGGAGTGTTTCAGGTCTTTTCTAATCATGTTTTGTGTTGTATAATGTTTGTATATTAGTATGGAATTGGTTTAATGTCAACCCTCTAACAGTTGTGCCTGTTCTAGCCTTTTTGCAACTTTTCTTGCATTTAAAGTAAAGTGAAGGGACAATGCTTGCCATGCTTGTACTTTATCTCTTAGGGTTGGTATCAGCTTGTACAATTTGCCTTAGACCTGTGAGACTTGTATGTGCAAAAGGGACAGGTCCAATGCTCAAGATTGTAAAGTTTGTAAAAGTTGTGCTTTTCCAAAATGGCAATGGTCACTTTTTGCCATAAATGGCATTGCAAGTTGGATAATGGTTCTAAGGAATGGATCAAAGCTTTTTTAACTGAGTAAGCATTTAATTAAGGAGTATGGAACAATTTTGGGACCTGTAAAGCATGGATTAGGCAGCATAGGTACTGATTGCAACTTTGTTCTTCATGAAATGGCTTGGACAAAAAGTGAGAAATTGCCAACTTCATCTCTTCGATTCTCCCTACTCAAAAATGATCTTGAGGAGTTCTTGGACATTTTGGAAAGCTTGCAATGTTCTCTATAAATCATATTTGAAATGCATTTTGAGATACCTCTTGGAACTAGGTGAAACATTTCCATGAAGTTGGGTCAAAAACCTGCCTAAACTAGGGCAAAATTTCACTAAGTTATTTAGTTCATGACCATGTATTCATAAATTTATATCTTGAGATACAAGAATCTTTAGGGAAAAGTGTGTGTAGCAAAGTTGTATATTTCATGGAGGTCTACAACTTTCATGTTGGGAACTTTCCTTGAATCATTATGCATCATGGTGAAAAAATGGCCTAAATTTGAGAAAAAATAAGAAATTTTCTATACTTAGAAAATTTCTAAGTTAAGAAAAAATTTCAAATTTAAACCCTAATCTTCAAACTTGGATTTCTTGATGAACAAGTTTCACATTTTGACATTTTTTTATGAAATATGACCCTTGGCACTTGGTTTTGACCAAAAAGTCAAAGTTTGACTTTTCAATGTACAGTTGACTTTTGATCAGTTGACTGCAAATTTCATCTGTCAATCCAATGAAATTGAAATGTTTTGAGCCATTTAATTAGGTCAAGATGATTGAAATTGAATCCTTGAAACCATTCTTTAACTCAAATGGCCATTTGCTAGGTTAAAATCAGAAATTGCCTTTCCTTAGTCAAAACCCTAATTTTGACCATTTTGCCCTTTTGGTGGTTTGATCAAATTTCTTAAGGAATTGTGATCCAAACTTGACCAAATGATACATATAAGTTTAAAATGTTGATTTGGATAAAAATTTATGAAGTTTGACTGAAAATTGGTCATGGTTGACTTTTTCCCCAATGTAGCTGATTTTTAGGTCAACTGTCCAATTGATTGATAAAAAATGTGGTTCAAGGCTTGAAACTTGTCATGAGTGATCTTAGGGGTCCATAATGATATTTTAAAACCACATGAAGCATTGATAGTCCAAAAATCCTTGTGCAAACTCAAACCCTAGTTTTGGGTTATCAGTGTAAGATGAGATGTCTTGAGTTGACCAAACCCTAATCCAGTCTTGAGTCAAAGGAAACTTGTGAGGAAAGTCTTGATAAATGAGAGGGAAAATTTTGGGGTACAACAATTTTTTATCCCTAATTTTTGCCTGACTGTTCCTATTTTGAGATTACAGTCAGCGGGATGCCCCAATGTTTCTTAAGTCTCGTTTGTAGGTTTTGACTTAGTGGGCTTTTCTTTTTGAGAGATAATGACTTCCTATGAGATAGGGAACCATCACTGTCTTTTGATTCCACAAAAATGTTTTGATGTCATTCGTTGTAATTACAAGATGAGAGTTTGCGACTTAACACGCATTTGAATTAATTGAGAGACTACCCTGCCCCAGGTTTTGATTAAAGGTTTCAATTTTTGTGAAAAAGGAAAACTTATACTTCTTTGGATCGAAGGGGTTGACTAGGGATTATCTTCCATATAACTCCAGTGTTTAGGATTTGAAAGAATGCCTGTACATCGTCAGCAAGGTCTATTCAAAAGCATACTGTATGAGATTATGGCATTGTTTTCGTCATCCTCCCTCTAAAGGCTTGTAACTTTTAGCAAGAGTTGAATGTCATAAATTGAGTAAAAAGCATAGTTTAAATGTAATGAAAATGAGTGGATCAAATCAATACAAACATATGCAATGCATTAATGAAACAAAGTTTGACATTAATAGATAATTGTTTGAATAACAAAAGAGATTACAATTGAAAATTCAAATGAACAGAAGCTTCTTTGTCTGAACTTGTCACTTTAGATGGTGAGCCATTGAGGGATGGCAGAAGAATTCAGTCTGGCCATCTTGTGTGAACTCCAGCATTCCTTCGTCGACCAGGTTTTGAATCTTGTACTTCAACGCCTAACAATCATTTGTATCATGTCCGGGACTATCAGAATGATAGGCACACCTGGCATCGGGATTGTAGTTGGGAGAAAAGGTTTTGGGATTCCGAGGAGGATCCCTTAATGTGATTAGCTCTGCCTTCAACATGTGTTGTTGCGCTTGATCCAGTGACATGTTGATCTTAGTAAACTGTCTTTCGGGCTCGCTTTGCCTTTGTTTATTTTCCGGTTGATGTTGACGAAGTCGTTGTTGGGCTCGTGACGTGGAAGCAAATTGGGAAGGTATTCTCTCCCTTAAATCAGCTTCTTGTCTTATGGGAGGCTGAATGATGACCTGATCCCCAATTTTAGATGTTTGCCCCATTTGTTTACATCCGTCTTGACGAAGCTTGTTGATGAGGACTCCCAACTCTTCTTGTCCCTGAGCCAGGTTTTGAATAAGAGCCATCTGGCCCACTAGTTGTCCCATCATTTGGACCCTCATTATGGATATTTCAGTTTGTAGCCTTTCTAACTGATCATCCTTGGTTCCCTCCGGATTCCCCATGACCATGTCCCTTGTGAGGAGAGCCTTCACCTCTTCTTTCCCCTTGGATAGGTTCAAGAACATCTCTTGAAGTTGAGCGTTTTGAGCCTGGATGCCTTTCACCATTTGTTCCATATCCATCTTACTGATATAAACAGTAGGAAGATAAAGAGACCTGTATGGGAGAAACCTGTCATGATATGATGCACGATGCATGTTTTCAAGAATCTCGTGGGGTAAATACAAGAAAATGTTAGAAGTTGAACTTTGATCAACAACTTTGTTTGGAGAACTTTGTATCGGTGGATGTCCTTTCACGAGAATTAAGCTCACCATGTCAAGTGGGTCATAGCCCCTGACTTAAGTTATCGTGTTTTGATCTTTTGATAATGTTTGGTTAGAGGAAAATAAATCCTCTTGCCCCTTGGTGGACGTCTGGTTCAACATGACCTTGTATCAAAGACCCTCGAGATCCTTGAAATGGTATGGTTGATGTTATTGAAAATTCTATGGTGTGATGTTATGATGTTATGTATTGATATGCGAGGTAAGCAAGTTTATATACAAATAATCATATACACACAAAGCAGACAAGTCCTTAGGTTTAGGCTTGCATAGAGTTTGTAGGTAAGTACCCTCTTGATGTTTAGTTGGCTCAACCTTTCCTAGTTAATAGTAACCAGTTCTAAGGATCTCAATATCACCGATCTTTCCCCCAGCTTCGTTCAATAGGCGATTGACTCGCAACCAAACAAAGCTCAAGAGTCAAACCTCAATGAGTGTAGCATCGAGTATCTGTCGACCTTGGGAATACACCACGACTGGCCATCTCGCTGCTTCCTACTGGCCAACTTGTGCAATTAAAGGTTCTAAGGTCAGTTGATGCTTCACGACACCACGCGGCGGCCCCATACTCTCCTTGATTGACTCAAGGGTTATCGGTACCAACCAAAGTGCCACATCAACGTAGCTACTACTTCAACCGTGTCGGTATACCCCACACAGTTCCCTCACAGTTTATTGCTACTTACCTAAAAGGTGTCCCCAAATCCGGGTGTAGGATTTTAAAACAAACCTAAACAAGGAACCAAAATGTAAATCAAACAAATCAAAAAATGTAAGCAAGTAAATGTGATCTATCCCTAAGGTAACCCCACTTTTAGAGAAATCCCCAGCAGAGTCTCCAGTTCTTTGATACAGTGGGAGAACTGACTTGAAGTTTTGCGTTCGTGTTTGCAAATGTTGCAGTTTAGTAAGAGTCGCCACCGACTTTTCTTTTATCCAATAAGGAAAGGTGAAAAGGCACATGAAAGACCTTTAGAGATGTTTTCTTGAGTTCGGGGGGTAGATTATGAAAAGGGAAGGTATTAGCACCCTTTTCATCCATATTTTTCCATGGGCTCTTAGTTACTCGCTAGATCACTTGCTTTTGTTTGAATGTGCTTGTGGTGTGGATTTTTGAAAGTATTTTGAAAATGTAACTTTGTAATGGCTCTCGTTTCTATAAGAACGCATACAAAGTGTTGTTTTGAAAATAGTTCAAAGAGGTGTTTGTGAGATATGTTTTTGAAAGTGTTTTTTGAAAAGGGTTTCCTTTGTAATGGCTCTCGTTTCTATAAGAACGCGTACAAAGTGTTGTTTTAAAAAGTGTTTCAAAATGAGAGTGTTGGTGTGTAAAATGTTTTTGTTGTGAGAAAGCTATTAACTGAGAGCGAACCTACCTACTCAAAAGGTCTTAGATGTTCTTTTCCTCCTCCTTTAGATGTTGCTATCTTACCATTGATTTGGTAAGAAGCCCCATTGTTGGATATGAAGGGACGAGCGCGGGTCATCGTATAACCATGATAGCAATGTTGTGAGGTATCTTAGAATTTTCTTTTAGGGACTAAGATCATTTGTAAGGCAACTTTGAATAGCGTCATCGAGGGACTATGATCTTGTATTTCGATTGGTTTTGCTAAGACACCCCACATGCGTAACATGGCCATTTTTAGGCAACAAGTGGAGTTAACCTTAAGGGTTCATGTGTGAATAATGTGTTTGATTGCATGCATTTTAATCTTGATTAGGGTGACCTATTTGTCGATTTCATATCTTGCCATACACACCCTAATTACTAACAATATATGAAAGCAATAAATTTCAGAAATGTAAAGTCCTACGCTATTACAATATTTTAGGGATGGGGGTACATATTTATGAATGGGGGTTGCAAGTAAAATTAAGTCCTAAGTTACTATTACAACCATATTGAAATAGATAAGAATGTACAGGAAATATAAAATGCGTATTTATTTAAGAAAAGAAATAAGTTTTGTTTAAGAAAATATTTTTTGTCTTTTATGTTAATATTAAGAATGATGAAAAGGAAAATAAATGAAGGATGAAAACAGCGTGCTATTGCAAGCAAAAGAAACAGGGATCAGAAGTTATGAATCCAGGTGCATAGTGATTCAGAAGGAAGCGTCAGAAGTTCTGGATTGATACACTCTGAGGTCCTGCAAGACATGTTAGAGGGAAAACACAGAAGTTCTGGATTGCTATGTGCTGAACTTCTGAATGTTAGAGCAGTGAAAAAACCTCAGAAGCTCTGTGCGTGTCAAAATAGTAGTAAGAACTCAGAAGTTCTGTATGGTGCTAAGACAGTGAACAAACAATCAGCAGTTCAACATGTTATCAGCACATGAAAATCAGAAGTTCAGTGTATTTGACATGTAAGGAGAACTCAGAAGTTTTGTGTTGTGTTAGAACAATGAGTGAATCATAGAAGTTATGTATTGTGCTAAGCCAGTGAGTGAACATTAGCAATTCAGTGCGTTATCAGCATGTAAGCATCAGAAGTTCAGTATGTGTTAACAGTAAGGAAAATCATAGAAGTTCTGTGTGTTAAAATAGTGAAGAGAACTCATAAGTTCTGTGTGTGTTTAATAGTGAGAAAAATCATAGAAGTTCTGTATTTTAAAACTATGAATGAACATCAGAAGTTTTAATGCCATATTTCAACACTCAATCAGCAAATGTTGCGGTTAGCAAGAGTCGCCACTGACTTTTCTTTTATAAAAAAGGAGAGGTGAAAAAGCACAGGAAAGACCTTTAAGATTATTTCTTGAGTTCGTGGGGTAGATTATGAAAAGGGAAGGTATTTGCACCCTTTTCATTCATGGTTATCCATTGGCTCTTAGTTACTTGCTAGATCACTTGCTTTTATTTGAAATTGTGCTTTGTGTGGTTTTTGAAAGTATTTTGTAAAGAGGCCATTGTTTAGGCAATCTTTGTAATGATTCTCGTTCGTAAGAATGTATACAAAGATGTTGATCTTTTGAAAATGTTTTCGAGTTTTGTAAGATGTTTTGAAAGTGTAAGTGTTTATTTTTTTTTGAAAATAGAAAGGATGTTTGTTTTGAAATAGAGCAAGTAATTAGGAGAAATATACCTACTCAAATGTCTTTCTTGTTAATTTTCTTTTCCTTTGACTTTGTTGTCTTACCATTGATTTGGTAAGCAACCCTATCTTTGGATGTAAACGGAATGAGCGTGGGTCATCGTATAACCATGATTAGCAATGTTGCAAGGTATCTTAGCATTATTTTTGAGGGACTAAGATCATTTGTAAGGCAACTTAGATAGCGTCATCGAGGGACTATGATCTTGTATTTGCTTGTTTTGGATAAGATTACTCGCATGCATAATTTGGCCATTTTGTATAAGGCAACCACGTGGAATAACCATAGGGGTGCTTGTGTGAAAATGTGTTGTTTTCATGCTTGCTTTTGTCTTGAATTAGGGTTTTCTAAGTATTGGTTTTAGTCTTTCCACACAAACCCTAATCACTAACATGTTATATAAAAGCGATAAATTGCAGAATTTTAAAGTTAATACGCTATTACAACATTTGGAGGGGGTGTACAAATTGAATGGGGATTGCAAGAATTGTAAACCTAATTAGTCTATTACAACCATATTGAATGTGTATTAATGTACAAGAATTTAAATAAATACAAAGTACAAAATGAATGAATTGTACAAAAAATGCAAAATGTAAAGAAAATGCATCTTTGTTTGATTTTCATGAAAAAAGGGATTTTGTCTTAACCTAATTAAATAAAGAAAATAATTAATTAAATTTGAATTTTATTAAGAAAATATTTTAAGTAAATCCTAGTTCTATTAATTAATCAAAAGGAAATAAATTTAAGAAAAGGATTTTTGGTATTTTTATCTTAAAAAATATTTATAGTATTATAAAATATTTTTAGTCTTTTTTATATAAAAAATAATGTATTTTAAATGGTGTAAAAAATAAATAAATAAAAACATATTATTAATTAAGTTTACAAGATTATTTAATAAAATAAATAAAGTATAATAAATAAAAATATTTTTTGTGAGAAAAATAAAATAAAATAAGTCAAATATAAATCTATCATTTTTGTATTTTATGATTTTTTTTAGTATTTAGAAAATATATTTAAGAAAAATAAAAATAAAAATAAAAAATAAAAAAAATAAATTTGGGCCAGGGGTGTCAATGGGAAACAGGGAGGTCAACTAGCAAAAATAAAAAATGAGCCAGGCCCAAAGAGGCCCAGCGCCCTGCAAACAAAAAAAAAGTCAGAATTTGTAAAACATGTAAAAATGCAAAAGGGTACCACTGGGGCTCGAACCTAGGTCCCATAGGTTACAGGCACGCGCTTCTACCACTGGGGTGGCTATACATCTGTTAATACAAGAAAAACAATAAATATGTAAGGCAAAACGCGCCCTGAAGACTTCATCTTCAACCTCCAGCCAGACCAACTATAACTAGCTCATTTCTCATCAAAAATGAAACTTGTAGCAAATTTTCTCACGATTCCAAAAATGTAAATTATTAAAACTATAGATCATAGATAAGAAAGAATTTTAATGGCTTTAATCTGAACCCTAAGAATTTCAGAGATTTCAGTTTCAAAATTCTCTAAGCTCAAGTAAAATTAATGGAAACTATGGACATGGTTAACTTCAGGGCAATGATATCTACATGTTTTGTTCATAAATAAACTATTGATGATGCCTGTATGAAGAGTTCCAATTTGAGAAAACTTACCTCAAAACTGGAAATTGTGTTTGGAGTTTGAGCTTGTTTCAAGCAGTGGTGATGATCAGGTTAGCTTCCTTGAGGTCCTAGGAAGCTAATGCAATGGTTTGCTTGAGTTGAGAGTGCCTGAAATGACTTGGAGAAGTCAATGTGCAATACTATGTTTTTGGTTATGGAGGATATGGTAAATGGTGTTATAGTAATGAAACATGGACATGGATAGGTTACACTTTATGTGAGGAAGCTTTAGAAACTAAAAGGCAAAGAAACGCACGGGGGAAATGTTAGTTTGATGTTCAAGGTAATAACTGTGCAACGATGGATTTTTTGTGTAATTTATGATTTGAGAGAGTTTTGGTGTGTTTCAGGGTGTTCAAGCTCGTCCTCTAGCTCACAAATAGTGACTCTATTTATAAGAAACAATTTTGGAGACCTCTTGTTGATCAGAATTCAAAATCACAAGTTTATGCATAACATGTGATTTTTTTGAGAAATTCAAGTTTCCATGCCTTGTACTTGGTTCATAGAGTTGTTGGCAACTTTAAACACAATACTTCTGACTTTGTGGATGGAGTGTAATCAAGGAAAACAAGTTGGGAGCTCAAGAAGCTGACTTTATGCATAAAGATTGCTTTACAAGAATGGATATGTTACTTTCTCCCTAAAATGGAAAATTGATTTGGACAAAGCATGAAACACTTGGATAAGGGAATAATCAGTTGTGTAAACCATTAATTATGGAGTGAAAAACAAGTTTGAGGCTTGCAAAGTGAAGATTATGCAGCATGGCTATGGATTTGGTTCATGTGTTCACCAAAAATGACTTGTAATTCAAGTGACAAAACCCTAACTTCATTTCTTCGATTCTCCCTCCTCAAGAATGATCTCAAGGAGTTATTGGATATTTTGGAAAGCTTGCAATGTGCTCTACAAACTATCTTTGAATTTCTTTTTAATATTCCCCTTGGAACTATATGAAAAAGTGCCATGAAGTTGGGTCAAAATCCTGACCAAATTAGGGCAAAATTTCACTAAGTGTTTAATTTCATGACCCTATGTTCATAAAATTATAACTTGAGATACAAGAATTTTTGGAAGGAGTTGTGTAACACAAATTTGTATATTTCATGGAGATCTACAATTTTCATGTTGGAAGTTTCTCTTGAATCATCTTATATCATGGTGAAAATTTTGTTCAAAGTTATGAAAAAACATGAAATTTCAAACACTTAGAAAAATTTCTAAGTTTAGAAATTTTGACTTTTCAAAATGAAATCTTGAGTTTTTGATTTATAATAAGTTTCATATTTTGACATGTTTTGATGAATTATGACCTTTGGCACTTGAATTTCACAAAAAAGTCAAAGTTTGACTTTTCAGTATACAATTGACTTTTGATCAGTTGACTAAAAAATTCATCTGTCAATCCAATGGACTTGCAATGTTTTGAACCATGCCATTACATAAAAATGATGCAATTGGACTCTTGAGATCATGCCTTAAACCAATTGATCATTTTCTAGGTAAAAGATCAGAAATTGCCCCTTCTCAATCAAAACCCTAATTTTGACCATTTTTCCCTTTTGGAGATTTGATCAAATTTCTTGAGGAGTTGTGGTCCAAACTTGATCAAATGATACATATGAGTCTAAAATGTTGATGTGGATAAAAAATTATGAAGTTTGACTGTAAATTGGCCATAGTTGACTTTTCCCCCAATACAACTGATTTTTAGGTCAACTGCTCAATTGACTGAGCAAAAATGTGATCCAAGGCTTGAAACTTGACACGACTGATCTTGGGGGTCCATAATGATCCATGAAAGTCACATGGGGGAATTGTAAGTTCCAATGTCCTTGTGCAAACTCAAACCCTAGTTTTGGGTTATCAGTGCCTAAGGAGGTGTCTTGAGCTGATCAAACCCTACTACAGTCTTAAGCCCAAAGAGATCTTGTGAGCAAAAATATTGATAAGTGAGAGGGAAAATTTTGGGGTACAACAGTGATCTACCAACTTTCACTGAAGGTAGAGAGAAAATATATCATAGCATCGTCGTTCACTGACGATGAACTACTAACATTCACTGAGGTAGCAAAAAGATAGCAAACACCAACTTTCACTGATGGTGATCTACCAACTTTCACTGAAGGTAGAAAGAGAATATATCATAGCATCGTCATTCAATGATGATGAACTACCAACGTTCCCTGAGGACAGAAAAAAGATAACAAACACCAACTTTCATTGGTGGTGATCTACCAACTTTCACTGAAGGTAGAAAGAGAATATATCATAGCATCGCCGTTCACTGACGATGAACTACAAACATTCACCGAGGGTAGCAAAAAGATAACAAACACCAACTTTCACTGATGGTGATCTACCAACTTTCACTGAAGGTAGAAAGAGAATATATCAGAGCATCCCCGTTCACTGACGATGAACTACCAACGTTCACTGAGGGTAGAAAAAAGATAACAAGTTTCCCTAAAATTCTGGAATTTCGCCTAGAACGGGTCTCAACTTCGTCTTTAACCGAGGAAATTTGTCTGGAAAGGGTAAGATCTAGGCCGTCTCAAATAAAGAGACTTCCACTTGCAAATATTTCACAACGAGTTGTTTCTACGAATTTAAAAGTCTTGCCCTCCACTGGTGTAAACTGACTACGGACTGCAAACTGTCCACTCATAGATGAGATAGAAAAAAGGTTACGTCGACTTTTACAGGGAAGCACAAGTTGCTCAAATAAAGAGACTTGCTACTTGTTGTCATAGAGGATTGTAAAAAGAAATGACTTTCCGGGGATAGAAATATGGCTTCTTGGGGAAAGAAATATGACTTCCTGGGGAAATGCCATGATATTCTTGCTGAGGAGATAAAGTCTTCTTGCGCAAAATAAATGCACAAACCAAAACTTGAAGCTTTCATAAATCCAAAGTAAATAATATTGTTGTGGAACCACATATTCAAACCAGAAATAAACTGGAAAGGAACAATCAACCAAAATACATCCTTTGAGAAATAAACTCAAGAGGGAAAAACAAATCCATCCAAACAAGGAGTTGTATAGGAAGGCTAAAGAAAAAAAGCTTCCACGAGGGACAACTCAGTGGGGAAATTGAAAGAATATACGCTTTCTGCTTAGGGCCAACACTCCATGGAAGAGAGGACAACGTAACTTTGCAAAACAGGGTGATATGTAAACAAAATATTAAAAAATGTCAACGAACAATGATTTTCCAATTTTAGCTATGCATGATGTATGTATAAATGTATGAGTGTTATCGTGCGTATGCTGACAAAACAGATACACAACCCTGGGAGTAACCAAGAAAAACCAACTATGGCAGAAATAACACTCCGCTAAACCACATCCAGGATGATCATTCCAAGAAAAAGTAAATGCCAACTGAGGAAACAAAACATACTTCCTGCTTTAGCTTTACCAGGGAGAAACACAATCCAGAAGTAAACAAATCAAAATGATAAAATAGTACAGATATAGGGATAGAACATCCTTCTCCAGGCTTCACCGGGGAAACAAACATTTTCAAAAGTAACACTTCTACTGGGGATTGCAAAACCAGTATCAAGTAAAGCAGATGGACACCAAATCATCAAAACATTCACTGGGGAATTCAGGCCTACTTCATTGGAGAAATTAACACCACATCTTCAAAGGGAAAACCATAATAAGTTCTTCACTAGCGAAACCAGGGACCTGCACTCTTCAAGAGTGAATATGGTACCAACTTCTCGGGAAAAAGAACTTCCATTAGACCGAATGAAAACTTCACCGGAGAAATCTTGGATTGAAACTTCACATCATGAAAATTCAGAAAAGAGGAGAAATGAATCCAAACTTGACCGAGGATACTGGAGTCACGAACCCAATACGGCGAATCATCCTGAGTAAACCTTCTCGATGGGAACAAAAACTTCTTAAAATAAACTGGAGTTTATCCATTCCTGAGATCACCATTTTTGTTGCCATTATTTCATCACAGATTCCAAGGTAAAAGCGAATTGTAAATTCTTTTTGAAAAATCAATTTTGTTATTTAATATTTTTCCTTTGAAAGTTATTATCAATAATAAATGGAGTCTTTGCAAGCTAAATAAAATAAGAAATACAAAAATTTGGGTAAAAGCTCAAATTTCATTAATAGAATGGTAGTCTACGAATGGCGAGACTCCATGGATAATTACAAAGTTTGGAAAATGGTAATATATAATGGAAAATATACATTGAGATACAATGATCACTATCCCCTCTAATAACTTTTGTAATCCTGAGCAATAACTTCTGTTGAAGTGTGATGAGAATCCGAGAAGATTGTTGCTCCAATGATCAAGTCTCGTCTGATGTAGTTACTTGCCAAGAAAGTCCCTAACTTTTGCCTAAGCTGCCCTTGCGGGTTTTCAACTTAGCGGGAAATTTATTCTGTTTATGTCTCTAATTTTTGCCTAGACCGCCCTTTCAGGTTTTCGGCTTACCGAGACGCTCTTTTTTGCCTAAGCCGCCCTTTCGGGTTTTCAACTTAGCGAGTTGTTCTTTTATTTCTTTAGGCGAAGTTTTTCTTGACTACATCAGCATTCATGGGACGTGGGAACTCCTCTCCATCCATAGTTTCAAGAATTAATGCACCGCCAGAGAAGGATTTCTTGATAACATATGGGCCTTCAAAGTTGGGAGTCCACTTGCCCCTAGAATCAGTGTTGAAAGACATGATCTTTCTGAGCACGAGGTCGCCTTCTCTAAATTCACGAGGTTTGACCTTCTTATCAAAATCCTTCTTCATCCTTTTCTAATATAACTGTCCATGACACAAAGCTGTTATTCTCTTCTCTTCGATCAAATTCAATTGGTCAAACCGGTTCTGGACCCATTCAGCCTCAGACAACTTGGTTTCCATTATCACACGCAAAGAGGGAATCTCAACCTCGACTGGGAGTACAACTTCCATTCCATACACAAGGGAGAACGGGTTTGCTCCTGTTGAAGTGCAGACATATGTTCGATATCCATGTAGAGCAAAAGGAAGCATTTCATGCCAATCCCTGTAAGAAACAACCATTTTCTGGATAATTTTCTTGATATTCTTATTAGCAGCTTCAATAGCCCCATTCATCTTTGGCCTGTATGGAGATGAATTGTGATGAAAAATCTTGAATTCTTCGCACAATTCTGTCATCATTTTATTGTTCAAATTCGAGCCATTGTCGGTGATAATTCTGCTCGGCACACCATACCAGCATATAAGATTATTCTTGATGAAATGCACAACCACCTGCTTAGTAACATTGACATATGAAGCAGCCTCCACCCATTTGGTGAAGTAATCAATTGCTACCGAGATGAAACGGTGTCCGTTCGACGCTTTGGGTTCTATCATCCCAATCATGTCAATACCCAACATAGAGAAAGGCCATGGGGAAGAGATCACATCAAGAAGTGTTGGAGGCACATGGACCTTATCTGCATAAACCTGACATTAATGACACTTCTTTGTAAATTTATAACAATCAGATTCCATTGTCAACCAATAGTAACTTTCCCTTATCATCTTTTTAGCCATCGAATGTCCATTGGCATGAGTGCCAAATGAACCTTCATGAATCTTATGCATCAACATGTCTGCTTCGTGTCTATCCATGCATCTGAGCAAGACCATGTCATAATTTCTTTTATACAACACATTTTCACTGAGGAAGAAACTGCCAACCAATTTTCCCAGTGTCTTTGTATCTTTCTTCGAAGCACCAATCGGGTATTCCTGAGTCTGAAGAAAATGCTTGATGTCATGATACCAAGGTTTTTCATCTGCTACGTCCTCTATTTTAAACACATGAGAGGGCCTATCCAGTCGCCGAACCTTAATTCGAGGTATATGATTCCAAGTATTTACTTGGTATATAAAAGCCAGAGTTGCCAGAGCGTCCTCCATTTGATTTTCATCTCTAGGAATGTGATAGAATTCAAATTTGTTAAAGAAGGGTAACAATCTTCTATCATAATCTTTGTAAGGGATTAAGTCGGGGTGACGAGTATCCCATTCTCCTTTAATCTGATTTATCACCAAAGTTGAATCACCATACACATCTAGATTTTTAATTTTGAGATCAATAGCTTCTTCGAGACCCATGATGCAAGCCTCGTATTCTGCCATATTATTAGTACAATCAAACGTTAACCTTGCGGTAAAAGGAATGTGAGATCCATGTGGAGTGACAATCACATCACCAATTCCTTTACCATAAGCATTCACAGGTCCATCAAATATCATACTCCAACGAGATTTAGGGTCAGGACCTTCCTCAGGCAATGGTTCATCACAATCTTTCACTTTCAGGAACATCACATCCTCATCGGGGAATTCATACTCTACAGACTGATGATCCTTCACTGGTTGGTGAGCAAGATAATGTGCCAACACACTACTTTTAATAGCTTTTTGAGTGCGGTATTTGATATCATATTCAGATAGCCACATCTGCCAGCGGTCAATTCTCCCAGTAAGAGCAGGCTTTTCAAAAATGTACTTGATTGGATCCATTTTGGAGATCAACCAAGTAGTGTGATTCAACATATACTGCCGCAAACGCTTTGCCGCCCAGGCCAAAGCACATCATGTCTTTTCCAGCATGGAATACCGTGACTCACAATCAGTGAACTTTTTACTGATGTAATAAATGGCGAACTCTTTCTTCCCTGTTTCATCCTGTTGCCCCAGAATACAACCCATGGAATTATCTAACACTGTCAGATACATAATCAACGGTCTTCCTTCAACAGGAGGGAGCAAGATAGGAGGTTCAAGCAGATATTGTTTAATACTTTCAAATGCCCTTTGGCAGTCATCCGTCCACACACAACCTTGATCTTTCTTTAACAACTTAAAGATCGGTTCACATGTTGTAGTCATGTGGAAAATGAATCTGGAAATATAATTCAAACGCCCGAGGAAACCTCTGACTTGCTTTTCAGTCCTTGGCGCTGGCATCTTTTGAATTGCTTTGACTTTATCAGGGTCAACTTCAATTCCTTTCTGGCTAACAATGAAACCCAACAATTTCCCCGATCGAACACCGAAGGTGCATTTATTTGGATTCAAGCGGAGACGATACTTCCTCAAATGCTGAAGCAACTTCAACAAATCTTCTACATGCCCTTCTTCAGTCGGGGATTTGGCAATCATATCATCAACATATACTTCGATTTCCTTGTGCATCAGATCATGGAATAGGGTTGTCATAGCCCTCTAGTACGTTGCACTAGCGTTCTTCAACCCGAAGGGCATCACTCTGTAACAGAATGTTCCTCAGGGTGTGATAAACTTTGTTTTTTCCATGTCCTCAGGCTCCCCTCTTATTTTATTATACGCGGATAATCCATCCATGAACGAGAATACTTTGAATTTTGCTGTGCTATCCACTAACATATCAATGTGTGGCAATGAAAAATCATCTTTTGGACTAGCTTTATTTAGATCTCTGTAATCTACGCACATGTGGACTTTTCTGTCTTTTTTTGGTACTGGGAAAATATTGGCAATCCATTGAGGATACACTTACATCATAAGAAAACCATCATTAATCTGCTTTAAAACCTCCTCTTTGATTTTCACTGCCATATCTGGTTGAGTTCTTCTCAACTTCTGTTTGATTGGCGGACACTCTGGCTTCAACGGTAAATGGTGCTCCACAATATATGTATCTAGACCAAGCATATCTTGATAAGACCAAGAAAAAATATCCACATACTCTTTCAACAGCTCAATCAACCTGCTCTTCACACCAGGATGCAACAATGCTCCAATCTTGACTTCCTTCAGATCTTCTTCTGAACCCAAATTAATCACTTCCAATGGCTCTTTATATGGATGGATGGTATTTTCCTCGTGCTCAAGAAACCGTGAGACCTCTTCTGGAATCTCATCATAATATTCTTCTTCATCCCCATACACATGACATTCAAAATTGGGAGAGGATGAAGGGTCATTGTATTCAACGGGTTTTTTAATTAATCTGCACATATGATTTATGATTGCTTTTAGAAACTGACACATATAACAAGTGATCATGCATATTGAATTTCAGTTACTATTTATTTTGAAGGGTTTTTTTTATTACCATTTTCCGAGAAAAAGCAGAAAATAAAGACACAATTTGGGAAACAAAGACAACTTTTATTATTGATTTTAAAAGTCACAACCACAGATAAGCCCTACAACATTAATACTTCCACCTTGGGCAGAGTGAAAGCTTTTCAAAAAGTTAACAAAACAAATTACTTGGAAACATGTATGCAAGAAGGAACATCAATGGTGATCCAATTCTGGACCCTAACTCCACACATCATATAATTCGGCCTTTCCTGCTCTACTTCATCTTCCACAATGGAATTGATCCTGGAAACAGATGGATGAAGATAACCCCCGCTACAGAAGATGTCTTGATATTTTCTTGCAGCAGACTTTGGCTTCATGCCCTTACCTTTGTCATTCTTCAAAGAGAACCCCAAGCCAGCTCTGTTCTTGTTCACAGGTGGATCCATAATCTGTCCCCACACTTCACTATGACCCTTACACATAACCCGTTGCGCATCCTTAAGCGAAACCATGGAATTCTCATTTCCTATTATATTGACAATGGACAAGGCTTGGAACCGGGTTCCAACAACAACTTCATTCGCCTCCGCAATGCTGAAAGAGGACAAATGAGATATCAATAATGCATGTTCCCCATTTATGATCACTACTTTCCTTTCACGTACAAACTTCAGTTTCTGGTGTAAAGTTGAAGTGACAGCCCCTGCCTCATGTATCCATGGTCTTCCTAGCGATCAACTATAAGCGGGTACAATATTCATTACCTGGAAAGTAATATAAAACAAATGTGGTC
Source organism: Vicia faba (assembly GCA_948472305.1). Taxonomy (NCBI): domain Eukaryota; kingdom Viridiplantae; phylum Streptophyta; class Magnoliopsida; order Fabales; family Fabaceae; genus Vicia; species Vicia faba. The sequence goes on along the minus strand of OX451741.1, from coordinate 970,373,146 downwards.
CTATATGAATAGACAAGTCCACCTCACCAATAACAGATTTCCTTGATCCATCAAACGCTTTCACAATGATGCCACTCAGGCGCATAGGTGTTCCTTGATATTTCAACTTCATAAGCGTACTCCTCGGTATAATGTTTAAAGAAGATCCATTATCAATCAGCACATTGGGTAGTTAATCATTCTTACAGTTCATAGAGATGTAGAGGGCCAAGTTGTGATTCCTTCCTTCATCTGGTAATTCATCGCCGCAGAAGCTCAAGTTATTACATGATGTAATGTTCCCTATTACACTGCTGAATTGGTCTATTGGCATATCACTCTCCACAAAAGCTTGGTCCAGTACCCTAATCAAGGATTCTCTGTGAGCAGAGGAGTTCATCAATAGAGCCAAGATAGATATTTTTGAAGGAGTCTACAATAGCTGATCTACAATTCTGTAGTCGCTCATCTTGATTATCTTCAAAATATCATCCACTTATTTCTCTAACACAGCCCCACTAGTCTCACCCGTAGCCTTCTTGGGTTTAACATTCTCACCAATTTTCTTTCCAGCACTAACATCTCTTCGAATGACTGGTGCAAACACACGACCGTTGCAGGCCACCCTGCTATTTTCAGCAATATTCCCAACATCAGGCATTGGCTGGATGGGAACTTCCACTCCATCCTCTAAGATTGTAGCATTGTATTTGTAAGGCACAACCTTATCTGACTTGTAGGGGATAGGACCCGGTAAACTAATCACCAATGGGGTAACAACTGGCTTGCTATAATACTCAACCTCAATATGGGAGGGTGCCCCAAAACAAGGTACAATGACATTTATCCCTTCTTCAACACAATCAGTCATTATTGAGTCATTTCTGGAAAACAAATCCTCATCTGAGGAGAAATACTCATCTGCGAGACATACTCTTCTGCCATCAAACAAACCTCAACCATATCAACTTCATGGTTATCATCCCTTTGACTTATAACCTTGATAATTCTGTTATCTAACAACGACTGAACACCCTTCTTTACGATTAAACATCCTCGGGAATCTTGGCAGCAAACTCGGCAAGATCCATATTGGTGTTCCACCTGACTAGCCATATGGAAGAAGGTAGCATACAATTGCACAAGGTCCTCCTTCATATACTCTACATAAAAAATTCTAAATTCTCCAGGATATCCAGAACCATATTCACTTCCTCTTCATACTCTGCCCTAGGCATGATTATGTAGATTAGGCCCTCATTCATCATCTCTTGTAAATTAGCCTTTATCTTATCGCAACCCTGTATGTCTGTACTGCAAATAGCACAACCAGCATGGTCATGCTTATAGTAGCTAAATTCACAAAGGTCTGCATGCATCCTCACCAAGTCTCCTCTAACCAGATTAATATCAAAATTCCGGAAGTTTCCTAGACAACCGACCACCATATTCACAACATTTACTCCCCCATACTTGGGTAGATGATTGTCTTTCACATTAGGTCCCACATCCTTGAAAGATGGAACACCAGACTTCACCAACTTCTGCACCTCAGTCTTCAAAGGATAATAATTCTCAACATTATGCCCTGGTTCTCCCTGATGAAAAGCACATGTTTGATCTGCTTTGCAGTACCGAGGCAATGGTGATGGTACAGCGAGAGGTGGTCGGGTCTGAACCTGCTTCTTCTAAATCAATGTCGGTAGTAACTCTGTATATCTCATAGGAATAGGGTCATAACTCTCCCTTATCTAATTATACCCTTGATTCCCCTTCTAGGATGGCCTTTTGATAAGCAACAGTAGTTGGAGCTGCACCTACAACTAGAGTAACTGAGGTAACCTACTGATGACGCTGATAATTCCTTCTAGGAGTATTAACCCTCCTCTCTTGCATAACAGCATTTGCATCCCCTTCCTTCTTCTTGATAAACCCATAAGATGGTTTCTTCACACCTCCAGAACTTTCACTCTTTGTTAAGCGTCCCTCTCTTACAGCCTCTTCTAAGCGGATACCCATTCCTACCATTTCAGTAAAGTCATTAGGCGCACTTGCCACCATCCTTTCTTAGTAGAAAGCACCCAGCGTTTTCAAGAAAATCTTAGTCATCTCCTTCTCTTCTATGGGAGGAATCACTTGGGCGGCTACCTCACGCCATCTTTGTGCATATTCTTTGAATGATTCCCTGTCTTTCTGAACCATGGCCCTGAGTTGATCACGGTCAGGCGCCATGTCCATGTTGTACTTGTATTGTTTGATGAATGCTTCTCCCAAATCATTGAAAGTACGAATATTGGCATTGTCCAAACTCATATACCACTTCAGCGCAGCACCGGTCAAACTATCCTGAAAAAAGTGAATCAGCAGACGCTGATCATTAGTATGGGTAGACATTCTCCTCACGTACATCACCAGATCAGCACGAGGGCAAGTGTTTCCCTTGTACTTCTCAAACTCTGGGACCTTAAACTTAGCAGGTATCTTAACATTTGGGACCAAGCATAGCTCATTCACATTCTGCCCAAATAGCTCTTTTTCCCTGAGGACCTTCATCTCTCTTTGCATCTTGTCAAACTGCTCTTGAAAATCATCCATTCTGTCATAAAGACCTAAGTCTTCACTCAGTGGAGGGAAAGGACGACACACATCATCATTAACAAACGAAACCATATTCACTGATGGAGGCGCAGCAGGAGCAGTATGCACCACAAGAGGTGCCAGAGTAAAAATAATCTGAGCAATCGGGGTATCTTGAGGACCAAGATTAAAATCTTCAGGTGAAAAATTCTCTGGCATTCCCCATGGATAACCTTGAGGCATGCGATTCTGAACAACAGCTGGAGTAGCAGATACGGGAACAGTCGGAGCTTCAGTAGTTGCCCTCGTTGGTTGAGGTTGAACACTCGGTGGCTGATTCTGAGCAGCTACCAGAGCTTCCATCAGAGTAGTTAGATTGGCCATGCCGGCCTTCAAAGCAGAAACCTCCTCGCGCAGCTCGCGATTCTCTTGTTCTAGGTTGTCCATCTTCTTTCTGAAATTAGCCCGAGTGTTGTAGTGGTGAGTAAGCTTGCTGAATGAAGTAAAGAAGCTTGGTAAGATACCTGGATATGCATAACAAATGCAATAAATATGTACAATATGATGCATGATATGTAATGCACATGATTTTATTTAATATTTCAAAGGATTTAAAATTTGTGGACATATTGCAAATATCAAAGTAATAACGCATTTGAAATACTGAAAAAATTTATTATAACAATTCCAAAATGGATTACAAGTTTCAATGATCCCAAGTACAAGATGAAATAAAAATCTAAAACCCTGAGAAGTAAAACTGATGGAGATCACTCTATATGCTGGCGCTTCCCTGTGAGCCTGGCAATATGAGCCTTCAACCTCTAGTTTTCTTCTGCATGTCTGATGGCAACCTCCTTCCAATCACCTGAATCAGGAAGTAAGTGATCAACATCTGATTTAGGCTTAGGAGAAAATAAATACCCTTTCCTCTCCATAGTCTCTACCGCCCGACTCTCAAGAATATCAATCAAGTCATCTTTCTCCTTCAAGTCTGCTCTATAGGAAATCTCTAAAGTTTGGAACTTTTTCTTCCAAGCGTCATTTTCCTGTTGCATCCTAAACAAAGCAAGTTGCAGCTCTTCTAGATCATCTAATAAGGGATGAGTGGTCTTCACAAATAGATCAGGTATAGGTGTTTCTAGGGAATACGGCATCTTCAACTGAATAGATCTCGTTTGGACCCACTGAAGATATGGCTCCAAAGAAACAACACCCCTAGGTCCCAAATCCTTCCTACTCTTCTTATGAATGTGACGCCAGGCCTTCACAATCTTCTCCCTAGCTTCCCTATGGTCTTCTCCTTCCTTCAGAGAGAAACTACTCAAATGAATACTATTTGGTTTATCCCTCATCGGATAACCAAGCTGTCGTCGTGCAAGAACATGGTTATAGTTAATTCCTCCCTTTGTACCAAGAAGAGGTACATTGGGGAAACTACCACAAATGTCAATAATCTCTATATCCTGGTAAGCTCGATGGTACCAATCAATATCTGAGTGAGTAAGTTCCATGATCTTAGGAGCCTAACGGGGTTCTTTCTTGACATCCCAAAAAGCATCAGACTGAAGCATATGAGAGATAAACCGCCGATACAACAGAGGCGTGCAACAAATAATCATCCCCCTCATGATAAGAATTCCGAAGATGAATAGAGTAATAAGCATCACCCAACAAGGTAGGAACTGGGTTTCCAATCATGATGATCCTGATAGCATTAATGTCAACAAACTTGTCCACATTAGGAAATAAGAACAACCCGTAAGCAAGTAGAGCAAAGATGGCCTCAAAAGCGACTGTACTCTTCATCCTGGAAAAGTAACGAGCTTTCTCCAATAAGAACTGAGCTGGTAATCCTCTAATCCCTCATTTAGTAGTCATATGGGCTTCTACCTCAGACTTCCCGAGATGAATCAAAGCAACAATCTCATGTGGTTTTGGCTCACCCTCCAAACCAGTAAAAGGAACACGATCGGTAACAAGTAAATCCAATAAATAATAATACTCCTCCAGTGTGGGCATCAACTGATAGTCGGGAAAAGTAAAGCAATAATACATCATATCATAGAATTGGACCAAGGTTGAGAGAATACCCTCCTTCATCTTTAGCTTCATGAGAGGAATAATGGATCCATACTTCTTCCAAAAGTCTGCAGAATACTTGATCTCGGAAATTAGACTGATCAACTCATCTATCCTGGGATCCTTGAAACTGTAGTTCCCGGTCTTTCTCTTTCCAGAATCCATGGTTAAAAAGTACTTGAGATATTCAAAAATGGTCAACTTTTAAATCCTTTGAGATAAGATTTCTCCAAAAGATGCTTATGAGTGCATGGGTGCATGATGCAACAATCACACACAAGATCACACATATAGGGTTCATAGGTTCAACGTCACGAGCATGAGGTCGAAGGTACTACCCATAAGGTATTAGTCTAACAGTTATCACCTGCCGAACAAGGTTCTAGAGGTTCCCAGAGTCTACATCCTTCCTTCGGATATTACCAACTTCTCGATTAACTCGGTAATTAGTAATATTATCAAGAAAAACTCATCCGAGCGTAGTATCGCGTGACAACTATTTCCAGATTAATCCGTCATAGCTTCCGCACTACACCTAAAAGGCCAAGATGGGTTTGGTATTCTACAATCCTCAGTTTCAGTAGGCTCCCAGGTCGAAAGCAGAACGTCTTCCCGATTACTCGGTAAATGACACTACAATCAAAGGGGCCTCCACTGAGTGGGGGATCTCATGCCTCCTTTTTTGGGATTACTCCCTCAAAGTTAACATGACTATACCACCCGTCCTATTTTAAAGTTTTCCCAAGTCCGGGTATAGGACTTATGAGTAATCACCAAGCACCCTGAAAACCAGGAAAATCCAGACAAACATATATACAACATATAACACAAAAACAGTAATAACACATATACAAATATAAAAAATATAGGCTCAACCCACTTAGGGATGGACTAACAAAAGGTTAATCTTTCCCCAGTGAAGTCGTCATTTTTGTATAGTGGTAGAAATGTTTAAGACTAAGCCATTGGATTGACTAGACTTATACAAATAAAAATAAAAACCGCCACCGCGCTTTATTATTTCCAAAGGAATGGGGAAAGAGAGAATAACCCAAAAAGAAGGGGAAAGATTCTAGGTAAGGGGGTTGGTTATGCAAAGGGAAGGTATTAGCATCCTAAACATCTACGGTACTCCACAGGAACCTCTTTGAAAAATCTGTATATTTTGGCTATGAAAAATGTTGTATAAAATAGATGGTGGAGGTGGGAAAAGAAACATATTTTTTATGATTTTGCACCCGCCGCGGTGGCGAACCTTTAGTGCCTATGTACCACCTTTTCGTGCAATAGGGGATCAGGGTACACGTAGTTCCTCTTTTCAAAATTTTAAAAACACAAATGTGTTGGTCATTTTTATGAGATAAAACATCATCATCATTGTCCGTGTGGAAAACATACCTACTACCCACAATCATGAGAAAGGAGAATTTGCATCATCTCAAAGTGGAGGATATGGCTTGGATTTTAAAATCAACAATGCCTCACTCAAAACCCAAGTGGAAAATATCTATCTTTACTACATATTGTAGAAGTATAGTTGTTTGCATCACTACAAGGATTGACAAGAGTTCAATCTTTTGAGAAAAGTTTAAAGAGAAAAGCCAAAGTGGCAAGATGGTTTGAAATGAGATTGATTGACTTTTAGTCTTCTCACAAAAATGTCAAAGTATTATTAAGTTTATTGGAGTTTATTTATAAAAATGTTTGAAAATGCATGGACCTAAGTCCAAGTTTATTATAAAAGTAATTCAAGTTTAAAACAAGAAGAGTTTTCAAAGGGGGGAGAAGATTTTTGAAATTAAAGAAGATGTGAGGAGAAGAAGAGGCTATCCTAAAGCATAAGGTAAAAGTTAGGGATAAGAACCATCTAACCAACAAGAAGCCAATACTTGACACTATGAGCCAAAATAGAATTCCCATTCTTTGGATTGAAACCAAACAAGCAAATGATACTAGACCTCTTGGGACAACCAAACTTCAAGTGTATTAAGTCTTCACAAAAATTGGGCAGAGTAACGGCTGTATACGGGTGAATTCTAGATTACAAACCAAGGGTGTAATCACAATAACCTGCACACAAAACAAATAAACAACCCAATATCTTGAGGTAAACCTCAAGAGCTCCAGACAAAATAATCAAATAAGATCACAAGGTCTCCACTCACAGGCCAAGGTTTCTAATCCTAAATCCAAAAATTTCAATGCTCCATAATGCCAAGGATAATAACCAAATAGTCCAAGTATCATTAAAGATTTTTAGGGTTTATGTTGACTATTAGATGTTTTGAAAAAAAAAAAAAAGTAAAGCCCAAATGAGCAAAGCCTCCACACAACAAGTTGCATTTACTTTTTGTCAAGTATATCATCCATTTGGAATCCTTATGAATATCATTTAATGATAAACGGTGTTTAAGTGATCCGCGTTGACCAAATGTGTTGTAGATCCATTAGAGGATTGGTATAACCAAAGCCTCAACACAATGAATCTCAAGGTTATTGGATCAAAGAGATCAAATTAACATACTTGGGCTTGCAAACATAATTTTGGGCCACGAATGATCATTTATTCGAACCGGGACAAAATTTAGCGCTATGTTAAACAATCGTATATGGACTTATACAGAAGTTGCACCTATTTTGAGGCCGGTCAATAGCAATCTATGCACCATTTGTTTTGAGACATGATATAGAGATCATGCTCCAATAACATTTAGCGCAATAAGAAGGGGATGAGATGAAGAGGGATGAGAGAGAATATACAAATCACTTTTGAATTAAATTTAACCAAACTATTATTAAAATCATTCATCCATTTTTATGGAATTAGACTCAACACCATGGATCTAATGATGTTAATAAAGTTCATGATCAAAAATTTAATCCAAGATCAGCCAGAAAATAATCACAAGATTATATTATATTTTAATATATACAAAAAGGTTTAAAAATAATTTTAAAAAATAGAAATAAAAGAGAAAAATATCAACTATGTCCAAATTAATCAAGAAATAAAAAGTAAGACCATAGAAAAATCATAAATGAACTAAAATAATTTTATAATTTTTTTGGAAATTTTTTTAAGTCTGAAACTATTTTTAAAATTAAAAGAAAGGGGAAAAAAAACCAAAAATGATAAAAAATAGCAAAGTCAGAAACAAAAATAAAATAAGGTTATCAATATTTGTCACAATATCATTGAATCATTCCATAATTTTTTCAGAGTTTAAAAATGCATAAAAGTATGTTTAAACATTTAAAACAAATCAAATAAAGTGTAGATTTATAAAAAATACCAAAACATAAAATTAAATTGTGAAAAAATAAAAATCAGAAAGAGAATAATCAAAAATATTTTTCATGATTTTTTCAGATTTTTTGGACTTAAAATGAATTTTCTATGATTTTTTGAAGTTTAAAACAATTAAATATAAAAAATCAGAAAAGAAAATAAAAGTCAAAAATATGTGGACCATTGGATGAGAATCAAAACGCGTTAGTAATCAAATCCAAGGGATCTAGCACAATGTGCGTATCATGGTCATTAGTGAATAAAGCACTGAATCAATTATTAAATCAGAATTCAAAAATAACAAGTGGCGTGCCATCATTGGTTGGAAGAAAGTTTTGAAAAGGATTTGAAATTTCATGGTCAAAAAGTGTTTCCAGTAAAAAGCAAGTGTTGCGACTAGAACCAGGGAAATAAGAGCATCACAATGATATCAAAGTTTTGAAGAATTGGTGAAGGAATCTACCTATTGAAGTTGAGATGCAGAGCTCTGAATCTGGACTTCTATGGAGCAATATAGGGCACGATTCTTGAATGTAATTATATGGTTAGCTTCAGGGAAGATCAAGGAAGGTGAATTGATGAAAAAATTGGATTGAAAAAGGCTTGTATATGGATTGCGAAGTTGCTGAATTCTGAGTTATGGAACAAGTTTGGCAGGGTGATTCTGGCTATCCAAGATTGAGAAAATGAATGCGATAGTTCATGTATTTCTAGGAGAAACAAATGGGATCAAAAGGAAGAGTGAATGATGCATTTTGGATGGAATTCGTGCAAACCTGATGCACGGGTGAAGTATGATCTAATTTTCACCAAAACTCATCCAATCCTTGCGTTTTGAGGTTCTAAACACTTCTGGCAAGTTTGTTAATCAAGTTTAAATAAAAAACGCATGTAAATCTTGTGATTAGAAGCCAAAACAAAGATTTCAAACTTCTGACTTGGTGAAAAATTCAGTTTCAAAGTGCCAACTTTTGACCAATGGCATTTTCAGCTCAAGGGGTCTTAGGGCATGATTCTTGATGCTTCAGAAAGATGAGGTTACAAGCTTTGAAATGGAAAAAGAATGGAATCAAATGGATGCTTGGGCTGAAAGTTGTGTTGAGTGAAAGTTGGAGAAAAAATGTTAACTTTCCATACTTAGAAATATTTCAAATTCTTCTTCAAAAGTGACCTATAATGTCTTGCATCCAAACATAGCCTTCTACTTGGATTTTGCTCTTGACCAAAAAATATGGAATGAAGTAGATCTCTTGAATGACATTTTGGAACTTGAACCATTCAAAATATCCAAAAATTGAGAGAGTTATGAATTGTTGAAGTGGGCAAAAAATCATGAAATGATCTATAATCTTTTGTATCCTTAAGGAAATTTACATTAATTTTATCACTTTGCACATAAAAGAAGGTATAAAGTTCACATCTTCAAGATCATTATGGAAAAAGACTGGGCTCAAGGTGATAAAAATTGACCAAGTTATGATCATTTGAAGTCACACATGGAAAAATGGGGATTCATCTAGAGGACTTGTAATCTTTCATCATCATCAAGTTTCTTCCACATGAAAACTCCTTGAAACTTTTGAAGTGATTTGTTACCAACCATTTAAAGAGAAGGATGCATTTGGAATCACTCAAAAATACCAAAAGATGAGCAAGATATGCTTCTTTGAAGTTCAAAACCCTAGCTCCTAGATCAAGAAACATGCTTTGAGGAACTTTGACAATTTTGAACAAAATTCTTGTACCAAAACAAATTCTTTGTAAATATAAGTTGTTGAGGATGATAATTAGAACTCTTAGTAACCACAACCACTTCCATATATTCATAATTGAGAGAAATATGCACTTGTGATCAATGGGAAGAAGGCCTTGTCCAAGCATGACAACTCCTTCAATCAACCCCTTGTACTTTTGAATCAATCTTGATAATTTGGAAATGTAGTGAACCAAAATAACCTTACCCTGCCATCCCTTCCAAAACAACTTCCATGGTGAGGTTTGAACTTCTCAAGCTTCATTGACTAGGTCATGGAAATAAACTCATGAACCCATGGATCAACTTGCTAAGCCCCATTGCCTTTACCTGCATTGTTGAAAAGTAAGATAAACCAACATTGCATTTTATTAATTAAAAGGAAATTCAAAACAAAAACATGAATGATTACACAAGGAAAACAAGTTAAGGTGCTTGGTGATTCCTCAAAGAGCAAAGCTAAAGATAGGAAGGAGAACCAAAAGCCCTAATGTGATCTTATTGTGATTGAATCAATATGGTATGGTAAGGGGATCTTAGGGGAAAAATTGGGGTACAACACCCACATTGCAAAGGGCCAAGGAGCCTTCAAGACATTCAAAGGAACCGGAGGCACATGCACCTTATCAGCATAAATCTGGCATTTATGGCAAGTTCGGGAGTGCTGATAACAATCTGCTTCTATAGTGGACCAATAGTATCCTGCCCGTTGGATCTTCTTATCCATGGTATGCCCACTTGAGTGTCCAAAGGTACCTTTGTGTAGATCTGTCATAATCCTCTCTGCTTTGCTCTTGTCTACACACCGAAGTAGAGTAGAGTCATGGTTGCGCTTGTAGATGATTCCATTACTGAGGAAGAACTTTACGGAGAACCTTATCAGAAACTTTTTATCGTTAACAGATGCCCCCTCGAGGTATTATTGAGCCTCGAGATACCTTTTTACTTTAGGAAACCAAGGTTTGTCTGCTATCTCTTCAGTATCAATCTCATAGCAGTACGCTGGTTCATCCAACCTCTCAATGGTGATTCAGGGAGCTTCGTTGTCCCACCTGACCTTGAACATAAATGACATATTAGCTAGCGCATCCACTATATGATTCTCTTCTCGTGGGAAATGTTAAAAGGTGACCTCTTCAAAGTGTGGGAGCAATGTCATCACGTGCTCTTTGTATGGGATATGATTCGGATGCTTCGTATCCCACTCTCCTTTGATCTGACTTATCACCAAGGCTGAATCCCCGAAAATGTTTAAGAACTTGACCCTCAGGTCGATAGCAGCTTTGAGTCCCATGATGCATGCTTCATACTCTGCCATGTTGTTGGTACAGTTGAAGCATAGTCGGGCAGTGAAAGGAGTATGACAGCCCTCGGGGGATATGATCAAAGCACCAATTCCATTATCGAGTGCATTCGAAGCTCCATCAAAAACCATAGTCCATCGGGATCCTTCTTCAGGTCCTTCATCTGGTCCAGGTTCTTCATAGTCAGTCACTAGCATAATATTCTCATTCGGGAACTCAAAATTCATGGACTGGTAGTCATCCATGGTCTGATGAGCCAAATGATCAGCTAATACACTTCCCTTGATTTCTTTATGGGTTGTATATGGATATCGTATTGGGTTAAGATCATCTTCCATCTTGCTATTCTTCCGGAGTGAGCGGGCTTCTCGAAGATGTACTTGATTGGATCCATCTTAGATATCAACAAAGTAGTGTGGGTCAACATATACTGTCTCAGTCGGTGAGCAGCCCATGCCAAAGTGCAACATGTTTTCTCGAGCAGTGAGTATCTTATCTCACAGTCGGTAAACTTTTTTCTAAGGTAGTATATCGCGTGCTCTTTTCGGCCAGACTCGTCATGCTGCCCCAGCACACACCCCATTGAATTGTCTAACATTGTTAAGTACATTATCAAAGGTCTTTCTTCAATCGGAGGCATCAAAATTGGTGGTTCTTGAAGGTATTCCTTGATTCTTTCGAAAGCAGTCTGGCATTCGTCATTCCATTTTACTACTTGATCTTTCTTCAGGAGTTTGAAGATCGACTCACAAGTAGCGGTCAAATATGAAATGAAACTGGCGATATAATTTAGGCGTCCCAAGAAACCTCTAACTTCCTTCTCGATACGGGGAGCCGAAATCTCTCGTATGGCCTTCACCTTTGCAGGATCCACCTGAATGCCCTTGTCACTGACAACGAAACCCCATAGTTTTCCAGACCTTACCCCAAAGGTGCACTTGTTCGGATTCAACCTCAACTTGTATGTCTTCAGCCTGTCAAACAGCTTTTGTAGATGATCAAGTTGCTCTTCCTCGGTTTCAGACCTGGCTATCATGTCATCAACACAAACCTCTATCTCATGGTGAATCATATCATGGAACAAAGCTTCCATGGCTCACTAATAAGCTGCCCCATCATTCTTCAACCCAAAAGGCATCACCTTGTAACAGAAAGTGCCCCACTGTGTGACGAAGGTTGTCTTCTCCATGTCTTTGGGTGCCATCTTGATCTGGTTGTAGCCAGAGAAACCATCCATGAAGGAAAATATTTTGTGTTATGCGGTGTTGTCAACCAGAACATCGATGTGGGGAAGCGGGAAGTCATCCTTGGGGATTGCCCTATTCAGGTCTCTATAGTCCACATTAGCAACCCAATGCGGATAGGAGGTGATATCTAGGAACCCAGTGTTAAACTGCTTCATAATCTCTGCTTTGATCTTCTCTGACATTTCAGGGCGCATGCGACGGACCTTCTGCTTTACCGGAGGGAAATCTTCTTTAGTCGGCAGATGATGAACCACTATATCTGTGTCTAGTCCCGACATGTCTTCATATGACCAGGCGAAGATCTCAACATAATCGTGCAACATCTGTACCAACTGCTGTTTGACACCAAGCTCCAGATCTGCACCAATCTTGACTTCTTTTCTGTCTACTTCTGTGCCCAAGTTTATTGTCTCAACCGGCTCTTCATGAGGCTGCATAGCCCCTCTTCCTGCTATAACAATCTATCAAGTTCTCCAGGTACCTCACAATCTTCCTCACCTTCGTCCTCGGCTTGGTTGATCGGATTTTCGAAGTTATAACTCGAAATAGTAGATCTGTTATCAATGGGATCTAGAGTGGACATGGATCTGCAGTTTGATATATGAGTGTGTGTAAGAGCATATCTGTATTGATAAAGTGAAAAGCAGAAAAGAAAAACAGAGAGCGCATAATTTGTATGCAAGAACGTCCAATGTTTTATTGGTGACATATGAAAATGACATATAATAACCCTCACAAATAAACCATTGTGCCCCGGGTAAGACACAAGGCCATAAAGTTTATATTGTTTATTACAAATCCGAAAAACAAGTAAGATAATTACTGTTGAGCAAAAGTAATCGGTATAAAATCTTTGGCCGTCCAGTTACTAGGTCCACCGTTGGTAGTAGGGTAGATTCAATTGTCAATATCGGAATTCTCATCATCGTCTTCTATAGCATTGACCCCACGATTGTTGATGTGTAGGGGAGGTCCTCCAGCCCGAGCACGTCGAACAACCCTTTGAGCTCCTGAAGTAAATCCCAAACCAAATTTGTCAGGTACACCTTCTTTAACTACTGTTTTGACGTCCTTGCGAGAAGCCATCTTCAAAGGAGGTCTGGTGATCTTCAGCACACTGGTGATAGTCTCGGTTGATGCTATAATCTGGGGAACCTCTTCAAAATTTTGACAAGGGGTCTCTATGAACTCACCGTCCATTTCCACATACCTGAAAGAGTTCAAGTGGCTTACCATTTACTCCTCTTCACCATTCACGGTGATAATCTTTCCCTTCACTGGATACTTCAGCATTTGGTGCAGCGTAGAAGTAACGGCTCCAGCTTTATGGATCCAAGGAAGACCCAACAAAAAAGAATAAGATGGCCTGATATCCATCACATAGAAGGTGGATTCAAAGGTCTGGGAACCCACTTTGATAGGGATGTCCACCTCCCCGTGTACCATTCTTTTTGAACCGTCGAAAGCCCTCACCACAATGTTACTGGGCTTTAAGGTCAAACCTTCACAGTCTAGCCTATCAAGAGACTTCTTGGGCAGAACATTCAGTGACGATCCAATGTCCAGTAGCACGTGGGCCATAGTAGTGCCCCTGCATTCGATCGAGACATGCAGAGCATCATTATGCTTTCTCCCCTTTGGTGTCAAATCAGCATCTGAAAAACCCAACCCATTATCAGCAGTCAAATTGGCCACACAGTCCTTGAATTGGTTAGTGGAGGTTTCTTGTGGCACATGCGCAGTCTTGAGAAATGTAATAAAAGCCTTTGCATGGTCCTCAGAACACAATAGCAGAGACAACATTGATATCTTCAAAGGGGTCTGCCCTAGCTGTTCGACCACATTGTAGTCGCTCTTCTTGATTATTTTTAAAATTTCCTCCATTCCTTATTTAGAGGATTCCAAAATAACTTCTTTAGGTGCCTCCATTCGAGCAGGCTTACCTACAAATTCTTTGCCCGAGTCCCAGATGACTCATCGACAGGGGTAACAACTGGAGTAAGGATGGGAGCAGTAGCAGAAGTACTAGCCAGAACACCAAATGGAATAACAACAGGCTTAGAAACAGTCTTCGGGGAGATATCGGTAGAGAAAACCCTTCCACTTCGAGTAATTTTGCTGGTCCCGACAATGTTACTGATATTAGGATCAGCCTCTTCAGTCTTTTTGTCTTTAATGGTTAACAAATCCTGCTTAACGCCATGGTGGTAAACGTCAGCACCATAATTCCAAGGAACAAATTTTTCCGAGGAGTACGGTACAGGTCCAGGAAAAGTGATTATTAGTGGAGCAATTCTTGGAGCTGGTGTAATCCTAACAGGTCTTTTGGAGGAGACCTTGGAAGAATTGGCGAAAATGGTTATGATAGCAACATCTTCATGTAGAACAGTCAGACCCGAAGTCTTTTCGAACAAAATCTCTTTGTTATCTATCAGGCATTGAACACTTGCTTTCAGCAAATAACAACTAGAAGGCAGAGATAAACACATGTGGCAACCTTCACCACAACCCGAAAATAAACCGACTAGCAACAAATTTTTCTTGACGGTCATGAGGGGAGTAGAAACTTCATCAACAGAAGTAACAAATAGATCAGTATCAACGACATTAACACCATGGTTGTGCTTGGGCATGGGAGCCGTTATGACATTAGGAATTTCAGGAGCATCAAACTCAATCTCCTTTGCTTCGATCAGATCCTGTATCTTATTCTTTAGAGCCCAACAATCGTTTGTATCGTGGCCTGGACTCTCAGAATGGTAAGCACACCGAGCGTTTGGATTGTAACAAGGAGATGTGGTGTTGGGGTTCTTGGGAGCCTCCTTTAAGGTTTCCAAGTTAGATTTTAACAGATGGGGTAAAACCTCAGACAACGTCATATTGATCCGGGTGAGCTTCCTTTGAAGTCTTTCCCCCCTTGGCTGATTGTTTCATTGTTGAGCAGCCACAGGCCTAGGTATCATCACAGCCCCTACCGTTGGATGGTGCTCGGTTCTATTCTGACTTCTTGGATTGTAAATAGCATTGACTTCCTTCTTACCCATGAATGGTTTTTTCACTGTACTTGAAGAGGTGTCTTTCGGGATCTTGCCACTTCGGATCCCAGCTTCTACCCTTTCTCCAGTCAATATCATCTCAGTAAAACCAACTGAGGAGCTTCCAATCAAGTGATTGAAGAACGGACCAGATAGCGTACCAAAAAACATGTCCACCAACTCTCTATCAGACAAAGGGGGTTGGACTCTCCCTACCAAATCTCTCCATTTTTTAGTATAGTCCTTAAAACCTTCGCTTGCACCCATAGACATACTCTGGAGTTGAGTGCGGGTAGGAGCAAGGTCAGTGTTATATTGATACTGCTTATAAAAAGCAGCAGCGAGATCTTCCCAGTTACGGATGTTGACTCCCTCCAGTTGATAAAACCACTCAAGCTGAGTTCCGGATAGACTGTCTTGAAAGAAATGGACCCACAAGTTCCTATCAGTAGTGTGAGGCTAAATCTTCCTCACATAAGAACGAAGATGAATCTTGGGACAAGAAACCCAATCATACTTTGCAAATACCGGAGCCTTGAACTTTGGTGGGATGACAACCCCAGATACCAAACCCAGCTCTTCAAAATCCAGCCCTGGTACTCTTTGGATCTCCATTGCATTCAGACGATCCTCTAACTATTTATATCTATCCTCAGTGGGAGGATACTGTTCATCATTGTAATCATATTCATCCTCAGAAACCGTTGGACTAGGGTCTTCTTCCCTTGTTTCACCCTCTTGGTTCTCCCCTTCCTTGGATGAAGAGGTCAGATCAACTGGTTGCTTCAACGATCCCTTGAATCTTCTTCCCAGATTCAGAACACCAGTGGTCTTCTTCTTCTTTCTATCTTTCAGAATAAGGGCCTTCAGATCTTCCCGCCCTTTAGCTAAAGCTACGAACATTTGCTGAAATTGGGCATTTTGTGCCTGGAGATCCTTGATACTTTGTTTAGAAGTCATTATTGCTGAAATAAACAGCGAAGAAGATGAGAAACTTGTTATGAGACATGTTTATGCATTGATATGTATGGCATATGTATGCAATAATTTCAAGGACTTTGGGAAATTTAAATTTGCGAACCAAAATTAAACAAAGATTTTATTAGTAGAATTCAAAGTACAATTGCCTTTTAGGCGTTTCAATTGAAAATTCTAAAAACTAAAAGAAATCAAGTTTCCCATGGATGCTTCCACTTCGTGCCGAGATATACATTAAGGCTTCTTTCCTCATGAAGTTGATTTTTGAGCTCCAAAACTTTCTTCTCCTGGGCATAAAACTGGTCCCTATAAGTATCCCGCTCTTTCTTCAACTGAATCCAGGACCTCTGTAATTCTTCAAGATCAGTGGGCATATCAGGATGAAGAACCGTGTAGGGAACATCCCCTTTAGTAATGGGCTCCACAATCACTGGTAAGATGCCTATGTATGGCATCATAAGTTTCTGAGAACGAGCTCGTACCCATTAGAGATAAGGTTCCATAGGAATGGAAGTCTTCGGTCCCAAAGTCTTGACGTCAGATATGTTTACCATGCCCCAAGCTCGTATGAACCTCTGGCGATACCCTTGAACATCATCCTCATAGTTAAACACAATGCCCTGGATAAGCATCTCATGAGGACCATCCCTTCGAGCGTAACCAAATTGTCGCAGAGCCAAAGAAGGATTATAAGTTATGCCTCCCCTAATGTCAAGTAGTGAGACATTAGGGAACTCCTTGCAGCGGTCAATAATAGAAACATCTCCCATAGATCGGGAATACCAGAGAATATCTGCATGGGAAAGTGACATTATCCTTTGCGACCAACCCAAACCTTCTTCATTCTTCAGCACTGGCTTAGAGAGGTGAGAAATAAACCACCTCGACAGTAATGGCATGCAACACATAAGAACCCCTCTTCTCTTTATGGTACGAGTGTGGAGAGCATGCAAGATATCTCCGAGTAAAGTAGGCACAGGGTTGTGAGAGAGCAAGATCTTGATAGCATTCACATCTATGAGTAAGTCTGGATTAGGGAACAGTACTAACCCATAAATTAGAAGAGCCAAGACCACCTCAAAAGCCTGAAATTCCAAATCATCCCAAAAGAGTTGGGCCTTCTCTATTAGGAACTTGGCTAGAAAACCCTTGACTCCGCTTCTTGTTTCCCAATTGGATACCATGTCGACCCGTTTCAGATGCAAAGCTGAGGCAATAATCTCTGGCTTGGGAACTTCTTCTAAACCTGTGAAAGGCATATGGTCAAGAATAGGTATATCCAATAACTGAGAGAACTCTTCCATGGTAGGCACCAACTGATAGTCTGGAAAGGTGAAGCAGTGGTGCTTGGGATCAAAGAAATGAAAAAGTACACCCATCATCTTTTCATCAAAGCTCAAAGTAACAAGTTTGAGAAGTCGATCATATCTCTTAGTGAACGAAGAAGTTTCAGGAACCCTTGATACTAGCTCCTTGAGTTGTAGAGGTATTCTTACAAAGCTGATTCGGATAGTGTTTCTACGAGCGGAAGCCATGATCTACGAAACAGAACAAAGATAAATTCCCTCGGTCCTTGAAATGGTTAGTGTAATAAGAGTGGATGCTATGTTATGATGCATGATGTTATGCTCAAATAGAGTAAATCACACACAAGTAAATCACATAATAGACCTTAGGTTCAAAGGCTTGCATGAGGTTAAAGGTAAGTACCCTCTTGAAGTTTAGTTGGTTTCAAACCTGTCTTAGAAAAGTAACTGGGTACTAAGGATTATCAATATCACTGATCATCCTTTATCGGACATTGTTTCAGCTCAGGCAATCTTTTCTTGCGGTCGAAGTATCCCGAAAGTCTGATCTCAATGAGTGTAGCATCAAGTATAAACCAATCCTCGACTTTATACCGAGGCCGGCTATCTCACTAATTTCTAATGGCCAAGTTTGTTCAACTAAGTTTCTAAGGTCCGTTAGTGCTTCACGACACCACGCGGCAGCCCCATATTCTCCTCGTTTCAACACGAAGGATACCAGTACCAACCAAAGTGTCACACCAACACAGAAATCGCTTAAACCATATCGGTCGACGCCGTACAGTCTCCACGATCTATTGTTGTTTACCTAAAAAAGTGTCCCTAGATCCGGGTGTAGGATTTTTAACAATACCCAAGCAAAACCCTTTAAAGATAAAGCAGGCAAAACAAACAAGAAAGCAATTTAAAAATGACCTAGATCCTAAGGTAAACCCCACTCTATTAATAGTCCCCAACAGACTCGCCAATTCTGTGATACGGTGGCAAAACCGACTGTTTTTAGTTACTATTGGTTTTGCATTTTTTGTTTGCAAATGCACGGTAGGCAAGAGTCGCCACCGTCTTTTATTTCATCCAACAAAGGAAAAGGGAAAAAGAACAGAAAAAACCTTTTTCGAGATATTTCTGAGTACGGGGGGTAGATTATAGAAAGGGAAGGGGTTAGCACCCTTTCTATCGGTGGTTTTTCCATGGGCTCTTAGGTACTTGCTCGTTTTTAAATTGCTTTTGTGTGTTTGTGTGCTTTTAAAAAAGTTTCAAAATTGCCTTAGTGTGGCGTTTCACTTTATGGTAACCCTTGTATCAGCCCTCAAGGGTGTGATAAAGTGTTTTTTGGAAACTTCGTTTGAAAAGTGTTTGAAAGTGTAGGGTGTAACAAGTTGTTGTTAACGAATCTAATTGATTTAGAAGAAAATATTTTTGGATTTTTGAGAAAAGTAATTAATTTCGTAAATTAACCTAATTTCTAATTAATTTTAATTATGAAAAATAGGAATTGAAGTTATCCTAATTAACCTAATTAATTAATGAAATTAACAATTTTAAGAATAAAACCTAATTCTAATGTTTTTTTGATTTTTGTGATTTTTGTGATTTAATTAAAAAAAACCATGATTTTTTGTAAAATAATTAAAACCAATAATTAAATAAAGAAATCAAAAAGAAATAAAATGGGCCTGGTATGAAATAACAAATTGGGAGGTGTATGGCTGAAATTCATGTTAGGCCTAGGATAGCTGGTCTAATGCAGCGCTGGATCCAGTGTGGTTCACCTTTGGAGGGTCTACCATGCTCTTTGCTTGTTGAGCATTTAGATCTGATCACGTGATGGATCTGATGGTTGAGATCAGGAGCGCATGGTGGAATCCTGACTATGAAGCACGCTGGATCTGAAACAAGAAAAATTAGAAAATAGAAAATGTATGGACCTGGGATCGAACCCAGGTCCTTCCTCTCAAAGGGAAACGCCTGGACCAACTGTGCTGGAAAGCTTGTTTGTCAATATAATAAACAAATAAAATATAGGCCAAACGAAGTAGCACGCCCCAAAAAAACACGTGTGATTCAAATCTCCCAATGGGAGTCTGCCACCTAATTGTCTTCTCCCTGGAACTGTTGCCTTAAGGACTGGGCTTTTACCTACAGACGGATTCGTCACTATAGGTTATAATGACAGTTCTTGTGCGTGGCTACAAACCTGTAAAAATCATAAATGCAGCACAAGAAAAATAAATCCCAACCAAGGGCATGGATCGATTGGAAATAATTACCTGAGCACGAATAAACCCTTAATTTGGCCTAATTTTGCCTCTAACTAGGGTTCCCCAAATTGGAGCTCCAGAACCCTAGCCATGACATATCACACACCCTGTATCTAAACATGAATTCAACTATATAGAAAGTTTTCACATATTCATATGAACAATAATACGTGGTCAAAACAAGTTTATGGTACATGAATCAATGAATTCGAATTTGAGAAAAAGAAAGCAAACCGTGGGTGTGGATGGAATGATTCTGGGAGCTTTGATGCTGGGAAACGATTGGAAGAGCCTCTTAGAGTACCAAGGAACATATTGCAATCTTCAAATCCCCTTGAGGAGGGCTGCAATATGGAATCCGAATTGAGTTTTTCTTGAATTTTTTGGAAGCCTGATATGAGTTATCTTGGTTGCAAAACCTTCAATTTTTTGTGCCTTATGAATTGTGAATGTTGTGTTTAAGTAATGGATTGAATTATGGTAATAGAATTGGAAAGAATCAAAGATATAATGGCATGGTTTTAAAGAAAAAATCAAATCTTGAAAAGTTGCCATATGTGAAGATTTTGTGTCCATTTGGCCTTGCACGATTTCTTTGGCTATTGACAGCATATGAGATCTCCATTCAATGCAAAAATCATTCCTAAAACAAATTATGTGATTTATTTGATTTTATTTGAGTTTTAAATGAACAAAAATAAAAATAAATTAAATAAACAAATAAATAAGGCATGGAGGGTCCCCTAGGTCATGGACCATGCTAGGACTGAGATTCAATCTTGAAAAGATGGGCCCATGTGGGAAAAAAATGCAATTTTGGGTATTGTTGACTTTGTGCTAATTTCCAAAAATGGCCAACTTTGACAATACATATCTCTCTCAATTTTGACCCTAAGAGAGTGTTATTAGACTTTTTAGAAATCTTAGGATGTCCTAGAAACAACCCTTTTGGTTTCACCTCCATTGGATCTTCCATGTTCATGTAAGGAGCTTTGACCCAAAAAGTGTTTTTTGTTGACTTTTTGAAATGACCTATAATGTCTGAATTTATATCTTTTCATGAGTGCATTTCTTGGACTTGAGGGTTGAAGATGAGTTATAGGGAATTGAATTCTATTAAAAATGAGCCTTGAATGAGAAATTTATGATAAATTATGAGAAAGTTATGCCTGGTCAAAGTTTGGTTGACTTTTCCTATGAGAACCTTAATTTAGCAACTTTTGAGTTTTGATGAATTAGGAGCATTCCTTGAGGAATCATGATCAACCCTTGATCAAATGACGGATATTTATTCAAAATGTTGATGTTGACCAAAAATATTCAAGTTTGATTGTATGTGGGTCACGGTTGACTTTGGACCTAGTATAATTGATTTTTAGGCATTTGGGCAGTTGATTGAGCAAACTTCTTGTGCTAGGCATGAAACTTGGCATGGATGATCTTGAGGACATATTAGGGTAATGGAAACCATTTAGGACCCTTAGAACTCAAACATCTTGATGAGGAGTGAAACCCTAGTTTGAGGCTCATTGTCTTAGGAGGAGGATTTGTCTGGTCAATCCTTAGTCAACTTGAGCAATTGAGGACCTCTAGGAGTATGTTTTTGAGTAAAATGAGAGGGAAAATTTTGGGGTACAATAGTATCAGAAACTTCGAGTCATAAACAAGATCCTGAAAAAGGATCTAGTTTTTGACTCCGAAGAAACTAAGAATCTGAGATTGGAAAACTCTGAGCTAAAAGAAAAAATTTCAATACTTGAAAATGATTTACAAAATACTCAGAAGAAAACTATCTAAGAAGTTCCTAGTAACCCTGATAAGATCATAAAGGAATATGATCATAGCTTTCATAAATTCCTCTCTAAAAGCATAGATAGAAGCAAGATGACTTCAATGATATATGGAGTTAGTAGAAATGGCAGAAAAGGTATAGGATACAAAGGTAAAGTATCCCAACCTAAGAAAGTTAAGGATTTGGTTATTAAACGCACTCCTCTGAACTCTCACTTTACCTATGGGCACACACATGATTTAAAATATACTAGTAATGATTTTTCTGTAAACCAAAATTCAAACAGAATTTTGGTAACTCTAACAAACAAGGACCCAAAAAGATATGGGTACCTAAGGATAAAATTGTCTATGTTGCAGATATCTTTGATAGCAAGACTGAAACACCAATCTTGGTACCTGGACTCTGGATGATCTCGACACATGATGGGAAGAAATCATATGTTTCAAATCCTGGAGCTTAAATCTGGAGGCTACATAGGTTTTAGAGGCAATCAGAAGGGGAAGATCATTGGATCTGGAACAATTGGTAACAAAAATCTACCCTCTATTACAAATGTTTTGTTAGTAGATAGATTAATGCATAACTTGTTATCTATAAGTCAATTAAGTTATAACGGTTATGATATAATCTTTAATCAAAAGTCCTGTAAAGCAGTTAGTTAGAAAGATGGATCTATCCTCTTTAATGGAAAGAGAAAGAACAACATTTACAAAATAAAACTTTATAAACTGAAAATCAGAATGTAAAATGCCTATTGTCTGTTAACAATGAGCAATGGGTCAGGCGCAGAAGATTGGGGCATGTTAGTATGAGAAAAATATCTCATATTAATAAACTCAATTTGGTTAGAGGACTTCCTAACCTGAAGTTTAGCTCAGATGCTCTATGTGAAGCATGTCAGAAAGGCAAGTTTACAAAACCCTCTTTTAAAGCAAAAAATGTTGTTTCTACCTCTAGACCATTAGAACTTCTGCATATAGATCTATTTGGACCAATGCAAACTGCATCCATTAGTGGAAAGAAGTATGGATTAGTGATCGTAGATGACTATAGCAGATGGACATGGGTAAAGTTCTTAAGACACAAGGACGAGTCACACTCTGTGTTCTTTGCCTTCTGTAACCAAGTCCAAAACGAAAAAGATCTTAGAATTGTTAAAGTTAGAAGTGATCATGGTGATGAATTTGAAAACAAAAAATTTGAACTATTTTTTAATGAGAATGGCATCTCTCATTATTTCTCTTGTCCTAGAACTCCCCCAACAAAATGGAGTTGTAGAACGAAAGAATAGAACTTTATAAGAAATGGCCAGAACCATGATCAACGAGACTAACATTGCTTAGAACTTCTGGGTAGAAGAAATTAACACAGCGTGTTACATTCAGAATAGAATCTTCATAAGACCTATTCTGGATAAGACTCCATATGAACTGTGGAAGAACAGAAAACCCAACATCTCATATTTCCATCCATTTGGATGTATTTGTTTTATTCTCAACACTAAAGAACATCTGAACAAGTTTGACTCTAAAGCATAAAAGTGTATTATGTTAGAATACTCTGAACGCTCAAGAGGCTACAAAGTATACAACACAGAAACACGGATTGTAGAAGAGTTAATCAGTCTTAGATTTGATGATAAGCTTGGATCTCAAAAGTCAAAGCTAGATAAATCTTTTGCAGATATAGAAGTCCAATTTACAAGTACTGAAGACATTGCATCAGAAGTTTTTCCAAAGAATCACAGATAACACCAGAAGAAGATATCACAAATACTACAACAACATCTGAAGAACCTCTCCAGAAAAGAGAATCCAGAAGCAGCTTGGCTCATCCTAAAGACAAAATTATGGAAAAGAAGAAATACCCAATCAGAATAAGTTCCACATTCAAAAACTTTGAAGAACATCTCATGGGATTAGTGTCTCTGATTGAGCCAACTTCCATTGATGAAGCTCTTTTGGAAAATGATTAGATACTTGCAATGCAGGAGGAATTAAACCAATTCACCAGAAATGATGTGTGGGATCTGGTTCCCAAACCAAAAGGGTTCAACATCATTGGAACAAAATGGGTATTTAGAAACAAGCTGGACGAACAAGGAGAAGTCATCCAAAATAAAGAACGACTGGTTGCACAAGGTTATAGTTAGCAAGAGGGGATATACTATACATAAACCTTTGCTCTAGTCATCAGGTTAGAATCTATCAGACTTTTAATTTCTTTTGCTGTAAATAATGGCATCACTCTCTATCAGATGGATGTCAAAAGTGCATTCTTAAATGGATACATTGATGAAGAAGTTTATGTGCACCACCCCCCTGGTTTTGAAAATTCAAAACATCCAGAATAAGTATTTAAACTAAAGAAATCACTATATGGTCTGAAACAAGCTCCCAGAGCTTGGTATGAAAGACTAAGTAGTTTTCTACTAGAAAATGATTTCACCAGAGAGAAAGTGGACACCATATTATTCTGTAAGCCATTTAAAAATGACATTCTTGTTTTTCAAATTTATGTAGATGATATTATATTTGGATCTACTAAAGCCTCTTTGGGAATAGAAGTCTATGCAGACAGAGTTTGAAATGAGCTTGATGGGAGAACTCAAATTCTTTTTGGGCATTCAGATCAATCAAACTCCAAAAGGAACATATATACACCAAAGCAAATACGTCAAAGAAATTCTGAAGAAATTCGACTTATCAAAATGTAAGCCATCCAAAACTCCAATGCCTACTACATGCATTCTAGAAAAGGAAGAGGTAAGTAAAAAGGTAGAACAGAAGATCTACAAAGGTATGATTGGTTCTCTCTTATATTCAAGACCTGATATTCTATATAGTGTATGTCTATGTGCCAAATTCCAATCAGATCCTAGAGAATATCACTTAACAATTGTTAAGCGAATTTTCAAGTATCTGAAAGGTACTACTAATCTTGGTCTATTTTATAGAAAAACCAATTAATACAAATTAGTAGGGTACTGTGATGCTGACTTCGCTGGAGACAGAGTAGAAAGAAAAAGCACTTCTGGAAGCTACCAGTTTCTGGGAGAAAATCTGATCTCATGGTCCAGCAAGAGGCAATCCACAATTGCATTATCAACCGTTGAAGCTGAATATATAGCAGCAGTTGGATGCAACACACAAATGCTCTGGATGAAAATTCGGATTGAAGACTTCAATATATTTGAGAGTAACATTTCTATACTCTGTGATAACACTTCTGCAATTTGTTTATATAGAAATCCTATTTTACATTCTAGGGCTAAGCATATAGAAATAAATAATCACTTTATTAGGGACTATTTTCATAAAGGAATTCTCTCTTTAAAATTTATTGACACAGACCATTAATGGGCTGATGTCTTCACTAAACCACTTTCTGAAGATAGGTTTAATTTCATTCTGAAACATCTTAGCATGAAGTTATGTCAAGAATAAGAGTTTTATTTATGTATTCTTTAACCCTCAGAAGTTTATATTTTTTTTGTAAACATCTGATCAATAATTCTCCAAAAGTTAGAAGGACAGTTGCATCAGGATCTACCTAAGAAGATCTGAACAGTTCCCAAACAGTTCATTTCAAAGATAGAAGTATGCGGTTTACATCATCAACATCTGTCATCCTCTCACAAGCTTTCTTCTAAGGCTGAACACGTGTTCAAATTCTGAAGGGACTAATGCTTTGATTGGATGCATTGAGACTCGTGTTATATTGGTAACTGTTTTATATCTCCATGCCATCTCCCTATTTTCAGGAATCATTAATGCTATGTAATTATTATTTTTCACTCTTTTCTTGCTAATTAAGTTTTCAATTTGTTTATAAATACACCATTCACTTTCACTTTCACTTTTTCACTCTCACTTCTTCTCTCTATGATTTTCTCTCTACTTTTATTGCTTAAACGTATTTATGTTGCTTTTTTTTATTCTTGACAAAAAGGGGGAGAATGTAAGATATTTCTAATAACAATATCAAGATGAAGTCTCAAACATTTTGTATATCATAACTTCTCATTTCTTGCTCTGAAAGTAAAACAGGACAAAACTCTGGTAAAGATAAAAGTAGATGCATCAAAAGCTCCATCAAAAGCTCTGATCAGAATAAACTTCAGGGAATTATTTTTTCTCTATCTGAGTATTCAACTCAGGGGGAGATCTTAAAATACTTTATGTTCTGTCTATTTTTATTGAAAAATCCTAGTTTTTGTCATCATCAAAAAGGGGGAGATATTTAGAACATAGTTTGATTCTACAACCCTTTTAAGAGTTTTGATGATAACAAAAGCAAAGAACATTTATGCTCCATAAAATTATATTTTGTTTTGTAGAGAATTCTGATGGAAGAAGATCAGAAGATAAGTTACAAATCTGTTTCTGTTGTGATTATAAACATCTCTCAAAAAGTTCTGATGAAAGAAGATCAGAAGATGCACTGAAATGTTGTTTCAACCCTGAGTATAAAACTCTTTGAAAGAAGTTCTAACATTGCAAACAAGATTCTGTGGCTTTGATCTCCAAAGTTCTGAAGCAAGTAACAACCGATACTTCAATGTTATGAAGCGTTACAAATTAAATATTTCCATTTCAAGAGTAACGACTGGAAGGGTACAAGGATCTTTATTTTTTGAAAGCGCCTTAATTGTCATTGATCAAGTTTCCAAATGGTCATCCATGCTTTTCCTATTTAAATAAGCCTTGAGGATAAATCGTTTACGATTTACACATGCACAACAATGCTACTATCATATTCCATCCTCAATATTTCAACATTCAAATTGTGTAAAACATCACTGTCTTGTGATACAGTTTAATTAGAAACACTACTGTACACTTTTATTCATACATTATTTAAAGATATTCCTTGAGAAAAACCGGGTTGTGGTTACACTAAAGCAGACTTTGGCAGTTTTCAAAGTAGATTTGTAATCAAGATTGATTAGTGGATTAAGACCTCGTTGGAGAGAGGCGAAATCACCTTGGCGGGTGGAATGGAGTAGTTTGAGTTCAAACGAACCAAGATAAAAATCAACGTGTTCTTTTCATTAAGTTTTAAGATCCCAATTCAACTCCACCTTCTTGTGTTTTTCCATTCTTCAAGAAAGTGTCTACCAGAACGAAATCAGGATAAATTATTGGTCGATTTAAACTGAACCAGCAGAGGTCTTGAATAATCTTTAACTGGATAAAGAATCAGTATGAATCTTAGGAGCGATTTAACTGAGCCAGAGAAACTGTCTACCGGAATGGAATCAGTATAAATCATTGGTCAATTTAAACTGAACCAGCAAAGGTCTTGAATAATCTTTAACTGGATAAAGAATCAGTATAAATCTTCGGAGTGATATAACTGAACCAGAGAAAGTGTCTAACAGAACGGAATTAGGATAAATCACCGGTTGATTTAAGCTGAACCAACAGAGGTCTTGAATAATCTTTAACTGGATAAAGAATCAGTATAAATCTTCAGAGCGATTTAACTGAACTAGAGAAAGTGTCTACCGGAACGGAATCAGGATAAATCATCAGTTGATTTAAACTTAACCAACAGAGGTCTTGAATAATCTTTAATTGGAGAATGAATCAGTATAAATCTTCGAAGCGATTTAACTGAACCAGAGAAAGAGTCTACCGGAACAGAATCAAGATAAATCATTGGTCGATTTAAACTGAACCAGTAGATAAAATGCTTGCCACTGATGGTATTCATCTGGTGACTGTTCTTTCCTGAAAAGGTAAAGAATTATTTGTAACGCAATGTCATGATGCATGCATTGTGTAATGATGTTCTCAAAATAAATTAGATTGTGCTATACACGTTTTGTATGCATATGTCATGATGTATGAGTGTGAAATGTTATTGAAGTGTATCTTTGTCTGGAAAATAAATCCTTGACAACTACGAGGGATGAAGAGTATGTGTATCTTGTTTTAGAATGCTTCTACTGGGAATTCCTATTTTGTTGTTTGAGGAAACTCTACAGGGAGTGTTGATTTCTGTTTGGGGAGTAGAGTTTAGGAACCTTGGTTATCCATTTCTCTACTGTGTAATTTAATTCTAATATGCCCCGACTGGAAATAAAAGAGATGATAAGACTTCTGATTGTCTGGGGAGGATGAAATTAACTGGTATCTGGTCGGGTTCCAGGCTTCGCAATAACTTTTTGGTGATAATATCAACTCTATTGGGGACGAGAGGTGTTGTCCATTGATTTGTAATAGTCCGAGAAGTAAACTCAAGTTGGGGAGATTGTAGTCTGTTGGGGAAATAAAAAATGTATTCATCTGAGGAAGAATTTTTGCAGGGGAAGATAATTTCCAGGAAATATGCTGATTGGAACTCTGGATGTATGAATTCACTCCGTGGGGGTAATCTCAATGAAGTAACTCTGTGGGGATACCCCAAATCCTTGAGTAAATTATTATTACTTTTCTTGTCCGTACATTTATTAATAGTTAATCATGTTCATATGCATATGTTCATTCAATTTTAGTTATTGGACGTTTTTTTGCAGTCAAAACAGAAAATGCAAAAAGTTTGCACTTCAAAGTATAAGTGTATTGATAATCTACCTATAAACAAGCATTCTTTATACAGGGAGGCATAAATCCTAGTAAGAGGAAGTCATCGAAAAATGAAAAGAATACAAAGTGAAAATAAAAATTATATAGCCATGTGGAAATGATTTCATTGGGTTCTGTGATACGGTGGCAGAACCAACTGTTATACTGGTTTGCGTTTTGGATTCGCAAATGTCGCGGTAAGCAAGAGTCGCCACTCTCAACTCAAGCAAACCATTGCATTAGCTTCCTAGGACCTCAAAGAAGCTAGCCTGATCATCACCATCACTTGAAACAAGCTCAAACTCAAAATACGATTTCTAGTTTTGAGGTAAGTTTTCTCAACTTGGAACTCTTCATACATGCATCATCAATAGTTTATTTATGAACAAAACATGTAGATATCATTGCCCTAAAGCTAACCATGTCCATAGTTTCCATTAATTTTGCTTGAGCTTAGAGAATTTTGAAACTGAAATTTCTGAAATTTTTAGGGTTCAGATTAGGGCCATTAAAATTTATGCTTATCTTTGATCTATAATTTTAATACTTTACATTTCTGGAATCTTGAGAAAATTTGCTACAAGTTTCATGTTTACAGTTTTCATTTTTGATGAGAAATGAGCAAGTTACAGTTGGTCTGGCTGGAGGTTGAAGATAAAGTCATCAGGGCGCGTTTTGCCTTGTACATTTTTTGTTTTGCTTATGTTAACAGATGTGTTATACGGTGGCAGAATCGACTATTTTGAAAATGCTGGTTTGCGTTTTGCGTTTGTGTTCGCAAAATGTCGCAGTAAGCAAGACTCGCCACCGACTTTTATTTTATCCAACTGGAAAGGAAAAAAGCACAGAAAAATTCCTTTTTCGAGATTTTTTGAGTACGGAGGTAGATTATAGAAAGGGAAGGTATTATCACCCTTTCTATCCGTGGTTTTCCACGGGCTCTTAGGTACTTGCTCATCTTTTAAAATTGCTTGTGTGTGTTTATTTTGAAAAGTTTTTGTTTTACTTCGTTTTAACCCTTGGTTCTGTCTTCAAGAGTGTTACGAAGTGTTTTTGAAAACTTTGTTTGTAAAAAGTGTAAGTGTGAAAAGTTTGATTTTGAGAAAGTACCTACTAGCATCTACCTACTCGAAAAAAGATTGTTTCTGTTCTCGTTTCCTTTAGACAATTCTATCCTACTATTGAGAAATAGGTAGCACCGTCGTTGGAGTTGTAAGGGTCAATTCGTAAGGGACGTACAATCACTAAAGCAATGTTAGGACGTCTTAGTAATAACCCTAACGTCTTAAGATCATATTCGAGGCAACATTTCTGAGGTAACATTTCCGAACGGGACGTTTGATCTTTGTTTAGACAAGAGGGCCATCACTAAGACACCATATACTTAATGATCGTTTACCGAAGGCAACCGAAGTGAGAGTATACCCTAGGAGTGCGCATGTGCGAGTGATTTGATTTCAAGTTATTATCTTTGCACATTAGGGTTTGCTAGCCATTTTAAATTAACATGCAATCTTGTCATACAATCCTATTAGCATACATCTAAACAGTTAATATTTGCGAGAATTAAAATTCGAGAAATAAAACCTACGCTATTACAAGGCTTCGGGGAGGGGGATTAATTACATAGCCAAAAAACCTGTAAAACGATAAATAAAGAAAATCCTAATTTAAACTATTACATACCATGAGCAGTTACATTAATACTGCCCATAGGATTTTCTTTGCCATGGTATGTCCACTGGAATGAGTTCCGAAGGTACCTTCATGTAACTCTTCCATGATCCTTTCTGCCTCGCTCTTGTCCATACATCGCAATAAGGTCGAATCATGGTTACGCTTATAAAGGACACCATTACTGATAAAGAACTTCGCAGCGAACCTTCTTAGAAACTTCTTATCATTAACAGATGCACCCTCGGGGTACTCTTGAGCCTCAAGATACCTCTTCACTTCGTGGAACCAGGGTTTATCTGCTACCTCTTCAGTCTCAATGTCACAACAATGTACGGGTTCGTCCAACCTCTCAATTGTAATCTGGGGAGCTTCATTGTCCCACCTGACTTTGAACATAGAAGACATGGTAGCTAGCGCGTCCGCTAACTGGTTCTCCTCTCTTGGGAAGTGTTCAAAGGTTATCTCCTCAAAGTGAGGAAGCAATGTCAGTACATACTCTTTGTAAGGAATAAGATTTGGGTGCTTCGTATCCCACTCGCCTTTGATCTGACTGATCACTAGAGCAGAATCTCCGAATACACTCAAGAACTTAATCCTCAGGTCAATAGCAGCTCGAAGGCCTAGGATACATGCTTCATACTCCGCCATATTGTTGGTGCAGTTAAAACATAATCGAGCGATGAACGGAGTATGACAACCCTCAGGAGATATAATCACAGCGCCAATGCCATTACCCAACGCGTTTGATGCTCCATCAAAATACATAGACCATCGGGATCCTTCTTCAGGTCTTTCATCCAGTCCAGGCTCTTCACAGTCGGTCACCAACATGATGTTCTCATCTGGGAACTCGAAATTCATGTACTGGTAGTCATCCACGGCCTGATGCGCCAAATGATCTGCCAATACACTCCCCCTGGTTACTTTTTGGGTTGTGTATTGGATGTCGTACTCATTTAAGATCATATGCCATCTTGCTATTCTTCTGGACAAGGCAGACTTTTCGAAGATATACTTGATTGGATCCATCTTTGATATCAATAAGGTGGTGTGAGTCAGCATATATTGTCTCTGTTGTACCCCAAAATTTGCCCTCCCATATTCTCCAAATTTTGTCAAGTCAAGGTCACCAAATTCTCCAAGGGCTATGCAGTTCAACTGTCTCCTATACAGTCAAAACTAGGGTTTGGGTTCTGATCAAGAAAATGGAACTTTCAAGGATCCAATCAAGTCTCATGTGCCTACAAAGATGGTCAAGGATCCTCATGTCAAGTTTCAAGGCATTCAGCTCAAGATTGCACAGTCAAAACCCTAAATTGCACTACAGTCAACTGTAGGGGCAAAATGGTCATTTGACAGTCAGAAGTTCAAATTTTTGATCAACATATCATTTTGAAGCCACAAACATCATTTGATCAATGCTTGATCATGATTCTCAAAATTTGGCTCAGAAATCATCAAAGGTGCAAAAGTTGCTATATTTGGACAGCTGAAAAAGTCAACTGAAATTGACCAGGGCATAACTTTCACATGGATTATCAGAAAAATTCCATCCAAAGCTCATTTTGAAGAGAAAGACATTTCCTATAATTCATCTTCATGTTCCAAGTCCAAGAAATGCTCTCACAAAAAGTTATCAATTTCAACATTATAGGTCATTTTCAAAAGTCAACAAAAAGTGACTTTAAGTCAAAGGCCATAACTTGAGATTGGTAAATCAAAATGACATGGGACCAAAGGCATTGGTTAAAGGACTCAAAGACCTTTCCAAAATGTCCAAGAACATGTGAAAAGCTTAAAAATTGACCAAGTTATGCCTTGTGGAAGTTGGGAAGTTTTGGGAATTTTGAAAAGTCAACATTGATGCAAAAGGCCTAAAAATGCAAATGGGCCCATTTTTCTTCCAAGTTTCTTCATGCCAAGCCTATACACGACCACTAGGCCCAAAGGGAAGTATTTTCATATTTTTTAATTATTTATTTGAATTTATATTAATTTATATTCATTTAAATCATTTTAATTCATGAAAAATATAACCTTAACCTAAACAAATCTTTTTATGCATGTTTTGAACTTGAGATTTCGTGCACATGCTAATATAGAAGGTTTTGGCTTGATTGGAACTAATTGACACAAAAAACCATGAAAAAAGATTAGAAAAGATCCTTAAGCAAATCAAATCTTCAAACAATGAATTCAATGGATTTTATTCAATCTTTTTGACCTAACATGCTCTATACATACTCAGCATCACAACCCTAATGTTTTTAGACTGCAAGCTGCGCCCAAAACAAGCATTGCACATTGAATTTTTTCACAAAAAAACTCAAGACTGAAAACTAGCTTTTAGGTCGTTTCAAGCCTCAAGTTTCATTCCAATAGCATCCTGAGACATTCTTGAACCTTTCTCAATCATTAACAACAGCAAAAACATCCTGAACTGGTATCCATGAGTCCAACCGTACCTTGAAATTTCTGAATTCGCATAGCATAAATTAAGCATCTTTTTGCATTTTTTTCTATGGATTCTTGCTTATAATGGTGTTTTAAAGCTAATCATCATATTTAATTTGACTTTCATGCTGTCTACAAGGATTTGCCATGCGCGATTTTTAGGTTTTGCAGGTTTCAAATTTGGGGGTTTTTGCCCAAGGAAAAATTGATGCTTCAAACCAGGACCATTGAGTTCAGTACATGGAGACGAAGAAGAACGTGTCCTCGCGCCTAATTTATATTGAGAAACGAGCTATTCGCTATTTTTTGATAGCTAGCCTAAAACAACGCCATAAAAACCGTGGCCATACGTTTGTGTTTTAGAATGAACGAAGAAGACAACCTCGTTGTCACTACGTGATTGGCTAGTTTGAAAATTCGCGCCAGATCGTCCACTAACTTTATTTTTCCTTTATGTTATTTATGTTATATTATATATTAAATGAAATTGCATAGTTCAGCTGGCAAGGAGACGCGCTTATAACCTTCAAGACCTGGGTTCAAGTCCCGGGTCTGGCAAAATCTCAATGCTATTTTTCAATATAAGATCCAATGCTTTGCTAAGGCCTCAGTACACCATGCATCCTCAAAGACCAGCTAGCCACGCGTCCTGGAAAGCAAATCAAGGGTGTAGATCAAGGGTGTACCACATACGCCAGTCAAACGCATCATATGGAATCATGAAAAGTCAGCAAATTCAAATTCAACTGGGCCAGGCTTTTCAAGTTTATACCTCCTAATCTGGGGCAACACCCCACCTTGGTTTGCATTTTATATTTTTTTCTTCTCACTTTTATTTTTGTTGTTTTATTTATTTTATTGTCTTAATTCAATTAATTTATTTTTTCTATAAAATCTAAAAACATTATAAAAATCAGAAAATACAAAAAAATATAATATTTATTTTATTATAATTGTTTTCATAAATAAATTAGAATGTAAATCATGTAGTGTAATTAGGTTTTAATTTTAAATTCCTTTTTAATAAAAATCCAAGAAAATAGAATTTAGGTTTAAATAACTTTTGATTTTCTTTTTTAATTTTCCTTTTTTCCACAATAATAATTATTATTTATTTATTTATTTTCCTATTTAAATTGTACATAAATGAATTAGATTTAATTTAGGTCATATTTTAATTCTTTCATAATAAATAAAAAATATTAGAGTTAGGGTTTGCTTCTTAATTTAATTTCAATTAACTTTTTTTTTATTAAATCTAAAAAACATAAAAATACCTAAAAACATTTTTCTTCTTAATTTTAATTTTAATTCTCATTAAACTGTTAATATTTTGCAAAAGGGTCCAATGCCCGTCGTTAATTATTTAATCTCGCATGATTTATTTTTATCGTTCATTATAATTATGTAATTGTCCCTAAGCCATGTAATTTACTTTTCACACTTTTTTTTTATCGCTTTATTTATTTTCCGCTAAATCGGGTTCTGGAAATTTTGGCGATGTGGACCCGCGCCGTTTGTAATAGTCGTAGATTTATTTTTTCCGCAACTTTATAACTGTTAACCAAACATGCAAGAATGAATGCCTAATTAAAATCAAGCGTAGATCACAAATAAACATGACAAGACAAATAACTGAAACATGACACACAATTCGCACACACCACCCCTAGGGTACGCCTCACTGTTGCCTTGCCTTCGAAAGGTGGTCGTCGAGTAGAGGACGTCTTAGTAAGTCCTCATGATCCGGGAACCCGGCATGAGGGTAGCTTCTAAGGTGTCTTCCCATTGCTCTGGTGATCACCATGTCCCGAACCTCGAATTGACCCGAACACCTCCAACGGTGGTGCTACCTACCTCTCAATGGTGGGATGGCACTACTTTAAAGGACATTTACACAGACGAATTCCTTAGGGTAGGTAGGTTCTCAAGGATACTTGCTCTAATTTCAAACAAATCAAAACATCTTTTCACCAACACATTTTCAAAAGCTTTCAAAACAAACTTTTCAAACACTCTGACGTATGAGTCGATCTGAAATTTTTTCAAAAGAAACTTTTTAAACCCACAATTGAAAAGCAAACAAACCACTTTTGAAAACACAAATGAGCAAGTATCTAAGAGCCCATGGATAACCATGGATAGAAAGGGTGCTAACACCTTCCCTTTCTATAACCTACCTCCCGAACCGAGAGCAATCTCTTAGAAGGAATTTTTCTGTGCTTTTGTCCTTTCCTATTGGAGAAAATAAAAGACGGTGGCGACTCTTGCTTCCGCGACATTTCGCGAACCAGCGTTAAACAGTCAGTTCCAGATCCACCGATCACAGAACTGGCGACTCTGCTGGGGATCCTTAAACTTAAAGTGAGGTGTACCTTAGGACTAAGATCACTATGTTTTCAATTGTATTGACTTGCTTGCTTTATTATTGTGGGTTGCATGGGAGTTACATAGATCCTAACCCGGATCTGGGGATACCCTGTTTAGGTAGCATAAGCTGTGAGGGACCTGTCCGGCGTAGACCGACACAGGTGAAGCAGTGGCTACGTTGGTGTGGCGCCTTGGTCTGTACCGATATCCCTTGTGTCGCAACGAGGAGAATATGGGTCTTCTAAGGAGTCATTAAGCACCAACAACCTTAGAACCTTCATTGACACAACTTGGCCTTTAGAATTGTAGCAGTATGCTACGCCCATTGAGGCTAAACTCTCGTGATGGTTCTGGCCGCAAGAAAAGATTGCGATGCTGGAGTTATGACCGATTGAGGGTAGTCAATGATATTGGGATCCTCTAAGAACCCGGTTACTTTTGATTAGGACAGGTATGAACCAACGAACTGAAAGAGGGTAGTACCTAGACTTCATGCTGGCCTAAACTTTAGGGGCTGGCCTTGTGTGACTTGTGTGCCTTACCATGTTTGCCTTTGTATCTGTATGTGGTGTGCTTTATCATAACATCATAGCATCATGAGCATTGCATGCATCCTGCATAAGAACTGACCATTTCAAAGACAAGAGGGTTTCATCTTTGCTCTGTTTTGTAGGACATTATGATGCCCGTGCGAAGGAACACTATCCGGTTCAACTTTGTTCGTTCACCTGAGTTGCTTGATGAGTTGGTTAGCAGAATTCCAAATACCACCCCCTTCATTCAAAGACATGGGTCTCTTCTCAGTTTAGTCACGGCAAAGCGGGATCAACAGTTGATGAGTGTTCTGACCCAGTTCTATGACCCTCAGTACCAGTGCTTTACCTTCCAAGACTTCCAGCTGGTCCCTACCCTGGAAGAGTTCTCTAATCTGCTTGGTATCCCTATCTTGGATCAGACTCCCTTTACTGGTTGGGAAAAGACCCTCAGGCTTGAGGACATTGCTGCAGCTCTCCCTTTGACCCATCAAGAGGTAACAGACAACTGGGTAACTAGAAGCGGAGTTAAGGGATTCTTGGCCAAGTTCCTGATTGGTAAAGCTAATGATTTCTGGAATGACCTGGACTTTAGGGCATATGAAGACATCTTGGCTCTCCTAATCTATGGGTTAGTCCTGTTTCCTAATCCTGACAACTTCATCAATGTCACTTCCATTAGGATCTTTATGTCTCAGAATCCAGTGCCCACTCTCTTGGGTGACATCTTGCAACAACTTCATGCCCGTACTACCCGAAGACGAGGAACCCTATGGTGTTGTATCCCTTTGTTGGTGAGGTGGTTTATTTCACACCTCCCCAAGTTCGTACTAAAGAACCAAGAAGGAAGAGGTTGGGCTCACCGGTTGATGTCTCTCACCGATAAAGACATCATTTGGACTTGCAGAGGTTTGGATGAGATAGCTATTATTGATCGATGCGGGGAGTATCCTAATGTTCCTCTGATTGGTACTCAAGGAGGGATCTCTTACAATCCATGTCTAGCACTCCGTCAGTTTGGAAGAGCAAGAAGAACAGGCCCCCATGAGATGTTGGTGCCTCACATCAGTTTCGAGTTTCAGGTGGATAGTGACGAGCTACGTCGTAGGTTCATCAAGGCTTGGGACAAGGTTCATAAAGCTGACCCACAAGAGCTAGGGCCAAAGACTTCTTTACCTATGGAAGCCTACTACAAATGGGTCCGCATCCGCGCACAGAAGTTAGGTATGCCGTATGAAGCTGTCAGACCCGTCATTCTTGAGTGTCCTGATAAAGATGGTGTTCCTCCAACTGTCCTTCCTCCTCAGATACCTACTGATTATGAGACATTAAAGAGATCTTGGTCGCAACTGCAAGAAGAACGGGATTCTTACCGGGAAAAGTTCAACGAGCAGGAATCAAAGATCCAGAAGCTGACAAAGCAGTTGGAGAGCGAGAGAGCTCTGAATGCCTACCTCCGTACTGAGAAGAGGAGACCATGGGATCAATGAGGAGTCCTGAATGTGCCTTTACAGTTTTTATTTTCCTTTCCAGTATTTTCCTTTCATGTAACGCCTAAGGGCAACTTGTTGAATAATTTCAGTTGCAAAGTTGAATCTAATGAAGTGTGTTCTTTTTTTTGTTTACAAAGTTGATTCCCGATTGTCTTTGGAAACATAACTCATACGCATTTCATACATCATGTGCATAGCAGGTTTTTCCCCTTTTTTCAGGTTGCTTACAGTTCTTCGCTGTTTATTTCAGCATCATGAATCCCGGACCTGAATCAACCGAGACATCAATCAAGGCTCTCCAGGCGCAAAATGCGCAGTTTCAAGAACTAATCCTGGGTCTAGCTAAAGGCCAAGAAGAACTGAAGACTATGCTCCTGAAGAAGGA
Source organism: Vicia faba (assembly GCA_948472305.1). Taxonomy (NCBI): domain Eukaryota; kingdom Viridiplantae; phylum Streptophyta; class Magnoliopsida; order Fabales; family Fabaceae; genus Vicia; species Vicia faba. The sequence goes on along the minus strand of OX451741.1, from coordinate 970,336,055 downwards.
GAAGAAAAAGAAGAGGAGAACTGTTCTGTTCAGCTCGGGCCGAAGGTTCGGTAATACTCTGCAACATGAAGAGGCTGGTTCTTCTGTTGGCAAGAGTCCTTCTCAGGCAGAAGCAAGGGTTCCTACTCCAGTGGTCTCCGACAACGAGACGGATTTTGATGAAGAGCAGTACCCTCCTGAAGACAACAGATACAAACAACTGGAGGACAGGTTGAAGGCTATGGAGGTGCAACAGGCACCTGGGCTGGATTTCGGAGATCTGGGTTTGTCGACTGGTGTGATTATCCCGCACAAATTCAAAGCACCTTCCTTCTCCAAGTATGACGGGGCATCCTGTCCCAAGCTGCATTTGAGGTCCTACGTTCGGAAAATTCAGCCGTACTCTGTGGATAAGAATTTATGGATCCACTTCTTCCAGGAGAGTCTTTCAGGGACTCACCTCGAATGGTTCTATCAGCTGGATGGGACCAAAGTTCGTAACTGGGAGGAGTTGGCTACTGCTTTCTACAAGCAGTATCAGTATAATGCCGACCTTGCCCCCACACGTACCCAACTCCAGGGTATGTCGTTGGGCGTAAGCGAAGGTTTTAAGGAGTACGCTCAGAAGTGGAGAGACCTGGCTGGCAGGGTGCAGCCACCATTGACTGATCGGGAGCTGGTTGACATGTTCTTGGGGACCCTATCTGGGCCATTCTTCAACCATCTCATTGGGAATTCTTCTGCCGGTTTCACTGATTTGATCTCAACGGGAGAAAGAATTGAAGCTGGGCTGAAATCTGGGAAGATTGCGAAGGGTGCATCCTCATCTAGTTCGGACAAGAAACCATTCAAGAAGGAGTCTAGTGCCGTGTATAGTTCTAGAAGATCAGAGAGAAGTGAACACCGCCAATCTGTCAGTGCGGTCATGATTGCTAAGCCTGCTGCCGCTCCCCGGCCAAACAATACTCAGAAAGCTGAAAGACCCCGAAGAGAGTTCTCCCGTTTAAACATGACTTTGTCGCAGATCCTGCCACAGTTGCTCGCAACCAATTTGGTGACTGTCAGGGAGGCGCCAAAGTTCCCCAATACTGCATCCCCCAAGTTCAACCCGAATGCTCGTTGTGCTTACCATTCAGAAAGCCCGGGGCACTCTACTGATGATTGTTGGGCGTTGAAGAATAAGGTGCAAGACCTTATCGATGCAAAGGAGATTCAATTCGAGGCGCCTGCAAAGCCAAATGTAGTCACTGCCCCTATGCCTCAGCACGGGGTAAATGCTGTTGATGAAGACGTCTATGCTGTTTCTGTGGATGATCTAGCCACTCCTTTAAAGATCATTAAGAAGAACCTACTGCGGGCCGGTTTATTTCCGGGTTGTAGTGAGGGTTGCCTGTTCTGTGTTGTGTCCCCATCCGGTTGTCCCTTGCTAAAATTAGGCATCCAAAGCTTAATGGATAGCAAGGAGATTCTATTCAAGAAGTCTGCTGTTCGTTTGGTTCCAATGGAAGAAGTTTCTGTGGTGACTATCTTCAACAATCCGATCCCGGCTCTCCATAAGAAGCCCGTTCAAATTCTGACCGTTGCACCTGTTACTATCACTGTTCCTGGGCCCCTGCCCTATGTATCTAATAAAGCTGTCCCTTGGCACTATGGGGCAGATGTATATATAAACGGGATTAAACAAGAGCTCAACGCTGGCGCCAGCATCTGTGACATCACTGGCCCGACCAAAGTTACCCGCAGTGGCAGGCTCTTCTCGCCTGACATTGCGCCACCTGCTGCCCGAAGACCGCTCCTGATAATTCCTGCAAGTACACCTATTCCCGTTGCTGACCAAGTTGTTGTTCCTGTTGCTGATCCGATTGTTTCCCCTGCTGCCGAGTCATCCAATGCTCGGGGCAAGGGAGTTGAAGCTGAGCCTGCCCAGATGGAGGCACCCATACCCATAGCTGCTGAGGCCTCCCCACAAGAGATGGAGGAAATTTTGAAGATTATAAAGAAGAGCGACTTTAATGTTGTGGAACAGCTGGGGCATACGCCCTCCAAGATCTCCATGCTCTCTTTATTACTGTGCTCTGAGGCCCATGCAAAGGCCCTAATCTCATTCCTCAAGACGGCCCATGTGCCACATGAAACCTCTGCGGTCCAGTTCACTGATTGTGTGGCAAATCTAACGGCGGATAATGGCTTGGGTTTCTCAGATGCTGACTTGACCGCAAAGGGGAAAGATCATAATGATGCTCTGCATATCTCAATTGAATGCAGGGGCACAACCTTGGCACATGTGTTGGTTGATACTGGGTCATCTTTGAATGTGCTACCCAAGAAGGCTCTGGATCGTCTAGATTGTGAAGGCCTGGAATTGAAACCCAGCAACATCATTGTCAGGGCCTTTGATGGTTCAAAGAGGATGGTCCATGGGGAGGTGGACATTCCGATTCGTGTAGGCTCTCAGGTGTTCGACTCCACTTTTTATGTGATGGACATCCGTCCATCTTACTCTTGTCTACTGGGTCGACCCTGGATACATAAGGCTGGGGCAGTGACCTCTACCTTGCATCAAAAACTGAAGTACCCCGTCAGAGGGAAGATCGTCACCGTGCAAGGTGAGGAAGAATATATGGTGAGCCACCTGAACTCCTTCAGGTATATTGAGATGGACGGGGAGTTTATTGAGACCCCCTTTCAGCATTTCGAGGAGGTGTTTCCAATCGCAGCAGAAACAGCAGAAGCAGATGGTCCTCTGAAGATGGCTTCCCTAAAGGATGCCAGGGCTGTGGTGCAGAAGGGTGAAGGTGCCAACTGGGGCAGACTTCCAGACTTCACCCAGAAGACTGATAAACTTGGGCTGGGTTTCACCTCAGAAGGGCAGAGAGCTATGAGGAAAGAGAAGATCGGAAGGCCTCCGGTATTTATTAAAGGTTCAGAAGCGAATGCTGTCGGGGAAGACCTTGAAGTGGACGAAGCCGAATTCAACAGCTGGATTTATCCGACGGTCGAAGAAGGATTGAACAATTGGAGTGCAAAGGATCATACCCCTGTTACCTTTGTGACACAGTAATGAATTCCCATGTTTTGTTATTTTGTAATAAACAATGATAAACTCTATGGCCCGGTGTCTTACCCGAGGCACCGTGGTTCTATTTGTGAGGGCATATGAACTGTCATTTTATACATCATGAATGAAAATCTTGGACGTACTTTTCGCATTGCAAATATTGTGTTCCTTTTCTGTCTTTCTTTTCCTTTACATAATTTTCAAAACAGCTGTATTTACACACACACTCACTCATACAGGTTCCAATCCACTCTGGATCTCACTGATAACAGCTCTGCTAATGCCAATTATGACTTCGAAAATCCGATCAACTTAGCCGAAGACGAAGGTGAAGATGATTGTGAAGTGCCTGGCGAGCTTGCAAGACTGTTGCTTCAGGAAGAGAGGGCAATTCAACCCCATGAAGAGCCAGTGGAAACCATAAACCTGGGTACTGAGACAGACAGGAAAGAGGTGAAGATTGGTGCCAACCTAGAGCTCAGCGTGAAGCAACGGTTAACCAAGATGTTACATGACTATATGGAGATCTTTGCCTGGTCCTACGAAGACATGCCAGGGTTGGATACCGATATTGTTGTCCATCATTTGCCGACTAGGGAGGACTGCCCTCCAGTTAAACAAAAGGTCCGTCGGATGCGTCCAGAGATGTCTGAAAAGATTAAGGCCGAGGTTATGAAACAGTTTGATGCGGGGTTCCTTGCAGTGACTTCTTACCCCCAGTGGGTTGCTAATGTGGTGCCGGTACCTAAAAAGGACGGTAAGGTCAGAATGTGTGTAGATTACAGGGATCTAAACAGGGCCAGCCCCAAGGATGACTTCCCCTTGCCTCACATTGACGTCCTCGTTGATAATACGGCTCAGCACAAGGTATTCTCTTTCATGGATGGCTTTTCAGGTTACAATCAGATCAAGATGGCACCTGAAGACATGGAGAAGACTACATTCGTTACTCAGTGGGGCACCTTCTGTTACAAGGTCATGCCGTTCGGATTAAAGAATGCTGGGGCAACCTACCAACGTGCCATGGTTGCCTTATTTCATGATATGATCCATCATGAGATCGAAGTGTATGTGGACGACATGATCGCTAGGTCCCAGACGGAGGAAGAGCACCTAGATCATCTGCAGAAGTTGTTTGACCGTTTGAAACTGTACAAGCTGAGATTGAACCCGAACAAGTGCACCTTCGGGGTAAGATCTGGGAAGTTGCTAGGCTTCGTGGTCAGTGATAAAGGTATTCAAGTAGACCCTGCTAAGGTCAAGGCTATTCAAGAGATGCCAGTTCCTAAGACAGAGAAGGAAGTCAGAGGTTTTTTAGGACGCCTGAATTATATTGCTCGATTCATCTCTCATCTGACTGCTACCTGTGAGCCAATCTTCAAGCTGCTGAAGAAAGATCAGGTAGTACGTTGGAACGATGAATGTCAGGCTGCTTTCGACAAAATCAAAGAGTATCTCCAGGAACCACCTATCCTTATGCCACCGGTTGAAGGGAGACCTCTGATCCTATACCTGACAGTGCTGGACAACTCAATGGGGTGTGTGCTGGGGCAGCATGACGAGTCTGGCCGAAAAGAGCATGCCATTTATTACCTTAGCAAAAAGTTTACCGACTGTGAGACCCGATACTCATTGCTCGAGAAAACTTGCTGCGCTTTGGTATGGGCTGCTCGCCGGCTGAGACAGTATATGCTGACTCACACTACCTTGTTGATCTCAAAAATGGATCCTATAAAATACATATTCGAAAAGCCTGCTCTGTCTGGGAGAATTGCAAGATGGCAAATGATCTTGACGGAATACGACATTCAGTATACAACCCAGAAAGCCATCAAGGGAAGTGTACTGGCAGACCACTTAGCTCATCAAGCTGTAGATGACTACCAATCAATGAACTTCGAGTTTCCGGATGAAAGCATCATGATAGTAACTGATTGTGAGGTACCTGGACCGGATGAAGGACCTGAGCCAGGATCCCGATGGTCTATGCACTTTGACGGAGCCTCCAATGCTTTGGGAAATGGTATCGGCGCCATCATCATATCTCCACAAGGTACTCATACTCCACTCACTGCCCGGCTATGTTTCAACTGTACCAACAACATGGCGGAGTATGAGGCGTGTATCATGGGTCTTCAAGCTGCGATCGACCTAAGGATCAAGTTTCTAAGTGTTTTCGGAGATTCCGCTCTTGTGATCAATCAGATCAATGGAGAGTGGGATACGAAACACCCAAACTTGATTCCTTACAGAGAATGTGTGTTGACCCTGATTCCCCACTTTACAGAGATAACCTTTGAGCACTTTCCAAGAGAAGAGAACCAGCTGGCGGACGCGTTAGCTACAATGTCTTCAATGTTTAAAGTTAAGTGGGATAATGAAGCTCCCCGGATCACTATCTGGAAACTGGACGAACCGGCATACTGTTGTGATCTCGAAACTGAATTGGTGACTGAGAAGCCTTGGTACCACGAAGTGAAGAGATATCTGGAAGCTCAGGAATACCCTGAAGGTGCCTCTGTCAACGATAAGAAATTCCTGAGGAGGTTCGCAGCCAAGTTCTTCCTAAGCAACGGCATCTTGTACAAGCGAAACCATGATTCAACCTTACTGCGTTGTGTGGATAAAATTGAAGCAGAAAGAATCATGGAAGAGCTACATGAAGGGACCTTTGGTACGCATTCCAGTGGGCATACTATGGCTAAGAAGATCCTACGGGCAGGATATTACTGGTCCACAATGGAAGCTGACTGCTACCAACATTCCAGGACATGCCACAAGTGCCAGATTTATGCAGATAAGGTGCATGTTCCTCCGGTTCCCTTGAATGTTCTGACTGCGCCTTGGCCGTTTGCAATGTGGGGCATAGACATGATCGGCGAGATAAAACCTACGGCATCCAACGGACATCGCTTCATCCTAGTGGCGATTGATTATTTTACGAAGTGGGTTGAGGCAGCCTCCTACGCTACGGTAACCAAGACTGTTGTGGCACGGTTTATTCGACACAACCTGATCTGTCGATACGGTGTCCCTGAGCGGATAATTACAGACAACGGTACCAATTTGAACAATAAGATGATTGCTGAGCTCTGCGAACAGTTCAAGATACAGCACCACAATTCTTCTCCTTACAGACCGAAGATGAATGGGGCTGTAGAAGCAGCTAACAAAAACATCAAGAAGATCGTGCAAAAAATGACAGTAACTTACAAGGATTGGCACGAGATGTTACCGTTCGCTCTGCATGGGTACCGTACCTCAGCTAGGACGTCAACCGGGGCAACTCCCTTCTCTCTGGTTTATGGCATGGAGGCAGTCTTGCCGATTGAAGTGCAAATTCCTTCTCTCCGGATAATGAAGGATGCAAATCTGAACGAAGATGATTGGATCCAGACACGACTTGATCAACTCAACCTCATTGACGAAAAGAGACTTGCTGCTATCTGTCACGGTCAGACGTATCAGAAACGGATGATCAGGGCATTTAACAAAAAGGTCAGACCACAGGAATATCAAGTTGGGGATCTGGTTATCAAGCGAATCATCCTTCCTCAGAGTGATCCAAGGGGCAAATGGACCCCTACGTATGAAGGGCCATTTGTGGTTAAGCATGTGTTCTCAGGAGGAGCAATGATATTAACCAACATGGATGGTGACGACCTTCCTCACCCCGCCAATGCAGACATAGTTAAAAAATACTACGCATGAAAAAACGACCCGCTAGGCTGACATGCCTAGGCAAAAATTAGGGCTTCCCGTCGAACCAAAAGGGTTCGGGCAAAATGTAGGGATGAAAATGGAAAAATTTGTACACCCGGCAAGTCGAAAACCTGAAAAGGCGGCTTGGGCAAAAATGGGTATCCCGATGGACTGAAAACCCGAAAGGGCGGTCCAGGCAAAAATTAGGGATAAAGGCGTAAAACTATGTCTCGTTGATCACTTTGCATCCAGAATCCGGTATCTACATCAAGTTCAGACGGCATCGATCAGTCAGCTTCACCTTCAACCAAGGTCATCAAGTGATGAGACGCTCGGAGTTATAAAGGCAATAGCAGAGTTGAAACCCAGTGGATCATTCATCTTTCACACAGCTGTTTTATTTCCTTTTGTACAAAACTTGTATAAACTCTTTTGATCGGCGACGTACCTCTTACTAGGACGCCAGCCTCTTGTATACAAAACGCCTATTCATGGGCCATTCAAAATCAATACAAATATATTTTTCAGTTAAACGTGCCAAGTGTTTTTCTTTTTTCTGTTTTGTTTTGCGAAGAACGTCCAAGGTTCAATTTGTGATGTATGCATTGACAACAATTTGCTAACTCATGAATATTTGCATACGAAACAAAGGAATTAATTGCAGGTGACACTGGAAACAGGGGCAATAAAGAGTTGTCTGAGCAGTCTAATTGTTCTATCCTCTAAGGTACCAAGATAGGTTCATCTAAAGAACATAACCGGTACATCTTAAATCCCCAGAGAGTGGTTCAGTAAAAACGATACCTTCTTATACAAGCTATTATCAGATTATCAAAGAAATTGAGTGTCCTCCCGTAGATCTCAATACTCCCCCAGCAGCAGCACACATTCTTAACAAGCATCCCCGGCAGTCTTGGTCTAAAGATTGTTCCCCGGCGGTACATCAACATTCAAAGATGTCACTTCCCCCGATACATCTCAAACCTCCCCCAGAAGAGTCCAATCCAATTTCCCCAGGAAAGTCGGAATTCATATTTCCCCAAGCAGTAAGCTTATCCCCAGTAGATTCTGGAAGCTTATCCCCTCGCAGAGCACGAACGCGTCGTCCGGCTTTATTTAAAGAGTTATTTCCTTAACAGGATATAACTGGGTTATCCTCAGCCAAAAGCCACGGAAAGAGCGTCGTCGACAAAATCTTCTTACCCCAGCGAAGTTCATCAACTCCTTCCTATACAACAAGGGTATTCTCAGCAAACTACTGTCAACATTTAGCAAAGCACCTCTACCCCACAGAGTATTGCTTCCCAGCATGGTCGTCAGAGTATATTTTCTCCCCGCAGAAGCTTCATTTGCCAAGTTTATTCCGCAACGGAGTCATTTTCTCCTACCGGTATTCTTGCAGTTATCATCCCCAGCGGAAGCAAAATCTATTCCTCAACATCAGCCCAGGATACGACTTCCCGGCACCCGTCAAGGATTCACTTTCCTAGACGAAAACATACATAAAACTTCACATACATCATCATAGCATGCATAACGCACTGCATCATATCATACGAATCTCATTTATGTTGAGAACATCATCGCTTGATCCATATCATACACTGCATATGACTGACTTTTACCTTTCAGGAAAATGCAGTTTAAATTCTCAATCACGTCTCAAGACCTAGACCGGTTCAGTTAAATCGACCCTAAGATTTTCCTGATTCTTACCCAGTCCAAGGCCTTCTCTTGGTTCAGTTAGATCGACCCTAAGATCTCCCTGATGCTTATCCAGTTGAAGATAGTTCAAGACCTAGACCGGCTCAGTTAAATCGACCCTAAGATTTTCCTGATTCTTACCCAGTCCAAGGCCTTCTCTTGGTTCAGTCAGATCGACCCTAAGATCTCCCTGATGCTTATCCAGTTGAAGACATTCCAAGACCTAGACCGGTTCAGTTAAATCGACCCTAAGATTTTCCTGATTCTTACCCAGTCCAAGGCCTTCTCTTGGTTCAGTCAGATCGACCCTAAGATCTCCCTGATGCTTATCCAGTTGAAGACATTCCAAGACCTAGACCGGTTCAGTTAAATCGACCCTAAGATTTTCCTGATTCTTACCCAGTCCAAGGCCTTCTCTTGGTTCAGTCAGATCGACCCTAAGATCTCCCTGATGCTTATCCAGTTGAAGACATTCCAAGACCTAGACCGGTTCAGTTAAATCAACCCTAAGATTTTCCTGATTCTTACCCAGTCCGAGGCCTTCTCTTGGTTCAGTCAGATCGACCCTAAGATCTCCCTGATTCTTATTCCAGTAGAAGACACCCAAGATTTTCCTCAACGAGCGTTGTTGAAGTTAAAATCGCCCAAGGTTCCCTTACCATTCATGCTAAGGTAGTAACCATCCCTGGTTCATTCATCAGCGTTTGAAGCTCCAGATTCAGCTCCTGTAACCAGCCAGGACACATCTATACCAAGCATCTAAAATCAGCTCCTGCAACGTGTCAGGTACTCATTTTCTCTTTTGCAGGTATGCAGGTTCTCGCTAAGGAATCTCCTACGCGATCAACATCCAGATGGCATCTATAAGCCCATCATCCTATCCAGCAATCTCCAAACGGCATCTATAAGCCCATTCCCCCATCACCGTCACTATGTGAGCGCAAATTTCTGGGCACTTTTGTGTTCAATCATCTTCTACCTTCGGACTACGAAAGGCACGTCAGCCAATCTGCATCCTCAGGTCCAAGAAGATTGAACAGGGGCAACTGTTGTACCCCAAAATTTGCCCTCCCATATTCTCCAAATTTTGTCAAGTCAAGGTCACCAAATTCTCCAAGGGCTATGCAGTTCAACTGTCTCCTATACAGTCAAAACTAGGGTTTGGGTTCTGATCAAGAAAATGGAACTTTCAAGGATCCAATCAAGTCTCATGTGCCTACAAAGATGGTCAAGGATCCTCATGTCAAGTTTCAAGGCATTCAGCTCAAGATTGCACAGTCAAAACCCTAAATTGCACTACAGTCAACTGTAGGGGCAAAATGGTCATTTGACAGTCAGAAGTTCAAATTTTTGATCAACATATCATTTTGAAGCCACAAACATCATTTGATCAATGCTTGATCATGATTCTCAAAATTTGGCTCAGAAATCATCAAAGGTGCAAAAGTTGCTATATTTGGACAGCTGAAAAAGTCAACTGAAATTGACCAGGGCATAACTTTCACATGGATTATCAGAAAAATTCCATCCAAATCTCATTTTGAAGAGAAAGACATTTCCTATAATTCATCTTCATGTTCCAAGTCCAAGAAATGCTCTCACAAAAAGTTATCAATTTCAACATTATAGGTCATTTTCAAAAGTCAACAAAAAGTGACTTTAAGTCAAAGGCCATAACTTGAGATTGGTAAATCAAAATGACATGGGACCAAAGGCATTGGTTAAAGGACTCAAAGACCTTTCCAAAATGTCCAAGAACATGTGAAAAGCTTAAAAATTGACCAAGTTATGCCTTGTGGAAGTTGGGAAATTTTTGGGAATTTTGAAAAGTCAACATTGATGCAAAAGGCCTAAAAATGCAAATGGGCCCATTTTTCTTCCAAGTTTCTTCATGCCAAGCCTATACACGACCACTAGGCCCAAAGGGAAGTATTTTCATATTTTTTAATTATTTATTTGAATTTATATTAATTTATATTCATTTAAATCATTTTAATTCATGAAAAATATAACCTTAACCTAAACAAATCTTTTTATGCATGTTTTGAACTTGAGATTTCGTGCACATGCTAATATAGAAGGTTTTGGCTTGATTGGAACTAATTGACACAAAAAACCATGAAAAAAGATTAGAAAAGATCCTTAAGCAAATCAAATCTTCAAACAATGAATTCAATGGATTTTATTCAATCTTTTTGACCTAACATGCTCTATACATACTCAGCATCACAACCCTAATGTTTTTAGACTGCAAGCTGCGCCCAAAACAAGCATTGCACATTGAATTTTTTCACAAAAAAACTCAAGACTGAAAACTAGCTTTTAGGTCGTTTCAAGCCTCAAGTTTCATTCCAATAGCATCCTGAGACATTCTTGAACCTTTCTCAATCATTAACAACAGCAAAAACATCCTGAACTGGTATCCATGAGTCCAACCGTACCTTGAAATTTCTGAATTCGCATAGCATAAATTAAGCATCTTTTTGCATTTTTTTCTATGGATTCTTGCTTATAATGGTGTTTTAAAGCTAATCATCATATTTAATTTGACTTTCATGCTGTCTACAAGGATTTGCCATGCGCGATTTTTAGGTTTTGCAGGTTTCAAATTTGGGGGTTTTTGCCCAAGGAAAAATTGATGCTTCAAACCAGGACCATTGAGTTCAGTACATGGAGACGAAGAAGAACGTGTCCTCGCGCCTAATTTATATTGAGAAACGAGCTATTCGCTATTTTTTGATAGCTAGCCTAAAACAACGCCATAAAAACCGTGGCCATACGTTTGTGTTTTAGAATGAACGAAGAAGACAACCTCGTTGTCACTACGTGATTGGCTAGTTTGAAAATTCGCGCCAGATCGTCCACTAACTTTATTTTTCCTTTATGTTATTTATGTTATATTATATATTAAATGAAATTGCATAGTTCAGCTGGCAAGGAGACGCGCTTATAACCTTCAAGACCTGGGTTCAAGTCCCAGGTCTGGCAAAATCTCAATGCTATTTTTCAATATAAGATCCAATGCTTTGCTAAGGCCTCAGTACACCATGCATCCTCAAAGACCAGCTAGCCACGCGTCCTGGAAAGCAAATCAAGGGTGTAGATCAAGGGTGTACCACATACGCCAGTCAAACGCATCATATGGAATCATGAAAAGTCAGCAAATTCAAATTCAACTGGGCCAGGCTTTTCAAGTTTATACCTCCTAATCTGGGGCAACACCCCACCTTGGTTTGCATTTTATATTTTTTTCTTCTCACTTTTATTTTTGTTGTTTTATTTATTTTATTGTCTTAATTCAATTAATTTATTTTTTCTATAAAATCTAAAAACATTATAAAAATCAGAAAATACAAAAAAATATAATATTTATTTTATTATAATTGTTTTCATAAATAAATTAGAATGTAAATCATGTAGTGTAATTAGGTTTTAATTTTAAATTCCTTTTTAATAAAAATCCAAGAAAATAGAATTTAGGTTTAAATAACTTTTGATTTTCTTTTTTAATTTTCCTTTTTTCCACAATAATAATTATTATTTATTTATTTATTTTCCTATTTAAATTGTACATAAATGAATTAGATTTAATTTAGGTCATATTTTAATTCTTTCATAATAAATAAAAAATATTAGAGTTAGGGTTTGCTTCTTAATTTAATTTCAATTAACTTTTTTTTTATTAAATCTAAAAAACATAAAAATACCTAAAAACATTTTTCTTCTTAATTTTAATTTTAATTCTCATTAAACTGTTAATATTTTGCAAAAGGGTCCAATGCCCGTCGTTAATTATTTAATCTCGCATGATTTATTTTTATCGTTCATTATAATTATGTAATTGTCCCTAAGCCATGTAATTTACTTTTCGCACTTTTTTTTTATCGCTTTATTTATTTTCCGCTAAATCGGGTTCTGGAAATTTTGGCGATGTGGACCCGCGCCGTTTGTAATAGTCGTAGATTTATTTTTTCCGCAACTTTATAACTGTTAACCAAACATGCAAGAATGAATGCCTAATTAAAATCAAGCGTAGATCACAAATAAACATGACAAGACAAATAACTGAAACATGACACACAATTCGCACACACCACCCCTAGGGTACGCCTCACTGTTGCCTTGCCTTCGAAAGGTGGTCGTCGAGTAGAGGACGTCTTAGTAAGTCCTCATGATCCGGGAACCCGGCATGAGGGTAGCTTCTAAGGTGTCTTCCCATTGCTCTGGTGATCACCATGTCCCGAACCTCGAATTGACCCGAACACCTCCAACGGTGGTGCTACCTACCTCTCAATGGTGGGATGGCACTACTTTAAAGGACATTTACACAGACGAATTCCTTAGGGTAGGTAGGTTCTCAAGGATACTTGCTCTAATTTCAAACAAATCAAAACATCTTTTCACCAACACATTTTCAAAAGCTTTCAAAACAAACTTTTCAAACACTCTGACGTATGAGTCGATCTGAAATTTTTTCAAAAGAAACTTTTTAAACCCACAATTGAAAAGCAAACAAACCACTTTTGAAAACACAAATGAGCAAGTATCTAAGAGCCCATGGATAACCATGGATAGAAAGGGTGCTAACACCTTCCCTTTCTATAACCTACCTCCCGAACCGAGAGCAATCTCTTAGAAGGAATTTTTCTGTGCTTTTGTCCTTTCCTATTGGAGAAAATAAAAGACGGTGGCGACTCTTGCTTCCGCGACATTTCGCGAACCAGCGTTAAACAGTCAGTTCCAGATCCACCGATCACAGTCTCATCTGGCGCCATGCCAAAGCACAACAAGTTTTCTCGAGCAGTGAGTATCGGGTCTCACAGTCGGTAAACTTTTTGCTAAGGTAGTAAGTATCGTGCTCTTTTCGGCCCGACTCGTCATGCTGCCCCGGCACACACCCCATTGAATTATCCAGTACCGTCAAGTATAAGATCAAAGGTCTTCCTTCAATTAGAGGCATCAAAATTGGCGGTTCTTGAAGATATTCTTTGATCCTTTCGAAGGCGGTCTGACATTCATCATTCCATTTCACCACTTGATCTTTCTTCAGCAGCTTGAAGATTGGCTCACAAGTAGCAGTCAGATGTGAAATGAATCGGGCGATGTAGTTCAGACGTCCCAAAAAGCCTCTAACGTCCTTTTCTATGCAGGGAGCCGGCATCTCCTATATAGCCTTTACCTTGGCAGGGTCCGCTTGAATAGAAGAAACCCAGCAGCTTACCAGACCTTACCCCGAAGGTGCACTTGTTCGGGTTCAACCTCAGCTTATACATCTTCAACCCGTCAAACAATTTCTGGAGATGGTCAAGGTGTTCTTCCTCAGTCTGGGACCTTGCTATCATGTAATCAACATAAACCTCAATCTCATGATGAATCATGTCGTGGAACAAAGCGACCATGGCGCGCTGATAAGTTTCCCCAACATTCTTCAACCCGAAAGGCATTACTTTGTAGCAAAAGGTGCCCCACTGCGTAACGAAGGTTGTCTTCTCCATGTCCTCGGGAGCCATCTTGATCTGATTGTAACCAGAAAAAACATCCATGAAGGAGAAGATCTTATGCTGCGCGGTGTTGTCGACCAGAACATCGATGTGAGGAAGTGGGAAATCATCCTTGGGACTTGCCCTATTCAGATCTCTATAGTCCACACACATCTGTACCTTACCATCCTTCTTGGGCACTGGAAAAACGTTGGCGACCCATTGTGGATAAGAAGTGACAGCTAAAAATCCCGCGTAGAATTGCTTCATGACCTCGGCTTTGATTTTCTCAGACATATCAGGGCGCATATGGCGAACCTTCTGTTTTAACGTAGGGCAGTCTTATTTAGTTGGCAAGCGGTGAACCACAATATCAGTGTCCAAACCAGGAATATCTTCGTAGGACCAGACGAAGATCTCAACATAGTCGCGTAGCATCTGTATCAACCGTTGTTTGACACTAGGCTCCAAATTTGCACCTATCTTAACTTCTTTCCTGTCTTCCTCTGTACCCAAATTCACTAATTCGTCTGGCTCTTCATGAGGCTGTATGGCCCTTTCTTCCTGCAGTAACAGTCTAGCAAGTTCTCCAGGCACCTGACAATCATCCTCACCTTCGTCCTCGGCTTGGTTGATTGGATTTTCAAAGTCATAACTAGCAGTAGCAGAGTCGTTATCAATGGGATCCAGAGTGGATATGGATCTGCATTATGATACGTGAGTGTGTGTATGAGAATAGCTGTTTTTGATAAAGCGAGAGACAGAAAAAGAAAAACAAGGAGCGCACAATTTGTAATGCAAGAAATGTCCAATGCTTTATTGATGATATATAAAAATGACAAATAATAAGCCCTCACAAGCAAAGCCCAGTTGCCTCGGGCAAGGCACCCGGCCGTAAAGTTTCAAACTGTTTATTACAACTCTTAAAACAAAAGTCAATTACTGTGGAATAAAAGAAATAGGTATGAAGTCCTTCGCCGTCCAGTTGTTCAATCCACCATTGGTCGTAGGGTAGATCCAGCTGTCGATATCCGGGTTCTCATCATCAGCACCTTATGTGGCAGAGGCAACCTCAATATCATTGATTCTCGAACCATGCTTGGGCATGGGTGCAGTTATGACGTTGGGCTTCTCCGGAGCGTCAAACTCAATCTCTTTAGATTTGATCAAGTCTTGCACCTTACTCTTCAAGGCCCAACAGTTGTTTGTATCATGACCTGGGCCGTCAGAGTGATAGGTGCAGCGGGCATTTGTGTTATAGTGAGGAGATGTGGTGTTGGGATTCTTCGGGGCCTCCCTCAGAGTTACCAGATTGGTCTTTACTAATTATGGTAGAATTTGAGACAAGGTCATATTGAGCCGAGTGTACTGCCTCTGTGGTCTTTCCACCCTTTATTGATTGTTGCATTACGGAGCAACTGTGGGTCTTGATATCACTACCGCATTTACTGCTTGACAGTGTTCAGGTCTACTTTGGCCCCTCGAGCCGTAGACTGCACTAGCTTCTTTCTTACCGGTGAAAGGCTTCTTTACTACACTTGATGAAGTATCCTTCTGTATCTTACCACTTCGGATACCAGCTTCTACTCTTTCCTCAGTCAAAATCAACTCATTAAACCCAAATGATGAACTGCCGATCAGATGGTTGAAAAATGGACCAGATAGCGTCCCTAGAAACATGTCAACCAACTCCCTATCAGACAAAGGGGGTTGGACTCTTCCAGCCAAGTCTCTCCACTTTTGAGCATAGTCCTTAAAACCTTCACTTGCACCCATAGACATACCCTGAAGCTGAGTACGAGTGGGAGCAAGGTCGGCGTTATACTGATACTGCTTGTAGAAAGCAGTAGCAAGGTCCTCCCAGTTTCGGACATTGGCTCCTTCCAATTGATAAAACCATTCAAGCTGAGTTCCTGACAGACTATCTTGAAAGAAGTGCACCCAAAAATTTCTATCAACAGTGTGGGGTTGGATTTTTATGATGTACGAGTGGATATGGAGTTTTGGACAGGATACTCCATCGTACTTGGAAAAAACCGGAGCTTTGAACTTATGAGGGATCACCACTCCCGACACCAATCCTAGTTCTTCGAAATCCAACCCAGGGATCTTTTGAATCTCCATGGCACTCAGACGGTCTTCTAACTGCTTATACATATCCTCGTCAGGAGGATATTGCTCCTCATCATAATCTGTATCATCATCAGAGATGGCAGGATTGGGGCCCTTTTCTTCTTCTTGGTTCTCCCCTTCCTTGGATGAAGAGGTCAGATCAGCTTGTTGTTTCAACCTATCCCCAAACCTTTTACCCATATTCAGAAGAACGACCTTCTTCTTCTTCTTCTTCTCTTTCAGAATGAGAGTCTTCAAATCCTCTTGCCCTTTAGCCAAGCTCAAGAACATCTCTTGGAATTGGGAGTTTTGTGCCGGAAGTTCTTTGATGGCTTGATCAGAAGACATTTCGTGCTGAAATAAACAGCGAAGAAGATGAGAAACCTGTAATGGTACCTATAATGGTGTGCATGATTATGGGATGCGTATGTAATGATTTCAAAGACTTTGGGAGATTTAAATTTGCAAACCAAAAATAAACAAACTTTATTAGATTAACTTGTAAAAAAGGTTCAACAATGCCTTTAAGGCGTTACAAAGAAATAAATGAAAAACAAATCTAAAACTAGAAAAGCAAAATCAAAAGTCCCATGGACGCTTCCTCTTTGTGCTGACATAATCATTGATTGTTCTTTCTTCCTCGAGCTGCCTGGTGAGCTTCAAGATCTTCCTTTCTTGCTCATGGTACTTTTCCCGATAAGTATCCCTTTCCTCTTTCAGCTGAATCCAAGACCTTTGTAATGCCCCAGGATCAGTGGGCATGCAAGGATAAAGAATTGTGTAAGGAACACCTTCTTCATTGATGGGCTCCATAATTACTGGCAATACTGCTTCATAGGGTATCCCAAGCTTCTGGGCTCGAGCTCGGACCCACTGGAGATAAGGCTGCACAGGGAGGGAACTCCTTGGTCCTAGCTCTTGGGGGTCAGATTAGTTCACCATGTCCCAAGCTCGTATAAACCTCCGGTGATGCTCGTCAACATCCTCCTTGTAGTCAAACGCAATATTCGCAAGAAGCAGCTCATGGGGACCATCCCTCCGAGCACGACCAAACTGTCGCAAAGCCAGACATGGATTGTAGGTTATTTCCCCTCTGATTCCAAGCAATGGGACATTAGGGTATCCCCCACAATGATCAATGACAGCAATGTCTTCCATAGCCTTGGAACTCCAAAGAATATCTGTATGGGCAAGTGACATTATCCTGTAAGACCGTCCCAAACCTTCTTCATTCTTCAACACGGATTTAGGGAGGTGCGAAATAAACCACCTTGACAGCAACGACATACAACACGTAAGAGTCCCTCTTCTACGCACAGTACGAGTGTAGAGGGCATGCAAGATATCACCCAGTAGAGTAGGCACTAGATTATGAGAAAGGAAAATCTTGACCGCATTCACATCTACAAAGGAATCCGGATTCGGGAAGAGAACCAAACCGTAGATAAGGAGATTCAAGATGTCTTCAAAAGCCTGAAAGTCCAAATTATCCCAGAATAGCTGAGCCTGATCTATCAGAAATTTAGCTAGAAAACCTTCGACCCCGCTTCGTGTTTCCCAATTAGATACTACATCAACCTTGTTTAGATGCAGAGCTGAAGCAATGTCTTCTGGTCTAGGAGTCTCTTCCGTACCTGTGAAGGGCAACTGCTCAATGATGGATATTCCCAATAAGTGAGAAAACTCTTCCAAAGTGGGAACCAGTTGATAATCTGGAAAGGTGAAGCAATGATGCACAGGAACGAAGAACTGGAAAAGCACACTCATCATCTGCTCATCAAACTTTGAGGTGACCAGGATAAGAAGCTAACCATGTCTCTTAATGAATGAAGAAGTCTCAGAAACTCTTGAGGCTAACTCTTTGAGTTGAGCAGGTATTTGCACAAAGTTAACTCGGATGGTGTTTCTGCGCACGGAAGCCATAATCTGTAAAACAGAACAAAGATAAATCCCCTCGGTCTTTGAAATGGTTAGCATAATGAAGTATGCATGCTATGTTATGATGCATGATGTCATGATAAAAATAACACAGGTATAGTAGATAACAGACATGGCAAAGGCAAAAAAGTCACACAAAAGCCCTTAAGTTTAAGGCTTGCATGGGGTCAAAGGTATTACCCTCTTGAAGTTCAATTGGTTTCAACCTGTCCTAGTAAAAGTAACCGGGTTCTAGAGGTTCTCAATATCACCGACCATCCTCCATCGGTCATGGTTTCAGCTCACGCAATCTTTTCTTGCGGCCGGAACTATCTCGAGAGTATGGTCTCAATGATTGTAGCATCAAGTATCAACCAATTCTCAGTTTTACACCGAGGCCAGCTATCTCACTACTTTCTAATGGCCAAGTTGGTCGATTAAAGGTTCTAAGGTCAGTTAATGCTTAACGACACACATAGCGGCCCCGTATTCTCCTCGTTTCTCCACAAGGGATACCGGTACCAACCAATGTGTCACATCAACGTATCTACTGCTTCAACCATATTGGTATACGCTGTACAGTTCCCTCACAGTTTATTGATACTCACCTAAAAGGTGTCCCCAGATCCGGGTTAGGATCTATAGTAACTCCCAAGCAAAACCCTTAAAAGTAAAGCAACTAAAACAAACAAGAGAAACAATTTATGATGAACTAAATCCTAAGGTATACCCCACTTATTAAGTCCCCAACAGAGTCGCCAGTTCTGTGATACAGTGGCAGAACCGACTGTTTTGAAAATGCTGGTTTGCATTTTGCGTTTGTGTTCACTAAATGTCGCGGTAAGCAAGAGTCGCCACCGACTTTTATTTTATCCAACTGGAAAGGAAAAAAGCACATAAAAATTCCTTTTTCGAGATTTTCTGAGTACGGGGGGTAGATTATAGAAAGGGAAGGTATTAGCATCCTTTCTATCCGTGGTTTTCCACGAGCTCTTAGGTACTTGCTCATCTTTTAAAATTGCTTGTGTGTGTTTGTTTTGAAAAGTTTTTGTTTTACTTCGTTTTAACCCTTGCTTCTGTCTTCAAGAGTGTTACGAAGTATTTTTGAAAACTTTGTTTGTAAAAAGTGTAAGTGTGAAAAGTTTGATTTTGAGCAAGTACCTACTAGCATCTACCTACTCGAAAAAAGATTTTTTCTATTCTCGTTTCCTTTAGACAATGCTATCCTACTATTGAGAAATAGGTAGCACCGTCCTTGGAGTTGTAAGGGTCAATTCGTAAGGGACGTACGATCACTAAAGCAATGTTAGGACGTCTTAGTAATAACCCTAACATTTAAGATCATATTCGAGGTAACATTTCCGAGGCAACATTTCCGAACGGGACGTTTGATCTTTGTTTAGACAAGAGGGCCACCACTAAGACACCCTATACTTAATGATCGTTTACCGAAGGCAACCGAAGTGAGAGTATACCCTAGGAGTGCGCATGTGCGAGTGATTTGATTTCAAGTTATTATCTTTGCACATTAGGGTTTGCTAGCCATTTTAAATTAACATGCAATCTTGTCATGCAATCCTATTAACATATATCTAAACAGTTAATATTTGCGAGAATTAAAATGCGAGAAATAAAACCTACGCTATTAAAAGGCTTCGGGGAGGGGGATTAATTACATAGCCAAAAAACCTGTAAAACGATAAATAAAGAAAATCCTAATTTAAACTATTACATACCATGAGCAGTTACATTAATATTGCAAAAATAATAAGCGCGCGCGATGAATCGAAAACGAGAGAATTAGGGTTTTGACCCCGGCTAAGCCTAATTGCAATTTAAGAGAAAAAAAGTCATTTTTGTGGTTTTTTTGATTATTTTTAGAAAAGTAAAGTTTAATTGAATAAAATAAAAAAACCTAATTACTAATTAATTTGAATTAATAAAAATAATTAAATTAACCTATTTTTGTATTTTTTATTTTGAGAAAGAAATAAAAAATAAAATCAAAAGCAAACCTTAATTTTCTAATTGATTTTAAATATATATAAAAAAAGTTAGAATTAACCTAAAATATTAAACTAACATTAAATTTAATTTGATAAAATAAAATTAAAAAAACTTAATTCTAAATTTGTGAAATTTGATTTTGTGATTTTTTGTGAAAAAAAGAAATTAATTTTGGTTAGAAAATAATTAAACTAATTAAATTAAAAAAAAGAATGAATAAGAATGGGCCTGATGTTTGAATAGCAAAGGAGGGGGTGTTGATGGCAAATTCTGGGCCCAAATGCTGATGGCCTTTGTTGACTTTCCCAATCTCATGCATGCGCTTGACTTATGCCCATGGTGGACCTTCATTGGGAAGGCCTTAGATCTGGCATGCTGGGGATCTGATGGTTGAATGCTGATGGCGCATGGTAGTCACATGGGAGACTCGTGTACCTGATTATGCAAGAAAAAAATATATGAAGCAATATGGGGACCTAGGGATCGAACCCAGGTCCTTCAGCATTCATCCACTGCACACTTTCCAGCTCAGCTGTTTGTATTAGTTGTATAAAAAATAACAAAGGAACATTATATGATAAAACAAAAAGCCACATTCTGAAACGCGCTAAATTCAAATGGATGAGTCATGGAGCGCCACATTATCCTTCTTCTTCCTCCCACCGTTGCTAAAAGTTTCTTGACTTTTACCTACGGTCACCTGGGTGTAGGTACAACCCTGTGCTTCTCCAAAATTTCATACATGCATGATAAATCCCAACCAATGGTACCAATCAACTTGTTGCAACCTCACGAGCATCATGGTACCATTATCCATGGCCAATTGTTCCTGTACAGAAAAACCCTAAAAACGAAGCAAGAACCCTAACTATGGCATCTTGGTGTATAGTCAGTAAAAATGCAATTGGATATAATCAATAGCTTGCAAATAACTTAAGGATCATAAATGTACCAATCAAGCATGCTAAATGTGCCAAAATTAACGTATTTGATTTCAAGAAAATATGGAAGTCGTGTGAAACTTACAACGTGTTTCAAGGCTTGAGGAAGCTTGTTAATGGTTGCAATGTGATCCAGGGATGTCCAACAATTGATTGGGATGACTAGAATGCTTTGAATTGATCTCAAATGTGGAAATTCGTTTTCCACTTTTCTTGAATTTTTTGAAACTTGCCTTCTCTTTTACACGCCTCAAATCTCTCTGTTTTTGGTCTGCCAATGTTCCTTATGTACCCTAGAATGAATTAGGGTTGCAAACTTGTTTCAAATCTTCTCCAATTATGATCATTGATTCATGATTTAATCCTTGTGCAAATGTTTCCAAATCAAGCAAAATGCCATCTTTTTGTGTCCAAATGAACCTTGCACGATTTGATCTCACTTCCAGCTGTACAATAGACCTAAACATGCACAAAATCTCAAGATTTGATTAGCTTTTGATATTTTTACTATTTTATTTGATTTAATTGAAATAAAATAAAATAAATAACAACAATAAAATAATGACAAGTGGAAGAGCTCATGGGTCGTGGGTCACATTACAAACTCAATGCAAGCATAAAAAGTTGGGCCCCATTTGACAAAAAATGCAATTTTGGACATATTTGACTTTTGGCAATTTTACAAAAAGGGTTAACTTTGCCAATGCATAACTCTTTCAATTTTGACCCTAGAGATGTGTTCTTGGACTTTTTAGAAAGATTAAGATGTCCTCTAAGCAACCCTTTTGGTATCATCTCAATTGAGTCTTCCATGTTCATGTATGAAGCTTTGACCCAAAAGGTGTTTTTGTTGACTTTCCAAAATGACCTATAATGTCCAAATTCATATCTTCTTGTGAGTGCATATTTTAAACTTGGGAGTTGAATATGAATTGTAGGGAATTGCATCCTGTTTAAAATGAGCTTTGGATGGGTCATTTTTGATAAAGTATTAGAAAGTTATGCTTGGTCAAAGTTGAGTTGACTTTTCCTATAAAACCCTAATTTGGCAACTTTTGGGTTTTGATGAATTGTGAGCAATCCTTGAGGAATCATGATCAACCCTTGATCAAATGAATAATACTTCAAAATGAGAATGTTGACCAAAAATCTTGAAGTTTGACTGTATGTGGGCCACAGTTGACCTTTGCCCTAGCACAGTCGATTTTCAGGCCTTTGAGCAATTGACTGAGCAAACTTCCTCTGCAAGGCTTGAAACTTGACATGCATGATCTTGAGAATATATTAGGACAATTGTGAGTATTTGGGACCCTTTGAATCCAAACATCTTAATGCAAACTGAAACCCTAATTTGAGGTAGACTGCCTTAGGAGAGAGTTTGTCTAGTCAACCCTTGGACTTCCTTGAGCAATTTGAGGACCTCACTTGGAATGTATTGAGAAACATGGGAGGGCAAATTTTGGGGTACAACAGGATGTATAGCCACCCCAGTGGTAGAAGCACGCGCCTGTAACCCATGGAACCTGGGTTCGAGCCCTAGTGGTACCCTTTTCATTTTTCTGATTTTTGGCTTTTTGGCAGGCGCTGGGCCTCTTTGGGCCTAACTTATTTTTATTTTTGCTAACCAACCTCCCTACAGGCTATTGGCACCCCTGGCCCAAGATTATTTATTTTCTTTTTTTATTTTCATTTTTATTTTCTTAAATATATTTCCTAAATACTGAAAAATCATAAAATACAAAAAATGATAGATTTATATTTTGACTTAGTATATTTTATTTTTCTCACAAAAAAATATTTTTTATTAACTATACTTTATTTATTTTTTTATTTATTATCTTGTAAATATAATTAAAATTAGGTTATTAGTTATTTTCTTTCATACTAATTTATATATATTATTTTTGATATAAAAAAGACTAAAAATAATTTATAATGCTATAAATATTTTTAAGATAAAAATACCAAAAATACTTTTCTTAAACTTATTTTCTTTTGATTAATTAATAGAACTAGGGTTTTATTTAAAATCTTTTCTTAATAAAATTCAAATTTAATTAATTATTTTCTTTATTAAATTAGGTTAAGACAAAATCCTTTTTCATGAAAATCAAACAAAGATACATTTTCTTTACATTTTGCATTTTTTGTACATTTATTCATTTTGTACTTTGTATTTATTTATTTATTTCCTTGTACATTGATATCAATTCACTATGGTTGTAATAGACTAATTAGGATTTAATTTCTTGCAATTCCCATTCAATTTGTACATCCCCCCCCCCCCCCCCCCCCTCCCCCCCCCCCCCCCCCCCCCGCTCACACACACACACACACACACAAATGTTGTAATAACGTAGTAACTTTGAATTTCAAAATTTATCGCTTTTATATAACATGCTAGTAATTAGGATTTGTATGGAAAGACTAAAACCAATACTTAGAAAACCCTAATTCAAGACAAAAACAAGCATGAAAACGATACACTTGCACACAAGCATCCCTAGGGTTATTCCACTTGGTTGCCTTATACAAAATGGCCATATTACGCATGTAAGGTATCTTAGCAAAAATAAGCAAATACAAGATCATAGTCCCTCGATGGCGCTATCTAAGTTGCCTTTCAAATAATCTTAGTCCCTAAAAGAGAATGCTAAGATACCTTGCAACATTGCTAATTATGGTTATACGATGACCCACGTCCGTCCTGTTTACATCCAAAGATAGGGTTTCTTACCAAATCAATGGTAAGACAACAATGTCAAAGGAAAAGAAAATAACCAAGAAAGACTTTTGAGTAGGTAGAACGCTCCTAATTACTTGCTCCATTTTAAAACAAAACATCCTTGATATTTTTAAAACAAACACATACACTTTCAAACATCTTACAAAATTGAAAACATTTTCAAAAGATCAACGTCTTTGTATATATTCTTACGAACGAGAATCATTACAAAGATTTCCTAAACAATGGCATCTTTACAAAATACTTTCAAAAACCACAAAAAGCACAATTTCAAACAAAATCAAGTGATCTAGCAAGTAACTAATAGCCCATGTAAAACCATGGATGAAAAAGGTGTTAATACCTTCCCTTTTCATAATCTACCCCCCGAACTCAAGAAATAATCTCAAAGGTCTTTCCTGTGATTTGTAACCTTTCCTTTTGGATTAAAGAAAAGTCGGTGGCAACTCTTGCTAACCGCAACATTTGCGATCAAACACAAAACCCTCAAGTCAGTTCTCCCATTGTATCACAGAACTGGCGACTCTGTTGGGGAAATTTCTAAAATTGGGGTTACCTTAGGGCTAGATCATATTTACTTGCTTGCATTGTTTGACTTGTATGCTTTACATTATGGTTCTATGTTTGGGTTTTAATCCTCTACTCGGATTTGGGATACATTATAGGTAAGTAGCAATATGTTATGGAAATTGTGCGGGGTATACCGACATGGTCTAAGCAATAGCTATGTTAGTGCGACATATTTGTAGGTACCAGTATCCTTTGAGTTAATCAAAGAGAATACGGGGCCGCTGAGTGATGTCATGAAGCACTAATGAACTTTTTAGAACCTTTACTTGACCAACTTGGCCTTTAGGATGTAGTGAGATAACTTACTTTGGTGCAGTCCTAAGTTGGTAGATACTCGATAATACACTCATTGAGGTTTGGTTTCTTGGGATATTTCGGTCTCCATTAAAGAGGCTTGTGCTGAAATAATGACTAAGGAAACAAACCAGTGATATTGAGCTCCTTAGAACCCGATTACTATTACTAGGACAGGTTTGAGCCAACTAAACTTCAAGAGGGTACTTACCTATGAGACTCCATGCAAGCCTAAACCTAAGGACTTGTTTTCTTTGTTTGTATATACATACTTGTACATAACATCATGAACATCATAACATCATACACATTCACTGGCCATTTCAAGGATTTTGGGATTCATCTTTGTTCTTGTTTTGTAGGATATGGATTCTCTTTGCAGGAAAACTATTCAAGTCAACCTTGTAAGGATCCATCCACAACTTAAGGAGCTAGCCTCAAGGATTTCTGAAAACTCTCCATTCACCGAGAGACATGGTCGCCTACTTAACTTGGTAACCTTCAACACAGATGAGGACATGATGAAGGTGCTCTTTCAGTTCTTTGATCCTTTACACCATTGCTTCACATTTCCCGACTATTAACTTGTGCCTACTTTGGAAGAATTCTCCCGACTCTTGAGGATTCCAATTCTAAACCAACTACCTTTCAACGGTAAGAAAAGAGACCCAAGGCCAGAAGAGATTTCTCAAGCTCTACACTTGCACTCATTTGATGTCACAACTCATTGGGAAACAAGGAGTGGTGTCAAAGGTTTCCTAGCAAAGTTCTTGTTTGAGAAAGCCCAAAACTGTTGGAATTCTTTGGACCTGCAAGCTTTTGAGGAAATTGTTGCTCTCCTCATCTATGGGATGGTTTTGTTTCCAAATCCTGATCAACTCATAGATGTGAACACCGTCAAAATCTTCATATCCCGCAACCCGGTGCCTACATTGCTAGGGGATATCCCACACTCTTTTCACACTCGCACAATGAGGAAAATAGGTGTCCTTATGTGTCGCACTCCTCTCTTAGCAAGATGGTTTATTTCTCATCTTCCCCCAATATGTATTGAAGAACAAGCAAGGTTCAAGGTGGTCACAAAGGTTGATGACGCTCAAACATTCAGAAATTCATTGGTGCTCCTGATCCATAGAGAAGGTTACTACTATCGACCGTTGTGGAGAATTTCCTAATGTCCCTTCACTTGGCATTTGGGGAGGTATCACCTACAACCCCTGCTTAGCCTTAAGACAGTTTGGTTACGCCCGAAGGGATGGCCCGCACGAGAGGGTGATTCAAGGTTTGGTATTTGACTACGAGAATGACGATCAAGGTCTTCGCCAAAGATTTATCCGAGCAAGGAGGATGTTGAACAAGGTAGATAGCAAGACTTTAGGGCTCAAAAATTCCATCCCTCTTGAGCCTTACCTCAAATGGGTACGAACTCGTGCTCAAAGTCTGATGATGCCTTATCCCTCCATTCTTCCGGTAATCATTGAGCCTGTCATGGAAGGAGATGTTCCATACACTATCCTACATCCTGACATGCCCACTTCTCTTGAAGACCTACAAAGGGATTAGATACAACTCAAGGGGGAGCGAGATACTTTCGAAGCCCAATTCTACGCAAGTGAGAAGAAGATTTTGGAACTCACTAGACTATTTCATGAGGAGAAGACTCTGAATGCCTACATTGCACCAAAAAGGATATGTACTACCTTTTTATCTTAGAGTTTATGTAGTTGTTTTGCCCAATGAGGCATTATTGTACTCAAGCTTTAACTTATTAATATAACGTGTGTTTCCTTATTTGTCTAAAACAAATTTGAGTCTTAAAATCCTTGAAATCATTGCTTACACATTTATCATTCATCATAACATAGACATGTTTCTTGCAATAAGTCTCCTCATCTATCTACTGTTTATTTCAGTAAGATGGATCTCGAGAAAACGGTGAAAGATCTCCAAGCTCAGAATGCATAGTTTCAACAATTGTTCCTAACTCTAGCCAAAGGAAAAGAAGAGTTGAAGACCTTGTTGGTTGAGGAGAAGAAAAAGAAGACGAAGAAGAAAACCGGAGTTCTAAACATGGGAAGAAGATTCCACAGGATGACAAGAAGGACCCTAGACTTTGCAACGACATCCGGTGAGAAAGACAATCAAGATGGGAAGGGCAAGGAAACAGTTGTTCAGTCTGATTCAGAAGAGGAAGAATAAGACTATTCTGAAGAAAAATACCCTTCATCCGACGACAAGTATAAGCATCTAGAAGAGCGGTTGAGTGCAATGGAAATCCAAAAAGTTCCTGGATTGGACTTTAAGGAGTTGGGCTTAGTATCGGGAATTGTCATCCCTCCAAAATTAAAAGCACATGTGTTCGCCAAATATGACGGAGTCTCATGCCCCAAAATGCACCTCCGGTCCTATGTGAGAAAAATCCAGCCCCATACCGCTGACAAAGATTTATGGGTACACTTCTTCCAAGATAGTCTGTATGGAACTCAACTTGATTGGTTTTATCAGCTAGAAAGAGCCAAAGTTCATAACTTGGAAGATCTTGCTGCAGCCTTTTACAAACAATACCAATACAATGTTGATCTTGCACCCACCCGTACTCAACTCCAGAGTATGGCCATGGTTTCAAATGAAGGCTTCAAGGACTATGCGCAAAAATGGAGAGACTTGGCCAGAAGAGTTCAACCTCCCCTATCGGAAAGAGAGTTGGTAGACATGTTTTTGGGCACCTTGTCTGGTCCCTTCTTCAATCACTTAATTGGGAGTTCATCGACAGGTTTTACTGAATTGATATTGACCGGAGAAAGGGTAGAAGCTGAGATAAAGAATGGAAAGATTCAAAAAGATGCATCCTCTACTGCTGTAAGGAAGCCATTCATCGGAAAGAAAGAAGTGGTTGTTGTGTATCCTCAGAGAAATCAAGATAGGGCTGAACACCGTACAATGGTGGGGGCTGTCCTGATTCCTAAACCCGCGCCTGATCAGCAAAGAAACAATCAGCCAAGATTGGAAAGACCAGTCAGACAATTCACCCGAATTAATATGACATTATCTCAAGTATTTCCACATCTGTTAAGATCCAATCTAGTGACTTTGAAAGAAGCTCCAAAGAATCCTAACACAACCTCTCCTCACTATCATCCTAATTCCCGTTGTGCATACCATTCCGAGAGTCCTGACCATGACACTAACAACTGTTGGACTCTAAAGTACAAAGTACAAGACCTCCTTGAAGCCAAAGAAATTGAATTCGATGCACCAGAAAAGCCCAATGTCATTTCTTCCCCTATGCCCAAACATGGCCATACTACCAACACCATTGAGGAAGATATGTTTGTTACTCCAGTTGATAAACTTATGACCCCACTCCTGACCATCAAAAAGAACTTATTGAATGCAGTGTTTTCCCGGGCTGTGATGAAAGCTGTCATTTCTGTTTGTCCTCACCAACCAGTTGTCCTTTGTTGAAAGTAGGCGTCCAGTGCCTAATAGATAACAAGGATATTTTCTTCAAAAAGACTTATGTTCCACCTGTTTCTTATAATGATGTTTCTATTCTGACTGTTTCCGACAATTCTTCCAGGGTCTCCACCAAAAGACCCATTAGAATTACATCAATTCCTAAAGTAGCCCATTTGATAATTACAATGCCTGGACCAGTCCCGTATTTGTCAGACAAAACCGTACCATGGAATTATGGAGGGGATGTCTAGTACCACGATATCAAGCAAGATTGGCCAGCTGCCGAAGATTCAAGTTCTGAGAAGATTAACTCCGATATCAGTAATATTGTAGGGACTAGCAAGATTACCCGAAGCGGAAGGATATTCTCTCTAGAAATTGCTCCTCCAAAAGCAATTTCTGGACCCGTAATAATTCTTGTTGTTATTGCTCCTCCAAAGTTTATTTCCAGTCCTACAATCATCTCTACTAATATTCCAACTAACAAAGCTGATACAACCCCTGTTATCACTCTTACTGACATTCCTGCTGCCGAGTCAACCGAGACTCGAGGTAAAAGTATTCTGATTGAGCCTGTCTGGACGAAGGAATAATCATTGGCTATCCCTGAGACCTCCCGGAAAGAGATGGAGGAAATTCTAAAGATCATAAAAAGAAGCGACTACAATGTAGTTGAGCAACTGGGGCAAACTCCATCTAAAATTTCCATGCTGGCTTTACTACTATGTTCCGAGGCGCATACAAAGGACTTGGTAAAATTCCTGAAAACTGCTCAGGTACCCCAAGAAACATCTGTTGAACAGTTCCAAGACTGCGTAGCCAGCTTGACTGCAGATAATGGTCTAGGTTTCTCGGATGCTGGTTTAACGCCAAGAGGAAGGAAACATAATGAGGCATTGCATGTGTCAGTGGAATGCATGGGCACAACCTTGGATCATGTTTTGGTGGACACCAGATCGTCTCTAAATGTGTTTCCTAAAAAGGCTCTTGATAGGCTTGACTTCGAAGGATTGACATTGAAACCAAGCAACATAATAGTGAGGGCATTTGAAGGCTCAAAAAAGGTGGTGCATAGGGAAGTGGATATTCCCATAAAGGTTGGAACCCAAACATTTGATTCAAATTTTTATGTAATGGATATCCGCCCTTCATATTCCTGCTTGCAAGGCAGACCGTGGATTCACAATGCTGACGTTGTTACTTCTACGTTGCACCAAATGCTGAAATATCCAATTCAAGGGAAAATCATCACCGTTCATGGAGAAGAAGAGTATATGATCAACCATCTCAATTCCTTTCGATATGTGGAGCTAGATGGTGAATTTATTGAAACTCCATTCCAGCACTTTGAAGAAGTCCTACAAGATGTGGCAGTGACCAAGGCTGTGTCTCAAGTTCCTAAGATCACAAGGCCTCCACTTAGAATGTCATATTTGAAGGATGCCAAGGCAGTGATAGAAGAAGGTGGGTTCACTATTTAGGGATAACTCCCAGATATCCCATACAAATCTGACAAGTTTGGCCTGGGTTTCACTTCAGGTTCTCAGAAGGTTGTACGTCGCGCTCGTGCTGGAGGACCACCCTTGAAGATCAGCAACCGTGAAGTCAACGAGGTAGAGGATGATGAAGACAACTACTGAAGGTGGAGAAAAAACTTAGAAGGGGGGGTGAATAAGTTTCTCTTTTTCTTTTTCTTAAATGCTCAACAATAATGCAAAGACAAGGTTATTTTTATCCTGGTTCGTTTGAACTCAAACAACTCCAGTCCACCCGCCAAGGTGATTTCGCCTTTCTCAACAAGGACTTAATCCACTATAATCAACTGATTACAATCACACAACAGCTGTTGTGACTAAGAATGCACAAGTAACCTTACAAGTGACTCACACCACTAAGAGTTAAACTAGTCCTAGTCTACTTGAGAATTTTGACCAACCTTGGTCTCTCAAGGAAAAATTACAAGATATAAATCTTTACAGATAGTGAAACAAAGTTTGCTTCTAAGAAAGCTATATCACAACTGTAATTTTTCACTAAGAATATTATAGCACAAAGTGTATGAATAATGAATTTGTGAGCCCAGAATCTTTCACGTTGCTTTTGTTTCTTTTTGAATTTGTTCAGTTCTATTCAGAACTTCAGTTGTTCAATCTTTCAGTATTTTGGTTGAGCAGTTGAGCGTTTGAGCGTTAGTTGGCTTGCAATTAATGTTCTTCTATATATAGCATGAAGAAACATGACCGTTTCTGCCTTCAAATGGAGAGCATTAAATGTTTGTGTGTTTCCTTGCACTATTCCATTTTCCAATGCACTAGCGTAGACACTTGAGTGCATATAGCCGTCTTTGCATTAAATGACCAAACGGCACTATGTAAGAACATGTCTCATGAAGCTTGACAAGACTTGTTAGCTTTTGCATTTTTTCAGAACTTGGATTCACTTCTTGTATTCAGAACATGCTTGCATATCTTTTAAACAACGCTTTGCTTGCTAAGTACTTCTGATCAGCGCTTGCTTTCAAATATCTTCTGAACAACACTTGCTTTCAAATATCTTCTGAACATCACTTGATTTCAAATATCTTCTGAACAACACTTGCTTTCAAATATCTTCTGAACAGCACTTGCTTTCAAATATCTTCTGAACAACACTTGCTTTCAAGGTACTTCTGAAACATAGCTTACACAGAAACTTGCTAAGCGTTAGAAGATGTATTTAAATAATTATCTTACCAGAGTCAGCATTAGCACTTGAGTTAAAGCAAATGGTTCTTCCATCAAAGAAATTCTTCATTTATTTTCAGCTCAGCACATCAAGATGCTTCTGTCAGAACATTATCAGAGACAGCATCAACATCAACACTTGCGCTAAAACAAATAGTTCTTTCATCAAAGAACTTCTTCATTTATTTTCAGCTCAGCACTTCAAGATGCTTCTGTCAGAACATTATCTGAAACAATTAAATACGTTCATCAGAGTATCAAATATATAAAATATAATTTATTGTTATCATCAAAACTCTGAGATATGATCAGAACCAACCTTGTTCTAATAATATCCCCCTTTTTGATGATGACAAAAACATATTCAGATATAGAAATAAGTTTGAATAAGAGATAAGAATCTCCCCCTGAAATAAATATTTCTATAAGAAAAACTTCCTGAGAATTTTCATCAGATCTTTGGAATTTTTCTTCTGAGATTTCTTCATCAGGTTCTTTTGAAGATAATGTTCATTTGAAATAAAATTCTAGAGTTTAAATGATACCTGGAAGGTTCTTTAAAACATAGAAAGAAATCTTGTATTTTGTTAGAATGTTTGACTTAGTCCCATAACTGTTAATTAAAGATTAAATCAAAATACTCATTTTCTCCCCCTTTTTGGCATAATCAAAAAGTAAATGAAAAATAGTTGAAGAGCGTAAAATTTTTATTAATAAAAGATTCGGAGGTTTCAACAAAACAAAAAACAAAAACAAGAAATAGAATGACACTAAGATTTCTTAGAAACAAGGGCCATAAGAAGATTCTTGATCTCAGATGTAGATTCCTCTTGTTTCATGATCCATGTTCTGATTTCTTGGTTTGTCTGATCTTGCTTGTCCAAGCGCTCATGAATAGCTTCGTTATCCCTCTTAAGCTCATTCAGAGTATTCATTAAAAGTGAAGTAGGATCAGAGGATGTAGAAGCTTCAGCAGATACAACCCTTGGAGTAGCAACCATTGAGTCAGAACGAACAAAAGTTGAAAGAAGAGTGCCCAGATCTATCACAAGAGTTGGCACTAATTCAGGTGCATCTTTTGCAGAAGGTTGATTCAACAGAACAATTGCCAGAGGATTTGAATCTTCAGAGGATTTTTCAGATTCATCTTCTGAAATGTCCATTTCATCAGTTGGAGCATCAGCAATCATCAGAGAAGACTTCTTGTCCCAAATATCAGCAGCTTCTGACTGAAAGGCATGCAGATGCTTGGAGAAGTTCTCAATCACCTGAGAGTGACATAAATCTTGCAGCTTCAGTGACTCAGCATCTAAAGTTCTTTTGAAAGTTTCCCATAGAAGATCTGTTGCTGTTGGGTTCACATTTCTGGTGCAATCTGCCTTCAGCAGGTCAACCAAGCTTGAACTTCTGTTAAAAAATTCTGAAAGAATATATTTACATCTGGCTGAACAGGT
Organism: Vicia faba; assembly: GCA_948472305.1. Lineage (NCBI taxonomy): Eukaryota > Viridiplantae > Streptophyta > Magnoliopsida > Fabales > Fabaceae > Vicia > Vicia faba. Next base: position 970,303,909 of record OX451741.1, on the reverse strand, counting down.
TTAGGAACATACTTTTTGAAGTTTTTATTTTTCAGAAACTATAGTGATTCAAAATCAACTACAGTTTTCAAAAAGTCAGCTGGTTCAGGATTTTCTGATTGTTCATGTGGTGCTGATTGGTCAGGTTGGTCAGGTTGTTCAGAGGGTTTAGGTGTTTCTGATGGATTGAGATTTTCAGAGGGTTCATGTGTTGGGGATGGTTCAGATGGTTCATGAGTTTCAGAAGGATCATGAGTTTCTGATGGTTCATGAGTTTGGTGTTCTAGAATGTGAGAAGGTGAAATCACTGGTGAGTCAGGAGTTGGAAGTTGTGGAGATATGGGTGGTGTGATGTCAGGTAAAATGATTATGGTGTTGTCAGCAGTTGGGGTAGGATTTTGTGTTTGTGTTCTGTTTAAGGCAAAAATGTTTTCAGAAGGTAGGTTGAATGGAGGCTTTAGAGTGGCCAGAGGTTCGTTGATTCCTGGTATTCTCCAAGAGCCAGCATTATACCATCCAGTAGGTCTGGGTTATAATGGTCTGGGAGGATGTCTAGAAAGGTTTTCAACAGGTGTTTGAGAGGGTTCTGAGTGAGAGGGTTCTGTTTGTGTTTCAGAATAATCATCAAAGTCAAAATCACTCAAGTCTGATAAAACTTGATTTCTTTGAGGATTTTCAGCAATAGGATCAGAGGGTATGCTCAGGTCTATATCAACATCTATGTCTCCTAGGGTTTGGGCTTCAGCAGATGTAGATATATTTTCAGAATCATAAACAGATACAGTTTTAGCTGGTGTACGTGATTTCTTCTTCTTCTTCTGAGGTCTGGCAGAAGGTCCTTAAACAGCTTTCCTCTTCAATGGTTGTTGAAGAACAACGTCTGGAGAAGCTTCATGTCTTCCTTGGAGCCAAGCAGGATCAATGGGTGTTCCACTTTCTTTACAGATTTGGATGTAATGCAGGATGATGTAAGGGTGATCACCTGAGTTGAATAATGGAAAATCAACAATTAGTATCCTCCTTCTCTTAACAGTTACTGAAACAAAAGGCTTTGGTTTTATCAGCAGCTTGTTTATAATCTTCCTCTTCACCAAGTTCTTGTCATTCAGAGTCTTTCCACAAGTAGGCTCTAACTCCCCCAGCAGATTAGCTTCATCCAGGTGAGCAATCAGACCATTCTCAGTCAGAATGTCTGAAATTAATCTACCCATAGGAATCCAATTCCTTTTGGATTTGGGGTTTTTCATCCTTTCCGCTTCCGTAATTTCTTTTACATGATTCCAGAGATGTTCAAACAACAGATAAGGTAAATCAATTTTGATATTTGTTCCAAGACAGAACAACAAGTATTGTTGGTCAGCATTTATATAGTCTAAAGAGCTAGTTTCCTTCCTATGATGAATGCAACCATGGATTATTCTTGCCCATACCTTGTACTTATTTTTCAAGTCTCCGACCTTTGAAGACCCTTGCCCATTTGTGAAAATTTCTGCATAAACCTTTGACATTTCCATTCTTCCATTAGTAATTCCAGTTACTCCACTTCCTTCAAAACCTAGAAGTTTTCTAATTAGGTTTTCAGTAATGGAGATTTCCTTACCCATCACGAAAGAGAGGATGACCTTTGGAGAAGTAATTGCATGTATCCAGAATTCTTTAACAAGATGAGGAAAAACTAGACCAACTAGACGGTCGAAGAAGTTTCCCTAACCTTGAAACTCAACAGCGGGAAGAAGATCAAAACCATTATCTTTAAGATTCTCAAAGTCCACCATTATTTCACTTATAACCTCTAAGCTATCCACTGGTATGAGAGTGGTTCTCTCAGGAACAATGTATTGCTCAGATTGAATGTTCTCAGAATGAGTAAAGGAGGAAGCCATAGGAGCACTTAGGTTTGAGAGAAGAAAAATGGGTTTTAGAGAAAAATACACAGAAAAGTTTGAGTTTTGAAAGATACGGTAAAAAGTGAGAAAGGTTTTTACAAAGGTATTTATAAGAAGACTTTTTCAGAAATAGGTTTAAAAAATAAAACTGTAAAAAGAGTATTTAATAAAAATTTAATTAAAAAGAATCTAATATGACTTAGCATTTAATGAAATTGAAAAGTTAGGGGAAAGCGTGAGATTTTAATCAAATCAGAACAGTTACCTAGAACGACGTCAATAGCTTAGCACGTGTGACCTTTTAGAAACACACCAAGTGTTCATCTCCCGAAGGTTGCATGGGACAGCTGTTTGATCTAATGAACTTCTGAGTATCATAAAAATTAAAATCTTCTTACTGACTTTTCATCCAAATCATCTGAGAACTCATCTTTTCTGAGTGGGTTGTTCAGAGATTCTGAGATTATCCAGAGCATTGTCAAGAGGATGATCTTCTGAGTCTTCCTTTGCTTCTGACTTTTCAAAGTTTGAGGGATGATCTTCTGTACCTACAGAAAAATCAATTTGCTTTGGCTTTTGCTGGCCAAGCTTATCATCAAACCTGACTTTGATTGATTCTTCAACAATCAGAGTTTTTGTGTTGTATACTCTATAGCCTTTTGAGCATTCAGAATATCCAAGCAGAAAACACCTTTGTGCTTTAGAATCAAACTTGTTCAGAATAAAAACACGTACATTCAAAAAGATTGAAATATAAGATGTTTCTAGTGTCCTAGAGGAAGAAAACAACATTTTATAATTTAAAAGAAAGTTCTGAAAACTTTCCTTTTAGACATGCTTCGTTCAGAGCTTCCGATGTTGTATTTCCATTCCTGTTTCCAATAGTTTCAGAGCCAGCAATCTTCTATTTCTGATTTCCTTTGAAACCTGAGAATCTTTTAGATTTCAGGCCTTGGAACATATGCTTTCTTTCCTCCATGAGTAGAGAGCATCCAGAGTCCAGGTGTTAGTACTGGAGTATCAACCTTGCTGTTGAAAATATCTGCAACATAGATGATTTTGTCTTTTGGTACCCATATCTTTTTGGGTCCTCTTGGGTTAGAGTATTTAAAGTTTTGTTTGAACTTTGGTTTAGCATAAGAGTTTCCAGAGTGAGATGTATATTTAATATGATGTGTGTGCCCAGTGGTGAAGTGAGAATAAAGAGAAGTACGTTTGATAACCAGATCCTTAACTTTCTTAGGATGAGTTATTTTGCCTTTGTATCCTATTCCTATTTTGTCTTTCTTGCTAACTCCATAGATCATTGAAGCCATTTTGCTGCTATCTATTTTTTTATCCAGAAACTTCTGAAAGCTTTGATCATATTTCTTTATGATCTTATCAGCATTACTAGGATCTTCTGAGATTATTTCCTTCTGAGAGTTTTGTAGATCATTTTCTAGTTTAGAAATTTTTCTTTTAACTCAAAATTTTCTGATCTCAGAATCTCAGTTACTTCAGAGTCAGAAGCAAGATCCTTTTTCAGATTCCTGAATTTGACTCGAAGCTGCTGATATCTTTCCAAAATTTCACTCATACTTTCTCCTAGTTCGGCTTTAGTGAAATTAACAGTGAAGTCAGGGAATACCTCTTCAGTGTCTGATTCTGATTCTGATTCTGATTCCGAGGATTCTGAGACATCTGATAAGTTGTCGGTTTGAGCTATATTGGCTTGTTCATCTTCTGATTCTGTTTCGTCTTCAGAAGATTCAGAATCATCCCATGTTGCCATAAGACTTTTCTTCTTTTCCTTAACTAACTTCCCTTTATGTTTCTCCTTCTGAAGCCTTGGACACTCACTTTTGTAGTGACCTTGTTTATTGCATTCATAGCAGGTAATGATTCTGTTACTTGATATTTTGTGCCCAGAGGATTGTTCAGAGTCATTTCCTATTCTTTTGGAGTTTCTGAAATTATTTTGCTTGTGCTTCCACAACTGAGTGATCCTTCTGGAGAGCAAGGATAGTTCATCTTCTTCTGAAGCTTATTCTTCAGAGTTTTCTTCTTTACCCTGAAAAGCTTTAGTTTCATATTTTATAATTGATTTAAGGGCAATGGACTTACCTTTTTCTTGAGGCTCGTGCTCATCAAGTTCTATCTCATGACTTTTGAGAGCACTGATGAGTTCTTCAAGAGACACGTTGTTCAGATCTTTTGAAACTTTGAAAGCAGTGACCATAGGTGCCCATCTTCTGGGAAAGCTTCTGATGATCTTCTTAACGTGATCTTCCTTAGAATATCCCTTGTTCATAACTCTCAAGCCAGCAATCAGAGTTTGGAACCTTGAGAACATATCTTCTATAGATTCACTTTCTTTCATCTTGAAGGCTTCATACTTCTGGACGAGAGCCAAAGCTTTAGACTCCTTAACTTGAGCGTTTCCTTCATGAGTCATTTTAAGAGACTCAAACATATCATGTGCAGTATATCTATTTGTAATCTTTTCATATTCCACTTTAGAGATAGCATTTAGAAAAATATTTATAGCTCTATGATGATTTTTGAAATCAGCTTTTTGTTGTCTATCCATATTTTTCCTATCAATCATATTTCCTTCTGAGTCAGTAGGATGTTTGTAACCATCCAAGACTATATCCCATAAATCACTATCATGACCTAGAAAGAAACTTTCCAGTCTATCTTTCCAATAATCAAAATCTTCTCCATCAAACATTGGAGGTCCAATGTAGTTATTGTTGTTTTGTTCATTTGCCATTGTGTTTTCTTCTGGATATTTTCCTTACACGGTTAAGTGTTGAACTCAGAGTCAAGCTCTGATACCAATTTAAGGTGGAGAAAACACTTAGAAGGGGGGGGGGGGGGGTTGAATAAGTTTCTCTTTTTCTTTTTCTTAAATGCTCAACAATAATGGAAAGACAAGGTTATTTTTATCCTGGTTCGTTTGAACTCAAACTACTTCAGTCCACCCGCCAAGGTGATTTCGCCTTTCTCAATAAGGACTTAATCCACTATAATCAACTGATTACAATCACACAACAACTGTTGTGACTAACAATGAACAAGTAACCTTACAAGTGACTTACACCACTAAGACTTAAACTAGACATAGCCTACTTGAGAATTCTGACCAACCTTGGTCTCTCAAGGAAAAATTACAAGATATAAATCTTTACAGATAGTGAAACAAAGTTTGCTTCTAAGAAAGCTATATCACAACTGTGATTTTTCACTAAGAATATTATAGCACAAAGTGTATGAATAATGAATTTGTGAGCCCAGAATCTTTCACGTTGCTTTTGCTTCTTTTAAATTTGTTCAGTTCTATTCAGAACTTTAGTTGTTCAATCTTTCAGTATTTTGGTTGAGTAGTTGAGCGTTTGAGCGTTAGTTGGCTTGCAATTAATGTTCTTCTATATATAGCATGAAGAGACATGATCGTTACTGTCTTCAAATGGAGAGCAATAAATGTTTGCGTGCTTCCTTGCACTATTCCATTTTCCAATGCACTAGCGTAGACACTTGAGTGCATGTAGCCGTCTTTGCATTAAATGAGAAAACGACACTATCTAAGAACATGTCTCCTAAAGCTTGACAAGACTTGTTAGCTTTTGCATTTTTTCAGAACTTGGCTTCACGTCTTGTATTCAAAACATGCTTGCATATCTTCTAAACAACGCTTTGCTTGCTAAGTACTTCTGATCAGTGCTTGCTTTCAAATATCTTCTGAACAACACTTGCTTTCAAATATCTTTTGAACAGCACTTGCTTTCAAATATCTTCTGAACAACACTTGCTTTCAAATATCTTCTGAACAGCACTTGCTTTCAAATATCTTCTGAACAACACTTGCTTTCAAGGTACTTCTAAAACATAGCATACACAGAAACTTGCTAAGCGTTAGAAGATGTATTTAAATAATTATCTTACTAGAGTCAGCATTAGCACTTGAGTTAAAAAATGGTTCTTCCATCAAAGAACTTCTTCATTTATTTTCAGCTCATCACATCAAGATGCTTCTGTCAGAACATTATCAGAGACAGCATTAGCATTAGCACTTGCGCTAAAAACAAATAGTTCTTTCATCAAAGAACTTCTTCATTTATTTTTAGCTCAACACTTCAAGATGCTTCTGTCAGAACATTATCTGAAACAATTAAATACGTTCATCAGAGTATCAAATATATAAAATATAATTTTATTGTTATCATCAAAACTCTGAGATATGATCAGAACCAATCTTGTTCTAACAGCTACAACCTGGAGGATTGGATTTTCCCAACTGTCAGTTGAAGGCTCAACAACTGGGAGGCTAGAGATTTTGTCCCGATCACTTTTATCCCACAGTAATTTGTCTTTACATTTTGTTGGATCTGTAATATTAAAACAATTCAGACTCTTAAAACCTTGTGTCTTACCCGAGGCACAATGGTCTATTTGTAAGGGTTATTATCTTATTTCCATATGACATCAATGAATCATGGACATTTTTGCATACAAAATTTGTGATCATTGTTTTTCTTTTTACATTTTCATTTCTTTCAAAGATGGCTATATCCTTACACACACTCACACTCATAATGCAGGTCTACATCCATTCGGTATCCCATGGATAACGGTTCTGCTATGGCCTTTTGTGACTATAAAAATCTAATCTACCAAGCCGAAGACGAAGGTGAGGAAGATATGAAGTACCAAGGGAACTTGCCAGATTATTACAACAAGAAGAGAGAACCATTCAGCCCCACGAGGAACCGGTGGACACCATCAATCTAGGTACTAAAATAGACAAAAGAGAAGTAAAGGTGGTTGCCAATCTGGAACCCAGTGTCAAGGAGTGTCTGATTAAGTTGCTACACGAATATGTTGAGATATTTCCCTGGTCGTATGAAGACATTCCAGGACTTGATGCAGATATTGTGGTACATCGTCTACCTACGAAAGAGGATTGTCTACCAGTAAAATAGAAGGTCCATCGTATGCGACTAGATATGTCGGAGAAGATTAAAGCAGAAGTCATGGAACAGTTCAACGCTGGATTCTTGGCCGTCACCTCTTATCCGCAATGGTTTTCCAATGTTGTTCCCGTGCCCAAAAAAGACGGCAAGGTACGAATGTGCGTGGACTACAAAGATTTGAATAGGGCAAGCCCTAAGGATGATTTCCCACTTCCCCACATTGATATTTTAGTTGAAAATACGGCACAACACAAGGTGTTTTCCTTCATGGACGGTTTCTCAGGCTACAACCAAATCAAAATGGCGCCTGAGGACATGGAAAAGACAACCTTTGTCATACAATGGGGCACATTCTGCTACAAGGTGATGACATTCGGACTGAAGAATGCTGGGGCAACCTATCAGCGTGCCATGGTAGCTCTATTTCATGACATGATACATCACGAAATAGAGGTCTATGTGGACGACATGATAGCTAGATCTCAAACAGAAGAAGAGAATCTTGATCATTTACAGAAACTGTTTGAGAGATTAAATAAGTACAAGCTGAGGTTAAACCCAAATAAGTGCACATTTGGGGTGAGGTCTGGTAAGCTCTTAGGCTTTGTCGTCAGCAATAAGGGTATTGAAGTAGATCCTGCCAAGGTGAAAGCGATACAAGAAATGCCTTCTCCTTGTACTGAGAAGGAAGTCAGAGGATTCTTGAGACGTTTGAACTACATTTCCAGATTCATTTCTCACCTGACAGCTACTTATGAACCAATCTTCAAACTACTGAAGAAAGATCAAGTAGTCAAATGGAATGATGAATGCCAAACTGATTTTGACAAGATCAAAGAGTACTTGCAAGAGCCTCCTGTTTTGATGCCACCAGTCGAGGGAAGACCTTTGATCATGTATCTGACTGTTTTGGAAAATTCAATGGGGTATGTGCTGGGGCAGCATGACGAGTCTGGCCGAAAAGAGCACGCTATTTATTACCTAAGCAAAAAGTTTACCGACTGTGAAACAAGATATTCACTGCTCGAGAAAACTTGTTGCGCTCTGGCATGGGCTGCTTTCCAGATAAGACAGTATATGCTGACTCATACTACCTTTTTGATATCTAAAATGGATCCAATAAAGTACATCTTCGATAAACCTGCTCTCTCTGGGAGAATAGCGAGATGGCAGATGATCCTGAGAGAATATGACATACAATATACTACCCAGAAAGCAATAAAGGGCAGTGTATTAGCTTGTCACCTTGCTCACCAAGCTGTGGAAGACTACCAGTCTATGAAGTTCAAATTCCCAGATGAAGACATCATGATGGTAAATGATTGTGAAGAATTCATATCATATGACGGACCTGAACAAGGATCCCGATGGACCCTGATTTTTGATGGGGCATCTAACGCACTCGGCAATGGTATTGGTGCTGTACTCATATCTCCTGAAGGATGTCATACTCCCTTTACACCAAGACTCTGCTTCAATTGTACAAATAACATGGCGGAATATGAAGCGTGCATCTTTGGTCTCAAAGCTTCCATAGACTTGGGGATCAAATCTTTGAATGTATTCGGAGATTCAGCTTTGGTTATCAGCCAGATCAAAGGGGAGTGGGACACTAAACACCCTAACCTTATCCCTTACAAAGAACATGTTTTAACATTGCACCCACATTTTGAGAAGATTACTTTCGAGCATTTCCCGCGAGAAGAAAATCAGCTAGCAGACGCACTAGCCACAATGTCATCTACGTTTAAACTTAAATGGGATAACGAGGCTCCCTAGATCACCATTGAACGGAGGGATGAACCAACACACTGTCACGAGATTAATACTGAAGAAGTAGTTGACCAGCCTTGGTTTCACGAAGTCAAGAGGTATCTCAAAACCCTAGAATATCCAGAAGGAGCTTCAGTAAATGATAAGAAGTTATTAAGGAGATTCTCTGCTAAATTCTTCCTTAGTAATGGCATCCTTTACAAACGCAACCATGACTCTGTGTTACTTCGGTGCATAGATAAAATTGAAGCTGAAAGGATCATGGCTAAGTTACATGAAGGCACTTTTGGCATCCATTCCAGTGGGCATACGATGGCAAAGAAAATCCTACGGGCAGGCTATTACTGGTCTACCATAGAAGCAGATTGCTATCAACACTCTCGAACCTACCATGAGTGTCATATCTATGCTGATAAGGTGCACGTACCTCCAGTTCCTCTAAATGTTTTGACGGCTCCTTGGCCCTTTGCTATGTGGGGGATTGATATGATTTGGGAAATCAAGCCAACAGCCTCCAATGGACACCGCTTCATCTTAGTGGCCATTGACTATTTTATAAAGTGGGTGGAGGCAGCTTCTTTCGCTTCTATTACCAGGAATGTTGTCGTCCGGTTCATCAAGCAAAATCTTATATGTCGTTACGGTATCCCGGAGAGGATCATTACAGACAATGGTACAAACTTGAACAATAATATGATCACCGCCTTGTGCGAGCAATTCAAGATCCAGCATCACAATTCTTTCCCTTACCGGCTGAAGATGAATGGTGTTGTCGAAGCCGCGAATAAGAACATTAAAAAGATCATACATAAAATGACAGTCACATACAAATACTGGCATGAGATGTTACCATTAACTCTCCACGGGTATCGCACCACAGCGTGTACATCAACCGGGGCAACACCCTATTTTCTGGTATACGGCATGGAGGCTGTCTTGCCTATTGAGGTTCAGATCCCCTCTCTGAGAATTATGATGGATGCAGTGTTGAATGAAGACGATTGGATCCAGACTCGACTTGATCAACTAAACTTGATCGATGAGAAAAGGCTTACTGATGTTTGCCATGGTCAAATATATAAAAAACGGATGATCAAGGCTTTCAACAAAAAGGTCAGACGACAAGTATATCAAGTCGAGGATTTAGTGATCAAACATATCATATTGCCGTAAGGTGATCCCAGGGGAAAATGGACTCCTACATACGAAGGACCATTTGTAATCAAAAACATATTCTCTGGTGACGCAATGATTTTGACCACCATGGACGGTGACGACCTACCGCACCCTGCAAACGTAAACATAGTCAAAAGATGCTACACATAAGAGACCCTCTAAGTTGACACACCTAGGCAAAACAAGGGCATCCTGGCGAACCAAAAAGGTTCGGGCAAAAATTAGGGATAAAACAAAAAATCTGTACACCCGGCAAGTTGAAAACTCAAAAGGGCGACTTGGGCAAAAAAGGGTTTCCCGGTGGACTGAAAACCCGAAAGGACAGTCCAGGAAAAAGTTAGGGAATTAAAGCATATGACTATGTCCCGTTTGATCACCTTACAGATAACCTTTGGCTTCAACTGACAAACTCAGAGGTTCTGATCAATTCAACCATCTTCGGATAAGGCAACAAATAGACAAGATGCTCGGAAATACGAAGGCTATAGCAGAATGGGACCCTCATGGGATTATTGCACATAGCTATCTTTTCTTTGTATCAAAATTTTCATTTTTTACAACAGTATTCTCTTACTAGAATATTTGTCTCATTGTACAAAAATGCTTACTCAAAGTCAATACAAAGATATCCCTTTGAAAGTGCAAAACTATCTATTTTTTCTTTACTCGTGTGTTTATTTACAAAAACATCCAATGATTCATTTTTGAACATATGCATTTGAACATAATTACTGTTTATAAATAAACAAAATAGAAAGACAATCACTGATGGCTTTAAGAGGTAGGGAAATCTCTCTATGCTATTTCCATAATCCCCCGCAGTGTGCAGTTCAATCCCCAGCGGAACAGAGCTTCCAGTTATCATTCCCCAGTAGAAGTCGTCAAATTTCTCCAAATTCCCCAGACAGGATTTTTCAAGCAGTACACGACATTTCCCTTACAATAAAGTTTATTTCTCCAAGAAGAAATTCATCAACACTTAGACTTCACAAAATGAAGACTTATACTCCATATCCTCAGCAACAGTCATGGATTTATTTTCCCCAATCCAACAGCAGTGTAGCAGATTAGCTCACATAAGCATACATCGCACCCATATATCATAAACATTGACGACACGAATGCATTATACTATGCATTTCATACAACATAACATTGCATATTAGCTAACATTTTACCTTTTTTAGGATAAGATTAATCAACAGCTACCATTAACAATGTTCAAAGTCTTCAGATACAATTCAGATACGTTCCAGACACAGATGCCATCCTGATACTCATTCAGATTCAACTTTCAAATACAGTTCAGATACGCTCCAGACACGGATGCCATTCTGATACTCATTCAGAGTCCACTTTTCAGATACAGTTCAGATACGCTCCAGATACAGATGTCGTTCTGATACTCATTCTGAGTCCACTTTTCAGATACAATTCAGATACGCTCCAAACACGGATGCCATTCTGATACTCATTCAGTTCTCAACTTCCAGATACAGTACAAATACGCTCCAGACATGGACGCCATTCTGATACTCATTCAAAATCAGCCTCCAGATGCGGTACAGATACGCTCAAGATACGGATGTCATTCCGATACTCATTCTTTCATCTTACAAATTACAATTCAACAATCACTTTGGATGGAATCTACAAGCCCATCTCCAACAACTTTCCATCACCTCTCCAAATGGCTTCTTTAAGCCCTTTCCCTCTACCATCACATCGTCGAATGCAAATTTCTGGCCACTCTAGTGTCCAATCATCTTCCACCTTCGAGTCACGAATGGAAAAACTAGCCAATCTAACTCTTCAGGCTTAAGAAGATTGAACAGGGGCAGTTGTTGTACCCCAAAATTTTCCCTCTCACTTATCAATAATTTTCTCACAAAGATCCCCTTCGGCTCAAGACTGAATTAGGGTTTGATCAGCTCAAGACACCTCCTTATGCACTGATGACCAAAATTAGGGTTTGAGTTTTCACAAGGATATTTGAATTTTCAATGCCTCATATGACTTTCATGGATCATTATGGACCCCCAAGATCACTCATGTCAAGTTTCAAGCCTTGGATCACATTTTGGCTCAGTCAATTGAGCAGTTGACCTAAAAATCAGTTTTATTGGGAAAAAAGTCAATTGTGGCCAATTTACAGTCAAACTTCATAATTTGTTATCCATATCAACATTATAAACTCATATGTATAATTTGATCAAGTTTGGACCATAATTCCTCAAGAATTTTGATCAGATCATTAAAAGAGCAAAATGGTCAAAATTAGGGTTTTAACTGAGAAAGGGCAATTTCTGATTTTTGACCTAGCAAATGGTCAATTGGTTTAAGGCATGATCTCAAGAGTCCAATTGCATCATTTTTACCTAATGACATGGTTCAAAACATTGCAATTCCATTGGATTGACAGATGAATTTTTCAGTCAACTAATCAAAAGTCAACTATATACTGAAAAGTCAAACTTTGACTTTTTGGTCAAATTCAAGTGCCAAAGATCATAATTCATCAAAACACGTCAAAATATGAAACTTATTCATCAAGAAATAAAAAAGTCAAGATTTCATTTTGAAAAGTCAAAATTTCTAAACTTAGAAATTTTTCTAAGTGTTGGAAATTTCATGTTTTTTCATAACTTTGAACAAAACTTTCACCATGATGCAAGATGATTCAAGGGAAACTTCAAACATGAAAGTTGTAGATCTCCATTAAATATACAACTTTTCTTTCCATAACTCCTTCCAAAAATTCTTGGATCTCAAGTTATAATTTTATGAACATGTGGTCATGAAACTAAACACTTAGTGAAATTTTGCCCTAATTTGTTAGGATTTTGACCCAACTTCATGGCACTTTTTCATATAGTTACAAGTGTAATCTTCAAAAGCAATTCAAAGATGGGTTGTATAGAACATTGCAAGCTTTCCAAAATGTCCAAGAACTCCTTGAGATCATTCTTGAGTAGGGAGAATCAAAGAGATGAAGTTAGGGTTTTGTCACTTGAATTACAAGTCATTTTTGATGAACACATGAACCAAATCCATGCTAGGCTGCATAATCTTTGTTTTGAAGGCCTCAAACTTGTTTGTCACTCCATAATTAAATGTTTACACAGCTGTTAGTGCTTTGATCCAAGCAATTGAGCTATTATCCAAGTTGCATTTCCATTAATGGCACAAAGTTAACATTACCATTCTTATAAAGCAAGCTTTTTGCATAAAGTTCATTCTTGAGCCTCTAACTTATTCCCTATGATCACACTCCATCCACAAAGTCAGAAGTAAGCTTGTTCAAAGCATAAGCACTCTATCTTAGCAAGTACACGAGGCTTTGAAACTTGAATTTCTTAAAAATCACATGTTATGCATAAACTTGTGATTTTGAATTCTGATCAACAAGAGGTCTCCAAACTTTTTTCTTATAAATAGAGTCACTATTTGTGAGCTAGAGGAAGAGATTAAGCACCCTAAAATACACCAAAACTCTCTCAAATCAGAAATTGCCCAAAAACTCCATTATTGAATAGTTTCTGACCTTGAACATCAAACTCACATTTCCCTCGTGCGTTTCTTGGCCTTTTAGTTTCTAAAGCTTCCTTACATCAAGTGTAACCTATCCCTGTCCCTGTTTCATTACTGTAACATCATTTACCATATCCTCCATAACCAAAAATAGAGCATTGCACATTGACTTCTCCAAGTCATTTCAGCCACTCTCAACTCAAGCAAACCATTGCATTAGCTTCCTAGGACTTCAAGGAAGCTAACTTGATCATCACCATCACTTGAAACAAGCTCAAACTCAAAACACGATTTCTAGTTTTGAGGTAAGTTTTCTCAACTCGGAACTCTTCATACAGGCATCATCAATAGCTTATTTATGAACAAAACATGTAGATATCATTGCCCTGAAGCTAACCATGTCAATAGTTTCCATTAATTTTGCTTGAGCTTAGAGAATTTTGAAACTGAAATTTCTGAAATTTTTAGGGTTCAAATTAGGACCATTAAAATTCATGCTTATCTTTGATCTATAGTTTTAATACTTTGCATTTCTGGAATCGTGAGAAAATTTGCTACAAGTTTCATGTTTACAGTTTTCATTTTTGATGAGAAATGAGCAAGTTACAGTTGATCTGGCTGGAGGTTGAAGATGAAGTCATCAGGGCGCGTTTTGCCTTGTATATTTTTTGTTTTGCTTATGTTAACGGATGTATAGCCACCCCAGTGGTAGAAGCACACGCCTGTAACCCATGGGACCTGGGTTTGAGCCCCAGTGGTACCCTTTTAATTTTTCACATTTTCACTTTTATGATTTTTGGCTTTTTGGAAGGCGGTGGGCCTCTTTGGGCCTGGCTTTTTTTTTATTTTTGCTAACCAACCTCCCTGCAGGCTATTGGCACCCCTGGCCCAAGATTATTTATTTTCTTTTTTATTTTCATTTTAATTTTCTTAAATATATTTTCTAAATACTGAAAAATCATAAAATACAAAAAATGATAGATTTATATTTTGACTTAGTTTATTTTATTTTTCTCATAAAAAATTGTTTTTTATTAACTATACTTTATTTATTTATTTATTTATTATCTTGTAAATATAATTAAAATTAGGTTATTAGTTATTTTCTTTCATACTAATTTAAATATATTATTTTTGATATAAAAAAGAATAAAAATATTTTATAATGCTATAAATATTTTTAAAATAAAAATACCAAAAATACTTTTGTTAAAATTATTTTCTTTTGATTAATTAATAGAATTAGGGTTTTATTTAAAATCTTTTCTTAATGAAATTCAAATTTAATTAATTATTTTATTTATTTAATTTGGTTAAGACAAAATCCTTTTTCATGAAAATCAAACAAAGATACAATTTCTTTACATTTTGCATTTTTTGTACATTTATTCATTTTGTACTTTGTATTTATTTATTTCCTTGTACATTGATATCAATTCAATATGGTTATAATAGACTAATTAGGCTTTAAATTCTTGCAATCCCCATTCAATTTGTACACCCCCTCCCCACAAATGTTGTAATAGCGTAGTAACTTTAAATTTCGCAATTTATCGCTTTTATATAACATGCTAGTAATTAGGGTTTGTATGGAAAGACTAAAACCAATACTTAGAAAACCCTAATTCAAGACAAAAACAAGCATGCAACCAATACACTTGCACACAAGCATCCCTAGGGTTATTCCACTTGGTTGCCTTATACAAAATGGACATATTACGCATGTAAGGTATCTTAGCAAAAATAAGCAAATACAAGATCATAGTCCCTCGATGACGCTATCTAAGTTGCCTTTCAAATAATCTTAGTCCCTAAAAGAGAATGCTAAGATACCTTGCAACATTACTAATTATGGTTATACGATGACCCACGCCCGCCCCGTTTACATCCAAAGATAGGGTTGCTTACCAAATCAATGGTAAGACAACAATGTCAAAGGAAAAGAAAATGAACAAGAAAGACTTTTGAGTAGTTAGAACGCTCCTAATTACTTGCTCCATTTCAAAACAAAACATCCTTGCTATTTTCAAAACAAACACATACACTTTCAAACATCTTACAAAATTGAAAACATTTTCAAAAGATCAACATCTTTGTATACATTCTTACGAACGATAATCATTACAAAGATTGCCTAAACAATGGCCTCTTTACAAAATACTTTCAAAAACCACATAAAGCACAATTTCAAACAAAAGCAAGTGATATAGAAAGTAACTAAGAGCCCATGGAAAACCATATATGAAAAAGGTGTTAATACCTTCCCTTTTCATAATCTACCCCTCGAACTCAAGAAATAATCTCAAAGGTCTTTCCTGGGCTTTTTCACCTTTCCTTTTGGATAAAAGAAAAGTCGGTGGTGACTCTTGCTAACCGCAACATTTGCAATCAAACGCAAAACCCTCAAGTCAGTTCTCCCACCGTATCACAGTACCATTGTCCATGAAAATACTTTCAGGGATGCCATACTGATAGATAAGGTTATTCTTAATGAAGTGGGCCACAACATTCTTGGTAACAGAAGCAAAAGACGATGGTTCAACCCACTTCGTAAAGTAATCAATGGCGACCAGGATGAAACGATGCCCATTGGAAGAAGTAGGCTTAATCTCTTCAATCATATCGTTTCCCCACATTGCAAACGACCAAGGAGAAGTTAAGACATTCAAAGGAACCGGGGGAACATGTACTTTGATGGTGTAGATCTGGCATTTGAGACAAGTTCTGGAATGACGATGGAAATCAACTTCCATGGTCGACTAATAATAACCTGCTCTCAGAATCTTCTTAGCCATCATGTTCCCACTGGAGTGAGTACCAAATATTCCTTTGTGCATATCCTCCATAATCTTCTCAGCTTCCTTCTTGTCTACACAACGAAGCAGAGTCGAATCATGGTTACGCTTGTACGGAATTTCGTTGCTCAGAAAGAACTTGGAAGAGAACCTCCATAGGAATTTCTTGTCATTGATAGATGCCCCCTCGGGGTACTCTTGAGAATCGAGATATCTTTTCACTTCATGAAACCAAGGCTTTTCTTCTACGCCATCTGTATCAACTTCATAGCAATACGCTGGTTCGTCTAGCCTTTCAATAGTAATTCAGGGAGCTTCATTGTCCCATTTGACTTTGAACATAGATGACATGATAGCTAATATGTATGCCAATTGATTCTCTTCTCGTGGAACATGTTCAAAAGTGACTTCCTTGAAGTACGAAATTAATTTCAACACATGCTCCTGATAAGGAATGAGATTCGGGTGTTTGGTATCCCATTCTCCCTTAAACAAACTGATTACCAGGGCTAATTCTCCATACATATCCAAGAACTTGATTCTCATGTCAATAGCAGCTTTGATACCCATGATGCACGCTTCATATTCGGACATGTTATTGGTATAGTCAAAGCATAATCTGGCGGTGAAAGGCGTATGGAAAACCTTGGGAGAGATAATCACAGCACCAATTATGTTGCCAAGTGCATTGGAAGCTCCATTAAAACCATAGTCCATTGGGATCCTGGATCAGGTTCTTCATACGGTCCAGGTTCTTTACAATCTGTAACTAGCATAATGTTCTCATCCGAGAACTCAAAACTCATAGACTTATAGTCGTCTATGGCTTGGTGAGCCAAATGATATTCCAATACACTTCCTTTGATTGCCTTCAAAGTAGTGTACTGAATATCATGTTCTGTAAAGACCATTTGCCATCTTGCTATTCTTCCAAAGAGAGCCGGTTTCTCGAATATGTATTTTATAGGATCCATTTTAGAGATCAACAAAGTAGTATGAGTCAACATATATTGGATTAATCAGCGAGTAGCCCATGCCAAAGTGCAACAAGTTTTCTTGAGCAGTGAATATCTTATTTTGCATAGTCGGTAAACTTTTTGCTTAGGTAGTATATTGCATGCTCTTTTCAACCAGACTCGTCATGTTGCCCAGTACACACCCCATTGAGTTCTCTAACACTATTATGTACATGATCAAAGGTCTTCCTTCAATTGGTGGCATCAGAATCGGAGGTTCTTAGAGGTACTCCTTGAATTTGTCAAAATCTATCTGACAATCATTGTTCCACTTCACTACCTGATCTTTCTTCAACAACTTGAAGATCAGATCACAAGTAGTGGTCAAATGAGAAATAAACTTGGCAATATAGTTTAGTCGTCCCAAGAAACCTCTGACTTCCTTCTTAGCACGAGAAGATGGCATTTCTTGAATGTTTTTGACCTTGGTGGGATCAACTTCAATACCTTTACCATTGACAACGAAACCCAGGAGCTTACTGGATCTTACCCTAAAGGTGCACTTGTTCGGGTTCAACCTCAGCTTGTACTTATTTAGTCTCTCAAACAACTTGTGTAGGTGGTCAAGATGTTCTTTTTTAGGCTGAGACCTATCTACCATGTCGTCGATGTAGACCTCTATCTCATGGTGAATCATGTCATGGAAAAAAGCTACCATAGCACGCTGATATGTTGCGCCGACGTTCTTCAAACCAAAAGGCATAACTTTGTAATAAAAAGTTCCCCACTCTGTGACGAAGGTAGTTTTCTTCATGTCTTCAGGTGCCATCTTGATTTGATTATTTCCAGAGAAACCATCCATAAAGGAGAATACTTTATGTTGAGCGGTGTTGTCAACCAGAACATCAATATGCGGGAGTGGAAAGTCTTCTTTAGGGCTTGCCCTATTTAGATCCATGTAGTCCACACTTCTACACACTTTTCTATCCTCCTTAGGTACTGGCACCACATTTTTAACCCATTGAGGATAGGATGTAACAGCTAAGAAACCTGCATTAAATTTCTTCATAACCTCAGCCTTGATCTTTTCGGACATCTCAGGATGCATACGACGAACCTTTTGCTTTATTGGAGAACAACCTTCCTTCATCGGTAGACGGTGAAACCCAATATCAGTATCGAGTCCTGGCATGTCTTTGTACGACCAAGCAAAGATTTCAACATAGTCATGCAACATCTAGATTAATCTGTTCTTGACACTGCCCTCTAGGTTGGCACCTATCTTGTCCTATCCTCTATAGTACCCATGTTCACAACCTCGACTGGCTCTTCATGCGATTGTATAGCCTTTTCTTCTTGTACTAGCAGTCTGGAAAGTTCTCTAGGTATTTCACAATCTTCATCATCTTCGTCCTTGGCTGGATAGATCAGATTTTCGAAGTCATAAGTGACAATAGTAGAATTGTTATCAATGGGATCCAAAGTGGATACGGATTTGCAATTTGTTGTGTGGGTGTGTGTAAGAACACATAGATAATTTAAAAGGTAAATAAAGTAAAAGAAATACAAAGATCACAAAATTTGAATGTAAATATCCAATGATTTATTGAATGAAAATATGTTAATGAAATTACAACCCTAACAAATGAACCGTTGGCCCCCAGGTAAGGCACAAGGCTTAAAGTTATTGTTTAAAAATTACATAGCCAAAATTTTGAAATAAAAAAGGAAATATAAAATAGAATTTACTCCTGACTAAAGGAGATTGGTATAATGTCTTTAGTATTCCAATTGCTGAGGCCGTTGTCGATGGTGGGAAAAATCCAGCTGTCTAGATCGTAGTCACTATCAGCACCTTCTACCATATTGACTCCATTGTTGCCGATGCGAAATGGTGGTCTTCCAGCATGAGCACGACGAATAGCCCTCTGAGCCTCTACAGTGAAACCCAAACCAAATTTGTTAGACTTGTAAGGAATGTCAGGAAGCTGATCTCAAGTAGTGCATCCACCTTCATCTACTACAACTCTGGCGTCCTTCAGAGAAGCCATTCTGGGTGGGATCTTGATGACCTTAGGAATAGCAGAAACGTCTTCAGTAGCGGTAGTTGTTCGAGGGATAGCTTAAAAAGTCTGGTATGGAGTATTGATGAATTCACCGTCCATATCAACATACTTGAATGAGTTCAAGTGACTCACCATGTACTCTTCTTCACCATAAACTATAACAACCTTTCCTTTCATGGGATATTTCATAATTTGATGCAACAGAGAGGTAACAGTGCCCGCCCCATGAATCCGGGGCACCCAAGTAAACAGGAATAGGTCGGTCGAATATGCATTGCATAGAAGGTAGAGTTGAATACCTGCGAACCTACTCTAATCAGAAGATCCACCTCTCTGTGCACCATCCTTTTTGAACCGTCAAAGGCTCTCACCATAATATCATTGGGTTTTAGCATAACTCCTTCACGATCAAGTCTATCTAGAACACCCTTCGGTAAGACATTCAACGAGGAACCTGTATCAACCAACACATGATCTAAAGTAGTGCCTATGTATTCAATAGAGACATATAGGGCCTTGTTATGGTTTCTTCCTTCAGGAGTCAAGTCGGCATCAGAAAATCCTAGCCCATTGAAACAACCGGCTGAAAATCATCAAACAATGAAGTCACCATCGAACGTCTTTTATCCCACATGTAGGGAAAGGTAAAACATCGAGAAAACCTGAGAAGGGAGAAGTCACGGTCTTATGACCGAGAGATCGAGTAAGGGAGTTTATTACGCGAGGGGAAGGTATTAGCACCCCACACGCCCTTAGTACTCTATGATATCCACTCTTTTTATCTATCTTATGGGTGTGTAAGAATCTATATCTAAGCTGTATAAGGAATGCATGCAAAAGAAAAAAGAAAAGAATGTAGGGAAAATAAAATTGTGCTCGCTCGGGCCCTACCCTAATGCCTACGTATCCCTTTTAAGGAATCAGAGCAACCGTAGTTTGGCTCACATGTTTTTGTTGGTTTGTATTTTTTTAGTGAACAATATTTATTTCGCCTTCTGCTGCAACTCGACCTTGGGAGACTTACGCGTCAGCACAGAAGTAATTTAACATGTTCTTTCTGAAAAAAGTTTTAGAGAAAAGGTGCTTGGGCGCACAAAAAGGTTCGAATTGGTTTGTGTTTTTTTAATGAACAATATTTAATTTCGCCTTCTGCTGCAACTCGACCTTTGGAGACTTACGCATCAGCACAGAAGTGAATTAACTTGTTCTTTTGAAAAGGTTTTGAAAGAAAGGCCCGAAGGCAAAAAGAGTTTGTATTGGTTAGTGTTTTTGCTTGTGGGTAACAACTAATTAATATCAAGAGAGAGATATTAACCATTTCTCTACTTGTTTATGAAATGAGTCTTTGAGACTTGAACAATGCCAAGGCTTAAAATGTAAAAACAATAAGATCGAAAAGAGTCCTGCTTATCATTTCCCATGCTCAACAAAAACACAATTCTCATCAGTAATTTTTAAGTGTTTTTAAAGTTTGAAAGAAAAATAAGTTTTTGTTTTAATGCAAATGCAAAAGAAAGAAAAAAAAACATCTAAGAGAGACTAGCCTAAAACTATCCCTAATGTTATCATACAAAGGTGGTCATATGGTTGAGTTTTGAAGGGAAATCTCTACCCTAAGTTGATATGCTTGGATAACAATCCTAATGTCTAACTTGCATTCGAACAGAGCAAGCACATCCTAAGGGAACATGGTATGTACAAGGATAAAGCAAGCAAGCTGGTAAACAGAGCACACCTAAAGAGATCCTGCCTAGGTTAGCATGTCGAAGAAAGTTTAACAAAACTATCTTATAGGGGACATGCAATGAGAGTGAAGTTGTGATCTCAATTGCTAAATTGAGTGACTCATCGATCAACAAGAACGTAAACAAACACAAATATAACTCATATAGCAAATGGAGTACGGAATGCCTGCTACAGGTCTTTAAACAGCGACTTCGAGCGCACGCTCTTTATTTCCTACTTCACATGATATCTAGAAAAGCGATAATGAAATGCAATAAAGTTCAAAATGAGGAGTAAAATAGGGTTGTGACGATACCGAACGGAGAAGGTTCGTTGCCTCTTTGAAATCATGCAAGCAATAGGAAAACTCTACCAAAGGCTGCTTCGCGCGAGTAATCAAAGAATTAATCTCCAAGCATTCAACATTGCAAAAGTTGCATCAATATTCTATCACAAAATCTAGGCTAAAAATGGCAACAAAAATGATTACCAAACATAAAAACAAAAGCAGAAAAACTCTAATTGAAATCCTAAAGAGAAATCCTAAAATATTCTAAAATATTCTAATATTTTTGTATCATTTTTAGGTTATTTTGTCATAATCAACACATTAAAAAAATTACAAAGCTCCTAAATGTTAATATGAAGATATGAGTTCAAGGGGGGTGAAAACTGAAGTCAGGGGGGTGTCATAATCAAGGCGCAGACCCATCTGCAAAAGTGATCCATGAAGGACATTTTTGTTTGCAGCATTAGTGTAAAAAAAAAGGCTTCAGGCTTAAAGAAGGGTGCAATTCGGTCGAATAGACCAGCTTTTTTGGTGTTTGAATTTCAGGCTATCAAAAAAGATTTGTGGGCCAAGGGAGATGCTTTGTTAGTCAGCCCAACAAAATTCTTAATTCAACATTTTATTTTAGCATATATTAAAAACAAATAAAAATAAAAACTAATTAAACTAAAAATGAAAATGGATTAGGGTTAGGTATGTCGTTCTTCTCCTCTCTGAACATAAAACGGCGCCACTTTCTCCCTTCGTCTCATGTCCGACTCCCAGTTCTATTTTTGATCTCCGTTCTCATCGTCGTGGTTTGCTTCCGCCATGGATTCATCATCACCTTCTTCCAATCGCACTGCGATCTCATCATCTTCATCCCAACAGAATCACACTTCGACGGTTCTTCAGATCTAACAAGAAAGTGAGAACTTAAGAGGATTTCAGGTATTTCTTCCTTCTTCTTCTTCCGATACCTTCCGTTTTCTGCCACAAAATCCTCTTCATCTTCTTTTATTTTGCGTTATTTGTATCGTAATGCGAAGTTGTTTACGAATCATTGATGTTGAATTCGTATTTATTGATTATATCGGTTGCGATGTCGACACAGAGTCAAAATTGTTGAAGCAGTGTTGTTGAATCAGCTACAAAATAGTGCAATGATTATTGCGCGAGGTTCTGGATTGAAGAAATAGGAGTTCCGGACAATGATTGAAGATGATGATGAATCTCGGTTGCAGAGGGAAAGAGAGCTTCTTGTTTTTTTTGGTGATGGAGGATGAAAATTGAGAGAGGAAGAAGAGAGAGGTTCTGGTGATTCTCCAGGGAAATTGAAGAATAGAGAGTGATTGTAGAAAGAAAAAAAAATATGGTGAGTCTCTCTATATCTTGCCCCCCTTTTCTATTATATTCTCTTATGCGGTGATAGAATTTGTTACAATATTAGTTGTTAGTTGCTCTTTCTGTTAGTTGGTTATGAGTTAGTTTGGTATTGGTTAGGAAATTGGGGGAATTTTGTTATGAAATCAGTTTATGTTTTGTATGTTGATTGGAAGTTAGTTACAGGTTCTCTAAAGTTTTGTTTGATGGTTAGAACGTTAGTTGGGAATAGGTTAGGAGACTAGAAGAAGTTTTGTTAAACTCTGTCAGTTTGTTATGAATTCTGTTGAAGATTTAATCCCAGTTTTTTTCCCTCATCCCTTTTTCTCTGAATTTCTAGTGTTCTATTATATGGATTTTTGTTGAGAAGTTTGTTTTATAGTTAGAAAAGTTTTGTTAGGGAATTAGTTGGGAGTTAGTTAGAGATTGGTTGGGTAGTTGGGAAGTTAGAAATTCTGTTTAGAAAAACGGTTAGGAAAAGTTTTTTCGTTAATCCTATTGGACTGTTGAGAAGTCTTTGTTAGACTGTTGGGAATTAGGAAGTTAGTTAACATCAATTTTGTTAGTTAGTTAGGAATTTGAGTTCTGTTAGAAAGGTGTGAGAGGGGTTATTACAATTAGGAAGTGAGATGATGGTTAGAGAATGAGATTTTCTATTTCTGGTTTTTTCTGTTAGCCATGCTGCTTGGAGAAGTTATGAAGTTTATTAGGAAAAAGGTTTAGAAGCTAATGAGACAGCTTGGGATTAACAGTTTTGGTTGAGATTATGTTGTGAAAGTCCGTTAGTGGCAGTTAGTAAATTTAAACTGTTGGTTAGTTTTTAGAAGTTAGTTACAGGTTATAGAATTCTGTTGAGAATTTTCTGAAGTTGGTTAGAAGTTTCTTTTTGTTTCTGTCGATCAGTTAGGATTAGTTACAGTTGGTTTTGAATCAGCTAGAAGTTGATTGGGAATAGGTTAGTTAGAAATTAGTTCGAGGGCTGAATGAAAAGGGTTTTAGTTCTGTTATGTCGATTGGTGAGCTGGAAAACTATGAGTTTTACTCTTCTAATCCAATTCCTGATTGCTTTTTTAAATTCCTGATTTTCATTTTCAAACATTGAATTGATAACAAATCTGCTTAAATTTCCCTTTACCACCATTTTCCCTTATAACTTTATACATCGTCCTGACCTTTTCTGATGCTAACTGATCCATGCTGGTTTAGTGTATGCAGGTTTTGCTGAGTTTTCATTTTCCGCTGCCAGTTAACAACGATGTGTTGGGTTTTTTTCATAGGGAGACGATTCTTCCTGCTCTTCTAATAGTCTTATTTCTGCAGGTTGTAGTAAATTTGGGCAACAGCAGGGCAATCGGTTCATTATGCAGTCTCGAGGTTTGATGACAGGGGCGATGCACCTCTTGGAAACATGGAGGATTGGAGCAAACAAAGTGGACCTGGTTTTGATGTCATGAAGACGTCTTGCAAAGGCTTTGGATTTGAAGTTTGAAAGAAAGCAGGGGATTTGGTTGAAGCATTCAAAGACAAGGCATGATGAAAGTTACTTGGAGTTGAATGAAGAAAGCCTATGACATTAGGATTAAGGCAAACAACTTGTGTAGCTTTTTTTCATGTGTTTGATTCACTTTGAATGTAGTAATACTTGGTTTCTTTTCTTTTGGGAAATAGTGATGGAAATTGGAATGAGATTTGCAGTCTTCTTGTAATAGAACTTAAGTGAAGACACAAATGCAACTTAAATGGTTATGTAACCTTGTGAACTCTTGACTTCGAATGACGAAATATATGTACTTGAAAATCTAATCCTTTTTTATTATTAAGGTTTTGCATAAGATCCTATAATCATGCAGTGAGTTAATCAAGATATTCGTCAAACAATTCAAAATGATTTTGGAGTATTAACTTCTTACTTGTGCATTCCACGCATTCAAAGTTGAAACTTGAATGGGATTAGATGTAATCTTGAATGCTGTTTAAACGAAATTCACATCCTTTTCCAAAACCTCAACATTCTAATGAGCTCTCGATTATGGACTTTAACAACTCAATTTGAACTTAAAGACTTCGAATGAACATCCTAAAAGGATTGGCTTGTACCAATTATTCATGAATCGAGTCTTAAGCAACAAAAACTTATCAAACAATATACCTAGGATCATGATGCATCCAACCCTGATTGATTGACCAAAGAACAGACAAATTTAATGCATTAATGCCATAATCAATACCTTATGATTTAAGCAACAGGCATTCCTTAAATTAACAAAAGACGAGTCTCCAATAGCCATCATCAGATAAACCGCACTTGACTAAAGGATGAAAACCCATGTACGAGAAGACGACTTGAGGCGCTAGTCAAAGCCAATCAGTCTGTATTCTTGAATCATGATGAATTTTGCTTTTGTAACTCCAGGCGCCTCTTACTCGCGGATTCTGAACTCATGGCCCTAAGTAGTCATTGTGATGGATAATTCACAATAGCGAATTTGACTCAAATTAAAATCTTAAATCCAAAATTCAATCTTGAATCCAAATCAACTTGTATGATAAGTAATTTGAATAGACAAATAAGATCTTGATCCTAATTAATTCATAACCTCGACTTTTGTATTACGACTCATATTTCACGATTCAATCCACAATTCTTGACAAAGCCCTTCCCTAATTGACGAACTTGAATTACCAAAGATGAACATAGAAAATAGTGAAAGAGTATGATCAAGATTAACATGAAACTTTATTCCCAGGATCTTTAATTACCGAACATTTATCAACGAATAGAAACCCTAATTCTTTGGCTGGACGTAGGGAAATAAACCCTAATCTCTAGAACTGATGAAACTGGATGGAGCAGAAGTCCAAAAATGAGCATGATCAAAAACCCTAATTCCAAAGTCTTGTATTCCAGGAAGACCCTGAGTAATCAGACTTATTTAACCCATACACCTCAAATCAGTTGTAACCCTAGCTCCCTAACTGTTGATCTTTTGAACCTCAGGTGATCCATTTTTTTTTAAAAATGCGTGTTATACACATGACCTATTGGGATGATGCAGATGAATGCAAAGTCTAAGCCAGAATAAGAGAAATTTAGGAGGGCAAATTTTGGGGTGCAACAGCTTCCCCTATTTAATTACCTTCAACCTGAAGGTCAGATTGGCGTCAGCCTTTCAAACTTTCAGGGTGGAAGAAGATTAAATATTAAAAGAACTCGAAAAATTGCGCTCCGAAGTCAGTCAGGTATTATACTTTTGGTTTTCTGTATTTTCTATATATATCTTTTTGCTTTCTAGGTTAAAGGGGTTATTAGGGTTAGATGTATGTTTAACCAGAGTTTGACACACAGAAGAATAACTTGGTTATCGAGGAAAACTTGTTGGGATTTAGTAACAAACACCTGTAAGAAAGATATCAAAAGATATATGCCTGAAGTCAGTAGCAGACATACAAAAAGGTATCAAAGATACATATCCGGGGTCGATAGCAGATACGTACGAAAGAGGCATCAAAGATACATATCCAGGGTCGGTAGAAGATACGTACGAAAGAGATATCAAAGATACATATCCGGGGTCGATAGCGGATACGTATGAAAGAGACATCAAAGATACATATCCGGGGTCGGTAGCGGATACATACGAAAGAGACAGACCGAAGAAAGATCTTACAAAGATATCAAGAAAACATGTCTGGGGTTGGTAGCAGACATATGAAAAAGGTATCAAAGATACATATTCGGGGTCGGTAGTGGATACATAAGAAAAAGGTAACAAAGATACATATCTGGGGTCAATATCTGATACGCACGAAAGAGACAAACCGAAGAAAGCTCTTACAGAGATATCAAGAACACATGTCTGGGGTTGGTAGCAGTCATATGAAACAGGTATCAAAAAATACATATCTGTGGTCGGTATCGGATACACATGAAAGAGACGGACCGAAGAAAGCTCTTACAAAGATATCAAGAACACATGTCTGGGATTGGTAGCAGACATATGAAACAGGTATCAAAAAATACATATCTGTGGTCGGTATCGGATACGCATGAAAGAGACAGACCGAAGAAAGCTCTTACAAAGATATCAAGAACACATGTCTGGGATTGGTAGCAGACATATGTAACAGGTATCAAAAAATACACATCCGTGGTCGGTATCAGATACGCATGAAAGAGATAGACCGAAGAAAGCTCTTACAAAGATATCAAGAACACATGTCTGGGATTGGTAGCAGACATATGAAACAGGTATCAAAAATACATATCCGTGGTCGGTATCAGATACGTACGAAAGAGACAGACCGAAGAAAGCTCTTACAAAGATATCAAGAACACATGTCCGGGATTGGTAGCAGACATATGAAACAGGTATAAAAAAATACATATCTGTGGTCGGTATCAGATACGCATGAAAGAGACAGACCGAAGAAAGCTCTTACAAAGATATCAAGAACACATGTCCGGGATTGGTAGCAGACATATGAAACAGGTATCAAAAAATACATATCCGTGGTCGGTATCGGATACGCACGAAAGAGACAGACTAAAGAAAGCTCTTACAAAGATATCAAGAACACATGTCCATGAATGGTAGCAGACATATGAAACAGGTATCAAAAAATACATATCCGTGGTCGGTATCGGATACGCACGAAAGAGACAGACTGAAGAAAGCTCTCACAAAGATATCAAGAACACATGTTCGGGATTGGTAGCAGACATATGAAACAGGTATCAAAAAATACATATCGGTGGTCGGTATCGGATACGCACGAAAGAGACAGACCGAAGAAAGCTCTCACAAAGATATCAAGAACACATGTTTGAGATTGGTAGAAAACATATGAAAAAGGTATCAAAAATACATATCCTTGGTCGGTAGCGGATACATAATAAGGAAAGAGGTCGGAAGAAAGGACTCTAACCAAGGATATCAGGAATATACGTCCGGAGGAAAGGACATATAACCAAAAGTATTGGGAAAATATGTCCAGAGGAAAGGACATATATAACCAAAGGCTTTCAAGGGTAAGAGAGAATCACGACTTACTAAGACAATGGGAAACACCAAAGACTCGACTGGTGGTAGATCAAACAAACTCTGCTAGGGAAACAAAATAGAATCACCCTAGGCTTTTTGTGGAGATAGCTCAAATTTGAATGCATAACCATCCGGTTACTGCAAGTAAACACAATTAGCTTATACTCATGCATGTTTGAAATTTTTTTTATAGCGTAATGCTCCATACAATGGAAATGCTACGTGTTTTGATAGATGCAATGTATTGATGCATGTTTAGTAATGCACTAGGAGAACACATCAATAATCGGCTGCTGAGAAGACAATGAACTTCCAAACGATTATTCTTGCACATCTGATCTTCTGTAGAGAAAAGGCAATTTGTACTTCAAATGGGGAACCGAGATTTGTAACCACCAACCTCTAAAGATCGATATCGCTGGGGAAGTAACTTCCTGGGAAGAATACTGCAAACATAAATTGCGGTTCAGAGAAAATCTTGAATTCTGATCAAACTCCCCACTTCACGAGGAACAAGTTCTTTATCATCTATTGGAAAAAGCTTTGATGGGAATGGAAACTTGTGGCATAGAAACTCTTTGACGAAGATAACTTCTATTGGGGGAGTAAAAAAATTCTTAAATAAAAAGGAGTTCTACTCAGACCACACTGGGGATAACGTTGTTGGGAGGTAAAAGATCCTCTCTTGGGGAAGAAACAAACATCCCAGGATAGAAACTCCACTAGGGACAGCTCAACGACATCTTCTACCACTGGTAACGAAAGAGTTATGACTGGGATTGTCCTGTACACCTCACCAGAGAGATAGGACACTTGCTCCATTAGGGAAACAAGAATAGTTCCACTGGGGAAATTGGATCTCATTATACGAAAATCCTCATGTTACCCTTCTTGATTCCTTTTTTGGTATGCTTATTGTCATAAAAGACCAACAGTACTTGCAAAAACAGAAGTCGGGGCAACATGCTCCTGTTTGAAATGGAAAACCTTACTGAAGAATAGACAACCTGAACTATCAATCACTGGGTAAAAACCGCGATGCAAGATTGCAACTTCAATATGTCGACTCCGAGGAGAAATGCCACTGAAAAGTGGACTTTAGAGAAGATGCTACAAAAAATAAATTGCAGTCCGACGAAAAGGAATCATCTAGACTTTAAATAACTTCTACATTTCCAGGGAGAAAGAACATTCTCCTCCTGCAGAGAAATGAGGATGCTTCACTGGGGAGAAAATATCTCAGAAGATAAATCCCTTGGTAGACAGGTCTATGTCAAGTAGCAACAGGTCTTTTACTGGGAGGAGGCATCCCCCTAGGAAGCAATATTTCCATCGCGTCTTGTACGAGTAAACAAAACCTAAATGATCTTTGCGTTACTTCTCATATCCTACTGAGGATAACAATCCAAACTTCAACTAAGGATAATAACCTTGACTTAGGACAAAGGATATCAGTGAATGGACTTGAGTCTCTGATAAGTCGAAGATGACAATTCTGACTTCTCGGCATGATTTTCAAATTCATAGGTCATTTAGCCTGCGTATGGACTTGATCTGATCAACCACTTAAGAAGAGAGAAAGCCCTTACATAAATTCTTGCCCCAGTCTGTAAGGCTTTTGCAGAAAATTGCCTCGAGAGGACTTTTTGAGATTTACATTATTGAAGATAATCTTCCCCAGTGTTATGAACTTTGGAACCTGATGTTTAGATAACCAAAATTTGAGATGATTCCAACTATGCTTGAGTGAATGCCCATACCTCTTCAAATTCTGGAAAGATTCCCCTCTAATCAACGCATTCTCAGAGAGATTTGTCAAATATCAGTATAACTGCCCCAGTTTGTCGTCACTTTGAGGGATAAAATCCTGACTTGAATGCCTCAGATTGGCTGAATACCTACTCGACGGAGTATTCGACACGCTTGCCCCTACCCAATAGAATCTTGATAGATCTTTTCCTTTACCTCATGCTCACGTAAGGATGAGAAACTTGAGGATTTTCGAAGGAAATATAACCTTAGAGTGGTTGGCTTATGAAAGTAGGTTACTTTACAACCATACTTCTCGACTTGAACTACTTCGTTCTTGAGCAAATACTTGAAGCACTACATCCCTTGGGACTGACTGAAGGCAATGCACTACTGTTTGACAGAAACTCTAGGCGACCAACTTTTGCAATCTACTTCATATTATTTCTCAAACTGGTATTCTTTTACTCAATAGGGTCAACAAAATATTTTCCCCAGGTTAAGACCATTCTCACAAATGATTTACTTTTAAACGGTATCCTGAAGCAATTTGTCCCTTGAGATGATCAAATTTTCATCTGATGCTCATTATGCAAGCTTACTTGATGTTTAAGCACTTGCTCATATGCAAAGAATGTTTATTCTAAGAATGATAATTCTAATGCAAAGCTCATGTTTGTCTTGAAGTTTGAAAACTTTTATTGAAAAGATATTGAAACATCGAAATTTTTCTGTACAAAAGATAGTAAAAATATGGAGTGATACCAACTCAAAAAATTAGCAAGCTTCCTAGGAGTAAGACTACCGTATTCTCGTTACAGTGTGCTTTAAAATTAACCCATGCTTCAGTTAGGACTTTTAAGGGTTGTAACGTGGCCTGGTTCACGATTTTAGAAAAAAAAGATTTAAGGCTCAAAATATTTGGTTCCCACCCATTCTCCATGATATTCTCCAGTCCTAAATTCAGTTAAACCAATACAAGCACTCATCCCTCAAAAGGAGTTTACTATGGTTGAGGAGGATATGGTAGTCAATCACCTCTTTCATTTTTTTTTGACCACACGACTTAGTTCCTTATTGAGGATTTTTATTTGGTAATCCGCTTTTTCTCTTTTCGCGCTTTTTGCTTTCTTTTTGTATTCCCTAACTTTTTCTTGGACAAACTCCTTTCGAATTTTGACTTTGGAGTCCAGTGGGATGCCCTGACTTTTTCCTAAGCGACTTGTCTTTTCAAGTTTCGGCTTAGTGAGGCTTTTTTCTTTTTCTTTTATCATTTCTTTTGAACCAGTCGCGTGACTTCGAGTCATTTTTTGACTTCCTGAGAAAGTGTGACTACCTTACTGCTTGGTTGACGAGGAATAATCATTGTGGTATTGTCATCTTTTGACCTCTTAATGTGCGAGAGATATTTATTAGGATATCATTCTCATTGATGCACGCTGCTGATAGATGAGAGTTAACCATTGTGGTTTTGTTCTTTCTCAACCTTCTGATGGATAGCCATTATTGTACCCTTTGATGTGCGCTCCTAATGAGTTTTGAATGTTCATTCAGATCGACTGAAATCTACCCTGCCCCGGGTTAAATGTGAGGGTTTTTCTGAATAGAAAATAAACTCCTACTTCAAAGCTCAAAGGGGTTGACGAGGGTTTCACTCCCTTATATCTCTAGTGTTTGGGAATTGAAACAAGGTCTGTACATCGTCAGCGGGGTCCTATTCAAAAGCACACTGTTTAAATTTTCGGTATATTACTCATCATCCTCCCTCTAGAGGTTTATGCTTTATTTAACAAGAGCTAAGTACCCAAAAAAAACAAAGAAAAACATTAATAGTGAATACGAATGGATTAATTCAAAACAAACATACTCAATGCGTTATGATTAGTATTCAACAACAAGCAAGTTTTGCATGCAAAAAAGTACTGAACCAAAACAAGAAAAATTACAAATGAGAATGCAAATGAAACTAGAAATTGCTATGTTGAGGAGACTAGTCTCCGTATGGACTTGTTACTTCAGATGATGATCTGGAAATCTTGACATTTACTGAGTCAAAGAAGACTTCAAATTTAACTGGCTGGCCCGAAATTGATAGCCTTTGCATCAAGTAGCTCTTGCACATTTTCTTTAAAAGCTCCGCAGTCTTAAATGGAATGGCCTAGTGCCCCAGCATGGTAATCACATTCCATATTAGGATTGAAACCTATAGGATAAGGAGGAATGACAGACTTTGGTGGCTTGAGTTCCACCAAGGAAAGCTTGAGCAACTGAGAGAACAACTGGCCATAAGTCATGGGAACAATGTCGAACACCCTCTTTGGCTTCCTATCCTTTTGTTTATCTTGTTGCATACGTCTTTATTGATAGCTTTGTTGATGAGGAGTATATCGAACTGGATGAACATGAGGAACATTCTGATTTTGATTAACCAACTGATTTCCAGAACTTCTAAACAGTTGTTGGTGAGAACTATTTGAGAGTATAGGTTGTGGGTGACGTGACTCCGGTCGCGAGATTGAACTTTGAAGAAGAGAAGGCGTGGCCCTAATCTTTGTAGCAGTTGGCATAAGATTTACTTGCACGCTCAGACCTTTGGGAGTGAAGAGAATTATCCCTATATCAAGTAAATCATGGACTTGGTGCTTAAAAGCCACGCAATCTTCAGTATCATGATCGGGTGCTCCAGAGTGGAATTCACACCTAGCATTATCGTCAAAGCCATGAGGGAGCCTTTCATGTGTAGTGAAGATTCGGAGTTTTACCAAACGAAATCCTAGCAGGGGAGGAAGCAATTGTGCATACAACTTTGGAATAGGATCAAGTTTTCGTTCAGGCTGTTTTGGCCTTTGCTGACGGACTTTGTCTTTTTGGGTCATCTTGGGAAGTGACAACTGGTTGCGGATGGGAAGATCCTGGAACACAAGGCGATGGAGGAGATACTCCCTGACTTAAAAGAGTCCCCAGATTATAAGGAGGAATGGTAGATCCTATTGTAGCAGGCATGGAAACATCTTCTTTATTCAACATCGTCCCCAGAATTTCCATAACCAAACTCAACTGATCCTTCAACTGAGTGTTCTCTTCTTTCAAGAGTTCTTGTCCATAGACCAAATCCTGCATGTCTAGCAGTAAAAACCCCATTTTTTCTTTCATCTCGTCCAATTCCCCACGAAGTTGTTCCATAACCTGAATCTGATCACGGAGCGGCGAGAAGTCAAGATTTGCAGTTCTAAAAAGAAAACACCGGGTCTGAATAAGGATTCCCCATTCTAAGTACCTTCTGAGTACCTGCTATGGATGCATGAAGATGCATGAGGTGAGTGAGAGAATTCTCCTTCTGATATGATTTGGACACCACAATCTCCGGATTGATCTCGTCTTGGACCTTGTCTCTGGATGACATACCATCTTCAATTGAATGATCAGTTGCCCCATAATAATATGCGTAGAGGATTCTTTCAGGAGAACAAATGAATGTTGGTGAGAAAGAGTGTGGCAGTTGGCCAAATAGGAATTGGACCTTTGGAAGAGACGCCAAACAGGTGTTGGGCTTTATGTTTCAATCCTTTTGTAGTCTTAAATATCAAAACCGGGTACCCCAGAATAGGGGATGCATCTAGCCTGTGTATGGCAATCAGAAGAGCTGTTTGTGGGATGAGGACCCCAAAAAACAGAGATGGAGATAATAGGATGTAGTGCAATGGGCTTGTAACAACATGCTCATTAGGAATATTCTGTCTTTGCTTAAAATCTTCTCTTTCATGAATTCACCAGGGGAAGAAAGACTGGTTGCGGTTGAGCAGATCAGTGAACATAATGTTATGGAGGATGCCCCTGATTAAAAGTTCTGATGCCCCGGTGTGGCAACCACATATGACGTTGGTTAACAAGAACGAAGCACTGATATAAGATCCTATAGTAAATGGGAATCATCTGCTGGTAAGATGTTCCAAGAACTCAGGATTGCATAGCACTCCATGGTTGGAAGCAATTCCCAAAAGATGAGGAGAAGAGAGAACATGCTGCGGCAGTAAGTTTATTGATCATCATCAGAGCTTTCATGACCTGGTTCATCTAAGTCTTTAATTGATTATCTCCCTTCTCGAAGAAATTTCTGACCGCAGGCCAAAGCTTGCATGTATACCACACAGAGTTATTCCATAACTGATCTCTAAACATGTAGAGCAATAAATCAAGTTGAACCTCTGAGGAGAGCACCATGTCTGAACAAGAATCCCCAATCTCCAAGTACCTGTTATGAATGCATGAATATGAATGGAGTGCATGAATAGATACCATGTCATGTTCCTTCATTCCCAAGGAATTTACGTGCTTTGATTTTGATTTTACGTAAGTAAAAGATGGAAAAGTTTGGCACAAGGCTTACAAATATGATTCCTTGGAAATAATAGAACATGTATGTTAAGCATGTGGTTAACCATGTTATGTATGCAAAGGCATGAGATCAAATGGGACCAAGGTTCCATCATTTCTAAATATGATTACTGCACTGCTTGTGAACCATATGAATATCACCAGATCAGAGGTCTGACACAACTTCTGCACATATAAGAACCAAGTACTATGCAGATAACTGATTGTACGGGATCAAGGCTTCTGGAACTGGATACTGTCGAGCCATTTCTGAACATGCTGGGAATACTAAGATCGAAGGCTCGAATGAACCTCCAAGTATACAAATCAGGAATTCAGAAAATAAATTTGAGAACCATATAGTCACCAACAGAATATAGCATCTGAATAAGTCACCAACAGAAATCCATAATATAACCATTAGGACCAATAGTCACTATCTCATCATAGTCTCCATCTGAGCATGAGTAACCATCTGAACATAGTCACCATTTGTACCTGTGATGAAATTTCCCTCCCCGTTCACGAGTGAAGACTAGGTCAGGGTAAGGCAAGGGTAACTCGAAATCACGGGTCCGCCTGAAAGTGCTATCGCCTTACCCACAGACGTGGGTGCCGATAGTAATTCATTTGAACCTCATCCGAGCATGGTATATGACATGAATGCACTAATAGGACCATGTCCTATAGCAGTCATGCCCCTACTCTATTCCTAGTGTCTTAGTGCACTCTGGCCTGGGTATTGGGCCTTTTACCTCAATAGTAACATCCCCACCCAATCAAGAAGCAGATACAGTACAACAACAGTATATGGAAGACAGTAAATGCAATGCATACATATGCTCATGTATATACAAAACGAATGGATAAACTGAAAGCATAAAAATAAACACCCAAAGAAAATATAACAAGAGCTAGGAGCGACTCTGGGATGGACCAACATTTGGTTGACCTTTCCCCAGTGAAGTCGCCAGCTGAAACAACTGGATGAAAATCATCAAACAATGAAGTCGCAATCGAACGTCTTTTATCCCACATGTAGGGAAAGGTAAAACATCAAGAAAACCTGAGAAGGGAGAAGTCACGGTCTTGCGACCGAGAGATCGGGTAAGGGAGTCTGTTACACGAGGGGAAGGTATTAGCACCCCACACGCCCGTAATACTCTATGGTATCCACTCTTGTTATCTATCTTATGGGTGTGTAAGAATCTATATCTAAGCTGTACAAGGAATGCATGTAAAAGAAAAAAGAAAAGAATGTAGGGAAAATAAAATTGTGCTCGCTCGGGCCCTACCCCAATTCCTACGTATCCCTTTTAAGGAATCAGAGCAGTCGTAGTTCGGCTCACATGTTTTTGTTGGTTTGTATTTTTTTAGTGAACAATATTTATTTCGCCTTCTGCCGCAACTCGACCTTGGTAGACTTACGCGTCAGCACATAAGTGAATTAACATGTTCTTTCTGAAAAAAGTTTTAGAGAAAAGGTGCTTGGGCGCACAAAAAGGTTCGAATTGGTTTGTGTTTTTTTAATGAACAATATTTAATTTCGCCTTCTGCCGCAACTCGACCTTTGGAGACTTACGCGTCAACACAGAAGTGAATTAACTTGTTCTTTTGAAAAGGTTTTGAAAGAAAGGCCCAAAGGCAAAAAGAGTTTGTATTGGTTGGTGTTTTTGCTTGTGGATAACAGCTAAATAATATCAAGAGAGAGATATTAACCATTTCTCTACTTGTTTATGAAATGAGTCTTTGAGACTTGAACCATGCCAAGGCTTAGAATGTAAAAACAATAAGATCGAAAAGAGACTTGCTTATCATTTCCCATGCTCAACAAAAACACGATTCTCATCAGTAATTTTTAAGTGTTTTTAAAGTTTGCAAGAAAAATAAGTTTTTGTTTTAATGCAAATGCAAAAGAAAGAAAAAAAACATCTAAGAGAGACTAGCCTAAATCAATCCCTAATGTTATCATACAAAGGTGGTCTTATGGTTGAGTTTTGAAGGGAAATCTCTACCCTAAGTTGACATGCTTGGATAACAATCCTAATGTCTAACTTGCGTTCGAACAGAGAAAGCACATCCTAAGGGAACATGGTATGTACAAGGATAAAGAAAGCAAGCTGGTAAACAGAGCACACCTAAAGAGATCCTGCCTAGGTTAGCATGTCGAAGAAAGTTTAACAAAACTATCTTATATGGGACATGCAATGAGAGCGAAGTCGTGATCTCAATTGCTAAATTGAGTGACTCATCGATCAATAAGAACGTAAACAAACACAAGCACAACTCATATAGCAAATGGAGTACGGAATGCCTGCTACAGGTCTTTAAACAGCGACTTCGAGGGCACGCTCTTTATTTCCTACTTCACATGATATCTAGAAAAGAGATAACGAAATGCAATAAAGTGCGAAATTAGGAATAAAATAGGATTGTGACGATACCAAACGGAGAAGGTCCGTTGCCTCTTTGAAATCATGCAAGAAATAGGAAAACTCTACCAAAGGTTTCTCCGCGCGAGTAATCAAAGAATTAATCTCCAAGCATTCAACATTGAAAAAGTTGCATCAATATTCTATCACAAAATCTAGGCTAAAAATGGAAACAAAAATGATTACCAAACATAAAAACAAAAGCAGGAAAACTCTAATTGAAATCCTAAAGAGAAATCCTAAAATATTCTAATATTTTTGTATCATTTTTAGGTTATTTTGTCATAATTAACACATTAAAAAAACTACAAAGCTCCTAAATCTTAATATGAAGATATGAGTTTAAGGGGGGTGAAAACTGAAGTCAGGGGGGTGTCATAATCAAGGCGCAGGCCCATCTGCAGAATTGATCCATGAAGGACATTTTTGTTTGCAGCATTAGTGTAAAAAAAGGCTTCAGGCTTAAAGAAGGGTGCAATTCGGCCCAATAGACCAGCTTTTTTGGTGTTTGAATTTCAGGCTGTCAAAAAAGATTTGTGGGCCAAGGGAGATGCTTTGTTAGTCAGCCCAACAACATTCTCAATTCAACGTTTTATTTTAGCATATATTAAAAACAAATAAAAATAAAAACTAATTAAACTAAAAATGAAAAGGGATCGGGGTTAGGTATGTCATTCTTCTCCTCTCTGAACACAAAACGGCGCCACTTTCTCCCTTCGTCTCATGTCCGACTCCCAGTTCTATTTTTGCTCTCCGTTCTCATCGTCGTGGTTTGCTTCTGCCATGGATTCATCATCACCTTCTTCCAATCGCACTGCGATCTCATCATCTTCATCCCAACAGAATCACACTTCGACGGTTCTTCAAATCTAACAAGAGAGTGAGAACTTAAGAGGATTTCAGGTATTTCTTCCTTCTTCTTCTTCTTCCGATACCTTTCCATTTTCTGCCACAAAATCCTGTTCATCTTCTTTTCTTTTGCGTTATCTGTATCTTAGTGCGAAGTTGTTTACGAATCATTGATGTTGAATTCGTATTTATTGATTATATCGGTTGCGATGTCGACACGGAGTCGAAATTGTTGAAGCAGTGTTATTGAATCAGCTACAGAATAGTGTGATGATTATTGCGCGAGGTTCTGGATTGAAGAAATAGGAGTTACGGACGATGATTGAAGATGATGATGAAGCTCGGTTGCAGAGGGAAAGAGAGCTTCTTGTTTTTTTGGTGATGGAGGATGAAAATTGAGAGAGGAAGAAGAGAGAGGTTCTGGTGATTCTCCAGGGAAATTGAAGAATGGAGAGTGATTGTAGAAAGAAAGAAAAATTTATGGTAAGTCTCTCTATATCTTGCCCCCCTTTTATATTATATTCTGTTATGTGGTGATAGAATTTGTTACAGTATTAGTTATTAGTTGCTCTTTCTGTTAGTTGGTTATGAGTTAGTTTGGTATTGGTTAGGAAATTGGGGGAATTCTGGTATGAAATCAGTTTCTGTTTTAAATGTTGATTGGAAGTTAGTTACAGGTTCTCTAAAATTTTGTTTGATGGTTAGAACGTTAGTTGGGAATAGGTTAGGAGACTAGAAGAAGTATTGTTAAACTCTGTCAGTTTGTTATGAATTCTGTTGAAGATTTAATCCCAGTTTTTTCCCCTCATCCCTTTTTCTATGAATTTCTGGTGTTCTATTATATGGATTTTTGTTGAGAAGTTTGTTTTATGGTTAGAAAATTTTTGTTAGGGAATTATTTAGGAGTTAGTTAGAGATTGGTTAGGTAGTTGGGAAGTTAGAAATTTTGTTTAGAAAAAACGGTTAGGAAAAGCTTTTTCGTTAATCATGTTGGACAGTTGAGAAGTCTTTGTTAGACTGTTGGCAATTAGGAAGTTAGTTAGCATCAGTTTTGTTAGTTAGTTAGGAATTTGAGTTCTGTTAGAAAGGGGTGAGAGGGGTTATGACAATTAGGAATTGAGATGATGGTTAGAGAATGAGATTTTCTGTTTTTGGTTTTTTCTGTTAGCCATGATGCTTGGAGAAGTTAGGAAGTTAATTAGGAAAAAGGTTTAGAAGCTAATGAGACAGCTTAGGGATTAACAGTTTTGGTTGAGATTCTGTTGTGAAAGTCTGTTAATGGCAGTTAGGAAATTGAAACTGTTGGTTAGTTTTTAGAAGTTAGTTACAGGTTATAGAATTCTGTTGAGAAGTTTCTTTTTGTTTCTGTCGATCAGTTAGGATTAGTTACAGTTGGTTTTGAATCATCTAGAAGTTGATTGGGAATAGGTTAGTTAGAAATTAGTTTGAGGGCTGAATGAAAAGGGTTTTAGTTCTGTTATGTCGATTGGTGAGATGGAAAATGATGAGTTTTACTCTTCTAATCCAATTCCTGATTGCTTTTTTAAATTCCTGATTTTCATATTCAAACATTGAATTGATAACAAATCTGCTCAAATTTCCCTTTTCCACCATTTTCCCTTATAACTTTGTATGTCGTCCTTACCTTTTCTGATGCTAACTGATCCATGCTGGTTTAGGGTATGCAGGTTTTGCTGAGTTTTCATTTTCCGCTGCCAGTTAACAACGATGTGTTGGGTTTTTTTCATAGGGAGCCGATTCTGCCTGCTCTTCTAATAGTCTTATTTATGCAGGTTTTAGTAAATTTGGGCAACAGCAGGGTAACCGGTTCATTATGCAGTCTCAAGGTTTGATGACAGGGGCGATGCACCTCTTGGAAACATGGAGGATTGGAGCAAACAAAGTGGACATGGTTTTGATGTCATGCAGACGTCTTGCAAAGGCTTTGGATTTGAAGCTTGAAAGAAAGTAGGGGATTTGGTTGAATCATTCAAAGACAAGGCACGATGAAAGTTACTTGGAGTTGAATGAAGAAAGCCTATGAAATTAGGATTAAGGAAAACAACTTGTGTAGCTTTTTTTCATGTGTTTGATTCACTTTGAATGTAGTAATACTTGGTTTCTTTTCTTTTGGAAAATAGTGATGGAAATTGGAATGAGATTTGCAGTCTTCTTGTAATAGAACTTGAGTGAAGACACAAATGCAACTTAAATGGTTATGTAACCTTGTGAACTCTTGACTTCGAATGACGAAATATCTGTACTTGAAAATCTAATCCTTTTTTATTATTAAGGTTTTGCATAGGATCCTGTAATCATGTAGTGAGTTAGTCAAGATATTCGTCAAACAATTCAAAATGATTTTGGAGTATTAACTTCTTACTTGTGCATTCCACGCATTCAAAGTAGAGACTTGAATGGGATTAGATGTAATCTTGAATGCTGTTTAAATGAAATTCACATCCTTTTCCAAAACCTCAACATTCTAATGAGCTCTCGATTATGGACTTTAACAACTCAATTTGAACTTAAAGACTTCGAATGAACATCCTAAAAGGATTGGCTTGTACCAATTATTCATGAATGGAGTCTTAAGAAACAAAAACTTATCAGACAGTATACCTAGGATCATGATGCATCCAACCCTGATTAATTAACCAAAGAACGAATGAATTTAATGAATTAATGCCATAATCAGTACCTTATGATTTAAGCAACAAGCATGCCTTGAATTGACGAAAGATGAATCTCCAATATCCATCATCAGATAAACCGCACTTGACTAAAGGATGAAAACCCCTGTATGAGAAGACGACTTGAGGCGCTAGCCAAAGCCAATTAGTTTGTATTCTTAAATCATGATGAATTTTGCTTTTGTAACTCCAGGCGCCTCTTACTCGCGGATTCTGAACTCATGGCCCTAAGTAGTCATTGTGATAGATAATTCACAATAGTGAATTCGACTCAAATTCAAATCTTAAATCCAAACTTCAATCTCGAATCCAAATCAACTTGTATGATAAGTAATTTGAATATACAATAATATCTTGATCCTAATTAATTCATAACCTTGCCTTTTGTATTACGACTCATATTTCACGATTCAATCCATAATTCTTGACAAAGCCCTTCCCTAATTGACGACCTTGAATTACCAAAGATGAACATAGAAAATAGTGAAAGAGTATGATCAAGATTAACATGAAACTTTATTCCCAGGATCTTTAATTACTGAACATTTATCAACGAATAGAAACCCTGATTCTTTGGCCCGACGTAGGGAAATAAACCCTAATCTTTAGAACTGATGAAACTGGATGGAGCAGAAGTCCAAAAATGAGCATGATCAAAAACCCTAATTCCAAAGTCTTGTATTCTAGGAAGACCCTAAATAATCATACTTATTCAACCCATACACCTCAAATCAGTTGTACCCCTAGCTCCCTAACTGCTGATCTTTTGAACCTCAGGTGATCCATTTTTTTGAAAATGCGTGTTATACACATGACCTATTGGGATGATGCAGATGAATGAAAAGTCTAAGCCAGAATAAGAGAAATTTAGGAGGGTAAATTTTGGGGTGCAACACCCATTATCACTCGTCAGGCTAGCAACATAATTTTCAAATTGATTAACAGAGATTTCTTGTGGTACATATGCAGATTTTAAGAACTTCACTAAATCCTGAGCATGGGTTTCTGAACACAACAACAAGGATAACATGGATATCTTGGAGGGAGTATGTCCCAACTGTTCAACAATCTTGTAATCACCTTTTTAGATGATTTTTAATACCTCCTCCAACTCTTGCCTAGAGGTATCTTCAACGTCAACTTCTTTAGGTGCCTCCATTTGGACAGGCTCCATCATTTATTCTTTGCTCTAAGTCACAATAATTGACTCGGTAACAGTAACACGAACTGGTGTGGCGACAGTCTTCAGAGATATTTCTGGAGAGAAAACCTTCCACTTCTAGTTACTTAATGGTCCCAATAATATTATCAACAGCGGGATCGATAACTTTTGTATCTTCATTTTCAATAGTCAATGATTCTTGCTTGACACCATGGTAGTAGATGTCGGATCCATAATTCCAAGGGATAACTTTATCCGAGGAATATGGAATTGGTCTGGGTGCGGTGATTATCAGAGGAGCAACTCTGGGTTTAACAGTAATTTTTACGAGGCCCTTGGAAGTGATCCTTATAGGAGTACCAGAAATTACAGATACCTCTTCCATCTCTAAGTCTTGAAGCAAATCCTCCATAGAGGGAGTTGTCTCAACTAGAGATGTTGAATACCTTCTTTCAGCAGTTTGCAACCATTGGGTTGGGCCGCGCAATAGTAGCATCTTTCAATACAACCCAAAAATAAAATGGCTTGCAACATATTCTTCTTAATAATCAAGAGGGGAGTAGACAAATCACTTATAGTAAAAACATACAAAACATCATCAATTGCATTAATGCCTTTATCGTGCTTAGGCATAGGTGCTATAATCACATTGGGGGTCTCAGGAGGATCAAATTCAATCTCTTTATTTTCAATCATATCTTGAATTTTATTCTTCAAGGCCCATCAGTTATTGGTGTCGTGTCCGGGACTATTGGAATGATAATAACATCTTACATTAGAATTATAACGAGGAGAGGAGGTGTTGGGATTCTGAGGATGATCCCTTAATGTTACCAGTTGGGCTTTCAATAGGTGTTGCAATGCTTGAGACAATGGTATGTTGATCTTGGTAAATTATCTTCTTGGTGCATCTGGCCGATGTTGATTACTTTGTTGTGGTTATTGCACAGGCTCAAGATTAGAAATTAGCACCGCCCCCAGATTGGTTGCGGTCACCTCTAGCACGACCCTTCTGGCCATACACAACATTAGTTTCCTTTTTACCATTGAACATCTTCTTCGCATTACTTAAAGACGCAGCCACTTGAGTCTTTCCACTTCTGATTCCACCTTTAACCCATTCCCCAGTTAATATCAGCTTGGTGAATCCGGCTGAAGAGCTTCCAATCAGATGATTGAAGAAAGGTCCTGTCAAAGTTCCCATAAACATATCAACCATATCTCTATCAGAAAAAGGAGGTTGCGCTCTTCCATCTAGATCTCTCCATTTCTGGGCATACTCCTTAAATCCTTCATCTGAGCCCATAGTCATACTTTGTAATTGCACACGGGTTAGTGCAAGATCAGTATTGTATTGGTATTGTTTGAAAAATGAAGCAGCCAAGTCTTCCCAAGTACAAATATTGGTTCCTTCTCGTTGATAGAAGCATTCCAATTGTGTTCCCGACAAGCTTTTGAAAGAAGTGCACCCATAACTTCCCATTGGCAGTGTGGGGTTGGATCTTCCAAACATACGACCTTAAATGAAGCTTTGGACAGGAGACACCGTCATACTTTGCAAAATTAGGGACCTTGAATTTGTGAGGGATAACAACCCCCGAGACTAATCCTAGTTCTTGAAAATCCAATCCAGACATTATCTGGACCTCTATATCATTCAAACAATCTTCCCGTTGTTTGTATTTGTCATCAGCAGGAGGATATTGTTCACCTGAATAGTCTGCTTCTTCTTCATCAGAACCATGGTTGTTATTCTCTTCAACTTTCACACTCTTATCATCTTCCTCTTGGTTATCATATTCATTTGATGGGACCTCAAATCTAGAGCCCTCTTGATCGGACCTTTGAACCTTCTACCTATATTAAGGATGAGAGTTGGTTTCTTAGTCTTCTTCTTTCTCTCTTTGATGATGAGTGCTTTCAAGTCTTCCTTCCCTTTAGCTAAGTCCAGGAACATTTGTTGAAATTGAGCGTTCTGAGCTTAAAGTTCTTTGAAGGTTTGTTCGAGAGCCATCTTTTACTGAAATAAACAGCAAGAAGATGAGAAACCTGTCTTGGGAAATACCCGTTATGTAATGACATGCATGATATGTAGATGTAATATTTTCAAGGATCTCGCGAGATATATGAAATGTTAGAAGTTGAGTCTGGATGCAGCTTTGAATGAAGAACTTCACATCTTTGAACGCCCTTCTATGAGAATTAATCTCACCATGTCAAGTGGGTCCTAGCCTCTGACTCAAAGGAACATACTTTGATCTTTGACGATATCTGGTTAGAGGAAAATAAATCCTCTTGCCCCTTGCTAGAAGTCTAGTTCATGATAAACCTGCATCACAGGTCCCTGAGATCCTTGAAAGGGTTAGTGAAAATGCGATGTTATGATGTCATGATCTTATGTTTGAACAGATAACAAACACAATAAAAACACACAAGAGCCTTGGGTTTAAGGGCTTGCATGAGGTCTTCAAGTAAGTAACCTTTTCTACTGAAGTTCAGTTGGCTTAACCTGTCCTAAAAATAGTAATCAAGTTCTAGGAGTCTCATATCACCGATATTTCTCACTGGTTTTATTTCAGCAGAGCAACTGACTTGCCACCAAAATATCCCGAAAGTCGAATCTCAATGAGTGTGCATCGAGTATCAACCAACCTTAGACTGCACCAAAGTTGTCTATCTCACTAACTTCTAGTGGCCAAGTTGGGTCAATTAGGGTTCTAAAAGCCAGTTAGTGCTTATGACACCACGCGACAGCCCGGTGTTATTTTTGACTGACTCAAGGAACACCAGTACAAACCAAAGTGTCACACTAACGTAGCCATCACATCAACCATATCCGTTTACACCGTACAAATTCCATGATCTATTGCTACTTACCTAAAGGTACCTAAATCCGGGTGTAGGATCTTTGCAAGAATTTAAACCCAAGCAACCCTCAAAGATAAAGCAAACAAAACAGACAAGTAAAGCAAGTACAAAGTGATCTAAGACTCTAAGGTAACCCCTCTTTTTTTATCCTCCCCAGCAGAGTCTCCATTTACGTAATACGGTGGGAGAACCAACTTGTTTTTGCGTTTGATCGCAAATGTTGCGGATAATAAGAGTTGCCAATGACTTTTCTTTTATCCAATAAGGAAATGGTGAAAAGAACATGAAAGACCTTGATATATTTTGAGTTCAGGGGGTAGGTTATGAAAGGGGTAGGTGTTAGCACCCTTTTCATCTGTAGTTATCTACAGGCTCTTAATCGCTTATCTCACTTTTTAAATTTTCTATGTGTTTGTGTTTGAAAATATTTTGAAAACTTGCCAGTGTAAGGCAAACTTTGTAATGACTCTTGTGCCGGTCCTTAAGAGTGTATACAAAGTGTCTGTTTAAAAATGTTTTGAAAATGTTTGTGAAATGTTTTGTTTTTGTGAGCAAGCGATTGAAATTTTTACCCACTCAAGATCGTTCTTGTACTTTTCCTTATCCTTTATATAGTGCTACCCGTACCATTAGTTAGTAGGAAGCTCTATCGTTAGATGTGAAGGGACAATCGAAGGGTCATCGTTCGGTCATTGAAGGCAACTTGTAAGGACGCCTTAGTAATTTTCATAATGGACTGTTTTTGTATTATTCGTAGGCAACTCGAGGGACTAGATCATTTTTGAAAGGAAACTTTGAAAGGGTCATCGAGGGACTATGATCTTTTTGTATGATGACTTGATCGAGGGTCTTTGCTAAGGCATTCCTACGTTCGAGGTACATGACCATTTTGTTTCGAAGGCAACGAAGAGAGGTTACCCTAAAGGTGCAAGTGTGCGAGTATGTTAATTTCAGTTATTTATCTTGAGATTTAGGGGTTTCTATCATTTATTTTTAGACTTGTCATACAAACCCTAATTAATAAGCGGAAGCATAGAAAATATAATAGCATGAAATAAAGGCAGAAAATATAAATCCATGTTATTACAATGCTTTGGCGTTGATACATAATAGAAAGTGCGAAAAAGAAAATCCTACAACTATTATATACTAAGAAGCAGTTACGTAATAATGGAAAAATGCGGAAAATAAGAGTCTAGGCTCTTACATTCTAAAAAAAACATCCTATACAATTTATCT
This sequence comes from Vicia faba, assembly GCA_948472305.1. Taxonomy (NCBI): domain Eukaryota; kingdom Viridiplantae; phylum Streptophyta; class Magnoliopsida; order Fabales; family Fabaceae; genus Vicia; species Vicia faba. The sequence continues at coordinate 970,259,005 of OX451741.1, read as the reverse complement.
ATAAAATAAAATAAAAGGAAAATAGGAAATATGAAAATAAAAGGCGATTTTTTATGAAAAAAGGTTTTTGATGATGATTAAAATAAACCTAAAAACTAATTAATTTTAAATAATAAAAGTTAACTAATTTAATTAATTAAAAGGTTAATGATAAAAAACAAAACCTAATTGTTTTTATGGTTCAAAAAAGTTATTTTTAGGTTTGTAAAAAATAAATTAGGGTTAAAAGATTTAGGGTTAGAAAATAGGGTTAGGGAAAAAAATAAAGGAAAACAAAGAAACAAGTTAGAAGCAAAATCAAGCAAACTGCCAGGGGTGGTTGTTGAACCCACGCCCTTTGCCCTTTCACCAACAAGGTTCACCACTGCGCCAAGCATGCGCTGGTGTTAGCAAAACGAGTATCATTCAAAATGTAATCAACCTAGAAGGATTAAGAAAATATGAAAAAAATAAAATGTCAAAAGAAGGGATTGAACCCACGCCCTTGCACACTAATGCCTTAACGCGTGCTTCCTTGCCACTGGGGTGGCTGTTTCATCCGGTCATTCAGTGACAACAATTAAATATATTATAAACTCAAATAACTGGACCGGAGAAGTTCCGGAGCCCTAGCTCTGTTCGTCTTCTTTGGCGAGCTCGTTATTATTCCCAGGGACCCTACCCCTCTAATTCAGGCCTTACAATTTTAATGGATCCCTTAGTTTGGGAAACATTATTCTGTAGAAAGAGATACAAAGCAAATGAAGCAAATCGTTTCAGGTATGGCAAACCTTCATCCGAGCATTATGGGGGCCATGCTATGGTCCAATCCTGCACATTAACATCTTAAGAGCATATTAATAAGGTTAGCTTCGATCAAAACACAAAGAAAATTGAAATACAAATTTTATGAAATAATGGAAAATGATTATGCATGTTCATGCGTTTCAGGCCCTTTGGATCCTCAAGATCGATCAATTCTTACCCTACAATACTTTAGAGGTCGATTAGAAGAGTTGGTTTTCTTTAAAATTGGTTGCAACTAGGGTTCTTGATTTGCCCTAGTTTTGAGAATTTTGGAGATTTTGGAATGTTTTCTTGTGCAAGGGTTTCATGTCCTTGTTATGTCTGAACAATGAGAATATATAGAGACGAAATTAGGTTAAACAAGTGGGCTTGGACCTTTGTAAAAAATCCTCATATTTTATCTAATTTAATTTTGAATTTAAATAAAATAAAAAATAAATAGAATAAAAAACAAAGAGGTGTATAAATGATTTTTGAGGTTCATAATGAGGCCTTATGCTCGTTTGGACCTTGAAAGATCAGCCCATTAGCCCAAAAATTCAATTTTGATCACTTTTGGTTTCATGTATTTTCTCAAAATTTCTCAACTTGCACCAATCATAACTCTCTTAATTTTTATCATATGAAGGTGATCTTGGAATATTTGGAAAGCTCAAGATATCCTCTACAATCTCTATGTTTATCGTTTTCCATTTGAAGACTTTATCTTGATGTAAGTTTCCTTGACAAAAAGTGTCTTTTTGTTGACTTTTGAAATGACCTATAATGTTTTGGCCCATATCTCTCAAATGAAGCATTTGTGGAAGTTATGCTTGGTCAAAGTTCAGTTGACTTCTCCTTAAGAAAACCCTAATTTAGCAACTTTGGACTTTTGATGAATCTTTAGTTTTCTTGATGAATCATGATCAACCCTTGATCAAATGATGAATATAACTTCAAAATCTTGATATTAACAAAAAATCATGAGGTTTGACTGTATGTTGACCATAGTTGACTTTTTGTTCAATACAATTGATTTTCATTCATTTGAGCAATTGACTGAGCAAACTTGTGATGTAAGGCTTGAAACTTGGTATGAGAATTCCTTGGTAAATATAAGAAACCATGAAACCCAATTGAGGTATTATAAACCCAATCTTCCTTGAGAAAAGTGAAACCCTAATTGTAGGTCCATTGTTTAGGAGGAGCATTTGTTTGATCAATTCTTGAGTAACCCTGAGCAAATGAAAACCCTAGAAGCCTGAAGAGATATCTTGAAGAAAATGGAAGGGAAAATTTTGGGTTACAATAGGTTGAAAGGAAATTTATGCGATCACTTGTTAGTGAAAGTTTACTTATGATACGCAAATGATATTATTCTCGCATAAATCCTGTTTTCGTGTAGGTACTTTGGTATCACATGAATGTGTCTGCTACACATCCCACCGTGTGATTGTTATTTTGAATCTTGTATGGATTGTAATTCATGGAGGTACTTTGTTAATGGTGCGGAATTTCTGATACATATTTTATGTCATGTGCTCACATTGTTGTGCACTGTGTTGTGATGCTTGTGTCTGGATCGATATCTAGTGCAGTTGTATCTTGATATTCGGATGTGCCCACTACATATTCCGATTTTGATTGTTGGTACTTTGATGCATATGCTGATGGTACTTTTCTTTGTTGGTGCTAACAGTTCGTGAAGTTTTCTGGGTTTCTTTATTATCGCTTAGCATCTACGGATTGTTATCCGTTTGGTACACTTCTTTTCTATTTTCTCTCTGCATTTTACTGCCTTCTAGAGATCATGAGAAGTAGGGATTTTACCGCTTTCCTTGCCATGTCAAGTAGGGTAGAGATGTATGAAGGGGATCTCCATTGTTGATATATGTCAGGAATCCCTCTGGTTTATTTAAAGATCTGTTTAAGGCAATTCTGCATATGTGACTTGTTTTCTACTTGTGTTTGTTTAAAACCCTACCTTTAGAGTAGGTATTCTGCATGTGTGTTTACATTTGGGCTCACATCTATTTCCCATCCCCCATGGAAGTCCTCAAAAGGAGGCGAGCAGAAAGGGTTAGTAATCAACCCCTGCACATTCTAGTCGGTGTCATCCTTAGCTCGCGTTGTGCGCCAATGCTTCAGAGTTGTGTAGATCATGTGTATCGAGTCGGTCATATGGAGAAGGGTTCGCAACCAACTCCCACTATTTGTCAGGAGTTCACAATGGCCATTGTTGACACTTTTCTACTCGCTTGTTTGCTTTAGGTGATTCTCTCCCCTTAGCTAAAACATCTCTTTTTTTTATCTCACTCCCGCTTATTTGCTTCGGGTGATTCGCTCACCTTAGCTAAATCATTTCTCTTGTTTCCCCCACCCCTTTGAGCCAGTATTTGCTAATCATGTTTGTGTTCTTTTGCTAAAGCACTTGTTTGCTTATTTGTTTTCTATGCCATGCTCCCTTAGGATTGCTCATGTAAGTTAATCCTCGATCCAGACATTATGATAGATATCCATGCATGCTAACATAGGATAGAGATTTCCATTTCAAAACTCAACCTTAGGATCAATCATGGTATGATAACATTAGGGATAGAACTATATAGTCTCCCTTAGTTATTTTCTTTCTTTTGCATCCTAGCATTTAAGACTAAAACTCTTTTCTTGGAAAATGCATAAAACATCTAACAACTTTCAAATCCTTCTTTAAGGTAAAAAAATATCAACCAATACAAAAAATTTCTGCCTTCGGGCCTTTCTTCGGAACTTGAAAAGGATATGTTATTTTTCTACTCTATGAAATAAGACGCGTAATTCCCCAAGGGCCAGGTTGCATCATGTCTACTTGCTAAGAGTCGCGAACATAACATCATCAACCTTCAGGCACTTTTTCTTTTGAAAACACCTGGTTAGGTGAGAGCATGTTATTTCCTTTCCACTATAGATGCGTGAGTCTCCAATGGTCGAGCAACGGTGGGATGATTGAATTTAACATTGTTCAACTAAAAAACACAAACCAACCAAAACATATGAGCTGAACTACGGTAACTCTGATTCCTCAAAAAGCATACATAGGCATTGTGGTAGGGCCCGAACGAGCACAACTTTATTTTCCCTACATTATTTTATCTTTTCTTTTGCATGCGTTCCCTGAACAACTTAGATATAGATTTTGACCAACCCCATTAGATAAACAACAAGAGTGGATACCATTGAGTACTATGGGCGTGTGGGGTGCTAATACCTTCCCCTCATGTAACTGACTCCCTTACCCGATCTCTCGGTTGTTCGACCTTGATTTCACCCTTCTCAGGTTTACTTGATTTTTACCTTTCCATTCTGATGGGATAAAAAACGTTTGATGGAGACTTCATTGATTTCATCTCGATGATTTGTTTAGCCGGTCGTTTCAATAAGGGATTGACAACTACTTACCTGAAGGGCAGGAATAGAAACAGTAAGATAATACCAGCTCAGAGATGACGGTAAGGATCAACATCAAGACTAGTAAACGAGTGATTGACATCGATACTTATGACTGGAAACATAGATTTGACATTAGCACTTATGGCTAAAAGCAAATGGTTTGACATCAGCACTTATGGCTGGGAACAAATGGTGACATCAACACTTATGGCTGGAAACAAATGAACTCTTTTAGAGAAAAGTGAATCTCAACAATGAACTATCTGCCATAATGACGAGACTACCATCCATTAGAGTAACATCTTATGATCGGTGGATCTGGAACTGACTGTTTAACGCTGGTTTCGCGATATATCGCGGAAGCAAGAGTCGCCACCGTCTTTTATTTTCTCCAAGTGGAAAGGACAAAAGCACATAAAAATTCCTTATAGAGATTGCTCTCGGTTCGGGAGGTAGATTATAGAAAGGGAAGGTGTTAGCACCCTTTCTATCCATGGTTATCCATGGTGTGATCGGTGGATCTGGAACTGACTGTTTAACGCTGGTTCGCGAAATGTCGCGGTAAGCAAGAGTCGCCACCGTCTTTTATTTTCTCCAATTGGAAAGGACAAAAGCACAGAAAAATTCCTTAAAGAGATTGCTCTCGGTTCGGGAGGTAGGTTATAGAAAGGGAAGGTATTAGCACCCTTTCTATCCATGGTTATCCATGGGCTCTTAGATACTTGCTCATTTGTGTTTTCAAAAATGGTTTGCTTGCTTTTCAACTGTGGGTTTTAAAAAGTTTCTTTGAAAATTCCAGTTCGACTCTTGTATCGGTCCTCAAGAGTGTTTGAAAAATTGCTTTCGAAAGCTTTTTGAAAAGGTGTCGGTGTGAAAAGTATTTTTTTGATTTGTTTTGAAATTAGAGCAAGTATCTAGAGTCGTCTACCTACCCTAAGGAATTCGTTTGTGTAAATGTCCTTAAAGTAGTGCCATCCCACCATTGAGAGGTAGGTAGCACCACCGTTGGAGGTGTTCGGGTCAATTCGAGTTTGTAGGGACATGGTGATCACCAGAGCAATGGGAAGAAACCTTAGAAGCTACCCTCATGCCAGGTTCCCGGATCATGAGGACTTACTAAGACATCCTCTACTCGACGATCACCTTTTGAGGCAAGGCAACAGTGAGGCGTACCCTAGGGGTGGTGTGTGATTTGTGTGTCGTTTTCATTTGCATTTATCTTGTCATGTTATTGGTGATCTAGCGTTTGTTTTAATTTTTGTCCATTCATTCTTTCATGCCTTGATTAACAGTTAAAAATTGCGAAAAGTAAAGATTCTAAGCTATTACAAAAGGCGCGGGTCCACATCGCCAAAATTTCTTGAACCCGATTTGACAGAAGTGTTCGGATTCCGAAGGGGAGCCCTTAAGGTGATCAGCCCTGCCTTCAACATTTGTTGTAGTGCTTGATCCATCGACATGTTGATCTTGGTGAACTGTCGTTTCTCCTTGCGCTGCTGCCCATGTCCTTGTTGAGCAGGTCCAGGATTGGAGATCTGGGTTGCCCCTACCTCATGACGGCTCTTTTTACCGTGCACAGCATTGGACTCCTTCTTTCCATGATGAGGTTTGTTGTCAGAAGATGCAGCCTCTTGAATCTTTCCAGACCGGATGCCGGCTTCTATTCTCTCCCCAGTCAAGATAAGATCTGTGAATCCAGCTGACGAATTCCCAATCAGATGGTTATATAATGGACCAGACAGGGTCCCCAGGAACATGTCCACAAGTTCACGGTCAGTCAGCGATGGTTGTACCCTACCGGCCAGGTCTCTCCATCTCTGCGCATACTCTTTAAAACCTTCTCCCGATCCTAGCGACATACCCTGGAGTTGGGTACGCGTAGGAGCGAGGTCGGCATTGTACTGATACTGCTTGTAAAAAGCAGTAGCCAACTCCTCCCAGTTACGAACCTTGGTTCCATCCAGCTGATAGAACCATTCGAGATGAGTCCCTGAAAGACTTTCCTGGAAGAAGTGGATCCACAAGTTCTTGTCCACAGTATACGGTTGAATCTTCCGCACATAAGACCTGAGATGCAGCCTGGGACAGGATGCCCCATCGTACTTAGCAAAAGAGGGTGCTTTGAATTTGTGTGGGATCACCACACCAGAAGTTAGACCCAAATCTCCGAAATCCAAACCAGGCACTTGTTGAATTTCCATTGCATTCAGGTGGTCTTCTAACTGTTTATACTTGTCCTCAGCAGGAGGGTATTGTTCGTCGTTGAAATCTGTCTCGTTGTCGGAGACCACTGGACTGGGAACCCTTTCCTCCTGATGACTGCCTTCCCCAACAGATGGAGTGGTCCTCTCGGTTTCATTTTGCAGTGTATTTCCAGATCTGCGCCTAGGGTTGAACATCACAGTTCTCTTCTTTTTCTTTTTCAAGAGCAGGGTTTTCAGATCTTGTTGCCCCTGGGCCAAATTGATGATCAGCTCTTGGAACTGGGCATTCTGAGCCTGGAGGGCCTTGATGGACTGCTCAGTTGATGATTCAGGATTCATGACGATCGGCTGAAATAAACAGCGAAGAAGGTGAGAGACCTGTCAAAAGGGTACCTGCAATGATGTGTATGATATGCATGCAATGTTTTCAAGGACCTCGCGGGATAAACAAGACAGTTTGTTAGAATTGGAAACCGGTAGCTTGATTGAAGGAACTTCATGTTGTTGAGAATCTTTCTTCAAGGGTCAAAGGCTCACCATATCCAGTGGGTCATAGCCCCTGACAACCTTGGCTAGAGGAAAATAAATCCTCTTTTCCCCTTGCTAGACGTTTGATTCATCATGACCTGCATCACAAGCCCTTGAGATCCTTGAAATGGGTTAAGATGTATGCAATGGTATGATGTTATGGTATGCATGTAATGTTTTCAAGGATCTCGCGGGATAAACAAGAAAATTTGTTAGCATTTGGGACCCAGTAGCTTGATTGAAAGAACTTCATGTTGTTGAGAATCTTTCTTCAAGGGTCAAAGGCTCACCATATCAAGTGGGTCATAGCCCCTGACAACTTTGGCTAGAGGAAAATAAATCCTCTTTGCCCCTTGCTAGATGTTTGATTCATCATGACCTGCATCACAAGCCCTTGAGATCCTTGAAATGGGTTAGGATGTATGCAATGGTATGATGTCATGATGCATGGGGTAATATGAATAAACCCTGTTATGAGCCCTTATTAAGGACTATAAACAGAAACCTGCAAGAAACTCAAGTAAAACCTGTCATGAGTCCCAGTTAAGGAGTAAAAAACAAAACCTGCAAGAAACTCGGTAAACCTTGTTATGAGTCCTAATTAAGGACTGCAAACCAAAACCTGTAAGAAACTTAATATACCCTGTTATGAGTCCCTATTAAGGACTATAAACAAAACCTGCAAGAAACTCGGTAAACCTTGTTATGAGTCCTAATTAAGGACTGCAAACCAAAACCTGTAAGAAACTTAATATACCCTGTTATGAGTCCCTATTAAGGACTATAAACAAAACCTGCAAGAAACTCGGTAAACCTTGTTATGAGTCCTAATTAAGGACTACAAACCAAAACCTGTAAGAAACTTAATATACCCTGTTATGAGTCCCTATTAAGGACTATAAACAAAACCTGCAAGAAACTCGGTAAACCTTGTTATGAGTCCTAATCAAGGACTACAAACAAAACCTGCAAGAAGCTCAAGTGTCAGACAACAAGCATGCAAATAGTCAAGTACGAAGGCACACAAGTCACACAAAAGAAAGCCCTTAGAGTTTAGGCCAGCATGAGGTCTAGGTATTACCCTCTTTCAGTTTGTTGGTTCATACCTGTCCTATCAAAGTAACCGGGTTCTTAGAGGATCCCAATATCATTGACTACCCTCAATCGGTCATAACTCCAGCATCGCAATCTTTTCTTGCGGCCAGAACCATCACGAGAGTTTAGCCTCAATGGGCGTAGCATACTGCTACTGTTCTAATGGCCAAGTTGTGTCATTTAAGGTTCTAAGGTTGTTGGTGCTTAATGACTCCTTAGAAGACCCATATTCTCCTCGTTGCAACACAAGGGATATCGGTACAGACCAAGGTGCCACACCAACGTAGCCACTGCTTCACCCGTGTCGGTCTACGCCGGACAGGTCCCTCACAGCTTATGCTACCTAAACAGGGTATCCCCAGATCCGGGTTAGGATCTATGTAACTCCCATGCAACCCACAATAGTAAAGCAAGCAAGTCAATACAATTGAAAACACAGTTATGAACTAACCCTAAGGTACACCTCACTTTAAGTTTAGTCCCCAGCAGAGTCGCCAGTTCTGTGATCGGTGGATCTGGAACTGACTGTTTAACGCTGGTTCGCGAAATGTCGCGGTAAGCAAGAGTCGCCACCGTCTTTTATTTTCTCCAATTGGAAAGGACAAAAGCACAGAAAAATTCCTTAAAGAGATTGCTCTCGGTTCGGGAGGTAGGTTATAGAAAGGGAAGGTATTAGCACCCTTTCTATCCATGGTTATCCATGGGCTCTTAGATACTTGCTCATTTGTGTTTTAAAAAATGGTTTGCTTGCTTTTCAACTGTGGGTTTTAAAAAGTTTCTTTGAAAATTCCAGTTCGACTCTTGTATCGGTCCTCAAGAGTGTTTGAAAAATTGCTTTCGAAAGCTTTTTGAAAAGGTGTCAGTGTGAAAAGTATTTTTTTGATTTGTTTTGAAATTAGAGCAAGTATCTAGAGTCGTCTACCTACCCTAAGGAATTCGTCTGTGTAAATGTCCTTAAAGTAGTGCCATCCCACCATTGAGAGGTAGGTAGCACCACCGTTGGAGGTGTTCGGGTCAATTCGAGTTTGTAGGGACATGGTGATCACCAGAGCAATGGGAAGACACCTTAGAAGCTACCCTCATGCCAGGTTCCCGGATCATGAGGACTTACTAAGACATCCTCTACTCGACGATCACCTTTCGAGGCAAGGCAACAGTGAGGCGTACCCTAGGGGTGGTGTGTGATTTGTGTGTCGTTTTCATTTGCATTTATCTTGTCATGTTATTGGTGATCTAGCGTTTGTTTTTATTTTTGTCCATTCATTCTTTCATGCCTTGATTAACAGTTAAAAATTGCGAAAAGTAAAGATTCTAAGCTATTACAAAAGGCGCGGGTCCACATCGCCAAAATTTCTTGAACCCGATTTGACAGAAAATAAATAAAGAAAGAAAAGTAAAGTGCGAGGAATTATTTACAAGGCCTTGGGAGAGATACATAAATATTAAAAGAAATAAAATAAATATGCGAATAAGAATTAAAAACGAGGGCGTTGGACCCTTTTTTGCAAAATTAAATTAAATGATGAAATTAAGTAATTAAAGAAAAAAAAATTGTTTTTGGTATTTTTGGGTATTTTGTGATTATAATGGGAAAAAGAATTAAATGCAATTAAACCTAATTCTAGTTGTTTTTAATTTATTAAAAAAAGAAGATTAAATCTTGACCTAAAATTAACCCTAATTAATTTACACGCAATTTAATTACAAAAATAAATATTTAATATTTAAATTATTATGAAAGAAAAATAAAAAGGAATAAAAATTATCATGAACCCTAATTCTACCAATTTTAAATTAATTAAGAAAAACATTACTATTAATCCTAATTTAATAACTAAATTTAATTATATGCAATTTATTTGCAAAAGTACTAAAATAAAATAATTTATTATTTTTTAGCTTTTCTGATTTTTTTGGTGTTTTTTATATATTATAAAAATATTAATTTAATTAACAAAACAATAATTAAAAGAAAATAAACATAATAAAAAAAATTAAGAAATAAAAAGATTGCAAACCTAGGGGGTCTGCCCCTAATTTTGGAGGTGAAGCCCATCAATTTTGAGCCCAAATCAGCATGGCCTCGTTGACTCTGACACTAGCGTGTATACGCGTTGACTAGAGGGCATCATGTTCCCCCAGATCCTGGCCTTTGATTGAATCCATTGGGACGCGTGGATGGTTGTATTGAGAAGCGCATGGTACACCCTAATGCTGAGACTGCACATGAACATTAAGTGAAGAAAAATATGAAAGGGGGTTGGGACCTGGGGTTCGAACCCAGGTCCTATGGTTTACCAATCAACGCGCTTGCCAGTGGAGCTATTTTGTTTATCTGTAAATTAAATAACAAATGAATATAATAAAACAAAACAATGCGTTAGTGCTTTCTGCGCGCGAAATTTCAAACGCTCCAATCGTGGACGACCACCTAAGCGTCTTCCTCGTTGGCTTGTTTTTTTTCCTGAAACAAGAACAATTTAGCAACGGTTTTCAAACGTTGCTATAGACACTATATTAGAAAATAGCGAATAGCCCCTGGGGCTTCATAAATTGAGCGCGATGATGCCATTGTTTTCGTCCAAACCCCCTGAATCCATTCATGGCATTGTGGTGGTCTAATTTTACCGCGTTTGGAAACCCCCAATTTCAAGCTTGCAAAACCCTAATCTGCATCCATGGTGGAATTGCATATAGGTGATAAAAATACAATTAATTTGTATGGTTAGCTTCAGAATACATTACTCAGTATGAATACACAATCAAAATGCTATGTAAATGCCTAAATATGGAAACACGATTATGAAAAAAAGTGAGGAAAGCTTGACTTCTGTATACCAATTCTGGGTATTGGGACGATTGATTTTGATTGGAAAACGTTCTATGATCCTCAAGGAAGGTGTTTGAACAACTCTTATGCCTTGAATCAACCTCCAACCTTGTTTTCAGATTTTTGTTTTTCAACCAAAAAGTCAAGTTTTGTTCTTGGTCTCTAGCGCAGCCTCTTCGTTTCTAGGATTAGGTTTAGCATATATATGTATCTGTGAATGATTAGGGTTGAAAAAAACTTGATCAAAATCCATGAATTAATGAATATGATATTTGATTTTTAACCATGATTTTTAAATCTTTTTCACATGCTTTTTGATACAAATCACATCCAATTCCATTGGTTCTTTCCATATTTGGCTAGGCACGAAATCTTGAGGATATAATATGCACAAAAAGATTGAAAAACTTAGGTTAAGTATTTTTCATATATTTAATTGATTTAAATGAATTATTATTAATAAAAATTCAAATAAATAAATAAAAAATGAAGAAAAACTTCCCTTTGGGCCAAGTGGTCGTGCACATGCCTTGGATAATGAATTGTGGAGGAAAAATAGGCCCATTAGCAATTTTAGGTCATCTGAATCAATGTTGACTTTTCAAAATATCCAAAAATTTCCCAACTTCCACAAGGCATAACTTGCTCAATTTTTAAGCTTTGCTCATGTTCTTGGACACTTTGGAAAGGTCTTTGAGTCCTCTAACCAATGCCTTTGGTCCCATGTCATTTTGATTTACCAATCTAAAGTTATGGCCTTTGACTTAAAGTCCCTTTTTGTTGACTTTTGAAAATGACCTATAATGTTGAAATTGATAACTTTTTGTGAGAGCATTTCTTGGACTTGGAGTATGAAGATGAGTTGTAGGAAATGTCTTTCTCTTCAAAATGAGCTTTGGATGGAATTTTTCTGATAATCCATGTGAAAGTTATGCTCTGGTCAATTTATAGTTGACTTTTTCAGCTGTCCAAATAAGGAAACTTTTGCATCTTGATGATTTTTGAGCCAAGCTTTGAGAATCATGATCAAGCATTGATCAAATGATGTTTGTGGCTTCAAAATGAGATGTTGACCAAAAATTTGAACTTTTGACTATCAAATGACCATTTTACCCCTACAGTTAACTGTAGTGCAATTAGGGTTTTTGACTGTGCAATTTTGTGCTGAAAGTCTTGAAACTTGATGTGAGGATGCTTGACCATATTTGTAGGCATGTGGGACTTGATTGGACCCTTGGAAACTTCATTTTCTTGATCAGAACCAAAACCCTAATTTTGACTGTTCAGGAGGCTCTTACACCGTGCAACCCTTGGGGAATTTTGAAGCATGACTTGGCAATTTCTTGAAGAATATGGGAGGGCAAATTTTGGGGTACAACACATGGGCTCTTAGATACTTGCTCATTGTGTTTTCAAAAATGGTTTGTTTTCTTTTCAACAGTGGGTTTTAAAAAGTTTCTTTGAAAATTCTAGTTCGACTCTTGTATCGGTCCTCAAGAGTGTTTGAAAAGTTTCTTTCGAAAGCTTTTTGAAAAGGTGTCGGTGTGAAAAGTATTTTTTGATTTGTTTTTGAAATTAGAGCAAGTATCTAGAGTCGTCTACCTACCCTAAGGAATTCGTCTGTGTAAATGTCCTTAAAGTAGTGCCATCCCACCATTGAGAGGTAGGTAGCACCACCATTGGAGGTGTTCGGGTCAATTCGAGGGTTCGGGACATGGTGATCACCGGAGCAATAGGAAGACACCTTAGAAGCTACCCTCATGCCAGGTTCCCGGATCATGAGGACTTACTAAAACATCTTCTACTCGACGATCACCTTTCGAGGGGCAAGGCAACAGTGAGGCGTACCCTAGGGGTGGTGTGTGATTTGTGTGTCGTTTTCAGATATTTTGTCTTGTCATGTATTGGTGATCTACGCTTTTGTTTTTATTTTAACATTCATTCTTGCATGCAAATTTATTAACAGTTAAAAGTTGCGGGAAATATAAAGGTCCTACGCTATTACAAAGGCGCGGGTCCACATCGCCAAATTTAATCCAGGACCCGATTTGAAAATAAAATAAAGTGCGAGAAATATAAATGTCTGATTTACATGGCTTCGGGAGAATTACATGAAAAGAGGAAATAAAATAAGCGCGCGAGTTGGAATTACGATCGAATGCGAGGGCGTTGGACCCTTTTTAATGAAATTAAAGTACGATTAACAAATTAATTAAATTAAAATAAAAAGAAAAGATTTTTTTTGGAGTTTTTTTGGTATTTATGGAATTTTAGTGAGAAGATTATGGAATTTAAACCTAATTCTAGCTATTTTTAATTTATTTAAAAAAATGTTAAAATTAAACCTAAAGTTAACCTAATTAATTAATATAATTTGATTTACAAAAATAAATAATTAATTATTAGTGATGATAAAAGAAAAGGGAAAAAAGATAAAAGTAATTAAAACCCTAATTCTACAATTTTTAAGTTTATAAAAAAACATTAAGATTTAAACCTAAAATTAAGACTAAATTAATTAATAAGATTTATTTACAAAAAAATATTAAATCAAATATATTTTATTTTTTGTCTTTTCTGATTTTTATATTATTTTTATATTTTATGAAAATAAATTAATTTAGAGAATTAAAGGGAAATAATTAAATTAAGACAAATAATAGAAAAATGGAAAAAAAAAGAAAAGAAAAGCAAACCCTTGGGGGTGTTGACCCCAGATTGGAGGTATCATCCAGCATTTTTGGCCCATTGAATTCCTGGCCTCATTGACTTCTGGTAATCACGTGTATAGGCATTGACTGAACCATTCCATAGGCTTTAGATCTGGACCATTGGATTGAGATTATTGAGCGTGTGGCAAGCGTGGATATGGAGTGTACGTTGAACTCTGGGGGTGAAGCTGCATGGGATTACATTGAAACAAAATATATTAAGAATATGGGGGGACCTGGGAATCGAACCCAGGTCCCAAGGCTTGCCAGCGTTTCTTTCCACCATCTGAACCATCAACGCACGTTGTATGTAAAATAACCAATAAACAATATAAGAGAAAATTGGTTAGTGACGTAGAAATAAAAAAAACGCGCGTTGAATTCAAATTATCCAGTCACAGCTTGCCACATGATCTTCTTCTTCGTTGTCCCTGAAACAAAAAAGAAGTAGCGGGGGTTTTAAACCCCCCCAAAATGCAGCCTTTTCCAAAATAGCGATTAGCATGTGAGGCCATATAAATTGGGCGCGACTGGTGTATTAAATTCGTCCAAGTGTCCTGAGTCTAACCATGGTACTGGGATGTCTTGATTTTACAATATATGTAAACGCCCAATTTGGAGCTTGAGGAACCCTAGCTAGCTTCAATGGTGAATTCGCGTATGATGTACAAAAACTCAATTAAAATATATGGTTAGCTTCAGAATGAGTCACTTAACATAAACCAAACATTAAAAATTGCAAACAATGCATGAATTATGATACAAGAATATGAAAAAAAAGCATGAACAGGACAAGATCATTCTACCGATTTCCTGCGTTAGGGACAATGGTTTTGATCAGTATACGTTCCTTGAAGCCTCAGGAATGCAGTGGGATAGTTATTTGGCCTTGAAACGCCTTAGAATCGTGGTTTCAGTTTTGAAAAATTTCACAAAAAGTGCAAAGTTGTTTATGGCTTTTGGCGCCAATCATGATCAAATCACCTTGATTCTTTCCATATTAGATAGTGCACGAAATCTTGAAGGTATTCTATGCACAAAAAGATTTAAAAAGCATGGATGAGTATTTTTTTCATATTTTATTTAATTAAATGAATTAATGGTAATTAAAAATTCAAATAAATAATAAAAAATTATGAAATAACTCCCCTTGGGCCAAATGGTCGTGCATATGCTTTGGATGATGAATCTTGGAAGAAAATGTGGCCCATTAGCAAATTTAAGGCATTTGAAGCAAAGTTGACTTTTCAAAATTCCCAAAAATTTCTCAACTTCCACAAGGCATATCTTGCTCAATTTTTAAGCTTTGATCATGTTCTTGGACATTTTGGAAAGGTCTTGAAGTCCTCTAACCAATGCCTTTGGTCCCATGTCATTTTGATTTACTAATCTCAAGTTATGGCCTTTGACTTAAAGTCCCTTTTTGTTGACTTTTGAAAATGACCTATAATGTTGAAATTGATAACTTTTTGTGAGAGCATTTCTTGGACTTGAAGTGTGAAGAGGAGTTGTAGGAAATGTCTTTCTATTCAAAATGAGCTTTGGATGGAATTTTTCTGATAAACCATGTGGAAGTTATGCCTTGGTCAAGTTACAGTTGACTTTTTCAACTGTCCAAATATGGAAACTTTTGCATCTTGAGACTTTTTGAGCCATGCCTTGAGAATCATGATCAAGAATTTATCAAATGATGTTTGTGGCTTCAAAATAATATGTTGACCAAAAATTTGAACTTTTGACTGTCAAATTACCATTTTGCCCCTACAGTTGACTGCTGAGCACTTAGGGTTTTTGACTGTGCAATTTTGTGCTGTAAGTCTTGAAACTTGGTATGATGATGCTTGACCATGTTTGTAGGCATGTGGGACTTGATTGGACCCTTGAAAACTTCAATTTCTTTGTCAGAACCAAAACCCTAATTTTTGACTGTTATGAGGCCCTTGAACTGTGCAACCCTTGGGGAGATCTTGAAGCATGCTCTTTGCAATTCTTGAAGAATATGGGAGGGCAAATTTTGGGGTACAACAGTTGCCCCTGTTCAATCTTCTTAGACCTGAGGATGTAGATTGGCTGACGTGCCTTTCGTAATCCGAAGGTGGAAGATGATTGAACACTAGAGTGCCCAAAAATTTGCGCTCACATAGTAATGTGATGGTGGGAATGGGCTTATAGATGCCATTTGGAGATTGATGGATAGGATGATGGGCTTATAGATGCCATGCTAAGAGATGATGGATGGTGGATGGGCTTATAGATGCCATCTGGATGTCGATCGCGTAAGAGATTCCTTAGCGAGAGCTTGCGTACCTGCAAAGGAAAATGATTACCTGACCTGTTGTAGGAGCTGGTCTTCAAATTCTTTGTGCAGATGTATCCTGACTGGTTACAGGAGCTGGATCTGGAGCTTCAAAAAAAAGTGATGAACGAACCAGTGATGGTTACTACCTCAACGGGACGGTGAGAGAACCTTGAACGATTACTACCTCAACAGGAACGCTGAGAGAATTTTGGGCGACTTCAACCTCAACAGTAACGCTGAGAGAATCTTGGGCGACTTCAACCTCAACAGTAAAGCTGAGAGAATCTTGGGCGACTTCAACCTCAACAGTAACGCTGAGAGAATCTTGGGCGACTTCAACCTCAACAGTAACGCTGAGAGAATCTTGGGCGACTTCAACCTCAACAGTAACGCTGAGAGAATCTTGGGCGACTTCAACCTCAACAGTAACGCTGAGAGAATCTTGGGCGACTTCAACCTCAACAGTAACGCTGAGGGAATCTTGGGCGACTTCAACCTCAACAGTAACGCTGAGAGAATCTTGGGCGACTTCAACTTCAATAGTAACGCTGAGAGAATCTTGGGTGTCTTCTACTGAGTCCTCATCAGGAAAATCTTTTAGGGGTTGATTTAACTGGACTAGAGAAGGCCTTTGACTGGATAAGAAACAGGAAAATCTTAGGGTCGATTTAACTGAATCGGTCTAGGTCTTGAAATCTTCAACTGGATAAGAAACAGGGAGATCTTAGGGTCGATCTGACTGAACCAGAGAAGGCCTTTGACTGGATAAGAAACAGAAAAATCTTAGGTTCGATTTAACTGAACCGGTCTAGGTCTTGAAATCTTCAACTGGATAAGAAACAGGGAGATCTTAGGGTCGATCTGACTGAACCAGCGAAGGCCTTTGACTGGATAAGAAACAGGAAAATCTTAGGGTCGATTTAACTGAACCGGTCTAGGTCTTGAAATCTTCAACTGGATAAGAAACAGGGAGATCTTAGGGTCGATCTGACTGAACCAGAGAAGGCCTTTGACTGGATAAGAAACAGGAAAATCTTAGGGTCGATTTAACTGAATCGGTCTAGGTCTTGAAATCTTCAACTGGATAAGAAACAGGGAGATCTTAGGGTCGATCTGACTGAACCAGAGAAGGCCTTTGACTGGATAAGAAACAGAAAAATCTTAGGTTCGATTTAACTGAACCGGTCTAGGTCTTGAAATCTTCAACTGGATAAGAAACAGGGAGATCTTAGGGTCGATCTGACTGAACCAGAGAAGGCCTTTGACTGGATAAGAAACAGAAAAATCTTAGGGTCGATTTAACTGAACCGGTCTAGGTCTTGAAATCTTGCTTGAGAACTTAACTGGATCTTTCCTGAAAGGTAAAGGTCAGTCATATGTCATGCATGATATGGATCAAGCAATGATGTTCTCAACATAAATGAGATTTGTAAGATATGATGCGTATATGCATGCTATAATGTATGGAAATGTGATGTTTATGAATGTATCTTTTCGTCTTAGGCAAATAAATCCTTGACGGGTGCCGGGAAGTCACTCCTGGGCTGATGTTAAAGAATAGATTTTTGCTTCCGTTGGGGATGATAGTTGCAAGAATACCGGTAGGAGAAGATATCTCCGTTGGGGGATAAACTTGGCGAATAGAACACTCTGCGGGGAGAAAATTACTCTAGTGATCTTGCTGGGAAACAATACTCTGTGGGGAGAGAGATACTTTGCTAAAATGTTGATGGTAACTTCGCTGGGGATACCATTGGTAAGTCATGTTGGGAGATCTGATGAACTCCGCTGGGGATAGGAAGACTTCGCCGGGGACGATCTCTCCGTGGCAATTGGCTGAGGATAACCCAGTTATATCCTGGTGGGGAAATAAACTTTGAATAAAGCCGGGGGAGCGTTCGTACTATGCGGATGACAAGCTTCCAGAATCTACTGGGGATAAGCTTACTGCTTGGGGAGATGGATTCCAATTTTCCCTGGGAACTAGATTGGACTCTCCTGGGGAAGTCTTGAGCTGTATCGGGGAAGTGACTCCATTGAATGTTTGATATACCGCCGGGGAACAATCTTTAGACCAAGATTGCCAGGGATGCTTGTTAAGAATGCATGTACTGCTGGGGAATGTTGAGATCTGTGGGAGGATACCCAACTTCCTTAAGGCTGATTGTAGCTTTTGCTTGGGGGGAGTGCACTGACTTGATGGCTCACTCTCTGGGGGGTTAGGATATACTGGTTGTGTTCTTTAGTTGAACCTACCTTGATACCTTAGTGGACAGAGCAATTAGATCGCTTAGACAACTCATTATTGCCCCTGTTTCTGAGGTGGGAGAGGAAGACCTGTGAGGTGCTGATAGTCGTTGATGGACAAACCTTCTTCTGGTAGGCAGGTGACAGGACGACAGGACATAGTCGTACGCTTTGATCCCTAACTTTTGCCTGGACCGCCCTTTTCGGGTTTTCAGTCCACCGGGATACCCATTTTTACCCAAGCCGCCTTTTCAGGTTTTCGACTTGCCGGGTGTACAGATTATTTTCATTTCATCCCTTATTTTTGCCCGAACCCTTTTGGTTTGCCAGGAAGCCCTTATTTTTGCCTAGGTACGTCAACCTAGCGGGTCTTTGGTTATGCATATTTTTTTTCCGACTATGTCCGTGCTTTCAGAATGTAGGGAGTTGCCCCTGTTAGAAGTGTTTTGTCATGCCACCAGAAGGTGTTTGATCAGGCAAGATTCGTTGTTGGAATGTCCCAAGTGACTCAGGCAGAGATTTGCCCCAGGCTATTTGGCCTTTGAGAGATTCTCCGAATCTTGATTGGACTCCCCCAGATGATAGACCATGATCATGTCGCGCCCCTTGATTGGAAGTGCCTTTTGTTCACCAGGCATTCGTCGTGCGAATTTCTATGCTGTTCAAACAAAAAGTCATATGCAAACAAAGTTATGTTAAAAATGCAAAGCTTATGTCTGTCTTGAAGATTTTGAAAATGCATTATTTTTCATAAAACAAGTGAATGTTTGTAAAACGTGATGTCAACTCCGTATTTACCGTAGGCCTTAAGGAGTCAGGATACCTTTCGTAACAGTATGCTTTCGAACTAACCCATGCTTCAGCTAGGACTTTTAAGGGTTATAACGTGGCCTGGTTCACGGTTTAAGAAACAAAGGATAAAGGCTCAAATTATTTGTACCCACCCGCTCTTCGTGATGTTCTTCAATCCTAAACTCAGTTGATCATGCGTTAGACCTTATTTGATTCTTTGCTTTGATGTTCCAATGATGGTTCAGATATTGATGATTTATTCTGAATAGGCAGTCATTTTTTGTTTTTGTTCAGGGTTTGTATGACTTCTTTCTTTTTGATTTCGCTATCCCTAAATTTTGCCTGAACTGTTTCTTTTGTGATTACAGTCAGCAGGATGCCCCAGTTTTGTAAGTCTCCTTCATAGGTTTTGACTTATTGGGTTTTTATTTTTGAGATATAATGACTGCCTATCCTTATGATTATTCGGAATCATCACTGTCTTCTTTTTTTTGTAAGGACCTCTTTGGTGCCATTTGTTATGCACTTGGATCAACTGAGAGACTACCCTGCCCCAGGTTATGATTGAGGGTTTTAAATTTCGAAAAGAAAAACTCCTACTTCTTTGGCTCAAAGGGGTCGACGAGGGATTATCTTCCTTATAACTCCAGTGTTTAGGGATTGAAACAATGCTTGTACCTCATCAGCGGGGTCTGTTCAAAAGCATACTGTAGAGATCGTGGTATCGTTTTCGTCATCCTCCCTCAAGAGGCTTAGAATTATTAATCGAGTGTTGATCATCAGAAAAAATATGAAAATAATTTGCATATAGTGAATACGCATATATTGCTTCAAAACAGACATATGCAATGCATTAATGAAATAACAACGTTTAACATGAGTAAATGTTTAAACAATCAAAGAACAACACAACTTGAACATTCGAATGAACAAAAGTTTTCTAGTCTCAGGGCTTGTCACTTCAAATGGTGAGCCTTGGAGGGATGGTAGAAAAACTCAGCCTGACCATCTTGTGTGAACTCCAATGCTCCTTCATCAATCAGGTCCTGGATCTTGTTCTTCAGAGCCCAACACTCATTTGTATCATGTCATGGGCTGGCAGAGTGGTAGTCATACCTCTTATTGGGATCATAGATAGGAGATGTTGTGTTGGGGTTCCGGGGATGAGCCCTTAATGTGATCAGGTTCAACCTCAACAGGCGTTGTAAAGCTTGAAACAGCAACATGTTGAGCTGGGTGAATTGCCTCCTGGGCTTGTCTGGCTGAAGCTGGTGAGGTTGATGCTGAATTTGTGACACTGGAGCCACTTGAGGAGCTCTCTTATCCTTTTGCCTCAAAGGTGGTTGAACGATGACTGGCTCTTTACCCTTAGACGTTAGCCCCAGTTGGTTACTCTAAAGCAGTTGGTTGACAAGAACTCCGAGCTCTTCTTGTCTTTGAGCTAAACCTTGAATGGCAGTCACCTGCCCCAGCATCTGGGCCCTCAATGCATCCACTTCAGCTTGCAGATGTTTCAGCCGTTCGTCCTCAGCGCTGTTCCTGACCAAAGTCTCCATGAGAAGTGTCCTTAGCTCTTCCTGCCCCTTGGATAGATTCAGGAGGATTTCCCCGAACCGAGTCTCTTGAGCAAGAAGGTCCTGGTTATCTTGTTGGGAAGCCATTGCTGAAATAAACAGCGAGAAAGGTAAGTGACCTGTCAGAAGGATACCTGTTATGCAATGATATGTATGATATGCAGGCAATGTTTTCAAGGATCTCGCGGGGTAAACAAGAAAATCGTTAGAATTTGAATTCGGTGGCTTGATTGAAGGAACTTCCTGTTGTTGAGAGTCCTTCTTCAAGAGTCAAGGCTCACCATATCGAGTGGGTCATAGCCCCTGACAACCTTGTCTGGAGGGAAATAAATCCCCTTTTGCCCCTTGCTGGACAGTTGGTTCATCATGACCTGCATCACAAGCCCTTGAGATCCTTGAAACGGGTTAGCCTTTATGCAGGATGCATGCAATGGTATGATATTATGCTATGCATGGAGTAATATAGGTAAACCTTGTTATGAGTCCAGATTAAGGACTATAAACAAAACCTGCAAGAAACTCAAGTGTCAGATAACAAGCATGCAAATAGTCAAGTTGGAAGGCACATAAGTCACATAAGAGAAGCCCTTAGAGTTTAGGACAGCATGGGGTCTAGGTATTACCCTCTTTCAGTTTGTTGGTTAAGACCTGTCCTATCAGAAGTAACCGGGTTCTAGAGGATCCCAATATCACTGACTACCCTCAATCGGTCATAACTCCAGCATCGCAATCTTTTCTTGCAGCCAGAACCATCACGAGAGTTTAGCCTCAATGGGCGTAGCATACTGCTACTGTTCTATTGGCCAAGTTGGGTCATTTAAGGTTCTAAGGTCGGTTGGTGCTTAATGACTCCTCAGAAGACCCATATTCTCCTCGTTGCGACACAAGGGATATCGGTACAGACCAAGGTACCACACCAACGTAGCCACTGCTTCACCCATGTCAGTCTACGCCGGACAGGTCCCTCACAGCTTATGCTACCTAACAGGGTATCCCCAGATCCGGGTTAGGATCTATGTAACTCCGATGCAACCCACAATTTAAAGCAAACAAGTCAAAACAATTGAAAACACAGTTATGAACTATCCTAAGGTACACCTCACTTTATAAGTGTCCCCAGCAGAGTCGCCAGTTCTGTGATCGGTGGATCTGGAACTTACTGTTTAACGCTGGTTTCGCGAAATGTCGCGGAAGCAAGAGTCGCCACCGTCTTTTATTTTCTCCAAGTGGAAAGGACAAAAGCACAGAAAAATTCCTTATAGAGATTGCTCTCGGTTCGGGAGGTAGATTATAGAAAGGGAAGGTGTTAGCACCCTTTCTATCCATGGTTATCCATGGGCTCTTAGATACTTGCTCATTGTGTTTTCAAAAATGGTTTGTTTGCTTTTCAACTGTGGGTTTTAAAAAGTTTCTTTGAAAATTCCAGTTCGACTCTTGTATCAGTCCTCAAGAGTGTTTGAAAAGTTGCTTTCGAAAGCTTTTTGAAAAGGTGTCGGTGTGAAAAGTATTTTTTGATTTGTTTTTGAAATTAGAGCAAGTATCTAGAGTCGTCTACCTACCCTAAGGAATTCGTCTGTGTAAATGTCCTTAAAGTAGTGCCATCCCACCATTGAGAGGTAGGTAGCACCACCATTGGAGGTGTTCGGGTCAATTCGAGGGTTCGGGACATGGTGATCACCGGAGCAATAGGAAGACACCTTAGAAGCTACCCTCATGCCAGGTTCCCGGATCATGAGGACTTACTAAAACATCTTCTACTCGACGATCACCTTTCGAGGGGCAAGGCAACAGTGAGGCGTACCCTAGGGGTGGTGTGTGATTTGTGTGTCGTTTTCAGATATTTTGTCTTGTCATGTATTGGTGATCTACGCTTTTGTTTTTATTTTAACATTCATTCTTGCATCTAAATTTATTAACAGTTAAAAGTTGCGGGAAATATAAAGGTCCTACGCTATTACAAAGGCGCGGGTCCACATCGCCAAATTTAATCCAGGACCCGATTTGAAAATAAAATAAAGTGCGAGAAATATAAATGTCTGATTTACATGGCTTCGGGAGAATTACATGAAAAGAGGAAATAAAATAAGCGCGCGAGTTGGAATTACGATCGAATGCGAGGGCGTTGGACCCTTTTTAATGAAATTAAAGTACGATTAACAAATTAATTAAATTAAAATAAAAAGAAAAGATTTTTTTTGGAGTTTTTTTGGTATTTATGGAATTTTAGTGAGAAGATTATGGAATTTAAACCTAATTCTAGCTATTTTTAATTTATTTAAAAAAATGTTAAAATTAAACCTAAAGTTAACCTAATTAATTAATATAATTTGATTTACAAAAATAAATAATTAATTATTAGTGATGATAAAAGAAAAGGAAAAAAAGATAAAAGTAATTAAAACCCTAATTCTACAATTTTTAAGTTTATAAAAAAAACATTAAGATTTAAACCTAAAATTAAGACTAAATTAATTAATAAGATTTATTTACAAAAAAATATTAAATCAAATATATTTTATTTTTTGTCTTTTCTGATTTTTATATTATTTTTATATTTTATGAAAATAAATTAATTTAGAGAATTAAAGGGAAATAATTAAATTAAGACAAATAATAGAAAAATGGAAAAAAAAAAGAAAAGAAAAGCAAACCCTTGGGGGGTGTTGACCCCAGATTGGAGGTATCATCCAACATTTTTGGCCCATTGAATTCCTGGCCTCATTGACTTCTGGTAATCACGTGTAT
This sequence comes from Vicia faba, assembly GCA_948472305.1. Lineage (NCBI taxonomy): Eukaryota > Viridiplantae > Streptophyta > Magnoliopsida > Fabales > Fabaceae > Vicia > Vicia faba. The sequence continues at coordinate 970,235,786 of OX451741.1, read as the reverse complement.
AGGCATTGACTGAACCATTCCATAGGCTTTAGATCTGGACCATTGGATTGAGATTATTGAGCGCGTGGCAAGCGTGGATATGGAGTGTACGTTGAACTCTGGGGGTGAAGCTGCATGGGATTACATTGAAACAAAATATATTAAGAATATGGGGGGACCTGGGAATCGAACCCAGGTCCCAAGGCTTGCCAGCGTTTCTTTCCACCATCTGAACCATCAACGCACGTTGTATGTAAAATAACCAATAAACAATATAAGAGAAAATTGGTTAGTGACGTAGAAATAAAAAAAACGCGCGTTGAATTCAAATTATCCAGTCACAGCTTGCCACATGATCTTCTTCTTCGTTGTCCCTGAAACAAAAAAGAAGTAGCGGGGGTTTTAAACCCCCCCAAAATGCAGCCTTTTCCAAAATAGCGATTAGCATGTGAGGCCATATAAATTGGGTGCGACTGGTGTATTAAATTCGTTCAAGTGTCCTGAGTCTAACCATGGTACTGGGATGTCTTGATTTTACAATATATGTAAACGCCCAATTTGGAGCTTGAGGAACCCTAGCTAGCTTCAATGGTGAATTCGCGTATGATGTACAAAAACTCAATTAAAATATATGGTTAGCTTCAGAATGAGTCACTTAACATAAACCAAACATTAAAAATTGCAAACAATGCATGAATTATGATACAATAATATGAAAAAAAAGCATGAACAGGACAAGATCGTTCTACCGATTTCCTGCGTTAGGGACAATGGTTTTGATCAGTATACGTTCCTTGAAGCCTCAGGAATGCAGTGGGATAGTTATTTGGCCTTGAAACGCCTTAGAATCGTGGTTTCAGTTTTGAAAAATTTCACAAAAAGTGCAAAGTTGTTTATGGCTTTTGGCGCTAATCATGATCAAATCACCTTGATTCTTTCCATATTAGATAGTGCACGAAATCTTGAAGGTATTCTATGCACAAAAAGATTTAAAAAGCATGGATGAGTATTTTTTTCATATTTTATTTAATTAAATGAATTAATGGTAATTAAAAATTCAAATAAATAATAAAAAATGATGAAATAACTCCCCTTGGACCAAATGGTCGTGCATATGCTTTGGATGATGAATCTTGGAAGAAAATGTGGCCCATTAGCAAATTTAAGGCATTTGAAGCAAAGTTGATTTTTCAAAATTCCCAAAAATTTCCCAACTTCCACAAGGCATATCTTGCTCAATTTTTAAGCTTTGATCATGTTCTTGGACATATTGGAAAGGTCTTGAAGTCCTATAACCAATGCCTTTGGTCCCATGTCACTTTGATTTACTAATCTCAAGTTATGGCCTTTGACTTAAAGTCCCTTTTTGTTGACTTTTGAAAATGACCTATAATGTTGAAATTGATAACTTTTTGTGAGAGCATTTCTTGGAATTGAAGTGTGAAGAGGAGTTGTAGGAAATGTCTTTCTCTTCAAAATGAGCTTTGGATGGAATTTTTCTGATAAACCATGTGGAAGTTATGCCTTGGTCAAGTTACAGTTGACTTTTTCAATTGTCCAAATATGGAAACTTTTGCATCTTGAGACTTTTTGAGCCATGCCTTGAGAATCATGATCAAGAATTGATCAAATGATGTTTGTGGCTTCAAAATAAGATGTTGACCAAAAATTTGAACTTTTGACTGTCAAATGACCATTTTGCCCCTACAGTTGACTGCTGAGCACTTAGGGTTTTTGACTGTGCAATTTTGTGCTGTAAGTCTTGAAACTTGGTATGATGATGCTTGACCATGTTTGTAGGCATGTGGGACTTGATTGGACCCTTGAAAACTTCAATTTCTTTGTCAGAACCAAAACCCTAATTTTTGACTGTTAGGAGGCCCTTGAACTGTGCAACCCTTGGGGAGATCTTGAAGCATGCTCTTTGCAATTCTTGAAGAATATGGGAGGGCAAATTTTGGGGTACAACACATCTCAATAACAAAATATCTCCCATAATGACAAGACTACCATTCATTGGAGTAACATCTCAACAACGAACTATCTCCCATAATGACGAGACTACTATTCATTGGAGTAACATCTCAACAATGAACTATCTCCCATAATGACGAGACTACCAATCATCGAAGTAACATCTCAACAATGAACTATCTCTCATAATGATGAGACTACCATTAATTAGAGTAACATCTTAACAAAAAACTATCTCCCATAATGTCGAGACTACCATTCATTAGAGTAAAACATCTCTGGAATTAACAAACTTACTGGGGAATAACAGGTTGCTCAAATAAAGAGACCTTCCACTTGTTGTTTACAAAGAGGATTGCGATAACGCTGTGGGAAAATGAATTTTGACTTCCTAAGGAAATTCCAACCCATTCCTGCTGAAGAGATAAAGTCTTCGTGTGCAAAATAAATGCACACTACCGGAGACCAAAATTTAAACCAGGAACATACCAGAATGAAACAGTCAACCAAGACACCACCCGATGAGGAATAAACTAAAATAGGGATCACATGCCATCCAGATAATGAATTGGATAGTAAGGATAAAGCAAAATTCTTCCACTAGGGGTAACTCAGTTGCAAATTGAAAGGATATACACTTTCTGCTTAAGGTTGACACTCTATTGGAGAGAGGATAAGATAACTCTGCAAAGAGAATAATATGCCAACAAAAACATCAATAGATGCAAATGAGAATGAATTTTAAATTCAGCTATGTATAATGTGTATGAATGTTATCATGTATATGCTGACAGAACAACCATATTATACTGGGGATAACCAGACAAAACAAACTTGGGTAAAGACAACACTCGGCTAAACTATATTCAAGATGAAGATTCCATAAGAGAATAACCACCCACTGAGGAAACAAAGTCCCACTTTAATGCTTAACTTCACTGGGAAGAAACATGGCTTGAAAATAATCAAAACACAATCTGATAGCAATAAACAAATACAGTTGCAGGGATATAACACCCCCTCCAGGCTTTACCAGGGAATTTCATACAGATTTCGACTAGGAAAGACAATGCCTCATTGTCTAAACTTCCACTAGATATTCCAATAAATACTTCACTATGGAAGATGAAAACCACATCGTCGAGATTTCAACTGGAGATGTCGTTCTGACTTCATTGGGGAAAAAGAAAACGCACATGTCGAAGGGAGCCCAACTACATTCTTCAATATCAAGAATAATAATTGTGCTAACTTCTCTGGGGAGAAATTATGAAGTTTCATGGGATAACACCCTTAGGGGGAAGCATCATCCTCGACTCATATGGGGAATTAAGAAGTTAACATCACAACAAGAGGTCAGCTCATGGAGATTTTAAATCAAACTCGGTACATGGAGAGACAAAACCCAAGAAGTTGACACTTGTCTCAACACTTCTTAGAAGATATACTACCCTTGTCTGGATTCTTAGAGGCACACAACAACAACAATGTCATAACTGGAGGGCATAATATATTACAAGAGATTCTACATCACTTCTCAACACAAAGGGAGAAAGAATCCAATCAACTAAACAAATGCTTCATAACTTTTCAATATTTGCTTGATCACCACTCAACTGTGGAAAGAAATCACACTCAGCCGAAGAAAATATCAATCAAGACTTAACTGGGTAATATGGGATTACAAACCCAACAGCCCACCACAGCTTGGTGGAAATCTAAACCAATACTTAACTGGTGAAAATGGGATTACAAACCCAACACCATATAACAACTTGGTGGAAACCCCACTACATGGTTAACAAATGTAGAGGAAGCCATGCACACATCTGCGAGGCACATCACAAGAATAACTCCTCTTGGGGAAGATTCTTGGCTTTTTGGGGAATCTTTCCAAATCTTCGGAGTTCGTCCATCCCTGGAACCACTATTTTTGTCCCCCTTGAAACACAAAATTTGAAGTAAAAAGTTATTTGCGAATTCTTTTCAAAATATTTTTTATTATATAGTCTTTTTATTTTGAAAGTTACTATCAATAATAAATGAAATTTTTGCAAACAGAATAAAATAAGAACTACAAAGAATTGGATAAAGGCTCAAACTTTATTAATAGAATTGTAGTATGTGAATTGCGAGACTCCATGGATGATTACAAATTTTGAAAAATGGTAAATACATGGAAAAGATACATTGAAATACAATGACCATTATTCTCTCTAACAACTTTAAACTCCTGAGCAGACACTTCAGTTGAAGTCTGATGAAAATCTGAGAAGATTGTTGCTTCAGTAATCAAGTTTTGTCTGACATAGTTACTTGTCAGGGAATCCCTACCTTTTTCCTAGGCTTCCCTTGCGGGTTTTCAACTTAACGGGAAAATTTTAATCTATTTGTGTCTCTAATTTTTGCCTAGACCGCCCTTTCGGGTTTTTAACTCAGCGAGTTATTCTTTTATTTATTTAGGCAAAGTATTTCTTGACTGCGTTAGCATTCATGAGGCGTGGGAACTCCTTACCATCCATAGTTTCAAGAATTAGTGCACCACCAAAGAAGGCTTTCTTGGCAACATATGAGCCTTTATAATTGGGAGTCCATTTGCCTCCAGAATCAACGTTAAAAGACATGATCTTTCTGAGCACGAGGTCACCTTCTTTGAATTCGAGGCTTGACCTTCTTATTGAAATCATTCTTCATTCTTCTCTGATATAACTAACCATGACACAAGGTTGTCATTCTATTTTCTTCAATTAAATTTAACTAGTAAAACCTATTCTGGACCCATTTAGCCTCTGACAACTTGGTTTCCATTATCACATGTAAAGAAGGAATCTCAACCTCTATAGGGAGCACTGCTTCCATGCCATAAATAAGTGAGAACGGGGTTGCCCCTTGTCGAATTGCGAACAGATGTACGATACCCATGTAAATAAAAATGGAGCATCTCATGCCAATCCTTATAGGTAAAAACCATCTTCTGGATAATCTTCTTAATGTTTTTATTAGCAGCTTCAACAACCCCATTCATATTAGGCGTGTAAGGAGACAAGTTGTGATGGACGATCTTGAATTATTCACAAAGTTCTGTCATCATCTTATTATTCAAATTTGAGTCGTTGTCAGTGATAATCCTACTTGGCACACCATACTAACATATACGATTGTTCTTGATAAAGTGCACTATCACCTGTTTGGTTACAATAGCATAAGAAGCTACTTCCACCCATTTAGTGAAGTAGTCAATTGCCACTAAGATGAAAAAATGTCTATTCGACGCCTTGGGTTCAATCATCCTGATCATATCAATACCCCACATAGATAAAGGTCACGGGGAAGAAATAACATTGAGAAGTGTCGGAGGCACATGAATCTTGTCAGCATAAATCTGACACTTATGACACTTCTTTGCAAATTTTTAGCAGTCATATTCCATTTCCAGCCAATAATAACTTGCTCTAAACATCTTCCTTGCCATCGAATGTCCATTGGCATGGGTACCAAAGGAACCTTCATGGATCTCATGCATCAACATGTCTTCTCCGTGTCTGTCCATGCATCTGAGCAAGACCATGCCATAATTTCTCTTGTATAACACATCCTCATTGAGGAAGAAGCTACCCGCTAACCTTCTCAATGTCTTCCTATCTTTGTTAGACGCACCCAATGGGTATTCTTGAGTCTGAAGGAAACACTTGATATAATAATACCAGGGTTTATCATCTGATGTCATCTCTGTAGCAAACACATGTGCTGGTCTATCAAGACGCCGAATTGTGATATGAGGTACATTGTTCAAGGCATTCACTTGATACATGGAAGCCAAAGTGGCTAAAGCATCTGCCATTTGATTCTCGTCTGGATGAATATGATGGATTTCAACTTTATTGAAGAAAGGTAATAATCTTCTTGCATAATATTTATAGGGAATCAAGCCAATGTGATGAGTCTCCCATTATCCTTTAATCTGGTTTATTACCAAAGCTGAGTCACCATATACATCAAGAATCTTGATTCTGAGATCCATAGCCGCTTCATGACCCATGATACATGCTTCATACTCCACAATATTATTGGTACAATCAAATATCAACCTTGTAGTGAAAGGATTATGAGACCCATGAGGAGTGATAATCACAACACCAATTCCTTTTCCACAGGCGTTCACAGTCTTTGACTCAGGATCTTCCTCAGGTAAAGGCTCATCACAATCTTTGACTTTCAGATACATCACATCCTCATCAGGGAAATCATACTTAACAGATTGATAATCATCAACCGGTTGGTGAGCAAGGTATTCTGCCAATACAATGCCTTTAATAGCCTTCTGAGTACAGTATTCAATATCATATTTAGAAAATAACATCTGCCAACGAGCAATTCTTCTGGTAAGAGTAGGATTTTCAAAGATATACTTAATTGTATCCATTTTGGATATCAACCAAGTAGTGTGATTCAACATATACTGACGCAGACGCTTCATATCCCAGGACAATACACAACATGTCTTTTCAAGTAGAGAATATCGCGACTCACAGTCAGTGAACTTCTTGCTCAGATAATAAATGGCATATTCTTTTCTTCCTATTTCATCTTGTTTCCCCAAAATACAACCCATAGAATTATCCAACACAGTCAGATACATAATCAATGGCCTTCCTTTAACATGGGGGCAAGATAGAAGGCTCAAGCAGATACTCCTTAATGTTTTCAAATGCCCTTTGGCAATCCTCAGTCCATACATACCCTTGATCTTTCTTCAGAAGCTTGAATATTGTTTCACATGCCACAGTCATATGAGAAATGAACCTAGAAATATAATTCAAACGCCCGAGGAAGCCTCTAACTTTCTTTTCAGTGCTTGGTGCAGGCATTTCTCGAATTTCCTTGACTTTATCAGGATCATCTTCAATTCCTTTTTTGGCTGACAATGAAACCTAGCAACTTTCCAGAACGAACCCCAAAGGTACATTTATTCGGATCCAAATTGAGACAATACTTCCTTAAACGCTGAAATAACTTCAACATGTCTTCCATATGCCCTTCCTCAGTATGAGATTTGGCGATCATATCATCAACATATACCTCAATTTCCTTACACATCGGATCATGGAATAGGGTTGTCATAGCCCTCTGGTACGTTGCACCAGCGCTATTCAACCCGAAGTGCATCACTCTGTAACAGAATGTTCCCCGATGTCACAAGGAAACCAACATCAATTTATTTCAATACTGTTGTACCCCAATTTTTGCCCCTAAGATCCCTTCATCATGCCATATTGTTTCAATCACAACAAGATCACATTAGGGTTTTTGGTTCTCCTCCCTATCTTTAGCTTTGCTCTTTGATGAATCACCAAGCACTTTGACTTGTTTTTCTTTTGTTATCATTCATGTTTTGTTTTGACTTTCCTTTTAATTAATAAAATTCAATGTTGGTTTGTCTCACTTGTTAATAATGTAGGTAAAAGCAATGTGGCTTGGCAATTTGATCCATGGGTTCATGAGTTTAATTCCATGCCCTAGTTAATAAAGCTTGAGAAATTCAAACCTCATCTTTGAAGTTGTTGGAAGAAATAGCATGGAAAGGTTTATTTTGGGTCACCACATTTCAAAGTTATCAATATTGATTCAAAAGTACAAGGGGTTGATTGAAGAAGTTGTCATGTTTGGACAAGGCTTTGTTCCCATTGGTCACAAGGGCACATTTATCTCAATTCTCAAGATATGGAATTAGTTTTGGTGGCTATGATTCCTCATTATAATTCTCAACAACTTCTATTTACAAATCAATAGTGTTGGTACAAGAAGGTTGTTCAAAATTGTAAAAGTTCCTCAAAGCATTTTCTTGATCTAAGAGCTAGGGTTTTGAACTTCAAAGAAGTATATCTTGCTCATCTTTTGGTATTTTTGAGTGATTCCAAATACATCCTTCTCTTTAAAGGGTTATTAACAAATCACTTAAAACGTTTCAAGGAGTTTTCATGTGGAAGAAGCTTTATGATGGAGAAAGACTACAAGTCCTCCAGATGAACCCCCAATTTCCCATATGTGACTTCAAATGATCATAACTTGGTAAATTTGTATCACCTTGAGTCCACTCTTTTTCCATAATGATCTTTAGGATGTGAACTATATCCATTATTTTATGTGCAAAGTGAGAAAATGGATGGAAGATGCCCTAAGGATATAAAAGATTATAGCTCATTTCATGATTTTTTGCCAACTTCAACAATTCATAACTCTCTCAATTTTTGGAGATTTTGAATGTTTCAAGTCTAAAAATGTCATTCAAGAGGTCTATTTCATGCCATATTTTTTGGTCAAGAGAAAATTCCAAGTGGAAGGCCATGTTTGGATGTAAAACATTATAGGTCACTTTTGAAGAAAAAACTTGAAATATTTCTAAGTGTGGAAAGTCAACTTCTTTTTCCCAACTTTGAGTCATTGCAACTTTTAGCTCAAACATCCATTTGATTCCATTATTTTCCCATTGCAAAGCTTGTAATCTCATCTTTCTAAAGCATCAAGAATCATGCCCTAAGACCCCTTGAGTTGAGAATGCTATTGATTTGAACTTGGTAACTTGAAACTGAAGTTTCTTCAAAAGTCAGAATTTGAAATCCTTGATTTAGATTCTAAACACCTTGTTTCTATGCATTTTTGCTTCTAAACATGTTTAGTGAACTTCCAGAAGTGATTAGCATAGAAAAACACGTGTTTTAGATGAGTTTTGATCAATATAGAAGTCACACTTTTCTTGTTTGCCGCTTCACACGGTTTCCCTCCAAACTTCATCATTTCACACGCTTGAACATTCCATTTGATTCCCTATAAATAGAGGGTCATCCCTCATTCATTTCCTCAAGCTTGAACAGCCAGAATCACGCTGCCAAACTTGCTCCATAACTCATTTTTCTGTAACTTTGAAATCAGTGTTCAAGCCTTTTTTTAATCCAATTTTCTATCAATTCACCTTCCTTGATCTTCCCTGAAGCTAACCATACAATTACCTTCAATAATCGTGACCTATATTGATCCATAGAAGTCCAGTTTCAGAGCTCTGCAACTCAACTTCAATAGGTAGATTTCTCCATCAATTCTTCAAAACTTTGATATCATTGTGAAGCTCTCATTGCCCTAGTTCTAGTCGCAACACTTGCTTTTATCTGGAAATACATTTTGATCATGAAATTTAAAATACCTTTTCAAAACTTTCCTTCCAAATTGCTTGAGCTACATTTTATATAAATTTGTCGCGAAGGTGTGGTTGTATTTGTCTTGAAGAGACGAAGCGAATGTCATAGGGCTCGTGGTCTAATTTTACAGATTGAGCAAGCTGGTTTTAGGACTGGCTGGAGGTTGAAGATGACCAACGTGTCATCTTCCAACCAATGAGGGCGTGCCATATTTTTTTTTTTTGAAATCTGATTTAATTAATGATTCAGTGCTTTATTCACTAAAGTCCATAACACGCACAGTGCGCCAGGTCCACTTGATCTGTTTACTAACGCGTTTTGACAATGATCAGATGGTCCATATTTTTTTGGTTTGATATTTTATTTTCTGATTTTTATTTAATTGATTTAAATTTCAAAAAATCATAGAAAATTCATTTAAAGTCCAAAAAATCTGGAAAAAATTATGAAAAATATTTTTGATTTTTCTCTTTCTGATTTTTATTTTTTCATAATTTTATTTTGTGTTTTAATATTTTTTATAAATTTTCACATTATTTGAATTATTTTAAATGTTTAAAAATACTTTTATGCATTTTTAAATTCTGAAAAAAAATATGGAATGATCCAATGATATTGTGACAAATATTGGTGACCTCACTTATTTTTTATTTCTGATTTTGTTATTTTTTTATCATTTTGGGTTTATTTTACTCATTTCTTTTAATTTTAAAAATAGTTTCTGACTTTAAAAAATTACCAAAATTTTTATAAAAATGCTTGAGTTCATTTCTGATTTTTCTATAGTCTTACTTAATATTTCTTGATTAGTTTGAACATAGTTGGTATTTTTCTTTCTTATTTCTATTTTAAAAAACATTTTAAAACATTTTTAATGTATATATTAAATGCCATATTATTTTGTGATTATTTTCTGGCTGATCTTGGGTTGAATTTTTGATAATGAACTTTATTAACATGATTGGATCCATGGTATTGAGTTTAACTCCATAAAAATGGATGACTGATTTTAATAATAGTTTGATTAAAATTTAATTCAAATATGGTTTGTATATTCTTTCCCACCCCTCTTCATCTCATCCTTTAATTATTGCATTAAGTGTTATTGGAGCATGATCTCTATATCATGTCTCAAAATAAATGGTGCATAGATTGTTATTGACCGGCCTCAAAATAGGTGCGACTTCTATATAAGTCCACTTACGATTGCTTAACATAGCGCTAAATTTTGTCCCGATTCGAATAAATGATCATTCGTGGCCCAAACCTATGTTTTCAAATCCAAGTATGTTAATTTGATCTCTTTGATCCAATAACCTTGAGATTCATTGTGTGGAGGCTTTGGTTCTACCAATCCTCTAATGGATCTTCATCAATTTTAGTCAACGTGAATCACTTAAACATCGTTGATCATTACATGTTACTTTTGAGGATTCCAAATGGATGATATACTTGACAAAAAGTAAATGCAACTTGTTGTATGGAGGCTTTGGTTCTACAAATCCTCTAATGAGTTCCAAATGTAAGTTTCAAGATGGTCATCCAACTAACCACTAATTATTAAATTATTTTTACTTTATGCTTTTATTTTTATGTTTTATGCACCATTTACTTTAAGCATTACATTTCATGCCCTTTTTATTTTGCTCACTTGAGCATTTACTTTCTTGTCATTTTTATTTTGCTCACTTGAGCTTTTCTTTTCTCTTTTAAGACACCTAATAATCAACATGAACCATAAAATGATTTAATGATACTTGGACTATTTGGTTACTATCCTTGGCATTATGGAGTATTGGACTTCTTGGACTTAGGATTAGAAACTTTGGCCTATATTGGAGACCTTGTGACCTTAATTGATATTTTATCTGGAGTTCTTGAGGTTTATCTCAAGACATTAGATTATTTGTTTGTTTTGTGTGCAGGTTATTGTGGTTACATTCTTTGTTTGTGATATGGAATTCACCCGTATACAGCTATTACTCTGCCCAATTTTTGTGAAGACTTAATACACTTGAAGTTTGGTTCTCTCAAGAGATCTAGTATCTTTGCTTGTTTGTTTTCAATACAAAGAATGAGAATTCTATCTTGACTCATAATGTCAAGTATTGACTTCTTGTTGGTTAGATGGTTCTTATCCCTAGCTTTTACCTTATGCTTTAGGATAGTCTCTTCTTCTCCTCCCATCTTCTTTAATTTCAAAAATCTTCTTCATCCTTTTGAAAACTCTTCTTGTCTTAAAATTGAACCACTTTCATAATAAACTTGGACTTAGGTCCATGCATTTTCAATTTTTTTCATAAATAAACTCCAATATAATTAATAATACCTTGACATTTTCTTGTGAGAAGACTAAAAGTCAATAATCTCATTTCAAACCATTTTTCCACTCTAGCTTCTTACTTTTTAAATTCCTCTCAAAAGATTAGACTCTTGTCAACCCTTGTAGTGATGCAAACAACTATACTTATACAATATGTAGTGAAGAGAGATATTTTCCACTTGGGTGTTGAGGGAGGCATTGTTGATTTTAAAATCCAAGTCATATCCTCCACTTTGAGATGATACAAATTCTCCTATCTCATGATTGTAGGTAGTAAGTTTGTTTTCCACACAAACAATGACGATGATGTCTTATCTCATAAAATTAACCAACATACTTGTGTTTTAAAATATTTTTAAAAGGTGAACTACGTGTACCCTGATCCCCAATTGCATGAAAGGTGGTACGTAGGCACTAAAGGATCGCAACCGCGACGGGTGCAAAAATCATAAAAATACTTCTTTTCTCCCCTCCACCATTTATTTTACATACAACATTTTATAGCCAAAATATACAGATTTTTTCAAAGAGGTTCCTGCAGAGTACCGTAGATGTTTAGGGTGCTAATACCTTCCCTTTGCATAACCAACACCCTTACCTTGAATCTTCCCCCCTCTTTTTGGGTTACTCACTCTTTTCCATTTCCTTTGGAAACAATAAAGTGTGGTGGCAATTTTTATTTTTGATCTGTATAAGTCTAGTCAATCCAATGGCTTAGTCTTAAACATTTATACCGCTACAGAAAAAATGGCGACTTCACTGGGGAAAGATTGACCTCTTGCTGGTCCATCCCTAAGTGGGTTAAACTTATCTTTGTTTATATCTGTATATGTGCTATTGTTGTTTATGTGTTATATGTTGTATATACGTTTTCCTAGATTTTCTTGGTTTTCAGGGTGCTTGGTGATTACTTATAAGTCCTATACCCAGATTTGGGAAAACTTTAAGATAGGACGGGCGGTATAGTCATGTTAACTTTGAGGGAGTTATCCCAAAAAAGGAGGCATGAGATCCCCCACTCAGTGGAGGCTCCTTTGACTGTAGTGTCATTTACCGAGTAATCGGGAATACGTACTGCTTTCGACCTGGGAGCCTGCTGAAGCTGAGGACCGTAGAATACCTAACACATCTTGGCCTTTTAGGTGTAGTGCGGAAGCTATGACGGAGTAATCCAGAAATAGTTGTCACGTGATACTACGCTCGGACGAGTTTTTCTTGAGAATATTACTAATTACCGAGTTAATCGAGAAGTTGATCATATCCGAAGGAAGGATGTAGACTCTAGGAACCTCTATAACCTTATTCGACAAGTGATAAACTTTAGACCAATACCTTATAGGTAGTACCTTTAACCTCATGCTCGTGACATTGAACCTATGAACCCTATGTTTGTGATTGTGATATGGTGGCAGAACCGACTGTTTGATGTTGGTTTGTATTTTGTGTTTTTTGTTCACAAAATGTCACGGTAAGCAAGAGTCGCCGCCGACTTTTATTTCATCCAACCGGAAAGGAAAAAAGTACAGAAAAATCCTTTTTCAAGATATTCTGAGTACGGGGGGTAGATTATCTAAAGGGAAGGTGTTAGCACCCTTTCTATCCATGGTTTTCCATGGGCTCTTAGGTACTTGCTCATTTTTAAATTTCTTGTGTTTGTGTGCTTTGTTTTGAAAAGTTTTACTTTTTGATAACCCTTGTATCAGTCCTCAAAGGTGTGACGAAGTTGTTTTGAAAGTTGTTTTGAAAAGTGTAAGTGTGAGAAAGTTTTGATTTGAGCAAGTACCTACCAGCATCTACCTACTCGAAAAAAGATCGTTTCTATTCTTGTTTCCTTTAGACAGTGCTATCCCACTATTAAGGAATAGGTAGCACTGTCGTTGGAATTGTAAGGGTCAATTCAAAAGAGACGTACGATTACTAAAGCAAAATTAGGACACCTTAGTAATAACCCTAGAATCTTAAGATCATATTCGAGGCAACATTTCCGAGGCAACATTTGAATGGGACATTTGATCTTTTTTAGACAGGAGGGCAACCACTAAAACACCCTATGCTTAATGATCGTTTACAGAAGACAACCGGAGTGAGAGTATACCCTAAGAGTGATATGTGCAAGTGATTTGTTTTCGGTTATTTATCTTTGCACATTAGGGTTTTCTAACAGTATTAATTTGTCATGCATTCTTACCATACAATCCTATTAGCATACATCTAGACAGTTAAATATTTGCAAGAATTAAAAATGCGAGAAAATAAATCTACGCTATTACAAGGCTTTGGCAGTTACATCATTATTTTGGCGGGAAATAAAAGTGCGGAATTTAACCCTAATTAAAACTATTACAACCTCGAAACAGTTACAATAATGGTAAAATGTAATTAAAATACGCGCGACGAATTAAATGCCAGAAGAAATTGAAACCTGAAAAATCTAATTTGAGGAAAAAGTATTTTTGGATTTTTATTGAAGAAAATATTTAATTGCAAATTAATTAAACCTAATTTCTAATTGTTTTTAAATTATGAAAGAAATTAAAGTTGCCCTAAATTAATTAAATTAATTAATTAAAAACATTTATTAAGAAAATAAATCTTTTTTGTGGTTTTTTGATTGGTTAATTTAATAAAATAATTTTTGTGTTGATTAAAACAAAATAATTAAAGAAAATGAATTAAAGAAAAATAGTAGAAATAACCAAATGGGCCTGCTGTCAACAGATCTGGGGGTGCTGAACTTCTGAAACCCAGCAGGATTTCCCAGAGTCTGGCGCCTGATCCAATGAGGCCATCTTTTGGAGACTCATGGTGGACCTGCGTATGCTAGCATTGGATCTGGCTGGAGATGGATCCAGAGGATGATAATTCTTAGAAGGTGAGGTGCACTGGATCTGGTTCTGGCTGATGGATCCAGAGGATGATGATTCTCAGAAGGTGAGGTACGCTGGATCTGGTTCTGGCTGATGGATCCAGAAGATGATGACCCTCAGAAGGTGAGGTGTGCTAGATCTGGTTCTGGCTGATGGATCTAGAAGATGATGACCCTCAGAAGATGTATATGTTGGATCTGGTTCTGGCTGATGGATCCAGAAGATGATGACCCTCACAAGATGTATGTGCTGGATCTGGTGAAAACAATGGAGAAAATGCCAAAAGCTCACGCCTGGGATCGAACCCAGGACATGAGCTTCTGACTTCCTTCCTTTGACCAACTGCGCTGGATGTTAACTTGTTAATATAATAAAAAACAAATAATATATTGGAAGACAAATTAGTGGCCAGAATAATGCGCCAGAATTTAAACCATCCAGTCAGGTTGTGACACGCTGCTGTCTTCTTCCCTGGAACTGTCGTTTTAGGCTCTGAACCTTTACATATAGACGCGAGTTTGTTGCTGAAAGCCTGTGTCATTCAAAAGTTCCATACAAACATGATAAATCAATTGTGAGGGTTTCAATCAACTCGTCTTGGTCTCACGAGTGTCATGGTACCCATCATCAAGCCTAATTTTGCTTAAATCATAAAACCCCAAATTGGAGCACGAAACCTTAACAATGGCAAAAACTTATTCCTGCACTGTAACTTAAATCAAACTATCCAGAAACATTGCAAATATGATGATGAACACAAATATATAACTTAAACATGCTAAAGATGCAAGAATTACAATAATCGAATTTGGATAATTTTGCAAACTGTGAGAGTGATAGGGAGAGATTATGGACGTGTAGGGGCGTGCAATCGATTGGAGAAGCTTCCTGAGATGCCCAAGAATGTATTGCTAGCCTTGAAACTCCTTGAGGATGGCTCTAAGATGGATTTCAATCTCACACTTTTTGTCCAAAGTTTTGAGTTTTCTTCTGATAGTTCCACGCCTCTAACCCTTTTCTTTTGATCTGCAAAGCCTTATTATATAACCTAGAATGAATTAGGTTAACAAAATTTGCATGAATCTTTGCATTCATCCAAGATTTGATTTGATTTTCAATTTGTATGATATCTTTCTATTTTCATTCCAATCATGCCTTTCTTGTACCAATTGCCATTGGTTCGAATTGATCATGGAAGCTCAGCATATCTTGGTTTCCAATCTATAAAAAAAAACGAATCAAATCATATCTTTGATAATTTTCATCATTTATTTGATTTAATTCACTTTTTAATTAATGAAAAATCAAAATAAATTTAAAAATGGAGAAAATAATGTGTGGATAAGCATTTGAGTCATGGACCACATTATAATTGAATTGCAAGCATAAAAAGTTGGGCCCATTTAGCAAAAATGCAAATTTGAGCACATTTGACTTTTGGCAATTTTGCAAAAATGGTCAACTTGGTCTATGCATTACTCTCTCAATTTTGACCCTAGAGAGGTGTTCTTGGACTTTTTAGAAAGCTTAGGATGTCCTCTAAGCAAACCTTTTGGTTTCATCTCAATTGAGTCTGCCATGTTCATGTATGAAGCTTTGATCCAAAAGGTGTTTTTGTTGACTTTTCAAAAGGACCTATAATGTCAAAATTCATATCTTTTTGTGAGTGCAAATATTGTACTTGGGATATGAAAATGAATTGTAGGTAATTTCTTCCTCTTAAACATGAGCTTTGGATGGGTCATTTTTGATAAAGTATGAGAAAGTTATGCTTGGTCAAAGTTGAGTTGACTTTTTCTATAAAACCCTAATTTAGCAACTTTTGGGTTTTGATGAATTGTGAGAAATCCTTGAGGAATCATGATCAACCCTTGATAAAATGATGGATAATACTTAAAAATGAGGATGTTAACCAAAAATCTTGAAGTTTGACTGTATGTGGGCCACAGTTGACTTTTGACCTAGTACAGGTGATTTTCAGACACTTGAGCAATTGACTGAGCGAACTTCTTCTGCAAGGATTGAAACTTGACATGGATGATCTAGAGAACATATTAGTACAATTGTGAGAATTTGAGTCCTTTTTGGTTCACACATCTTGATGAAAATAGAAACCCTAATTTGAGTTATACTGCCTTAGGAGAGAGTTTGTTTGGTCAACCCTTGAACTTCCTTGAGCAATTTGGGGACCTCACTTGCCATATGTTGAGAAATATGGGAGGGAAAATTTTGGGGTACAACAGTGATCTTGTGTGTGATTGTTGCATCATGCATCCATGCACTCATAAGCATCTTTTAGAGAAATTTTATTTCAAGGGACTTAAAAATTGACCATTTGCGAATATCTCATGTACCTTTTAACCATGGATTCTGGAAAAAGAAAGACCATAAAATACAGTTTCAAAGATCCCAAGATAGATGAGTTGATCAGCCTAATTCCAGAGATTGAGTGTTCTGTAGATTTTTGGAAGAAGTATGGATCCATCATTCCTATCATGAAGCTTAGGATGAAGGAGGGTATTCTCTCGACCTTGGTCCAGTTCTATGACCCAATGTATCATTGCTTTACTTTCCCTGACTATCAGTTGATGCCTACACTAGAGGAGTATTCTTATCTGTTGGATTTACCTATTACTGACTGTGTTCCTTTTACTGGTTTGGGGAGTGAGCCAAAACCACACGAGATTGTTGCTTTGATCCATCTGGGGAAGTCTGAGGTTGAAGCCCATATGACTACTAAAGGAGGGATTATAGGATTACCAGCTCAGTTCTTATTGGAGAAAGCTCGTTACTTTTCCAGGATGAAGAGTACAATCGCTTTTGAAGCCATCTTTGCTCTACTTGCTTACGGGTTGTTTTTATTTCCTAATATGGACAAGTTTGTTGACATTAATGCTATCAGGATCTTCATGATTGGAAACCCAATTCCTACATTATTGGGTGATGCTTATTACTTTATTCATCTTCAGAATTCTTATCATGGAGGGATGATTGTCTGTTGCACGCCTCTGTTGTACCGGTGGTTTACGTCTCATATGCCTCAATCTGATGCTTTCTGAGATGTTAGGAAGTAACCTTGTTGGGCTCCTAAGATCATGGCACTTACTCACTTAGATATTGTTTGGTATCATCAGGCTTACCATGATGTAGAGGTTGTCAACAGTTGTGGTAGTTTCCTCAATGTACCCCTTCTTGTTACAAAGGGAGGAATTAACTACAACCATGTTCTTGCATGACGACAACTTGGTTATCCGATGAGGGATAAACCAAATAGTATTCATATGAGTAGTTTCTTCTTGAAGGAGGGAGAAGACCATAAGGAATCTAGGGAGCATATTGCGAAGGCCTGGCATCACATTTATAGGAAGAGTAGGAAAGACCTGGGACCTAGGGGGGATGTTTCTTTGGAGCCTTATCTTCAGTGGGTCCAAATGAGAGCTATTCAGTTGAAGAAGTTGTATTCTAGGGAAGCACCTATACCTGATTTGTTTGTGAATACCACTCCTCCCTTATTGGATTATGTGGAAGAGATACAACTTGCTTTAGTTAGTATGCAGCAAGAAAATTAAGCTTGGAATAATAAGTGCCAAACTTTAGAGATTTCCTATAGAGAAGACTTGAAGGAGAAAGACGACTTGATTGAGATTCTTGAGATTCGGGCTGTGGAGACAATGGAGAGGCAAGAGGATTTATTTTCCTCTAAGCCTCAGTCAGATGATAGTTGCTCACTTCCTGATTCAGGTGATTGGAAGGAGGTTGCCACCAGATATGCAGAAGGAAACCAGAGGTTGAAGGCTCAGATTGTCAGGCTCACAAGGAAGTGTCAGCGTATAGAGTAATATCCATCAGATTTACTTCTTAGGGTTTTAGACTTTATTTCTATCTTGTACTTAGGATTATTGAAACTTGTAATCCATTTTGAATTTATTATAATAAATTTTTCAGTATTTCAAATGTGTTATTACTTTGATATTTGCAATGTGTCTATAAATCTTTAAGTCCCTTGAAATATTAATAAAATAAATCATGTGCATTGCATACCATGCATCATATTTCATATATTTCTTGCATTTTTTATGTATATCCAGGTATCTTACCCAAGCTTCTCAACTTCACTAGCAAGTTGTCTCACCACTACAACACTCGAGCTAATTTCAGAAGGAAGATGGACAACTTAGAACAAGAGAATCGCGAGCTGCGCGAGGAAGTTTCTGCTATGAAGGCCGTCTGGACAATCTTACTGCTCTGATGGAATCTCTGGTGGCTGCTCAAAATCAGCCACCGAGTGTTCAACCTCAGCCAAGGGTTACTACTGAAGCTCCGACTATTCTTGTGTCTACTACTCTAGCTATTATTCAGAATCGCATGCCTCAAGGTTATCCATAGGGAATGCCAGAGAACTGTGTGCCTGAAGGTTTCAATCTTGGTCCTCAAGATACTCCAGTTGTTCAGACTATTGTAACTCCTGCACCTCCTGTGGTGCATGGTGCTCCTGCTGCACCCCATTCGGTGAATATGGTTCCATTTTCTAATGATGATATGTGTCGTCCTTTTCCTCCACCAAGTGAAGACTTGGGTCTCTATGGTATAATAGATGATTTTCAAGAACAGTTTGACAAGATGTAGAGGGAGATGAAGGCCCTCAGGGGTAAGGAATTGTTTGGGCAAAATGTGAATGATTTGTTCTTGGTCCCGAATGTCAAGATACCTGCGAAGTTTAAAGTCCCAGAATTCGATAAGTACAAGGGCAACACTTGTCCTCGTGCTCATCTTGTAATGTATGTAAGAAGAATGTCTACCCATACTTATGATCAACGTCTGCTGATTCAATTTTTTCAGGATAGTTTGACTGGTGCTGCATTGAAGTGGTATATGAGTTTGGACATCGTTAATATCCATACTTTCAATGACTTGAGAGAAGCATTTATCAGACAATACAAATACAACATGGACATGGCGCCTGACCGTGATCAACTCAGGGCCATGGTCCAGAAGGACAGGGAACCATTCAAAGAATATGCACAGAGATGGAATGAGGTAGCCGCCCAAGTGATTCCTCCCATGGAAGAGAAGGAGATGACTAAGATTTTCTTGAAGACTCTGGGTGCTTTCTACTATGAGAGGATGGTAGCGAGTGCGCCAAGTGAATTTACTGAAATGGTAGGCATGGGTATCCGCTTAGAAGAGGCTGTAAGAGAGGGTCGTTTAACAAAAAGTGAAAGTTCCGGAGGCATGAAGAAGCCATCTTATGGGTTTTCCAAAAATAAGGAAGGAGATACAAATTTTGTTATGCAAGAGAGGAGGGTTAATCCTCCTAGAAGAAATTATCAGCGTCATCAGCAAGTCTCCTCAATTACTCTAGTTGTTGGTGTAGCTCCAACCACCGTTGCTTATCAGAGACCATCCCATCAGGGGAATCAAGGGTATAATCAGAGAAAGGAGAGTTATGATCCTATCCCTATGAGCTATACAAAATTAATCCCGGTGTTAATTCAGAAGAAGTTGGTTCAGACCCGACCACCTCCTGCTATATCGTCATCGTTGCCTTGGTATTACAAAGCAGACCAAACGTGTGCTTTTCATCAGGAAGCACTAGGGCACAATGTTGAGAACTACTATCTTTTGAAAACTGAAGTACAAAAATTGGTGAAGTCTGGTATCTTATCTTTCAAGGATGTGGGCCCTAATGTGAAAGATAACCCTCTGCCCAAGCATGGAGGAGCAAATGTTGTTAACATGGTGGCCGATTGTCCATGCGACTTCCAGATTTTTGATGTTAATTTGGTTAAAAGGGATTTGGTGAAAATCCATGCAGACCTTTGTGAATTTAGCTACTATACGCATGACCATGCTGGTTGTGCTGTTTGCAATACAAATATACATGGTTGTGACAAGATAAAGGTTGATCTGTAGGAGATGATGGATTAGGGCCTCATCCACATAATCAGGCCTAGTGCAGCATATGAAGCGGAAGTAAACATGGTTTCTGGATGTCCTGGGGAGTTCATAATCTTTGATGTGGAATATATGAATGAGGGTCTTGTACAATTGTATGCTACTTTCTTCCACATGACTGGTCAGGTAGAACATCAGTATGGATCTTACCGAATTTGCTTCTGGGACTCCCGAGGATGTTCAATTGTAAAGAAAGGTGTTCAGTTGTTGTTGGATAATGGAACTATCAAGGTTACAGGCCAAAGGGATGATTACCATGAAGTTGATGTGATTGAGGTTTGTTTGGATGAAGAGGAGTCAGATGATGAGTAAGCCTCTACGGATGAGTTCTTCTCCTCAGTTGAAGATTTGTTTTCCAGAGACGACTCTGTAATGACAGAATATGTTGAAGAGGGATTAAATGTCATTGTGCCTAGTTTTGGCACGCCTACCCATTTTGAAGTTGAATATCATAGCAAGCCAGCTATTACTCCATTGGTGATTAGTTTGCCGGGTCCTGTCCCCTACAAGTCAGATAAGCTGTACCCTACAAATATAATGCTACAATCTTAGAGGATGGTGTGGAAGTTCCCATCCAGCCAATGCCTAATGTTGGAAATATTGTTGAGACTAGCAGGGTAACCCGCAGCGGTCGTGTATTTGCACCAGTTGTTCGTGGGGATGTTATTATTGGAAAGAAAATTATTTAAAATGTTGAACCCAAGAAGGAAATGGGTGAATCTAGTGGAGATACGCTAGAAAAGGAGGTGGATGATATTTTAAAGATAATCAAGATGAGCGACTACAGAATTGTAGATCAGCTACTGCAGACTCCTTCAAAAATATTTATCTTGGCTTTATTGATGAACTCCTCCGCTCACAGAGAATCTTTGATGAGGGTATTGGACCAAGCTTTCATGGAAAGTGACATGCCTGTAGACCAATTCAGCAGTGTAGTAGGGAATATTACCTCATGTAATAACCTGAGTTTCTGCAACGATGAACTACCCAATGAAGGAAGGAATCACAACCTGGCCCTCCACATCTCTATGAACTGCAAGAATGATTCACTATCCAATATGCTGATTGATAATGGGTCCGCATTGAACGTTATAACACAGAGCACACTTATGAAGTTGAAATATCAAGGAACGCCCATGCGCCCAAGTGGCATTATTGTTAAAGTGTTTGATGGATCAAGGAAATATGTTATTTGTGAAGTGGACTTGCCTATTCATATAGGCCCACATTTGTTTCAGATTACTTTCTAGGTCATGGATATTGTACCCGCTTATAGATGCTTGTTGGGACGGCCGTGGATATATGAGACAGGGGTTGTCACTTCGACTTTACACCAGAAGTTGAAGTTTTTACGTGAAGGAAAAGTGGTAATTATAAATGGAGAACATGCATTATTGATATCTCATTTGTCCTCTTTCACCATTGTGGAGGCGGATGAAGCTACTGTTGGAACCCAGTTCCAAGCTTTATCCATTGATAATATAAGAGGAAATGAGAACTTTATGGCTTCGTTTAAGGATGCGCAGCAGGTTGTGCGTAATGGCCATAGCGACGTATAGGGACATATTGTTGATCCACCTGTAAACAAGAATAGAGTTGGCTTGGGGTTCTCTATGAAGAATGATAAAGGTAAGAGCGTGAAGCCGAAGTTTGTTGCAGGCAAGTATCAAGACATCTTTCATAGCGGAGGTTATCTTCATCCAATTGTTTCCGAGATTAATGCCATTATGGAATATGAAGCAGAGCCAGAAATGCCAAATTATGTGACGCACGAAGTTAGGGTTTATAACTAGATCACCATTGATGTTCCCTCTTGCATACATGTTTCAAAGTAATTTGTTTTGTTAATATTTTTGAAAAGGCTTCACTCTACCCAAGGTGAAAGTATTAATATTGTATGGGCTTATATGTTTGCTGTGACTTTTAAAATCCATAATAAAAGTTGTCTTTGTTTCCCAAATTGTGTATCTATTTTTTGCTTTTTTCTTGGAAAATAGTAATCAGAAAAAAACTTTCAAAATAAATAATAACTGAAATTCAATCTGCATGATCACTTGTTATATGTGTCAGTTTCTAAAAGCAATCATAAATCATATGTGCAAATTAATTAAAAAACCCGTTGAATACAATAACCATGCACCCTCTCCCAACTTTGAATATCCTGTGTATGGGGCCGAAGAAGAAGACTATATGATGAGATTCTAGAAGAGGTCTCACGGTTGCTTGAGCGCGAGGAGAATGCCATTCAGCCATATAAAGAGCCATTGGAAGTAATCAATTTGGGTTCAGAAGAAGATTCGAAGGAAGTCAAGATTGGAGCATTGTTGCATCCTCATGAGAAGAGCAGGCTGATTGAGATGTTGAAAGAGTGTGCCGATATTTTTGCTTGGTCTTACCAAGATATGCCTTGTCTAGATACAAATATTGTAGAGCACCGTTTACCGTTGAAGCTAAAGTGTCCGCCAATCAAACAGAAGTTGCGAAGAACTCACCCTGATATGGCAGTAAAGATCAAAGAGGAAGTTCTAAAGTAGATTAATGCCGGTTTTCTTGTGACATCAGTGTACCCTCAGTGGATTGCCAATATTGTCCCAGTACCTAAGAAAGACAGAAAAGTTCGCATGTGCGTAGATTACAGAGATCTAAATAAAGCTAGTCCAAAAGATGATTTTCCATTGCGACACATTGATATGTTATTGGATAGCACAACAAAATTCAAAGTTTTCTCGTTCATGGACATATTTTCCGGGTATAATCAAATAAGGATGGCTCCTGAGGACATGGAAAAAACAACGTTTATGACACCCTGGGGAACATTCTGTTACACAGTGATTCCCTTCGGGTTAAAGAACACTGGTGCAACGTACCAGAGGGCTATGACAACCCTATTCCATGATCTAATGCACGAAGAAATTGAGGTATATGTTGATGACATGATTGCTAAATCCCATACTGAAGAAGGGCATGTAGAAGATTTGTTGAAGTTGTTTCAGCGTTTGAGGAAGTATCGTCTCCGCTTGAATCCAAATAAATGTACCTTC
Organism: Vicia faba; assembly: GCA_948472305.1. Lineage (NCBI taxonomy): Eukaryota > Viridiplantae > Streptophyta > Magnoliopsida > Fabales > Fabaceae > Vicia > Vicia faba. The sequence goes on along the minus strand of OX451741.1, from coordinate 970,212,454 downwards.
GGTGTTCGGTCAGGGAAATTGTTGGGTTTCATTGTTATCCAGAGAGGGATTGAAGTTGACCCTGATAAAGTCAAAGCAATTCAAGAAATTCTAGCACTGAGAACTGAAAACCAAGTCAGAGGGTTCCTCGGGCGTTTGAATTATATTTCCAGATTCATTTCCCACATGACTGCAACATGTGAACCGATTTTTAAGTTGTTAAAGAAAGATCAAGGTTGTGTGTGGATAGATGACTACCAAAGGGCATTTGAAAGTATTAAAGAATATATGCTTGAACCTCCTATCTTGCTCCCTCCTGTTAAAGGAAGACCATTGATTATGTATCTGACAGTGTTAGATAATTCCATGGGTTGTATTCTGGGACAACAAGATGAAACAGAGAAGAAAGAGTATGCCATTTATTATCTCAGTAAAAATTTTACTGATTGTGAGTCGCGGTATTCCATGCTGGAAAAGACATGTTGTGCTCTGGCCTGGGTGGAAAAACATTTGCGGAAGTATATGTTGAATCACACTACTTGGTTGATCTCCGAAATGGATCCAATCAAGTACATTTTCGAAAAGCCTACTCTTACTGGGAAAATTACCCGCTGGCAGATGCTGTTATCTGAATATGACATCGAATACCATACTAAAAAAGCTATTAAAAGCAGTGTGTTGGTAGATTATATTGCTCACCAACCAGTTGATGGTTATCAGTATGTGATGTATGATTTCTCTGATGAGGATGTGATGTTTCTGAAAGTGAAAGATTATGATGAACCATTTCTTGAGGAAGGTCCTGATCTTGAATATCGTTGGGGCATGATATTTGATGGAGCTGTGAATTCTTATGGTAAAGGAATTGGTGTTGTGATTGTCACTCCACATGGATCACACATTCCTTTTACCGCAAGGTTGACATTTGATTGTACTAATAATATAGCAGAATATGAGGCTTGCATCATGGGTCTCGAGGAGGCTATTGATCTCAGAATTAAGATTCTAGATATGTATGGCGATTCAACTTTGGTAATAAATCAAATTAAAGGAGAGTGGGATACTCGTCACCCCGGATTGATCCCTTACAAAGATTATTCTAGAAGATTGTTACCCTCCTTTAATAAAGTTGAATTCCATCACATCCCTAGTGAAGCTACCGGCAGAAAACACAAAGCCGCCACTGAACTTTATTTATCCCGAAGGAAGGGGAAATATCGATAAAACCACAAGGGAATGGATAAGATGGTCTTGCAACCAAGAGAAAGGGTAAGGGGGTCGGTTATGCGAGGGGAAGGTATTAGCACACCTCACATCTGTCGTACTCAATGGGATCCATTTTGTTTGTTTGTCTTAAAGGGTGTATTTATCTACAACTATGCTTGCTTAAAGGGAAATGAATGGTTTTTATTATTGCGTTCGTGAGGGTTTCGCGACCCTTTGCCTACGTATCCAATGAAGGAGTCAGAACACCGTAGTTCCTCTAGAAAAAGGTTGGTTTGTTTTTGTTTTTTAGTGGGCGATGTTAATGCATGCATTCTAGCAATAGGCACGGCCGGTATCGCGGTAGAACGGAGATAACATGCCCTTTGTGGGAGTTTTGCTTGGTTGAGTGTATTTGCGAGTTTTAAAATAAATTCAAGTAATGATTAAAGAGTGTTTTTGGGTTTTTGACTTGAAAAAAAAAAGGGTGTGTTTGGCTAAAAATGGATGCGAATGAGATTTCGAAGATACGACGACCTAATGTAGAAGTTTTGACCTAAAAGGTTTGAGTTTGAAAATAGAGTTTTTGGGGAAATTATCTTAAGTTTAACAAAATAATAAACAAACGAAAGGTGAATAAGGGTATTCGCACAATTAGATGAGACGTGTTCGATGACGTGAAGTTAACAAAGTCAAAACATTTACCTTGGATTTGAGACGAACGAAAGATATTAACGATCGATGACAAAATTAGTTAAAATAACGATTGAACAATTAAATAATGAAAATTTATAATAGCATGCATTTTTTTATTAACAATTTTAAACAAATAACGAAAATTAAATAAAAACTAAATTATAAAACATATATATTTTTGAATAATTAATAAAGATTAAATTATAAGCATGTTTTTTATGTTTTTTATGTTTTCTTATAATAATTATAAATATATGACAAGTTAGAAAAATGGAGGAGATAAAGCTAAAAGAAATAAATTTAAAAAAATGCCCCAGCCTGGACTTGAACCGTGTCCCTCTTGAATTATTGTGAACTGCCTGGCCAAATGAACTACACTGTTTAACTGTTATTATTACGTTTTAATTAAAATAAGAAGGGTGATGATGATAGCGATTGGGCCAACCGGCTCATTGAAGTGGACCCGGGTTTGGAGAGAAACAAGGGAAAACTTTTGAAACCCTAGAATACTAAGAGAGAGGCACCCAATTGGTGTTGCCTTGGGAAGGGAAGAAGTCAGGTTATTATTATTATTAACAGAGTTACTTGTTAAATTAAAAAAAAAAGTTGAAACAAAAATGTATAATCCTTTCTCTCTCAACCGTATCAACACCATCATCTCAAACTCACCACTATTTTCTCTCTCTACCTACGCCAACAAACCGTCTCGGTTCAACCTCTCTGTCATAGTTTCTCAATCTCTCTTCATATGTCTGCCATATTATCTCTATTTCACGGGAACTGCTTCAGAATTAGCAAAGAGATTAACGGCGTCGCTGCTTATAGAAGGTTACGAAAGGTGAATCATTTGTAGTTGAAAGTTGGAAGCAAAGTCTCAGAAATCTGAGCTGCGGATATGTTGTTGATGTTATTCACATTGGAGGATCGATAGAAGTTATGAGGAATTAGAGACATCGGATGAAGGTTGGTTGTTGCAGAGAAGAGGAATTTGAGGCATATGAGTGGAAGATTGGAGGGGGTTGCGAGTTGAGGTCGAAGGTTGAAGGAAAGAGAACCAGATGGAAGTGATGATGAAGATGGTGGAAACGATTGTCTAGAGGTTGGAGATTTTTGTGTGTTGGGAAGACCGGATCGTAGGTTTATGCGGCGGGGGATAACAGAGGGTATGCGATGATTTAAGGTAAAACTTCTGGTCTCTTTTTATTCGCTCTCAGAGTACATGATGCATATTTCAAAAATTGAAATTGAAGGCACAAATGGAACTAAATCGAAAACCAGAAAAACAGGTACCTTAACGTCGATTCAAAACCTTTCTTTTCTCTTTGGTCCTTCTTCATGTGTTATTGCTGCAGTCGCGAGTTATGCAGATTGGTGTTGTTGTTGCGTCATAGAAAGATAATAATGTTGTTGTTCTACTCGTTGCAGTGATGAGAGAATGGATGAATGAAGTACTAGGTTGATGAATTAGATGGTTGTTTGTATGATGCGATTTTGAGGAATCGTTGAAGATTGATGATTAATTAATGGTGCACGTATTTTGATTCTACGGGTTTGGGTGATTGAGAGGAGTATGCAGAGTATTTTTCTTGGGTTTTCTTTCTGTTGAATTTTTTTTCTATTTTTTACTCTTGCTGAATTTTTGGATTCTCTTCTTTTTCTCGATTTTGCTGGCTGTCTCCAAAAATCCTCCCTTTAATGTAGCAAAATGGCCCTTCTTATAATGATACAAAGGTGGAAAAATGGGGGGGAAATTTGCTGAGGTTTTGAACATTATTGGTATACTGGTTTTGTGCTTTTAAAATGCAGGTTCTGTTTTTGTCTATTTTGGTGCTTGTATGCAGGCTGGACAGAATTATGCAGCAGGTTTTGGTTTTCTTGTTTTGTTGGACACTTTTATGAAGGTTTGGGCAGTAATGTGCAGGTGCTATCTTTCCCCATTCATCTTTCTATGATGCACACTATTTTTCTTTTTAAAAATTCTGAAGGATTTGCACTATTTAGGAAAATGATGATATAGGGCTACCTGAGCTAGTGCTAGCTTGCACTATTGTTTTGTGTTTTTAACTATGTTGCATGTTTGTTTTTGCTTGCTATGCTGCCAACTTGCAGCTGCTATTGACTGCTGCTGCATTTTTGTTACATGTCGCTTTATGCTGTTATTTTAGCAGCCTATGCTGCCTTGCTGTAAGATTGGCTTGTTCTGGTGTTACATGTTGCTGCTGCCTTGGCTTGTGTATTTGGCTTGGACGCTTGCTATTTTGATGTTGTTTTTTGCAATGAATTTGTTCTAAATTTCTTGTTCCCTTTTTGTGAACCAAATTTTTTTCGTGATTTGCAAAATAGGAGGACATGGCTTATGAGTTAAAACAAAAGCCTTTTGAATTTTTGATTCCAAGTGAAAATCCTAATGATGAGATACAAAAATCCTTTTATCAATTAAATCTTGTTTGGAATTTTTTCATGTGTTGATTGTTTGCTAACTTTTTGTTTTTTTGATCTTGTTTCATGAGCACAAGGGTTGAAGGGAGAGCGAGGTTGAAAGATGAAGAGGCCATGGTGAGGAGTGAGGACGAGTGGCTTGTAGATGGACCAAAGAGGCTTGAAGAAACAAACATTTATTTCTTTATTTTTGTAAACAAAAATATTTGTAACTCGCATTTCACATTTGTGTCTCCTTCGCAATTTGCCCAAAAGAATGTAACTTGAATACCAAACTTGAACGAATCTTATGAATGATGAACTTTGTTGTATGGAAATCAAATAACTCTTGAATCTTGATTGAAAGTATCCATTTCCACTTGAATGATTTGAATGCACACTTTGGCTTTGTAACTTAAACTTCAAGAAATCGTGAGCAATTGTTATAACTTGTATTCCAAACAATCACGCGCCTTATCTTTCAAAATCCAATCAAACTCTCAAACAAAATAAATTCTTAAGAATTTAATTCCCTCTGGTTAATTAAAACCCAAAACACCGGTCGCTTAAACCTTGATCTTCATATCACGCCTGAACCAAACTTGCATTTCTTAAACATAACTTTAACTTTGACACTCACATCGTAAGTAACCTGTAACTTTAAACAACCGAAACATGTCTTGATTATCATGAACCTTTAACCTTATTTCCTAAAGTGATCCAACTCCACATTTGTCAATTCAAACTTCAAATTCTCGACTCAATGGCTTAGAGACTTTAAGAAGAAACTTGAAATGCGAGGAGGTGAAATTCTTGACCTAATGCACTGAGCTTTAAGCCATCCTCGAGGCAGGCGAAAGAAACATCTTCACAGAAACCAAAGACCCGAAACCCTAGCATCTTGAACAACACCCATAGGGAAATAAACCCTAAACCAGGCTCTGATAAATTTGAGCGAGAACCAACCTCGTAACATGACGACACAATTCATTCCACGATCCATTAATCGTGAACCAGAAGAATTCCCTTTCACCTGATAAGACAACTTTAAAACAAAATTAGACATAAAGAGGGCACAACCCTAATACCTCAAACCAAAGCGCCTGATTCCATGAGATGCGGGGTATGCAAATGACTGAGTAATAAAATGATGCAACTGGAATACAAAGTTCAAAGCTAGACAAACAGTAAAAGAGATAGGGCAAATTTGGGGTACAACAGCTGCCCCTATTTAATTGTCTTAAACCTGAATGTGAGATTGGCGTCGGCCTTTCATAAGTTCAAGGTGGAAGATGATTAAATACCAGGACCCGAAATTTTCCCTGGAGAGATGGTGTGAGTGTTATTCACTGGTGTGAATGTCTGCATGGGGAAAGACAAACTGGTCTTCTGGTGGACTGGTCATGACAGATAAAACATGGTTGAAAAAGGGTAGCTTGTACTGGGGTAACGGTGTCGATACAAGGTTTTTTGAGGGAATGAGTGACAGGGTGACTGAAAGGATATGGTTGACAATATCGTGGTGACTGGAGGTAAGAAACTTAAAGATAACACGAAGGTAAAGTCTGTGGAAGACTTAAGACCCTGAAAAGATAGCGTAGGGGTAAGGCCTACGAATGACCCATAACCCTAAGAGAGATATAGCGAAGGTAGGATCTATGGATGATCTTCGACCTTAAAAACAAGGCGAGGAGAGGGTAAAGCTAAGGTAAGATCTACGGACGATCTACGATCCCTAAAACATAACGCGATGGTGAGATCTACGAACGATCTATGACCCTAAAAACATAACACGATGGTGAGATCTACGAACGATCTACGACCCTAAAAAATATGACGCGATGGTAAGATCTACAGACGATCAACGACCTTAAAATGCGAAGGTAATACCTACAGACGGTCTACGAGCTTAAGAGAGGTAAAGTGAAAGTAAGATCTACGGACGATCTACAACCTTAGGAAATGTAAAGTAAGGGGAAGATCTACGGACGATCTACAACCTTGGGAAATGTAAAGTGAAGGTAAGATCTATGGGCGACCTACGACCTTAGAAGGATGACACGACGGTAATATCTACGGATGATCTACGACCTTAAAAACATAACGCGATGGTAAGATCTACGGACGATCTACGACCTTAAGAGGATGAGAGGAGAGGGTAAAGTCTACGGACGACCTACGACCCCAAAAAGATACCGCGATGGTAAGATCTACAGACGATCTACGACCTTAAAAAGATAACACGGTGGTAAGATCTATGGGCGATCTACGACCTTGGAAGGATAACACAATGGTAAGATCTACGGATGATCTACGACTTTAAAAATATAACGCGGTGGTAAGATCTATAGACGATCTGCGACCTTAGGGGAGATAAAGTGAAGGTAAGATCTATGAACGATCTACGACCCGAAAAAGAAACCACTATGGTAAGATCTACGGACGATCTACGACCTTAAAAGATAACTCGACGGTAATATTTACGGATGATCTACGACCTTAAAAAAAAGATGATGGGAGAGTAAAGTCTACGGACGACCTACGACCCTAGGAAGATAAAGTGAAGGTAAGATCTATGGGCGACCTACGACCTTAGAAAGATAAAGCAACGGTAAGATATACGGACGATCTACGACCTTACGAATATGAGGAGGAGAGGGTAAAGTCTACGGACGACCCACGACCCTAAGAGAGATAAAGCGACAGTAAGATCTACGAATGATCTACGACCTAAAAAAAAGATGATGAGAGGGTAAAGTCTACGGACGACCTACGACCCTAGGAGAGATAAAGTGAGTATTGAGAGTTGGGGAGCATGACGTACTAACACCCCGGTTTATTTTAGTTGGCAGTGTAATAACAGATGTTAACTGGGAATTATGAGGATGAAATTTTTTTGTGAGGATGTTTTGTTGATTTGGGATTGATCTGGCTCATGCTTCATATGCATTTGAAGTATGACATGATGATCCATGGATATGTTGTGCGTTTGAGGATGCAATGCAGTATGTCGTGATGATTATTGTATGCAAAATGTCAAAAACTCATTGGGATCTGTTGTCCGTCATCTTGAGGTACCAATATGGACTGGTGCTTAAAATTTGAGAGAAAAGGGTTAGCCTTGTCGAGTTCACTGGGGGATTAAATCTTGCTGAGGAGAAATGACTTGATCTGACTTCCTTCATGTGTTGGACTTTTGCGAATAACTAAAAAGAGACGTGGATCCCAACCAATGCCCCAAGTCTCTCTGTGTGGGAGAATTGGACACTCGGTCGATTGTAAGGAGGAGACGAGGATGAAATCTTGGTCAAGGTGACCGTTATGACTTGCTACCTGCACAAAAGAACGAACACTTGGAAGCCACAACATTCCCTGGGGATGCCTTCATATCCACGTAATGTAGTGTTTCACATCTTAGCTCGTGATTATTATTGACTTATTGTTTTTAATGCAATGCTTAACAAAGAGTTTAAATCACGATTCGCATACAAAAAATAAAGTAAAAGAACACAACAAATATTTTTTAATGGAAGGGTAAATTTTTATTAATGAGTTTGGCCCGTAAATGGGCATTCATACATAGAAACAACTCCTAAATGAGGAAGTTGCAGAGAAAAAAAGAAATACAACGAGTAAAATGGCAATAAGAAAATCTCAAATTTCCGTTAAAACTGATATTGCTATAGTTCTCGCATCCTGGGTCATCCTAGTGTCGTGCTTCCAAAGGATAATAGCTAGATTGATCCATCCCGCATTAGGAGGGTGTACGTGAAGAGTCTTCAGACTGCAGTCTCTCGCTTGTTGTCCCTAATTTTTGCCTGGATCGCCCTTTCGGGTTTTCAATCCACCGAGACACCCATTTTTGCCTAAGCTGCCCTTTTGGGTTTTCGACTTAACGGGTTATTCTCTTTTTTCTTTTTTAGCCCTAACTTTTTCCTAAGTCGCCCTTTCGGGTTTTCGACTTAGCGGGTCCTTTCATGCGTAGTATTTTTTGACTGAGTCTGAATTGACTGGAAGCAGAATGTCTTCCCCATCCATGTTCGTCAGGATTAGAGCACCTCCTGAGAAAGATTTCTTCACGATGTACGGTCCCTCATAGTCAAGAGTCCACTTACCTCTTGGATCAGTGTGGATTGGGAGAATCTTTCTTAAGACCAGGTCACCTGAGTGGAACTCTCGAGGCCGAATATTCTTGTCAAATGCCCTCTTGAGACACTGTTGGTATAACTGACCGTGACAAATGGCTGACAGGCGCTTTTCTTCGATGAGATTGAGTTGGTCGAGTCTCGTTTGAATCCATTCTGCTTCATCAAGTTTAGTATCCATCAGAACCCTTAAGGAAGGAATCTCCACTTCTACCGGGAGTACCGCATCCATACCATAGATTAGTGAAAACGGAGTTGCCCCAGTGGAAGTACGCACCGAAGTTCGATAGCCATGCATGGAAAAAGGCAACATCTCATGCCAATCTTTGTATGTTCTCACCATTTTCTGGACGATCTTCTTTATGTTCTTGTTAGCGGCTTCAATTGCCCCATTCATCTTTGGCTGATAGGGTGATGAATTATGGTGCTCGATCTTGAACTCTTCACACATTTCCGTCATCATCTTGTTGTTGAGATTTGACCCGTTATCAGTGATGATCTTGTTAGAAGTTCCATACCGGCATATGATCTCTCTTTTGATGAAACGAATGACAACTTGCTTGGTCACATTCTTGTACGAAGCCGCTTCCACCCACTTGGTGAAGTAGTCAATAGCAACGAGGATAAACCTGTGTCCATTTGAAGCGTTCGGCTCGATGCATCCAATCATATCGATACCCCACATTGCAAAGGGCCATGGTGAAGTCATCACATTCAAATGAGTGGGAGGAACATGTATCCTGTCTGCGTAAACCTGACATTTATGGCACATTTTGGCATATACACAACAGTCACTTTCCATCATCATCCAGAAATAACCTGCTCGTAGGATTTTCTTGGCCATGGAATGCCCACTGGCATGAGTCCCAAAAGAGCCCTCATGTATTTCTCGTATAATGGATTATGCCTCGTGTCTATCCATGCATCTGAGCAGAACTAAATCATAGTTTCTCTTGTACAGAACGTCTCCTGGCAATAAAAACTTAGACGCCAACCTTCTGAGAGTCCACTTATAACAAATCGTAGCACCTTCGGGGTACTCTTGCTTCTCAAGATATCTTTTGATGTCGAAATATCACGGCCTTTCGTCTGATACATCTTCAGTGGTGAGACAATGAGCAGGGAAAATATGTGCTGGCTCCTTGTAACGATAGATCCTTATACTGGGTGCATGATTCGGGTAATTGACTTTGAACATCGCTGCTAAAGTGGCCAGAGCATCTGCCAGTTGATCCGCTTCTCTAGGAATATTCTCAAAGGTGACCTCATCGAAAGTGGGCAACAACTCAACTATGTAATCCCTGTATGGAACTAAATTAGGGTGTTGTGTATCCCAATCACCCCGTACTTGATGTATCACTAAGGCAGAGTCCCCATAAACTTCAAGAATCTTGATCTTCAAATCAATGGATGCCTCAAAGCCCATCACACAAGCTTCGTACTCAGCAACATTATTCATGCAATCAAAACATAATCTGGCAGTGAAAGGTATGTGAGTATCACGTGGAGAGGTCAGAACTTCCCAAATACCATGACCCATAGCATTTGAGGCACCATCGAACGTGAGAGTCCATCGCTCCCCTGGTTCAGGTCTTTCATTGTCATCAAGTTTCATAATATCCACATCTGGAAAGTCGAACTTCATGGGCTGATATTCTTCCAATGGTTGGTGAGTGAGATGATCAGCAAGAATGCTACCTTTGATGGACTTTTGTGTGACGTACTGGATGTCATACTCGGATAAAAGCATTTGCCACCGAGCCAATCTGCCTGTAAGTGTTGGTTTCTCGAAGATGTACTTTATTGGATCCATCTTAGATATCAGAAGCGTAGAATGTGTCAACATATACTGCCTTAAATATCGGGCTGCCCACGTAAGAGCACAACAAGTCTTCTCGAGTAAGGAATACCTTGATTCACAATCAGTAAACTTCTTGCTCAAATAGTAAATGGCGTGTTCTTTTCGCCCAGTATCATCATGTTGTCCAAGCACGCAACCCATAGATCCTTCAAGCACAGTCAAATACATAATGAGAGGTCTCCCAGGAACTGGTGGTATGAGTATTGGTGGTTCTTAAAGATACCGCTTAATCTTCTCGAAAGCTTCTTGACAACTTTCATCCCAACAGACATCCTGATTCTTGCATAACAATTTAAAGATGGGTTCACAGGTAGAAGTAAGATGGGAAATGAACCTGGCTATGTAATTCAACCTTCCAAGGAAACCTCGTACTTCCTTCTCATTTTTTGGCTCCGGCATATCTTGTATTGCTTTTACTTTGTCTGGATCTACTTCAATTCCTCGTTGACTCACGATAAAACCAAGTAACTTGCCCGACCGAACCCCAAAGGTGCATTTGTTGGGATTAAGCCTTAACCTGAACTTTCGCAAACGATCAAACAACTTCTTCAAATGAACCAAATGTTCTTCCTCAGTCTGTGACTTCGCAATCATGTCGTCCACATACACCTCGACTTCTTTATGAATCATGTCGTGAAAGAGAGTCACCATAGCTCGCTGATATGTCACACCAGTGTTTTTAAGACCAAAAGGCATGACTCTATAGCAAAAGGTACCCCAAGGAGTTGTGAAAGTTGTTTTATCCATGTCATCCGGAGCCATCTTTATCTGATTGTAGCCAGAGAATCCATCCATAAAGGAGGACACTGAAGACTGAGCAGTGTTATCAACCAATACATCAATATGAGGCAACAGGAAATCATCCTTCAGGCTTGCTCTATTCAAGTCTCAGTAGTCAACACACATACGTACCTTACCATCCTTCTTAGGTATGGGCACAATGTTAGCAATCCAAGGCGGGTAATTTATCACAGATAGGAAACCTGCTTCGAGCTGTTTCTGAACCTCTTCTTTGATCTTCAAGGCCATGTCGGGTCTGGTCCTTCTTGGTTTTTGCTTTACAGGAGGACATTCTGGCTTGAGTGGAAATCTATGCATTACTATATCAGTGTCTAATCTGGGCATGTCTTCATACGACCATGCGAAGATGTTAGCATACTCTTGAAGCAATTCAATCAAACCCTTCTTTTCTTCACTTTGCAAGGCGGCCCCTATCTTGACTTCTCTCTTTACCTCTTCAGTACAGAGATTGACAACTTCTGTTTCTTCTTGATACGGATGGATGACCTTCTCTTCTTATCTCAAGAGTTTAGCTAGTTCTTTGGGGACTTCACAATCTTCCTCATTATCTTTGTTAGCATGATCAACTGAATTCTCAAGGATATAGGGAGCCATAACATTATCATTTCCAACGGAGTTCGAGACGGATCTGCATGATCGATGATTTCATGTTTTATTTTTAGAAAGTGCAAACGAATATTTAGAATATGAAAAGAAAAGTTTTTCCATTTTTATTTTGAAAAAGTAAAAGTAAAAGAAAAGACAGAGAACACAATTGTATGCGAAAGTGTGATTTTTCATTCAATGTTAAACTAAGATTGAAACATAAGGGGCCCCTTCTACAAGCTGTCAGTATGCCTTGGGCAGGATATATGACTTAAAATGGAAACAGAAAATTACACATCAAGGAAAACAACTTTAGGGATGTCCATGGCAGTCCAATTGCTGAGCTCCTGGTCCGGCGCAACTTGATAGATAAATCTTGAAATATCTTTATCGTCACCTTCAGCATCTGTGGAGAGTACTTGTCCTTCTTTGCTTACACCAACACTGATGAACACTTCAGAAATTGAGGGAACCTGCTGTCCTTTGAGAGGAACCCAACCAGCTTGCATGGAGGATGATGGCTGATACCCAAGACCAAAACGATCTTTCTTCTCTGGAACTTCAATCAATTTGCCCCAACTGTCATGGGGAGGTCTAGCTTCTATGAGGGCTTTGGCATCCTTCAAAGAGGCCAGGGGTATCCCAGACTTCTTACATTCCACGACGAGGAACTTGTCAACAGTAATAATCTCCAGAGCTTGAAAGGGAAACTCTTGTACCTCGCCTTCCACTTCCACATAACGGTAGGTAGTCAGATTATTAATCACTATGTCTTCTTCCCCGCAAACGATGACAACTTGGTCATTCACAATGAACTTCAGGCGTTGATGAAGAGTAGATGTCACAGCTTCTGCTACATGAATCCATGGACGTCCCAAAAGGCAAGTATAGGATGGACGGATGTCCATAACATAGAATGACAAATAGAAAGTGCGGGGACCAATCTTGACAGGAAAATCCACTTTTCCATCCATAGATCTTCTCGAACCATCAAACGCTCGAACATTTAGAGTGGAGGGCCTCATCATTACTCCGTCCATATTCATCTTAAACAAGGTAACCTTAGGCATTACATTGAGTGAAGAACCTGTATCCACCAAAACTCGAGATAAAACAGTGTCCAAACACTTCATAGAAACATGTAGCGCTTTATTGTAGGCTCTGCCTTCAATTGGGAGTTCATCATCACATAAACCCAAACAATTTCCCACAACAATATTGGTGACTATTCCTTCAAACTGGGCCACAGAGATGTCTTGGGTAACATGAGAAGAACATAAGGTCTTCAATAAGGCGTTGCGGTGGGCCTCTGAACATAAAAGGAGAGACAAGATGGAAATCTTGGATGGTGTCTGGTTGAGCTGGTCCACTACTTTGTAATCACTCCGCTTGAGAATTATCAAAAGCTGCTCCGCCTCTTGTCCTACAGAAGGTTCAGGTTGATTATCCATCACTTGCTTTCCCCTGGCCTTAGCTAGAGCTTCACTATTAGTTTCCTTAGGAGGTGGTGGTGGAGGAGAAAAGATCTGACCACTACGAGTCATGTTACTGGTTTCCGCAATGTTGGTAATATTCTTGTCACCAACCGGAGGGCACTCATACCTCCTTCCATGAATATAGACTACATTATACTCCCATGGAACTGCCTTCGAGTCGTTGCTTGTAGGAGGAATAGGAGCTTGAATCATTGTGGGGGTAATAGGAACCTGAATTGTTAACATAATACTAGGGGTGGCTGAAAAGCTTCTCGGATAGTAGGGGATTTCCTGGACATCAATCTCTTCTTCTCGGAATACTTTCTCTATCTGTAAGACACCTTCATTGATCAACTGTTGGATGGCCATCTTCAACTCAGCACACTCTTCTGGTTTGGAAGAACAGGTTAAGCAGAAGTCATGGAGTTCTTGTAGCACTTCATGCTTCAACAAATGTTCTCTGATAGTTTCCAAAGATATCTTAATTTCATCAATCTTTGATACCAAAACCCGTTCATTAACTTCTTCAATAGCATTGACTGTTCCCCCTTGATGAGGAGGCATGGGCTTATTTTGAATATTCAGACCAACAGGGTTGAAGTTGATGGCTTTTGCATCAATGATATATTGAACTTTGCATTTGAATGCTCTACAATTTTCAATTGTATGGCCTGGGGCACCAGAATGGAATTTGCAATGAGCATTAATATCATATCCCCTAGGGAGAGGATTTGGCGGTGGACCGAGTTCGCGCAATTGAACCATTTGACTAGCAAGTAACTGTGGGAGAATCTGAGCGTAGGACATTGGAATGAGATCAAATCTTCTTTCAGGGGCTCTCTGTCTTTGAGGAACTCTCGGGCCTTGGAGATGTTAATTCGGTTGTTGATAAGTTGGAGGAGGTGCAAATTATTGTTGTAGAACATAATGTGGTTGCGGAGCGAAAGGCCGTTGTTGGGCCATCCAGGGTGCTGGAGTTGTAGCAGCATATACTTGAGTAACAAATTGGTTGGGAACAGCAGCAGGTGTAGGAAAATAAGGGAGTCGGACTTGAGGAAATGTGGGAGCTCTTCCTTGGTTGACGGTGATGGCACTGGTCTCGCCCTCTTTCTTCTTGACAAAACCAGAAAATGGTTTTCTATTAATGCTTGTATTGTTGTTAACATTGTTAGGAACACCTTGAATCGTTCCAGCCTTAATGCACGTCTCAACACGTTCACCAATAATGACCATATCCGAGAAAGAAGTATAAGTGCTACTGAGCATATGCTGGAGATAAGGGCCTCGCAGAGTACCCATAAACAGATCAATCAATTCACGATCCAAGAGAGGAGGTTGGACTCTTGCATCCAGTTCACGCCACCTCTGAGCGTATTCTTTGAAACACTCTTCAGACTTTTGTACCATCCCTTGGAGCTGAGTACGGCTAGGAGCCATAGCAGTATTGTAATGGTAATGTTTCAAAAAAGCATCAGCAAGCTCTCCCCAAGTACTGACATGAGATCTTTCCAATTGCATATACCAATCCAATGATGCCCCGGTCAAATTGTCTTGAAAGAAATGCATGAGTAATGGTTCATTTTCAGCATAGGCCGCCATTTTGCGACAATAGGAACGAAGATGAGTCTCTGGGCAAGAAGTGCCTTTGTATTTGTCAAACTCTGGGACTTTGAACTTGGGAGGAATAACTACCCCAGGAACGAGGTACATTGCAACAGTATTGAATCTGGAAGCCTTGATACCATTCATGGCTCTAAGTCGCTCTTCGAGAGCATGATACATTTTTGCAGTTTCGGTAACCCCGACAGCAAGGTTCACTTGGGGTTCATTGAGATCAATAACATCATGATGATCGTCGACATCATTCCTAGGAGCACCGATAGGAGTCTCAACATTTGCATTGTCATTTCTCCCATTAGCAGAAGTGGAAGGAGCAGCAGTAGTAAGCTTGGCAACACTTTGGTGTAGTTCTTCTTGACCCTTGATCACGGCATGAAGGGTTTCCATAAGTTGATCCATGCGAGTACCCATAGTGTCCATATCCCGACGGAGTGCATTCTGATTTTCTTCAAAAAGATCCATTAGCCTTTATTGGTTGCCTCTGGTATGGTAAGGATGTGGATGAGTCGTCTTTGTTATTTACTGTATTTTGAGAAAGGGGACCCCAATGAGTTTTTGTTGTGAAAAAATGAATGCATGGTAGTATGGATTAATGCTTTATCTTCATTTCTGGGGAGATCCAAAGACTCGTCTATCTTTTAAAATTTCCATTTTTGAAAAGCTATATCAACGAGACTCATCTTTGGATTTCCCTAGATATGAGATATATATACATGATGATATGATGTCATGGTATGCTATGGCATGAAGTCTCAGCTCCACATATTCTGGATAACCATTGCGTAGTCCGTTGCACAGGCCGGAAGTAACAGGATCAAAAGTCTGACGTCACAGGCATGGAGTCAAAGTAACCACCCACAAGGTATGTACTAAGGGTTTATCACCTACCGAACAAGGTTCTAAAGAGTTCTCGAAGTCTACGTCCTTCCTTTGGATATTACCAACGTCCCAATTACTTGGTAATCATTAATATTCGCAGGAAAAACTCGTCCGAGTGCAATATCGTATGGCAACTACTTCCGGATTACCCCGTTATAGTCTCTGCACTGCACCTAAAAGGCCAGGATGGGTTAATGTTTCTACGGCCCTCAACTTCTCGAGTTCCCAGGTCGAAAGTAACAACGTCTTCCCGATTACTCGGTAAACATCACTACTTTCAAGGGGACCTCCACTGAGTGGGGGATTTTCATGCCTCCTTCTTCGGGATTACTCCCTCAAAGTTAACATGACTATACCGCTCTTCCTAATCCTATGTGTAACCCAAGTCCGGGTATAGGACTTATCAAAAGTAATCACCAAACCCAACATCACAATGTATCCAGAATATGTGAGTAGCAACAATATATGCAATATATACAAAAGAATAAAATAAATAAAGAAATAAAATAGTAAAGCAAGATAAATCAAATAAATAAACACCCAAAAAGACAAATAAACAAAACTAGGAGAGACTCGCTAAAGATCCCCAACAGAGTCGCCAGCTGAAGCTACCGGCAGAAAACACAGAGCTGCCACTGAACTTTATTTATCCCGAAGGAAGGGGAAATATCGATAAAACCACAAGGGAATGGATAAGATGGTCTTGCGGCCAATAGAAAGGGTAAGGGAGTCGGTTATGCGATGGGAAGGTATTAGCATCCCTCACATCTGTCGTACTCAACGAGATCCATTTTGTTTGTTTGTCTTAAAGGGTGTATTTATCTACAACTATGCTTGCTTAAAGGGAAATGAATGGTTTTTATTATTGCGTTCGTGAGGGTTTCGCGATCCTTTGCCTACGTATCCAATGAAGGAATCAGAACACCGTAGTTCCTCTAGAAAAAGGTTGGTTTGTTTGTGTTTTTTAGTGGGCGATGTTAACGCATGCATTCTAGCAATAGACACGGCCGGTATCGCGGTAGAACAGAGATAACATGCCCTTTGGGGGAGTTTTACTTGGTTGAGTGTTTTTGCGAGTTTTAAAATAAATTCAAGTAATGATTAAAGAGCGTTTTTGGGTTTTTGACTTGGAAAAAAAAAGGGTGTGTTTGGCTAAAAATGGATGCGGATGAGATTTCGAAGATACGACGACCTAATGTAGAAGTTTTGACCTAAAAGGTTTGAGTTTGAAAATCGAGATTTTGGGGAAATTATCTTAAGTTTAACAAAATAATAAACAAACGAAAGGTGAATGAGGGTATTCGCACAATTAGACGAGACGTGTTCGATGATGTGAAATTAACGAAGTCAAAACATTTCCCTTGGATTTGAGACGAACGAAAGATATTAACGATCAATGACAAAATTAGTTAAAATAACGATTGAACAATTAAATAATGAAAATTTATAATAGCATGCATTTTTTTATTAACAATTTTAAACAAATAATGAAAATTAAATAAAAACTAAATTATAAAACATATATATTTTTGAATAATTAATAAAGATTAAATTATAAGCATGTTTTTTATGTTTTTCATGTTTTCTTATAATAATTATAAATATATGACAAGTTAGAAAAATGGAGGAGATAAAACTAAAAGAAATAAATTAAAAAAACGTCCCAGCCTGGACTTGAACCGTGTCCCTCTTGAATTATTGTAAACTGCCTGGCCAAATGAACTACACTGTTTAACTGTTATTATTACGTTTTAATTAAAATAAGAAGGGTGATGATGATAGCGATTGGGTCAACCGGCCCATTGAAGTGGACCCGGGTTTGGAGAGAAACAAGGGAAAACTTTCGAAACCCTAGAATACTAAGAGAGAGGCGCCCAATTGGTGTTGCCTTGGGAAGGGAAGAAGTTAGGTTATTATTATTATTAACAGAGTTACTTGTTAAATTAAAAAAAAAAGTTGAAACAAAAATGTATAATCCTTTCTCTCTCAACCGTATCAACATCATCATCTCAAACTCACCACTATTTTCTCTCTCTACCTACGCCAACAAACCGTCTCGGTTCAACCTCTATGTCATAGTTTCTCAATCTCTCTTCATATGTCTGCCATATTATCTCTATTTCACGGGAACTGCTTCAGAATTAACAAAGAGATTAACGGTGTCGCTACTTGTAGAAGGTTACGAAAGGTGAATCATTTGTAGTTGAAAGTTGGAAGAAAAGTATCAGAAATCTGAGCTGCGGATATGTTGTTGATGTTATTCACAGTGGAGGATCGATAGAGGTTATGAGGAATCAAAGACATCCGATGAAGGTTGGTTATTGCAGAGAAGAGGAATTTTAGGCACATGAGCGGAAGATTGGAGGGGGTTGCGAGTTGAGCTCGAAGGTTGAAGGAAAGAGAACCAGATGGAAGTGATGATGAAGATGGTGGAAACGATTGTCTAGAGGTTGGAGATTTTTCTGTGTTGGGAATACCGAATCGTAGGTTTATGCGGCGTGGGATAACAAAGGGTATGCGATGATTTAAGGTAAAACTTGTTGTCTCTTTTTATTCGCTCTCAGAGTAC
This sequence comes from Vicia faba, assembly GCA_948472305.1. Lineage (NCBI taxonomy): Eukaryota > Viridiplantae > Streptophyta > Magnoliopsida > Fabales > Fabaceae > Vicia > Vicia faba. Next base: position 970,194,223 of record OX451741.1, on the reverse strand, counting down.
ATGATGCAGATTTCAACAATTGAAATTGAAGGCACAAATGGAACTAAATCGAAAACCAGAAAAACAGGTACCTTAACGTCGATTCAAAACCTTTCTTTTCTCTTTGGTCCTTCTGCATGTGCTATTGCTGCAGTCGCGAGTTTTGCAGATTGGTGTTGTTGTTGCGTCATAGAAAGATAATAATGTTGTTGTTCTACTCGTTGCAGTGATGAGAGAATGGATGAATGAAGTGTTAGGTTGATGAATTAGATGGCTGTTTATATGATGCGGTTTTGAGGAATCGTTGAAGATTGATGATTAATTAATGGTGCATGTATTTTGATTCTACAGGTTTGGGTGATTGAGAGGAGTATGCAGAGTATTTTTCTTGGGTTTTCTTTCTGTTGAATTTTTTTTCTATTTTTTACTCTTGCTGAATTTTTGGATTCTCTTCTTGTTCTCGATTTTGCTGGCTGTCTCCAAAAATCCTCCCTTTAATGTAGCAAAATGGCCCTTCTTATAATGATACAAAGGTGGAAAAATGGGGGGGAAATTGGCTGAGGTTTTGAACATTGTTGGTATACTGGTTTTGTGCTTTTAAAATGCAGGTTCTGTTTTTGTCTATTTTGGTGCTTGTATGCAGGCTGGACAGAATTATGTAGCAGGTTTTGGTTTGTCTTGTTTTGTTGGACACTTTTATGAAGGTTTGGGCAGTAATGTGCAGGTGCTATCTTTCCTCATTCATCTTTCTATGATGCACACTGTTTTTCTTTTTAAAAATTCTGAAGGATTTGCACTATTTAGAAAAATGATGATATAGAGCTACTTGAGCTAGTGCTAGCTTGCACTATTGTTTTGTGTTTTTAACTATGCTGCATGTTTGTTTTTGCTTGCTACGCTGCCAACTTGTAGCTGCTGTTGACTGCTGCTGCATTTTTGGTACATGTCGCTTTGTGTTGTTATTTTAGAAGCCTATGCTGCCTTGCTGTAAGATTGGCTTGTTCTGGTGTTACATGTTGCTGCTGCCTTGGCTTGTGTATTTGGCTTGGATGCTTGTTATTTTTATGCTGTTTTTTGCAATGAATTTGTTCTAAATTTCTTTTTCCCTTTTTGTGAACCAAATTTTTTTTGTGATTTGCAAAATAGGAGGAGATGGCTTATGAGTGAAAACAAAAGCCTTTTGAATTTTTGATTCCAAGTGAAAATCCTAATGATGAGATACAAAAATCCTTTTATCAATTAAATCTTGTTTGGAATTTTTTCATGTGTTGATTGTTTGCTAACTTTTTGTTTTCTTGATCTTGTTTCATGAGCACAAGGGTTGAAGGGCGAGCGAGGTTGAAAGATGAAGAGGCCATGGCGAGGAGTGAGGATGAGTGGCTTGAAGATGGAGCAAAGAGGCTTGAAGAAACAAACATTTATTTCTTTATTTTTGTAAACAAAAATATTTGTAACTCGCATTTCACATTTGTGTCTCCTTCGCAGTTTGCCCAAAAGAATGTAACTTGAATACCAAACTTGAACGAATCTTATGAATGATGAACTTTGTTGTATGGAAATCAAATAACTCTTGAATCTTGATTGAAAGTAGCCATTTCCACTTGAATGATTTGAATGCACACTTTGGCTTTGTAACTTAAACTTCAAGAAATCATGAGCAATTGTTATAACTTGTATTCCAAACAATCACGCGCCTTATCTTTCAAAATCCAATCAAACTCTCAAACAAAATAAATGCTTAAGAATTGAATTCCCTCTAGTTAATTCGAACCCAAAACACCGGTCGCTTAAACTTGATCTTCATATCACGCCTGAACCAAACTTGCATTTCTTAAACAGAACTTTAACTTTGACACTCACATCGCAAGTAACCTGTAACTTTACACAACCGAAACATGTCTTGATTATCATGAACCTTTAACCTTATTTCCTGAAGTGCTCCAACTCCACATTTGTAAATTCAAACTTCAAATTCTTGACTCAATGGCTTAGAGACTTTAAGAAGAAACTTGAAATGCGAGGAGGTGAAATTCTAGACCTAATGCACTGAGCTTTAAGCCATCCTCGAGGCAGGCGAAAGAAACATCTTCACAGAAACCAAAGACCTGAAACCCTAGCATCTTGACCAACACCCATAGGGAAATAAACCCTAAACCAGGCTCTGATAAATTTGAGCGAGAACCAACCTCGTAACATGATGACACAATTCATTCCACGATCCATTAATCGAGAACCAGAAGAATTCCCTTTCACCTGATAAGAAAACTTTAAAACAAAATTAGACATAAAGAGGGCGCAACCCTAATACCTCAAACCAAAGCGCCTGATTCCATGAGAAGTGGGGTATGCAAATGACTGAGTAATAAAATGATGCAACTGGAATGCAAAGTTCAAAGCTAGACAAAAAGTGAAAGAGATAGGGCAAATTTGGGGTACGACACCTAGAGATGAAAATCAAATGGCGGATGCTCTAGAAACTCTGGCTTCTATGTATCAAGTGAATACTTAGAATGATACACCTCGAATTATATTTCGGCGACTGGATAGGCCCGCTCATGTGTTTACAATAGAAGAGGTAGAAAATGAGAAACCTTGGTATTATGATATCAAGCATTTTCTTCCGACTCATGAATACCCGATTGGTGCTTCGAATAAAGATAGAAAGACATTGAGAAGATTGGCTGGAAACTTCTTCCTCATTGAAAATGTGTTGTACAAGAGAAATTATGACATGGTCTTGCTCAGATGTGTGGATAGACACGAAGCAGACATGTTGATGCATGAGATTCATGAAGGTTCATTTGGCACTCGTACCAATGGACATTTGATGGCTAAAAAGATGCTAAGGGCAGGTTACTATTGGTTGACAATGGAATCTGACTGTTATAGATTTGCAAAGAAGTGCCATAAATTCAAGATTTATGCGGACAAGATTCATGTGCCTCCAACACTTCTCAATGTTATTTCTTCCCCGTGGCCTTTCTCTATGTGGGGGTATTAACATGATTGGAATGATAGAACCCAAGGCTTCGAATGGATACCGTTTCATCTTGGTAGTAATTGATTACTTCACCAAATGGGTGGAAGCTGCTTCATATGCTAATGTTACTAAACAGGTGGTAGTGCGCTTCATTAAGAATAATCTCATATGTCGGTATGGTGTGCCGAGCAGAATCATCACCGACAATGGCTCGAATCTGAACAACAAGATGATGACAGAAATGTGTGAAGAATTCAAGATTGTCCATCACAATTCATCTCCGTACAGGCTAAAGATGAATGGGGTTGTTGAAGATGCTAATAAGAATATCAAGAAGATCATCCAGAAGATGGTTGTTACTTATAAAGATTGGCATGAAATTCTCCCTTTTGCTTTACATGGATATCGGACATCTGTCTGCACTTCAACAGGAGAAACCCCATTCTCCCTTGTGTATGGAATGGAAGTTATGCTCCCAATCGAGGTTGAGATTCCCTCTTTGTGTGTGTTAATGGAAACCAAGTTGTCAGAGGCTGAATGGGTCCAGAACAGGTTTGATCAATTGAATTTGATCGAAGAGAAGAGAATGACAGCTTTGTGTCATGGGTAGTTATATCAGAAGAGAATGAAGAAAGCTTTTGATAAGAAGGTCAAACCTCGTGAGTTCAGAGAAGGCAACCTCGCTCTCGGGAAGATCATGTCTTTTAACGCTGATTCTAGGGGCAAGTGGACTCCCAATTTTGCAGGCCCACATTTTGTCTAAAAAGCCTTCTCTGGCAGGGCATTAAATATTGAAACTATGGATGGCGAGGAGTTCCCACGTCCCATGAATGCTGATGCAGTCAAGAAATACTTCGCCTAAAGAAATAAAAGAACAACTTGCTAAATTGAAAACCCAAAAGGGCGACTTAGGCAAAAAGAGTGTATCGGTAGGCCGAAAACCCGAAAGGGCGGTCTAGGCAAAAATTAGAGACATAAACAGAATAAAATTTCCCGCTAAGTTGAAATCCCACAAGGGCAACTTAGGCAAAAGTTAGGTACTTTCTTGGCAAGTAACTACATCAGACAAGACTTTATCATTGAAGCAACAATCTTCTTGGATCCTCACCATACTTCAAAAGAAGTTGTTGCTCGATATTTCAAAGTTGTTAGAGGTAATAATGATCATTGTATCTCAATGTATCTTTTTCATTATATATATTACCAGTTTCTAAACTTTGTAATTATCCATGGAGTCTCGCCATTCGCAGACTACCATTCTATCAATAAAATTTGAGCTTTTATCCAATTCTTTGTAGTTATTATTTTTATTCAGCTTACAAATATCCATTTATTATTGATAATAATTTCCAAAGCAAAAATATTAAATAACAAAATTATTTTTCAAAAAGAATTTACAACTTACTTTTACTTTAGATTTTGTGATTCAAGAGGAAAACAAAAGTGTTGATCCCAGGAATGGACGAACTCCAGTAAATTTTGGGAAGTGTTGTTTCCTTGGGAAGGTTTTCTCAGTTCGTTTTCACTGGTTTGCATGATTTTAGTATATTAAAGGCAATACCAATTGATGTAAGGTGTAGTATTGGGTTTGTAATCCCAATGTCCCCAGTCAAGTGTTGGTCCATTTTCAGATTTTTTGGGTTTGCATGATCTAAGGTCCCTATTCCAGATTCCCCGGTAAAGTCTTCCCTCATATGACGAAAGGTCTTTTTCCCTTGATGTGCTGAGATGGAACTATTTGCAAAATGTCACGCTTTTTGCAGCTATGTCATTATTGTTGATATTTATTTCTCAGGCAGCTAAACCAGGGTAGTATATTTTCTAATAAGTGTTGAGACAATTGTCAACCCTTTGGGTTTTCACCCGCCAAGTATTGGGTTTGATTTAAAATCCCCTGGGGTTTGACCTCTTTCTATAATGTTGACTTTTTGATTCCCTATGAAGGCTATCTCAGGGCTGTTTTTTTTGTTGGAATAAGTCTGCATGATATGAAGGTTCAATCCAGGGTTCCCCAGTGAAGGCCTCGCTATTTAATAGAAGTCTTTTCTCCCTGTGCATGATGAGTTCTGACTCATTTACAAAGAATCTCCCTCTCGATAGTACTTGTAGTTTGTTTGATTGCCCGATAATCTGGCAAGGGCAGTGTTTTATTTAAGAAGTGTTGAATTGGTTATCAACTTTTTGGGTTTTCACTCCCCAAGTGTTGGGTTTGATTTAAAATCCCCATAAGATTGATTCCTTGCTATAATGTTTGACTTCTTAACTCTTCAAGTTGTTGTCTCCATGATATTTCATGTTTTCCCCAGTGAAGAACGTATCTCTGGTTTCCCTAGTGAAGAACGTATCTGGATTTCCCCTCTTCGATATGGTATTGGTATCTCCCCAATAAAGTCAACACGAGGTCCCCCGATGATATCTCGATGATGAGGCACTATCCCCCAGTGAAGTCTGTATGATATTTCTCCATTGAAGTTAGCTCGAGATCCTCAGTTGATGTTTTGATGATATGGTTTTCATCTGCCTTATTGAGATCAGTATTGCAATCCCCAGTAGAAGTGTAGATCGTGAAAGCATTTGTTTTCCCATTGAAGTCTGAGTGCCATTCCCCGGTAAATCCTGGAGAAGGATGTTATATCATTGAATATGTACCCTTTTGTCGCTATGATTTGTTTGCTTCCGGATTATGTTCCTCCCCAGTGAAGTTAAGATGAGAAATAGGATTTTTCTTCCTCAATTGGTGCTTATTTTTCTTATGGAATGTTCATCTTTGATGTGATTTAGCCAAGTGTTGTTTGTGCCCGAGTTGGTTTGGTCTGGTTACTCCCAATGTTATATGTCTGTTTTGTTATCATATACATGATAGCACTCATACATTCATACATATATCATGCATAGTTAAATTTAGTAAATCATTGCTCATTCGCATTCATTGATATTTTGTTGACATATTACCCTGTTTTGCAGATTTGTGTTGTCCTCTCTCCAATAAAGTGTCGGCCTTAAGCAGAAAGTGTATATTCTTCCAATTTCCCCACTGAGTTATCCCTCGTGGAAGATTTTTGCTTTAGCCTTCCTGTACAGCCCTTTGTCTGGATGATTTGGGTTTCCCTCTTGAGTTTATTTCTCAAAGGATGTATTTTGGTTGACTGTTTCACTCCAGTTTATTTCTGGTTTAAATCTTTGTTTCCTAGCAATATTATTACTTTGGATTTCTGCAAGCTTTGAGCCTTGGTTTGAGAATGTGCATTTATTTTGCACAAGAAGACTTTATCTCCTCAGCAGAAATATATTGGCATCTCCCCAGGAAGTCATATTTCATTCCAAAGAAAGTCACATTTCTTTCCCCAGGAACCCATATTGCTTTCCCTGGGAAATCATTTTTACAATCCTTCCCATAACATCAAATAGCAGGTCTCTTTATTTGAGCAACTTATAATTCCCCGTAAAGGTTGAGGTTACTTTTTTTTCTATCTTCTCTATGAGTGGATAGTTTGTAGTTCATTATCAAATTACTTCAGTGGATGGCAAGTCTTTCAATATCGCAGAGACAGTTCGTTGTGAAATATTTGCAAGTGGTAGTCTCTTTATTTGAGACAGCTTATACATTACCCTTTCCAGGAGGAATGCCTTGGTTAAAGAAGAAGTTGAGACCCGTTTAGGTGAAACGCCGGAATTCTGGGAAAACTTGTTATCTTTTTGCTACCTTCAGTGAACATTGGTAGTTCACTGTCAGTGAACGGCAGTGCTATGATATTTTCTCTCTACCTTCAGTGAAAGTTGGTAGGTCACCATCAGTGATTGTTATCTTTTTGCTACCTTCAGTGAATGTTGGTAGTTCATCGTCAGTGAATAGTGGTGCTATGATATTTTCTCTCTGCCTTTAGTGAAAGTTGGTAGGTCACCATCAGTGAAAGTTGGTGATTGTTATCTTTTTGCTACCTTCATTGAACGGTTGTAGTTCATCGTCAGTGAACGGCGGTTCTATGATATTTTTATCTCTACCTTCAGTGAAAGTTGGTAGGTCACCATCAGTGAAAGTTGGTGATTGTTATCTTTATGCTACCTTGAGTGAATGTTAGTAGTTCATTATCAGTGAACGGCGGTGCTATGATATTTTCCCTTCTACATTCAGTGAAAGTTGGTAGTCCATCAACAGTGAATGTCGATGATTCTTATCTTTTTTCTACCTTCAGTGAATGTTAGTAGTTCACTGTAAGTGAATGGAAGTGCCATGATATTTTTTCTCTACCTTCAGTGAAAGTTGGTAGGTCACCTTCAGTGAAAGTTGGTGATTATTATCTTTTTGCTACCTTTAGTAAACGTTGGTAGTTCACTGTCAGTGAACGGCAGTGCTATGATATTTTCTCTCTACCTTCAGTGAAAGTTGGTAGGTCACCATCCGTGAAAGTTGGTGATTGTTATCTTTTTGCTACCTTCAGTGAACGTTGGTAGTTCATCGTCAATGAACGGAGGTGCTGTGATATTTTCCATTCTACCTTCAGTGAAAGTTGGTAGTCCATCGGCAGTGAACATTGATGATTCTTATCTTTTTGCTACCTTCAGTGAACGTTGGTAGTTCATCGTTAGTGAACAACGGTGCCATGATATTTTGCCTTCTACCTTCAGTGAATGTTGGTAGTCCATCAGCAGTGAAAGTCAGTGATTGTTATCTTTTTGCTACCTTTAATGAATGTTGGTAGTTCACTGTCAGTTAACGGCAATGCTATGATATTTTCTCTCTACCTTCAGTGAAAGTTGGTAGGTCACCATCAGTGAAAGTTGGTGATTGTTATCTTTTTACTACCTTCAGTGAACGTTGGTAGCTCACCATCAGTAAACGTCGGTGTTATTATTCTTTTCTCTTTCTACCTTTAGCGAACGTCGGTAGTCTCACCTTCAGCAAAAGTTGATGTATCTTTTGACCTTTTACCATCCTCTGTGAGTCAAGTCTTTTGATTCACTAGTGATTTATTTTCCTGGTCGGGTTTCTCTTTTGATCCTTATTTCCTTTGCTACATCCCCAGTGGTGTTTTGCGTCTCTTTGAAGTTGTTCATATGCATTCATACTCATAAGCATAGCATGGCATCTTAGGGCCAAAAATAGGGTTTGTTTTATATTTAAGTATCTTCGATCGCGCCTACACGGAGATTTTTAACCTTCGTATCTTCAGAAAGAAGAAACTTAAATAAGGGCAGCTGTTGTACCCCAATTTTTTCCTCTAAGATCCCTTCATCATACCATATTGTTTCAATCACAACAAGATCATATTAGGGTTTTTGGTTCTCCTCCCTATCTTTATCTTTGCTCTTTAGGGAATCACCAAGCACTTTGACTTGTTTTTCTTTCGTGATCATTCAAGTTTTGTTTTGACTTTCCTTTTAATTAATAAAATTCAATGTTGGTTTGTCTCACTTGTTAATAATGTAGGTAAAAGCAACGTGGCTTAGAAATTTGATCCATGGGTTCATGAGTTTATTTCCATTCCCTAGTTAATAAAGCTTGAGAAATTCAAACCTCGTCTTTGAAGTTGTTGGAAGAAATAGCATTGAAAGGTTTATTTTGGGTCACCACATTTCAAAGTTATCAAGATTGATTCAAAAGTACAAGGGGTTGATTGAAGAAGTTGTCATGTTTGGACAAGGCTTTGTTCCCATTGGTCACAAGTGCATATTTCTCTCAATTCTCAAGATATGGAAGTAGTTTTGGTGGATATGAGTCCTCATTATCATCCTCAAATACTTCTATTTACAAATCAAAAGTGTTGGTACAAGAAGGTTGTTCAAAATTGTCAAAGTTCCTTAAAGCATTTTCTTGATCTAAGAGCTAGGGTTTTGAACTTCAAAGAAGTATATCTTGCTCATCTTTTGGTATTTTTGAGTGATTCCAAAGACATAATTCTCTTCAAAGGGTTATTAACAAATAACTTCAAAAGTTTCAAGGAGTTTTCATGTGGAAGAAGCTTTATGATGGAGAAAGACTACAAGTTCTCCAGATGAACCCCCAATTTCCCATATGTAACTTCAAATGATCATTACTTGGTCAATTTTTATCACCTTGAGCCCACTCTTTTTCCATAATGATCTGAGTATTTGAACTATATCCATTATTTTATGTGCAAAGTGAGAAAATGGATGGAAGATGCCCTAAGAATATAAACGATTATAGGTCATTTCATGATTTTTTGCCAACTTCAACAATTCATAACTCTCTCAATTTTTGGAGATTTTGAATGGTTCAAGTCTCAAAATGTCATCCAAGAGGTCTATTTCATGTCATATTTTTTGGTCAAGAGCAAATTCCAAGTGGAAGGCCATGTTTGGATGTAAAACATTATAGGTCACTTTTGAAGAAAAAACTTGAAATATTTCTAAGTGTGGAAAGTCAACTTCTTTTTCCCAACTTTGACTCATTGCAACTTTCAGCTCAAACATCCATTTGATTCCATTCTTTTCCCATTTCAAAGCTTGTAATATCATCTTTCTAAAGCATCAAGAATCATGCCCTAAGACCCCTTGAGCTGAGAATGCCATTGATTTGAACTTGGTAATTTGAAACTGGAGTTTCTTCAAAAGTCAGAATCTGAAATCCTTGATTTAGCTTCTAAACACCTTGTTTCTGCGCATTTTTGCTTCTAAACATGTTTAGTGAACTTCCAGAAGTGATTAGCATAGCAAAACACGCGTTTTGGATGAGTTTTGATCAATATAGAAGTCACACTTTTCTTGTTTGTAGCTTCACACGATTTCCCTGGAAACTTCACCATTTCAAACGCTTGAACATTCCATTTGATTCCCTATAAATAGAGGGTCATCCCTCATTCATTTCCTCATGCTTGAACAGCCAGAATCACCCTGCCAAACTTGCTTCATAACTCATTTTTCTATAACTTCGAAATCAGTGTTCAAGCCTTTTTCAATCCAATTTTTCTATCAATTCACCTTCCTTGATCTTCCCTGAAGTTAACCATATAATTACCTTCAAGAATCGTGACCTATATTGATCCATAGAAGTCCAGTTTCAGAGCTCTGCAACTCAACTTCAATAGGTAGATTTCTCCATCAATTCTTCAAAACTTTGATATCATTGTGAAGCTCTCATTGCCCTGGTTCTAGTTGCAACACTTGCTTTTATCTGGAAACACGTTTTGACAATGAAATTTCAAATCCATTTTCAAAGCTTTCCTTCCAAATTGCTTGAGCTATAATTTATATAAATTTGTCGCGAAGGTGTAGTTGCCTTCGTCTTGAAGAGACGAAGCGAATGACATAGGTCTCGTGCTCTAATTTTACAGATTGAGCAACCTGGTTTTGGGACTGGATGGAGGTTGAAGATGACCAACGTGACATCCTCCAACCAATGATGGCGTGCCATTTTTTTTTTTGAAATCTGATTTAATTAATGATTCAGTGCTTTATTCACTAAAGTCCATAACATGTACAATGTGCCAGGTCCACTTGATCTGTTTACTAATGCGTTTTGACAATGATCAGATGGCCCATATTTTTTTGGTTTGATATTTTATTTTATGATTTTTATTTTAATTTATTTAAATTTCAAAAAATCATAGAAAATTCATTTTAAGTCCAAAAAATCTGAAAAAATTATGAAAAATATTTTTGATTTTTCTCTTTCTGATTTTTATTTTTTCACAATTTTATTTTATGTTTTGATATTTTTTATAAATTTTCACATTATTTGAATTATTTTAAATGTTTAAAAATTCTTTTATGCATTTTTAAATCCTGTAAAAAATATGGAATGATCCAATGATATTGTGAAAAATATTGGTGACCTCACTTATTTTTTATTTCTGATTTTGTTATTTTTTATCAATTTTGGTTTATTTTACTCATTTCTTTTAATTTTAAAAATAGTTTCTGACTTTAAAAAATTACCAAAATTTTTATAAAAATGCTTGAGTTCATTTCTGATTTTCTATGGTCTTACTTAATATTTCTTGATTAGTTTGAATATAGTTGGTATTTTTCTTTCTTATTTCTATTTTAAAAAACTTTTTTAAAACTTTTTTAATGTATATATTAAATGCCATATTATTTTGTGATTATTTTCTGGCTAATCTTGGGTTGAATTTTTTATCATGAACTTTATTAACATCATTGGATCCATGGTGTTGAGTCTAACTCCATAAAAATGGATGAATGATTTTAATAATAGTTTGATTAAAATTTAATTCAAATGTGGTTTGTATATTCTTTCCCACCCCTCTTCATCTCATCCATTTCTTATTGCACTAAGTGTTATTGGAGCATGATCTCTATATCATATCTCAAAACAAATGGTGCATAGATTGCTATTGACCGGCCTCAAAATAGGTGCGACTTCTATATAAGTCCACTTACGATTGCTTAACATAGCGCTAAATTTTGTCCCGATTCGAATAAATGATCATTCATGGTCCAAACCTATGTTTGTAAGCCCAAGTATGTTAATTTGATCTCTTTGATCCAATAACCTTTAGGTTCATTGTGTGGAGGGTTTGGTTCTACCAATCCTCTAATGGATCTTCATCAATTTTGGTCAATGTGGATCACTTAAACATTGTTGATCATTACATGTTACTTTTGAGGATTCCAAATGGATGATATACTTGGCAAAAAGCAAATGCAACTTGTTGTGTGGAGGGTTTGGTTCTACCAATCCTCTAATGAGTTCCAAATGCAAGTTTCAAGATGGTCATCCAACTAACCACTAATTATTAAATTGTTTTTACTTTATGCTTTTATTTTTATGTTTTATGTGCCATTTACTTTAAGCATTACATTTCATACCCTTTTTTATTTTGCTCACTTGAGCATTTACTTTCTTGTCATTTTTATTTTGCTCACTTGAGCTTTTCTTTTCTATTTTAAGACACCTAATAATCAACATGAACGATAAAATGCTTTAATGATACTTGGACTATTTGGTAACTATCCTTGGCATTCTGGAGTATTGGACTTCTTGGACTTAGGATTAGAAACCTTGGCCTATATTGGAGACCTTGTGACCTTAATTGATATTTTGTCTAGAGTTCTTGAGGTTTACCTCAAGACATTGGGTTATTTGTTTGTTTTGTGTGCAGGTTATTGTGGTTACATTCTTTGTTTGTGATCTGGAATTCACCCGTATACAACTGTTACTCTGCCAAATTTTTGCGAAGACTTAATACACTTGAAGTTTGGTTCTCTCAAGAGATCTAGTATCTTTGCTTGTTTGGTTTCAATCCAAAGAATGATAATTCTATCTTGACTCATAATATCAAGTATTGGCTTCTTGTTGATTAGATGGTTCTTATCCCTAGCTTTCACCTTATGTATTAGGATAGTATCTTCTTCTCCTCCCATCTTCTTTAATTTCAAAAATCTTCTTCCTCCATCTGAAAACTCTTCTTGTTTTAAAATTGAACCACTTACATAATAAACTTGGACTTAGGTCCATGCATTTTCAAAACTTTTTTTTTCATAAATAAACTCCAATCAACTTAATAATACCTTGACATTTTTTTTGTGAGAAGACTAAAAGTCAATCAATCTCATTTCAAACCATTTTGCCACTTTGGCTTCTTACTTTTTAAACCTCTCTCAAAAGATTAGACTCTTGTCAACCCTTGTAGTGATGCAAACAACTATACTTCTAGAATATGTAGTGAAGAGAGATATTTTCCACTTTGGTGTTGAGTGAGGCATTGTTGATTTTAAAATCCAAGCCATATCCTCCACTTTGAGATGATGTAAATTCTCCTTTCTCATGATTGTGGATAGTAAGTATGTTTTCCACACAGACAATGACGATGATGTCTTATTTCATAAAATTAACCAACATACTTGTGTTTTAAAATCTTTTTAAAAGGTGAACTACATGTACCCTGATCCCCTATTGCATGAAAGGTGGTACGTAGGCATTAAAGGTTCACAACCGCGGCAGGTGTAAAAATCATAAAAATACATATTTTCCCCCCTCCACCATCTATTTTACATACAACATTTTATAGCTAAAATATACAGATTTTTTCAAAGAGGTTCCTGCGGAGTACCGTAGACGTTTAGGGTGCCAATACCTTCCCTTTGCATAACCAACCCCCTTACCTTGAATCTTTCCCCCTCTTTTTGGGTTACTCGCTCTTTTCCCATTCCTTTGGAAACAATAAAGCGTGGTGGCGATTTTTATTTTTGATCTATATAAGTCTAGTCAATCTAATGGCTTAGTCTTAAACATTTCTACCGCTACAAATACCTCATTTTTAATCTTCACTGCCATGTCAGGGTGGGTTCTTCTTAACTTCTGCTTGATTGGCGGACATTCTGGCTTCAACGGCAGGTGGTGTTCCACAATATCAGTGTCCAACCCAGGCATGTCTTGGTAAGGCCAAGCAAAAATATCAGCATATTCCTTCAATAGCTCAATCAACCTGCTCTTCACCTCGGGATGAAGCAGTGCTCCAATCCTGACTTCTTTTGGATGTTCCTCTGATCCCAAGTTGATCATCTCCAACGACTCTTTATACGGTTGAATGGTATTTTTTTCACGATCAAGCAACCGTGAAACCTCTTCTAGGATTTCATCATATTCTTCTTCTTTAGCCACATACACAGGATATTCGAAGTTGGGAGAGGGCACATGGTCATTGTATTCAACGATTTTCTTAACTAATACGCACATATGATTATGATTGATTTTAGAAACTGACCAATGTACGAGTGATTATGCAGATTTAGTTACGGTTATCTTTTATTTTGCAAGGTTTTTTCGGATTACCATTTTCCAAGAAAAAAGAAACAAATAAAACACAATTGGAAAACAAAAACAACTTTTATTAATGATTTAAAAATCCAAAACAAAAGACACGCCCGTACAATATCACTTTCACCTTGGGCAGAGTGAAAGGATTTTTGGAAAGATAAACAAAAGACAAATTACTTCAAAATGTTAATACAAGAAGGAACGTAAATAGTGATGAAATTATGGACCCTCACTCCATGCGTCACAAAATTCAACATCTCTTGCTCTAGATCATCCTCAAGGATAGCATTAATCTTCAGAGTAGTTGGATGAAGATATCCAACACTGTGGAGGATGTCTTGATACTTGCCGAAAGTAGACTTTGGTTTCAAAATTTCACCCTTATTATTCTTCATGGAGAAACCTAAACTAGCTCTATTTATATTCACAGGTGGATCAATAGTTTTCCCCACGCCTTGCTAGGGCCATTCTGCACTACTTGTTGAGCATCTTTAAACAAAGTGATATAATCCTCATTCTTCCTTATATTATCCATTGACAAAGATTGGAACTGAGTTCTAACAACATTCTCATCAGCTGTTACGATGCTGAAGGAAGATAAATGAGATATCAATAAAGCTTGCTCTCCATTCACGATAACCACCTTTCCTTCTTGGACAAACTTCAACTTCTGATGCAGAGTTGACGTAACAGCCCCTGCCTTGCGGATCCATTGTCATCCCAATAGACAACTGTAGGCAGGAACAATATCCATCACTTGAAAAGTGATCTGGAACACGTGTGGACCTATGTGTATAGGTAAATCCACCTCTCCAATGACTGATATTCTCGAGCCATCGAAAGCCTTCACTATGATGCCACTAGGGCGCATGGGAGTTCCATGGTACTTAAGCTTCATGAGAGTGCTCCCTGGTATCACATTTAAAGTATAGCCATTATAAATTAATACATTGGGTAAAGAGTCATTCTTGGAATTCATCGATATGTGTAGAGCCATATTATGGTTTCTTCCCTCATCGAGCATTTCCTCATCACAGAAGCTCAACTTGTTACAAGAAGTGATATTCCCACAACACCATTAAACGGATCCATAGGCATATATCTTTCAACAAACTTCTGATCTAAAACTCTCATTAGGGATTCTCAATGGGCAGAGGAATTCATCAATAATTCCAAGATGGAAATCTTAGACAGAGTCTGCAACAACTGATCTACAATCTTGTAATTGCTCATCTTAATGATCTTCAACAAATCATAAACTTATTTTCCAAGGTAGCACCACTGGATTCCCCTACCACCTTCTTAGGTTCAACATTGGTTTCAAAGACCTTCTTACCATGGTCGACATCTCCTTGAAAAGTAGGAGCAAAGACACGACGGCTACGGATCACCTGGCTAGCCTCAGCAATATTCTCCACATGGGACAAAGGTCGTATCGGAATTTCCACACCATCCTCTAGGATAGTCACATTGTATTTATAAGGTACAACTTTATCTGATTCATACAAGATGCGACCAGGAAAACATATAACCACAAGAGTTACTACGGGCTTGCTGCATCATGTAATCTCTACCAGAGTATGAATGTCAAAATGGGGGTACAATAAAATTCACCCCCACCTCTTTTGTATATTCCGAACTCATAGAGTCACTATTAGAAAGATCATCTTCATCCACAGGATTAGACTCGTCATTAGGAAAAAGTCATCGGCAGAAACATACTCATCATCTGACATAATCTCACCATAATAGTCTTCAATCATGTTGACTCCATTATAACCATCGCTATTTCTTGTGACTCTGATGGTATCTTTGTCTAAAAGCAATTGAATACCTCTCCTTACAATGGAACAACCACGGGGGTTCCTACAACATATCCGATAACCACCGTGTTGTACCCGAAAATTTTCCCTCTCACTTATCAAATATTTTCTCACAAGATCTCTTTTGATTCAAGACTCCACAAGATTTGATCAGCTCAAGACACCTCCTTAGGCACTGATGAATGAAATTAGGGTTTGAGATTGCACAAGTATAATTGAACTTTCGATGTCTCATATGACTTTCATGGATCATTATGGACCCCCAAGATTACTCATGTCAAGTTTCAAGCGTTGGATCACATTTTTGCTCAGTCAATTGAGCAGTTGACCTAAAAATGAGCTGTATTGGGGAAAAAGTTAACTGTGGACAATCATTCAAACTTCATAATTTTTTACCCATATCAACAATTTAAAATCATATGTATAATTTGATCAAGTTTGTACCATAATTCCTCAAGAAATTTGATCAAATCATCAAAAGGGAAAAATGGTCAAAATTAGGGTTTTTACTGAGAATGGGCAATTTCTGATTTTTCGCCTAGCAAATGGTTAATTGGTTTGAGGTATGATCTTAAGAGTTAAATTGCATCATTTTGACATAATGGTATGACTCAAAACATTTCTCAAGATCAATTGGATTGATAGTTGATTTTCAGTCAACTGATCAAAAGTCAATTATACACTGAAAAGTCAAACTTTGACTTTTTGGTCAAAATCAAGTGTCAAAAATCACAATTCATCAAAACATGTCAAAATATGAAACTTGTTCATCAAGAAATCAAAAATTCAATATTTCATTTTGAAAAGTCAAAGTTTTCAAACTTAGAAATTTTTCTAAGTGTTGAAAACTTCATGTTTTCTCACAACTTTGAGCCAATTTTTCACCATGATGCAAGATGATTAAAAAGAAACTTTCAACATGAAAGTTGTAGATCTCAATAATATATACAACATTTATTTACACAACTTCTCCTAGAAATTCTTGGATCTCAAGTTATTAATCCATGAAGTCATGGTCTTGAAACTAAACACTTAGTGAGATTTTGAACATTTTTGGTCAGGATTTTGACCTAACTTATGACCCAAGTTTCACCTAGTTCCATTTGGATTTTGCAAAAGTGATTCAAAGATGGATTGTAGAGCACATTACAATCTTTATAAAATGTCTAAGAACTCCTTGATATCATTTGTGAGCAAGGATAATCGAAGGTCAGAAGTTGGGGTTTCAAGTTGTTTTACAAGGCAAATTTTGTGATGAACAAAATTCAAATCTCAAACCTATGCTGCATAATCTTTGCTTTGAAGGCCTCAAACTTGTTAGGCACTCCATAATTAAATGCTTGCATAACTGTTAGAGGCCTCAACTCAAGCATTCAATGCAATGCCCATGCTTTGTGTCCATTTTAGGAAGAAAGTGCACAATGCCATTTTGAAAAAGTAACTTTATGCACAATACTTGTTCTTGAGCCTTGCAATTGTTTTCTTCTGATCATACACATCCTATAAATTAAGAGAAGTGTGTCTCAAGCCTTACAATCACTCAGCCCATGCTTGTATTCATCTTGGAACCATACTTTCACTTTTCTTCAAAATCAAGCAACCTAGCCCTAACTCTATAACTCAGAAATCCTTTGTGCAAAACCTCTCCAATCTTTTGCTTATAGATACACAAGTCATTTGCAAGAAAACACACGCATGGTAAAGCCCCAAAACTCCCAAGAACTCTAAACCATATCACATACCTTCATTCTTGCATAACCTGGCCAAAAGTTTGAAACTCACATCTCCCATGTGCGTTTTCAAGCCTTTTTGTTCTTAAAGCTTCTAAACATTATTTAGAACTCATCTCACACCCTGTTCCAAGACTGTAACACCATTAACACCATCCTCCATTTTCAAAAACAGAACTTTGCACTTGGACTTCCCCAGCACGATTCAGCCATCTTCAGTACAAACTAAACATTGCATTAGCTTCCTGGGATCTCAGTGGAGCTATTATGATCATCATAACACCTTGAGAAGTGCTTAAACTCAGAATATGGTTTCCAGTTTTGAGGTAAGTTTCCTTAACTTGGAACTCTTCATACAAGCATCTTTAATGTTTAATTTGTGAATGAAAAATGTAGATATCATTGTCCTGATGCTAACCATGTCCATAGTTTTCATATGTTGCTTGAGCTTAGAGAAATTTAAGATTGAAATTTCTCGAAAAGTTAGGGTTCAGATTAGGGCCATTAAAATTCATGTTTGTCTTTGATCTATAGTTTTAATGCTTTACATTTCAGAAATCCTGAGGAAATTTTCCACAAGATTCATGTTTACACTTTTGCAAATGGATGAGAAATGAGCAAGATGCAGGTGGTCTGTCCAGGCGCGAGGTTGAAGAAGAAGTTTGTCTTCAAGAAGCATTTTCTAATATATACTTATGGTTTGACATAAGTTAACGGATGTATCACCACCCCAGTGGTTAAAGCGCACGCCTGTCACCCTTAGGTCTTGAGTTCAAGGCCCAGCGTGACCTTTTGCATTTTTTCCATTTATTGATACTTTTCTGTTTTTTGCAGCGTTGGGCCTTCCCCCTTTGGGCTTTATTTTTTTTCTACTTCTGACCCCCCCCCCCCCCCCCCCCCGCCATGTTGTTCACACCCCTGGCCCATTATTTTATTTTCCATTTTATTTTTATTTCATATTTTCTTTATTATTTTTATTATTACTATTATTATCATTATTGTTATTTTTATTAATAAAAAAAAATCCAAAAATATTTTATTTATTTATTTGCATATTTAAAAAATACTTATACATTTTATTTTTCTTTATAAAACTAAAAGAGCAAAAACATTTTTCTTTAATGAATTAATTTTCTTTTTTTATTTTAAATACTTAGATAATTTAATTATTATTATTATTATTATATTATTTTGTTAAATTAAAATCAATTTAGAATTTAGGATTTTTATTTAATTGTTTTAATTTACAAGTTTAATTAAGTTCACAAAAACCCTAAAAAATACTTTTCCTTAAATTAATTATTTTATTAAGTTAACCTTAACTTTCATTTTTAGTTAATTATTTTATTTTAGTTAATTAGGTTAAAAATCCTTTTCATGAAAAACCAAACAAAAATCATATTCCTTTTCACATTTACATTCTTGTATTTTATTTGTTAATTTTGTACATTTATTCAAATTCAATATGGTTGTAATAATTATTTAGATTCAATTTCTTGCAATATTCCCCATTTTTAATTTTTATACCCCCTCCCCTAAATGATGTAATAGCTTAGTATTTTTATTTTACGCAATTTAAATGCTTTATATACAAATGCTAGTAATTAGGGTTTGTATGGAAAGATTAAAATCAATGCTTAGCAAACCCTAATCAAAGACAAATCAAGCGTGAAAATAAATAAAATTGCACACAAACACCTCTAGGGTAAATCCACTTGGTTGCCTTACAAAAATATCCATATTATGCATGTGAGGTATCTTAGCAAAAACAAACAAAATACAAGATCATAGTCCCTCGATGACGCTATCAATGTTGTCTTTTAAAATGATCTTAGTCCCTAAAGAAAAATACTAAGATATCTTGCAAAATTGCTAATCATGGTTATACGATGACCCATGCCCGTCCCTTTTACATCCAAAGGTAGGGTTACTTACCAAATCAATGGTAAGATAACAATGTCAAAGGAAAAAGGAAATGAACATGAAATACTTTTGAGTAGGTAGAATGTTCCTAGTTACTTGCTCAATTTCAAAACCAAAACATCCTTGCTATTTTCAAAACAAACACCAACACTTTCAAAAACATCTTTGAAAATTGAAAAAAATTTCAAAAGATCAAACACTTTGTATACATTCTTACGAACGAGAATCATTACAAAGTTTTCCCAAACAAAGGCCTCTTTACAAAATACTTTCGAAAACCAAACAAAGCACATTTTCAAACAAAAGCAAGTATCTAAGAGCCCATGGAAAACCATGGATGAAAAGGGTTCTAATGCCTTCCCTTTTCATAATCTACCCCCCGAACTCAAGAAACAATCTCAAAGGTCTTTCCTGTGTGTTTTCACCTTTCCTTTTGGATAAAACAAAAGTCGGTGGCGACTCTTGCTAACCGCAATATTTGCGATCAAACGCGAAACTAACAAGTCAGTTCTCCCACCGTATCATAGAACCAGCGAATCTACTGGGGAATATTCTTAAAGTGGGGTTACCTCAGGGTTAGATCACATTTATTAGCTTTCATTGTTTGATTTGTATGCTTTACATTTTTGGTTCTTTGTTTGGGTTTGAATCCTCTACCCGGATTTGGGATACCTTATAGGTAAGTAGCAATACATTGTAGAAACTGTGCGGGGTATACCGACATGGTCTAAGCAATAGCTACGTTAGTGTAACATAATTGTGGGTACCGGTAGCCCTTGAGTAGTCAAGGAGAATACGGGGCCGCTGAGTGATGTCATGAAGTACTAATGAACTTCTAGAATCTTTACTTGACCAACTTGGCCATTAGGACATAGTGAGATGACCGGCTTTGGTGCAGTCCGAAGTTGGTAAATACTCGATACTACACTCATTGAGGTTTGGTTTTTTGGGATATTTCGGTCGCCATTAAAGAGGCTTGCACTGAAACAATGCCCAAGGAAACAAACCAGTGATATTGAGCTCCTTAGATCCCAGTTACTATTACTAGGACAGGTTTGAGCCAACTAAACTTCAAGAGGGTACTTACCTATGAGACTCCATGCAAGCCTAAACCTAAGGACTTGTTTGCTTTGTTTGTATATATCTACTTGTACATAACATCATAAACATCATAACATTATAATCATATTCACTAACCATTTCAAGGATCTTGAGATTTATCTTTGTTTTGTTTTGTAGGACATGGATTATATTCGCAGGAAAACCATTCAAGTCAATCTTGTAAAGATACCTCCTCAACTTAAAGAGCTAACATCAAGGATTCCTGAAAACTCTCCATTTACCGAGAGACATGGTCGCCTCCTAAACTTGGTCACCTCCAACACTGATGAGGACATGATGAAGGTGCTCTTCCAGTTCTTTGACCATTTACACCATTGCTTCACATTTCCCGATTATCAACTTGTGCCAAATTTGGAAGAATTCTCCCAACTCTTGAGGATTACCATTCTCAATCAACTACCCTTCAACGGTATGGTAAGAGATCCAAAGCCAACAGAGATTTCTCAAGCCCTACACTTGCAACCATCTGATATCATAGCTAATTGGGAAACAAGGAGTGGTGTCAAAGGTTTCCTAGCAAAGTTCTTATTTGAGAAAGCCCAAAACTGTTGGAACTCTTTGAATTTGCAAGCTTTTGAAGAAATTGTGGCTCTCCTCATCTGTGGGATGGTTTTGTTTCCAAATCCTGACCAACTCATAGATGTGAACACCGTCAAAGTCTTTATGTCTCATAACTCGGTGCCTACTTTGCTAGGAGACATCCTACATTATTTTCACACTCGCACTATGAGGAAAATAGGTATCCTTATGTGTTGTACTTCTCTCCTGGCAAGATGGTTTATTTTTCATTTTCCCCAATCTGTGTTGAATAACGAGCAAGGTTCAAGGTGGTCACAAAGGTTGATGACACTTAAACATTCATACATTCATTGGTGTTCCCGATCTATAGAGAATGTTACTATCGTCGACCGTTGTGGAGAATTCCCTAATGTCCCTTTACTTGGAATTAGAGGAGGTATCACCTACAACCCCTTCTTAGCCTTAAGACAATTTGGTTACGCCCGGAGGGATGGCCCACATGAGATGCTCATTCAAGGTTTGGTATTTGACTACGAGAACGATGATCAAGGTCACCGCTAGAGATTTATCCGATCTTGGAGGATGTTGAACAAGGTAGATAGAAAGACATTGGGGCATAAGAATTCCATCCCTCTTGATCCTTACCTCAAATGGGTACGAGTTCGTGCTCAAAGTCTTATAATGCCTTACCCCTCTATTCTCCCGGTGATCATAGAGCCTGTTGTGGAGGGAGATGTTCCATACACTATCCTGCATCCTGACATACCCACCTCTCTTGAAGACTTACAAAGGGATTGGATACAGCTTAAGGGGGAGCGAGACACTTTCGAGGCCCAATTATACGCCAGCGAGAAGAAGGTTTTGGAACTCACCAAGCAGCTTCATGAGGAGCGGAGTCTGAACGCCTACATCGCACCAAAGATGATGCGTACAACTTTCTTATCTTATAGTTTTTGTATTTCTTTGTAAGCCCAAAAGAGGAATGATGTACTCAAACTTTGATTTATTAATATAACATGTGTTCCTTTTTGGTCTAAAGAAATTTAAATCTCTAATTTCCTTGAAATCATTGCATATGCATCTCCATTCATCATAACATAAGCAGGTTTATTACAACAAGTCTCCTCATCTCTCTACTGTTTATTTCAGTAAGATAGATCTCGAGCAGACAGTAAAAGACCTCCAAGCGCAAAATGCTCAGTTTCAATAGATGTTCTTGACTCTAGCCAAAGGACAAGAGGATTTGAAAACTTTGCTGATTGAAGAAAAGAAGAAAGCAAAGAAAATGACTGGAGTTCTGAATATGGGAAGAAGGTTCCCAGGGGCAGCCAGAAAGATCTTAGACTTCGCAACATCGTCTGGTGAAAAAGACAATCAAGAAGGAAAAGGCAAGGAAGCAACTGCCCAGCCAGAATCTGAAGAGGAAGAAGAAGAAGAGGATTACTCTGAAGAGCAGTATCCCCCGGCCGACGAAAAATACAAACATCTGGAAGAATGACTAAGTGCAATGGGGATTCAAAAGTTCTCGGGCTGGACTTTGAAGAGTTGGGTTTGGTGTCTGGGATTGTTATTCCACCAAAATTCAAGGCACCGGTATTTGCTAAGTACGATGGGGTTTCGTGTCCCAAGATGCATCTTCGATCTTATGTGAGGAAGATACAGCCTCACACTGCTGACAGAGATTTATGGGTCCACTTCTTTCAAGACAGTCTATCCGGGACTCAGCTTGATTGGTTCTATCAACTGGAAAGGGCCAATATTCATAATTTGGAAGACCTTGCCGCTTCTTTTTATAAACAGTATCAATATAACACAGACCTTGCTCCCACCCGTACTCAACTCCAAAGTATGGCTATGGTTTCAAGTGAAGGTTTCAAAGAGTACGCTCAGAAATGGAGGGACTTAGCAGGAAGAGTACAGCCTTCCTTGTCCGAAAGAGAGTTAGTAGACATGTTTCTGGGTACCGTGTCCGGTCCTTTCTTTAATCATCTAATTGTAAGCTCTTCAGCAAGCTTCACTGAATTAATCTTGACCAGAGAAAGAGTGGAAGCTGGGATTCAGAGTGGGAAGATTCAAAAGGACACATCCTCCAGTGCCGTGAGAAAACTATTTATTGGGAAGAAAGAAGTTGACGTTGTGTATCCTCAAAGGAATCAAGATAGAACTGAACTCCGTCCAATGGTGGGGGCTATCATGATCCCTAAGCATGCACCTACTCAACAAAGGAGCAACCAGCCAAGAACATAAAGACTAGTAAGACAATTTACCTGGATTAATATGACACTGTCCCAAGTCCTGCCACATTTGTTGAGATCTAATCTGGTAACTTTGAAGGAAGCTCCAAAGAATCCTAACACAACCTCTCCTCATTACCATCATAATGCTCGTTGTGCTTACCATTCAGAAAGCCCAGACCATGATACCAACAACTGTTGGGCTTTGAAAAACAAGGTGCAAGACCTTCTTGAAGCAAAAGAAATTAAGTTTGATGCTCCTGAGATCCCAAATGTCATCATCGCTCCTATGACCAAGCATGGTCGTGATGTTAACGCTGTTGAAGACGATATGTTTGTTACTACTGTTAATAAACTTGTTACTCCTCTCCTGACTGTCAAAAGGAACCTGTTGAAAGCCGGTTTATTTTCGGGCTGTGAAGAAAGCTGCCACCTCTGTTTATCCCTACCAACTGGCTGTCATTTATTGAAAGCAGGTGTTCAACGCCTAATGGATGACAAAGAGATTTTGTTTGAAAAGACTCTCGTTTCAATCGTTTCTTACAAAGATGTTTCAATAGTAACCATTTCCGCCAATCCTACCAGGGTCTCCACCAAAATATCCGTTAGGATTACATCAGTTCCTAAAGTGGCTCCATTGATAATTACTATGTCGGGTCCAATCCCGTACTCATCAGATAAAACTCTCCCATGGAACTATGGGGCAACGTCTACTATCACGGCGTCAAGCAAGATTGGTTAGCTGATGAAGACTCGATTTTTGAGAAGGCTGACCTCGACATTAACAACATTGCGGGAACCAGCAAGATAACCCGAAGTGGAAGAATATTCTCCCCAGAGATTGCTCCTCCAAAGACTGTTACTTATCCTGTGATCATCCTTGTTTCTATTCCTGTTGACACTACTACTAATACAATCCCTATGGTTACCCCTGCTGACACTCTTACCGCCGAGTCGATCGAGACTCGGGGCAAAGGCATTCTGGTTGAGCTTGTCCGGATGAAGGCGCAATCAGTATCAATCCCTGAGGCCTCCCAAAAGAAGATGGAAGAAATTCTGAAAATTATAAGGAGAAGCGACTACAACATAGTCGAACAGCTAGGGCAGACTCCGTCAAAAATTTCCATGTTGGCTTTATTGTTGTGCTTCGAGGCTCATGCGAAGGCCTTGGTTAAATTTATCAAAACTGCCCATGTGCTACAAGAAACCTCTGCTGACCAATTTCAAGACTGTGTGGCCAGTTTGACCGCTGACAATGACTTAGCCTTTTTTGATGCTGACTTGACACCTATAGGGAGGAAGCACAACGAGGCATTGCATGACTCTGTCGAATTCCGGGGCATAACTTTGGCCCATGTCTTGGTCGATACTGGTTCGTCTTTGAATGTGCTGCCTAAGAAAGCTCTTGATAGACTCGACTGTGAAGGTTTGACCTTAAAACCCAACAACATAGTGGTAAGGGCCTTCGACGGTTCAAAGAGAATGGTGCACGGGGAGGTGGACATCCCCATAAAAGTTGGAACTCAAACCTTTGATTCAACTTTTTACGTAATGGACATTCGCCCTTCCTATTCCTACTTATTGGGCCAACCATCGATTCACAATGCTGGTGCCGTCACCTCTACATTACATCAAATGCTGAAATACCCGACCAAGGGGAAAATTATTATTGTCCATGGAGAAGAGGAATATATGGTCAGTCACTTAAACTCCTTCAGATACGTGGAATTGGATGGTGAATTCATCGAAACTCTGTTTTAGCATTTCAAGGAAGTCCTACAAACCGTGGTAGTAACCAAGGTTGTTCCCCAAGTCCCAAAGATTACAAGACCTCCGCTAAAGATGTCTTCTCTGAAAGATGCCAAGGCAGTGATCGAAGAAGGTGGGTGCACTATTTGGGGACAACTCCTAGATATCCCTTACAAATCTGACAAATTTGGTTTGGGTTTCACTTCAGGAGCCCAAAAAGCTGTACGCCGTGCTCGTGCCGGGGGACCATCCTTGAAGATCAGCAAACCACAGAGTCAACACAGTGGAGGATGATGAGGACATTTATGACCTGGAGGAATGGATTTTCCCAACTGTCAACGGAGGACTCAGCAACTGAGAAGCTAAAGACTTTGTCCCAATTACTTTTATCCAATAGTAATTGTCTTTAAATTTTTGTCGGACCTGTAATAATTAAATAAATTCAGACTTTTAAAACCTTGTGTCTTACCCGAGGCACAACGGTCCATTTATAAGGGTTGTTACCTCATTTTCATATGTCATCAATGAATGATGGACGTTTTTGCATACGAACTTTACGCTCTTTGTCTTTCTTTTTACATTTTTATTTTCTTCCAAAGATAGTTATACTCTTACACGCACTCACATTCAAAATGCATATCTACATCCATTCGGGATCCCATGGGTAACGATTCTGCTATGGCCTTTTGTGACTCTGAAAATCTAATCTACCAAGCCGAAGACGAAGGTGAGGAAGATTGTGAAGTACCAGGGGAACTAGCCAGGTTACTACAACAAGAAGAGAGGACCGTTCAGCCCCACGAAGAACCAGTGGACACAGTTAACCTAGGTACTGAAGAAGACAAGAAAGAAGTCAAGATGGGCGCCAATCTGGAATCCATTGTCAAGAAGCATTTGATTCAGTTGCTACATGATTATGTTGAGGTCTTTGCCTGGTAATATGAAGACATTCCAGGACTTGATGCTGATATCGTGGTCCATCGTCTACCGACAAAAGAAGACTTCCCTCCGGTAAAATAGAAAGTACATCGCATGCGAACAGACATATCAGAGAAGATCAAGGCCGAAGTCATGAAACAAGTTAATGTCGGATTCTTAGTCGTTACCTCATATCCACAATGGGTCTCTAATGTTGTTCTAGTGCCTAAAAAGTACGGCAAAGTACGTATGTGAGTGGACTACAAAGATTTGAATAGGGCAAGCCCTAAGGATGATTTCCCACTTCCCCATATCAACATTCTGGTTGACAATACCGCACAGCATAAAGTGTTCTCATTTATGGATGGTTTCTTAGGCTACAACTAGATCAAAATGGCGCATGAGGACATGGATAAAACGACCTTCGTCACACAGTGGGCATATTCTGTTACAAGGTTATGCCATTCGGGTTGAAGAATGTTGGGGCAACGTATCAACGTGCCATGGTAGCTTTATTTCACGACAAGATACATCACGAAATAGAGGTCTATATGGACGATATGATAGCCAGATCTCAAACTGAAGAGGAACATCTTGACCATTTGCAGAAACTGTTTGAGAGACTGAAGAAATACAAGCTGAGGTTGAACCCGAATAAATGCACATTTGGGGTGAGGTCTGGTAAACTCCTAGGCTTCGTTGTCAGCGGTAAAGGTATCGAAGTGGACCCTGCCAAGGTGAAAGCAATACAAGAAATTCCTGCTCCTCGCATCGAGAAGGAAGTCATAGGATTCTTAGGACGGATAAAATACATTGCCAGATTCATTTCTCACCTGACAGCTACTTGTGAACCAATCTTCAAATTACTTAAGAAAGATCAAGTAGTCAAATGGAACGATGAGTGCCAAGCTGCCTTCGACAAGATCAAAGAGTACCTTCAAGAGCCTCTTGTTTTGATGCCGCCCATCGAGGGAAGACCATTGATCATGTATCTAACTGTTTTGGAAAATTCAATGGGTGTGTGATGGGGCAGCATGACGTGTCTGACCGAAAAGAGCATGTTATTTATTACCTGAGAAAAAAGTTTACCGACTGTGAAACAAGATATTCACTACTCGAGATAACTTGATGTGCTCTGGCATGGGCTGCTCGCCGGCTAAGATAATATATGTTGACCCATACTACCTTGTTGATATCCAAGATGGATCCAATAAAATACATATTCAAGAAGCCTGCCCTCTCTGGGAGAATAGCAAGATGGCAGATGATCCTGACTGAATACGACATTCAGTACACTACCCAAAAAGCAATAAAGGGCAGTGTACTATCCGATCACCTTGCTCATCAAGTTGTGGAATACTATCAGTCCATGAAGTTCGAATTCCCAGATGAAGACATCATAATGGTAAACAACTGTGAGGAACTCAGACCATATGACGGACCTGAACAAGGATCCGGATGGACCCTAGTTTTTGATGGGGCGTCCAACGCACTCGACAATGGCATTGGTGTTGTACTCATATCCCCTGGAGGATGTCACACTCCATTCACTGCAAGACTCTGCTTCAACTGTACAAATAACATGGCAGAATATGAAGCGTGTATTTTTGGCCTCAAAGCTGCCATAGATTTGGGAATCAAGTCTTTAAGTGTATTTGGAGATTCAGCCTTGGTGATCAGTCAGATCAAAGGAGAATGGGATACAAAACACCCTAACCTCATCCCCTACAAAGAACATGTGTTGACATTAATCCCACATTTTGAGAGGATTACCTTCGAGCATTTCCCGCGAGAAGAAAATCAACTAGCGGATGCTCTAGCCACAATGTCATCCATGTTTAAACTCAAATGGGATAACGAGGCTCCCCAGATCACCATTGAACGGATGGATGAAATAGCTTACTGTCATAAGATCAATACCGAAGAAGTAGTGGACCAACCTTGGTTCCATGAAGTCAAGAGGTATCTCGAGGCTCAAGAGTATCCGGAAGGAGTTTCAGTCAATGATAAGAAGTTCTTAAGGAGATTCTCTGCTAAGTTCTTCATCAGTAATGGCATCCTCTACAAACGCAACCACGAATCTGTATTTCTTTTTTGCATAGACAAGGTTGAGGCAGAAAAGATCATGGTTGATCTACATGAAGGCACTTTTGGCACCAATTCCAGTGGACATACGATGGCTAAGAAAATCCTACGGGCGGGGTATTACTGGTCTACCGTGGAAGCAGATTGCTATCAACATTCATGAACCTGTCAAAAGTGTCAGATCTATGCTGACAAAGTGCATGTACCTCCAGTTCCTCTGAATTTCCTAACTATTCCCTGGCCATTCGCAATGTGGGGCATCAATATGATTGGAGAAATCAAACCTACAGCTTCTAATGGACACCCCTTTATCTTGGTGGCCATTGACTATTTCACGAAGTGGGTTGAGGTAGCTTCTTTCGCGTCCTTTACCAAGAATGTCGTGGCCCGTTTCATCAAACAGAATCTCGTCTGTGGATACGGTATCCTAGAGAGAATCATCACAGACAATGGTACGAATCTCAACAATACTATGATCACCTCACTGTGCATGCAATTCAAGATCCAGCACCATAATTCTTCCCCTTACCGGTCAAAGATGAATGGCATTTTCGAAGCCGCAAACAATAACATCAAAAAGATCATACAAAAATGACAGTAACATACAAGGACTGGCATGAGATGCTACCATTCTCTCTCCACAGTTACCGTACCACGGCGCACACATCAAACGGGGCAACACCTTACTCTCTAGTAAACGGCATGGAAGTTGTCTTGCCTATTGAGGTCCAGATCCCTTCTCTGAGAACCATGAAGGACGCAGGGTTAAATGAAGAGGATTGGATTCAGACTCGACTTGACTAGTTGAACCTAATTGATGAGAAAAGGCTCACGGCTATCTGTCATGGCCAGATGTACCAAAAACGCATGATCAAAGCCTTTAACAAAAAGGTCAGACGGTAGGTACATCAGGTTGATGACTTGGTAATCAAGCGTATCATATTACCACAAGGTGATCCTAGGGGAAAATGGACTCCTACGTATGAGGGACCATTTGTGATCAAAAGCATATTCTCTGGTGGAGCAATGATCTTAACCACTATGGATGGCGACGACCTGCCACACCCTGTAAACACGGACATAGTCAAAAGATACTACGCATAAGAGACCCGCTAGGTTGACACACCTAGACAAAACAAGGGCATCCCGGCGAACCAAAAAAGGTTCGGACAAAAATTAGGGATAAAACAAAAAAAAACTGTACACCCGGCAAGTTGAAAACCCGAAAGGGAGACTTGGGCAAAAAATGGTATCTTGGTGGACTGAAAACCGAAAGGGAGGTCCAGGAAAAAGTTAGGGAATTAAAGCGTATGATTATGTCCTGTTGATCACCTTAAAGACAACCTTTAGCTTCGACTGACAAACTCAACGGTTCTAATCAATCCAATCAACTTCGGACAAGGCAGCAAGTGGACAAGACGCTCAGAGACACGAAGGCTATAGCAGAATGGGAACCCCGTGGGATTATTGCACATAGCTATCTTTTCTTTGTATCAAATTTCCATTTTTTTACGACGACATTCTCTTACTAGAATGATCGTCCCATTGTAAAAAAATACTTATTCAAAGTTATTACAAAAATATTCCTTTGAAAGTGAAAAACTATCTGTTTTTCCTTATTTCTGTGTTTTGTTTACAAAAACGTCCAATGATTTATTTGAGATAATTGTCCATATATCATAAACATCAATGACACGAATGCATACAACATAATATCATTCATTTTTTTGAGAACATCATTGTACAATGCATTTCATACATCATGACATTGCATACAACTAATCTTTCATCTCTTCAGGAAAGATCAGTCAGCAGATGGCTATCCTTAACAATTTACAAAAGGTTAGAGATTAATACCTGAAAAAAGCCAGGACAATTATCTACACGACCAACTGAAGCAATCTTGCACGGATTTATTCTCATTCAGCTTTCAGATACAGTTCAGATACACTCCAGATACGGACGCCATTCTGATACTCCTTCAGATTCAACTTTCAGATATAGTTCAGATACGCTCCAGATACGGACGCCATTCTGATACTCATTCAGATTCAACTTTCAGATACAGTTCAGATACACTCCAGATACAGACACCATTCTGATACTCATTCAGATTCAACTTTCAGATACACTCCAGATATGGACGTCATTCTGATACTCATTCAGATTCAACTTTCAGATATAATTCAGATACGCTCCAGATACGGATGCCATCCTGATACTCATTCAGATTCAGCTTTCAGATATAGTTCAGATACGCTCTAGATACGGATGTCATTCTGATACTCATTCAGATTCAGCTCTCATATACAGTTCAGATACGCTCCAGATATGGATGTCATTCTGATACTCATTCGGATTTCAACTTTTCAGATACAGTTCAGATACGCTCCAGATACAGACGCTATTCTGATACTCATTTAGTTTCAACTTTCAGATACGCTCCAGATACAGATGCCATTATGATACTCATTCAGTTTCAGCTTTCAGACATGAGTCAAATATGATCCATTTATGGATATTATTCTGGTAATCAACCCAACACATCCACTATTTCAGTATAAATCAACCAGAGTTATATTCTGACACTTCTTCCATTCCTGCTAACAATCATTTTTGGATGGCATATGTAAGCCCATCTCCAACAACTTTCCATCATCTCTCCAAATGGCATCTTTAAGCCCATTCCCTACACCATCAACCACTACATCATCGAGTGCAAATTTCTGGGCACTATAGTGTCCAATCATCTTTCACCTTCAAGTCGTGAATGGCGGATCCGCCAATCTCACTCTTCATTTTTAAGAATATTGAACATGGGAAGTTGTTGTACCCCAAAATTTGCCCTCTCACTTATCAAATATTTTCTCACAAGATCTCCTTTGGTTCAAGACTGCACAAGAGTTGATCAGCTCAAGACACCTCCTTAGGCACTGGTGACTGAAATTAGGGTTTGAGATTGCACAAGGATAATTGAAATTTCAATTCCTCATATGACTTTCATAGATCATTATGGAACCCTAAGATTACTCATGTCAAGTTTCAAGCCTTGGATCACATTTTTGCTCAGTCAATTGAGCAATTGACCTAAAAATCAGTTGTAACTGTGGCCAATTTACAGTCAAACTTCATAATATTTGACCCATATCAACAATATAAACTCATATGTATCATTTTATCATGTTTGGACCATAATTCCTCAAGAAATTTGATTAAATCATCAAAAGGGCAAAATGGTCAAAATTAGGGTTTTGACTGAGAAAGGGCAATTTCTGATTTTTGGCCTAGCAAATGGTTAATTGGTTTGAGGTATGATCAATTTCATCATTTTGACCTAATGGCATGACTCAAAACATTGCTCAAGATCAATTGTATTGATAGTTGATTTTCAGTAAACTGATCAAAAGTCAATTGTACACTGAAAAGTCAAACTTTGACTCTTTGGTCAAAATCAAGTGGCAAAAATCACAATTCATCAAAACATGTCAAAATATGAAACTTGTTCATCAAGAAATCAAAAAGTCAAGATTTCATTTTGAAAAGTCAAAGTTTTCAAACTTCGAAATTTTTCTAAGTGTTGAAAACTTCATGTTTTTTCACAAATTTGAGCCAATTTTTCACCATGATGCAAGATGATTCAAAAGAAACTTTCAACATGAAAGTTGTAGATCTCCATGATATCTAAAACATTTCTTTACACAACTTCTCCTATAAATTCTTGGATCTCAAGTTATTAATCCATGAAGTCATGGTCTTGAAACTAAACACTTAGTGAGATTTTGAACATTTTTGGTCAGGATTTTGACATAACTTCTGACCCAAGTTTCACCTAGTTCCATTTGGATTTTGCAAAAGTGATTTAAAGAGGGGTTGTATATCACATTACAAGCTTTCTAAAATGTCAAAGAACTCCTTGAGATCATTTGTGAGCAAGGAGAATCAAAGGTCAAAAGTTGGGGTTTCAAGTTGTTTTACAAGGAAAATTTTGTGATGAACAAAATTCAAATCTCAAACCTATGCTGCATAATCTTTGCTTTGAAGGACTCAAACTTGTTAGGCACTCCATAATTAAATTCTTACACGGCTGTTAGAGGCCTCAACTCAAGCAGTCAATGCAATGCCCATGCTTTATGTCCATTTTAGGAAGAAAGTGCACAATGCCATTTTGAAAAAGTAGCTTTATGCACAAAACTTGTTCTTGAGCCTTGCAATTGTTTTCTTCTGATCATACACGTCCTATAACTCAAGAGAAGTTTGTCTCAAGCCTTACAATCACTCAGCCCATGCTTGTACTTCATCTTGGAACCATACTTTCACTTTTCTTCAAAATCAAGCAACCTAGCCATAACTCTATAACTCAGAAATCCTTTGTGCAAAACCTCTCCAATCTTTTGCTTATAGATACACAAGTCATTTGCAAGAAAACACACACATGCTAAAGCCCCAAAGCTCTTAAGAACTCAGAAATATATCACATACCTCCATTCTTGCATAACCTGACCAAAAGTTTGAAACTCATATCTCCCTCGTATGTTTTCAAGCCTTTTTGTTCCTAAAGCTTCTAAACATCATTTAGAACTCATCCCACACCCTGTTACAAGAATGTAACACCATTAACACCATCCTCCATTTTCAAAAATAGAGTTTTGCACTTGGACTTCTCCAGCACGATTCAACCATCTTCAGTATAAACTAAACATTGCATTAGCTTCCTGGGACCTCAGTGGAGCTATTCTGATCATCACAACACCTTGAGGAGTGCTTAAACTCAGAATACGATTTCCAGTTTTGAGGTAAGTTTCCTTAACTTAGAACTCTATATACAAGCATCTTTAATGTTTAATTTGTGAATGAAAAATGTAGATATCATTGCCCTGAAGCTAACCATGTCCATAGTTTTCATTTATGTTGCTTGAGCTTAGAGAATTTTAAGATTGAAATTTATGGAAAAGTTAGGGTTCAGATTAGGGCCATTAAAATTCATGTTTGTCTTTGATCTATAGTTTTAATGCTTTACATTTCTGAAATCATGAGGAAATTTTCCACAAGGTTCATGTTTACACTTTTGCAAATGGATGAGAAATGAGCAAGATGCAGGTGGTCTGGCCAGGCGCGAGGTTAAAGATGAAGTTTGTCTTTAGGAAGCATTTTCTAATATATACTTATGGTTTGACATAAGTTAACGGATGTATCACCACCCCAATAGTTAAAGCGCGCGCCTGCCACCCTTAGGTCCTGGGTTCATACCCCAACGTGACCTTTTGCATTTTTTCCTTTTTTTTTGAAACTTTTCTGTTTTTTGCAGCGTTGGGCCTTCCCCCCTTTGGGCTTTATTTTTTTTGCTTCTTCTCACCCCCCTGCCTTGTTGTTCACACCCCTGGCCTATTATTTTATTTTCCATTTTATTTATTTTCCCTTCATTTTATTTTTATTTCATATTTTCTTTATTATTTTTATTATTACTTTTATTATCATTATTATTATTTTTATCAATAAAAAAAATCCAAAAATATTTTATTTATTTACATATTTAAAAAATATGTATACATTTTATTTTTCTTTATAAAACTAAAAGAGCAAAAAAAAATTCTTTAATGAATTAATTTTCTTTTTTTTAAAAATACTTATATAATTTAATAATTATTATTATCATATTATTTTGGTAAATTAAAATCAATTTAGAATTTAGGATTTTTATTTAATTATTTTGATTTACTAGTTTAATTAAGTTCACAAAAACTCTAAAAAATACTCTTCCTTAAATCAATTATTTTACTAACTTAACCTTAATTTTCTTTTTTAGTTAATTATTTTATTTTTGTTAATTAGGTTAAAAAACCCTTTTCATGAAAAACCAAACAAAAATCATATTCCTTTTCACATTTACATTCTTGTATTTTATTTGTTCATTTTGTACATTTGTTCAAATTCAATATGGTTGTAATAATCATTTAGATTTAATTTCTTGCAATATTCCCCATTTGTAATTTGTATACCCCTCCCCTAAATGATGTAATAGCTTAGTATTTTTATTTTCCGCAATTTAAATGTTTTATATACAAATGCTAGTAATTAGGGTTTGTATGGAAATAAAATCAATGCTTAGCAAACCCTAATCAAAGACAAATCAAGCATGAAAATTAATACACTTGCACACAAACACCCCTAGGGTAAATCCACTTGGTTGCCTTACAAAAATGGTCATATTATGCATGTGAGGTATCTTAGCGAAAACAAACAAAATACAAGATCATAGTCCCTCGATAACGCTATCAATGTTTCCTTTCAAAATGATCTTAGTCCCTAAAGAAAAATGCTAAGATATCTTGCAACATTGCTAATCATGGTTATACGATGACCCACGCCCGTCCCTTTTACATCCAAAGATAGGACTACTTACCAAATTAATGGTAAGATAACAATGTCAAAGGAAAAAGGAAATGAACATGAAAGACTTTTGAGTAGGTAGAATGTTCCTAGTTACTTGCTCAATTTCAAAACAAAAAATTCCTTGCTATTTTGAAAACAAACACCAACACTTTCAAAAACATCTTTCAAACTTGAAAACATTTTCAAAAGTTCAAACACTTTGTATACATTCTTACGAACGAGAATCATTACAAAGTTTTCCCAAACAAATGACTCTTTACAAAGTACTTTCGAAAACTACATAAAGCACATTTTCAAACAAAAGCAAGTGATCTAGCAAGTAATTAAGAGCCCATGGAAAACCATGGATGAAAAGGGTGCTAATACCTTCTCTTTTCATAATCTACCCCCCGAACTCAAGAAACAATCTCAAAGGTCTTTCTTGTGCTTTTTCACGTTTCCTTTTGGATAAAAGAAAAGGTGGCGACTCTTGCTAACCGCAACATTTGTGATCAAAAGCAAAACCAACAAGTCAGTTCTCCCACCGTATCACACACTGTATTGATGTACCTCTTGTCCTGGCATGTAGCAAAAGTTGGCATGTAACTGCACGAGATTATCATCCATATAGTTCATGTCATAAATTTGAAACTCATTGGGACATCCGTACACCATATTCACTTCCTTTTCATATTCAGCATTGGGCTTGACAATATGAATAAGGCCTTCATCAATCATCTTTTAAAGACCATATCTTACCTTATCACATCCGTGGATATTTCTACTGCAGATATTGCATGCCTTATGGTCATGTATACAATAATTAAAACTACAAAGGTTAGTATGCATCCTCACCAAATCACCTTTTATCATATTCACATCATAAATCCTAAATTCTCCCTAATTATAAGAAACCATATTCATTGTTCCTCCACCTCCATGTTTGGGCAATGGATTAGTTTTCACATTAGGACCGACATCCTTAAAAGACAAGAGACCTGATATAACCATTTTATGCACTTCAGACTTCAAATGGTAGCAATTCTCAATGTTGTACCCTGGTGCTCCATGATGAAAAGTACAAGTTTGATTCGCCTTATAATACCATGGCAACATTGTAGGTATAGCAGGAGGATTTATTGTTTACACCAAGTTCTTCTGAATCAATGCTGGAAACAACCCTGCATAACTCATCAAGATAGGATCAAAAGCTTCTCTCTTCTGACCCTGCCCTTGATTACTTTGTTGGGGTGCTTTTTAAGATGCAACAGAAGTCGGAGCTACATTAACAACCAGAGTTATTGAAGCAACTGGTTCTTGATGCTGATGACGTCTTTTAGGAGGTTTAACCCTTCTCTCTTGAATAACAACATTTGTATCTCCTTCTTTCTTTCTATAAATCCCGTATGATGGTTTCTTTGTACCACTAGAACCTTCATCTTTGTCAAACGCTCTTCTCTCACAGCTTCTCCTAAACGAACACCCATACCCACCATCTCGGTGAAATCACTTAGTGCACTTGCCACCATTCTTTCATAGTAGAAGGAACCGAGAGTTTCTAGGAAGGTCTTTGTCATTTCTTTCTCTTCCATTGGAGGGATCACCTGGGCGGATATTTCACGCCATCTTTGTTTATATTCCTTAAGTGACTCCTTATCTTTCTGAACCATAGCCCTGAGTTAATCACAGTCAGGTGCCATATCCATACTATACTTGTATTGCCAAACAAACGTTTGACCCAAATCATTGAAGGTATGAATATCGGCACTATCCAAGCTCATGTACCACTTCAATGAAGCACCAGTCAGACTTATAATACCCCAAATTTGTCCTACCCCTTTTATTCAACCATTTGTCTTATGCATCTCATATTCTTCATGTACATATCGCCTCCAGTAGGTCATTTAACACAACATGCATTCACTAACAACAAGGATTGGCACTAGGATCAAGGATCTTGAAGAATTAGGATTTATTTAAGGCTTTGAGGCTCTTATCTTCATCCAAGGGATTCAAGCTGCTTCTTCAAAAAGCAAGGAAAGATGCTAGGTTTTTAACTTGTTATTCTTCATCAAGAGTTCAATTTTATGCTAAGGTTTTGGTTCCCTTCATCACGTTAAGCTACTTTGATTATCAAATTTCATCAAAAGCAAGTGAACTAGGGTTTGTTACTCATAATATTTGAGCTTGTTGATGTTCAACAACTGAGGTTCATTGGGTTTCATGTCAAGGTATTCTACTATGCTCCAAGTCCTACCTTTATCAAAGGATTCAAGGAATTGGTTATCTTGTTACTCATCAAGTCGAGATATAGTGGATTTGGATTGCGAAATACAAGCCATGGTGTAAGAGATGAGTTTGCGAATTCACTGTAATAAAGGCATCATTATTCTTTCACATACTTGTTGATTGTCATGAAAGTTTGCTTAAGATTGGAAGATTGAATTGAATATAGGGCTTCATTGAGAATGGAAGATTAATTTGAGGTATTAATTCAAGTTCAAGATTGGATCAATGTTTTCTTTGGTACTAGTTACAATGTTGCAAGGGAATACATCATGCAAGTTTCAAGTCCACTTATCCAAGTCTAAAATTCATTAATCAAGTATGGCACGTATTTGCTTCATTTTCTCATAGAATTTTGATTTAAGGGTTTATACGCGTGATGAATGTAATATTTCCAAGTGATGTCAAGTAGTGTAATTCAAGGTATTAATCCATGGATTCCTTATGGTATCAATAATCTTAAGCACATGTTCTGGTAACGATTACAAAAATTTCAAGGAATAACCCAAGTTCGTCTACAAATTTCAAGCAATTTCCATTCATGATTCAAAGGTCACAAACCTTGTGCCTTACAAATTCAAATCTAATACATCACAAGCTACATTTTAATATGAGGTTACGTGATGATTCAAAGACAAGTCTATAATATTACATTACAAAGGGAAATTTACAAAAGAAATCAAATTTTAGCATCCTAATTTTATGCTAAGTCCAAGCTTCATGTCTCATATTGCAAGCCTCAAATATCGTGCCTTCCTTGCCCAAAATATGTCCGAAAACATCATAAAAACCTACATAAATATCGCCACAGAAAATAAATAAACAAAATCTTCTCATCTTAAAGAACCAAAGGAAAACAACTGCACACATAAATCAGAACCGTAGTAACTTTACATCAGTCATAAACCACCTCTGCACTTCCATGTCCAACAAATTAGTTCACTCATTTTATTCCTGCAGCCCATGGACAACAATGATCATAATGCGGAAAATCAAGATTATGTTGTACGTGTAGAGAAAAAATCAGAAAGAAGTAACAAGAGAATAAGGGAGAAGCGGGTCGAGCAAGCATATCAGCTCAGAGGCAAAATAGTGGAAAATTGCATAGGAATAAATAAGGAGTTACAATAATACAACATACAAAAACAGAGTTAGAAGCAGAGTGTAACTAACTTCTAACAGATTCCCAACTTTCTTAACCACCTCCATGACAGAATTCCAACATCTAAAAACTGTCCAAACAGAAAACTACCCCTAACCGCTTCTAACCATTTTCCTAACTACTCCAACTGTCAAAATAGAATTGCTAACTTCCTCTTCAAACAGTCCAACAAACTCCAACTAACCTTCAACAGTTTTCTAACTAACTATAACCAATGCTAACAGCTTTTTATAGCTTCCTAACATCTCCAAACAGTAGCCCTGCAAACTTCTCTAACGTCCTAACTCCTCTAAACTCCAAACAGCATTGCTAACAGAAAAACCAAAAACAGAACTCTATCCAAAACCATAACTAACATCTTTTCATAACCGAAAATAGAAAACTAACAGCTCCACCTAACAGAATTCCCTAACTGTTTTAACCAACTTCTAAACATCCCTATAACTATCTCCTAACAACCTCTAACTGCATCTAACAGAAAATTCTGGGGAGATGAAGAGATAACAGAAGCATATAATAGAAAGAGAAAGGGAAGGGAATTGAGGATTTTCTACAAGAATTCATAGGAAATTAAAAGGAACTCACCTTCATTTGGATTGAATCTCCTCTCCATCTTGATTCTCATCAGCAACCACTAATTATCTTCAATCTTCAACTCTCTATAAAGTAACCTTTTTCATCCATCATTCATCTCTTCTTCCATTTTATATCCACAACCATCTCTGAATTCTATCTTCACTTTCATTCTCCATTTCTCAATCTTCAAACCACCAATCTTCATTCTTCATCTTCAATCTCATCTTCAACACCTTCATTCTCGACAACTTCCTCTACTTTAACTTCACAAACCTGCATCACCTTCATCTACCGATTTGAATGCGTGATTCCAACCTCAATACATCAACATCGTGAATCTCATCTTCTTCACACAACAACAACGAATATGCATCACCAAAAACACCATAAAACGCAACTCGAAATCACAGAGAGAACGCAGAAGTAGAAGGAAGACAAAGAAAAATCAAGAAAATTATTTTACTCACCTCTATGATCCTTTGTTTTGTTTGAAAGCTCAGTATAAATCGTGAATGAAAGCGAGCCGGTGCTTAACTTGAGATGAGATCCACAATGGAGAACTTAATCTGAGGAGAAGGTTGAGCCGTGAGTGCAGTTGGGCTCGAAGAAGATGCTTCATGACCATCGGAGACGGAGATCGGCATTGCAATCGCGAGTCTAAAAATTGAAAATTGAGACAGAGGTGGATCACTGACGAGGGAGATGATGACGAAGGAGAGGTCGCGTATTTGTTGAAGCACGACGTTAGAGGTGATGAATTCATGACGGAGGCTAGCCACAACGAATTAATTTGAGACAAAATCGCAACTAAAGCAGAGCTTGTAAATCAGAGAGAGTTGAATCGGAAACGCTGTTGAGTTTGTCAAAACTAGAATAAGGAGAAAATGATCGAGAGTGGTGAGGTCGAAGACCTGAATGCCGTTCTTTGTATGTGTCGTTTGCGTCGCTCGCGGATGATTGGGAGAATTCCAAAATTCATAAATTTGGGAACCCTAGCCAACACAAGTCATTGTTCCGCTCCTCTCACTCTCTCTTTTTATTTATTTCATTATCTTTTTTATTAACTTCTAAAATAATGAATAATGCTATAAAAGGAATGTAGATGAATATGGTGATGTTAATTTGGTGGACCGAGCTATACATCCTATGGGCCTAAGTGTTTTTTTGTAGCCCAATTGCTTCACACAAAAATTCCCAAAATTGCCAATTGGACCTGGAATGTTAGGCCTGCGCCTGAGTTTCTTCAGTATACCTCTGGTCCAAAACTCTACACCCCTGTTTCTTTTATTTAATGCTAAACTTGTTTGTATTTATGTACAATTAATATTTTGCATAATATTGTTGAATACTAGGGACTTGGTTGAGAAGTTCAAGAAGCTTCGAAGAGAGCTAAGAGCGTATCGTCATCAAAGAAATTCTAGGAAGCTTTTAGTAGAGTTTTCTTATTTCTTGCATGGCTTTGAAGAGGCAACGGACCTTCTCTGTTCGGTATCATCGTGACCTTATTTTATTCCTCATTTTCGCACTTTATCACATTTCTTTACTGCTTTTCTAGATATCGTGATAAGTAAGATTTTATTGCTTTCTAGATTCCATGAGAAGTAGGAAATAAAGAGTGTGCGCTCGAAGTCGTTGTTTAAAGACCTGTAGCAGGCATTCCGCACTTCATTTTCTATATGTGTTGTGCTTGTGTTTGTTCTTTGGTTGTTGATCAATGAGTCACTCAATTTAGGAATTGAGATCACGACTTCGCTCTTAGTGTATGCTCCCTATAGGATTTTATTGCTTTCCTTTATTTCTTGTTGATCGATGAGTCACTCAATTTAGAAATTGAGATCACGACTTCGCTCTCAGTGCATGCTCCCTATAGGATTTTATCGCTTTCCTTTATTTCTTGTTGATCGATGAGTCACTCAATTTAGAAATTGAGATCACGACTTTGCTCTCATTGCATGTTCCCTATAGGATAGTTTTTTTAGACTTTATTTGGAATGCTAACCTAGATAGGATCTATCTAGGTGTGCTCTCTTGAGCTTATTAGCTTGTTTTCTTTATCCTTGTACATACCATGTTCCCTAAGGACGTGCTTGCTCCTTTTGAATGCAAGTTAGACATTAGGTTGTAAACCATGCATGTTGACATTAGGTAAACGTTTCCCTTTTGATTATCCAAACCGTAGGGCTACCATTGTATGGTAACACTAGTTTAGAAATAGGCTAGTCTCCCTTAGAATCTTTTCTTCCCCTTTTACATATGAATTTAAAACTAAAACTCATTTTTCTTAGCAAATCAAAAACATGTTAATCTCACTTAAACCCTTTTTCAAGGTAACAAAATACAAACCAACTCAAACCTTTTGTGCGTCCAAGCACCTTTTCTCAAAAAACCCTTTTCAGGTAAGGACATGATTAATTTACTTATGTGCCAACGCATAAGTCTCCAAAGGTCGAGCTGCGGCAGAAGGCGGAATTAACATTGTCCATAAAAAACACAAAACAAACAAAAACATGTGAGTCGAACTACAGTAGCTCTGATTCCTCAAAAAGGATACGTAGGCATTGGGATAGGGCCTAAGCGAGTACAACTTTATTTTCCCTACATTCTTTTCTCCTTTATTTTGCATGCATTCTCCCTTTAGCAGTAGTAAATAGTAGGCATAGTTTAAACACATCCATAAGATTAGAACAACAAGAGTGGATACCGTAGAATACTACGGGCGTGTGGGGTACTAATACCTTCCCCTCGCGTAACAGACTCCCTTACCAGATCTCTCGGTCGCAAGACCGTGACTTCTCCCTTCTCAGGTTTTCTTGATATTTACCTTTCCCTTCATGTGTGATAAAATACGTTCGATGGAGACTTTATTGTTTGATGATTTTCAGCTGGTTGTTTCAGTTGGAGACTTCACTGAGGACTGATCGACCAAATGTTGGTCCATCCCGGAGTCGCTCCTAGCTCTTATTTTCTTCTCTTTGGATTTTTACTTATATGCTTTATGGCTTATTCACTTTATATATACCTGAGCATATGTATGCATTGAATTTTACTGCTTTCCATATACTACTGTTGTATTGGATCTGCTTCTTAATTGGGTTGGGATGTTATTATTGAGGTAAAAGGCCCAGTACCCAGGACAGAGTGCACTAGGACACTAGGAATAGAGTGGGGCATGAAGGCTATAGAACGTGGTCCGACTAGTGCAGTCATGTCATATACCACACTCGGATGAGGTTCAATTAGAGGTATTTTCATCATGCACATTTGTGTTGCGATGATTTTAGTTTCAAGCGAACTCGTGATTTTCGAGTTACCCTTGCCTTACCCCGACCTAATTTTCACCCGTGAGTGGGGAGGGAATTATTATCACAGGTACAAATGGTGACTATGTTTAGATGGTTACTCATACTCAGATAGTGACTATTGGTTTTGATGGTTATGTTCTGGATTTCTGTTGATAACTTACTCAGATGGTGACTATGTTTTGTTGGTGACTATGGGGTGCTCAGATTTATGTTTTGAGTTCCTGACTTGTTTGTTTGGAGGTTCATTTCGGGATTTGATCTTGGTATTCCTAACATGTTCATAAAAGGCTCAACAATATCTAATGTTCTAGAAGCCTTGATCTTGTACAATGGAAGATCTACATGGTACTTGGTTCTTATATGTGCATAAGCTATGCCAGACCTTTGATATGATAATATTCATATGATTCACAACAGTGCAATAATCGTATTCAGAAGTGATGGAACTTTGATCATGTTTGATCCCATGTCTTTGCATATATAACACGGTTAACCACATGCTTAACATACATGTTCTATTATTTCCAGGGAATTCAAGTCTTGTGCTGAACCTTTCCATCTTTTACTTGCGTAAAATCAAAATCAAAGCACGTAAATTCCGTGGAGATAAAAGAACATGACATGGCATACATTCATGCACCCCATGCATATTCATGCATCCATAACAGGTATTCGAAGATTGGGGATTCTTATTCAGACTTGGTGCTCTCTTCAGAGGTTCAGACTTGATTTCTTGCTTCACACGTTCAGAGACTAAGTATGGGATAACTCCGTGGGGGATTAACTGATATGAAGATCTCGAGAGGGTTAGTTATGGTATACATACAAGCTTTGGCCCGTGGTCGGGAATTATTCGAGAAGGAAGATAATTGATCGAAGACTCAGATAAGCTAAGTCATGGAAGCTCTGATGATGATGTCAACGATCTTGCACTTACTTCCGCAGCAGGTCCTCTCTTCTCCTCATCTTTTGGGGAACGCTTTCAACCATGGAATGCTACACAATCTTGAGTTCTTGGAACATCTTATCAGCAGATGGTTCCCATATACTATGGGATCTTATATCAGTGCTTCATTCTCATTGGTCTCCAGACTTGTTCGAGATTCAGTGGGTTAGACCCCGTACTTCGTTACCGTTTATAAAATTCCCTTCCAAATCATGATACCAACGTCAGATGTAGTTACTACACCGGGGCACCAGACTTTTCAGTCAGGGGCATTCTTCACAGCTTCGCGTTCCCTAATCTGTTCAACAACAACCAGTCTTTGTTCCCCAATTGAATTCATTGGGCTAGGATTTTAAGGAAATACAGAAGAAGCCTGATGAGCATGTTGATGTGATCCCAATGCATTACATCATGTTATTTTCAACTCTGGTCTTTGGCATTTTCCTCCCACAAACATATCTTCTGATTACGACACACATGCTAGATTTTTCCCTCTATTCTAGGGAACCCAGTTTTCATATTGAAAACTGCAAAGGGGTTGAAGTATAAGCACCTGTCTGGGTTCTCTTCCAAAATCCTAATTCCTATTTGGCTAACTTTCAGACTCTTTCTCACCAATTGGATGTCTCTGTTGTTCTGATAGAAGATGAACTGTATTATTTCTTTATGGCGTAATATGCATGGTGATGCAGTTTATATCAATTCGCTTGGTAAAGCACTCATTCGCTCTCCTGAAAGAATCTTCTATGCATATTATTCTGGGGCACCTAGCCATTCGATTGAAGATGGTATGTCATACAGAGACCAGGTCCAAGACAGGATTAATTCAAAGACTTTTATGTTCACATCAGATCAGAAGGGGAATTCTCTTGCCCATTTAAGCATCAAGGCTACAGAAAGCTGTCAAAATCAAGAAATCCATACGGAGTCAAGTCTCCTTAACGATGGCAATGATTGGTTTCTTTACTGAATTTTCATTTGCATTCTTGCTTGTTTGTTTAAACATTACGTGCATGTAGAAACTTGTCTATTTTTGAATGAAAATCTTAATGTAATAAGTATGCTTGTCTTGAAGTGTTCCTTTCATTTTTATTCATCCATTCGTTATAACTCTTTAAATGTTTTACTTGCATATTGATGCCAAGTTTCCAAGTCTTATGCTTAGGTAAAGATTGGAAGGAGGATGACGATAATCCAAAAACGCAAAAATCTTTGGTTGGCACGCTTTCGTGTAAGACCATGTTAACGATGTACAAGCCTTGATTCTATTCCTAAACACCATAGATATAAGGGAGATAGACCCTCATTAACCCCTCTGAGCCTTCGAAGTAGGAGTTTCTTTTCTATTCAGAAAAAACC
Source organism: Vicia faba (assembly GCA_948472305.1). Classification (NCBI taxonomy): domain Eukaryota; kingdom Viridiplantae; phylum Streptophyta; class Magnoliopsida; order Fabales; family Fabaceae; genus Vicia; species Vicia faba. The sequence goes on along the minus strand of OX451741.1, from coordinate 970,150,420 downwards.
CTTATTTTTACCTTGGGGTGGGTAGTGTTCAGTTAATCTGATTGAGCATTCAGAACTCATCAAGAGTGTGCATCCAAGGATACCACAATAGTTAACCCTCTTCTATCAGTAATGTGTGTCAATTAACGATATCCCAATGGGTATCTCTCGCACATCAAGAGGTCAACAGATGACAATACAACAATGGCTATCCCTCATCTACCAAATACTCAGGCACTCATGGTCACTTCCAACAAATCAAAGAAAACGCAAAGATCAATGACTTGTTTAGAAAGGGAAATTATGAATAAGAAAGAAACAAAAATCCCCTCTAATTCGAAACTTGAAAACAAGTCGATTAGGAAAAAGTTGGGGCATCCTGCTGGACTTCCAAACCGAAATTCAAAAAGAATTTGTCCAGGAAAAAGTTAGGGACGACAAGAAAGAGGCTGAAAAGCCTAAAAGGCGATAAAAGGATTACCAATGGAAATCCCTATTGAGAGAATAAGGTCATGTGATCAGACACCAAAATCAGAAGTTAGTGATTGTTGCGTCCAAGAAATCGCAGTGGTTCCTCAACCATCACAAACTCTTCTCGAGAGATGATTGCTTGTATTGGTTCAACTGAGCGTAGGAATGGAGAACATCATGGAGAATGGGTGGGCACCAAATAATTTTGAGCCTTAAATCCTTTTTTCTAAAACCGTGAACCAGGCCATGTTACAACCCCTAAAAGTCCTAACTGAAGCATGGGTCAATTTGAAAGCGTGCTACAGCGAGATAGCATTTAACTAAATCCTAAGAGGTATGTTTCAATATATGTGTTGGAATAATGTGCTTGCATTACCTTTCATAAAAAATAATTTGCAAATGTTGCTCTCTAGCTAGTGACTCGTTCATAACAGAGTTGTGACATCATTTCATTCAAAGTTTTTCAAAATTCAAGACTTACATATGTGTTGCATTAGAATTATCATTCTCATAATAAACATTCTTCTGCATACAAAACAACTGATTGACATTAAGTAAGTTTACACAATGAACAATCGATTAAGAGCTCAATCTTGTCAGAGAAGAGAGGCTTGAATACTCTATTGAAGCAAGAGTCGGCTATCACAAGAGAAACGACTTGTCCAGGGGCGTGTTAACCAGTGATTCTTTCAGGAGAAAGCATCTTGGTGCTTCACAGACTAAGTACCCTTTATGGATGAAGTTATCAGATTCCGCCAATCTGGGGCAGTCAAGTCGAGAGTCGATCTCTCCAAGGTCAGTCAAATCAGGGGCATTCCCTCCAAGCTATCAATCAGAGTCTATCACGTCGATAAATCTCTTCAATTTTCCACCAATCAAGGGCTATCACATCGAAATCTATTCTAAATTTATTCAACCTGGGGCAGTTAAGTCGAGATTCGACAAATATCTCCAAGAAAGCTGTAATCAAGAGCAATTTATTTCGTGACTCAAGACATTGGGGCAGGCCACCTCATATCGTATTGTGGCACGAATATTCTGATCTTCTATTAGACATAGATTCTTTCAGAAATCCCACAGGCAGGGGCATTCCTCATCCGTACTTACAAAGTTGCTCAAGCCAATTATGTTGTACGAGACAAATCAAGCTAAAGGCGTCATAACGGTCACCCTGACCTAACCAGTGCATGAATATGCCTTCACCTACTACACACAATTTCAAACCTGATTCCCCAAGTAAATTCAGAAAATTCAGAGTTGCCGTTTGATTTGGCACACGTAAGTGCACATCCCCAGTGGAGTAAACCGGGGCATTCGCAGGTGTCCATGCCCATCTTTTATCCCCAAGTGATTCAAGAGGTAACTCCCCAGTATGGCATAGGCTTGAGGCATGTATTCGAAGATATCCACATGGTGTTTAGTATCCATTCTACGGTATATTCAGTTCTACCACCCTCTCAGCGGTTCAGGATGTAGAGAAGTCGGGCTATATTATATCTTCCCTAACATAATTCAGAATTTAGTGGCGTACCTAAAGACTCGCTGCGCCAACAATTCAATCTTTATCAGAATCATCAATAATCTTTGGTATCACGAGCTCCCCAGTGGAAATTCTTACCAATATCCCTAGTGATCTCTGATATCGCAAGTTTCTAGCACTGATATGTATTGGCATCCTCGATGATGAGCAACAGTTCTCAACGAGCCTTTGCTTATCCCCATGAAGTCTATTTCTTTGCATTGCATATAGCTATCACTGCATAACATTACATCCTCAAAAGCGCTTAGTCGATCCATTGGAATGGATCTTTACGGCAAAAGAAATTCAAACATGCATACGGAGCATAAGCTAGACCAGGTACCTTACACGAAAGACTTGAATCATTCAAGGACAACAATACATCCCCACAAGAGGGTATCACATCCCAAAATCCCCAGCTGGTGACCTTCACCTCCATCTATTCCCAATAAAATCAATACACTTTGTCGTTCTAAACCTAGTTTTCGTTTGGTAGCCAGTCCATGTCTGACAAATAGTTCAGTCTTCCAACACTCGTCTGTGTCAATTTCCAAAACGCTCATTTGTGTTAACTCCTAAACACTCATCCGTATCAGCCCCCCAAACACTCGTCCGTGTTTAAACCTTTCTTGATACTCGTCTGTATATTTTTTCAATACTCGTCTATATTGATTCAAACACTCGTCTGTGTTTAAACTTTTGATACTCATTTGTATCTTCTTTCAATACTCGTCCGTATTGATTCAAACACTCGTCTGTGTTTAACCTTTTGATAATCGCATGTATCTTCTTTCAATACTCGTCCGTATTTATTCAAACACTCATCCATGTTTAACCTTTTGATACTCGTCTGTGTCTTCCTTCAATACTCGTCCGTATTGATTCAAACACTCGTCCATGTTTAACCTTTTGATACTCGTCTGTATCTTCTTTCAAGACTTGTCCGTATTGATTCAAATAATCATCCGTGTTTAACCTTTTGATACTCGTCTGTATCTTCTTTCAATACTCGTTCGTATTGATTCAAACACTCGTCTGTGTTTAACCTTTTGATACGCATATGTATCTTCCTTCAATACTCGTCAGTATTGATTCAAACACTCGTCTGTACCTTTTGATACTCGTTTGTATCTTCTTTCAATACCCGTCCACATTGATTCAAACACCCGTCTGTGTTTAACCTTTTGATACTCGTCTGTATCTTCCTTCAATACTCTCTTGTGTCTTCTTTCAATACTCGTCCATATTGATTCAAACACTCGTCTGTGTTTAACCTTTTGATACTCGTATGTATACTCCTTCAATACTCGTCTGAATTGATTCAAACACTCGTCTGTGTTTAACCTTTTGATAATCGTCTGTATCTTCCTTCAATACTCTGAAGGGGTGAAAAACACAAGAAGGGGGGGGTTGAATTGAAAAACTGGAATCTTAAAGCAAATGACAAGGTATGTTTATCCTGGTTCGTTTGATCTCAAACTACTCCAGTCCACCCGTCAAGGTGATTTCGCCTCTCTCCAACGAGGTCTTAATTCACTATATTCAACTGAATACAAATCTGCTTTAACAACTGCTAAAGCCTTCTTGATTCAAACCACAATCCGGTTTGTCAAGGCAACACTTTCTTACAAAGGTATAAAGTAATGTGTATGAGTGTTTTCTACAAAACTATATCACAACTGTGATGTTTACACAAATGAAGCTTAGAATACTAGAATGCTAAACACTAATGGAGTATCAGAGTTTGTTGGTTTAGCAAGACTGGTAGATGAAGATTATTGTTCAGCTTTGTGCGTGTAGAGAGTTTGGAAGCATTAGCCGTGATAATCTTCAAAGCTTGGTTTATATAGCATTTGAGAAGATGAACGTTGAAGCAAATATTCTTGATTCAATGCTGTTTACAAGCTTTCCTTTTTGAGCAGATCTTGTCTGGAATGAGGCCGTTGGAATTGATTAGCGTTTAATGCACAGTACCGTTGCTTCTTCAATGCACGATCTGGCTTGGCTCATTCTGATTCTGCTTCGCTGCTGATGAACTATTTGATTCTGTATCAGAGTGTTTTACGCGCAGTTCTGTTCATCAGACTTCAGCATGTGCAAGCGTTGATCATCTGATCTTGACGTTCTGATTCAGCAACTTCTGATGCTGGTGTATGAACACATATTCTGATGCTGAGAACGTGATCTTGCTTATTTTAATCAGCATATCTGCAAATCAGAGCATAGTAATTTTAGGCAGCATATAATTCAATCATGAAATATTTAACTACTATATCTTTTCACTTTGTTATCATCAAAACTTAAATATAGGGTACTAGATTCAAACATTGTTCTAACAATCTCCCCCTTTTTGATGATGACAAAAACTAGATATTTTAAATGAAAAAATAACGTGAAAAGTTATCAGAGCTATGTATCAGAATAAGAAGTACGGAGAAGTCAGAGTTTAAGAGATACTCCCCCTGAGTTTGTTACTTCCCTTTGATATGCGTGTTCTTCAGAGTCAGATCTTTTTCTATCAGAGCTTCATATATCAGAACTTCATATTTGATCAGAGCAACATGAGCTTTTACATTTTGATCAGAGCTTCTAGTTCTTAGACTTCATAGTGTTCGGAGCTTCCTTGTGCCTGTAGACTTAACACAAAACAGACAAACATTTCAAGTAATAGAGTTAGAATGTTTGAGAATTTCTGTCTAGTTAGCCGTTATTGATTTTAAATATCATTCTTGTTCTCCCCCTTTTTGTCAGCAATCAAAAAGTGTTAGTGATGCGCTAAAACAATTTAGATCAGAAAAACAAGTTATATTGAAATAGTTCAGAGCAAAAGAACATTACACAAACATAGTCAAAACATAGTCAAAAGTACATCAGAAAATGAAGAAAATATAGAGAGTGTTATGCAAAAGATTTCAAGGTTGTGGGGGCATGCGTGAGAACAGGCTTTCCAGCATTGCTTGAATCTTTTCAGAAGTTTCATTCTGCTTCTGAACCATGGTGACAACAGTATCAATCTTGCTGTCCTGAACATTCATTCTTGCTTCCATCTTCTGATCATTCTCTTCCATCCGCTGTTGAAGACGCAAGTCATTCAGCCTGAGTTCTTCCAGAGCCTGCCTGTCCAAGGCAGCTTGAGAACTTTCAGCAGGAGGAAGCTTCTCAGAACTTTCAGCTACATCTTCTGCTGGATTTTCTTCCTGAAGAGTCTTGTCTTCTGCTAAAGGTTGCACCTGTGCAGCTTGCTCTTTCTCAGACCAGGATTCACTGTCCAGAGGGAGCACAACTTCTTGAGGCAGCTGACTCTCAACTTCCTTCAACAGCATGCTAAAGTTCTGTTGAGCCTGCTCATAGTTGACGTCCTGCAGCTTAAGTGCTTCAGTACGTACCCATACTCTGAACTGTGACCAGAGCTGATCAGAAGCAGCTGGGTCTATCATCCCCGGACAGACTTGCTTCAACGAAGCAATCCATTGCAGCATACCTGTTTCAAATTCCAAAATACCAGAGCCAACATCTAATTGCTTTGGTTTGGGAATGGCCAATTTGTGTCTTAAATCAGCAAGACGTTCAAGACTTGTTAAGTCAATGAAAGTTTTGCTGGGGTTTTCAGAGGATTGGTTTACAGGGGTGTGCTGAGGTGCTGTTTGTTTTGGAGGATGGTTGTCAGAGTCAGAGGATATATCTATTGGAGTGGTTGGAGTTTTTGGAGGTGTTGATTCCTCTGATGATGGTAACTGGGGCCTGACAATAGTGTCTCCACCTGGAAATTGGATTGCCAGCGGTGAAGGTTGAGGTGAGTGGGGATCAGAATGATGAGGAGATGGTGTTTCATAGCGGTGAAACTCTGTTTGTGGTGAGGGTGGATTATTTTCTGGTTGAGGAGGTGGAATCTCTGTTTGCTCAGGGATCAGAGGTTCTTCTGTGAGAGGTTGTTGAGATTGTGGTTCTGGTTGTATTTCTGGTTCAGGTTGAATTTCTGGTTCAGGTTGAATTTCTGGTTCAGGTTGTGGAGGAGGAATATTTGGTGGTTCAGAGTGAGGTTGAACAGAAACATGTTCACGCTCAATGTCAGCTAGCACTCTATCAAGTGCTGGTGTTGTTGAAACAGTTGGTTGTTTGGTAATTTTAATGGGAATTTTAATTCTGGTTCTTCTGAGTTGTAAGGCCTCAGAAGGGTCTTCTGGTATGGTTTCATCAATAGTAGGGATTGGAATGGATATTCTGTGAGAGGTTTGAGGAGGGGCAACAGATGTTGGAATAGTAGATGAAATTGAAATAGGAGCAGCAGATGAATTACCTCGTTTCTTTGGAGTCTGATGAGATGATCCTTCTGCTTTCCTCTTCTTCGTCTTCTTCTGAGTTACTTCAGGTTGGGGTTGACTCAGACCTTTGATCTTCAGCTTTGAACCTGCATCTTCTTCCTTGAATGAATCTGGATACTTGAGAAACGTATCAGGTTGGGATTCCATTTCAGAAAATCTTGGGAAATTACTCAGAGGCACTCTTCTGCTGGAGATGTCAGCAGTTGAAGTAACTCTGGGTTCCTTCCTGATATTTTCTATCAGCTTCATCTTTTTCAGGTTCTTGGCGTTCAGCGGTTTTCCAACAGTTGGTTCAAAATTGCCCAGTACTTTGGCTTCGCTCAGATAATCTATCAGCTTATTCTCTGTCATAATATCTGATATGAGCCTCCCAAATGGTATCCAGTCTCTTTTCGTCCTTTCTTCTTCTCTAGTCTCTTTCACACTAGTCTTCAGATGATTGAACAGGAAATGTGCCAAATTGATCTTCACCCTCTGATCAATAAAGTAGATCAAAAATTGCTGATCCACGTTTATATAATCAGGAGAGCTTGTTGGCTTCCTGTGATTGAAACAGCCCAGAACAATCTTGGCCCACACTCTGCAGTGATCCTTCAGATCCTTGATTTTGCTGCTGGGAAGTCCAAGAGTGAAAATGCTGTTTGCTACCACACCTATATCAGGGCATCTTTCAGCCATATCCACACAGCGAACTCCACCACCACTCTGACCTATTAACCTTCCAATGAGATCTTCAGAAATTATTATCTTCTTTCCCATGACATAAGAGATGACTAGATGTTTATGAATTTTGGCGTGGATCCAAAATTCCTTGACAAGCTCTGGGAAGGTTGGTCCAACCAATCTATCAAAATACCTCTCCCACTTTTGAGCCTTGATTTCATCGGTTAGGTCAAACCCATTATCCTTCAAACTTTGGAAATCGACGATTAACTCAGAGAGAACCTCAAGATTCTTTACCGGTGTGAGAAGAGTTCTGGTAGGCGCTTGATATTGCTCAGAGGTTTCCTTCTTCTGATTTCCTGCAGAAATGCTGGAGGATGCCATTGTTCTCAAACAAAAAGCTTGAGAGTGATTTGAGAGAAAAAGGGTTTGAAGGAGATAAACTCAGAAAAATGCAGAGAATGCTTAAGAGATTATGAGAAAGCGTAAAGATTAAGAATGAAGAGTAATGTGCTTAAATAAAGATTTCAAAAATTATTTTGAAAAATTAAACGTTTTTAAGAGAGAGAAAAAAATAATGATTGCAATTAACAAACGTGATTACTTTTGCATTAAATGCTTGCTGATTTTGGGGGATTTGAGAAAGATACTTAAAAACGGTTACCAGACATGTGTCTCAATGCACCCAATCAGCGCTTTCCTTGCTCAGAAGCGTGCACGCGTTCTGCTTCAGGGATTTGCTGATGATTGGATGACACTTGTTTGATGTAGTGATCAGCACGTCTGTCTTTGAGATTGGACTCTCAGATCTTTAGACTTGCCTCTGATACAATCTGCATGTTCTAACTTTCTGAAAGAAGATTGATCAGAAGTTCACAGTAATATAATTACATTCTGAAGATAAATACATGGAATTAAAACATTTTCATTCTGGGCATACTTTCATGCTGAGATGTTTCAGAATGAAATTAAACCTATCTTTTGAAAGGGGTTTAGTAAAGATATCAGCCCATTGATGGTCTGTATCTATAAATTTCAAGTTTAAAATTCCTTTCTGAATATAGTCCCTAATGAAATGATGTTTTATTTCTATATGCTTAGCTCTAGAATGTAAAATAGGATTCTTACTTAAGCAAATAGCAGAAGTATTATCACAAAGAATAGGAATGTTACTCTCAAAGATCTGGAAGTCTTCAAGCTGACTTTTCATCCAGAGCATCTGTGTGCTGCATCCAGCTGCTGCTATGTACTCAGCTTCTGCTGTTGACAGAGCAATAGTTGATTGCCTTTTGCTGGACCACGAGATCAGATTTTCTCCCAGAAACTGGCAGCTTCCAGAAGTACTTTTGCGTTCCACTCTGTCTCCAGCAAAATCAGCATCACAGTAGCCTACTAAGCTGTAATCACTAGATTTTCTATAAAACAAACCCAGATTAGTAGTACCTTTCAGATACTTGAAAATTCGCTTAACAGCTGTTAAGTGAGATTCTCTAGGATCTGATTGGAATCTAGCACAAATACATACGCTGAATAAAATATCAGGTCTTGAAGCAGTCAGATAAAGGAGAGAACCAATCATACCTCTGTAGACTTTCTGTTCTACGCTTTTGCTTACCTCTTCTCTTTCCAGAATGCACGTGGGATGCATTGGAATCTTTGATGGCTTACATTCTGAGAGGTCAAATTTCTTCAGAAGATCTCTGATGTATTTGCTCTGATGAATGTAAGTTCCCTCTGGAGTTTGATTAATCTGAATTCCTAGAAAGAATTTCAGTTCCCCCATGAGGCTCATCTCAAATTCTGCCTGCATACACTTAGCAAATTTTCTTCCAAGAGAAGGATTAGTAGAACCAAAAATAATATCATCAACATAAATCTGACAGACTAAAATGTCACTCTTAACTGTTTTACAGAATAGAGTGGTGTCCACTTTCCCTCTGGTGAATTCATTTTCAAGCAGAAAGTTACTTAGCCTTTCATACCAAGCTCTGGGAGCTTGTTTCAGACCATACAGTGACTTTTTCAGTTTGAAAACATGTTCTGGATGTTTTGTATTTTCAAAACCTGGGGGTTGGTGAACATAAACTTCTTCTTCTATATAACCATTTAAGAATGCACTTTTGACATCCATCTGATACAGAGTGATGCCTCTATTAACAGCAAATGAGATTAAAAGTCTGATAGATTCTAACCTGGCGACTGGGGCAAAGGTTTCTGTATAGTCTATCCCCTCTTGCTGACTATAACCTTGTGCAACCAGTCGTGCCTTGTTTCTGACGACTTCACCTTGTTCATTAAGCTTGTTTCTGAACACCCATCTGGTTCCAATGACGTTGAATCCTTTTGGTCTTGGAACGAGATCCCATACGTCGTTTCTGGTGAATTGATTCAGCTCTTCTTGCATTGCCAGAATCCAGTCGTTGTCCAAAAGGGCTTCATCAATAGAAGAGGGTTCAATCAGAGACACAAGTCCCATCAGAGTTTCTTCAGAGTTTCTGAAGCTTGCTCTTGTTCTGATTGGATCTTCCTTTCTTCCTAGGATGGTCTCTTCTGGGTGATCCAAACTGCTTCTGGGTAATCTCTTCTGAGGTTGATCAGCAGCAGTTGTAGGATTTCTAGCATTGCTTCTTTCAGACGTTGAAGGAATGTCTGTGTTGAGAGCTTCTGATGACTTGTCTTCAGAACCTGCAAATTCAATTTCTATACCTGCAAGATTTTCATTCTGCTTTGACTTTTCAGAGTCAAGCTTGTCATCAAAACGAACACTGATTGATTCTTCCACAATCTGTGTTTCTGTATTGTATACTCTGTACCCTCTTGAGCGTTCAGAGTATCCTAACATAATACACTTCTGTGCCTTAGAATCAAACTTGTTCAAATAATTCTTAGTATTTAACATATAGCAAGTACATCCAAATGGATGAAAATACGAAATGTTGGGCTTTCTGTTCTTCCACAATTCATATGGAGTCTTTTCCAGAATAGGTCTTATTGAGATTCTATTCTGAATATAGCACGCTGTGTTTATTGCCTCTGCCCAGAAAGTCTTAGCCACGTTTGTCTCGTTGATCATGGTTCTGGCCATTTCTTGCAATGTTCTGTTCTTTCGTTCTACAACTCCATTTTGTTGGGGAGTTCTAGGACAAGAGAAATCATGCAGAATGCCTTTGTCATTAAAGAATGACTCAAAATCTTTATTTTCAAATTCTCCACCATGATCACTTCTGACTTTAACGATTCTAAGATCTTTTTCATTCTGAACTTGGTTACAGAAGGTAACAAACACAGAGTGTGACTCGTCCTTGTGTCTTAAGAACTTTACCCATGTCCATCTGCTATAGTCATCTACGATTACTAACCCATACTTCTTGCCACTGACAGAAGCAGTCTTAACTGGTCCAAATAAGTCAATGTGCAGAAGTTCTAATGGCTTAGAGGTGGAAACAACATTTTTGGATTTAAAAGAGGGTTTTGCAAATTTGCCTTTCTGACATGCTTCACACAGAGCATCTGAATTGAACTTCAAATTTGGAAGTCCTCTGACCAGATTGAGTTTGTTAATCTGAGATATTCTTCTCATACTAACATGCCCCAATCTTCTGTGCCAGATCCATTGCTCGTTGTTAACAGACAGAAGACATTTTACGTTCTGACTCTTTAGTTCAGAAAGTTTGATTTTGTAAATGTTGTTTTTCCTCTTACCATTAAATAGGATAGTCCCATCTTTCTGACTAACAGCTTTACATGATTTTTGATTAAAGATTATATCATAACCGTTATCACTTAATTGACTTATGGATAACAGGTTATGCATCAATCCATCAACAAGCAGAACATTATTAATAGAGGGAAGATTTCCGTTACCTACAGTTCCAGAGCCAATAATCTTTCCCCTCTGATTGCCTCCAAAGCCAACGTGGCCTCCAGGCTTAAGTTCCAGGCTTTGGAACATATGCCTTCTTCCCGTCATGTGTCGTGAGCAGCCAGAGTCCAGGTACCATGACTGGTGTTTCTGACTTGCTGCTAAAGATATCTGCAACATGTATTATTTTATCCTTAGGTACCCAGATCTTCTTGGGTCCTGATTTGTTAGTTTTACCAAAACTCTGGTTGAATTTTGGTTTCACAAAGTGATTACTACTAGTATATTTGATGTCATGTGTGTGACCATACACAAAGTGTGAATTTAACGGAGTGTGTTTAATAGTTAAATCCATGACATTCTTAGGTGTAGGAACCTTACCTAGGTATCCTATTCCTTTCCTGCCGTTTCTGCTAACTCCATAGATCATTGAAGCCATTCTGCTTCTATCTATGCTTTTAGCAAGGAACTTCTGGAAACTATGATCATACTCCTTGATGATCTCATCAGCGTTGCTGGGAGTTTCAGCAATTGGTTCCTTCTGAGAGTTTTGTAAAGAGTTTTCTAATTTTAAAATTTTATCTCTCAGCTCAGAGTTTTCCAATTTGAGACTCTCAGACTTATTAGAGTCAGATTCAAGAGTCCTTTTCAGGTCTTTGAATTTAGCTCTAATCTGCTGATAGCGTTCCAGAATTTCATTTAGGCTTTCAGCAAGTTCAGCCTTTGTAAAATTAACAGCGAAGTTAGGGAATACCTCTTCTGTGTCTGATTCTGAGTCTGAGTCAGAAGCTTCACTGTCATCTGGAATGTTAGCCATGAGCGCTATGTTCGCCCTTTCATCATCTGATTCTGAGTCAGCTTCAGACGAGTCAGAGTCATCCCATGTGGCCATGAGACTTTTCTTCTTCTCTCTTCCAAACTTCCTTTTGGGCTTTTCCCTCTGAAGCTTTGGACAGTCACTCTTGTAGTGTCCTTGCTCATTGCACTCGTAGCAGATGATGTCCTTTGTATTTGGCTTCTTGCTACCAGAGGAGCCTTCAGATCTTCTGTATCCAGAGGAAGAATCTGTCCTTCTGTATCTGGAAGAAGACTCGTTCTGATCAGATCTTCTGGGATTCCTGAACTTCCTTTGTCTTTGCTTCCACAGTTGATTTACTCTTCTGGAGAGAAGGGAAAGCTCGTATTCTTCTGATGAGGATCCATCAGATGTTTCTTCAACTGCCTGCAAAACTTTAGATTCAGATTTTCTGTTAGATTTTAAAGCTATAGGCTTACCTTGCTTCTGAGGCTCGTCAGCTTCCAGCTCTATCTCATGACTTCTGAGGGAGCTTATAAGTTCCTCCAGAGTGATTTTGTTGAGATCTTTCGCCAGCTTCAGAGCAGTAACCATAGGCCTCCACTGCTTGGGTAAACTTCTGATTATCTTCTTGACATGGTCAGCAGTAGAGTATCCCTTGTCCAGAACTTTGAGACCAGCTACCAGAATCTGGAATCTAGAGAACATAGTTTCAATGGATTCAGATTCTTCCATTTTAAACGCCTCATACTTCTGAATGAGCGCCAGAGCTTTTGTTTCTTTGACTTGAACATTGCCCTCGTGCGTCATTCTGAGAGAATCAAAGATGTTCTTAGCTGTGTCTCTGTTGGAGATCTTCTCATACTCAGTATAGGAGATAGCACTGAGAAGGATGGTTCTGGCTTTATGGTGATTCTTGAAATCACGCTTTTGTTGATCAGTCATTGATTTTCTTTCAATCTTCTGACCAGTTGCATTCACAGGGTGCGTGTATCCATCTGTCACCATATCCCACAGATCAGCATCATGTGCTAGAAAGAAGCTTTCAATTCTGTCTTTCCAGTAATCAAAGTTTTCTCCATCAAAGACTGGAGGTTTGCCGCTGAATCTGTCTCTGTCCTCATTGGTGTCATTGCTGAAATGAGAGTTGTTTCCTGCCATTGTGTTTTTCTGATGCTGGATCTTGTACTGACACGGTTAAGTGTTTTAGCTCAGAACCAGGCGCTCTGATGCCAATTGAAGGGGTGAAAAACACAAGAAGGGGGGGGGTTGAATTGAAAAACTGGAATCTTAAAGCAAATGACAAGGTATGTTTATCCTGGTTCGTTTGATCTCAAACTACTCCAGTCCACCCGTCAAGGTGATTTCGCCTCTCTCCAACGAGGTCTTAATTCACTATATTCAACTGAATACAAATCTGCTTTAACAACTGCTAAAGCCTTCTTGATTCAAACCACAATCCGGTTTGTCAAGGCAACACTTTCTTACAAAGGTATAAAGTAATGTGTATGAGTGTTTTCTACAAAACTATATCACAACTGTGATGTTTACACAAATGAAGCTTAGAATACTAGAATGCTAAACACTAATGGAGTATCAGAGTTTGTTGGTTTAGCAAGACTGGTAGATGAAGATTATTGTTCAGCTTTGTGCGTGTAGAGAGTTTGGAAGCATTAGCCGTGATAATCTTCAAAGCTTGGTTTATATAGCATTTGAGAAGATGAACGTTGAAGCAAATATTCTTGATTCAATGCTGTTTACAAGCTTTCCTTTTTGAGCAGATCTTGTCTGGAATGAGGCCGTTGGAATTGATTAGCGTTTAATGCACAGTACCGTTGCTTCTTCAATGCACGATCTGGCTTGGCTCATTCTGATTCTGCTTCGCTGCTGATGAACTATTTGATTCTGTATCAGAGTGTTTTACGCGCAGTTCTGTTCATCAGACTTCAGCATGTGCAAGCGTTGATCATCTGATCTTGACGTTCTGATTCAGCAACTTCTGATGCTGGTGTATGAACACATATTCTGATGCTGAGAACGTGATCTTGCTTATTTTAATCAGCATATCTGCAAATCAGAGCATAGTAATTTTAGGCAGCATATAATTCAATCATGAAATATTTAACTACTATATCTTTTCACTTTGTTATCATCAAAACTTAAATATAGGGTACTAGATTCAAACATTGTTCTAACATACTCGTCTATATTGATTCAAACACTCGTTTGTGTTTAACCTTTTGATACTCGTTTGTATCTTCCTTCAATACTCGTCCATATTGATTTAAACACTTGTCTGTGTTTAACCTTTTGATACTCGTCTATATCTTCCTTCAATACTCATCCGTATTGATTCAAACACTCTCCTGTGTTTAACCTTTTGATACTTGTTTGTATCTTCATTCAATACTCATACGTATTGATTCAAACACTCGTCTATGTTTAACCTTTTGATACTCGTCTTTATCTTCTTTCAATACTCGTCCGTATTAATTCAAACACTCTTCTGTGTTTAACATTTCTTGATACTCGTCTGTATCTTCTTTCGATACTCGTCTGTATCGATTCAAATATTTGTTATATCTTGATCAATGTACTCTGATGTCGTCGTGTCTTGATCGACGTATACCTTCGGTTTAGCCCCACCTCTTTTAACTCTCCAGTGGATGTTGCAAAAAATAAATAAGTACTTACCACCATTTTTTAGAACAAATTTTTGGCATTGACATTTAATCATCTTCTACCTCAAACTTCCTAAAGGCACGCGCCAATCGTACTTTCAGGTTTAAGACGATAAAATAGGGGCAGTTCTAATACCCGAAATTTGTCCTACCCCTTTTATTCAACCATTTAGCTTACGCATCTCACATTATTCATGTACATATCCCCTTCAGTAGGTCATTTAACACAACATGCAATCACTAACAACAAGGCTTGGCACTAGGATCAAGGATCTTGAATAATTAAGGTTTATTTAAGGCTTTGAGGCTCTTATCTAATCCAAGGGATTCAAGCTGCTTCTTCAACAAGCAAGGAAATATGCTAGGGTTTTAACTTGTTATTATTCATCAAGAGTTCAATTTTAAGCTAAGGTTTTCGTTCCCTCCATCACCTCAAGCTACTTTGATTATCAAATTTCATCAAAAGCAAGTGAACTAGGGTTTGTTACTCATCATATTTGAGCTTGTTGATGTTCAACAACTGAGTTTCATTGGGTTTCATGTTAAGGTATTCTACTATGCTCCAAGTCCTACCTTTATCAAAGGATTCAAGGCATTGGCTATCTTGTTAATCATCAAGTCGAGATATAGTGGAGTTGGATTGCGAAATACAAGCCATGGTGCAAGAGATGAGTTTGCGGATTCATTGTAATAAAGGCATCATTATTCTTTCACATACTTGTTGATTGTCATCAAAGTTTGCTTAAGATTGGAAGATTGAATTGAATGTAGGGCTTCATTGAGAATGGAAGATTAATTTGAGGTATTCATTCAAGTTCAAGATTGGATCAATGTTTGCTTTGGTACTAGTTACAATGTTGCAAGGGAATACATCATGAAAGTTTCAAGTCCACTTATCCAAGTCCAAAATTCATTAATCAAGTATGGCATGTATTGGCTTCATTTTCTTATAGAATGTTGATCTAAGGGTTTAGACGCGTGATGAATGTAATATTTCCAAGTGATATCAAGTAGTGTGATTCAAGGTATTAATCCATGGATTCCTTATGGTATCAATAATCCAAGCACATGTTCTCGTCACGATTACAAAAATTTTAAGGCATAACCCAAGTTCGTCTACAAATTTCAAGCAAACTACATTCATGATTCAAAGGTCACAAACCTTGTGCCTTACAAATTCAAATCCAATACGTCACAAGCTATATTGTAATACGAGGTTACATGATTATTGAAAGACAAGTCTATATTATTACATTACAAAGGGAAATTTACAAAAGAAATCAAAATTTAGCATCCTAGTTTTATGCTAAGTCCAAGCTTCACGTATCATATTGCAATCCTCAAATATCGTGCCTTCGTTGCCCAAAATCTGTCTAAAAACATCATAAAAACCTGCATAAATATCGCCACAGAAAATCAATAAACAAAATCTCCCCAGCTTAAAGAACCAAAGGAAAAAAACTGCAGACATAAATCAGAATCGAAGTAACTTTACATCAGTCATAAACCACCTCTGCACTTCCATATCCAACAAATTAGTTCACTCATTTTATTCCTGCAGCCCATGGACAACAATGAACATAATGCGGAAAATCAAGATTATGTTGTACGTGCAGAGAAAAAATTAGAAAGAAGTAACAAGAGAATAAGGGAGAAGCGGGTCGAGCAAGGATATCAGTTCAGAGGCAAAATAGAGTAAAATTGCATAGGAATAAATAAAGAGTTACAATAATACAACTAACAAAAAAAGAGTTAGAAGCAGGGTGTAACTAACTTCTAACAGATTCCCAACTTTCTTAACCACCTCCATGACAGAATTCCAACATCCAAAAACTGTCCAAACAGAAAACTACCCCTAACCTCTTATAACCATTTTCCTAACTGCTCCAACTGTCAAAAAAGAATTGCTAACTTCCTCTCCAAACAGTCCAACAAACTCCAACTAACCTTCAACAGTTTTCTAACTAACTGTAACCAATGCTAACAGCTTTTTATAACTTCCTAACATCTCCAAACAGTAGCACTACAAACTTCTCTAACGTCCTAACTCCTCTAAACTCCAAATAGCATTGCTAACAGAAAAACCAAAAACAGCACTCTATCCAAAACCATAACTAACATCTTTTCATAATCGAAAATAGAAAACTAACAACTACAACTAACAAAATTCCCTAACTGTTTTAACCAACTTCTAAACATCCCTGTAACTATCTCATAACAACCTCTAACTGCATCTAACAGAAAATTCTTAGGAGATGAAGAGATAACATAAGCATATAATAGAAAGAGGAAGGGAAGGGAATTGAGGATTTTCTACAAGAATTCACAATAAATTAAAAGTAACTCACCTTCATTTGGATTGAATCTCCTCTCCATCTTGATTCTCATCACCACCCACTAATTATCTTCAATCTTCAACTCTCTATAAAGTAACCTTTTTCATCCATCATTCATCTCTTCTTCTATTTTCTCTCTACAACCATCTCTGAATTCTATCTTCACTTTCATTCTCCATTTCTCAATCTTCAAACCATCAATCTCCATTCTTCATCTTCAATCTCATCTTCAACACCTTCATTTTCGACAACTTCCTCTACTTTAACTTCACAAACCTGCATCACCTTTGGCTACCGATTTGAATGTGTGATTCCAACCTCAATGCTTCACGACCATCGGAGACCAAGATCGGCGTTGTAATCGCGAGTCTGAACATTGGAAATTGAGACAGAGGTGGATCACTGATGAGAGAGATGATGGTGAAGGCGAGGTCGCAGATTTGTTGAAGCACGACGTTGGAGATGATGAATTCATGATGGAGGCTGGCCACAACGAATTAATTTAAGACAAAATCACAACTAAAGCGGAGCTTGTGAACTGGAGAGAGTTGAATCGGAAACGCTGTTGAGTTCGTCGAAACTGGAAGAAGGAGAAGATGATCGAGAGTGGTTAGGTCGAAGATTTGAATGTCGTTCTCCATTCGTGTCGTTCGCGTCTCTCGCGGATGATTGGGAGAATTCCAAAAGTCAAAAATTTGGGAACCCTAGCCAACACAAGTCATTGTTCTACTCCTCCCACTCTCTCTTTTAATTTGTTTCATTATCTTTTTTATTAACTTCTAAAATAATGAAAAATGCTGTAAAAAGGAATGTAGATGAATATGGTGATGTTAATTTGGTGGACCGAGCTATATATCCTATGGGCCTGAGTGTATTTTTGTAGCCCAATTACTTCACACAAAAATTGCCAAAATTGCCAATTGGACCTGGAATGTTGGCCTTGCGCCTGGGTTTCTTCAGTATACCTCTGGGCCAAAACTCTACACCCCTGTTTCTTTTTTTTAATGCTAAACTTGTTTGTATTTCTATACAATTATTTTTTTTGCATAATATTGTTGAATACTAGGGACTTGGTTGAGAAGTTCAAGAAGCTTCGAAGCGAGCTAAGAACATAATCGTCATCAAAGAAATTCTCGGAAGATTTTAGTAGAGTTTTCTTATTGCTTGCATGGCTTTGAAGAGGCAACAGACCTTCTTCGTTTGGTATCATCGTGATCTTATTTTATTCCACATTTTTGCACTTTATCGCATTTCTTTACCGCTTTTCTAGATATCATGAGAAGTTGGATTTTGTTGCTTTCTAGATACCATGAGAAGTAGGAAATAAAGAGCGTGCACTCGAAGTCGCTGTTTAAAGACCTGTAGCAGGCATTCCTCACTTCATTTGCTATATGTGTTGTGCTTGTGTTTTTTCTTTGGTTGTTGATCAATGAGTCGCTCAATTTAGGAATTGAGATCACGACTTCGCTCTCAGTGCATGCTCCCTATAGGATTTTATTGCTTTCCTTTATTTTTTGTTGATCAATGAGTTACTCAATTTAGAAATTTAGATCACTACTTCGCTCTCAGTGCATGCTCCCTATAGGATTTTATCGCTTTCCTTTATTTCTTGTTGATCGATGAGTCACTCAATTTAGAAATTGAGATCACGACTTCGCTCTCATTGCATGTTCCCTATAGGATAGTTTTGTTGGACTTTCTTTGGAATGCTAACCTAGATAGGATCTCTCTAGGTGTGCTCTCTTGAGCTTATTAGCTTGTTTGCTTTATCCTTGTACATACCATGTTCCCTTAGGACGTGCTTGCTCCTTTCGGATGCAAGTAAAACATTAGGTTGTAAACCATGCATGCTGACATTAGGTAGACGTTTCCCTTTTGATTATCCAAACCGTAAGGCTACCATTGTATGATAACACTAGTTTAGAAATAGGCTATTCTCCCTTAGACTCTTTTCTTCCACTTTTTCATATGCATTTAAAACTAAAACTCATTTTTTTTAGCAAATCAAAAACATGTTAATCTCAATTAAAGCCTTTTTCAAGGTAACAAAATACAAACCAACTCAAACCTTTTGTGCGTCCAAGCACCTTTTCTCAGAAAACCCTTTTCAGGTAAGGACATGATTAATTTACTTATGTGCCAACGTATAAGTCTCCAAAGGTCGAGCTACGGCAGAAGTCTCTAACGCATACCTCTCCTTAAAATGAAACCACCACGGGGTCCCTACAACAGATCCGACAACCACCGTATTGATATACCTCTTGTCCTGGCATGTAGCAAAAGTTGGCATGCAACTGCACCAGATTATCATTCATATAGTTCACGTCATAAATTCGAAACTCACAGGAACATCCGTACACCATATTCTTCCTCTTTATATTCAGCCTTGGGCCTGATAATATGAATAAGGCCTTCATCAATCATCTTTTGAAGATCAACTCTTACCTTATCACATCCGCGGATATTTCTACTGCAGATATTGCACGCCTTATGGTCATGTATACAATAGTTGAACCTGTAAAGGTTAGTATGCATCCTCACCAAATCACCTTTTATCAGATTCACATCATAAATCCTAAATTCTCCCTGATTATCAGAAACCATATTCACTGTTCCTCCACATCCATGTTTGGGCAATGGATTAGTTTTCACGTTGGGGCCTACATCTTTAAAAGACAAGAGACCTAATATGACCATTTCCTCACTTCAGACTTCAAAGGGTAGCAATTCTCAATTTTATGCCTTGGGGCTCCCTGATGAAAATACAAGTTTGATTTGCCTTATAATACCATGGAAACGTTGTAGGTATAGCATGAGGATTCATGGTTTAAACATGGTTCTTCTAAATCAATGCTGGAAACAACTCTGCATAACTCATTGGGATAGGATCAAACGCTCCTCTCTTCTGACCCTGCCCTTGATTACTTTGTTGGGGTGCTCTTTGATATGCAACAGTAGTCGGAGCTACATTAACAACCTGAGTTATCGAAGTAACCCGTTGTTGATGCTGATGACGTCTTTTAGGAGGTTTAACTCTTATCTCTTGAACAATAACATTTGTATCTCCTTCTTTCTTTCTATAAATCTCGTATGATGGTTTCGTTGTACCACTAGAACATTCACCTTTTGTCAAACGGCCTTCTCTCACAGTTTCATCTAAACGAACACCAATACCCACGATCTCGGTGAAATCACTTCGTGCACTCACCACTATTATTTCATAGTAGATGGAACCAAGAGTTTAAAGGAAGGTCTTTGTCATTTCTTTCTCTTCCATTGGAGGGATCACCTGGGCGGCTATTTCACGCCATCTTTGTGCATATTCCTTAAGTGACTCCTTATCTTTCTGAACCATAGCCCAGAGTTGATCACGGTCAGGTTCCATATCCATATTATACTTGTATTACCTTACAAACGCTTCATCCAAATCGTTTAAGGTATGAATATCGGCACTATTCAAGCTCATGTACCACTTCAATGCAACACCAGTCAGACTGTCATGGAAAAAGTGGATTAGCAGACGTTGGTCATCAGTGTGAGTTGACATTCTCCTCATATACATCACAAGATGAGCACGAGGACAAGTATTGCCCTTCTATTTCTCAAATTCCGGTACTTTGAATTTTGTGGGTAATTTTAAATTTGGAACCAAGCAGAGATCACTGACATTCTGTCCAAACATCTCTTTCCCCCTGAGGACCTTCATTTCTTTCTACATCTCATTGAACTGATCTTGGAAATCATCCATTCTGTCATAGAATCCCAATCCTTCACTTGGGGGAGGATTAGTATAATAAACCACATCATTAATAACAGGAACATCATTTACTATAGAAGGTACAACATGGTGAATCTCATTGTTATCAATAGGAGTAACGTGTACCATAGGAGGGGCATAAACCTTAACTTGTTGAACAAGCTGAGCAACTTGACCAGTAGTGTTATATCCTTCTAGCATATAACCCTCAGGCATTCCCCATGGATAACCATGAGGCATGCGATACTGAGCATCGGTAGTATTTGGAGAAAATGAGAAGGGAATTGTCATAACCTCAGAGATAACTGTTGTTTGTTGTGTTTGAGTAGCATGGGAAGGTGGGGTGGTGGTGGATGATTCTGAGTAGCCACCAACGACTCTACCAAATCAATCAAGTTAGCTATTCCAGTTCTCAAAGCAGTAACTTCTTCGCGCAGCTCATGATTCTCCTATTCGAGGTTTTCCATCTTCTTCTTAGAGTTAGCTCGAGTGTTGTACCTGTGAGATAACTTGATTCTGAAGACCAAAGGACCTTGAGTAAGTCTTCTGGGAAACTCATGAAATGAAAAATAAATGCAAAATGATGCATGACATGCAATACAAATTCCATGTTCTCGTTTCCAAGAGTTTATACGCTTTGATTCCTATTATTAAGCCATGGTATTTTTCTTAACAATGTTCATTTTTTAGTGTCATACCCCAAAATTTCCCTACTTGTTCCTAATATTTTTTATTCCTATTTCTAAAAATTACTTTGCTTTGTAAAATATTTTTTATATTTATGGGGGTTTAAAATTTATAGATAGGGGTTTATCTTATGAAGAAATTAATGGGCCTTTCTAAATCAGAAAAGCCCATGTAAGTTTTTTTGAGCCAACTGCATTTTTGGGTTTGATTTTGCTCTGGTTTCAGCCCATTTTAAATATTGAAAGAAGTTACACTATTTTGAAAAATTACGGGCCTTTCTAAATCAAAAAGGGCCCATGTAATTTTTAGTCCATTTCAAATAATGAAAAAGGGGTGTATAAAGCAATCCATTTTTCAGGTGACCCAATAAATCAGAATTAGTTGGCCCATTCCAGTTTTTTTTTGCGTTGCAGTAAGAGATTGTTTTTCAACAACTATGTGATTATTATCTATTATGTTAAAAAAATTTGTTTTATTAGAAAAGAAAAAAGCAGGAATGTTGTTGCATGATTCGTTTCTAGGCCTGAGTCCAAATTAGAACACGTGTGGCCCAAAACATGAACCAGACACTATGCAAACTGAAAGGAAATAACGCCTGTTTCTAGGATAAACCGTTACTGTTCAGATCGTCATCTTTACATTCATTTCTCCATATCAGAATGAATCAAGTCCATAGTCAAATACGGAAACAGTGTCATTCTAATTACAGAAACTAATCAAAACAAATTTAAAACTTATTAAAATTGTACAATCAAATCAGAAACAGAATCAAACTTATAAAAAAATATGTATTACAATCAATGTCAAAATCCCTAATTTCCTAAATAGTATAACAATAACGTTCAATCATAACTCTATTTCCTAAATCAACTAACCCTAAGAACTATAAAACCTAAAAAACGAATGATCACAAGGGGGGGAAATTAAGAGGAGAGATTGACAGAGGAGGAAAATTGTTATTGCAGAAAAATAATTGAAAAAGAAATCTTACAGGGAGAGCTTGTCTCCACCGCTGCCGCTACCCTCTCCATCATGATGTCGTCGCCATCATCAAACCGTCGTTGCGCCTGCAAACAGAAGGATGAGGGATTAGCCAGAAAATAAGATCAGAACAAAGAGGAAAAAGCCGAGGTGGGGTAACTAATCACTTAGCTTTCTTTTTTATTTATTTTATGTTGTTATGTTTAATATGCGGGTTGGGGCTTGTTGGGTTGTTGTTGTATTGAGGGGAGAGGCGAACGGCCAAACGCTGTCGCTTAAGGATTCAATTAGGGTTTTGTTTAGTTGCTACAGTGAGAGGAGAGTAAAGAGGAAATGAGAACGGGAGAGAAAAGAAGATAAACGAAATTGAAATAATGTTTGATAAAATAAAAAAATATAACATGTCCATAGATCCATACCCTCTTTTGCGTTGGGCCTGAATTCAAAATCTGAATTCAAGGCCCTGCTATGTACACCTCCCTATTTTACTACCTTAACATAATTTACACCGCCCTACGTTTTAATCTATTTTCTTTATTATTTTTTTATTTTTATATTTTCTATTTTTATATATATATTTATAATTTTAATATTTTTATTATTATAAATCTTATATATTATTTTCCAATCCATAAAAAAATATTATTTATCTTATTTGCATTAAATTATCTTTTAATCATGCATTTTAAATAAGATATTTTTTTATAATTAATACTAAAAAGTACTTAACCAACCACAAGTTATTTTCATAAATTAAATTAATTCAATAATTAATTTTCGAAAAGGATTACTGAGCATATTCTAATTAACTGCGCACTGGGTCCAAGATTTCTGCTATTCACAAACTCGGACTAAGTACAAGGGGAATTAAAATATCTGCGTAATCCATAAAAAACACAAACCCCACACGAACTATGAAATGAGATTCTAATTCCTCCTAAGAGGATACGTAGGCATACAGTTAAAATCGTGGCGATTTCCCCTAATAAAACATTAAAACTCTATCTCTTAAAAGATCGTGCTTCTAAACCCAGTATCCTTGTGAACAAGGTAGATGAGGGGTTCCTAACACCTTCCCTTCGTCTAGAACCGAGTCAACAACCTAGAAACTCTAACTTTTAGGTGTATTCCTTTATACTCCCTTCATTAGGATAAAAGTTAAGGGTGACGACTCTGTATTTAAAACCAGTTACAACAGCTGGCGACTCTGCTGGGGACTCAACCATAGGTTTAGAAGCCTTTCCTTTAGGTTTTAGGGTTTTTCTTATTTTTTTTTATTTTTATTTATTTATTTATTCATTTATTTTTCTTATTATATTTTATCATATTATTATATATGTGATGGGCTTTAAATTTTGCAAAAAAATATTTTCAAAAACCCTTAGAAAGAAGGTTCATCTATTAGCCAAGGGGATACATCAACCCTATGAGTTTATATGACGACTTCGCCTAGAGTCGGTGGAATTCCACAAAACGAATACCTCTCAAGAGACATCCTCTTGGGAAGTAGGACTTTGGAATGAAATCTATGACTCTTTGTACGGTCTTTAAACCAAAAATTCATGATAAGAGCTTTCATGACCTAGAGAAGAAAGTTTCGGTATGTAAAAAGGCTCTGCTTAAGGGAGGCCTTGTGCCTTTCCCTCTAGTGTTATTCATGATACACTTAAGGAAACCACTTTATGGAGAGGGTAGAATATCCATAGGCTAAAACTAGGAGCCTACCTTCTAAGGATACCTTTCACTAATTCCACTACAATCCTTAAACCCGCAAGGGTTATCTTTCCTTACACTATTATCTTTAGCCCGTAGGGCTTCCGTCTTTTTATAACCCCTAGCCAGTAGGGATTTTCTTTTGAAAATATTAATCTCTAACCTATAGGGATTCTTCGTCTTTCTTTATCCTTAAGGAGTTCCTATTTGTCTCAATCTCTGAGTCAGTATAGAGTATCCTTATTTTCATGTCTACCGTTATCTTTGGAGTTCATGCCTGTCTTAATCTCTGAGTCAGTGTAAGACATCATCATTTTCATATCTACCATTAAACCTGCATAGGATTCCCCTACATCTATCCTCATACTATGTCTGTGTCGCATTGTATATCCATGAAACTTTTTTGTGTACCTAAAAGCCAAAAAATATTTTTGCATACCCAAGAATTTTCATACATTTTCATTTTTATCCATCTGCATAAAGCTCATATCTCTTCCACTCACAGAAAACTTCTAACCATAGTCCAACAAGGTGATTCCCGGATACTCGAAATAACTCACGAAGCAAGCATAATGTTAGCTATGGAAATGAGAGAAGATCAACAAGCCACAATTGAGGACAACATTACACCTTAAGAAAACACTCAGGCTCGACCTCGACCTATACAAGATTCAATTAAGAACCTTGATGTGCAAAAATAGGCCATTTTCCGAGACGAGTATACTCCATCCCATGAATCTATTGAGTATAATCAATTTTCATTCCTTGTACTAAAACCCCAAGGGGCGAAACCGACCATGAATTCTGAAGAGCCATAGGATGTTGAGGACACCAAAAGATATTGCATGCTAAAAAAAGGCTTAGCGCCATAGAAGCACAATACACTCACAACTTTGATGCTTCCACTTTATGTTTTGTTGAAGATGTGGTATTTCCTCCAAAGTTTAAGATGCCAGATTTCGAAAAGTACAAAGGAGCTAGTTGTCCTAAGACCCATTTGAAGATGTATGTTAGGAAAATGGCAGCATACCCACGCGACGACAAATTTCTTATCCACTATTTTCAAGACAGTCTTAGTGGAGTATCATTGGAACGGTATACGCAATTAGAAAGAAACCATGTTCCCACCTAGAATGACTTGGATTTGGCATTTCAGAAGCATTATTAATACAACACTGACATGGCTCTAAGTCGCATGCAATTGCAAGATTTATCTCAGAAGAGTAACAAATCCTTCAAAGAATACACACCGAGATGGAGGGAGTTGGCCGCTCGAGTATAAATGCCATTATTGGATAAGAAGTTGGTAGACATGTTCATGAGCACCCTACGAGGTCAGTACTATGAAATAATTTTGGGTAGTGTATTGTTACGCTTCTCTGACCTAGTAATAGCTGGGGAACGCATCGAGAACGACATCAAAAATGGAAAAATACAAAGCATTTAGAGTAACCCGACTAGTGAATCCCTTGGAGATTTCCAAGGGAAAGAAGAAAATGAAACAAATGCAACATGGGAAAATTACCATGCTCCAGAAACTCCACCTCATGTGCCTTATCATCAATATTTGTATGCAATATATGCTCAATGCCAACAACCACCCTCCGGTCTTCAAAACCAACAAGCATGGCCTATACCACAACCAACATGATAAGATTCCACCTCAACGTCAACGCCAGAATCGACAAGGTTGGAATCGAAACAATCACCATCAACATTGAATCAGCATAGGCGTCCATACAGCCAAGAAGGGGAAACCCGCCAGTTTGACCCGATCCCTATGACATACAGTCAATTATGGTCATATCTGGTCTAAAATTCATCAATGACCCCAAGAAAAACTAGATCCATGAAGTCTTCATTTCCTCCTTGGTACAACTCGGATGTTCAATGTGAGTTTCATAATGGAGTAGCGGGGCATTCGATTGAAGAATGCAACTAATTCAAAGAAGTGGTACAAGAGATGATTGACAATAAGCAATTAACTTTTGAAGAAGATGGCCCGCATATGGTGGAAAATCCATCACCCTGATTGGTGGATCACTAAAAAAGCTCATCCCTAGGATAATTAGGCTTTATCATGTGTAATTTATTTCTTTCTAAGTGTTATTTGTTATAAACTTTGTACTCTTTGATCATTAATTCTAATAAAATAATCATGTACGTTTTTGAAATAAATCCATTCTACAAATAATCAATGACTTTCTATTCTTCTTTTTCTACCTTCCATTGCACAACTTTAACAAACTTCGAGGGAGAATGATGAAAATTAAATGAGAAGAATTTTCTAACGTATACTTTCAATGGTAAGACCAAGATGACAATGTGAGGCATTGTTCCAAAATGCACACCCACAATAATTACCACAAGCTCACTTGTACACGGTCTAAAGGGACCCAAACCCTTTAGGCCCAGCCCACTACCAAACACACCCCTGCCTTTTTTTTATATTTTTGTTGTTACGTTGAAAACAACACCCCCTAGGCTTCATGGGCCAAGTCCAAAATCTGGACTTAGGCCCTTACTTCCTGTACCCCAGCTTTTGCTACATAGTCCAAAAACATACCCCCTTTTGCGTTGTACCTGTATTCAAAATCTGAATTCAAGGCCCTGCTATGTACACCTCCGTATTTTACTACCTTAACATAATTTACACCCCTACGTTTTTAATCTATTTTCTTTTTTTTTCTTTCTATTTTTATATATATTTATAATTTTAATATTTTTATTATTATAAATCTAATATGTTATTTTCCAACCCATAAAAAATATTATTTATCTTATTTGCATTAAATTATCTTTTAATCATGCATTTTAAATAAGATCTTTTTTTCGTAATTAATACATAAAAAATACTTAACCAACCACAAGTTATTTTTGTAAATTAAATTAATTCAATAATTAATTTTCGAAAAGGACTACGAAGCATATTTTAATTAACTGCGCATTGGGTCCAAATTTTCCGCTATTCACAATATGAAAATAACGATGCAAAAAATAAACAAACACCCGAAAATGGTGAAAAGAAAAAGAAATTTAAAACCTAAGAAATTCTAATATTTTTGGGTGTTTGAAACAAGTGTGCGCATCACAATCACATTTGAAAGTCATGGAGCATAAATTTTTCAAGTGTCAAGATATCTCATGAGAATCAAGACCTATCATGGTAAAATCAAGCATTATGAGCAAAGTTGATGGATTGATCAAAAGATCTTCAAAAGTCCCCTTAAAAACCCTTAAAAAGATGCACTTTGATTTAATTGAAAAATAAAGAAATAAAAAGTATTTTTTTATATTTTTTAATATTCATAAAGTAGAGGTGGTGAACTAATAGTGTGCAAAAAATCAGCTTAAAAAAGTTAAGTTTGAGTGCAAAAAGAATTGATTGAAAATAAAGTGAAAAAATGAAGTTGAAAATGAAGAAAATAGGCAAAAGGGTACCACTAGGACTCGAACCCAGGTCCCTGAGATCATAGGCGCGCATAGTTTACCATTGGGTGGCTGTTCCATTTGGTTATGAAACACCACCCGATCAATATAAAATAAAGAGAATTTTGAAATTTTGAAATGTTATCTTCTTCTTCTTCGCGCGCGTAGACAACAACAACACCATTGATGATTTTCGAAAACTCTCATTTCTCATCCATTTTGAAAACTTCCAAAACCAAACTTGTTTGAAATTTATTCACGAATTCAACTATGTAATTTACTCAAGCTAAAACTCAAACACTAAAGACAATTTCTATTGGTACCAAAAACGAACCCTAATGGTTCAGAGTTAAAATTCTCATCACACAGTCAATTAAAATGAAATTAAAGGATATGGTTAGCTTTATAGAGATGATATCTACATTTTATCTTCAGAAAATAAATACAAATGATTCTTGTACAGAGATTTCAGAGTTTGAAAATTTTACCTCTTGATAGAAAAATTCAATGTGTGACACCCCAAATAATCCGATTATTAAATAATTAGAATTTTTAATTATTAATTTAATTGGAAATTTAATTATTGGTATTTTTGGATTATTGGAATTAATTTAATTAATTAAAAGAAAGAAGTATTGGTGGTGTGAAGAGTGATTAGAGGGTGTGAGGGGTAAAATACTCTACTCTTACTAATTACTAATTTAATTATTTTATTGGAATAATAAAAGGAGTATTAAAAGGAAAAAGAAGAGAAAGAGAGTTATTTTGGAATATTCATCATACGTGCATTTGAGAAGAGGAAAAAGAAGGAGAAAACCGGAAGCGTCAGAATTCGAAGAACCCACAAGGTAAGGGGTGATTTCGATTAGTTAATTTGTATTATCGGTTTAGATATTCAATAGTATGGATCATAGTATGTTAGGGAATCCCGGTTTGGAATTCTAGGGTTCCGTAGAATTGTCCCTATTGCGTCGAATTGTAGGTTGAAAACCATTATGGTGTCAGATGATAAAAAGGAATGATGAAATAATGTTGTTTGATGTTATAATGGTGCAAAATGGATGTGCTTTGGTGTTTCTCATGTTGCAATTCGTATGGGTATGTTTGGAATTGGTTTAGAATGAATAAATGCTGTCAAAAGTGCAGAATTTGACTCTGCAGGTCGTGGGAACCGGTTCCCAGTGGGGAGGAACCGGGTTCCACTGTGTGAATTTATAAAAACTGGCAAAAATGCACGTAGGAACCGGTTCCTGTATAGGTAGGAATCGGGTTCCCATACATTTTTCCAGAAGCGTGATTTTTGAACTTTGCAGGAACCGGTTCCTGCATATGTAGGAATCGGGTTCTGCTGTAACTTTTTAAAAAATATTAAACTTTGAAAATTCATAACTTTCAAACCGTAAGTCCGTTTTGAGTGCCGTTTTGGACGTTATTTCTTAAATTTAATGCTCTATTTTATAAAATGAAAAGATTTCCTAAAACCTGAAATTATTTTGAAAATGAGTCAAATCCCGAAATAAGTGATTATTGGCTAACGCACATGGGTGTGTATGTAGCAGTGAACCTGTGATGGATGGATGTATTAGTATTGTATGAATGAAAGGCATGTTTATGTTGCTAATGATGGTGTGCATGATCGTTGAGATATCATGTTTTTGGTTTTGGTTCAGTTATGATAAATTGATTTATTTCATAGACTGATTTGATGTTGCATGCTAGTGATGTGTGTGCATATGCATTGTTTTGGTGAAGTTAATTCCCATTGTGTGGAATTTTACTTGTATTGCCATTAATGGATACCCGGGTGATGATGGGTGGTTAGGCTGGATTCGTGTCCGGGTGTTTATGGACGAATCGATGGTTGCTATATCCGGTTGATGATGGATCAGTGTTGGGTGACTTGGTCACGTGTTGGTACCACATGCATTGTGTCTGCATTTGTGTTGGCATGGAATTGTAACATGTTAGGATGTCTTCCAGTGTTACAATTCTTTGGTTGATTATTGATTTGTGCATAATGACTTGTATGATTGGAACTGCGTGTTGAATCTGAATTTATGTTAAAATGGGTGAAATAATATGCTTGTGATATAATGTTGATTGAGAAGCTTATAATGCATGTTAATTATGAGAAATATCACCCTTACTTTAACAATTTCAGATTAAAGTTAGCAGCTCAGGAGTTGGTGAGGATGGCTCTAGAGCTATGTTACTTTAAGTCCGCGTGTCAGTGTCGTGCTCTGATAGGTTGTAACACTGGGGAACGTTTAGTTGAGGAATTAGTTATTATTCAATTGTTTCTTTGAATTTCATTGGGAATAATTATGTTTTGGTTTATTCCGTTTTGGTTATGGTATTTTTCCGCTGTGTAAGACATGGTCTTAAGTTGATTGAATTATTTGAATAATGACCCTCAGTGTAGCATGACTACTGTTTTATTGGAAGTTTTATTTATTTCATAATTTTGTCATCCCTTGTTTCGTGTTAACTCTGATGGAATATGTCTTTAATCATTGATATAATTAATATTATTCGGGGTATTTTAGAAGGGGTGTTACAATAGTGGTATCAGAGCATAGTCGGTCTTGTCTTGTGTCGTTATCCCTTTTGTATGCGACTAGTGTAAGATGACACTGTCGATACTTGTGTGCTGATGAGGTTGTTTTGTAATGTTACAGAACAATGTCCGGAAGAGGTAACGGAAGAAACGACGATGCTATTGCTGAAGCATTGGGAATGTTGGCTGGAGTACTCGGAGGGAACCAGCAGGGAGCTGTGATTGGTGCTGACCGACAATTGGGGAATTTTCAGAGGAATAATCCTCCGTTGTTCAAGGGTGCACATGATCCCGAAGGTTCTCAGAAGTGGTTGAAGGAGATCGAGAGGATCTTCAGAGTAATTGACTATGCTGAAGGGCTGAAGGTGAGATACGGAACTCACATGTTAGCAGAGGAAGCTGATGATTGGTGGGTTGCTACCAGAACTGAAATGGAAGAACATGGTATTGCATTGACTTGGGCTGTGTTCAGGAGGGCTTTTCTGAGGAGGTACTTTCCTGAGGACATCAGAGGCAAGAAGGAGATTGAGTTTCTGGAACTCAAGCAGGGTAACAAGACTGTCAGTGAGTATGCTTCGAAGTTTACTAAGTTAGCGAAGTATTATGCTCATTATACTAACGATGCAAATGGAGAATTTTCCAAATGTATCAAGTTTGAGAATGGTCTTCGTGATGAGATTAAGCAGGGTATTCGGTATCAGCGTATCCAAAGATTTCCTGATCTGGTTGACTGTAGTAGGATTTTAGAGGAGGATCTTGCT
The DNA here is from genome assembly GCA_948472305.1 of Vicia faba. Classification (NCBI taxonomy): domain Eukaryota; kingdom Viridiplantae; phylum Streptophyta; class Magnoliopsida; order Fabales; family Fabaceae; genus Vicia; species Vicia faba. The sequence goes on along the minus strand of OX451741.1, from coordinate 970,119,906 downwards.
AGCACTAAGTCGAATGCTCGAGGGTATGTTGATAGGAAGGGTAAGAAACAGATGGATCGTGTTAAGCCTTATGATAGAAGTAATCAGAGACCCGGTGGTTGGAAGAAGTTTGGTGGAGGAGATTCTAGTTCTTCCATTAAGTGCTACAAGTGTGGTGAGACAGGACATCGTATGGTGGATTGCAAAAGTAATGATAAGAAGTGTTTCAAGTGTGGGAAACTCGGCCATGTGGCCAATGATTGCAGAGTAAGAGTGGTGACTTGTTACAACTGTGGTGAAGAAGGTCATACTCGTCCTCAGTGTACAAAACCCAAGAAGGAGCAAGCTGGTGGTAAAGTGTTTGCATTGTCTGGGTCAGAGACTAAGCCAGATGATCGGCTGATTAAAGGTACATGTTTTATTAATGACATACCTTTGATTGTGATTATTGATACTGGAGCTACGCATTCTTTTATTGCTCTAGATTGTGCTAAAATATTGAATTTGGAAATTTCTAATATGGATGGAAGTATGGTTATTGATACTCCTGCGTCGGGTTCAGTGACTACTTCGTATGTTTGTAGGAATTGTCCTATTGTGATTTTTGGTAGGGGTTTCGGTATGGATTTAGTGTGCCTACCGTTAGAACAACTTGATATCATCCTTGGAATGAACTGGTTGGAATTCAACCAGGTTCATATCAACTGTTTTGCAAAGACGGTTATTTTTCCTGAAGAGGTTGGTGTCGAAGATGTGACTATGTCGGTTAAACAGATGAACCTAGCTGTGAAAGATGGTGCTGTGGTATTTATGTTGTATTCTGCAATAGAAGCGGAGGGAAAAGCAAAGAGTGATGGATTACCAGTGGTGAATGAATTTCCAGAGGTGTTTCTGGAAGACGTTAGTGAATTGCCACCTGAGAGGGAGGTAGAATTTACTATAGATTTGATTCCTGGAACTAGTCCGGTGTCGATGGCGCCTTACCATATGTCGGCATCTGAATTAGCGGAGTTAAAGAAACAGTTGGAGGAGTTACTTGAGAAGAAGTTTATTCGTCTGAGTGTTTCGTCGTGGGGTGCTCCGGTGTTGTTGTTTAAGAAGAAAGAAGGTTCAATGAGATTATGTGTTGATTACAGACAGCTGAATAAATTTACAATCACGAATCGATATCCTTTGCCGAGGATCGATGATTTGATGGATCAACTAGTTGGAGCTTGTGTATTTAGTAAGATTGATCTAAGATCTGGATATCATCAAATTCGTGTGAAGTCGGAAGATATTCAGAAAACTGCATTTAGAACGAGGTATGGACATTACGAGTATTCTGTTATGCCGTTTGGAGTTACTAATGCACCTGGTGTTTTCATGGAGTATATGAACAGGATATTTCATCCGTATCTTGATAAGTTTGTGGTGGTGTTCATTGATGATATTCTAATTTATTTGAAGAGCGATGAAGAGCATGCAGAACATCTCAGAGTTGTGTTGGAATTATTGAAAGAGAAGAAGCTTTATGCGAAGTTGTCCAAGTGTGAATTCTGGTTAAGTGAAGTAAGTTTTCTTGGCCATGTAATTTCCAAGAATGGAATTGTTGTGGATCCTACGAAGGTAGAAGCAGTATCTCAGTGGGAAGCGCCTAAGAATACTTCTGAGATCCGTAGTTTTCTGGGTCTTGCAGGTTATTACAGGAAGTTTATAGAAGTATTTTCCAGATTAGCGTTACCGTTGACTAAGTTGGCCAGGAAGGGTCAGATGTTTGTTTGGGATGTTGAATGTGAGAAAGGATTTCAAGAGCTGAAGAGGAGGTTGACAAGTGCTCCGATCTTGATTTTTCCAAATCCGACTAAGTCTTTTGTTGTGTATTGTGACGCATCATTAATGGGATTAGGTGGTGTGTTGATGCAAGATAAGCAGGTGGTGGCTTATGCTTCGAGACAATTGAAAGTACATGAAAGGAATTATCCGACTCATGATTTGGAGTTGGCAGCTGTTGTGTTTGTTTTGAAGTTGTGGAGGCATTATTTATATGGTTCTCGGTTTGAGGTGTTCAGTGATCACAAAAGTCTGAGGTATCTCTTTGATCAGAAAGAGTTGAATATGAGGCAGAGGAGATGGTTAGAATTTCTAAAGGATTATGATTTCGGTTTGAATTACCATCCTGGTAAGGCAAACGTTGTTGCGGATGCCTTGAGTAGGAAGTCATTGCATATGTAGATGTTAATGGTCTGTGAGTTAGATTTGGTTGAGCAGTTCAGAGATTTAAGTTTGGTATGTGAAACTACTCCGAATAGTGTGAATTTGGGTATGTTGAAACTGACTAGTGGTATTCTGGAAGAAATTCGGAATGGACAGAAGTCCGATGTTGGGTTAGTTGATAAATTGACATTGATCAACCAAGGTCAAGGAGGCGAGTTCCGGATTGATGAGAATGGTGTTATGAGATTTGGTAATAGGGTGTGTGTTCCGGATGTTGCAGAGATTAGGAAGAGTATTTTGGAAGAAGGACATCGTAGTGGATTGAGTATTCATCCTGGTGCTACTAAAATGTACCATGATTTGAAGAATTTGTTTTGGTGGCCGGGAATGAAAAAGGAAATTGCTGAGTTTGTGTATGCTTGTTTGGTTTGTCAGAAGTCGAAGATTGAGCATCAGAAACCGTCAGGATTGATGGAACCGTTGTTTGTTCCGGAATGGAAATGGGATGGAATCTCTATGGATTTTGTGTCTGGTTTTCCAAGGACATCGAAGAATTGTGATTCTATCTGGGTTATTGTTGATCGGTTGACGAAATTTGTTCACTTTATTCCGATAAGAATGGATTATGCGATGGAAAGGTTGGCAGAATTGTATGTTGAGAAGATTGTGAGTTTGCACGGTATTCCTTCTAGTATTGTGTCGGATCGAGATCCGAGGTTTACATCTAAATTCTGGACGGGATTGCAAGAAGCTTTGGGTACTAAGTTGCGTTTGAGTTCCGCTTATCATCCACAGACAGATGGTCAGACGGAGAGAACGATTCAGTCGTTGGAAGATTTGTTAAGAGCTTGTGTGTTGGAGAAAGGTGGAGCTTGGGATAGTTATCTACCATTGATTGAGTTTACCTATAACAATAGTTTTCATTCGAGCATTGGTATGGCTTCGTTTGAGGCATTGTATGGTAGGAGGTGTCGGACACCGTTGTGTTGGTATGAATCTGGAGAGAGTGTTGTGATTGGACCGGAAATTGTCCAACAGACTTCGGAAAAGATTAAGATGATTCAGGATAAGATGAGGACTTCTCAGAGTCGTCAGAAAAGTTATCACGATAAGAGGAGGAAAGATCTTGAGTTTAGCGAAGGAGAACATGTTTTTATGCGAGTTACTCCAATGACTGGTATTGGTCGAGCTTTGAAGTCAAAGAAGTTGACTCCATGTTTTATTGGTCTGTTTCAGATTACCAAGAGAGTTGGGAAAGTTGCTTATCAGATTGCTTTGCCTCCGTCACTTGCAAATTTGCATGATGTTTTTCATGTATCTCAGCTAAGGAAGTACATTGCTCATCCGTCTCATGAGATTCGGGTAGACGATATACAGGTACGAGAGAATTTGACTATGGAAGTGGTACCTGCGAGAATTGAGGATCGGAAGTTGAAACAGTTGCGAGGCAAGGAGATCGCGTTGGTAAGAGTGGCTTGGGGAGGACCAGCAGATAGAAATGTCACTTGGGAGCTGGAGAGTCAGATGAAGGACTCGTATCCCGAACTGTTCGTCTAAGGTATGTTTTCGAGGACGAAAACTCTTTTAGTTGGGGAGAGTTGTGACACCCCAAATAATCCGATTATTAAATAATTAGAATTTTTAATTATTAATTTAATTGTAAATTTAATTATTGGTATTTTTGGATTATTGGAATTAATTTAATTAATTAAAGGAAAGAAGTATTGGTGGTGTGAAGAGTGATTAGAGGGTGTGAGGGGTAAAATACTCTACTCTTACTAATTACTAATTTAATTATTTTATTGGAATAATAAAAGGAGTATTAAAAGGAAAAAGAAGAGAAAGAGAGTTATTTTGGAATATTCATCATACGTGCATTTGAGAAGAGGAAAAAGAAGGAGAAAACCGGAAGCGTCAGAATTCGAAGAACCCACAAGGTAAGGGGTGATTTCGATTAGTTAATTTGTATTATCGGTTTAGATATTCAATAGTATGGATCATAGTATGTTAGGGAATCCCGGTTTGGAATTCTAGGGTTCCGTAGAATTGTCCCTATTGCGTCGAATTGTAGGTTGAAAACCATTAGGGTGTCAGATGATAAAAAGGAATGATGAAATAATGTTGTTTGATGTTATAATGGTGCAAAATGGATGTGCTTTGGTGTTTCTCATGTTGCAATTCGTATGGGTATGTTTGGAATTGGTTTAGAATGAATAAATGCTGTCAAAAGTGCAGAATTTGACTCTGCAGGTCGTGGGAACCGGTTCCCAGTGGGGAGGAACCGGGTTCCACTGTGTGAATTTATAAAAACTGGCAAAAATGCACGTAGGAACCGGTTCCTGTATAGGTAGGAACCGGGTTCCCATACATTTTTCCAGAAGCGTGATTTTTGAACTTTGCAGGAGCCGGTTCCTGCATATGTAGGAACCGGGTTCTGCTGTAACTTTTTGAAAAATATTAAACTTTGAAAATTCATAACTTTCAAACCGTAAGCCCGTTTTGAGTGCCGTTTTGGAAGTTATTTCTTAAATTTAATGCTCTATTTTATAAAATGAAAAGATTTCCTAAAACCTGAAATTATTTTGAAAATGAGTCAAATCCCGAAATAAGTGATTATTGGCTAACGCACATGGGTGTGTATGTAGCAGTGAACCTGTGATGGATGGATGTATTAGTATTGTGTGAATGAAAGGCATGTTTATGTTGCTAATGATGGTGTGCATGATTGTTGAGATATCATGTTTTTGGTTTTGGTTCAGTTATGATAAATTGATGTATTTCATAGACTGATTTGATGTTGCATGCTAGTGATGTGCGTGCATATGCATTGTTTTGGTGAAGTTAATTCCCATTGTGTGGAATTTGACTTGTATTGCCGTTAACCGATACCCGGGTGATGATGGGTGGTTAGGCTGGATTCGTGTCCGGGTGTTTATGGACGAATCGATGGTTGATGTATCCGGTTGATGATGGATCAGTGTTGGGTGACTTGGTCACGTGTTGGTACCACATGCATTGTGTCTGCATTTGTGTTGGCATGGAATTGTAACATGTTAGGATGTCTTCCAGTGTTACAATTCTTTGGTTGATTATTGATTTGTGCATAATGACTTGTATGATTGGAACTGCGTGTTGAATCTGAATTTATGCTAAAATGGGTGAAATAATATGCTTGTGATATAATGTTGATTGAGAAGCTTATAATGCATGTTAATTATGAGAAATCTCACCCTTACTTTAACAATTTCAGATTAAAGTTAGCAGCTCAGGAGTTGGTGAGGATGGCTCTAGAACTATGTTACTTTAAGTCCACGTGTCAGTGTCGTGCTCTGATAGGTTGTAACATTGGGGAACGTTTAGTTGAGGAATTAGTTATTATTCAATTGTTTCTTTGAATTTCATTGGGAATAATTATGTTTTGGTTTATTCCGTTTTGGTTATGGTATTTTTCCGCTGTGTAAGACATGGTCTTAAGTTGATTGAATTATTTGAATAATGACCCTCAGTGTAGCATGACTATTGTTTTATTGGAAGTTTTATTTATTTCATAATTGTGACATCCCTTGTTCCGTGTTAACTCTGATGGAATATGTCTTTAATCATTGATATAATTAATATTATTCAGGGTATTTTAGAAGGGGTGTTACACAATGCCCTCTACAAGACTTCCAGAGGTGAAATGATGATTTGGTGAGCTTGCTTGGACCCTGAGGAAGCTGTTTGGATACTCACTTGGTGCTGAGAACCTCTAGATACCTCTGACCAAGTCGACTTGCAAGTATGAAAAGTGAAAATGGTGGATGATGTTACAGTGATGAAACAAGAGTTTAGATCACTTATACATGATGTGTATGAAGTGTTTGGATGATTTGTTTGGACAAAAGTTGCAAGGTTTGAGAGTTTCAAAGAAATGGATTTTGAAAACTCAAGAAATGTGTTTTATGGCCAATTCAGGTTTGAGAGTGTCTGAGAGGTTTAGAGGGCTTGTCAGTTGGTGTTTTGGACTGCTAATAATCTCTCTACTTATAGGAAAAAGGTTGGAGGGGTTGAAGTTACCTGATCTTTGAGATAGCAAGTTATGATTTAAAAAAGTGAAAATTTAAGTTTTGATGAATTTCCATGGTTCCAAGTTTCAAGTTCAAGCAAGGTATGAGTTTGTTGGGTAAAGAGGACTTGATTAATGCTTTTGATATTTCTTATGATCAGAGATATAAGTTACAAGGCTTAATGCATTAACAATTTGCATAAAGCTTGCTTTACTAGAATGGGAGTCTTACCTTTCATCCTAAAATAGAAAAATGGATTGGATAAAGCTTGAATCAAATGGATAATAGCTCAAAAGTAAGTGTAATCTTCTAATTAGGGAGATCTTTGTGAGTTTAGAGGCCTGTAAAATGAGATTGTGTAGCATGGTTATGAGATTTGGTCATGAGTTCATCACAAAAATGAACTATAATTCAAGAATGAAATGCCAACTTCAACTCTTTGAATCTCTCAGCTCAAGTATGATCTTTTCATGCTCTTGGACATTTTGGAAATCTTGAATCAAGATATTCAGCTTTCATGTTGACCATTTTGGCTAAAACAAAAGGGAAATTGGTGAAAATTGGCCAAGAAGTTGAGATAAAAAGCTGATCCAAAATATTTCTAAGTGTTGGGTAAAAATATCAGAACTTCATGGGCCCATATCTCTTAATCCAAGCACTTTTTGGGGATCATCCCATGTTAACAAAGTTGTAGAATTCATTAATCCCTACAACTTTCATGTTGAAAGTTTTTCTTGAATCAGTTTGGATCTTAGTGAAAAATGGCCATAAAGTAGTGACTTTGTTAAGAACAAAACACTTAGAAAATTTTCTAAGTGTTCGGAAATTTTCCAACTTTTGACTTTTGTTGACTTTTTTTTATTCTTAATGATCAAACTTGATAATTTTTAATGTTTTAATGATTCTTGATTTTTGAATTCCAATGTTGACCAAAAGTCAAAGTTTGACTTTTGTTTGACTGTTGACTTTTTATCAATTGATTCAATTCTTCAACTATCAATCACTTTTATCTTTGGAAATGTCTTGAGCCATGTAATTAGGTCAAGATGTTGAATTTGAGCCCTTGATATCATGCTTTAAGCCATTAGGTCATGCACTAGGCCAAAAGTCAATGATCAGTCATCTTTAATAAAAACCCTAATTTGGCAAATTTTGACCTTTGATGATTTGAGGGCTTTCCTTGAGGAATCATGATCAATCCTTGATAAAATGATGAATATCACCTCAAAATATTGATGTTGACAAAAAACTTGAAGTTTGATTGTATGTTGATCATAGTTGACTTTTTGCCTAATACAATTGACTTTAAATCTTCTGAGCCATTGACTGAGCAAATATGTGATGCAAGACTTGAAGCTTGACATAAGTATTATTGAGGACCTATGATGAACCATGAATGTAATTTGAGACCCTTGAAACCCAATATTCTTTGATAAGCATAAAACCATAGTTGAAGACCCTTGCTTAGGAGGAGGTTTGACCAGTCAACTCTTGGGTGGCTTTGAGTATTTGAGACCTTTGTGAGCATGTTTTTGAAGAAAATGGGAGGGGAAATTTTGGGATATAACAGTTACCCCTGTTAAATCTTCTTAAACCTTAAGAGTTAGATTTGCATGTCCTACATTCATAACTTGAAGGTAGAAGATGATTGAACACTTAAGTGCCCAGAAATTTGCACTCGCCTGTGCACGAAGTAATGATGTTGGTTGATTATACTAGGAATGGGCTTAAAGATGAAATTTGGAGAGGTCGTGATGAGTCATTGGAGATGGGCTTATAGGTGCCATCCAAAGTAACTGTTGATAGATATTAGACTAAGTCTATGCTCGGCTTCAACTGGAAGAAGTATCACAATAAATCTGGGGTACAACATCTGAGAAAATGTCTTAAGAAAAGAGAGGGCAAATTTTGGGGTACAACATATGCCCTTGTTCAATCTTCTTAAACCTAAAGAGGTATATTGGAGAGTCCTCCATTCGTGACTTGAAGGTGGAAGATGATTGAACCCTAGAGTGCCCAAAAATTTGCACTTGATGATGTGTTAGTTGATTGTGTCAGGAATGGGCTTTAAAGATGCCATTTGGAGAAATGATGAAGAGTTGTCGGAGATGGGCTTACAGATGCCATCCATAGTGACTGTTGATAGAAATTGGAAGAAGTATCAGAATAAATCTTTGGTCGATTTATACTTAAACAATAGATGTCTTGAAGGAAGTGTTTTTCATGTAGATAGTCGCCTCGTCTTGTTTCGAGAATTGATCTACAATTAATTTGTTGGTAAACCCATCTTATTTCGAGAGTTCATGCCATTGGTGATAAATATAGTCGACCCGTCCTGTTTCGAGAATTGATCTTTACCTAACCAAAGAGAAAGAAAGATAGTTTCCCCATCCTGTTTCGGGAGTTAATCTTCAATTTGCTCATGTAGATATTTGTCCTATCTTGGTACAGGTATTAATCTGCAATTGGTTATCCACAGATAGTTGTCCTGTCTTGTTTCAGGTATTAATCCAGAACCTCTTTTTGTTGATCGTAGAGATGGTTTCCCCGGCTTGCTTCAGGAATTAATCTCCGGCCTATTTTGGAAATGTTGATGATATTTGCATGTCTTTAACTGAAAGAAGTAAATCTAACCATAAGAGGTCTTAGATTGTTGATTGAACTTTTCCTGCAAGGAAAAGAATTAGTTGCATGAATGTATGCATGATGTTCTCAAAATAAATGAGACCGTGATGTATGCATTTGTCATGGATTTAATGTGATGTTATGAATGCAGAATATTATTGAAGTGTATCCTTGACAAATACTGGGGAGTTTCGGGAAGTCCAATCTCGGATTGTTGTGTATCTTCAAACTTTGTTTAAAATGCTTCCATTGGGGATTCCTGTTTTGCTGAGGGGAACTCTGCTAGGGAACATTGAATTTGCTTGATAATACTCTGTGGAGAGTGTTTATTTCTGCTTGGGAACTAGAGTTCAGGAGTTTTAGTTATCCATTGCTCTACTGGGGAATTATCTCTTGATCGGAGAAGAAGAAATTTCAGCTGTTATCTGGTAGAATTCCAGGTTTTCACACCAACTTACTGGGGATAAGGAAGTTAGTTATTATCTGGTTGGATTCTAGGCTTTACATTAACTCACTGGGGATAAGGAAGTTAACTGTTATCTGGTCGGATTCCAGGATTCACACCAACTCACTAGGGATATTGGCAAACTCTATTAGGGAAGAGGAGTTTTGTTAGTGATTTGAAGAAGTTAAACTATTATCTGGTCAGGTCCAAGTTTCATAGTAAATTGAATGGTTATCTGGTCGGGTCCAGGTTTTAGCAACTCGAACTGTTATCTGATCGGGTCTAGGTTTAAGCAATTTGATCTTGAGGTTAACTGGTATCGGTCGGGTCCAGGTTTTAGCAACTCGAACTGTTATCTGGTCAGGTATAGGTTTTCAGCAATTGAAGAAGTTAAACTATTATCTGGTTGGGTCCAGGCTCTAATAACTTAAAATTGAGATTTACTGTTATCTGGTCAGGTCCAGGTTTCAACAACTCAAACTGTTTTCTGGTCGGGTTTAGGCTTTATAGTAAATTGAATCAACTGTTATCCGATCGGATTCCAGGCTTCTCAGTAACTTGCTTGGAGAAATGGAGTCAACTGTTATCTGGTCAGTTTCCAGGCTTCACGGTAACTTTCGAGGATAGCACCGACTCTGTTGGGGATTGTAATGACATTACCGTGGATTAAGGGGTTTCGTCCAATGATTCGTAATAGTCTGAGAGAAAGACTCATACTGGGGAATTTTTAGTTCATTGGGGGAATAAACCCTTTTGAAGAGAATATTTTGTCGACCTAATGGGGGAGGTGTATCTTTACACAAGGTTTCTTTTTAAGACCAACTCATCTAGGAGAAGTTTTTTTCAAAAGATTGGAACTCAGGCTGGGAATTACGTGAATCCAACTCTGTGGGGATAATGTTAATGAGATAACTCTGTAGGGATATCTCAAATTCATTTAAGGAGATGCTTGTAACTATTTTTAAGCATACATTTTCTAAAAGTTTAATCATGTTCATATGCATATGTTCATTCAATTTTAGTCATTGGACACCTTTGCACTCAAAACAGAAAAAACAAAAAGTTTGTACTTCAAAGTATATTTGTATTGATGTTTAGCCCATGAATAGGCTTTTTTGTAAAAAGAGATGGAGATCCTAGTAAGAGGAAATTGTCGAAATGAATACAAAGTGGAAATAAAAATAATAGCCATGTGGAAGTGATCTCATTGTGTTCCAACTCCATTATTGCTCCGATGTCTTCGAACCTCCCTTGTCGTTGAAAGAAGTTGATTGGATTGATCTTGGTCCATTTGAATATGGACCTTGGTAACAAAGCTGTCTGTGAAGACCCGACGAGACATGGTTATATGCTTTTAATCCTTAAATTTTGCTTGGACCGCCCTTTAGGGTTTTCAGCCCACCAGGATACCCATTTTTTCCCAAGTCGCCCTTTCAGGTTTTCGACCTGCCGGGTGTACAATCTTTTGCATATATCCCTAAATTTTTCCCGAACCTCTTTGGTTCTCCAGGATACCCTTATTTTTCCTAGGTATGTCAACCTAGCAGATTGTTTTATGCGTAGTATTTTTTAACTATGTCTGTGTTCACAGGATGTGGGAAATCTTCACCATCCATAGTGGTCAACATCATGGCACCACCGGAGAAAAATTTCTTTACAACAAATGGCCCTTTGTATGTGGGAGTCCATTTTCCCCTGGGATCGCCTTGTGGTAAAATGATGCGTTTTATTACCAAGTCACCAATCTGATATACTCGAGGCTTGATCTTTTTGTTGAAAGCTTTGATCATACGTTTTTGATACATTTGACCATGACAAATAACATTCAGTCTCTTCTCATCAATCAAGTTCAACTGATCCAACATAGTCTGAATCCATTTGTCTTCTCCTAAATCTGCTTCCTTCATTATCTTTAGAGAAGGAATCTGAACTTCGACAAGGAGGACAGCTTCCATGCCATATACCAAGGAGAATAGGGTTGCCCCAGTTGATGTTCAAGATGAAGTACAATAGCCATGGAGAGAAAACGGTAACATCTCATGCCAGTCTTTATATGTTACCACCATCTTTTGCACTATATTCTTGATATTTTTATTGGCATCTTCCACCGTGCCATTCATCTTGGGTATGTACGGAGAAGAATTGTGATGCTTGATTTTGAACTGAGTACAAAGTTCCATAATCATAGCATTGTTGAGGTTGGTTCCATTGTCAATGATGATCCTTTCGGGGATACCGTAATGATAGATGAGGTTATGCTTGATAAACCTGGCTACAGTGTTCTTGGTAACTGAGGCATATGAGGTAGCTTCGACCCACTTGGTAAAGTAATCAATGGCAACATGGATGAAATGATGTCCATTGGAGGCAGTAGGTTTGATCTCCCCTTTCATGTCAATGCCCCACATTGCAAACAGCCACGGAGCAGTCATGACATTTATAGGAATAAGAGGTACATGAACCTTGTCAGCATAGATTTGACACTTGTGGCAGGTACTTGAGTGATGATGACAATCAGTTTCCATTGTGGATCAATAGAAACCAGTCCTCTGGATTTTCTTGGCCATAGTGTGTCCACTAGAGTGAGTCCCAAAAAGGCCATCATGCATGTCTTCAATAATTTTCTCTGCCTCCTTCTTATCCACACATCGGAGTAGAGTAGAATCATGGTTACGCATGTATAGGATTTCATTACTTAGAAAGAATTTGGATGAAAATCTTCGTAAGAATTTCTTATCATTGATGGAAGCTCCTTCAGGATATTCTTGTACCTCAAGATATCTCCTCACCTCACGGTACCATGGTTTCTTTTTGTCAGTGTCAAGCTCATAGCATTGCACAGGTTCATCAAACCTTTCGATTGTAATCATGGGATCTTCGTTGTCCCATTTGACCTTGAACATGGAACACGTTGTTGCCAAGGCGTCAGCCAACTGATTTTCTTCTTTAGGGAAATGTTCAAAGGTGATTTCCTTGAAATAGGGTATCAGAGTTAACACAAGCTCCTTGTAAGGAATAAGGTTAGGATGCTTAGTGTCCCATTCTCCTTTGACTTGGCTAATCACTAAAGCAGAGTCTCTAAATACATCCAAATGCTTGATCCTTAAGCCAATGGTAGCTTTTAGACCCAAGATGCATGCTTCGTACTCAGCCATGTTATTTGTACAGTTGAAGCACAATCTAGCAGTGAAAGGAGTATGGAAACCCTCAGGAGAAATAATCACAGCACCAATTACATTACCCAAAGCACTAGAAGCTCCATCAAAAACCATAGTCAATCAGGATCCTTGTTCAGGTCCGTCATACGGTCTAGGTTTTGCACAACCAGTCACTAACATGATATTCTCATCCGGGAAGTCAAAGTTCATAGATTGATAATCATCAACAGCTTGATGGGACAAATGATCTGCCAATACACTTCTGTTGATGGCCTTTTGTGTTGTATATTAAATATCATATTCAGTCAGAATCATTTTCCATCTAGTTATCCATCCGGAGAGAGCGGGCTTCTCGAAGATGTACTTGATAGGGTCCATCTTAGAAATCAATAAAGTAGTGTGAGTCAACATATACTATCTTAGCCGACAAGCAACCCATGCCAGAGCGCAGCAAGTTTTCTTGAGCAGTGAATATATGGTTTCTTAGTCGGTAAACTTTTTGCGTAGGTAGTATATTGCATGCCCTTTTCGGCCAGACTCGTCATGTTTGCCCAACACACACCCCGTAGAATTCTCTAGCACAGTTAAATACATGATCAAGGGTCTTCCTTCAACTGGAGGCATGAGGATATGAGGTTTTTGTAAATATTCCTAGATTTTGTCAAAGGCAACTTAGCAATCGTCGTTCCATCTGACTATTTGATCTTTCTTCAGGAGTTTGAAGATTGGCACACAAGTAGCAGTTAAGTGAGATATGAAGCGAGCAATGTAGTTAAGACGACCCAAGAATCCTCTAACCTCCTTTTCAGAACGGGGAACTGGCATTTCTTGAATGGCTTTTACCTTTGAAGGATCAACTTCAATGCCTTTACCACTGACGACAAAACCTAGAAGCTTTCCAGACCTTACTCTGAATGTGCACTTATTAGGGTTCAACCTAAACTTGTACTTCTTCAGCCTCTCAAATAGCTTGTGTAGGTGATCGAGATGCTCTTCTTCAGTTTGCGACCTTGAAATCATATTGTTGTACCCCAAAATTTTCCCTCTAATTCTACTCAAGACATGTCCATTGAGATCCCTAACTTGCCCTAGGATGATTAAGAATTGACCAGGACAACTCTCCTCCTAAAGGCAATGAACCTCAAACTAGGGTTTCAATTTTAAGAAAGATGTGAGTACCAAGGATCCAAAATTTTTTCCATTGTCCTAATATGTCCCCAAGATCATCCATTCCAAATTTCATGCCTTGTATAACAAGTTTACTCAGTCAACTGCCCAAATGCCTGAAAATTAACTATACTAGGTCAAAAGTCAACTGTGGCCCAAATACAGTCAAACTTCAACATTTTTGGTCAAAATCAACATTTTGAAGTGATATCCATCATTTGACCAAGGGTTGATCATGACTCCTCAAGAAATGCTCCTAAATCATCAAAAGTCGAAAATTGCAAATTAGGGTTTCTACAGGAAAAGTCAACCAAACTTTGACCAGGCATAACTTTCTCATACGTTATCAGAAATTTTTCCACCAAGGATCATTTTGAAGAGAATCCAGTTCCCTACAACTTCTCTTTAGCCCTAAAATTCAAGAAATTCCCCAATCAAAAGATACAAGCTCAGACATTATAGGTCCTTTCAAAAAGTCAACAAAAAACACCTTTTGGGTCAAAGCTCCTTACATGAATATGGAAGATCCAATTGAGATGAAACAAAAAGGGTTGTTTAGAGGACATCCTAAGATCTCTAAAAAGTAAAAGAACACCCTCTTAGGATTAAAAATGAGAGAGTTATGCATTTCTAAAGTTGACCAATTTTGGAAAAGTGCATGAAGCCAATATTGACCAAACTTGAATTTTTCCAAATTGGTCCATCTTTTCATTCTTGAAACTTGTTTCTAATATGGCCCATGACCTCTGAGCTCACTCATACATTATTTTATTATTTATATTATTTATTTTGATTTTTTATTCATTAAAAATAAAAATTAAATAAAGAAATAATGGAAATTATGTAAGATTTGATTTGGGATCTTTTTCCATTAAGTATTGGGCAAGATTTGCTGATTATGTCAAAGGAAAATCGTGGAGGGAAGATAAGATTTGATTTAGTCCAAACCAAGCCAAAAATCAAATAATTAGAAAGAAAATATTTCTCATCAAAGCATGGATATTCTTCCATATATGTTAACCTAATGTGATTCACTACATATACACAACAACTCAGACCTAATAGAACACGCATAGCTGCTTTAAGAAAACCCCAACAAAGTTTCAAAGTTGTTCAAGATTGGTGAAATTGGAAATCTCCCTCTTCAGCCAATCTCAATCAGTTTCAGCCATCCAATCGTATTCCTGGGACTCTCAGCAAGCTAATCCATCCATCTTTGAAGGCCAAATCCTCCCAGAACCAACAAATCATAATAGCTCATCGTGGGTAATTTCTTGAGTTTATATTGATAATTCTATGATGCATTAATCCTTTTCATAGCTTGATTTGTATTCAGGATGTCATTTAAGGCGGGACCAACGTGAAGCATGAGTGGTTTAATGTGAATCAAATATTTTTCCATGTTTAGGGAAAAATCTGTATCGTGCTTTGAACCAGGCGATACAGGTATGATCAATGAAAACTGAGACTAGATTTGAACTCAGGGGCATTTTTCGTGTGGGATAGGCTTTTGATTTAAGGTTTAAACTTTCAGAATTCGCAGATCACGATTTGGTGATCCCGGAGAAGATGACCAAAGATCCACTCCGATATTATTGACTTAGTTGACTCTGTTTGGAGCATGTGTGGCAGTTTGATACATTATGATTGGTTGTTTGTATTGCTGACGCATGCGTTTGATTGTTGACTAGGACTAGCGCTTATTTTCATTTCTAGTATTATTGTGTTATTATATATATATATATATATATATGAATTAGTAGGCAGCACAATTGGCAAAGGCATGAACATGTGAAGGAAGGGACATGGGTTCGATCCCAGGTCCATCATTTTTCTGTTTTCTTGACATTTCCTGCAAATTCCAGTGTGTGGCTTCCTAAGACAACCATCTTTCACCCTCACGTCAGCCATTAGATCATTCATCCTCCAGATCTGGTGCTCCTGGGTGCAGTCCCATGGTGAACCTTCCAGACGTAACAACACCAGATCACACGCTGTATGAGCCAATAGATCTGGGCCCTAAAAAAAATTCTAGCCAGCACCCTCCAATTTGGGTTTCTCACCCCCAAGCCCATTTTTTTTTCTTTTTTTTTCTTTTTTTTCTTTAGTTTATATATTTTTTTAAATCCATTTTTTTTAATCATAAAATCATAAAATCATAAAAAATAGGACTTAGTTTTTTTTATTAAAATTAATTCTTGCAAATTAATTTAATTAAACTTTGACTTATTTTCTTTAATTAAAATCAATTAGGAATTAGGTTAAATTTCAATTTTTTTCATAAAATATCAAAAAATATTTTCAATTAGATTTTTTAGGGTTTAGAACTTATTCTCGTCCCAATTTTCATGCGTTATTATTTTCATACTATTATTCTTTTTATTATGTAACTGTGTCCGATTTGTAATAGCCTAATTTGGGTTTTAATTTCCACATTTTACATGTTCAGTCAAATATAATTGTAATTTCCCCGAAGCTTTGTAATAGCTGTAGGTTTTACTTTTCACACTATAAGCATGTATATGAACTGCTAGTAAATTAGGCGTGTATGGAAAGAACTAACCAATTAATCTTAGATCACTAACATCAAGATAAAAATATCTGAAAGAAGCACATTATTACACACTTGCACCCCTAGGGTACTTCCCACTTTGGTTGCCTCCGGAAATGGTCATGTCCCTCGAACGTAGGGATATCTTAGAAAAGACCCTTAGTTTAAAGTCATCATAAAGATCATAGTCCCTAAATGTCCCTCGAGTTGCCTACGAGAAATGATCTTTTCCCTCGATGTTGCCTACGAATATATGATGACAGTCCCTTCAAAATGCTAAGGTATCTCTACATGTTGCCTTCAATGACCATAAACGTCCCTTACGATAGTCCCTCCACATCCAACGATAGGGCTACCTACTCATTAATAGTAGGATAGAGATATCTAAAGGAAAAGAGGAAAAGAACACCCTTTTTCGAGTAGGTAGATAGTTCTTAAGTACTTGCTCAAAATTTAATTCACTTTCACACCACACTTTCAAAAATCTGTTCAAAAAACGCTTTATCACACTCTTGAGGACTGATACAAGAGTTATCATAAAGCAAACAAACTTTTCAAAACACACAAACACGAAAGCAATTTTAAAAAATGAGCAAGTACCTAAGAGCCCGTGGAAAATCACGGATGGAAAGGGTGCTAACACCCTCGCTTTCCATAATTTACCCCCTTACTCAGAAAATCTCGAAAAAAGTATTTTTCTATTCTTTTCACCATTTCCTTTATTGGATAAAAGAAAATTCGATGGCGACTCTTGCTTACCGCATATTTGCGAATACAAAATGCAAACCAGTATAAATAGTTGGTTCTGCCACCGTATCACAGAACTGGAGACTCTGCTGGGGATAATTATAAAGTGGGGTTTACCCTAAGGTCTAGATCATTCTAAAATTGCTTTCATTATTTACCTTGACTGCTTTATCTTTGAGGGTTTGTTGGGGTACTTTTGTATAGATCATATACCCGGATCTAGGGACACTTTTTAGGTAAACAACAATAGATCATGGAGACTGTATGGCATAGACCGATATGGTTGAAGTGATAGTTGTGTTGGTGTGACATTTTGGTTGGTACCGGTATCCCTTGTGTCGAATCAAGGAGAATACGAGGCCGCCACGTGGTGTCCTGAAGCACTAACGAACCTTAGAACCTTAGCTGAACAAACCTGCCCATTAGAAAGTAGTGAGATAGCCGGTCTCGGTGTAAAGCTGGGAATTGGTTGATACTCGATACTACACTTATTGAGATCGGACTTTCGGGATGTTTCAGCCGCAAGAAAATATTTCTAAGCTGAGATAATACCGATAAAGAAAGATCAGTGATAATGAGACTCCTTATAACCCGGTTACTATTTCTAGGGCAGGTTTGAAACCAACTAAACTTCAAGAGGGTACTTGCCTTAAACCTCATGCAAGCCTTTAATCCTAAGGCCTATTGTATGCTTTGCTTGTGTGTGATTAATTTGCTTAAACATGACATCATGCATCATAAAAATTCATTTCTTCATTACACTAACCATTTCAAGGATTAGGGTAATTTATCTTTGTCATGTTTTGCAGATCATGGCTTCCGCTCGTAGAAATACCATCTGAATCAACTTTGCGAGAATACCTCTTCAACTCAAAGAGCTAGTATCAAGGGTTTCTGAGACGTCTTTGTTCACCAAAAACTATGGTCGACTTCTCAATCTAGTTACCTCGGGTTTTGATGAGAAGATGATGAGTGTGCTCTTTCAATTCTTTGACCATAAGAGTTCTCTCAGATTTTGGATATACCTATTTTGGATCAGTTACCTTTCACCGGTTTGGAAGAAGCTCCAAATCCAGAGATCATTGTAGCAACTTTGCACCTGAAATGGTCCGACATTGTATCCAACTGGGAAACAAGAAGTGGAGTTAAGGGTTTTCTAGCCAAGTTCCTAATTGAGAAGGCTCATCTGTTTTGGGATGATTTGGACTTCCAGGATTTTGAGGAGGTCTTGGCCCTTCTAATCTATAGGTTAATATTGTTCCCTAATCCAAACTTACTCATAGATGTGAATGCTATCAAGGTCTTCCTCTCTCGCAACCATGTGCCCACTTTACTCGGAGACATCTTGCATACCTTTCACACTCGTACCACGAAGAAAAGAGGGATTCTTATGTGATGTGTTCCATTGCTTTCGAGGTGGTTTATTTCTCACCTCCCCAAAACAGTACTAAAGAATGTAGAAGGTTTGGGCTGGTCGCAAAGGATAATGTCACTTTCTCACATGGATATTCTCTGGTATTCCTGTTCTATGGGAGATATTTATATTATTGACCATTGTGGGGAGTTCCCTAATGTCCCACTACTCGGCATTAGGGGAGGCATAACTTATAATTCGTCTCTGGCTCTGCGACAATTTGGTTACGCTCGAAGGGATGGTCCTCACGAGATGCTTATCCAAGGCATTATGGTTAACTATGAGGGGGATGTTCAAGGGCATCATCAGAGATTCATACGAGCTTGGGGTATGGTAAACAGATTTGAAACCAAGACTTTGGGGTCGAATACTTCTATCCCTATGGAACCTTATCTCCAATGGGTACGAGCTCGGGCTCAGAACCTTATGATGCCATATATAGCCATCTTACCAGTGATTGTGGAGCCCATCACCGAAGGGGTTGTTCCCTATACAGTCCTTCATCTTGATATGCCCACTGATCTTGAAGAATTGCAGAGATCCTGGATTCAGTTGAAGAAAGAACGAGATACTTATAGAGATCATTTATATGCCCATGAGAGGAAAATTTTGGAGCTCACGAAGCAACTTCATGAGGAAAGAGGTCTTAATGTCTATCTCGGCACGAAGAGGAGGCGCCCAGAAGAAACATGATTTCTTAGTTTTTAGAATTTTCAATTGAACGCCTAAAAGGATATTGTATTTTGAGTTTTACTAATAAAATCTTTATTTCATGTTGGTTCACAAATTTAAATTTCCCGAAATCCTTGAAATAATTGCATACACATATCATACATATAATTGCATAAACAGGTTTCATAGCAGGGTTCTCATCTTCTTCGCTGTTTATTTCAGCAGTAAAGAAATGGCTCTCGAACAAACAGTGAAGGATCTATAGACTCAAAATGCTCAGTTTCAACAAATGATCATGGCTCTGGACAAGGGGCAAGAGAAACTGAAAGCCCTGATTATTAAAGAGAAGACCAAGAAGCCAAGGAAGACAGCTGGTGTGGTGAATTTGGGAAGGAGGTTCAAAGGACTATTAAGGTAAGTTGTACAGGTAACATATTCGTCAAAAGAAGGAGACAATCAAGAAGGGGAGACAAGAGAAGAAGACCCCAGTCCATGGGAATCTGATAATGAGACTGACTATAATGAGAAGCAATATCCAACGACCAATGAAAAATACAAACAACTGGAAGAGCGTCTGAGTGCAATGGAAATCTAGAAGGTGCCTGGGCTGAATTTTGAAGAAATGGGTTTGGTTTCTGGGGTTGTCATCCCACAGAAGTCCAAGGTTCCGGTGTTCGCCAAATATGATGGGGTCTCATGTCCCAAGATGCATCTCCAGTCTTATGTGAGGAAGATTCAGCCTCACACTACAGACAAGGACTTATGGGTCCACTTCTTTCAAGACAACCTATCCGAGACTCAACTAGAGTGGTTCTACCAGCTGGAAGGGACCAATATTCGTTACTGGGAAGACCTGGCTGCTGATTTCTACAAGTAGTATCAGTATAATACAGACCTTTCTCCCACACGTACACAACTCCAAAGTATGTCTATGGGTTTGAGCAAGGGTTTTAAAGACTATGCTCAGAAGTGGAGGGACTTAGCAGGAAGAGTCCAACCCCCCCCCCCCTGTCTGATGGGGAGTTAGTGGATATGTTTTTGGGTACCCTATCTGGTCCATTTTTCAATCATCTGATTGGAAGCTCCTCAGCTGGCTTTACTGAGTTGATTTTGACAGGAGAAAGAGTGGAAGCTAGGATTAGAAACGACAAGATTCAGAAGGATGCCTCTTCAAGTGCAGGAAAGAGACCTTTCATAGGGAAAAAAGAGGTCAGTGTTGTTTACAATCAACGAAATCAGGGCAGAACCGACCTCCATCCAACGGTAGGGGCTGTTATGATATCCAAGCTTGCAGCTACTCAGCAACAAAATTATCAGCCTAGAGTAGAAAGACCTATAAGGCAATTCATCCGGATAAATATGACTTTGTCTCAAGTATTGCCTCACCTACTGAAATCCAATCTGGTTACCTTGAGGGAAGCTCCCAAGAATCCCAACACCGTATCTCCTCGCTACAACCCAAATGCTCGTTGTGCTTACCACTCAGAAAGTCCAGGTCATAATACAAACGACTGTTGGGCTTTGAAAAAAAGGTGCAAGACCTTATCGAGGCGAATGGGATTGAATTTGACGTTCATGAGATTCTCAATATTATAACTTCTCCCATTCCCAAGCACGGTCGTGGTGTTAATGTTGTTGACAAGGATACGTTTGTTACTTCTGTTGAAGAACTTGTTACTCCTCTCATGACCGTTAAGTGGAACTTGTTGAAAGTCGGTTTATTTCCGAGCTGTGACGAAGATTGCCACTTATGTTTATCTTTACCGACTGGTCGTTATTTCTGAAAGCAAGTGTTTAGCGCCTGATGTATGGTAACGAAATTCTATTTGAGAAGACTCCCATCCCGACTGCTTCTTGTAAGGATGTTTCGATCATAACAATTTTCTCCAATCCTCCCAGGGTCTCCACCAAAAGACCCTTCAGGATTACATCTGCTCCGAAGTTGGCTCCCCTGATTATCACTATGCCAGGGCCAATCCCATACTCCTCGGACAAGGCTATTCCTTGGAACTATGGGGCTGATGTCTACTACCATGGCGTCAAGCAAGACCTGTTGGCTGCTGAAGACCAAGTTTCTGAAAATATTGATCCCGACATTGGAAACATCGTTGGGACCAGCAAAATAACAAGAAGTAGGAGAGTGTTCTCCCCTGAGATTTCTCCTCCAAAAGTCGTTACTAGTCCTAAGATTATTCCTACTATTGTTCCTGTTGATACTACCATTGTAATTCCTGTGATTACTCCTATTGCAACCCCTATCACCGAGTCGGACAAGACTCGGGGCAAAGACATATTGATTGAGCCTGTCCAAACAAAGGCACATTCAGAATCTATTCCAGAGGCTTCCAAGAAGGAAATGGAAGAAATCTTGAAGATAATAAAGAAGAGCAACTACAATGTGGTCGAACAGTTGGGGCAGACCCCTTCTAAGATTTCTATGTTAGCCCTACTATTTTGCTCTGAAGCTCATGCAAAAGCTTTGGTGAAATTCCTCAAGACCGCCCACATACCACAAGAAACCTTCGCTGACCAATTTGAAGATTGTGTGGCCAATTTAACGACTGACAATGGTTTGGGTTTTTCTGATGCTGATCTAACACCCAGAGGGAGAAAACACAAGGATGCATTGCATGTCTCCATCGAATGCAGGGGCACTACTTTGGCCCATGTTCTAGTAGATATTGGTTCATCGTTGAACATGCTTCCCAAGAAGGCTCTGGACAGATTAGACTATGAAGGTTTGAATCTGAAGCCCAGCAACATTCTAGTGAGGGCTTTCGATGGTTCGAAAAGAATGGTGCACGGAGAGGTGGACATCCCCATAAAAGTTGGTTCTCAAACATTTTACTCCACCTTCTACGTGATGGATATCAGACCATCTTATTATTGTTTGTTGGGTCGCCCTTAGATCCATGGGGCGGGAGCTGTCACATCCACTCTGCATCAGATGATGAAGTACCCGGTAAAAGGAAAGATTGTCACGGTACATGGTGAAGAAGAGTACATGGTAAGTCACCTGAATTCTTTCAGGTATATGGAAATGGATGGCGAGTTCATCGAGAATCCTTGCCATATCTTCGAAGAGGTTCCCCAGACCATGGCTGCAACTGAGATTGTTACCAATTTGCCGAAGATTACCAGACCTCCCTTGAAAATGGCTTCTCTCAAGGACGTCAAAGCAGTTATTGAAGAAGGTGGGTGTACCATTTGGGGCCAACTCCCTGACATTCCATACAAATTTGATAAGTTTGGTTTGGGTTTCTCTTCAGGGGCTCAAAGGGCTGTTCATCGTGCTCGTGCTGGAGGACCTCCCCTACACATCAGCAACCATAGGGTCAACGCTTTAGAAGGCAGTGATGGTGACTATGATATGGATAGCTGGATCTTCCCTACTACCAATGGTGGACCCAGTAACTGGACGGAAAAAGACTTTGTACCAATTACTTTTATTCAGAAGTAATTTTATTTCTTGTTTTCAGATATGTAATAAACAATATAAACTCTATGGCCATGTGTCTTACCCAGGGCACAATGTTTTATTTATGAGGGTTATCATGTTTTAATCTCATATGTCATTAATAAATCATTGGACGTTTTGCATACAAATTTTGCGATCTCTGTCTTTCTTTTTTGCTTTTTAATTTGTCTATACATCTATGCTCTTACACACACTCACATATCAAACTGCAGATCCATATCCACTCCGGATCCCATTGATAATAGTTCTGCTATTGCCGGTTATAACTTTGAAAATTCGATCAACTAAGCCGAGGACGAAGGTGAGGAAGATTTTGAGGTACCCAGAGAACTTGCTAGGCTGTTACAGCAGGAAGAAAGGGCTATACAGCCTCATGAAGAGCCAGTTGAGACAGTGAACTTGGGCACAGAAGAAGATATAAAAGAAGTCAAGATAGGTGCAAATTTGGAGCTTAGTGTCAAACAACAGTTGATACGAATGTTGCATGACTATGTCGAGATCTTTGCCTGGTCATATGAAGACATGCCAGGACTAGACACGGATATTGTGGTTCATCATCTGCCAACTAAAGAAGATTGCCCTCCAGTAAAGCAGAAGGTTTGTCGTATGCGCCCTGAAATGTCAGAGAAAATCAAAGTAGAAGTAATGAAACAGTACAACGCTGGGTTCTTAGTTGTCACCTCTTATCCGTAATGGGTTGCTAACGTAGTCCTGGTGCCTAAGAAGGACGGTAAGGTACGGATGTGTGTGGACTACAGAGATTTGAACAGGGAAAGCCCCAAGGATGACTTCTCACTTCACCATATTGACGTTCTGGTCGACAACACCGCACAACATAAGATATTTTCCTTCATGGACAGTTTCTCTGGTTACAATCAGATCAAGATGGCACCCGAAGACATGGAGAAGACAACCTTTGTCACGCGATAGGGCACTTTCTGTTATAAAGTGATGTCGTTTGGGTTAAAGAATGTTGGGGCAACTTATCAGCGAGTTATGGTAGCTTTGTTCCATGACATTACTCACCATGAAATAGAGGTCTATGTTGATGACATTATAGCCAGGTCTCAAACTGAGGAAGAGCACCTTGATCATCTATAAAAGTTGTTTGATAGGTTGGAGACGTACAAGCTGAGGTTAAATCCGAACAAATGCACCTTCGGGGTAAGGTCTAGTAAACTTCTAGGTTTCATTGTCAGTGACAAGGGCATTTAGGTAGGTCCTGCAAAGGTGAAGGCTATACAAGAGATGCCGGCTCCTCGCACTGAGAAGGAGGTTAGAGGTTTCTTGGGACGCCTTAATTACATTTCCCAGTTCATTTCCCATCTAACTGCTACTTGTGAGCCAATCTTCAAACTCCTGAAGAAAGATCAAGTGGTAAAGTGGAATGACGAATGCAAGACTGCCTTCGAGAGAATCAAGGAATACCTTCAAGAGCCTCTAATTCTGATGTCGCCGATTGAAGGAAGACCTTTGATAATGTACTTAACAGTGTTAGATAATTCAATGGGGCGTGGTATCGAACTCTGTAAACAATTCAAGATCCATCATCATAATTCTTCCCCTTACCGGCCAAAGATGAATGGCATTGTGGAAGCTGCTAACAAGAACATTAAAAAGATCATACAGAAGATGGTGGTGACATATAAAGACTGGCATGAGATGTTACCATTTTCCATTCATGGTTACCGCACTTCAGCACGTACGTCAACAGGAGCAACACCTTTCTCTCTGGTGTATGGTATGGAAGCAGTCCTACCTATTGAGGTCCAGATCCCTTCTTTGAGAATCATGAAGGATGAAGGTTTGAATGAAGATGATTGGATCCAGACTCGACTTGACCAATTAAATCTGATTGATGTGAAAAGGCTTACTATTGTCTGTCATGGTCAGATGTACCAAAAATGAATGATTAAGGCTTTCAACAAAAAGGTCAGACGTCAGGTATATCAAGTGGGTGATCTAGTAATCAAGCACATCATACTTCCACAAGGTGATCCCAGGGGCAAATGGACTCCCAAGTACAAAGGGCCATTTATAATCAAAAGCATATTTTCCGGTGGAGCCATGATTCTAACCACCATGGATGGTGACGACCTTCCTCACCCCGTGAATGCGGACATAGTGGAAAGATACTATGCATGAATAAAGACCCGCTAGGTTGACTGGCCTAGGCAAATATAAGGGCATCCCGGCGAACCGAAAGGGTTTGGGCAAAAATTAGGGATGAATACAAAAAATCTGTACACCCGGCAAGTCGAAAACCTGAAAAGGCGGCTTGGGAAAAAAGGGTATCCCGGTGGACTGAAAACCCAAAAGGGCGGTCCAGACAAAAGTTAGGGATTTGAAGTGTATAAC
The DNA here is from genome assembly GCA_948472305.1 of Vicia faba. Lineage (NCBI taxonomy): Eukaryota > Viridiplantae > Streptophyta > Magnoliopsida > Fabales > Fabaceae > Vicia > Vicia faba. The sequence goes on along the minus strand of OX451741.1, from coordinate 970,095,070 downwards.
TATGTCCCATTGGATCACCTTGCGACCAGACTTCAGTATCAACTATCAAGCTCAAACGGTACCACTCAATCCAGTCAGCTTTGGACAAGTAGCAAAGTGATGAGACGCTCAAGGACATAATGGAAATAGTAGAATTGAAACTCAATGGGATTATTACACGTAGATGTTTTCTCTTTGTACACTATTTTATATAATTTTCATTTTCACGACGGCGTTCTCCTACTAGAACGTCAGTCTCTTTGTACAAAAATTCCTTTTATAGGCAAACTTCAAAATCAATGCAAGACATTTCTTTGAATGTACAAAAATATTTGTTTTTTATTTTTCTGTTTTGTTGTGCAAAAATGTCCAGTGATCATTTTTGACATATGCATTTGAATATGATTACTGTTTACAAATACTCGCATAAGAAACAGAAAGACATTTGCTAATGACTTTAAGAAAAGGGGAAAAGTCTAAACAAGTCATTTGTGGCCCCGACAGTTACTCTTTCCAGCGGGAATGATAAGTGTATTTTGATGCACATCCTTCCATGATTGTACTAATGCATTTCTTTAGTTTATTGTATTTATTTTTATGTTTTAATATGTTTTGCTAATTTATTTTATTTTTGCATTTAATTAATTTTCGTATTTTATTTTCAGCAACTGCAGCTTTCACGGAAAAATTCATAACTGGAGCTACGGGAATCGGATTGAGGCGTTCTAATATTGGTCAGAAAGCTAAGAAAAAGACCTACAACTTTCTAGTTGTGGCCAGATGCTTATTCGGACTGTAGCAAGGTTGAAAAAGTCGTTGAAATTGCAGCATTTTATATTTAAGTTTGGGTCATTTGTTTTGGGCCTGAGTTTTGTATCCGACCCAGTTGGGTTGTTTATTTTTAGTTTTTACCTAGATGCTACAGTAATTTTCGGCAGCCATTCACTGTTCACGAAAAAGAGAAAGCTTTGTACGAATCAATGGAGAACTAAAACCTTTCTGACGGATTTACTGTACTCAGGTTCCAACTTTGAGATTGTTATAGCATTTGCAATTTAATTTCGATTCCTTTCAACTATGTTATGAAATTGTTGTTTGCTTAATTTGATTTTCATATAACATTGTTGATTTAATTTGATTGATAAATGTTCCTAAATTTTAATCGCGGTTGACTTTGCTTAATTGTTAATTTGCGTCACTTTTAACCGTATGCTTAATCCGACCATAGGAACATGTATCTCATAGTGTCAATCGCGCTTGTTAATTGATACTGTAATCAAATAGGATAGAAACTTCGCTTAGGAGATTGTAATGTTAGCAGTCGATGATAGGTACGAACCGAGGCAGTGAATCCGTTTGTTATAATCACTCATATCAAAAACAACTTATTTTATAATCACTTTTCATAATCAGCTTATTTGCCTAAAATCGAACCAACCCCCCCCCCCCCCCCCCCCCCTTTAACTCGATTTCAGTTAGTTAATAATATTTCAAGAATCCTTGAGAACGATATTCGAGCCAATTGTCGCTATATTACCGTTTTACAAAATACTACAGTTTTGAAACCGTTGCGTAAAAACACTCGTTTTTGATTTGCACGTGATAGCGGATCAGGGAACAAGGGCCTCCTCTTGTCACATCCTTAGCATACATCTTAGTGATTCTTATGTCCCCCATGGAGTAGAAACAACCAAAGTTTTGATCTCTTCTTCCCCAAGCATGAATTACCTCCTCCAACAAAAGTTCCCTCAGAGAGTTGAAATCTGTACTCCCCAACTGAGTTTTTATAATCTCGAATAGTTTATAGAACCTCTTACTGGGTAGAGTTTATTTCTCTAGCTGTGGAAGTTTATCCGCCAACAGAGTTTATTTCTCTACATCGGCAAAATCTTCCAACAGGGCATCCTTCCCCCCACAGAGTTATTCTCAAGCAGAAGTTAAAAATCCTCGGCGGAATATCCTCAAACGGAAAGAGAAAATCCCCGGAAAATCATCTCCATTCATCATCCCCAGCAAAAATGAATGATTCAGCTTCCCAATACTCTTCAGCAGCAATCAGGGATTTACTTTCCCAGACTAAGATATCGCCACAGCATCCCATATTCATATATCATGGCATGCGCATACACATTGCATACAGTATAATCTCATTTATTTTGAGACCATCATCACAATGCATTTCATACATCATGACATTGCATACGACTAACTCTTTACTTTTTTCAGGAAAGATTAAATCAACAAACACCATTGACTACTTATGTGACCTGGTATTCTTCTCAAAAGCTACGTCTAATGAAGGGGTATTTCAGCATTTTCCTTAGACATATGTAATTCAAGACCTTCTCTGGTTCAATTAGATCGATACTAAGATCTCTCTAATTTCTATTCCAGTTGAAGATATTCCAAGGCTTTTGTCTGGTTCAGTTAGATCGATACTGAGATTTTTCTGATTTCCATTCCAGTCAAAGTTAATTCAATACCTTCTCTGGTTCAGTTAGATCAATACTAAGATCTCTCTTGTTTCTATTCCCGTTGAAGATGTTCCAAGACTTTTGTCTGGTTCAGTTAGATCGATACTAAGATTTTTCTGATTTCCATTCTAGTAAAAGTTAATTCAAGACCTTCTCTGGTTCAGTTAGATCGATACTAAGATCTCTCTGATTTCTATTCTAGTTGAAGATATTCCAAGACTTATGTCTGGTTCAGTTAAATTGATGCTAAGATTTTTCTGATTTCCATTCCAGTCAAAGTTAATTCAAGACCTTCTCTGGTTCAGTCAAATCGACACTAAGATTTTTCTGATTTCTATTCTAGTTAAAGAAACTGCAAAGCCTGGAATGCGACCAGATAGCAGTTAATTTCACGTTTCCCCAGTAAGTCTCTATGAAGCCTGGAATACGACCAGATAGCAGTGAGCCTTATTATCCTCAGCAAGTCACTGTGAAACCTGGATCCTGACCAGATAGCAGTTCACTTCCGCCTCTTCAGTCAAGAGATACTCCCCAATAGAGTGAGGGACAATTGAAGCTCCTAAACTCTATTTTCCAAGACAAAGACCAACATTCCTCAGTGGAGTCCTCCCCAACAACAGGCATAGGAATCCCCACAAAGGAATATCTCATGTAATCAACATTGTTCTAGATGGCATCTTTAAGCCCATCTTCGACGACTCTCCGTCATATTCTCTAGATGGCATCTTTAAGACCATCTATGACGATCTTCTGTCATCTTCTCCAAATTGAATCTATAAGCCTATTCCCTATATTATCTACACAGTCAAGTATCATTTCAGATGAGTGCAAATTTCTGGGCACTCTAGTGTTCAATCATCTTCCACCTTCAGATCACGAAAGGCAGACCAACCAATCTACATCCTCAGGTTTAAGAAGATTGAACAGGGGCAGTTGTTGTACCCTAAAAATTTTCCCTCTCATTCTACTCAAGACATGTCCATTGAGATCCCTAACTTGCCCTAGGATGACTAAGAATTGACCAGGCAAACTCTCCTCCTAAAGGCAATGAACCTCAAACTAGGGTTTCAATTTAAAGCAATATGTGTGAGTCCCAAGGATCCCAAATTTTTTCCATTGTCCTAATATGTCCCCAAGATCATCCATTCCAAATTTCATGCCTTGTATAACAAGTTTGCTCAGCCAACTGCTCAAATGCTTGAAAATCAACTATATTAGGTCAAAAGTCAATTGTGGCCCAAATACAGTCAAACTTCAAGATTTTTGGTCAACATAAAAATTTTGAAGTGATATACATCATTTGATAAAGGGTTGATCATAACTCCTCAAGAAATGCTCCTAATTCATCAAAAGTCAAAAATTGGAAATTAGGGTTTCTATAGGAAAAGTCAACTAAACTTTGACTAGGCATAACTTTCTCATACGTTATCAAAAAAATTTCTACCAAGGCTCATTTTGAAGAGAATCCAGTTCCCTATAACTTCTCTTCAATCCTCAAATTCAATAAATGCCCCAATCAAAAGATACAAGCTCAAACATTATAGGTCCTTTCAAAAAGTCAACAAAAAACACCTTTTGGATCAAAGCTCCTTACATGAATATGTAAGATCCAATTGAGATGAAACCAAAGGGGTTGTTTAGAGGACATCCTAAGCTCTCCAAAAAGTCCAAGAACACCCACTTAGGATTTAAAATGAGAGAGATATGCATTGCTAAAGTTGACCAATTTTGAAAAAGTGCATGAAGCCAATATTGACCAAACTTGAATTTTTTTCCAAATGGGCTCATCTTTTCATGCTTGAAACTTGTTTCTAACATGGCCCACGACCTCTGAGCTCACTCATACATTATTTATATTATTTATTTTGATGTTTTATTCATTAAAATTCAAAATTAAATAAAGAAATAATGGAAATTATGTAAGATTTGATTTGGGATCTTTTTCCATTAAGTATTGGGAAAGATTTGTTGATTATGTCAAAGGAAAATCGTGGAGGGAAGATAAGATTTGATTTATTCCAAAACAAACCAAAAATCAAATAATTAGAAAGAAAATATTTCTCATCAAAGCATGGATATTCTTCCACATTTGTTAACCTAATGTGATCCACTACATATACATAACAACTCATACATAATAGAACACACATAGCTACTGCAAGAAAACCCCAACAAAGTTTCAAAGTTGTTCAAGATTGGTGCAAATGGAAATCTCACTCTCCAGCCAATCTTAATCAGTTCCAGCCATCCAATCGTATTCCTGGGACTCTCAGCAAGCCAATCCATCCATCTTTGAAGGGAAAATCCTCCCAGAACCAACAAATCAGAATATCTCATCATGGGTAATTTCTTGAGTTTATATTGATAATTCTATGATGCATTAATCCTTTTCATAGCTTGATTCATATTCAGGATGTCATTTAAGGCAGGACCAACGTGAAGCATGAGTGGTTTGATCTGAATCAAAGATTTTTCCATGTTTAGGGCAAAATCTGTATCGTGCTTTGAACCAGGCGATACAGGCATGATCAATGAAAGTTGAGATTGGATTTGAACTCAGTGGCATTTTTAGTGTGGGATAGGCTTCTAATTTAAGGTTTAAACTTCCATATTTCACAGATCACGATTTGGTAGTCCCGAAGAAGATGACCAGAGATCCACTCCGGCATTGTTGACCTAGTTGACTTTGTTTGGAGCACGCATGGCAGCTTGATACATTCTGATTGGTTGTTGTATTGCTGACGCATGTGTTTGATTATTGACTAGGATTAGCGCTTATTTTCATTTATAATATTATTGTGTTATTATATATATGAATGAGCAGGCAGCACAGTTGGCAAAGGCATGAACATGTGAAGGAAGGGACCTGGGTTCGATCCCAAGTCCATCATTTTTTTTGTTTTCTTGACATTTCCTGCAGATTCCAGTGTGTGGCTTCCTAAGAAAACCATCTTGCACCCTCACGCTCAGCCATTGGATCATTCATCCTCCAAATACGGTGCTCCTGGGCGCAGCCCCATGGTGAACCTTCCAGACAAAACAGCACCGGATCACACGCTGTATGGGCCAACAGATCTGGGCCCTAACAAAAATTCCATCCAGCACCCCCCAATTTGTGTTTCTCACCCCCAGGACCATTCATTTTTTTGTTACTTAATTTTCTTTTTTTTTATTTAGTTTATATTTTTTTTAAAATCCATTTTTTTTAATCATAAAATCAGAAAATCATAAAAAATAGGACTTAGGTTTTTTTAATAAAGTTAATTCTTGCAAATTTATTTAATTAAATTTTGACTTATTTTATTTAATTAAAATCAATTAGAAATTAGGTTAAATTTCAAGTTTTTTTTTCATAAAATATCAAAATATTTTCAATTAGACTTTTTAGGGTTTAGAACTTATTCTCATCCAAATTTTCACGCGTTATTTTTTTCGTACTATTATTCTTTTTATTATGTAACTGTGCCCAGTTTGTAATAGCCTAATTAGGGTTTTAATTTCCACATTTTACATGTTCAGTCAGATATAATTGTAATTGCCCCAAAGCTTTGTAACAGTTGTAGGTTTTACTTTTTGCACCATAAGCCTGTATATGAACTGCTAGTAAATTAGGCGTGTATGGAAAGAACTAACCAATTAATCTTAGATCACTAACATCAAGATAAAAATATCTGAAAAAAGCACACTATTGCACACTTGCACCCCTAGGGTACTTCCCACTTTAGTTGCCTCCGGAAATGGTCATGTCCCTCGAACGTAGGGTTATCTTAGCAAAGACCCTCAGTTTAAAATCATCATAAAGATCATAGTCCCTAAATGTCCATCGAGTTTCCTACAAGAAATGATCTTTTCCCTCGATGTTTCCTACGAATATATGATGATAGTCCCTTCAAAATGCTAAGGTGTCTCTACATGTTGCCTTCAATGACCATAAATGTCCTTTACGATAGTTCCTCCACATCCAATGATAGGGCTACCTACGCATTAATAGTAGGATAGTGTTGTCTAAAGGAAAGGAGTAAAAGAACGCCCTTTTTCAAGTAGGTAGATAGTTCTTAAGTACTTGCTCAAAATTTAATTCACTTTCACACCACACTTTCAAAAATCTGTTCAAAAAACGCTTTATCACACTCTTGAGGACTGATACAAGTGTTATCATAAAGCAAACAAATTTTTCAAAACACACAAACACAAAAGCAATTTTCAAAAATGAGCAAGTACCTAAGAGCTCGTGGAAAATCACGGATGGAAAGGATGCTAACACCTTCCCTTTCCATAATCTACCCCCTTTACTCAGAAAATCTCGAAAAAGGTCTTTTTCTGTTCTTTTCACCCTTTCCTTTATTGGATAAAAGAAAAGCCGGTGGCGACTCTTGCTTACCGCACATTTGCGAATAAAAAATGCAAACCAGTATAAACATTTGGTTCTGCCACCGTATCACACATATCATCCATATAGACCTCTATTTCATGATGGATCATATCATAAAATAAAGATACCATAGCTCTTTGATATGTTGCCCCTGCATTCTTTAATCCGAATGGCATGACCTTGTAACAAAATATGTCTCATTGTGTAACGAAGGTGGCCTTTTCCATGTCTTCGGGAGCCATCTTGATTTGGTTGTAGCCAGAAAATCCATCCATGAAGGAGAAGACTTTATGTTGAGCGGTGTTGTCAACCAAGACGTCACTATGAGGTAGAGGGAAATCATCTTTAGGGCTTGCCTAATTCATATCCCTATAATCTACACACATACGAACCTTTCCATCTTTCTTTGGCATGGGAACCACGTTTGCGACCCATTGAGGATAAGATGTCACAACTAAGAAACCTGCATCGAATTGTTTCATCACTTCGGCTTTTATCTTTTCATACATGTCAGGCCGCATGCGATGAACCTTTTGCTTAGCAAGAGAATAATCTTCCTTTGTTGGAAGACGATGAACCACAATATCGGTATCTAACCCTGGCATATCTTCATACGACCAAGCAAACACTTCAACATAGTCATGTAACATCTGAACCAATCTGCTCTTGATACCATCTTCTAGGTTGGTGCCAATCTTGACTTCTTTCATATTTGTATCGGTACCTAGGTTGATAACTTTGATTGGCTCTTCATGAGGTTGAATAGCTTTCTCCTGTTGCATCAGAAGTATGGCTAGTTCCCCAGGTATTTCACAATCTTCCTCGCCTTCGTCTTCGGCTTGGTTAATTGGATATTTGAAGTCATAACTGGAAATAATAGATTCCTTGGTAATGAGATCCGGAGTGGTAATGAGATCCGTAGTGGATAAGGATCTGCAAGTGTGTCTGTGCATGTAAGATACATGTCTATTGGAAAATGCAATAAAGGAAAAGAAAGAAATGAACACAAAATTTGAATGCAAAAGGTCCAATGGTTTATATTATATGATCATATGATAAATGAACATGAACAAAACCCTTAACAAATGGACCATAGTGTCTCGGGAGAGGCACATAGCTTAAAAGTCATTTTTTGGAATTTAAAATTACAGACAAAAGTTATTGAATTGACAGAAAACAGTAAACAATAATTACTCCTCAATGAAGGAGATGGGAGTGAAGTACTTTGCATGCTAGTTGTTGAGCTTTGCTTCAGTAGGGTAGATCCATTCTTAAAAAGCACACTCATCGTCAGAGTCTTCGACAATATTTACTTCAGAATTTCCGATGTGAAGAGGTGGCTTTCCCACACGAGCGCGCCTGACCTCTTTCTGAGCTTTGATGTTGAAACACATTCCAAATTTGTCTGCTTTAAACGGAATATCGAGAAGTTGTCCCCAGATAGTACATTTTCCATCTTCGACCACGACACGGGCATCCTTAAGTGAAACCGTTATTGGTACAACTTCATTAGCTTTTGATATGTTGGAGGAGATTTGGTGGCGACAACCATAGGAGGAACAATTTCGAAAGCCTGACACGGAGTTTCTATGAACTCACCATCTATTTCCACATACTTGAAGGAATCGAGGTGGCTCACCATAAATTCTTCTTTTCCGCAAACAATAACGACCTTCTCTTTGACTGGATACTTTAATTTTTTATAAAGGGTGGATGTTATTGCCCCTGCCCCATGGATCCAAGGGCACCCAAGCAAACATGAGTAGGCGGGACGTATGTCCATTATATAAAAAGTGGAGTTAAAAAATTGATATCCCACCTTAATGGGGAGGTCCACCTCTCCATGAACCATCCTTCTAGACCCATCGAAAGCCCTTACAATGATATCACTTGGTTTCAACACCAGGCCTTCACAATCTAGTCGGTCCAAAGCACCTTTGGGTAGAACATTTAAAGAGGAAATTGTATCAATTAGGACATGAGCCAGGGTGGTTCCCTTGCACTCAATAGACACGTGCAAGGCTTAGTTTTGGTTCCTTCCCATAGGAGTCAAATCAGCATCGGAGAACCCTAATCCATTGTCAGCCGTTAAACTCTCCACACAATTCTCGAACTGGTCAGTTGTAGTCTCTTGGGGCACATGAGCTTTCTTCAAGAACTTGATTAAAGCTTGGGCATGAGCATCAGAATAAATTAGTAATGATAGCATGGAGATTTTGGAGGGGGTTTTCCCCAGTTGTTCGACTATTTTGAAATCACTCTTCTTTAATATTTTCAGGATTTCCTCCATCTCTCGAGTGGAGGGTTCTTCAGCATCAGTATCTTTGGTAGGCACCTCTATCTCATCAGGCTCACTTACTTTTTCTTTGCCTCTAGTGTTGGCACTAGACCTGTCATTGGTTATGCCAACGGGAGTTGTTGTAGTAGTGGGTGGTGAAATATGAGGGGAAAAGATCCTCCTTGTTCTTGTTACTTTACTAGAACCTGCAATATTAGTAACATCAGCTTTGTCTTTGTTGATTCAAGAATCTTGCTTTATCCCATGATAATACACTTCGACACCATAGTTCCATAGAACTACTTTGTCGGAGGAGTAAGGAATCGGACTAGGGGCAGTGATTATTAAAGGAGAAATTGTTGATTCAGTTGAAATCCTAATAGGACCCTTTGAAGAGATCCTAAGAGGCTTGTTGGATATTGTTATTATGGAAAGGTCTTCAGCTTTGTTGGTCAAACTATTGATGGTAGGAACTTTTTCAAACAGGATCTCGTGATTATCTATTAGGCGTTGAACACCTTCTTTAAGCCACTTGCATCCATTTATTTGTACATCACAGCAATCACATTCTTTTAAGCAGCCAGGGAACACCCCAGCTCTCAGCATATTTTCCTTCATAGTAGTCAATGGAGTAGTCAAATCCTTAATAGAGGAAACAAAAGTAGTGTCATTAACCACATTGACACCTTTTCCATGGTTCGGCATTGGTGCAGTTATCACATTTAGAGTTGTAGGTGGATCAAACTCAATAGTTTTGTTGTCTATCAGATCTTGAATCTTATTCTTCTGAGCCCAACATTGATCAGCTTCATGCCCAGGGCTGTTAGAATGATATGCACACTTGGCATTCAGATTATACTTCGGTGGTGTAATATTTGGATTGGATGATGGATCACGTAATGTCACTAAGTTGTCCTTCAACAGATGTTGTATGGCTTGGGATAGTGACATACTTATCCTCATGAACTGTCTTCGAGGAACTTCGGATCGTTGATTGTTGGATGATTGTCTTTGAGTAGATGGAGGGTTGGAGATCAAAACAGCATTAACAGATGGACGGTGATCCTTCTTGGTATGTGCCCTTGACCCATAAATATCATTGGCTTCTTTATTTCCTATGAAGGGTTTCTTTATAGTGCTTGAGGTTGAAGCAGATGCCATGGGGATTTTTCCACTCTTGATTCCACTATCGACCCTTTCACCAGTCATAATTAACTCAGTGAAACCTGAAGATGAGCTACCAATTAGCAAGTTGAAATATGGGCCAGTTAATGTACCCATGAACATATCAAATAGTTCTCTGTCAGTTAGTGGTGGTTGACCTCTTCCAGTAAGATCCCTCCATTTTTGCGTGTACTCTTTAAACCCTTCATTAGTACCCATTGTCATTCCTTGAAATTGAACCCTTGTTGGTGCTAAATCAGCGTTGTATTGATATTGATGATAAAAAGCAGTGGCCAGATTTTCCCATGTGTGAATGCGGGAACCCTCCAATTGGTAAAACTATTCTAACTGAGTCCCAGCCAGTCTCTCTTTGAAAAAATGGAACCAAAGCTTCTTGTCCATAGTATGTGGTTGTATCTTGCGGACGTAGGACCTCAAATGAAGTTTCGAGCATGAAACTCCATCATACTTAGCAAAGACCGGTATTTTTAACTTATGGGGAATGACGATCCCAGGTACTAAGCTCAAATCACCAAAATCTAAACCAGGTACGGCTTGAATTTCAACAGCTTTCAGTATATCCTCTAACTTCTTGTATTTATCCTCGAACGATGGGTATTGTTCATCAAAGTAGTCTTCGTCCTCGGAAGCTTGATCATTTGCACCCCAGCACGGGTACTCTTTGCCTCTTCCACCTAGTTCTCGTCTTCCTCAAATGACTCTTCAACTATGTGCACCTGATGGACTGGGCCTTTAGACCTTTTCCCCATGTTGATGAGGGCCTTCTTCTTAGTCTTTGTTTTGGCCGTCAACAATGTCATCAGCTCTTGTTATCCCTTGGCCGGGGTCAGCAAGGTTGCTTGGAACTGGGAATTCTATGCTTGCAAATCTTTCTTGGTTTGTTTGATATCCATCTTACTGAAATAAACAGTAGAAAGATAAGGAAACCTGTTATAGAAAACCTGTTTATGTTATGATGCATGAAAATGCGTATGCAAATGATTTCAAGGACTTAGAAGATTTAAATTTGTTTAGACAAAAGGGAACAAACATTAATTGTATTAATAAGTTCAAATTTATTACAACGCGCCTCTTGGGCTTTACATTGAAACAAAAGAAACAAAATGAACTAAAATACAATAAAAATGGCTCAAGTTTCCTATGGATGTTTTCTCTTTGGAGCAATATAGGCATTCAAGATCCTCTCCTCATGAAGTTGTCTCATGAGCTCTAATGTCTTCTTATCGCTTGCATAAAACTGGGCTTCAAAGGTGCCTCGCTCTCTCTTTAGCTGAATCCAAGCTCTTTGCAAATCTTCAAAAGAAGTAGGCATATCAGGATAAAGGACAGTATATGGAACATCTCCTTCGGCAATAGGCTCCATGATGATAGGTAGGATGGCTTCGTAAGGCATCATAAGGCTTTGAGCGTGACCTCGCACCCACTTGAGATAAGGCTCCAAAGGAATAGAGTTCTTATGCCCTAATGTCTTGCTATCAACTTTATTAACCATGCCCCAAGCTCGTATGAATCTCTAATGATAACCTTGGACATCGCTCTCATAGTCAAATGCTATTCCTTGGACAAGTACATCATGAGGGCCATCCCTTCTAGCATACCCAAACTATCGCAAATTCAAACAAGGATTGTAGGTGATACCTCCCCTAATGCCAAGTAGGGGGACATTAGGGAATTCCCTGTAATGGTCGATAATAGTAATATCCTCCAAGGATCGAGAACACCAATGAATATCAGAATGTGTGAGTGACATTAACTTTTGAGACCATGTCAAGCCTTGCTCATTCTTCAACGTTGATCGAGGTAGGTGTGAAATAAACCACTGAGACAGTAATGGAATGAAACACAAATGAGTACCCTTTTTCTTCATGGTGCGAGTGTGGAAACAATGTAGAATGTCTCCAAGCAAAGTAGGTATGGGATTACGAGAGAGAAAAACCTTGATGGCATTCACATCTATGAATTGGTGTGGATTAGGAAATAGAACCAAACCATAGATTAGAAGGGCCAAGACATCCTCAAAAGCTTGAAAATCCATATCTTCCGAGAACAAACGAGCCTTCTCCATCAGAAACTTGGCTAAGAAACCCTTAACTCCACTTCTTGTCTCCCAATTTTCCACAATGAGAGATCTCTTGAAACACAAAGCTTTGGCAATAAATTCAGTTTTTGGAGTCTCTTCTAAACTAGTTAATGGTATTTTATCCAACACGGACACTCCTAACAATTGAGATGATTATTCTAATGTAGGCACCAATTGGTAGTCGGGAAAGATGAAGCAATGATGCATAGGATCGAAGAATTGGAAAAGAACACACATCATTTCTTCTTGTAAGTTTAAGGTAGCCAAGTTGAGAAGTCGACCATATTTCTTGGTGAAGGGAGAATCTCCAGGCACTCTTGATGCTAACTCTTGAAGTTGAGAATGCACTTTCACGAATTTGACTCGGATGGTATTCCTACCAGTGGAAGTCATGACCTACAAAACAGAACAAAGATAATTTCCTAAATCATTGAAATGGTTAGTTAGAATTCTCATGACGTTATGATGTTTATGAATAATAATCACAAACAAAGCACACAAAGACCTTAGGTTTAGGCTTGCACGGGTTTCATAGGTAAGTACACTCTTGAAGTTTAGTTGGTTCAACCTGTCCTAAAAAGTAATCGGGTTCTAGGGAATATCAATATCTTTGATCTTTCTTCATTGGAAATTGTTTTAGCACAATCAATCTTTTCTTACGGCCAAAATATCCCAAAAGCCCGATCTCAATGAGCGTAGTATCGAGTATCAACTAATTTTCAACTTTCCACCAAAATCGGCTATCTCACTACTTCCTAATGGACAAGTTGTTAAATTAAAGGTTCTAAGGTCAGTTAGTGCTTTATGACACCGCTCAGCGTCCCCGTGTTCTCCTCGATTCAACACAAGGGATACAGGTACCAAAAAATGCATCACACTAACATAGCCATTGCTTCAACCATATCAGTCTACGTCGTATAGTTTCCATAATCTATTTCTACTTACCTAATGGTGTTCCCAGATCCGGGTAAAGAATCAATACAAACCCAAACAAGGACCAATAAATGTAAAGAAAACAAATCAAACAATGAAAGCAATTAAATATGATATAACTCTAAGGTAACCCCACTTTTAAGTTTATAGTCCCCAACAGAGTCGTCACTTATTTGGTATGGTGGGAGAACTGACTTGGTTGTTTTGCGTTCGATTGCAATTATTACGGATAGCAAGAGTCTCCACCAACTTTTCTTTTATCCAATAAGGAAAGGGTGAAAAGAATAGGAAAGACCTTTGAGATATTTTCTTGAGTTCGAGGGGTAGGTTATGAAAAGGGAAGGTGTTAGAACCCTTTTCATCCGTAGTTATCTACGGGCTCTTTTTCTTGCTAGATCACTTTTGAAATTGCTTTGTTTGAAATGTGTTTGTGGTGGGTTTTGAAAGTATTTTTGAAAGGTGCCTTCGTTTAGGCAAACTTTGTAATGATTCTTGGCTCTATAAGAATGCATACAAAGTGTTGGGCTTTTTGAAAATATTTCATGTTTTGAAAGTGTTTGGTGTGTTTGAAAAGATCTTTATTTTTTAATATGGATTGTGAGCAAGAAACTAAGAATGTTCTACCTACTCAAAAGTCTTTTGTTCATTTCTCTCTTCTTTTGACATTGCTATCTTACCATTGATTAGTAAGAAGCCCTATCTTTGGATGTAAAGGGATAGGCGCGGGTCATCGTATAGTCATTGAAAGTAACTTATGAGACGCTTTAGAAATTTTCGTAGGGACTAAGATTATTTTATTGAAGGCAACATCGAAGGGTCATCGAGGGACTTACGATCTTTTTTGTCGAGGGTCTTTGTTAAAGCATCCATATTCGAGGGACGGAACTATTTTCTGAGGGAACGAGCGAGGTTACCCTAGGGGTGCTTGTGTGTTTGATTGCATGCATTTTTGTTTTGAGATTAGGGTTTTTCTAAGCATCAATTTTATCTTTCCATACACACCCTAATTACTAACAATTATATGAAAATGATAAATTTGTGGAAAATTAAAGTCCTACGTTATTACATTGTTTAGGGGATGGGGGTACAATTTACAAATGGGGATGAAATATGAGCTTAAATATTACAACCATATTGAATAGCTATGAAGAAAATATGTGAAATATGTAAAAATAGTGTAAAAGAGAGGAAAAATCAATTTTTAACATTATGTGTCGACACATGCTTGTATGCATCGACTCATAACATTTCCTTGCCCCTGTAATACCAAACCAACTCAGGATGAGTCGATGCATAATAGTATGTGTCGACTTATTCCTTGTTTGTGTCGACACATACGCGTTTTGTGTCGACTCATGTGCCTTTTTTCTTTCTGTTTTGTGCCTGTTATAGCAGTATGTGTCGACAGATAAGGCTTTGTGTCGACTCATAACCTGTTTTTCCACTTAAGATGTGTCAACTCATATAGGTATGTGTCGACTCATACTATCATTTTTTCACTCCAACATTTTTTTGCTGCACGCAGGGGTTAGTTCTCAACACATAAATGACAAGAATGGAAGACAAACAAAGGGTTAGCTTCAAGGGAATTGGTTACTACATTTTATCTTCAAAAATGAATCACTAATGATGCTTGAAATGAAGAGTTAAAGTCAAGAAGACTTACCTTGAAGCTGGATTTTAAGCTTTGAGCTTGAGTTGCTGCCTTGACTGTTCTTGAACTTGGAAAAACAGAGGTGTTACAGAAGCTTGTTCTTGAGTTTGAACAACTTCTATATGATGTATGTAGGGTGCTTAGATGTTTGGACAGAACTTTCAAAGTATGAGAGGTTCAAAGATTTGGACTTCAAAACTCAAGAGTGGAAGCTTTATGGACTGTTATGGATTTTGTGAATATGAGATTTTGAGGGTTTATCAACAAAACTTCTGGCTTTTCTCTCTATTTTTCTGACCTCTTTCTCTTGCAAATGCTTCTCCTATTTATAGGCAAGAGGTTTGTGAACAAGCTGATTTGGTTTATAAACTATGGAGTTATGGCTAGGTTGGATTTCAAATATCAAGTAATGTCATGGTCCCAAGATGAAGTACCAAAGTTGCTGGTTTAAAGGGGCTACTTTCCATGATTTATGGTGGAGTCAAATCAGAAACAAACAAGGTATGGGCTCAAGACAAGTTTTGTGCCAACAAGCTTGATTTTCAAGAATAACAATGGTGCCTTTATGCCATAAATGGAAAGATCTTTTGGACAATGGCTAAGTTATAAGGTATGCAACACAAGATTATGCAGCATAGCATAAAGATTTTTTTATGTGTTCTTCAACAAAGTGACTTGCAATTCAAGAATGGATGCCCAACTTCATACCCTTGAATATCCTAGCTCAAGTATGATAAATTTTTGCTCTTGGATGTTTTGGAAAGCTTGAAACATCCTCTATAACTTTCATGTTGGCCATTTTGACAAAATCATCTTGGAACTATGTGAAAAAAATGCCAAGAAGTTGGATAAAATCCTGACCAAAATCTGTTGAAAATTTCTATAAGTGTTAGATGAAAATGTAATGACTTCATGAATTTATAAATTAAAATCCAAGAATTTGTAGAAAACTCCTGCCCTACAATGTTTTAGATCTCATTAAGATCTACAACTTTCATGTTGGAAGTTTTCCTTGAATCATCTTGCATCTTGGTGAAAGATTGACATGAAGAAATGAAATTATCATGTATAAAAACACTTTAAAAAATTTCTAAGTCTTGAAGAGTTTGACTTTTCACATTGACTTTTGACTTTCTTGATTTCTTGATGATCAAGTTTCATATTTTTGAATGTCTTGATGAATTTTTATCTTTGAAGCTTAATGTTGACCAAAAAAGTCAAAGTTTAACTTTGGTGCTACAGTTGACTTTTCATCAGTACAACTGATTTTTGGTCATCTGGTCAATTGACTGAGCAGAATTTGTGATACAAGACTTGAAACTTGACATGAGCATTCTTGAAGGTCCATAATGATCCATGAAAGGAATTTGAAGTATTAGAAGTCCAATTGTCCTTATGAAAACTCAAACCCTAATTTGAGGCATCAGGGTTGAGGAGATGGTTTGATCTAATCAATCCTTGTGCAAGATGGAGCTATTTGAAGATATTGTGAGAAATGTCTTAAGAAAAGAGAGGGTAAATTTTGGGGTACAACTCTTGGCATGTCTTCGTATGACCAAGCAAATCTATCAACATAGTCTTGCAACATTTGAATTAATTTGTTCTTGACATTGCCCTCTAAGTTGGCACCTATCTTGACCTCTTTTTTGTCTGTCTCAGAACCCAAGTTTACCACTTCGATCGGCTCTTAGTGTGGTTGGATATACTTTTATTCTTGTATTAAGAGTCTGGCCAGTTCTCCAGGTATTTCACAATCTTCCTCACATTCGTCCTCGGCTTGGTAGATCAGATTTTCAAAGTCATAAGCGGCAATAGCATAATCGTTATCAACGAGATCCAGAGTGGATGGGGATCTTAAATATAGTGTGTGGGTGTGTGTAAGAACACATAGATATTTGAAAGTGAAATAAAGTAAAACAAAGACAGAGAGCACAAAATTTGAATTCAAAACATCCAATGCTTTTATTAAATGAAAATATGACTTATGAAATGACAACCCTTAATAAATGGACCATTGTGCCCCGGGCAAGACACAAGGTTTAAAGTCATTGTTTTAAAAGAAATTACATAACCAAACTTCTTTAAGAAAATAAAAATAGAAATAGCTATTACTCCTGACTAAAGTAGATAGATATGATATCTTCTGCCTTATAGTTGCTAAGCCTGTTACCAATGGTAGGAAAGATCCAGTTATTGAGATCACAATCACTGTCAGCGTCTTCTATTGCGTTGACTCCATTGTTGCTGACACGAAATTGAGGTCTTCCATCACGAGCGCGACGTACAACCCTTTGACCTTCTTCTTCTATAGTAGCTTTGGCATATTTTAAGGAAGCCATCTTGTGCAGAACCCTGGTAGTCTTTGGAATGGCAGAAACATCTTTAATAGCAGCAGGGGAAATTACTTCAAAAGCTTGGCATGGAGTCTCGATGAATTCACCGTCCATTTCTACATACCAGAATGAAAAATCAGATGGTTTACCATGTACTCCTCTTCTTTGTAGACAATAAAAATCTTCCCTTTCACGGGATACTTTAATTTTTGGTGTAAGGTGGACGTAACAACGCCTGCCCCATGGATCCAAGGGCATCCTAATAGATAAGAATAAGTTGGCCGGGTGTCCATTACATATAATGTGGATTCAAAGATCTGTGAACCCACTTTGATAGGAAGATATACTTCTCCATGTACCATTCTTTTGGACCCGTCAAAGGCCCGAGCTATAATGTCACTGGGTTTCAGCACAACCCCTTCGCAATCCAGTCTGTCGAGAGCGCCCTTTGGCCGAACATTTAAAGAAGAGTCAGTATCAATTAACACATGAGCCAACATAGTGCCCTGCATTCAATGGAGACATACAAGGCCCTATTATAATTTCTCCCCTCCAGAGTTAGGTCAGCGTCGGAGAAGCCTCATCCATTATCAATTGTTAAACTCGATACGTAACTTCCAAATTGACCAGCCAAAATTTCTTGCGGCAGATGAGCAGTCTTCAAGAATTTCACTAAAGCCTGTACATGGGCTTCAGAACATAGAAGTAAAGATAACATGGAGATTTTGGACGGGTTCTGCCCCAGCTGTTCAACAATTTTATAATCGCTCTTGCGAATGATTTTCAAAACCTCTTTCAACTCTTGTCTAGAGGTATCCTTGACTATAACTTCTTTTGGTTCCTCTATATGGACAGGCTCTATCATTGGCTCTTTACCCCGAGCCTCAGCAGTTGTCTTGGTAACTGTGACTTGAACAGTTGGAGAGATTTTTGGGGAGAAAATCTTTCCACTTCTATTAATTTTGTTGGTCCCCGCAATATTTCCAATATTGGGATCAACCTCTTCATCATCTTCATCAGGAAAACTCTTGTTTGACGTCGTGATAATAGACGTCAGACCCATAATTCCATGGAATAGCCTTCTCCGAGGAATATGGGATGGGCCCATGAGTTGTAATGATTAAAGGAGCAGCTTTTGGATTGGTAGTAATCCTTACAGGACCCTTGGAAGTGATCTTGAAAGGAGTACCAGATATGACAGACAAATCTTGGCACAAATTCTCAGCATACTGAACTTTCCAAATCAAAATTACATGTCCATCCATCAGGTGTTGAACGTCTTCCTTCAGTAACCCGCATCCATTGAGCTGAACTGCACAACAATAACATTATTTAACACAACTCGGAAATAAACTGGCTTGTAGAAAATTCTCCTTGACTATTGAGAGAGGAGTAACCACATCACTTACGAAAGTAACATACAAAACATCTTCAACAGTAGTTATTCCTTTGTCATGCTTAGGCATAGGTGCAGTAATCACGTTTGGAGTCTCTGGAGGATCAAACTCAATTTCCTTATTATCGATCATATCCTAAATCTTTCTTTTCAGGGCCCAACAGTTGTTGGTGTCGTGCTCAAGACTGTTTGAATGATAGGCACACCTCGCATTTGGATTGTACTTTGGAGAGGATGTGTTGGGACTCTGAGGAGGATTCCGCAGTGAAATGAGTTCAGCCTTTAACAAGTGTTGTAATGTCTGGGATAAAGGCATGTTGATCTTGGTAAATTGCCTTGACGGAGCGTCTGGCCTTCGACGGTTTCCCTGTTGTGATTATTGAGCAGGCGCTGGATTAGAGATCAATATCGCCCCCATAGACTGATGGCGGTCATTTTTACTATGACCCTTCTGGCCATAGACAACATTGGCTTCTTTCTTACTACCGAATGGCTTCTTTATAGAATTATAAAATGTAGCCATTGGAATCTTCCAACTCTTAATACCACTTTCAACTATTTCTCCTGTCAGAATTAGCTCAGTGAAGCCAGATGAAGAACTCTCAATCAGATGATTAAAGAATGGGCCTGTCAGAGTACTCATGGACATATCAACTAATTCCCGGTCAGACAAGGGAGGTTGGACTCTTTCATCTAAGTCTCTCCACTTCTGGGCGTACTACTTGAACCTTTCATTTGAGTCCATGGACATGTTTTGCAACTGCACACGAGTCGGCGCCAGGTCAGCATTATATTGATACTGCTTGTAGAAAGCAGCAGCCAAATCTTCCCATGTGTGAATGTTGGTTCCTTCCAACTGATAGAACCATTCAAGTTGAGTGTCGTACAAACTTTCTTGAAAGAAATGGACCCACAATTTCCGGTCAGCGGTATGAGGTTGGATCTTTCGAACATACGATCTCAAATGGAATTTGGGACAAGAGACCCGTCATATTTAGCAAAGACGGGGACCTTGAACTTATGGGGGATGACTACCCCCGAGATCAGACCTAGTTCTCCAAAATCCAATCCATGCACTTTCTATATTTCCACAACTTTGAGTCGGTCTTCCAATTACTTGTACTTGTTATCTAAAGGAGGGTAATGTTCATTAGAATAGTCTTCATCTTCAGGAATATCCTCAGAACCCTAGTTATTTCTACCTTCACCCCTGACATTTCTGCCATTCTCTTGGTTGTCATCTTCCTCAGAGAAAACATTATCCACTTGAAACGGTTGAGTAAGACCTTTGAATCTTCTCCCCATGTTAAGGATGACATTCGGCTTTCTAGTCTTCTTCTTCTTGGCGAGAAACGTCATTATATCATGTTTCCCTTTGGCCAGATTCAGGAGAGTCTCTTGAAATTGTGCATGCTGAGCCTGGAGATCCTTGACAGCTTATTCGAGGGACATCTTATACTGAAATAAATAGTAAGTAGATGAGAAGAGCAATATTGGAAAACCTGTTTATGGAATGATGCATGATATGTAGATGCAATATTTTTAAGGACCTTAGGAGATTTAAATTCATTAATCAAAAGGAAACAGAAACAAAGACTTCATTAGTAAGTTCAAAAATTACAATTTCCTCTTAGGCTTACAATGAAAAGCAAAAGGGTCATAAAGAGAAAACAATATGAACTTCTAAAACCTAAGACTCAAGTCTCCCACTGACGCTTCCTCTTCGTGTCAGTGTATGCATTAAGGCTTTGCTCCTCGTGAAGTTTCTTTGTGAGCTCCAACACTTTCTTCTCGCTAGCATAGAACTGAGTCTCAAAGGTGTCCCTTTATTCTTTCAATTGAATCTAAGACTTTTGTAGCTCTTCAATGTCAGTAGGCCTATCTAGATGAAGAATGGTATAAGGAATATCCTACTCAGTAGCAGGCTCCACGATTACTGGTAAGACTGTGGGATATGGCATCGTGAGGTTTTCAGCGCGAGCTCGTACCCATTTGAGGTAGGGCTCCAGAGGGATGAAATTATTTTTTCCTAAAGTCTTACTATCAATCTTGTTTACCATGCCCCAAGCGTGTATAAACCTTTGATGATAACCTTCAATATCATTCTTGTAATCGAATACAATACCCTGGATAAGCATGTCACGAAGACCATCTCTTCGAGCATAACTAAATTGGCGTAAAGCTAGAGAATGGTTGTAGGTAATACCTCCCCTAATGCCAAGGAGTGTAACATTAGGGAATTCCTTGCAACGGTCAATGATAGTAATATCCTATTGAGATCGGGAGAACCAATAGATATCTGAATGAGAAAGTGACATTATTCTTTATGACCACTTCAAACCTTGTTCATTCTCCATTACTAATAAGGGAAGGTGAGAAATAAACCACCCGAATAGCAAAGGTATGCAACACATAAGAGTCCCTCGCTTCCTCATAGTACGAGTGTGAAGAGAATGCAAAATGTCTCTGAGCAAGGTAGGCACAGGGTTACGAGCAAGGAAAATTTTGACGGTGATCACATCTATGACTTGGTCTGGATTAGGGAATAGTACCAACCCATTGATTAGAAGAGCCAAACTCTCCTCGAAAGCCTCAAAACTCATAGCATTCAGAAACAGTCGAGCCTTATCTAACAGAAATTTAGCAAGAAAACCCTTGATTCCACTTCTTGTTTCCCAATTAGATACAATGTCAGATTGCTTCAGATGTAAGGCTGCTACAGTTTCTTCAGGTTGTGGATCTTTCTCTAAACCGATGAAAGGGGTCTGATCAAGAACATGTATTCCCAGTAGTTTAGAAAACTCTTCCATTGTGGGTACCAACTAATAATCTGTGTTGTACCCCAAAATTTTCCCTCTCTTTTCTCAAGACATTTCTCACCAAAGATCTCAAATGCTCAAGAAGTTTCAAGAGTTTGATCAGATAAGTTCACCTCCTAAGCACTGAGCCCATAAATTAGGATTTTGGTTTTCTCAAGGAAAATTGGACTTTTGATGCCTCAAATGACTTTCATAGTTCATTGTAGGTCTCCAAGATTACTCATACCAAGTTTCAAGTCTTGCATCACAAATTTGCTCAGTTAATTGCTCAGATGATTGAAAATCAATTGTATTAGGTAAAAAGTCAATTGTGGTCAATATACAGTCAAACTTCATAATTTTGGGCCAAAATCAAAATTTTGAAGTAATATTAATCAATTGATAAAGTGTTGATCACAATTCCTCAAGAAAAATATTCAAATCATCAAAGGGGCAAAATTGTCAAAATTAGGATTTTGACTAAGAATGACTGATTAGTGATTTTTGACCTAGTACATGACCTAATAGTTTGAATCATGATTTCAAGGACTCAAACACAACATGTTTACCTAACTTCATGTCTCAAATAATTTCTCAAGATCAATGGATTGATAGTTAAATTTTGGATCAGTTGATGAAAAGTCAACTGATACACAAAAAGTCAAACTTTGACTTTTTGATCAACATTGAGTTTCAAAGATCAAGATTCATCAAGATACTCGAAAATATTAAACTTGATCATAAAGAATCAAGAAAGTCAAGAAAGTTCACAAAAAGTCAAAGTTTTCAATACTTATAAATTTTCTAAGTGTTTTTATACTTGAAAAATTCATTACTTCATGACATTTTTTTCACCAAGATGCAAGATGATTCAAGGAAAACTTTCAACATAAAAGTTGTAGATATTGATGAATTATACAAATTTGTATTAGAGAGTTGATATGCAAAAAATTCTTAGTGAAAATTTCAACTAGTTTAGGCAGATTTTTGACCTAACTTCTTGACCAATTTTCACCTAGCTCCAATTTGATTTAGCCAAAGTGGTTAAAATAAAGGTTGTAGAAAATGTTTCAAGCTTTCCAAAATGTCAAAGAACTTGAAGAGATCATTCTTTATCTAAGAGAATCAAAGAGAAGAAGTTGGGCATCCATTCTTGAATTACCAGTCATTTTCTTGATGAACACCTGATCAAATCTCACAACTATGCTGCATAATCTTGCTTTTCAGGCCTCTTGACTTGCAAATATATCCATAATCATATTTTTACACAACTAATAGAGCTATGATCCAAGAGCTTGAGCCATTGTCCGAGTGATCATGCCATTTAGGGAAGAAAATTCACACTTCCATTTTGGAAAAGTGACTTTAATCACAAAGTCAACTTGTCTTGAGCCTCTAACTTGTTTGTCCTGATCACACTCAACATGTATGCTCAGAAGAAACATGTTTAAAGCCTCTATCCACCCTACAAGCCCTTGTCCTATGCATTTAAACCATGTTTGTCAAGCTTGCTTCAAAAACAGGTCAAAAAACCATAACATGTGATCTTGTGAATATGATCACTTCAAGCCCTTAAACCTCTTGCCTATAAATATAGGATGTATTTGCAAGCTAACACATGAATTCACAAGCCTAGAAACTCCCTCAAACTCTCTTAAATCAGACTTTGCATACAGACTCCATTTTTGTGCCATTTCTGACTTTGAATACCCATCTCACAATCCACTCGTGCGTTTTCCATTTTAATCAATCACCAAGATTCTATAACTCATATAGAAGCTATCCAAACACCTACAACACAAGTGTAATATCATCTCCCTCATCTTCTATAACCAAAAACAGAGCTATGCACATTGACTTCTCCAGAACAATACAACCATTCTCAATCCAAAGTAAGCATTGCATTAGCTTCCTGGAGGTTCAGTGAAGCTATCCAGATGATCACAACATCTCAAAGAGTGCTCAATCATCAAGCACGATTTTCAGTTTTGAAGTAAGTTTTTCAAACTTTGAACTCTTTCTACAAGCATCTTTAATGGTTACTTTGTGAATAAAAAATTTAGACATCATAGCCTCGAAACTAACCAAGCCCTTAGATTTCATTTATGTTGCCTGAGTGATGCAAATTTTGAAGATGAACTTTCTGAAAAATTAGGTCAGCATTTGGTACCAGCAAAAATTCGTGTGCATCTTTGAGTGTTAGCTTAAGTTATTTACATATTTGAAATCGTGATGAAATTTCAAGCAACTTTCATGTTTACATTTTCCAATTTTGTTGAGAAATGAGGAAGTTACAAATTTCAAAAATGTTGATGAACATTCTGGCGCAAAGAAGAATATGAAGTTATAATCAGGACTGGGTTTGTAATATATTTATTGGTTTATGTATTAAACACCAGATATATAGTCACCCCGGTGGTAGAGCGCGCGCGTATAAGTTATAGTTATACCTTATTCTGGGTTTGATCCAGGCGTGAGACATTTTACTTTTTTCTAACATTTACATTACAGATTATGTGCAATCCAAGCATGTGCGCACACCATGCACCTCTCATCTACACCATGTGATCATTGGGCCATCAAATCCAACGCTCCATAATGCAAGACCATGATGCACTTTCAAGAGTTGGCTATACTGAATCAGAAACAAGGCGCCTGGGCCTCTTGACTTGGGCCTTTCCATTTTTTATTTTTTCTTAATCTCACCCCCTTTTTGCTTCATAACACGCAAGCCCATTCATACTTTTTTTAATTTTATTTTCTCTGATTACAAAAACACATGTTTGGGCCTAGCGCCCTTTTTACTACCTTTTCCACCTTTTTTACTTTTAAACCCCAAACCTATTTTTTTTATATTTTCATTTTTTTATTTACTTACTTCTTTTATTAAAACTAAAAACACAAAAAACATATATTTTTCTTAAAATAATTTAATATAAGTATTTTATCTTATTTTTATTAAATTAAATCCTATTATTTTCTTTTACATTGTAAGACATCTTCCAAATTAATACTAACATTCAAATTATTTTCTAAACAAATTTACTTAGGCTTAGGGTTATTTTATTCTTAATTTAAATAAACTTAGATTATATATTTTGATTAAATGATTAATCTCATTTCTTTGTAAATTAATTAAATTATTCAATTGGGATAATCTTTAAACCATTTCATCAAAAACCTTAAGAACAATTGTCTTTTTTTCTTCTTCACCTTTACATTTTGTGTATTATTATTGTAATTTATATTCATTGGTTTGTAATAGTAGTTAGGGCTTTATTGCTTTCCTTCCCCTATTCACAAACTTGTACCCCCCATTCCCAAAGCGTTGTAATAGCGTAGGACATTTAAATTTTGCAATTTATCGTTTTCCATATTATTGCTAGTAATTAGGGTTTATATGGCAAGATTTAAAATCAATTTTAGACAACCCTAATTCAAAGATAATACACTTGAAAACAAAACATCTTGCACACATGCACCTCTAGGGTAACCCACACTTGTTGCCTCGGATGAAAATAGTCATGCCCCTCGAACGTGAGATGTTTTAGCAAAGACCCTCGATTAAAAGATCATAGTCCCTCGATGACCCTTCCATGCTTCCTTCAGCAAATGATATTAGTGCCTTACAACAATTGCTAAAACATCTTATAAGTTGCCTTCTATGACTATACGATGACTCACGCCAGTCCCTTCACATCCAATGATAAAGCTCTCTACCAATCAATGGTAAAATAGCATTATCTAAAGGAGAATGAAAAGAACAAAGACTTTTTGAGTATGTAGATTGCTCATAATTGCTTGCTCACAAACTAAAACAATCTTTACACCTAACACTTTCAAAACATTCTTAAAAACAAACATTTTGTATAAATTCTCAAAGATACGAGAATCATTACAAAATAGCCTTACATTGGAATTTTCAAACATCTTTCCAAACACTCTCTTTCAACAAATATTTTCAAAACCAAAACTTTGTATACATTCTCAACGATGCGAGAATCATTGCAAAGTTTGCCAAACTTAGGCGTTTTCAAAATATTTTCAAACTTACACAAACACAAAGCATTTCAAAGTGATCAAGCAATTAAGAGCCCGTAGATAACTACAGATGAAAAGGGTGCTAACACCTTCCCCTTTCATAACCTACCCCCCGAACTCAAGAAAATTCTCAAAAGGTCTTTCCTATTCTTTTCACCCCTTACCTTTTCATATCCTTCATGTCCTTGTGACCTTACTAGTTCCAACAATATTTGTAATTTCAGGCTCTTCATTTTCACTAATCCATGGCTCTTTCTTGATACCATGGTAATAATCCTCTGCCCCATAGTTCCAGGGCACAACTTTTTCAGAGATATAGGGGACTGGCCCCGATGTAGTGATGATCAAGGGAGCCACTCTTGGCTCAGCAGGAATCCTTATAGGGATTTTAGAGGTGATCCTAATAGGAGTGTTGGAGATTATAATTATGGACACATCTTGAGGTAAAAAATTTACGGACGGAGTTCGGGGGGTAGGTTATGAAAAGGGAAGGTGTTAGCACCCTTTTCATCTGTTGTTATCTACGGGCTCTTAGTTGCTTGCAAGATTTTTTTTTTTAAAATTGCTTTGTTTGAAAATATGCTTTGTGGTGTAAGTTTGAAAATATTTTTAAAACGCCTTTGTTGCGGAAAACTTTGTAATGATTCTCGTCTCTATAAGAATTTATACAAAGTGTTGGTTTTGAAAATAGTTCAAAGAGATGTTTGTTTTTTTAAGATGTTTTGTAAGTGTGGAAATGGTTTCAGTTTGGTAAGCAAGCAACTACGAGCGTCCTACCTACTCAAAAGGTTTTTGTTCTTTTCCTCCTCCTTTAGATGTTGCTATCTTACCATTGATTGGTAAAAAGCCCCGACATTGGATATGAAGAGACGGGCGTGGGTCAATCATATAGTCATAGAAGGCAACTTATGAGACGTTTTAGCAATTTTCGTAAGGGACTAGGTCGTTTACCGGAGGCAACATCGAGGGACATCGAGGGACTACGATCTTTTTTATCGAGGGTCTTTGCTAAAACGCCCATATTTGAGAGACATGACTATTTTCCGAGGAAACAAGCGAGGTTATCTTAGAAGTGCACGTGTGTCAATAGCGTGTTTGATTTCATGCATATTTGTCTTTGAAATTAGGGTTTTCTAACAGTTAATTTTATCTTGCCATACACGCCCTAATTACTAACAATTTATATTAAAGCGATAAATTGTGGAAATTAAAATCCTAAGTTATTACATCATTAGGGAATGGGGGATACAAATGTATAAATGGGGATTGCAAGAAATTAAACCTAATTATCTATTACAACCATATTGAAACTTGAATAATTTACAAGAATTGAAAGGAATATAATGTACAAGACATGAATGAAAAGAAAATGAATTTGTTTTGATTTTGTTAAAGAAAGATTTTGGCCTATTTAACTAAAAGGAAATTTAATTAAACTAAAGAAAAATTAATATTAAGTTAAAGAAAAGAAAATAAAATAGGAAAATATTTTTGGTCTTTTTCATTGTGAGAAGTTAAATAAAAATAAACTAAATAATTTAAATATATTTTTTGGTGTTTTTGATTAGTAAAAATAATTATAGTAATACCAATAACAAAGTAAACAAAATGAGATAAAGATATAACATTAATGTCAGAGGGGTTCAGAAAATGGAAATGTCAAGGCCCAACCAATGGAGTCCCAGGCGCGCTTCCTGCAAACAAACAAAAAAGTGAGAAAATTTGGAAAAATGACAAAAGGTCTCGCTGGGGTTCGAACCCAGGACCTTCTACATGGCAAGGCTTTAGCGCGCACTGTTTGTACTACTGGGGTGGTATGTTTCATCCGTTAGTTAGACAACTTGAACTAAATATAAAATGAACTCATTTTTGAAAAGTTGAACATGGCTTCATCTTCTTCCTTCGCGCGCAGGCCATGATAACTCCATTGTCAAGCTTCTAAAAGATTCATTTCTCAGCCAAATTGAAAGATGTAAATATCAAACCTGCCTAAAATTTGAATACGAATCTAACCAGATAATGTTTGAAAGTTATGGGTCGAAGGTTAGCATGAACTTTGTTCAGTACCAAAATCAAAACCTAACTTGTCAGATTTGATATTCTTAAGACACAAACAATGAAAAGCAAAACTGAGAGCATGATCAGCTTCCTGGATATGATATCTAGATCTTTACTTTTATTTGTATATGCTGAAAATGCTTGTATCAAGATATCACAGTTAAGAAATCTTACCTCTTGAAGTGCAAATCGAAAGACCTCTATATGACTTCCAGAAATGACTTGATGATGGATTAAGCTTGCAGGTACCTTCCTTGAGCTAGTGGGATCACTTCTTTGCTTTAAAAGTCAGGAGGATTTTGAAGTTGGCTCTTCAAAGTCAGAAATGGCAAGAAATGTGGCTTTCGATGCATATTCTGAGTTCAAGGAGTTTTGAGAAGTTTTGGAAGTGTTCGAAGGTTGGTGTATGGAAGCTTAGTGAATTGAAAGTCCCAAAAAACGCATAAAGGGAATTGAGATTTTGTGTGTAAAGTCAGGATGTGCTAACTTTTGTGCTTGTGTGCAGGTTTTGAGTTTTTGAGAGTTTGGGAGTGTACTAAGGTTGGTAAACTCTCCTCTTTTTATATTGCAAATAATGTCTCTATTTATAGGGAAGAGGTTTGACATCTTGTAGTAACCAGAATCTTAAAATAACATGTTATGGTTTAGTTGAAAACTAAAAAATCAAGTTGAATGGATTTTCATGGTTCCAAAGTTCAAGTACAAGCGTGGCCTGATGTTTGCTGGGTGCAGGAGACTTGACTCATGCTTTTGATATTGCTTGCAATCATAGATAAAGGTCACAAGGCTCAATGCATTGACAATTTGCATAAGGCTTGCTTTTCGAAAATGGAAATGGTAACTTTATGCCATTAAGGGAAAATTGGCTTAGACAATACTTTAAACACTTGGGTAAGAGCTTAATTCATTGTGTAAATAATTAATTATGGATTGAAACACAAGTTTGAGGCCTGCAAAGCAAGACCATGTAGCATGGCCTATGGATTTGATCAATGTTCTTCAAAATTCTGTCTTCAACATGATTCCTTGAATCGAATACTCCATCCTTTTCTTTTGATCACAATGATCTATAACTTTCGACCAAACTCATCAACAGACAAAACAATATTTGTTTCCACCAATTGTATGTTCTTCGAATGGACCACATTCATCTGAATTTACCACTTTGTGGATCAAAGCAAGCATGAAGATAGACTTGTAATTCATAGTGTCGAAATTATATGTGTCGAAGGGTTTAGAGGTGGATCGAAGCAGGTTGCTCGAAGGAAGCCATTACCTAGTCGAAGCTTATGGATCGAAGCAGGTTGCTCGAAGGAAGCCAATGTTCAGTTGAAGCTTGTGGATCGAAGCAAACTTGCTCGAAGGGAGCTGTTGTACCCCTAAATTTGCCCTCCCATTTCCTCAACATTTTCTCATCACAAGACCCTTGAAGATCAAGACCCAGTTAGGGTTTCCTCTGCTCAAGACTTCTCCTTGCACAGTTGACCCAAATTAGGGTTTGTGTTTGCACAAAGATATTTTGACCTAAAATGCCTAAGATGACTTTCATGCTTCATGTTTGACTCCCAAGTTTATCCATACCAAGTTTCAAGTCTTGATTCCAAATTTTGCCCAGACAATTGGACAGTTGACCTAGAAATCAACTGTATTGGAGAAAAAGTCAACTGTGGCCAATTGACAGCCAAATCTCATGAAAATTGACCCACATCAACATTATGAACTCACATGGATCATTTGATCAAGTTTGGATCACCATTCCACAAGAAATTTGATCAGATCATCAAAAGGGCAAAATGGTCATTTTTAGGGTTTTGACTGCACAAAGGCAATTTTTGACTGTTTGACCTAGCCAATGGCAAACCAAGCTCACATATGGACTCAAGGACCCCATGGAATTATCTTGACATGCTCAACAAGTTCAAAAGATCCCAAATACACAAGATTGATAGTTGGATTTCCCAGTCAATTGATCAATTTTGACTGTATACTGAAAAGTCAAACTTTGACTTTTTGGTCAAAATCAAGGGTCAAGATTCATTTTTCATCAAAACATGCCAAATCATGAAACGTGTTCACCAAGAAATCAAAAATTGCAAATTAGGGTTTGAAATGAGAATTTTTCATAACTTAGAATTTTTCTAAGTTATGAAAAACCCTAATTTTTTCCCAACTTTGCCCCACTTTCTCACCAAGATTCATTTGGATTAAAGCAAAAGTCAAAACATGAAAGTTGTAGCCTATTGCATAATCTACAACTTTGATTCACAAAGTTTTCCCAAAAGAGGCTTGTATCTCAAGTTACAATTTTTGGAACAAGGGTGCCAAACCATTCTTAACTTAGTGAAAATTTGACCTATTTTAGGCAAGTTTTTTACCTAACTTCAAGACCATTTTTCATACACTTCCACTTGGAATTTCAATTTGCACTTCAAAGATGGATTGTAGTACACATTCCAAGCTTTCCAAAATGTCCAAGAACTCATCAAACAACCTCATAACTTGAGAGAATCGAATTTTGCAATATGGCAAAAACTCACTTTTGAATTGGCCAATTTCCATGTTCATAACTTATGCATTTTTCAAGTCAGCTTGGTTTATGCTACATTACAGGTCTCTAAACCATCCAACACTCAATAATTTAATGCAAAACCTTTGTGTCCTAGCATTATCTTGTTCATCCAACCATTACACAAGAGATTAACCTTAAAATGGAAAAAGCACTTTAGCCATTTTTGAAAAGATTGCTTTATGTCAAGTTCACATATCTTTGAAGTACAAAAAAATCTCTAAGGCACAAGTTATGAGACACATTGCACTGATCAAGACAAGGCTTTGCAGCATGTTTAGGGGGCCTGCATAAGCTTGTAACAAAGACTTGGCATTGTGACTTAAGAAGTAAGAAACACATCATAACAAGTACCAACTTCCATATCAGTCAACCAGGCCTTAGAGAAAGTTATCAAACACATTCCAAACATTCATCCTAGGCTGAAGCACGACCCTAAGACCTTCAATACCTCCACAAACTCAAAATCACCTTCAAACTTCCCAAACAGAGTAACCTCTGCAGATTGAGTTCCAACTCTCATCCCTTTCATGCTTTCTTGCTAAAAGCTCATCAAACATCTTCCCTACCATCAATGCAAGCTAACCAAAATATAAAACACGACCTGTAACTCCTCTAACCAGTTCCACCATTTTCATTTTCTTGTTTTGCAGTTGGAGTTCTCTAGCACGATTCAAGAAGTTTCAGGACAAAGTAGAACTTGGAATAGCATCCTCACACTTCAAGGAAGCTGTACAAGTCATCATCTTGCTCTGAAAACTCCTCCATTGCAAGGCACGATTCCAACTGAACAGGTATGTTCATGAAGTTCTATCTCTCAGTATAGGCATTGTTAGCTTTAGGTTTGTGAAGGAAACATGTCACAATCATAGCCCTGAACATGCCCATATGATTAGATTTCATTTATATTATGTGTGCTGCAAGAATTTTGAGTCTAAACATTGATGAAAAATTAGGTCAGGAATTGGGAGAGAAGAAATTCTCCCTCATCTTAGAGAGTTAAGTCAAGTTTTTTATATCCCTGGATTCGTCTTCTCATGCCCTACACTTTTCATGTTGAAAGTTTTGCTTAAAAGTCCAGGAATTGGGAGATAGGAAACGCGTGATTGCTTGAACAAGTTTGTTCTGAGGTTGAAGATGACTGGTTCTGGGCTGGGCCTGGAATGTTTTTCTTATTTGCACCATACATTTACTTCTGAACCCCCTAAGCCCATTTTGTTCATTTTAATGATTTTTTGACTTTTCTTTTTTTGGTTTGACTTATTTATTTTTCCTTATAATATAAAAAATATAAAAATAATTTTTTGCACCATTTTCCTATTTATTAGGTATTTGTTTATTTAGATTAGTTTTATACATAAATAAACAAATAGATACATTTTATTTAAAAATACCAAAAATAATGCAAACACATTTTTATTTTCTTTTTTTATTTTGTTTTATCTTTTGAAAATATTCCATATAAAAAATACTTTTTTTATAAATATTAAATATTATTATTTTGAATATATAATACATATTTAGAAAATAATACATATATATATATTTATTAATATATTTAGGTTAAATTACAAAATATACACACTTTTATTTTTTTTATTAATATTTAATATAAAAATATCTTTTGACAAATATACTTCATTTTATTTTATTTTTATACAATAAATAAATACTTGTACATAATAAATAAATAATGCATTTATTTTAATAGAATTAGGGTTTAACCCTAAACATGAAAAACTCCCCAAAAAAAATAATACTTTTATTTTTGTTTATTTTGACATATAAAAAAATACTTTTTTCATACATACAAAAAAACCATTTTTGCATCTTGCATATCTATTCTTATTTTATTTAAATTGTGCAATTAAATTATCTTGTAAATAATTCAATATTGATGTAATAGTTTAGGTTTAAATTCCTTGTCAAAATCCCCATTTGAACATTTGTACCCCCCTTCCCATATATGGTTTTGTAATAGCTTAGTAAATTTATTTTCGCACTTTATTGCTTTCTAATTATACCATGTTAGAATTAGGGTTTGTATGCGAAAAAACAACGAAAATAGTTTTGACCTAATTTCAAGATAAACAAGCATGAAAATGGACACACAAATCACACTTGCACCCCCTAGGGTATTCCACTTGTTGCCTTTCAAAATTGGGCCATATTGCATGTTAGGTCTCTTTGGGCAAAACAAACACAAATCAAATGATCATAGTCCCTCGATGACGCTTTCAAAATGTTGCCTAAACAAATGATCAAGTCCCTTAAGGAAAATTGCCCAAAGATACTTGACACCATTGCAATTATGGTCTAAACGATGACCCGCGCCCGTCCCTTTCACATCCTAACATGAGATTGTCCACCAAATACAATGGTGGAACAAACTTGTCAAAAGGGTTAAAACATAGCAATAAACTTTGAGAAATTTAGGAGTAGATAACCTCTTAGTTATTTGAATCAAACTTGCAAAAACAAAACACTTGCCTATTTTCTAAAAACCACATTTCACAACACTTTCAAAACAACTTTCAAAAACAAATGAAAACCTTTTCAAAAGACACACACCTTTGTACACATCCCAACATGGATCATTACAAAGGTTGCCACCACATTGGCTTCTTTTCAAAACCTTTTCAAACCCACACACACACAAGCACCATTTCAAACAATTGAAAATTAAGGCAAGTTGATCTAAGAAAGTAACTAAGAGCCCATGGATAACCATGGATAGAAAGTGTGCTAATACCTTCCCTTTCTATAATCTACTCCCCGAACCCAAGAAAAATCTCAAAGGTTTTTGCTGTGCTTTTTAAACCTTTCCTTAGGATAAAATAAAAAGTCGGTGGCGACTCTTGCTCAACCGAAACATTTGCGAAAACAAACGCAAAACTCATAGTCAGTTCTCCCACCGTATCACAGGAGCCATTTCCCAGTCAAAGCTTGTGGATCGAAGAAGGTTGCTCGAAGGAAGCCATTGCCGAGTCGAAGCTTGTGGATCAAAGAAAGTTGCTCGAAGGAAGCCATTGCCCAGTCGAAGCTTGGGGATTGAAGCAAGCCTTCTCTTCTTCGATTTGTCAAAATCTGCCAACCACTCCTTTCGATCAGTCATGTGGTTCGAACACCCTGAACCAGATTTTGAATTCGTCGTGGTTATCTACAACCACTTCTTTTGATCTGCTTTTCCCATTCGACATTTTCCTCTTCCTCCTTTCGAGGATTCAGAAGTTCCATCTTTGACCTGATGCTTGAGAGCCCAATATGATCCATGGAAACTATATGGGGAATTAAAAGTCCAATTGTACTTGTCCAAACCCAAACCTTAATTTGAGCCCAGTGTTGAGGAAGTGTCTTGAGTTGATCAAACCTTATGCAATTTTGAGCAATGGAGATTTTTGTGAGAGAATCTTGAGAAATTGAGAGGGAAAATTTTGGGCTACAACATTTTCCTTGTTGTTTTGCTCCGACGTACATGCCCAAGCTTTGCTGAAATTCTTGAAGAATGCCCATGTACCACAAGAAACTACTGCTGATCAATTTGAGAAATGTGTTGCAAGCCTAACTGCTGATAATGGCTTGGGATTTTTTGATGCTGATTTGACTCTGGTGGGGAAGAATCACAATAAAGCTCTACACATTTCTATTGAATGCAAAGGCACCACTCTGGCGCATGTGTTAGTAGATATTGGGTCCTCCCTCAATGTTTTACCCAAAGGTGCTTTGGACAGATTGAAATGTGAAGGGCTGGTGCTGAAACCCAATGATATTGTGGTAAGAGCCTTCGATGGGTTAAAGAGGATGGTCCATGGAGAGGTTGATCTACCAATCAAAGTGGGATCTCAAGTCTTCCATTCAACTTTTTATGTAATGGATATCCGCCCGACCTATTCTTGCTTACTCGGACGCCCATAGATTCATGGGGAAGATGCGGTTACCTCTACATTACATTAAATGTTGAAATACCCAGTGAAAGGGAAGGTTGTCACAGTCTGTGGAGAGGAAGAATATATGGTCAGTCATTTGAATTCTTTCAAATACGTTGAAATGGATGCTGAATTCATTGAAACACTTTGTCAAGCATTTGAGGTGATCCCTCCAATGGTTGTTGTTGCTACTCCCGCTACTCCTGAAATCTCTAAAGGCACACCAAGAATGGCCTCTCTGAAGGATGCTAGGGCTGTTGTAGAAGATGGAGGATGTACTATCTTGGGACAACTTCCTGACATCCCCTACAAATCTGACAAGTTTGGATTGGGTTTTACTTCAAAGGCTCAGAAAGAAGTTTGACGTGCTCGTGTTGGTGGACCACCTCTCGGTATTAGCAATAATGAAGTCAATGCACTGGAAGACACCGACAGTGATGGCGACTTGGACGACTGGATATTACCAACTACTGATGGAAGACTCAGCAACTGGAAGGCCAAATACCTCATCTCAATCTCCTTCAGCCATGAGTAATTGCTATTTTCTGTTTTTATTGCTTTAAGAACTTTGTCTGTATAATTTCCTTCAAAATAATGACTTTAAACCATGTGCCTTACCCAGGGCACAATGGTCCATTTGTTAAGGGTTGTCATTTCATATATCATATGCTCATTTAATGAAAACATTGGACGATTTTGCATTCAAATTTTGTGCTCCTTGTCTTTCTTTTACTTTATTGCATTTTCAAATAGCCATGTGACCTTACATGCACACACATACACATTTTCAGATCCACGTCCACTCCGGGTCTCATTGACAATAATTCTGTTATTGCCATCTATGGCTTCGAGAATCCAATCTATCAAGCCGAAGATGAAGGTGAAGAAGATTGTGAGATACCTAGAGAACTTGCCAGACTCCTGATACAAGAGGAAAAGGCACTCCAACCGCATAAATAACCGGTCAAAGTAATAAACTTGGGTACTGAGGCAGATAAGAAAGAAGTCAAGATCAGCGGCAACTTGGAAGACAGTGTCAAGAGAAGATTGGTTCAGATGTTGCATGACTATGTTGAGGTATTCTCTTGGTCATACGAAGACATGCAGGGGCTCGATAATGATATTATGGTTCATCTTCTACCAATGAAAGAGGTTTGTTCTCTGATCAAATAAAAGGTTCGTCGCATGCATCCTAACATGTCTGAAAAGATCAAGGACGAGGTAATGAAACAGTTCAATGCAGGCTTCTTGGTAGTGACGTCGTATCCTCAATGGGTTTCAAATGTTTTTCCAGTACCGAAGAAAGATGGTAAGGTCCGTATGTGCGTAGACTACAGGGATTTAAATAGGGAAAGCCATAAAGACGACTTCCCACTACCACATATTGATGTCTTAGTTGGGAACACTACTTAACACAAGGTGTTTTCCTTCATGGATGGCTTCTCGGGTTACAACCAAATCAAAATGGCACCCGAGGACATGGAGAAGACTACTTTTCTCACACAGTGAGGCACCTTCTGTTATAAAGTCATGCCTTTTAGGCTGAAGAATGCAGGCTCAACTTATCAACATGATATGGTGGATTTATTTCATGATATGATTCTTCATGAGATAGAAGTCTATGTTGATGACATGATAGCAAGATCCCAAACTGAGGAAGAGCACCTTGATTATCTGTACAAGCTGTTTAAAAGGTTGAAGAAGTACAAGATGAGGTTCAATCCCAGCAAATGCATCTTCAGGGTAAGGTCTGGTAAGCTCCTAGGCTTTGTCATCAGTGGTAAAGGTATTGAAGTCGATCGCGCCAAGGTCAAATCTATCTAAGAAATGCCAACTCCTTGTAATGAGAAGGAGGTTAGAGGTTTTTTAGGATGACTCAATTACATTTCCCGATTCATCTCTCACCTGACTGCTACTTGTGAACCACTCTTGAAGCAGTTGAAGAAAGATCAAGTGGTAAGATGGAATGACGACCGATAAATATATTTTGACAAGATCAAGGAATACTTGCAATAACCACCAATTCTGATGCCACCAGTTGAAGGAAGACCTTTGATCATGTACTTAATAGTGTTAGAGAATTCAATGGGGTGTGTGCTAGGGCAGCATGACGAGTCTGGTCGAGAAGAGCATGCAATATACTACCTTAGAAAAAAGTTTACTGATTATGAAACAAGATATTCACTGCTCGAGAAAACTTGTTGCGCTTTGGCATGGGTTTCTCGCCGACTAAGACAATATATGTTGACTCATACCACTTTACTGATCTCTAAGATGGATCTCATCAAGTACATCTTTGAGAAGCCATCTCTCTCCGGAAGGATATCTTGATGGCAAATGATCTTAACTGAATATAACATCCAGTACACTACATAAAAATCAATCAAAGGAAGTGTGTTGGCAGATCATTTGGAACATCAAGCTATGGATGACTACCAATCTATGAACTTTGAATTCCCAGACGAGAATATCATGCTGATTACGGATCATGAAAATCCTGAACCGTATGAAGGACCTATATAAGGATCCTGATGGAATATGGTTTTTGATGGAGCTGCCAAAGCACTGGGTAACGAAATTGGTGTTGTGATCATTTCCCCCGAAGGTTGCCATACGCCTTTTACTGCCAGACTTTGCTTCGACTGTACCAACAATATGGCCGAATATGAAGCGTGCATCTTGGGTCTCAAAGGTGCTATTGACCTAAGAATCAAATTCTTAAGTGTATATGGAGAATCAGGTTTGGTTATTAGTCAAGTTAAAGGAGAGTGGGATATAAAACATTTAAATCTTATCCCATACAAAGAGTTTGTGCTAACCTTGATCCCGTACTTTGAAGAGGTTACCTTTGAACATATTCTGAGGGAAGAAAATAAGTTGGTAGATGCTTTAGCTACCATGTCTTCTATGTTCAAGGTCATATGGGACAACGAAGCTCCCCGAATGCTATCAAAATATTTGACGAACCAGCGCACTGCTATGAGATTGACACTGATGGTGTAAAGGATAAGCCTTGGTTTCATGAGGTGAAGAGATATCTCGAAGCTCAAGAGTATCCTGAAGGGGAGTCAGTCAACGACAAGAAATTCCTATGGAGGTTCTCAGCCAAGTTCTTCCTAAGCAATGGGATCTTATACAAGCGCAACCATGATTCAATTCTGCTCTGTTGTATGGACAAGAAGGAAGCAAAGAAGATCATGGAGGATATGCATGAAGGTATCTTTGGTACTCATTTTAGTGGATATACTATGACCAAGAAGATTCTAAGAGCTGGTTACTATTGGCTGACCATGTAAACCGATTGTCATCACCACTCAAGGACTTACCATAAGTGTCAAATTTATGCTGATAAGGTCCATGTGCCTTCAATTCCTTTGAACATCATGACTGCTCCTTAGCCATTTGCAATATGGGGCATTGACATGATTGGAGAGATTAAGCCTACTACCTCTAATGGACATTGTTTCATTCTTGTCGCCATTGACTACTTTACCAAGTGAGTTGAATAAGCTTCATTTGCCTTAGTTACCAAGAACGTCGTAGACCGGTTTATCAAGAATAACCCCATCTTCTGGTATGGTATCACTGAGAGGATCATAACTGATAATGGAACCATCCTTAACAATTTATGATCACTGAAATCTGCACGCAATTCAGGATCAAGCATCACAACTCTTCTCCATACAGACCTAAGATGAATGGTGTAGTGGAAGCTGCTAACAGGAATATAAAGAAGATTGTGCAAAAGATGGTTGTGACCTATAAAGACTGGAATGAAATGCTACCATTTTATCTTTGTGGCTATCGTAAATCAGTGCAAACATCAACTGGGGCAACCCCTTTCTCTTTGGTATATGGCATAGAAGTCATCATGCCTGTCGAAGTTCAGATTCCTTCCCTAAGGATTATGAAAGAAGCAGACTTAGACGAGGGAGAATGGATACATACATGGTTGGATCAGTTGAATTTGATTGACGAGAAGAGGTTGGCTATTGTCTGTCATGGTCAAATGTATCAAAAACGTATGATCAATGCATTCAACATGAAGATCAAGCATCAGGTATACCGGGATGGTGACTTAGTGATAAAGCGCACCATTCTACCATAAGGTGATCCCAGGGGAAAATGGACTCCCACCTAAGAGGGGCCATTTGTTGTTAAGAAAGTATTCTCGGGTGGTGCTTTGATGCTAACCACTATGGATGGCGAGGATTTCCTACACCCTGTGAACGCGGACATAGTCAAAAAATACTACGCATAAGAATGACCCGGTAGGTTGACATACCTAGGCAAAAATAAGGGCATCTCGGAGAACCAAAAGGGTTCAGGCAAAAATAAGGGATATATACAAAAAATCATACACCCGACAAGTTGAAAACTTGAAAGGGCGGCTTGGGAAAAAAAGGGTATCTTGGTGGACTAAAAACCTGAAAGGGGGGTCCAGGAAAAAGTTATGGATTAAAGCCTACGACTATGTCCAGTTGAATCACTTACATGCAAGATTTATTACCAAGGTCAAAAGTTCAAAAGGTTCAATCAACTTATTCCGATGGCAAAGGACAAAATGTTCGAGGACATAGGGGCAATAGCAAAGTTTAGAACCCAATGAGATCGCTTCCACATGGCTATATATATTTGTTTTCACTTTGTATTCCTTTCATTTTTATGACGACTTCCTCTTACTAGGATTTTTGTCTCTCTGTACAAAATCGCCTATTATAGGAAAATTATCAATACAAATACATATTAAAGTCAAACTTTTTGTTCTTCTGTTTTGAATGCAAAAACGTCCAATGACTGAATTAAATGAACATATGCATATGAACATGATTAACTGTTAACAAATATATGCATAAGAATAGGAATAAGCATTTACTCAAGATCCTAGGAGTTGGGATGACACTCAAAATGAATCCCCACAGAGCTATGAGCTTATCCTCACAGATAATCTTCACAAATTCATCTTTAACAAAGACACATACAACACCATTTCCCCGATAAATCGCTTTAGAAGATAAAAGAAAACGATTAGTATAATTCATGGAAATTCTCTTCCCTAGCTGAGTTTGTTCCTCCAAAGCTGGAGAAAGAGACCCTGCAAAGTTTCTTCTCTTTAGAAAATTCAATTCCCCCAAGAGAGTTAGTTTCCTCAGCAGAGCACTTCTTCATCAACAAGGTTTTATTTCCCAACCAGGGTTTATTTCCCCAACAGACTACAAATTCCCTAGCTCGAGCCTATTCCTTAGATCACTACAATCACTGACAAAATTCTTCTCTCCAATAAAATGACCACTAACCCCAGAAAGTTGTTGCAAAGCTTGGAATCTGACTAGATACCAATTAACTTTATTCTCCCCAGACAAGTCGGAAGATTGTCCATATCTTTTATTCTAAATCAGGATATATAAGAATTATCTTCCCCAAATGAACCAGAAGTTTAACCATCTCTTTTATCCCCAATCAGGGTATATAAGAAATGAATTCCCCAATAGAGCAACAGACGGACAATGTTCCTAAACTCTACTCCCCAAACAGAAATCAATACATCCCCTGAATATTTTCCTCAAATAAGTAGCCAGGAATCCCCAGCGGAAGCATTTTAGACAAGATTAAAGATACACATACTCTTCATCCCCAACAATAGTCATGGATTTATTTCCCAATACAAATACACTTCAACAACATTGCACATTCGTTCATCATAACATATGCATACGAAATGCATATAACACGATCTCATTTATTTTGAGAACATCATTACGCAATGCATTTTATGCATCATGACATTGCATACATATAACTTTTACCTTTTTCAGGAAAAGATTAATCAACAGACAGACATCGCCAACTACTCATATGACCCAACATTCTTTTCAAAGGCTACATCTGACAAAGGGCTATTCAAGAAATTTTCTCAGAGGGTCATTCCAAAATAAGACATCTACTGGTTCAGTTTAAATTGCCCAAAGATTTATTCTGATTCTTATCCGGTAGACACTTTTTTTGGTTCAGATTTATTCTGATTCTTATCCAATTAAAGACAAAGACAGACATCTTCTAGTTCATCTTAAATCGCCTAAAGATTTATTCTGATTCTTTTCTAGTAGACACTTTTTCTGGTTCAGATTTATTCAGATTCTTATCCAGTTAAAGACAAAGACAGACATCTGTTGGTTCAGCTTAAATCGCCTAAAGATTTATTCTGATTCTTTTCCAGTAGACACTTTTTCTAGTTCAGATTTATTCTAATTCTTATCCAGTTAAAGAAAAAGACAGACATTTGTTGGTTCAGCTTAAATCTCCTAAAGATTTATTCTGATTCTTTTCTGGTAGACACTTTTTCTAGTTCAGATTTATTCTGATTCTTATCCAGTTAAAGATAAAGAAAGACATCTGTTGGTTCAGCTTAAATTTCCTAAAGATTTATTTTGATTCTTTTCCGGTAGACACTTTTTATAGTTCAGTTCTATTCTGATTCTTACCCAGTTAGAGACAAAAACAGACATCTGTTGTTTCAACTTAAATCGCCTAAATATTTATTCTGATTCTTTTTTGATAGACACTTCTTCTGGTTCACATTTATTCTGATTCTTATCCAGTTAGAGACAAAAACAGACATATGTTGTTTCAACTTAAATCTCCTAAAGATTTATTCTGATTCTTTTCCAGTAGACACTTTTCCTGGTTTAGATTTATTCTGATTCTTATCTAGTTAAAGAAAAATACAAGACATCAGCTGGTTCAGTTTAAATTGCCCAAATATTTATTTTGATTCTTTTCTAGTCAAAGACAAACATGGACATCTCCTGGTTCAATTTGAATCAATTCAAGATTTAATCTAATGTTTCTTCTGATTGAAGTCAATCTTAGACTTAGTCTAAATTCTATCAACAATCACATTTTGATGGCATCTATAAGCCCATCTCAAACAAATATCCATTGTTTCTCTAAATGGAATCTTTAAGCCCATCCCCAACATAATCAACAAACAGTTTTCACTCCATGCACAATCGAGTGCAAATTTTTGGGCACTTAAGTGTTCAATCCTCTTCTACCTTCAAGTCACGAATGGCGAATATGCCAATATAACTCTTCAGGTTTAAGAAGATTGAACATGGGAAGTTGTTGTATCCTAAAATTTTCACTCTCTTTTCTCAAGACATTTCTCACCAAAGATCTCAAATGCTCAAGAAGTTTCAAGAGTTTGATCAGACAAGTTCACCTCTTAAGCATTGAGCCCACAAATTAGGGTTTTGGGTTTCTCAAGGAAAATTGGACTTTTGATGCCTCAAAATACTTTTATGGTTCATTATAGGTCTCCAAAATTACTCATACCAAGTTTCAAGTCTTGCATCACAAATTTGCTCAATCAATTGCTCAGATGATTGAAAATCAACTGTATTGGGTAAAAAGTCAATTATGATCAATATACAGTAAAAATTTATAATTTTGGGCCAAAATCAACATTTTAAAGTCATATTCATCAATTGATCAAGTTTTGATCACAATTCCTCAAGAAAAACATTCAAATCATCAAAGGGGAAAAATTGTCAAAATTAGGGTTTTAACTGAGAATGACTGATTAGTGATTTTTGACCTAGTACATGAACTAATAGTTTGAAGCAAGATTTCAAGGACTAAAACACAACATGTTGACCTAACTTCGTGGCTCAAATCATTTCTCAAGATCAATGGATTGATAGTTGAATTTTAGATCAACCGATGAAAAGTCAACTGATACACAAAAAGTCAAACTTTGACTTTTTGATCAACATTGAGTTTCAAAGATCAAGATACTCAAAAATATCAAACTTGATCATCAAGAATCAAGAAAGTCAATAAAGTCCATAAAAATTCAAATTTTTCAATACTTAGAAATTTTCTAAGTGTTTTTATACTTGATAAATTCATTACTTCATGGCATTTTTCACCAAGATGCAA
This sequence comes from Vicia faba, assembly GCA_948472305.1. Taxonomy (NCBI): domain Eukaryota; kingdom Viridiplantae; phylum Streptophyta; class Magnoliopsida; order Fabales; family Fabaceae; genus Vicia; species Vicia faba. Next base: position 970,053,056 of record OX451741.1, on the reverse strand, counting down.
GATGATTCAAGGAAAACTTTCAACATGAAAGTTGTAGATATTGATGAATTATATAAATTTGTATTAGAGGGTTGATATCTAAAAAATGATTAGATTTGAAGATATAGGCTCATGAAGTCATGACATTTTTCATAAAACACTTGATGAAATTTTCAACTAGTTTAGGCAGATTTTTGACCTAACTTCTTGACCAATTTTCACCTAGATCCAATTTGATTTAGACAAAGTGGTCAACATGAAGGTTGTAGACAATGTTTCAAGATTTCCAAAACATCCAAGAACTTGAAGAGATTATTCTTGAGCTAAGAGAGTCGAAGATAAGAAGTTGGGCATCCATTCTTGAATTACAAGTCATTTTCTTGATGAACACATGATCCAATCTCACAACTATGCTGCATAATCTTGCTTTGCGGGCCTCTTGACTTGAAAATCTATCCATAATCATATGTTTACACAACTAATCCAGCTATGATCCAAGAGCTTGATTCATTGCCCAAGTGATCATGTCATTTAGGGAAGAAAGTCCACACTTCCATTTTGGAAAGGTGACTTTAATCACAAAGCCAACTTGTCTTGAGCCTCTAACTTATTTGTTCTGATCACACTCAACATGTATGCTCAGAAGCAACATGTTTAAAGCCTCTAGCCACCCTACAAGCCCTTATATTATGCATTGAAACCATGTTTGTCAAGCTTGCTTAAAAAACAAGTAAAAAAACCATAACATGTGATCTTGTGAATATGATCACTTCAAGCCCTCAAACCTCTAGCCTATAAATAGAGATGTATTTTCAAGCTAACACACGAATTCATAAGCCTAGAAACTCCCCCAAACTCCCTGAAATCAGACTTTGCACACAAACTCCATTTTTGTGCCATTTTTGACTATGAATACCTATCTCACAATCCACTTGTGTGTTTTCCATTTTAATCAATCACCAAGCTTCTATAACTCACATAGAAGCTATCCAAACACATGCAACACAACTATAACATCATCTTACTCATCTTCCTTAACCAAAAACATAGCTCTGCACATTGACTTCTCCAGAACAATACAACCATTCTCAATCCAAATTAAGCATTGCATTAGCTTCCTGGAGGTTCAGTGAAACTATCCAGATCATCACAACATCTCAAGGAGTGATCAATCATCAAAAACAATTTCCAGTTTTGAGGTAAGTTTTTCAAACTTTGAACTCTCTCCACAAGCATCATTAATGGTTACTTTGGGAATAAAAAATGTAGACATCATAGCCCTGAAGCTAACCATGCTCTTAGATTCCATTTATGTTTCCTAAGTGATGTGAATTTTGAAGATGAACATTCTGAAAAATTAAGTCAGAATTTGGTACCAACAAAAACTCGTGTTCATCTTTGAGTGTTAGCTTAAGTTATTTACAAATTTGAAATCGCGATGAAATTTCAAGAAACTTTCATGTTTAAAATTTCCAATTTAGTTGAGAAATTAGGAAGTTACGAATTTCAAAAATGTTGATGAACATTCTAGCACGAGGAAGAAGATCAAGCTATAATCAGGACTGATGTGATAAGGTGGCAGAATAGACTGTTTAATACTGGTTTGGGTTTGTGTTTGCAAATGTTACGGTAAACAAGATTCGCCACCGGCTTTTCTTTTATCCGACAAAGGAAAGGGTGAAAAGAACAGAAAAAGACCTTTTCGAGAATTTTCTGAGTAAGGGGGTAGATTATGGAAAGGGAAGGTGTAGCACCCTTTCCATCCGTAGTTTTCTACAGGCTCTTAGAGGTTTTCTCATTTTTCAAGATGCTTTTATGCTTTATGTTTGAAAATGTTTTGAAAACACCTTAGTACGGCGAACTTTGTAATGCTTCTCGGGATAGTGGAGAAAGTATACAAAGTGTTTTGAAATTGTATTTGAAAAGTAGTTTTTTGTGTAAGTGCAAAATGTTTGAGCAAACTTCTAACAGTTATCTACTTTGTGATTTTTTTAAGTTCAGAAAAAATAAATGCAAGTCAAAAATATAAAATATGCAAGAAAAATGCAAAAATATAAGAAAATAGGTCAGGGGGTGCAAATAGTAGATCAGGGGGTACGGGAAGTAAAACAACAGGCCCAAGGCGCCAGGCCCAGGAACTTCATCTTCATCCCTATCCTTGGCTTCCTGCGTGCGTGTTTCTGAGTTCAAACTTATATCTTGCTCTAGCTTGTATAAAATCAAAAACTCATAACACAAAAAATGTAGCTTATGATCTCACGATTCCAGTGATATAAAATTCATGACCTAACTCTAAAAGACCAGGGAGAATTTCAGTGGCCCTAATTCCTGACCTAATTTTTTCATGAACTTCAAGCTTCAAATTCTCACTACTCAGTTAATATAAATGACAACTATGCATATTGTCGTACCCCAAAATTTTCCCTCTCATTTCATCAACATTTTCTCACCACAAGACCCTTGGAGCTCACACTATACCAAATTTGGCTTTTAGCAGCACCCCATACGAAAGCGCTTTTAGGAAAAGCGCTGGCATAGGCTTCGCTAAAGACAAAATTAAAAAACACGCTAAAAAAGCGCTCTTATAGTGGGGGGGTATGAAAGCGCTTTTAAAAAGCGCTCTGGTAAGGGGGGGTATGAGAGCGCTTTTGAAAAGCGCTTTGGTAAGGGGGGGTATGAGAGCGCTTTTCAAAAGCGCTCTGGTAGGGGGTGGGGTACAAGAGCGCTTTACCCTTAAAAGCGCTGGTATAGCTACATCTACTAAGGCGCTTTTCAAAAGCGCTTTCATAGCCTTTTTAAAATTAAAATTTTTAAAAACAAAATTATACTAACGCGTTTCATAATCCACCCATAACCCATACATCACCGTCTTCTCACATCAACCTTCACACTCCAAAGTCCAAACCTCACTGTTACGAACTTCCATAACCTTCACTTCTGCCTCATCTCCATCCGTAAAACCCCATCCGTGACCTCCAGTAATCTCAGATTCATCCAACCGTTACTTCACTGCTGCCGCCATTCTTCTTCTATTTCCATTTGTTCCTCACCGTCACTTGCTAACACCCTTGTCGTACTTCAATCTCAACCTCCAACATCCCTTTCTTATCTTCCTCAGCCATCTCCGTCGCTCCTACTTCAAAGCTCTTTGTCAAGTCCAAACGTGGTTCCCTGTTATCTTCATTCTCCGACATCTCAAGCTCGCAACAACAGATCTCTTCATCCTCCGCCAATGCAAACATCAGCCTCAACCAAACTTCAGTATCCACGTAAATACTTTATCTCACTTATTTTGCTCATATTCTAGATTTATGATTAAATCAATTTGTTGTTATGAGTAAATCGTCATGTATGTTCTGTTAAGATTTTGTTTTCGCTTGTGCTGTCGTTATTATTGAATTCAAGTGATGAGATGATGCTGAAACCATGACAAAAACCTGAAATAGTTTGTTGATATTTGGATTGACTTGTGATGCTGGAAAATATCTTTGAGAAGAGTGATAGAATTCTGCATAGTGATGTCAACATAGGGTGAAAGGTTGTTTCTTTATGTTAATAGTGTCAATGTTTTAGTTTGTTTGATACAGGTTCAAAATTTGAAGCATTTTTTCTGTGTCAATGATTCTTGGAATTGGATTAGTATATATTTTGTATGCTATGATGACTTGTTGCAATGATGAAACTTGATTGTTGTACATGTTCAAATATATACATGTTCTCTCTATTTCAATCTTGATTGTTGGTACTGTAATGTTAGTTTAATGGTGTACATGTTCAAATATATACATGTTCTCTCTATTTCAATCTTAATATGAGTATCATCTAATATTATTTTTGTCATTTTTGTCTCCTTCATTTTCCTTCATTTTTGTCTTACTGGTTCATATACCATCTACATATTATCTAGTTGTTCAAGAGTTAAGGGGTAATTCGAATTAAAGGTATTATCTTTTTATTTTGTTTTAAAGTTTTCATTTTTGTTTTTAGTATATCCTCCAACAGTGTTTTGTTTTTATTTTAATATTAAGATGTTTTTTCTAACATTTTTTTTATGTTTTAGGTATCTCTTCAAAGCAAGAAAAATATTACTGGACTGCTTATTTATTATCTATGGGTTTAGTTTCTTTTGTTGTTAAATACTTTATTATTTTTAGTAAAAGGGGTTGAGTTTTGAGGACATCTTTATTATTTTTATGTAATTTTTTGAAATGTTTCTCATATAAAGTTAGTGTTAATAGTGTACTAATGTGCTTTAGTTTGTTTGATACAGGTTCAATGGCTCCAGATAGAGATGCTCCACCTGAAAACCCACCTGAAAACGCACAAGAAAACTCACAAGAAAGAGTTGCTTCGGATACAAATGCTCCACCTGATACTGAAGCAAAAGAGGTTGCACGAGGCATCACTATTATGAAGGGAATCATTCGACATAGAGACCAAGGATTAGTATACCGATTGGAATGGAATTCTGATAAACAACCAATTGGTCCTAATTCTGCAAAGTTGACAAGTTATATTGGTACACTTGTCCGTATGCATATTCCGGTCTCCGTAGCTACCTGGAAATCGAAAACGAAAAATTTAGAATTGGAGGAGAAAAAACAAGCGATTTGGGAAGAGCTTCAGGTATATATCATATATGGTTAATTGTTGTTATTATCTTGACGATAAATTGTTTAAATTACTTATACTAACACTTCAGGTATATATCATATATGGTTAATTGTTGTTATTTTTGCAGAGGACTTTTGAGATACCAGATGAACGTAAAAGCTACATACTTAGTTTGGCCGGCAAAAGATATAGAGGGTGGAAAAGTTTTTTGACAAACACCTATCTTAAGGATAAAGATGGAAAATTTCTTGAAGAGGCACCGGGACGGCCAACAAAGTATGCGACATTCATTGATGAAGCAGATTGGGCTGAGTTTTTAAAGCAAAGAGATGAAGCGTTTCAGAAAAAGAGTGCCACGAATAGTAAGAGAGCATCCAAACCCGCGTATCCATACAAGAAAGGGCGTTTGGGATATGCACGCTTAGAGGATAAAATTGTAAGTAAATAGAAATGCGTTTTAATTAATTGTCTACATGTGCATGTTTTAATTGACGATTTTATCGTTTGTGTCAATGCATAGTTAGAGGAGACTAAAAGTGAGGAAGCTTCACTTCCTGTACATGTGTTGTGGAAGGAAGCTCGTGTGGGCAAGAATCAAGCTGTCGATCCCGATGTTCAGAGAGTTTATACTGAATGTGTAAGTATAATACTGTGTCTTTAATTAAATCAAATGTTTTTTAATATATAAATGATTTTTTATCTCCACTAATAATTATTTAAATGTAAATGAATTACAGGAGACCTTGTCGCAATCGGCATCCACCGGTGAGGAGAGCGTACTTAGTAGAGTACTAGATGCTCCCGAGTATCCCGGTCGGGTGAGGGGTAAGGGTCATGGTGTGACTCCAACCTCTTTTTATAAGAGTTCTAGGAGAAGATCAAATCTTACCAATGAAGAAGTGTTGCAAAAGTTGCAGGAATTGCAAGCACAGGTCTCTGAATTGCAAAGAGATAAAGATATGTATATGAGAGAAAAATGCAACACTTCATCGGTGAGAGAAACTAGTGATAAGGCTAGTATCAACTATCAAAAGAAATTTCCCGAGGTAATTATAAGTTTTTTTCCTTACAAACTGTTCTATTTTATTAATGATAATGACTTTATATTTTCTATTTGTTTAGGGCGTTTCATCTTGCCAACTATACTTATCGTCACCGAATTATCGACTAGTTGGCAAGGGAAAAGTGCACAACACTTCGGGAGATTTACTTCACCACAGACCCCTCCCTGATGGACACCTGAAAGTATCGGTGGATGTTGTATTAGATCGTGATGCGATTCTACCGGTACCTGACATGGTCTCAGAGACGACATTGCTGCGAGATGCAATAGGATCATTTGTTGCATGGCCCTCGGAGCTCATTACCATTAGTGATGAGGTATACTGAAAACGATTATGAATCATTTAGTTTTCGAATGTCAATTCTAAACCGTTTATTAATTATTTTTTACATTTTAATTTTAGACTGCTCCTATAAAACCCGCAATTAAGGGTAAAGGGATTTTACAGGAGGAGTCTGTTGCATCACTAAAAGAGGTACATTTAAAGTGTTAATATATAGTCTGAATCTAAATCTGCATGATTTTATATTTTACCTAACTTATATGATTTTTAGGCATCCGCTCGGGAGTCACAACAAGTGACGCAGCAGGTTCGTAGCTTACCACCCACTGGTCCTCCGAAGCAAGCGGCAAAAAAGGCGGTGCTTTTGTGCCTCGATACCGTTCGACACTCGCAACAATGGTTGATATGTCCGATTTGAAGGATGGTGGTTTACGTGAAATCAACATGGATGAAAGTGTCTTCGGTATTGAATTCCAGTCACATATTACATTTGATGACTTGGAAGAGATTTTTACCCATGATCAACTAGGCGTCAGTAATATGCACTCATACATCCGGTAATATTCACTCATCCGATATATTATTTAATTAGTCCCACAATATAATTTATTTACACATTTCAATGAAAATAATCTAATGTTTATTATGTTTTTATTTAAGGTTGTTGTATGACAGAGTGTTGCGCGGGACTGCATTGTCTAACAGATTCCGTTTCGTGTCTTCCGCCCATTGCAGCGGAATGACAATTGCTTCGGAACCGGAATCAGTTAGACAGCGCTTAGTAGATAGATTCATGTCCACCGGCAATACAGAAAGTCTGCATCTTTGGGCGTATAATACCCGACCAGTAGGGTTAGTTTCTCATTCTTGGTTCATCTAATCTCTGTTTCTTTTGTGTATAGCAAAATTTTCATATAACCTATTGTTTTAATTTATAGAGCACACTGGTTGCTGCTTGCTATCAACCCGATAAGAGAAGTCGTGTATTATCTGAATTCGGTAAATGGTGAATGGACCAATTATCCGGCTATGAAGGAAATCGTTGATTTGTAAGTGGGATCGTTCTAAATATATATTCGTGTATATTTATATATTTTCTTATTTGTGGGATTGATTTAAACATATGCTTTTATATATTTAATAATTAGATCAATACAAGTGTTCCGTAGTCAACGGGACGCACAGGTATCCCGAACTAAATCGAACAACATCACTTGGATCCAAGTGCAGGTACATTACTTTTCACAATTTTGCTTATAATATTTATGCTACTTGGTAAAACAAGACAACTATAGAATCTTATTTGTTTTATTATGTAGTGTCCGCAACAGCGAAACAGTCATGATTGCGGATACTTTGTTTTGAGGTTCATGAAAGAAATCCTTCAGGCGAATCAATTAGAGATTCCGCTCACGGTATGAATTTATAACTTAAGATAATTTCATATAATTTATTACATTTAACTAAATATATCATTTATATTATGTTTTTGTTTTGTAGTACCTTGACGAATTCCGTGCTGCTGCGTACCCGAAGCTTAAGTTGGAAGAAATTAAAGAAGATTTGTGTCAATATTATATTAAGCAATTTTTCATGTAGGATTTGTGTCGATTTGAACTATAATATTATTGATGTAATGATGTATATATATAATTTTGGATATTATAATGGTATTATATTAGTATATATATTGTCTTACTGATGGCTGAAATAATAGCGTCGAAAATATATTACAGGTCAAAAATATATTACAGGTCGAAAATATTACAGGTCGAAAACATTACAGGTCGACTGGGAGGATTAAATTATAGGCTGCACATAAAAATACCTCATTTAGAAACGACAGCGCTTTTAAAAAGCGCTCTTAAAGGTCCACCTACTAAAGCGCTTCTTAGTAAAAGCGCTGCCAAAGACCAGTAAAAAAGCATAAAAAATTAAAAAAAAACGCAGCATACAAAAGCGCTTTTGGAAAAGCGCTCTTATAGGGGGGCCTATCAGAGCGCTTTTTCCAGAAAAAGCGCTCTTATAGGGGGGCCTACCAGAGCGCTTTTACAAAAGCGCTTTTGTATGCTGCGTTTTTTTTTAATTTTTTATGCTTTTTTACTGGTCTTTGGCAGCGCTTTTAAAAAGCGCTCTTAAAGGGGGGTCTACCAGAGCGCTTTTTCCAGGAAAGCGCTCTTATAGGGGGTCCTACCAGAGCGCTTTTTCCAGGAAGCGCTCTTAAAGGGGGGGTCTACCAGAGCGCTTTTAGAAGCGCTTTTGTTACCTACGCCAGCGCAAGCTTTTAAAGCGCTTTTAAGCGCTTTTAAAGGCCAAAATAAGCGCTTTAGTAGCCCTTATATGGCGTAGTGTCAAGATCAAGTTAGGGTTTGCTCTGCTCAAGACTCCTCCTTGCACTGTTGACCCAAATTAGGGTTTGAGTTTGCACAAGGATGTTTTGACCTAAAATGCCCAAAGTGACTTTCATGCTTCATGTTGGACTTACAAGTTTATCCATACCAAGTTTCAAGCCTTGATTCCAATCTTTGCCCAGTCAATTGGACAGTTGACCTAGAAATCAACTGTATTGGGGAAAAAGTCAACTGTGGCCAATTGACAGTCAAACATCATGTAATTTGACCCACATCAACATAATGAACTCATATGAACCATTTGTCCAAGTTTGGATCACAATTCCATAAGAAATTTGATCAGATCACCAAAAGGGCAAAATGGTCATTTTTAGGGTTTTGACTGCACAAAGGCAATTTTTGACTGTTTGGCCTAACCAATGGCAAACCAATCTCACATATGGACTCAAGGACTCAATGTAATTGTCTTGACACATTCAACAAGTTCAAAAGATCTCAAATGCACAGGATTGACAGATGAATTTTCCAGTCAACTGATCAAAATTTGACTTTACACTGAAAAGTCAAACTTTGACTTTTTGGTCAAAATCAAGTGCCAAGATTCATTTTTCATCAAGACATGTCAAATTATGAAACTTGTTCATCAAGAAATCCAAATTTGTAAATTAGGGTTTAAAATGAGAAAATTTCATAACTTCGAATTTTTCTAAGTTATGAAACTTCCTTATTTTTTTTCTAACTTTGTTTTAGAATTTTTCTAAGTTATGAAACTTCCTTATTTTTTTTCTAACTTTGTCCCATTTTTTCATCAAGATACAATTGGATTCAAACAAAACTCAAAACATGAAAGTTGTAGTCCATTGCAAAATCTACAACTTTGATTCACAAAGTTTCCTCAAAAGAAGCTTGTAGCTCAAGTTATGAGTTTTGGAACAAGGGTGCAAAACATTCTTAACTTAGAAAAATTTTGACCTATTCTAGGCAGGATTTTTTCCCAACTTCATGGCCACTTTTCACATGGTTCCACTTGGAATTTCAATTTGCATTACAAAGATGGATTGTAGTACACATTCCAAGCTTTCCAAATTGTCCAAGAACTTCTCAAACACCCTTGTGGTTAGGGAGAATCGAATTTGCAAAGTTGGGCAAAAATCACTTTTATTCATGGCCAAATACATGTTCATAACATTGGCATTTTCAAGTCAGCAGGGTTTGTGATGGTTTGCAGGCCTCTAAACCTCTTCACACTCAATAATTAAATGCTTAACCTTTGTGTTCAAGTCTTGTTTTGTGCATTTAGTCATTACACAAAGAACTAATCCATAATTAGAAAAAGCAACTTTGCCATTTTTGTAAAGTGGTGCTTTATGTCAAATTAAAAATCCAAGAGGCATGGGCCAGATCTTTGAAGCTAGCATTTGTACATAAATCACTCTGATCAAGAACAAGATATGCAGCATGCTTAAGGACATTGGACAGACATATATCACACCTTACACTATCTTGCTTACAAGAGAAGAAAAACTTGCAAACTGACTCCAAGCTCTCATTCCTGTAAACACCAACCAAAATAAAGTTTGCAAACACTTTCCATACATCAAACCAGACCTAAAGCACGACCAAACCACCCTTCATCCCTCCTCATACAGAAAATCATAGTTTTTCTGCAAAACAGAGTGCCTGCTGCAGATTGACTTCCACCATCCATTCCACTCGTGCATTTTGACCAAAACCAGTTCAAACACATTCTATATTATCCACACAAACTATCCCAAGCATTAAATCCAAGTTGTAACATCCTTAACATCGTTTGCCATTTTTTCTTTCAAGCTGTGCAGGTGGACTTCCATAGCACGATACAAGCAGTTTCAGAGCAAGCCAAGCATAGGAGAAGCATCCCTGGACTTCAGGCAAGCTGTACAAAAGCTCAAAAGCCATTGGAAGTTGCCACATTGTTCTGTTCAAGTCAAGCTGAAACAGGTAAAACATGAACTTCCATCTCTCTATCCATGCATGATTAGGTTTAGGTTTGTGAAGAAAACATGTTCTACTCATAGCCCTGAAGCCATCCATGTATTTACTTTTCATTTATATTATGCGTGTTGTGAGAATTTTGGCCCTGAACATGGAAGAAAAATTAGGTCAGAAATTGGGGATGAAGAAATTCTCCCTCGTTTCTGAGAGTTAGGTCAAGATTTTTATATGTATGAATTCGTCTCTTGATGCTCTATAATGTTTGTGTTATGAGTTTTTGCTAAAAATCAAGGAATCAGGAGTTAGTGTTGAACAAGGAAGGGCGCGCGTTTTCTGATTCAAATGGCTGGAGGTTGAAGACAGAGTTGACTTGGGCTGGGCCTGAGTCAACTTGCTGTTTGCACCCTTTTTTTAGTTTTGCACCCCCTTGGCCCATTGTATGAAATCTTTATCATTTTTGACTTTTTATTTTTTATTCTGATTTCATATTTTTTGCTTAAACATAAAATATCCTAAAAATATTTTTTCACATTATTTTACATTTTTTTGGCATTTATTTGCTTTATTAAACATGTACATGTAAATAAATATATATATACTTTTATTTAAAACACTAAAAAAAATAATATAAAATATATTTATTTTCAGTTATTATTTTATTTTACCTTTTGAAAACATTTTCTAAAAATATACTTTTTTTTTGTAAATAATTAATATTTTATTTTAGTATATATTTAGTATATTTAATATATAATATAAATACTTGTATATATTTATTAAAATACTTAGGATAAAATATGAAAATAATGCATTTTTATTTTTATTAATATATGACACTAAAAAATACTTTTTTTACAATATACTTCCTTTTTTTATTTTTGTATAAATTAATATATAAATATTGTATATAATTAATAAATAATTGTTATTTATTCAAAAATTAGGGTTTTGCCCTAAAACCACAAAATATCCAAAAATTGACTTTTTATTTTTGTTTATATGTTGCATTGAAAAATATTTTCTCATACATAAAAAATCCTTTTTGTGCATAATACATTTTGCATATTTATTGTATTTTATTTAATTATTGTACAATTAAATAATTTGTATATTCAATTTGGATGTAATAGTTTTAGATTTAATTTCTTGCTAAATATCCCCCCATTCAAACACTTGTACCCCCATCCCCATAATTATGTTGTAATAATTTAGGACTTTAAATTTCCGCATTTTAAAGCTTTCAAATTATGCCATGATAGACTTAGGGTTTGTATGCAAAAATCAAATAACAAATAGCTTGACCTAATTCAAAGATAAACAAGCATGAAAATGGACAACACAATGCACACTTGCACCCTTAGGGTTCCTCCACTTGTTGCCTTCAAAATGGGTCATGTTGCATGTTGAGTGTCTTTGGCAAAACAAAAACAATCAAATGATCATAGTCCCTCGATGACGCTTTCGAAGTTGCCTAAACAAAATGATCATAGTCCCTTCAAGCAAATTGCCAAAAGACAATTGGCACCATTGCATTCATGGTCTAAACGATGACCCGCGCCCGTCCCGTTAACATCCTAACACAAGATTGTCCACCAAATACAATGGTGGAACAATACTCTTAAAAGGGTTAAAACATAGGAAAGATCTTTGAGTAAATTTAGGGGTAGACAACTCTTAGTTACTTGATCAAACTTGCAAAACACACTTGCCTACTTTCAAAACACACTTCACAAACACAACTTTCAAAACAACTTTCAAAAACATTGAAACATCTTTTCAAAAAGACATACACCTTTTGTAAAATATTCGAGTAAAGAATTGTTACAAGGGTTGCCTAGACAAGGCATCTTTTTCAAAACATTTTCAAAACCGCACACACAAAGCACCATTTCAAACAATTGAAAGCACCATTTCAAACAATTGAAAATGAAAGGCAAGTGATCTAAGCAAGTAACTAAGAGCCCATGGATAACCATGGATAGAAAGGGTGCTAATACCTTCCCTTTCTATAATCTACTCCCCGAACCCAAGAAAACATCTCAAAGGTTTTTGCTGTGCTTTTTAACCTTTCCTTAGGATAAAATAAAAAGTCGGTGGCGACTCTTGCTAAACCGAAACATTTGCAAACACAAACACGAATCCTCAAGTCAGTTCTCCCACCGTATCACACATATGTACAGCTTCAACAAGTTAAGGACTACATTTTTGCTTCACAAATCGTGACTTAAGGATGTCTAAATAAAGAGATAGAGATTTGAAAAATACCTTGTTCAGCTGAGTTTGGATATGGAAATATAGGGACTTTGAGTGAAGCCTGAGGATCGTGTGAGCTTGCTTGAAGTTCCCTCAAGCTATTCCAATGCTTAGCTGGCCTTGAGGATGCTTGAAACTCCCTGTAGAAGTCAACCTGCAACCTTCCAAAATGAAAATGGTGATGTCTGAAATACGGCTTACAGAACCAGGACAAGGACTTGGATAGTTTAGGTAAGATTTATGGAATATGTTTGATGTGTTACAAAGTAAAACGCATGAGCAAATATTGAGATGGCAAGTGTTTTGCAGAAGCTACCCTGTTTGGGCAGAAAAATGTGTTTTTGGTGTTTGGGAGAGTTTTGGATGCTACGAATTCGTGTTTTTGCTTGAGACAAGTTTCACATTTTGACATATCTTGATGAATTATGACCTTTGGCACTTGATTTTGACAAAAAAGTCAAAGTTTGACTTTTCAGTGTACAGTTGATTTTTGATCAATTGACTGGAAAAATTCATCTGTCAATCCAATGTACTTGAGACTTTTTGAACTATGTGATTAGGTCAAGATGATGCCATTGAGTCCTTGAAATCATGCATGAAACCAACTGGCCATTGGTTAGGTTAAAAATCAGAAATTTCCCTTTCTCAATCAAAACCCTAATTTTGACCATTTTGCCCTTTTGATGATTTGATCAAATTTCTTGAGGAGTTGTGATCCAAACTTGATCAAATGATACATATGAGTCTAATATGTTGTTGTGGATCAAAAATTATGAAGTTTGACTGTAAATTGGCCATGGTTGACTTTTTCCCCAATACAGTTGATTTTTAGGTCAACTGTCCAATTGATTGGGCAAAAATGTGATTTAAGGCTTGAAACTTGGTATGAGCAATCTTAGGGGTCCAAGATGGTGTATGAAAGTCACATGAAGCATTGATGATCCAAAAATCCTTGTGCAAACTCAAACCCTAATTTCAGGTTATCAGTGCAAGGAGATGTCTTGAGCTGAACAAACCCTAATCTTGTCTTGAGTCCAAGAAGTCTTGTGAGGAAAATCTTGATAAATGAGAGGGAAAATTTTGGGGTACAACACCTAGACTATTACAACGCTTTGGGACACTTACATAAAAAAGTGCAAGAAAATAAAATGCAGAATTTTAAATCTAAATTATTACATCCCATAATCAGTTACATTATTTATATAAAATGGGAGAATAAAAATAACGCGCACGAAATAAATATTACGTCTAAAAATCCTTAAAAAAATTCTAAGTAAACAAGAAAAATCTTTTTGGTTTTATTTTTATTTATTTCAAGAAAAATAAATAAACTAAATCTAAATTTAATTTAAGAAAAATAAATATTGAGCGAAATTAATCTAATTCTAATATTTTTGCATTTTTTATTAAGAAAACATTTGAAACATAAATTAAATCCTAAGTTCTAGTTCATTTTAAAATAAGAAAGTAGTTAAAATTTAATTAATTAATTAAAACATTTCATTATTTTAATTTTTTTTTAAATCTAATCCTAATTTTTTTGTGAGTTTTTTTTTATTATTTGCTTAATTAAGTAAAGAAGATAAAAGAAATTAAAACATTATAAAAAAAACTAGATGGGCTTGAGATAGTAAAAAAAAGTGGGGTGTGGTTGTTGAATTCGCTGGCCCATGAAGGGAGAGGCCTAGATTTGCTTCTGGGTCTAATGTAGATTGGTCATGATGGCACATAGTGAGCCCGCAGATGGAGTATGCTAGATCTGATCAGATGAACATCTGATGGCACATGTCTGATGGTGTATAATGCACATCTAGCTATGAGGAGCACCGGATCTGCATGAAACAAGTTAGAAAATATAAAAAAAATGGAGCTTACTGAGGCGTTTTGTGATGTTTCAGGGCTTGATAATGATTGCAAAAGCTTCGGGGAGCCTCCGGGAATGTATTTGGATCTTTTGTTTTGACTGAGAAAGGCTGGAACCTAAAATGCGATTTTTTACAACTTTGATAATTTTTGCAAAATTTGTAGAGCTTTTCCAGGCTGTATCTCATGTGTTAAAGCTTTCTAATGTGTCCTTTATATAGAAAGGATGGAGGAGACAAGAGAAAAAAGGTAATAACAACCATAAACATGTGATTTTAAAGCCATGAATGATGTTTTGTAACTTTGCCAAAGACATGGAATCTTGTCCTTCTTGAATTTGAATGAATGTAGACACCTTTGCACGAAATTTTATGGGCCTAGGCTGTCCAAAACATAAACCCAAAGCTCAAAGCCCATTTCCAATTATTTTATATATTTTATTTTATATTTATTTGAAATAAATTAAAATAAATATGAATAAAATAGTTAGCGAATGCAAGGCATGACAAGAATAATTTTAGAGGTCCTATATAAACTTAGGAAGATGCTTGAAGTCCAAGAAATTGAGCCCTTGCCTTAAAACTTCAAATTTGCTCAATGCATAATTCTTGAAAATTCCCAAATTTTCCCAACTTGGGAAAGCCATAACTTGCTAATTATTTATATCATGATGATGACATTTGACTTTTTGGAAATCCCAAGATGTCTACTTTAATCCCTATTTTTATCAATTTGGCATTTGAAGATTTTATCTTGATGTAAAAGGTCTTGATAAAAAGTGGCTTTTGTTGACTTTCTAAAAATGACCTATAATATATGAGCTTGTATCTTTCAAATGGTGCATTTCTTGTACTTGAAGGATGAAGAGAAGTTACAGGGAATTGGATTGTCTTCAATATGAGCTTTGTTTGGAAAATTTCTGATAAAGTATGAGAAAGTTATGCTTAGTCAAAGTTTAGTTGACTTTTCCTATAGAAACCCTAATTTGCCATTTTTTTACTTTTGATGGGTTAGGAGCATTTCTTTTGGGAATCATAATCAAACCTTGATCAAATGATGGATATCACTTCAAAATGTTAATGTTGACCAAAAATCTTGAAGTTTGACTGTACATGGGCCCCGGTTGACTTTTGACCTAGCACAGTTGATTTTCCAATACTTGAGCAATTAACTGAGCAAACTTATTGAGCAAGGCATGAAACTTGGCATGGATGATATTGAAGACATATTAGGACCATGGGAAGCATTTGAGACTCTTAGAGCTCAACCATCTTGATGAAAATTGAAACCCTAGTTGGGGGTTCATTGCCTTAGGAGGAGAATTATCTGGTCCATTCTTGGTCAACCTTGAGCAATTGAGAACCTCTAGGAGTATGTATTGTGTGAAAATGGGAGGGCAATTTTTTGGGTACAACAGCTTCCCATGTTCAACCTTCTTAAACCTGAAGATTTATATTGGCTTATTTGTCTTTCGTGATCTGAAGGTGGAAGATGATTGAACACTAGAGTGCCCACAATATTGCACTCACCCGAAGTGAGACTGTTGGTGAATGATATCGGGAATGGGCTTACAAGTGCAATTTGGAAAAGATGACTGAAGACTATCGGAGATGGGCTTAAAGATGCCATCCGAGGAAATATGACGAAGATTCATCAGAGATGGGCTTAAAGATGCCATCCAAAATAGATGTTGACTTCATAAGGAGTCTCTTTATGGGGATTCATGTTCCTGCTGTCCGAGGAGGAGTTCGATGGGGAATGTTTTTCATGGGAATAGAGTCTAGGAACTTCGGTTGTCCATTACTCTACTGGGGAGTCATCTCTTGACTGAAGAGACGGAAGTGAACTGCTATTTGGTCAAGATCCAGGCTTCGCAGTGACTTGCTAAGGATGATAAGATTGATTACTATCTAGTCGTATTCCAGGCTTTAAAGAGACTTACTGGGGAAATGAGATTAAACTGTCATCTGGTCATACTCCAGGCTTTGCAGTTTCTCCAACAGCAGAGGTCTTGATTTATCTTTGACTGGATAAGGATCAGAAAAATCTTAGTGTTGATTTAACTGAACCATAAAAAGGTCTACCGGAAAAGAATCAGTAATGAATCAATGGTCGATTCAAACTAAACCAGCAGAGGTCTTGGTTTATCTTTGACTGGATAAGAATCAGAAAAATCTTAGTGTCGATTTAACTGAACCAGGAAAAGGGTCTTTAATTAACTTTAACTGGATAAGAATCAGAAAAATATTAGGATCAATGTAACTGAACCAGACAAAAGGTCTTGGAATATCTTCAACTGGAATAAGAATCAGAGAGATATTAGTGTCGATCTGACTGAACCAGAGAAGGTCTTGGATTAACTTTGACTGGATAAGAATTAGAAAAATCTTAGGATCAATTTAACTGAACCAGGAAAAAGTCTTGGAATATCTTCAACTGGAATAAGAATCAGAGAGATCTTAGTGTCGATCTGACTGAACCAGAGAAGGTCTTGGATTAACTTTGACTGGATAAGAATCAGAAAAATCTTAGGATTGATTTAACTGAACCAGACAAAAGTCTTGGAATATCTTCAACTAGAATAAGAATCAGAGAGATCTTAGTGTCGATCTGACTGAACCGGAGAAGGTATTGGATTAACTTTAGCTGGATAAGAATCAGAAAAATCTTAGGATCGACTTAACTGAACCAGACAAAAGTCTTGGAATATCTTCAACTGGAATAATAATTAGAGAGATCTTAGTGTCGATCTAACTGAACCAGAGAAGGTCTTTAATTAAATTTTACTGGAATGGAAATCAGAAGAATCTTAGGATCGATTCAACTGAACCAGACAAAAGTCTTGGAATATCTTTAACTGGAATAAGAATCAGAGAGATATTAGTGTTGATCTGACTGAACCAGAGAAGGTCTTTAATTAACTTTGACTGGAATGGAAATCAGAAGAATCTTAGGATCGATTCAACTGAACCAGACAAAAGTCTTGGAATATCTTCAACTGGAATAAGAATCAGGGAGATCTTAGTGTCGATCTAACTGAACCAGAGAAGGTCTTGAATTAACTTTGACTGGATAAGAATCAGAAAAATCTTAGGATCGATTTAACTGAACCAGATAAAAGTCTTGAAATATCTTCAATTGGAATAAGAATCAGAGAGATCTTAGTGTCGATCTGACTGAACCAGAGAAGGTCTTTAATTAACTTTGACTGGATAAGAATCAAAAAAATCTTAGGATCAATTTAATTGAACCAGACAAAAGTCTTGGAATATCTTCAACTGGAATAAGAATCAGAGAGATCTTAGTGTCGATTTGACTGAACCAGAGAAGGTCTTGGATTAACTTTGACTGGATAAGAATTAGAAAAATATTAGGTTCGATTTAACTGAACCAGACAAAAGTCTTGGAATATCTTCAACTGGAATAAGAATCAGAGAGATCTTAGTGTCGATCTGACTGGACCAGAGAAGGTCTTGTGAGGACATCTTTTTGAGGAAATTGCTGAAATATCTTTACATCAGACGTAGCTTTTGAGACGACTACCAGGTCACCTAAGTAGTCAGTGGTGTTTGTTGATTTGATCTTTTCCCTGAAAAGGTAAAGTGTTAGCCGTATGCAATGTCATGATGTATGAAATACATTATGGTGATGTTCTCAAAATAAATGAGATTACGCTGTATGCGATGTGTATGCGCATGCCACAATGTATGAACATGGGATTCTATTGCGATATTTCCCAATCTGGGAAAATAAATCCCTAACTGCTGCTGGAGAGTATAAGGAGGTTGAATCCTTCATTTCCATTGGGGATGATGAATGGATATGATTTGTCGGGGTTTCCTATTTCTGTTTGAGGATGTTCTGCCGGGGATTGACTCTGCTTAAGAATAACTCTGTGGAGGGAGATGCTTTATTGGAAGATTTTGCCGATGTAGAGAAATAAACTCTGTTATGGAATGAACTTCCATAGTCTGAGAAATAAACTCTAACCGGGAGGAGGTTTTATAAACTGTTTAAGGTTATAAAGCTCGTCTGGGGAACACAGATTTCAGCTCTCTGAAGGAACTTGGCTGGAGGAACTAATTCCTGCTTGGGGAAGAAGAGGTCAAAACTTTGGTTGTTTCTACTCTGTGGGGAACATAAGTGTCACAGGTTCATATGTAGCGGTGACTTCGTCTCAGAATATCTCTACCCCTGTACCTGCCGGAGAAAGTACATGTGGAGACTTTATGGATGGTTTGAGTGTCATCCCTACTCATGGGTTGCTTGGTAAATGCTGATCAGGATAACAAGTCTTCTACTGATAGACAAGTGACAAGATGACGGGACATAGTCGTACGGTTTAATCCCTAACTTTTGCCTGGACCTCCCTTTTGGGTTTTCAGTCCACCGGGATACCCTTTTTTGCCCAAGCCGCCTTTTCAGGTTTTCGACTTGTTGGGTGCATAATTTTTGTATATATCCCTAATTTTTTCCCGAACTCTTTTGGTTCGCCAGGATGCCCTTATTTTTGCCTAGGCCAGTTAACCTAGCGGGTCTTTTTCATGCGTGGTCTTTTCTGACTATGTCCATGTTCACCGGATGTGGAGAATTGTCATTGTCCTTAGTAGTAAGTGTTGTCACACTTCTAGAAGGTGTTTGTTTGATCGTATAGGATTCATTGCTGGAATTCATGTTCAATGCCCCAAGTGATTCAGATGGAGTTCTGCCCCTGGCTATTTGGCATTTTTGAGAGATTCCTTGAACCTTGACTTGACTGCCCCAGATCAGCTGGACACCATGCTATGCCCCTTGATTATGAATGGCCTATCACTGGAATGTCTTTTCATCTGAGGTAATTTTATCCACTCAGAAGATTTTCGTTCATCGAATATCCGCCGTGCGAATTTCTCTACTGTTGAACAAATAGCCATATGCAAATAATGGAATTTTAAGAATGCACTGCTTATGTCTGTCTTGAAGTTTGAAAATTCATTTTTTAGTAAAACAAACAAATTTTGTAAATGTGTGATGTCAACTCAGGATTTATAGCGAACCCTACAGGAGTCAGGATACCTTTTGTAACAGTATGCTTTTGAACTAACCCATGCTTCAGCTAGGACTTTTAAGGGTTATAACTTGGCCTGGTTCATGGTTTAAGAAACAAAGGGTAAAGGCTTAAATTTTATTTGTACCCACCCGTTCTTCGTGATATTCTTCGATCATATGCTCAGTTAATTATGCGTTCAGATCCCAATTGAGTCTGGCATCTTGTCCTTAATGTTCCAGTGATGGTTCGGATACTGGAAGTTTATTTTGAAGAGGCTGTCATTTTTGTAATCTTCTTTTTGTTGAGGATTTGTAGCGACCTCTTTTTTTATTTTCCCCGCTTTTACCTGAAATGGTTCTTTTATGATTACAGTCAGCAGGATGCCTCTGTTTTTTCTTAAGTTTCCTTCATAAGTTTTGACTTAGCGGGCTTTTATTTTGAGAGATAATGATTGTCGGCTTTAATAATTATGCGGAACCATCACCATCTTTTGATTTGGAAGGACGTCTTCGATGCCATTCATTGTGTACAAAACAGAAAATTGCGACTGAATGCGCGTCTGAATTGACTGAGAAACTACTCTACCCCAGGTTATAATTAAGGGTTTTAATTTGTGTGAAAATAAAAACTCCTACTTCTTTGGCTCAAAGGGGTTGACTAGGGATTATCTTCCTTATAACTCCACTGTTTAGGATTTGAAACAATGCCTGTACATCATTAGCGGGGTCTGTTCAAAAGCATACTGTAGAGATTGTGGTATCATTTTCGTCATCCTCCCTCTAAAGGCTCAGAGCTTTTAATCAAGAGTTGAATATCACAAAAAGGACGTAAGAAAGCAGTTTAAGCATAATGAAAACAAATTAATTCAAGAAAAACATGTGCAATGCATTAATGAAATAACAAAGTTTGACATGACAATAATTGTTTGAACAAACAAAGAAAATACAACTTGAGAATTCAAATGAACAAAAATGCTCTCAATCCTGGCCATGATTTGGCATGGGAGCAGTGATCACGTTGGGAGTCTCAGGAGGGTCGAACTCAATCTCCTTGGCGTCAATCATATTTTGAATCTTGTATTTCAGGGCCCAACAATCATTAGTATTGTGCCCCGGACTGCCAGAATGATAGGCACACCTTGCATCAGGATTGTAGTTAGGAGAGGGAGTCTTAGGGTTTGGATGAGGTCCTATCGACGTAATCGAATTCATCCTCAACATATGTTATAATGCTTGAGACAGCGGCATGTTGATCTTGGTAAATTTTCTCTTAGGCTCGTCTTGCCTTCGCTGATTACCCCATTGTTATGGTCGTTGCACACGTGTCAAATTAGAGACCAGCACTGCCATTACAGGTTGGTGGTAATCTGCCCTATTACGACCCTTCTGGCCATATACAGCATTGGCTTCCCTCTTACCAGTAAATGGCTTCTTCTCAGCATTATAAGATGTAGCCATCGGGATCTTCTCACTCTTGATACCACTTTCGATCCTTTCTCCAGTCAGAACCATCTCCGTGAACCCAGATGAGGAACTCCCAATCAACATATTAAAGAACAGGCCTGTCAGAGTTCCCATGAACATATATACCATTTCCCGATCATTCAAAGGAGGTTATACCCTGCCATCTAGATCCTTCCATTTTGGGGCATATTCCTTGAAGCCTTCGCTAGAACCCATAGACATGCTTTGAAGTTGTGCACGAGTTAGAGCGAGGTCAGCATTGTATTGGTACTTCTTGTAGAAGAAAGCAGCCAAGTCTTCCCAGGTATGAATGTTTATTCTTTCTAGCTGATATAACCACTCCAGTTGTATGCCAGCTAAACTTTCTTGGAAGAAATGGACCCATAACTTCCGGTCAGCAGTGTGAGGCTGGATCTTCTTGACATAAGACCTTAAGTGCAACTTAGGGTAGGATACACCTTCATACTTAGAAAATGTGGGAACCTTGAACTTTGGTGGAATGACCACTCCAGGAACCAACCCTAACTCTTAAAAGTCCAATCCCGATACCTACTGAACCTCCATAGCATTGAGACGATCCTCCAGCTGTTTGTATTTGTCGTCAGCAGGAGGATATTGTTCCTCCAAGTAATCAGCTTCTTCTTCATCAGCCTCGGGGTTGTTGACGTCTTCATGATTATCCCCTTCATTTGATGGAGTTTTGAGATCTAGAGCTTGTTTAACCGATCCTCTGTGTCTTCTTCCCATATTCAAGATGCCAGTTAGTTTCTTTGCCTTCTTCTTCTTATCTTTGATGACGAGAGCTTTCAATTCTTCCTACCCCTGGGCCAAAGCCATAAACATTTGTTGGAACTGAGCATTTTGAGCTTGAAGGTCTTTTACTGTTTGTTCAAGGGCCATTTCTTTTGTTGAAATAAACATCAAAAAGATGAGAAACTTGTATTGGAAGACCTGTTATGAGATGGCATGCATGCAATGTTTTCAAGGATCTCGCAGGGTAAACAAGAAAATGTCAGAAGTTGAAATTTTCAGCTTTGATTGAAGAACTTCATATCATTGAGTATCCTTCTACGAGAGTCAAGATCACCATATCAAGTGGGTTATAGCCCCTGACTCAAGTTGTTGAGTTTTGATCTTTTGACGACATTGGCTAGAGGAAAATAAATCCCCTTGCCCCTTGCTAGATGTCTGATTTATCATAACCTGCATCACAAACCCTTGAGATCCTTGAAATGGTTAAGGAAATGTTATGCCATGATGTTATGATGTGTATGCTATGCGTTAAGCAAAAGTGTAAGGTGATGAAGACAAGTGAGTCTAAGAAGTCTAGGTTACTGGATAATGACTGTAAACAAATCCTGCAAGGAGATCATGTTGTTAGATAAAAACCCTGCAAGTAGCTCAAGTTGAAAGCAAACAAATCACACAAGCAACCTTAGGTTTAGGCTTGCATGGGGTTTGTAGGTAAGTACCCTCTTGAAATTTAATTGGCTCAACCTGTCTTATAAATATTAATCGGGTTCTAAGGGATCTCAAAATCACTGATATTTCCCACAAGTTTTGTTTGATAGGCGACTGACTTACAACCAAACAAAACTAAAGAGTCAAATCTCAATGAGTGTAGCATCGGGTATCTTCCGACTTTGGGAATACACCAAAGACGGCCATCTCGCTACGTCCTAATGGCCAAGTTGTTCATTTAAAGGTTATAAGGTCAGTTGACGCTTCATGACACCACGCAGCGGCCCCGTATTCTCCTTGATTAACTCAAGGGCTACCGGTAACAACCAAAGTGTTACATCAACGTAGTTATCGCTTCAACCGTGTCGGTATACCCCGCACAGTTTCCACGATCTATTGCTACTTACCTAAAAGGTTCCCTAGATCCGGGTGTAGGATCTATAGTAACCCAAATAAATCTCTCAAAAGTAAAGCAATCAAAGGACACAAAGTAGTAAAATAATGAACTAACTCTAAGGTAACCCCACTTTTTGTATTCCCCAGCAGATTTGCCAGTTATGTGATACAGTGGCAGAACCGACTGTTTAATACTGGTTTGCATTTGTGTTTGCAAATTTTGCGGTAAGCAAGAGTCGCCACCAACTTTTCTTTTATCCGACAAAGGAAAGGGTGAAAAGAAAAGAAAAAGACCTTTTTGAGAATTTTCTGAGTAAGGGGTGTAGATTATGGAAAGGGAAGGTGTTAGCACCCTTTCCATCCGTAATTTTCTATGGGCTCTTAGAGGTTTGCTCATTTTTCAAGATGCTTTTGTGCTTTGTGTTTGAAAATGTTTTTAAAACACCTTAGTACGGTGAACTTTGTAATGTTTCTCGGGATAATGGAGAAAGTATACAAAGTGTTTTGAAATTGTTTTTGAAAAGTAGTTTTTTGTGTAAGTGCAAAATGTTTGAGCAAACTTCTAACAGCTATCTACTTTGTTACTCAAAAAGGGTCATTCTTTTCCTGTTTTCCTTTAGACATTGTTATCCTACTATTAGTGAGTAGGTAGCCTTATTATTGGATGTTGAGGGACAATCGAAGGAATGTTACAGTCACGAAGGCAACTTGGTAAGAGGCTTTAGTAACCACCCTAAAGTTCTAGATTACTTTTAACCGAGGCAATATCGAGAGGGTCATCGAGGGACTAGTGATGTTTAAACTGGAGGATAGTCACTAAAACTTCTCACGTTTCGAGAATTGTGATTGTTTTCCAAAGGAAACCGAAGCGGGGATACCCTAGAGGTGCATATGTGCATATGTGTTAAATTCAGTTATTTATCTTACATTATTAAGTTTGCCAACGTTTTAATTTTTAGTCTTATCATGCAGGCCTAGTTACTAACAGTTAATATTTACAGAAATTTAAAGTGCAAAAATTTAAATCCTAGACTATTACAACACTTTGGGACAATTACATAAAAAAGTGCAAGAAAATAAAATGCAGAATTTTAAATCTAGACTGTTACATTCCATAATCAGTTATATTATTTATATAAAATGCGAGAATAAAAATAACGCGCGTGAAATAAATATTACGTCTAAAAATCCTAAGAAAAATTCTAAGTAAACAAGAAAAATCTTTTTGGTTTTATTTTTATTTAATTCAAGAAAAATAAATAAACTAAATCTAAATTTAATTTAAGAAAATAAATATTGAATGAAATTAATCTAATTCTAATATTTTTGCATTTTTTATTAAGAAAACATTTGAAACATAAATTAAATCCTAAATTCTAGTTCATTTTAAAATAAGAAAGTTGTTAAAATTTAATTAATTAATTAATTAAAACATTTCATTATTTTAATTTTTAAAAAATCTAAGCCTAATTTTTTTGTGAGTTTTTTATATTATTTGCTTAATTAAGTAAAGAAGATAAAAGAAATTAAAACATTACAAAAAAAAACTAGATGGGCTTGAGATAGTAAAAAAGTGGTGGTGTGGTTGTTGAATTCGCTGGCCCATAAAGGGAGAGGCCTAGATTTGCTTCTGGATTCAATGCGAATTGGTCTTGATGGCACATGGTGAGCCCGCAGATAGAGTGCGCTAGATTTGATCAGATGGACATCTGATGCACATATCTGATGATGTATAATGCACATCTAGCTACGAGGAGCACCGGATCTGCATGAAACAAGTTAGAAAATATAAAAATGGAGCTTACTGAGGCGTTTTGTTATGTTTCAGGGCTTGGTAATGATTGCAAAAGCTTCAGGGAGCCTCCAGGGATGTATTTGGATCTTTTGTTTGGACTGAGAAAGGCTGGAACCCAAAATGCGAATTTTTACAACTTTGATAATTTTTGCAAAATTTCTAGAGCTTTTCCAGGTTGTATCTCATGTGTTGAAGCTTGCTAATGTATCCTTTATATAGAGAGGATGGAGGAGACAAGAGAACAAAGGTAATAACAACCATAAACATGTGTTTTTAAAGCCATGAACGATGTTTTGTAACTTTGCCAAAGACATGGAATCTTGTCCTTTTTGAATTTGAATGAATATGGGCACTTTTGCACGAAATTTTATGGGCGGTTGTCCAAAACATCAACCCAAAGCTCAAAGCTCATTTCCAATTATTTTATACATTTTATTTTATATTTATTTGAAATAAATTAAAATAAATATGTTTAAAATAGTTAGCAAATGCAAGGCAAGACAAGAATAATTTTAGAGGTCCTCTATAAACTTAGGAAGATGCTTGAAGTCCAAGAAATTGAGCCATTGCCTTAAAACTTCAAATTTGCTCAATGCATATTTCTTTAAAACTCCCAAATTTTCCCAACACAAACAATGGTAAAAAATAATTAACAATACTCGATTGTTAAAGACTCAACAACTTTGGCCGGACGGACCAACCTGCTCTGATACCACTAATGTAACACCCCATTTCTATCCCACAGTTATATTAAAATCAGAGTGCCAAAGTTTCTGCAAACATGAGGCATTATATTCTCATTTCAAAAACCAACAACATAAAAACCTATCATAATAGATATATAGCACATATTAATCCAAAGAACTTATAACAATTAATTAGTCTTCCAAAATATTTCAACTTGATTCCATAAATACGCAGCAGATTCACAACTTTAAAACTTCAAAAGAAACATAGCATCTTTTAAACAACTTAATTCAAAGAAAACAACTTCTTAAAATAACAACTTGGATTAAACTGAAAACATCATAAAATCAAATAAGTGTTCATCCCCCCCCGAGTGCTACGTATCAGAGCAACGACACCAACAAGCTACTTAGTCTCTAATCCTCGTTACCTGCACGTTACCAGTATAAAGGTAACGGCGAAACAAATAAGGGGTGAGATATCATATAATATAAATAAGATTATGATAATTAATATACTAGACAAGAACATTATGAATTTCACCGCTTCTCAACAACACACAACAATCAATAAACATTCACAATTATCATTAGTGATTCAAAATGCAATTCGAATACGACACAACTATGCATATGCATGTGGTACCAACAAGGCTTCAGCCCTCTTCACTAATTGATAATTAATAGAGGCACAAGACATAAACCTACTTCACAAATTCGCCAATACAGGCCTTCACAAATGCAAATGTATGAGACTCATGTAACATACAACATCATATACATATCATTCACCACAAATTTCACTACGAGGCATTCGCCTATATCCCAGCATCACTGGCAATAAGCCTAACACTTCACACATTCAATCACATAATCACTTTACCAATAAGAAAACACCAAACAACCAATTTTGTACTTTAATCATATATCACACACGTTTATTATAATTCCATAAACCAGACGAATCGGCTTAATTCATTTCTACTCGCAAAACAACATTTTTCAATAAAATAACTCAATTATAATTATCTACTATTTAATATAGTTACCTTGTAAAATTCTACTTAATTTCGAACAACTAATTATACTGCTTAATGCGCCTAATTCGCAAAAATACATCAATATACCAACATACTGAATTAATCGACTCGTGTCCAATTATTTGCTAACTTAATTAAATTAATCCCACTACTAAATTATTTTCATTACAAATTATGCTACTAATATACTTCTTCTAATTATATTGGTAAGCGACAGAAACAGTGTCTTCCATGAAATAATGCCTAACGTCACACCTCAATATGCCTGGTGGCACAACTTTTCCTCAAGCACAAGGCCTAACGACACTCTCTACTCAGAATCCTATGTCTATCGTCACAACAACAAACAAATATATATATATATATATATATATATATATATATATATATATATATATATATATATATATATATATATATATATATATATATATATATATATATATATATATATATATATATATATATATATATATATATATATATATATATATATACAGTGCCGATCGGCACCCACCTTCTCATCATCCCTGTCGATCGGCAGGATCCTTCTCATAACATGTGTCGTTCGACACAATACCCCTGCCGGTTGTCACTACATGTTGTATGTTCCTCCGGTCGTCACTCTCCATTCACAACATGGAGCACCCTTTCTTCCAGCCACACATACTTCACCAATTTACCCAGTTTTCATTGATTTTCAATTACAGCAACAAACAACTACACCAACATCAACATGAAACAATTTTCAACAACGAATTTATCGACAGTAACCAATTTCATCAGAATATTCACAACAATTAACATACATATAGAAACAATTTTAACAAACCAAATCCCACATACTAACCATCATATTCCCGATTATAAAATCCGAACCCCACTCTTACCTTTTGGTTTTCCGGTCGATCGAATTATCCGGTTGAAACTGCAACTGGTTTGACGGCAATTTCTCTAAATTTTCTTGCCTCCCACTTGGTGCCTCCAAAACCTTGTTTCTTCTACTCCTATGTGATAATTGTTTTTCTTTTAGTTTTTGGTTGCTAGCTTCTATATATCATAACCTAATATAATAATAATAGGTCTACTAGTAACTTTAATGTGCCTGTTAATGCTATTCATAATCTTGCTATTTCACACACCCAACTTGACCCAACTAATAAAATAATATTCTATTAAAATCAACATTATTCCGATATTAATTTCTCTTGACTAAATTGACTAATTATTCACTTATCCATTATAACAATATATATTTAATCCAATAATGCTCCTTATAATTATTCGGATAATTCCTTATTCGACTAAATTTCAACAATTTAAATCCTCAGTAATCCATTTAAATAATTTAATGAATTTACGGGTGTTACATTACAGGGGATCCTTGCCTCCCTTAGGGGAGATCAAAATGTTTAATCCCTAAGAGGGATCCTTGTCGCACTTAAAGGGAATTAAAATATTGGATCCCCAAGGGGGATCCTTGTCGTCCTTAGGAGCGATCAAAATGTTGAATCCATAAAAAGGATCCTTGCCACCATTAGATACGATGAAGTACTGAATCTCCATAATAGATCCTTATCGTTCCCCCTGGTAAGAAAAACGGTAAGTATACACTCTACCATAGGAGAGGGTGGTGCTCACAAATAGTCCAGATCAACATAATCATACATAAATGGCTATGGAGAAAAATAACAAAGGTGATTATCATAAAATACGCCTAAGGGGAGTCGATGTCTTATTGCTTACAAAAAGCCCTCGCAAGGGCAAAGAAATACAATAAAGTCCATCAGGGGCCAAGAAATACCACATAACACTCAAACCATTAACCTCATCTTGAGTTGCCTTCTTTGTGATGGCATTCTTTGATTGAGAAGCTTCAGATCCACCTCCTTTCATTGTCACGCCATTGTCCTGAGCGTCCTTGACAGGAGAAGAACCTTTGAGCTCTGAGGGGGACACCACCTCATTAGGGATGAAAATGGTCATGTGTATCCATGGGCACGGGTACTAGTCCCCACTACCCATCCCGTTTGATAAATATGATACTCGTATCCGACTCATATCTGTGCAGGTATCCGCCAGACGGGCATTCATGTATTTTGAGATACCCATGGATACTATTATTTAAATATTATTTTTAAAAATATATATAATTAATTAATTTTTAATCCCTTTTAAAAACAAAAAAAATTAATTTCAAATTTAGCACATAATAATAATAACCAAAATAAATCACATTTATTTTATTTCTTCTTTTAAAAAATAATTATACTAGATTCAACAAAATATTAATAGTTTCATATTAAACATAATAATAATAATAATAATAATAATAATAATAATAATAATAATAATAATAATAATAATAATAATAATAATTTCATATTTAACAAAATAATAGTAATAATAATAATAATAATAATTAGATTAAATAAAATAATATTTTAGTGATTTTGTTAATTATTAACAGATACGCATACTCGCGAGTATGAATACCATCAAATTTGTATTTGTGTCGATGAGAAAACCGGTAACTATATATCCGTTTATTTTACCCGTGGATACCTATTAAGATATCTAACTCATACTCGTGACGGGTTTTACCCACGGGTATAATTTTTTTTGTCATCCCTACACCTCATCATCCATAAGTTGGTCATTCACGGATAACTTTAAGGAAGTCCAATTTGCTCAGGTCCAACTCGAGATAGAAGAAGGAAACATGCTTTCTTGTCCGCTCAAAGTAGACACCAGAGATTAACTTGGATTTCTTAACACTTGTTTATTCTAGAAATACCTAAGTCTTAGAGTTTGTCTGTGTTGTATTTTGTATACACCTCAGATTGTATATCAAGTGCACTTCTGAAATAATCCTTTATCTATAAGATAGGTTGTTAGAAGTCACTTTCTTGTGTGTTTGAGCATTGAAGTCTCTTACTTGTGTGTTTGAGCATTTGAAAGTCTCTTGCTTGTGTGCTTGAGCATTGAAGTCTATTAGTTGTGTGTTAGAGCATTTGGAAATCTCTTGCCTATGTGCTTGAATATTTGTAATCAGAAGTGATTATATTGAAAATCTCTTAGAAGTACAAGGAGAATGAACTACTTCTTATTTGTGGGAGAAACCAGGATGATTGTTTGTTTCTCTCTTTCTCTCTTCCTTAACTCTGAATATTATTCTGCTACTATTATCAGACTCTGACTCAGATTCTAACATTGCATTCAGAATTTAATAAGATTTTTTGAGAGAAAAAGAAAAAAAGTTTAACACAATTCAAACCACCTTCTTTTGTTTGTTTCACCTTAAGATTCTTTACTAGAGAACCGTGTTTGTTATATATGAATGAGTATAAGAGTGTCTTTATATAAAAATTATTTGTGGTGATATTTGATGTGTGGAATTAAATGGTTTTTTCTACCACCCAAAAAAATAAACAAAGATAGGTCTATCAACATTTTATTGAATTTAATTATATTCACTACTTTTAGACAGTGTGTATTAAATGCACCATGATTTACATGCTAAAGATAGATGTGTTTTTGTTAAACCTTTTTTACATAATTTCATTTTTTATAGGCAAAACTAAAAGCTGCAAAGTGGATGACAAAACTTGTTCCTAATTATGATAACTTGTCCATTATATATGGAGATGATAAGGCCACTGCAGGAAAATTTATAAATGGTAGGGCCACTTAATCGTGAGTCAGAGTCCATCAAAACTAGTGAGCAAGTGACATTAGGGAGTTTGCAAGAGGGAGTCAATGATCAAGATGTTACTTCTCCTGAGGTGCAAATTCCACAAGAATCTAAGGCTAAAAGATCTAAAAAGTCCCAAGATGAAGTTGAAATTGAAGAGATAAAATCTGCTCTTTTGACCATAGTTTTTGTTTTTAGAGAGAGTACTACATCTCATGATAAATATTTTAAGGAAAATGTTTCTACTTATGGAAACTTTTACGTGAAATGCAAATGGAAAGTCATATGCTCACTCCAGTATATAATTATCTTGTCGAATATCCTGAAAATGTTAGAGCTTTACTTGGACTCTATAAAGATATGCGAAAGAATTATCTAGTTAAGATTATGTTTGGTCAAGGTTTGTCAAGATAATTCATGTATTTTTTGAACATTTTTCCATATACTTACTAATTCTATTGAAAGCATATAAGTTGATGGTAAGTTGTTATTTTAGTTTGAATATTGTAGAAATTTGTGAGAGATGGAAGAGAGAAATCAAGAATATTTGATTGTTGTTGCAAAAGTTATATTTGAATACAATATATTGAATCGTAACTAATTTTAATTTATTACGAAAATTGTGAAAATTCAGACCTACATTGCCGAGAGAGATCGGAAAGAAAGATATTATTTAAAATAGTATTTTTTTGTGTTGGTCCATTAAATTGATTTTAAAATCTTTTTACTACATTTTTTATTTATTTTAGATTTCAAGAACAAATAAGAAATTTATAATTTATCTTTTTTTTCGTATTTTAAAATTAATAATGAAATAAATAATTATAATTTTTTTAGAAAAACAGAAATTTAATTTATTATTATTTTATCAAGTTTTTTTTTTTAGATTTACATGAATTTTAGTTTTAATTTATATTATTAGATATAGTTTTTAATTTTATTTAGAAAATTTTATCAATTTTTTTTGTATTTTTCAAATTAATAACGAAATAAAAAATAATATAATTTTTTTAGAAAAATTCAAATTTAATTTATCTTATTTTATCAAGTTTTTTTTTCCGAATTACATGTAGTTTAATTTTAAATTTTTTTAATAGATATAGTTTTTAATTTTATCTAGAGAAATTTATCTTTTTTTTGTATTATTCAAATTAATAATGAAATAAAAGATAATACATTTTTCTTAAAAAATAAAAAAATAATTTATTATTATTTTATTAAGTTTTTTCACATTTACATTCATTTTAATTTTAAATTATTTTATTAGATATAAATTAGAAAGTAGAGAATACAATTTAATAAATTAGAAAATAGAAAATACATTCATTTCACTTCCTCCTCTCCTCCCTTTCCTTTCCCTTCCCTCCTAAGCCTTCCCCTCCCCTTATTTTAAAACTCCCAAACATAAACTAAAGTTCAATATTAGATAAATGAGGTTTTAAGTAAAAAAAAATGACTTTGGTCTATTTTTCTATACTAATGTAACCATATATTCACAAATTTGTGTGGTTGTAATCTCTATTACCAAGTAGCGACAAAGAGAGGATTAAAACAATTCTAATAGAATTTTTATCATAGCAACTTCTTATCAATTTACTTTCAATTGAAGAAAAAAAAAGGTATGAAAATTCCTCTATTGTATGATCTAGGTAATTCCGTGATTGTCGAGTTATTTAACTAATCATAATTTACGTTGAAATGAACAACACATTTTACAACTCATATATATAACACCATGTTTCCAATTAGTTAATTTTAATCGATTTATCTACGACTTAAATTGTGATTTCATATATTTTATTTGATTGATGGATTGTGGTAGTTAAATAATTATATGGAATATAAGTTAGTTGGAATAAATTAGAATTATTTAAAATTATTTTGATAATTAAATAATAAGAATTTACTTAATTTAATTAAATAATATATTAGAATAATAAAATAATAAGAAAATAAGAATGTGTAGAGAAATTGAGGGTAAGGTTGAAATTAAGGAAAATATAGAGGATAGAAAGAGAATATCTTAATTAGGAATTAGGTTTTTCTTTTATTAAGAAGAAGAGTGTAGAATAAGAATATAGTCGGTAAGTGTTTTGAAGAAAGAGTGAAAAGAGACAAGGGATACAAGATTGGCTAAAGGTAGGAGAAGAAAAATTTCAAAGAGAAATTTGCTTGCTTGCTAGGAAAAATACAAGGTAAGGAGAGAAATGTACTTCTCTAAGGGGTGTTAAAGCATGAGGGATATATGGAGGGATCCTTAACCTCCTTAGGATGGAAGTTCTAATTCTAATTCTGAATTTTAATGTTATGAATGTTGTTGTATGATGATTTTGTGATGAAATTAACTAATATAAAATTTTTAAAGATAATATGTACAAATATAATTTGAATCACAATTTTAAAAATAACATGTACAATTATAGTATGTATCACAATTTTAAAAATAACACATACAATTATAGTATGTATCACATTTTTGCAAATAACTAGTACACATCAATCACTATTATAATTGACACATAAGATAGTTTACAAATATCATAGTTTGTGAAGCTATATATAACATAATGTTTTATATATATATTTCTGCACATAAAACAATTAACATAAATATTTATTAAAATAAAAATTCAACTATGAAAAAAAATCCAATAAATAAAGTGAAAATATAATGTGTTTCTCAATACATTCATGTTTCTTCTCCTTGTGTATATAAATGTATCTTTTTTTTTTATGATTATGTGTTACAATTTGTCCCACGTAGGAATACCCTCATATATCTCACCCTTATGTATAAAATTTGATATCATGTCTCTTATCTGACTACATCTAGGCAACAAATTTACAATATATTAAACTTTAACTTGTGTCTTTTCAAATATCTCTTAAAGGGTTAGTCTCAACAAATCTTCCTTTGTCATGAGTAACAAACATGAATGTGAAATCTTTCAATACCACATCATATATCCACGTGTGATATCCCATAATTTGATCATACAAGTACAACATATTTATTATCCTATTATATGCAATCCACAATCAAGATATGCTTGATCAATATATGATTCGGACATGGGATGAGAATCTAATATTGATGGACATTTCAAGATAGTATAAATACATTTCAATATCCTTTATTAGAGTCCAATATATACCCTCTATTAAATGCACTTTATAAAAATCATCATCATGAGAAAAACAATAAGTATACATCATTGAGTGATTAAGTGTTTGCCTATAGAAATATACCACCAAATGTGCCCTCTAGAGACAAAATAAGGAAACACATGAAAGTGCCTCGTCATATTTTCATTCATTAACTTATATATATATATATATATATATATATATATATATATATATATATATATATATATATATATATATATATATATATATATATATATATATATATATATATATATATATATATATATATATATATATATATATATATATATATATATATATATATATATATATATATATTCATTAAATTAACAATGTTACTTAAAAGAGGGTCATGTAATTATCCATCTACCCCATTTAATATTTCATTGCATTGTGCATCTTACTATAAAGAAAACTAAGATAAGTATCACATTGTATAATGGTTAAATGAATCGAGGTCTCTGATGTAATTTTGATATATAACATTAACATATGTGATACTTTTATCATTAGAAATGGTTGTGCCCGATAAACAAAACAAATATGCTTTATTGCATTTTGCCATGTAGATCTCTAAGATATGGATTGTCTCAATTCATCAGTGAGACGTTCATATGTATTTGGTACTCTAATTATAGCCAATTTACATGAGTGCCTACAATAATATAATACTCTACTTTTTTGTGAATCAAATCTTGGAATATCCACCAACAATTGAATCTCATCAAGTATGAGTAGTGACGTGTGATCCCATAAACTACTAATGATAGGAAAATGTACTAGATATGAGACACCGTCCAATATCTAATATACCAATATTATCAATTACCATATAAACTCATTATTCATGTGGCTTCGGTAGAACAAAAATATTTCACTAATGATTGATGTACGTTAGTGTATCACAAAATTGGAAATAAATAATGCAATGATAATAACTTGCATTATATAAACTTCATATGATTTATTATTTTATTAAAATGTACTTTGAAATTTACCTAACCGGTCCTGGTGCGAGATGCCATGTAGACGTGAAATGACAAACAATGTCATTCTCATTTATCAAAATTGTATCACATGTTTAATAATGACATGTATATTCACAATTTATAACATAATTTTAGAAAGAACATATACAATTACAATTTGTATCACACATTTGAAAATCAATAATCTACATCAATCACTACTATAGTTGGAAAATTAAATTAATTGGCAAGTCACATAGTTTGCGAAGTTATTTATAACATAACATGTTTCATATCCAAACCCACATCCAAATTTAAGATAAATACGTATCAAAATAACATTCAAATATGCAAAAATATCTCACAACTATATACATAATTTATTGTGTATTTTATACATTCATGCTTATAGTCTTCATGTACAAAAAGACATCACTCCCTTATGTGATTATATGTTGCAATGTGTCTCATATAGGAGTGTCTATAACATGATCAACTTTACCATCCACCTTTTCAAGCACCTCTTAACAAGCTAACCTTAACAGACATCCCATTGGCATAAGTTGAAAATATGGATATGACATCCTTAAATACCATGTATATCCGTGCATGATATCTCATAAGCAAATCATATGAGTGTGACATATTTATTCTTCTATCAAATGTAAGCCATGGTTAAGATATGCACCAACAATATATGATTGAGATATGGTATGTGAATCTGATATATATGGATCTTTCAAGACAATCTAGATACTGGATGATATCATTTATTGGAGTGCAAATAGATTCCCTAACAAATGCAATTAACAATTTTCATCACAAAAGAGAAATATTAATCAGCCACCATTAAAAAATC
The DNA here is from genome assembly GCA_948472305.1 of Vicia faba. NCBI lineage: Eukaryota > Viridiplantae > Streptophyta > Magnoliopsida > Fabales > Fabaceae > Vicia > Vicia faba. Next base: position 970,018,114 of record OX451741.1, on the reverse strand, counting down.
AAGTGTTTTCTTATACATACCAGAAGGTGAGAAAAAATATGGGTTTTCATTGTTTTAGAATTAACAAATATTTTTTAAATGTTTAACAAAAAACAAAGTCAAACCAAAATTAGTGGTCACTGTTCTTTAAACTAGCGTTGGTTCAACAAGATCCACAATCATAATACCCCTCTATGGACAAAACATTGAAGGACGACCCTTCTTTGGACAAAACATGGACAAACATGAAAGTGCCTTGTGATATTCCTCACTTAGTATGTTTTTCATTTCAAAATTCTTGTCATTTCACCAATTGAGAGATGCGAGCCATTGATCTTTGGATGCCATCCAATCTAAGTAAGATAAATATTGCTTTAATATATGAAACAAAACATATGAGATATAAATATCCAATCATCCATAAAATTACTTTTCATGTGACTCAAGTAGAGATGAGATCTTTCACTATTGGTTGACGCACATTAATGTATTATAAATTTTTTTTAAAAAAAAGCAATGATAATCAATTGTATTACATATGCTTCATATAAATATTATTATAACAAAATGTACTTCAATATTTACTTAGTTAACCTATATGTGAGATACCAACTAAATGTGAAATGGACAACAGTGACACATCCTTCGCCAAAATTACAAGACATGTGACAATGACATCTCAACGCGTAACTCTTCTTCTAACAATTGTAAATGCGAACTTCATCTTTTTTCATTACCTTATTTTCCACATGTTCTTTATGAATAAACATAATTATTGTCTACATACCAAGTCTTATATAATATTCTCCATCCATAAAAATAAAGATAAAAACTTAAAATAGAGAAAACAATTTAAAAAAAAAAACTTTTAGATATATCATTTCAATAAAAGTGTATCAGAAAAAAACAAAAAAGATAAGTACAAAAATCAACATATTAAACTTTGTAAACGAGCAAAATATAGTCTTTTAATGATCATTTTGACTAAGATCTAAAGATTTAAATACAAATGAAGAAGCCCATAGGTTTATGATTCTTGTATTAATACATGCTGAAATTGTGAATCCAAATTCCAAGAGACTTATAAATATAAATACAAGGGGTTAACTAAGAAATTCTTTGTAAAATCTACTTAAATTCTAACACACCATTGGGCCGGCCCAAACAATGATTTTATAAATTTAATAATAATAACAACTCTATCTAGAACTTATTTTGACTAAACATAAAACATTGGGAAAGATGCAACGAAAACAAGACATGTGTACTTGCACAAACCAAATCATTTGGCTGTTGTTCCATTTTGTGTTTCCTATGCTTATTTATAAACATCTTGCTCAACATCTGGTGGCAGCAGCACCTGCTAATACATTTGTTCAAGATATCACAACATCTTGTATAACATCCGACTTGGATACATGTTTTACCAAAATTGTTGTCAATCATAAAACCACAAACCTAACACACACACACACACACACACACACACACACACACATAATACACACACACACATCAAACTACTTTCCGAGTTGGAGTGTTATCCTAGGCCTGAGCATAGGAGATTCCAATCAAGGATCCATTCAATGACTCCCTATATCCTACGCCTAAAGTTTCGTTGGTTGTTATAATTGCTCTACTATATAAAAAGGAAGCGCTCCATTTTTAAAGTATAATTCAAATTAAAACTTCATTCACTCATCTTACTTTGATACTAACTTGAGTGTTCGAGTGTTAACCTTGTAGGTCAGCCCTATTTTCACCATATCGAGAGCTCAAGTTCGTTGTTGCAATCCACAATCCTCGATCTCCAATCAATTATGGTTCCTTAGTGGAACTATGGAATCATGTTGCGTGAGGCTACCATAAATACACTGACTCATCCTCAAAATGGAGGTGATCAAGCCATCACAAACAATCCTCTACATCAAGATTTTGTTCCGCCTCTAAAGTTTATAGGTTTTGCTCCATATATCCAATCAGCCGAACTGTCATTCAGGTCTTTAGTACTGCCAGTGGTACAAGGACCATAATCACTTCCTAGATTCCAGTTGCTACAAGCCAAACTATGTGTGCAAGGCATGAATAAACTATTAAACAACGTGTATGACATGGTTTGACAACAAAACACACATGTGATGAAGGAGATATTACTTATTCTCGAAGAAATATTGCATATTGTCAATTCAAAAGGAAATACAATGTAGGAAGCCATATCTCGGAGGAGTCGTACCAGTATCCTTGAGCCGATTGCATCTCATTGAGATTTTTGAACCGTCCAAGAAGCTAGAGGCATCAGACACCTCCCCGTAGTCCTAAAAGAGGGCGAGGTAGTTATGATCCACTCGAGGAACAAGTGGATAAGACTAATAAAATAGCCAACAGAGTAATCCTCTTTCCTCTCGCATCCTTGATGGTCGAATGCCAAAATCATTGGAAAAACCTCCAAAGCTGCATAATTACGATGAAAAAGGAGATCGTGACAAACATGTGCAACACGTTAATGACCACTTGAATTATTACAATGTTAACGGGGCATCAAAGTGAAAAATATTTGGAGTAAGAGGTCCCACCGAGCCTAAAAGATAGAGGCTCACGATATCCCTCGATCTCTACCAAGAATTTCGACATCAAGAGTATCCCTAGAGGCATTTCCTCCCTACAACTAGGGGGACTCGACTGAGAAGACTGGGTGGACCTCATTGTAAATCTGAATGGGTCACAAGCACTAACCGACACCAGAGCATTCAAAGGGCTAATATTCTCCTGCATAATCCTAATATTTTGATACTTCATTAAATATGTATAGGACAATTATCAAAATGTCAAGAACTGTAGGTAAAAATAACCAACAATTGAAGACAAAGGCACCAAAAAAAGCTCACTGAAGATAAACTTCTTCTCATCCTTGGTGCCAACATTCATTAATAAGTGGGTTTCAATGAGCCACTTCAAGCATTTCTTTAAGGTTTCATAATGGGAAACAACACCCCTAGTGTAACCCACTTATTTGACGAAGGTGGTCATCCATTTCTTCAAGTAAATCTCTTCTTAGGAAAAGTCACTTTCCTTTTAAACGTACGATCCATTCCTTTTCAAATATGGAATTGGTTCCAAAATTTATGAAATAAATTGGTATACTTGTTCTCTGTCCTGGTCCCTACGGGGCATATTGTTCCAAGAGCCTTTTTGCTAAGAAGGGTGACCAAAAAGAACTGATCTTCAAAATGCTTCATGCTATAAAAATAAAACTTCGAAATAACAAGTAATCTACACCAAAGTGATTAAGCCTTGGCCTTGCGTGTGGTTCGTTGAGCTACAATGTACTCTGAAAAAGATGGAAGGAAAAGGATTAAGATGGTTTTCCTCCCAGATAGTCACACCAATACTGGAAGACTTTGATGTAATACCAACTCGCGGGGTTCAATTGCGAGGGAGAAATCTTCATATGGTTCAAAAACTCTATTTAGAAACTCTTGAAGGGCAAGAAGAGACCTAGTAGTGAGAAAGTGCACTCATAGAAAGGAAAAACGCACCAGTCATACTCACTACAAATCCTTTTATCTTCCTCGTGGATCAGTACACTCCAATCTGAAGAAGGACCCGTGTCAAGGAAGATTATCTCAAGACTAAATTCATACGCAAACATAGAAGTAGTTATTGAAATGTCAATATCAAACCAAGATGCAGAAGCATCCTCCTTTGAATTTTGGCTCATGATGGACACCACTTCCTTCGAATAAAGAAAATAGTATATTATGGAAATACAAATGAAGAAAAGGACATAAGTAACGACTCGAGAAACTACTTAACCGACTCAATAAAGATCACTTAATGACTTACCAAATGAAGGATCATAAGCACTACCAATGGCTCAGGTTGCTTTGGGAAAATACTCAAGTACTTTAGTTTCCAAATATCATTATGATATAACATATGAAAAGATATTTGAAGCATGAGTCACATTTAAGGCGCGAGTTCCCAATGACATCAATGTCACCTCTTGGCTTTCCACTCAAGCCAGATTACAGCCAACAAGAAAGGACAAATGCAGCAAAGCCCTTGCACTACAAAGCAAAGACAAGGTATTGTAGGGCAACTGTTATGGGCCAGTCAGAAGGCCCTATAACCATGATCTAAAGAAGGCAATAGTTCATCAAGTACCCATGGAGCAAAAGTCTTATCCTTGACTAGAGCATATGAGATCCAGATCCAGGATCCTCCCAATGACTCCTCACATCCTATGCTTGAAGTTCAATACATTATTATAACCAAACTATTATATAAAGAGGAAGCACACCATTTTCTAGGTACAATTTAATTCAAACTTCATTTACTCATCTTATCCTCATACTTACTTGAGTGTTAGAGTGCTAACCTTGCAGGCCCACCATATTTTTAGTATATCGGAAGCTCAAGTTTGATGTTCTAATATGCAATCCTCGATCTCTGATCAATGTTAATTCCTTATATATATATATATATATATATATATATATATATATATATATATATATATATATATATATATATATATATATATATATATATATATATATATATATATATATATATATATATATATATATATATATATATATATTAAAGTTCATTAAATTCACAATGTTATTTAGAGTAGGGACATGTGTTTATTTATCTACCTCGTCTTGTATTTTCTTGCCCCATCCACCTTACTATAAAGGAAAATAAGACAAGTATCACACTATGCATAATGGTTAATGAATCGAGGCCCTTTATGTAATGTCAATACATCACATTACGTGACACTTTTATCATTATAAATGAATGTGTCTACTAAACAAAACAAGTATATTTTGACTGCATTTTGCTATGATGGTCTCTAAGTTATGGGTTATTTTGATTCACTAGTAAGACTTTTAAATGCCTTTGGTGCTTTAATTATGGCCATTTTAATATTACATGAGTGCATATAGTAATATAATAGTCTATGTTTTATGTGGAACAAATCTTGGAATAACCATCAATCATTGAATCACATAAAATATAAGTAATGGTATGCGATCCAACCAACTATCAATGATAAGAAAATGTATTAGACATGAGATATCGTTTAATATCTAAGATATCAATATTACCAATTACCATATAAAAGCATTATCCATGTGACTTTGATAGAGCTAAAATCTTTCAGTAATAATTGATGTATATTAGTGTATCACAAAATGGAAAATAAATAATGCAATGATAATAACTTGCATTATATAAACTTCATATGATTCATGAGTATAAAATATGGACGTGACATCCTTAAATGACACATTGTATATCCATGTACGATATCCCATAAACAAACTATATGAGAATGGCATATTTATTCTCCTATCGGATGTAAGCCAAAGTCAAGATATGCCCATCAATATATGATTGATATATGGTACAATAATATGATATGGATTGATCTTTCAAGACAATCTAGATACTAGATAATGAATGCAATTCACACCTGTCATCACAAAGAGAGAAACAATAATCATCCACCATTAGGAAGTCAATTGTTTGCTTATACATACTCGAAGGTGAGAAAACATAAAAAAAAGAGTTTAGATTGTGTTGGAGTTAAAGAATATTTTTAAAACGTTTAAGAAAAAACAAATTCAAATTAAAGTTAGAGGTCATTGTTCTTCAAACTATTGTTGGTTCAACAAGATCTACAGTCAGACGACCCCTCTACGAACAAAACATGGACGAACATGGAAGTGCCTCGTGATATCCTTCACCCAGTATGGTTGTCATTGAAAAATGCTTGCCATTTCACCAATTGAGAGATGCAAGTCATTGGTCTATGTATGCCAACAATCTAATCGAGGTAAAATATTGCTTTAATCTATGTGAAAAAAATATGAGATACAAATATCACTAATTATCCTATAAAATCATTATTCATGTGACGTCGGTAGAGATGAGATCTTTTGCTAATGGTTGACGCACACTAATGTATCATAAAATTGAAAATAAAAAATGTAATGATCATTATTTGTATCATATATGCTTCATATAAATCATTACTATAACAAAATATACTTCAATATTGACCTAGTTAACCTAACCTATATGTGAGATACCAACTAAATGTGAAATGGATAACAATGGCACATCCTCTCCTCAAAATGACAAGACATATGACAACGACATCCCAACATGTAGCTCTTCTTCCAACAGTTGTGATTGTGAACTTCGTCTTTTTCCATTCCCTTGTTTTCTACATGTTCTCTATAAACAAACATAATTATTGTCTACCTATCAAGTCTTATGTGATATATTGAATGATAAAATTTTATAACAGAGAAAACAATTTTTTTTTTTTTTAAATATATCATTTCAATAAACGTGTTTTTAAGTACACGTTAGTTGGTCAAGTGATAATTGACGCTAGATTTAATTGATAAGACCACTATTTAATTCTCTACAACTGCGATTAGAAGAGATTGAAACCATTCATATCATAATTGATCCTGAACCAATTTAGTCATTAGTAGTAAAAACAAAACAAAAATCAATAATTTTAATTAAGTTTGATAAACGAGTAAAATATAATTTTTTAATGATCATTTTGATGAAGATCTAGAGATTTGAATACAATTTTTAAATTTTGGAATTTTTTAAATTTCAACTTTGATGAAAAATGTAAATGAGGAAGCCCATAGGTTTGTGTTTCTTGTATTACCACATGCTGAAATTGTGAATCCAAATTTCAAGAGAGATACAAATATAAACACAAGGAGTTAATTAAGAAATTCTAAAATCTGCTTAAATTCTTACAAACCATTGGGCCGACCCGAAACAATGATTTTACAAATTTAATAATAACATCAACTCTATCTAGAAGTTATTTTGACTATACATAAAAACATTGGGAAAGATGTAACGAAAACAAGACACGTGTACTTGCACAAACCAAATCATTTGGCTGTTGTTCCATTTCACGTTTCCTAGGTTTATTTATAAATAACGTTAACTTCAGTTCTCATTGTCTCATACACACTTCCACCCTCGCCGCAAGCTCCTACTATCAACCCTCGCCGCAACCTCGCTCTACTCTCGCAACCTTCCTCTCTTTCTCGCATTTCACTCCCTAGGTACTTTTTCTCTTCCTCTCCTTCACTACTCTCACTTCTCTCATGCACGCTGGATTTCGGTTATATTCAATGTACAGCTTAGCTTTATTCTTACACCTGTTTTTTATTTATTTATTATAGTGGCATGCTGAATTGTTAGTTGTGTATTTTTTGTCTGAGTTTGGCAAAGTTTTATTTTGCATAATTCAACTAGTGTACTGAGCTCACTGGTTGGAATTTTCATCGATGGTGATAGATTTGAACATTGATTAATTCAAATTTTAGTGTTCCACATGTTTTAGTCTTTAAGATTGCGACAAGCTTAAAATTTATTTTTTTAGTTTGTTCATATGATATGGTTTTGAAACGGTACTTGATTGACTTGTAAGTTAGATTTTTGATTGTCAACTAAATTTTTTCTAATACTAAATTCTGGACATGGATATGTAGGCCAGGGCTTTGTAACGATTTGAATTTCATTCATATACTTGTACTTAGTATTGTGGGCTGTGTTTTCTGTTTATTGTTTGAAATATTTTATATGTATGTACCAAGTTGATTTTTTGATTCATTGAATTTAGTTGTCCATTTTGGTTTATAATAGGGGGACAAAGTTTGCATTAGTGAAGGAGAAGGTGGGAGAGAAAAGTCGGAGTAGCATGGATATGGCCGTCATCAAGGTGGAGTCTGTTGCTGATGAGAAAATTGACACAAGTGCGAAAGACTTTGAGGACATTGAGGTTGATATTCTGAGTTTGACGAACAAGGTTGATGTCGGGTCTAACAAAACTGAGGACCCTGATGCAACTGACCCTGATGCGACAGAGTATTCGAGTTCGTTTTCTGATACCAACTCTGATGGGGAAAATAGTTCAAGGCCGAGTGATGCTGAAGGGGATTCCGAGTTCTTTGGTGAGAATGGAGTGGCAGGCCCTAGGGATACTGCTCGTCCAGGGTTCCGACCAAGGTAAATTTTTATTCAATTAGTTGCAAAAGTATAAAAACCATGTTAATGTTTTTTGAGTATTCAAATTTAATAGTTGATAGGCATTTTGACAATTAAAATCTTAACATATTTACAAACTATTTCAATAATGATTCTTATTAGAAGTTAAGAAGTATGAAATTTAAAAGGCGATCTCCAACTGTATATGGCATGTGAAATCTTGGTTTGATGCTTGAGTAAGAAGTTAGGTTATTTTTGTGCAAATTCCTAGATAATGCATGCTTTGATTTACATTATTAAAATCTATCACCACTTTAGTGTGGTCTTCATTATTAGTATCCTTTTTAGAGTCCATTTATTTGAGTTTCTTTATGCTAATCATCAATTGATGATGATATAGGAATACCACTATATCTTGTTAGATTGTGTTTCATGGTGAAGCGAAACTCTCGGTGTCTTCGTTTGTTACAATATGATTTGTTATCACAAGAGTTATTTGAGTTAATTATGTACATTTTGATATATGGATTATACAGGAAGAGGAAGTTGACAGATCATTGGAGGAGCTATATCCGACCTCTAATGTGGCGTCTAAAGTGGACAGAGATAAGACTCAAGCAATTTGAGTCCCAAACATTAAAGTACACTAGACAACTTCAAGAGTGTAACAAGGGAAAGCATAGGGTACCGGATGGTTTTAACTTGGTAGAGTCTGGTTCGAAGTCGGTGCCATTTACAACTCACGAGTACAGAAGTAAGGCTAGAAGGAGAAGAAACCGAAAGAAAGTTGAGAAATCAACTGACCTAGCATCGTATACAGCGCATCACTATCTTTTCTCATATCTTGGTACAGACTTTTTTGCATTCATTTATCTTTACACCTGATTTGCTTATTGTTTCATTATTGTTTACCATCCCTTTTTCTCTACTTCAGAGAAGTATGTGACTCTTTCTTTTACTTACTGTAGAGAGTAAGAAGACTGATCGTGAGAGTTCTTTGGATGACGATTTTGAGAATCCAGGTTAGAAATTCTGCTTCGTAGATGATACTTGGTGTTTCTTTAGATTAATGGTGAATTTGGAAAAATCATGATGCCACCGTAATTGTCAAATTAGCTTACTGCTAATGAGATGCTAAGTCACCTGTACCATTATCATGTTGTGTATTTTCTCTTCTTAAGAGAAAAGGATGAAGAAGAAAAATGTTTTATTCAACTGCATTATGCTACTGGTTTGTGTGTGGTGGCTTATCTTTCACTTTGTTAACCTTTGGCAGTAGTGATCTCCCTTTAATTATGCCTCATATTCACATTTTGATTTATATCCGACTCATTAGTTGTAACAAATTTTGTTTATATACTTTTTTGGTGCAGTGATTGCAGAGCCTCATGCTGATTCAACAGAAAAGCGTGAAGATCGGCCTTTGCTTAAATGCACCAGCGCTGATGTTTCCTATGAGCAGCTCCTTTGGAACATCGACAATCTGCATAATAGGGTCCGCGCACTGAAGAGTGGTGTCAATGCAATCACGTCCAGAAATGCTTCAAAGTTTTCTGGATCAGAGAACTTTAGCCTTGTTCCTTATGGTGGTGAAGTGCAGACTAGCTCTGCTCAATCTCCTACCAATTCTGTAGGGAATGGCTATACAGCATCTGTTGGAGAAGGTGCCTTTAATTCTTCTCAGAATGCAGCTGATGAATATGACTTTGGAGACTTTGTCTTTCCTGACAGTGCTGTTTCAAGCTTTGGAGAAGCTTCGAACATTCCTGATATCATCGAGAGCACTGTTGGCTCGTTGGCTGCTGCTGAGGTCACCCTCCAATCGGCCCTGGTCGCTGAATCGGGGGAACATGTGAGTTTTCTCAAATACAGATTTCATACTTGTTGTGACCGGTGGTGGTTGTTGTATGTTGTATACCTAACCGTCGGATGATTATGCAGATGGTGGAGAATAAAGATGTCTTGCTGCAGAGTGCAACTCACCATCCCATGAAGCTTGTGGATGTTAAAACTGAAGTTGAAGCTGACGGCCCCACTGAGAAGCTTCCTGAGAAGCTCAAGGAGATCAAAGTTGAAGTGGGCGAAGGTTCGCAGTCTGCTTCAATTCCCGTATCAGATGTTAACATAGCAGCAGCAACAGCTTGTGCATCTCAAGAGCAACATGCTCTACAGAACAATAAGGATGCCAGTATCCCCATAAGTAAAAAGAAGCGCGGGGAACGCAAGGCTGGTTCAGGTGGGTGGAACAAGTAGTCCCCGCCGGAGAAGCTGATAAACAATAAAACTTCCCGGTAATATCGTGATAGCTGGTGAATAATAATAATACTTCACAATTTGTTGTGAAAACCCGTGAATAATACTTCACATTTTGTTGTGACATAATAGTTTCAAACTCATTTTTTATCTGGTTTATTGTAACATTTATTTAAACAGGTTTAGTTGTGATATTGAATATGATAGGGGTCCAAGAAATGTTATATATATTCTGGAAGGGGGTTAGAAAGAAATTGTTACTGATCCTTGAGATGATAGTGATGTGGATCAATAGCTGTATCTATCTTTGTTATAAGGGGTTGAGTGAGAGAATGTGGGGGCATCTTGTAATTTATCTAAGTTAGTTATGGGTAGGAGGCAATATCTTCCTAGAGAAGTATAAGCTTTGTGGCAGTCAAGGTCTTTCATTCTCTGTAATTCCCTCTGTTGACATTAATAAACAGCTCATTTTCACTTTTCATTTGGATTCCGTAGCTATGCTTCCATTTTACAGTTTCACTCAACTCTTGCGGAGGTGCAAAACACAGTGAAAGAGAATCACACAAATCTCATTGGCATGCTTGAGAAATGCTTGGGTACACAGGTGTATCTGGGCCGGTTTGAAATGTGTTTGTCCAAACTCAATATTCTATTCATATAGGACACTCTAGTTTGAGTGAAGTAAAATAATAGAATTGTTTTCCCATTCCGTTACCTTCTTCCACACCATTGAAAACCCAAAAAAACTTTTGAATTTATTTGGAGATATATCTCTGAATGCACTAAATCTTACTCGTTTGTATTCAATTTTATGAAAAATAAGTGCGTCCGAAGATGCGTCTCTGAATTTTAGGGATATTTTTGAAATTACGCCAAAGGTCTGGGAGAAGGTAACAAAGTGAAAAAAGAAATTGCCTAAAATAACCACTCATTATACAAATGGGACGGTTTGGACAAATCCACTAATTTTTGAGTTGGGTTGGATAGTGTATTGTCTAAATATTTTTTCTATTTTGTTAATACTAAATAACTAATTATCATATTTTTTTCATAAAAATTATTCAATATTTTTACCGTCTTCAAAAAAATTATCTAACACATTTTTACTATTTTTTAGCGTTACAAAATAATAAATGATAACATCAACTAATAAAAATTATCATAAAATACTAGCAGCAAACTAAAGTTGTGTGACATAAAATTGCATTAGCATCAAATAAATAAAGAGTAAAGCATCAAAATTAGTTAAAGTCATGGTTCACTAAACTAGAAAATGTTCGAGAGACAAAAATTACAACTAAGTTAATATTCATCAAAATCATTACTAAACGAATAATATTGTCATTGCTTGTTGCAAGTGTATAAATTCATATTATTGTGTTGTTCATTTCATAAGGTTAAATTGCATATTCAAGTTCCAATAACTAGGTTTGTATAGACGACTTTAATTGATATATATTAAAATCTTCCGCTTGCACTCTTTTCAAACATTTTTAATTCTAATTTTAATTGTGATTTTGACTTGGTGGTCTATTCACCCTTCTCTAGATAAGTTGCCGTCGTCTAACAAGATCTTGGAGATTGGGGAGAAGATTCCCAGTAAGAAGTTTATTGCTCCTGAAAAGAATTTTCTGATGAAGGACAACATATCCCATCATCATGCTCAACATGTGTACCCTCACAAAAAGGCAATAATAAATCATCTTAGAGGTGTCACCACTGTGGAAGATATGACAATATAAGACCCTTTTGATATAGACTGTATGAATATTCTTAGCCCTATAGTCATCCAAGGCTTAACAGAAGGAAATATAAGAATACTTAAGCAAAGAAAGTGTAGAAACCTAAGTAAATTGTCACTTGTCGAAATAATCATCATCAGACGCTTGACCGTTGATGCACCCATCCTAGGTACTCTTAGCTTCTCCAATATGATTCTCATCTTCTTCAGACGAGTCTTCCGCTACCGGGATCTGAAGGACTGACTCTTTGAACCTTCTACCCATGTTGACCAGAGCTCTCTTCTTAGATTTCTTCTTGGCTGCCAGCAATGTCATCATATCTTGTTGTCCCTTGGCTAGGGCCAATAGAGTCTCTTGGAATTGAGAGTTTTGTGTCTGAAGATCCTTCACTATTTTTTCTAGACTCATCTTGCTGAAATAAACAGCAGAAAGATAAGGAAACCTGTTGTGTGAAAACCTGTCATGTCATGATGCATGGAATGTATATGTAAATGATGTCAAGGATTGATGAAATTTAAATTTGTATAGACAAAATAATGAACAAACGTCAATTTTCAATAATTAGTTTAAAAGGATTACGACATGCCTCTCGGGCTTACAAAATAACTCTCTAAGATAAAAAGACTGAACACATCCTCTTTGACGCAAGGTAGGCATTCACACTTTTCTCTTCTTGTAGCTGTTTTGTAAGCTTCAAGACCCTCTTCTCACTAGCGTAGAATTGAGCTTCGAAAGTATCTCGTTCTTTCTTTAGATGAATCCAACCTTTTTGCAAGTCTTCGAGAGAAGTAGACATGTCGGGATGGAGGACAATGTATGGCACATCTCCTCCAACCACAGGTTCCACGATCACTGGTAAGATGGAGGGATAAGGCATCACATGTTTCTGGGCGCGAGCTCGTACCCACTTAAGGTAAGGCTCGAGGGGAATGGAATTCTTGTGTCCCAGCATCTTACTGTCCATTTTTCTCATCATCCTCCAAACTCGTATAAACCTCTGCCGATAGCTTTGATCGTTGTTCTCGTAATCGAATACCACTCCTTGGATGAGCATCTCATGCGGACCATCTCTTCGGGCGTAACTAAACTGTCGCAAGGCTATGCAAGGGTTGTAAGTGATACCTCCTCTAATGCCAAGCAAAGGTACATTAGGGAATTCCCCATAACGGTCGACGATAGTAACATTCTCCAAGGATTGAGAACACCAATGAACATCTGAATGTCTGAGCGTCATCAACCTATGAGACCACATCAAACCTTGCCCGTTCTTCAACACAGATCGGGGAAGATGCAAAATAAACCATCTTGTCAAGAGAGGAGTGCAATACATGAGGGTCCCTCTCTTACTCATAGTGCGAGAGTGAGAAGAATGTAGGATATCTCCCAACAAAGTAGGCACTAGATTGCGAGACATGAAGATTTTGACAGCATTTACATCTATGAGTTGGTCAGGGTTTGGAAACAAGACCATCCCATAGATGAGAAGGGCCACAATTTCTTCAAAATCTTGCAAGTCCAAGGAGTTCCGACAATCTTGAGCTTTCTCAAACAAGAACTTGGCTAAGAAACCTTTGACACCATTCCTTGTTTCCCAATTAGTTGTGATATCAGATTGTTGCAAGTGTAGTGCTTGGGTAATCTCTTCAGGTTTTTGATCTATTTCCTTACCGTTGAAGGGTAGTTGATTGAGAATTGGAATCCTTAAGAGTTGTGATAATTCTTCTAGAGTAGGCACAAGTTAATAATCGGGAAAAGTGAAGCAATGGTGTAGAGGATCAAAGAATTGGAAAAGCACCTTCATCATATCTTCATCAGCGTTGGAGGTAACCAAGCTTAAGAGGAGACCATGTCTTTCGGTGAATGAAGATTTCTCAGGGACCCTTGATGCTAATTCTTTAAGTTGAAGAGGAATCCTTACGAGATTGACTTGGATAGTATTCATGCGGATAAAAGCCATGTCCTACAAAACAGAACAAAGATAAATCCCAATAATCCTTGAAATAGTTAGTGAGAATGAGTATGATGTCGTGATGCTTATGATGTTATGTACAAGTAAGTATATACAAACAAGGAAAACAAGTTCTTAGGTTTAAGCTTGCATGGAGTCTCATAGGTAAGTACCCTCTTGAAGTTTAGTTGGCTCATACCTGTCCTAGAAATAGTAATCGGGTTATAAGGGATCTCAATATCACTGATCTGTCTTCCTGGGCATTGTTTCAGCGCAAGCCTCTTTCATGGCGACCGAAATATCCCGAGAAGTCAAACCTCAATGAGTGTAGTATCGAGTATCAACCAACTTCGGACTACACCAAAGTCGGTTATCTCACTACACCCTAATGCCCAAGTTGGTCAAGTAAAGGTTCTAAAGTCAGTTAGTGCTTCATGACACCACACAGCAGCCCCGTATTCTCCTTGACTACTCAAGGGCTATCGGTACCCACAAATGTGTCACACTAACGTAGCTATTGCTTAGATCGTATCGGTATACCCCACACATTTTCTACAATATATTGCTACTTACCTATAAGGTATCCCAAATCCGGGTAGAGGATTAGAACAAGCCCAAACAAGGAACCAAAATGTAAAGCAAGCTAGTCAAATAATGAAAGCAAATGAAAGTGATCTAGTCCTAAGGTAATCCCACTTTTAAGTAACTTCCCCAGCAGAGTCGCCAGTTCTGTGATACGGTGGGAGAACTGACTTGGGATATTTTACGTTTTATCACAATGTTGCCGTTAGCAAGAGTCGCCACCGAATTTTCTTTTATCCAAAAGGAAAGGCTGAAAAGAATAGAAAAGACATTTGAGATTATTTATTGAGTTCGGGGGGTAGATTATGAAAAGGGAAGGTATTAGCACCCTTGTCATCCATAGTTATCTATGGGCTCTTAGTTGCTTGCTAGATCACTTGCTTTGTTTGAAAATGTGCTTTGTGGTGGTTTTGAAAGTATTTTAAAAAGGCGCCTTTATTTAGGAAAACTTTGTAATAGTTCACGCTCGTAAGAACGTACACAAAGTGTTGGGATTTTTAAAATATTTCATGTTTAGAAAATGTTTTGAAAGTGTTTGGTGTTTGTTTTTGAAAATAAGCAAGGATGTTTGATTTGAAAATGAGCAAGCAACTAGGAACAATCTACCTACTCAAAAGTCTTTGTTCATTTATTCCTTTCCTTTGATATTGCTATCTTACCATTGATTTGGTAAGAAGCCTTATCTTTGGATGTAAAGGGACGGGCGTGGGTCATCGTATAGTCATGATAGCAATGTTGTAAGATATCTTAGCATTTTTCTTTGAGGGACTAAGATCATTTGA
Source organism: Vicia faba (assembly GCA_948472305.1). Classification (NCBI taxonomy): domain Eukaryota; kingdom Viridiplantae; phylum Streptophyta; class Magnoliopsida; order Fabales; family Fabaceae; genus Vicia; species Vicia faba. Next base: position 970,002,785 of record OX451741.1, on the reverse strand, counting down.
AAGACAACTTTTGATAGCATCATCGAGGGACTATGATCTTGTATTTTTTATTGCTTTTGCTAAGATATCCCACATGCATAACATGGCCATTTTTGTAAGGAAACAAAGTGGAATTACCCTAAGGGTGCAAGTGTGCAAGTGTATTTGATTTATATGCATTGTTTATCTTGAATTAGGGTTTGCTACTTGTTGGTTTTATCTTTCCATACAAACCCTAATTACTAACATTTATATAAAGCGATAAATTGTAGAAAGTAAAAATACTAAGCTATTACATCATTAGGGGAGGGGTATACAAATTTACAAATGGGGATTGCAAGAAAATTAAACCTAATTAACTATTACAACCATATTGAATAATGTACAAGAATTGAAAAATATAATATACAAATACAAATGAAAAAAGAAATGATTTTCATTTGATTTTCATGAAAGGGTTTTAACCTAATTAAAGAGAATGATTAATTAAAATTAAGTAAAATTAAACCTAAACTAATTAAGAAAAGAAATTAAGTTTGAAATATTTTTTAGGGTTTTCATGAAAAAGGTTTTAACTTAATTAAAATAATATGAAAATTAATTAATTAAAAGAAACCTAAATTCTAAGTTAATTTTAATTTAAAAGAAAACAATATAATAATTAAACCTAAGTCTAAATATTTATTATTTAAGAAAAAGAAATTAATTTGTTTAAGAAAATATTTTTGTTTTTTTTATTTTATAAAGAAAGTAAATAAATAAATGTGAAAATAATAATAAAATATTTTTAAATTTTTTATTAATAAAAAAAAAATAATAATAATAATAATAGTAATAAAAAATAATAAAAGGAAACTGAAAATAAAATAAAATAAGAAAAGAAAATATATAAAAAATGAAATAATAAAAAAAAAGTTGGGCCAGGTGTGCAAAAGCAAGGCAGGGGGTTAGAAGAAGCAAAAAAATGGAAGGCCCAATGTTGAAGGCCCAGCGCTGCTGTTTGGAAACAATAAAGAGGAAAAATGTGAGAAAAATGCACAAAAGGTACCGCTGGATGTTGAACCCATGACCTCCCACATACATGCGTGTTACCTTTGCCACTGGGGTGGCTGTACATCCGGTAACTTGTATCAAACCATAAATATATATTACAAATCAAGTCCATGGTCTAAACTTCATCTTCAACCTCACGTCTAGCCAGATAACATGTATCTTGCTCATTTCTCAATGAAAATTAAAATTGCAAACATGAAAGTTATTCCATTTTTTCTCACGAATCCAACCATGCAAATAACTAAAGCTATAAATCAAAGATGAATGAGAATTTCATTGGCCCTAATTTGAACCCTAAATTTTCCAGAAATTTCAATCTTAAAATTATCTAAGCTCAAGCCATATAAATGAAATCTATGGATATGTACAGTTCCAGGGCAATGATATCTACATTTTGTCTTTGAAAATGCAAGCCTAACAATTCCTAAATAATGAGATGAAAAGTCAGAAAACTCACCTTGCAGCTGGAGATCGTGTTTTGAGTTAGAGATTAATTCAATTTGTTGTGATGATCAGGTTAGCTTCCACAAGTTCCCAGGAAGCTAATGCAATGATTAGCTTGAGCAATGGATGGCTGGAATGGCTTGGAGAAGTCAATGTTCTGACTCTGTTTTTTGGTTATGGAAGTTGATGTAATTGGTGTTACAGTTGGGAAACAAGGACAGGGATGAGTTGTATTTGTTGCGTAGGAACTTTTGAAATGGTTTTGCCAAGAAACGCACGAGTGAAATGGAAGTTTGATGTGTAAAGTCAAAATTTGCACAACAATGGTGTTTTGAGGAAATTTCTGGCTCGAGGGAGTTTTCAGGCTTGCAAAATTGTGTCCTAAGTTGAATAATAGTGTCTCAATTTATAGGAAAAGGTTTTGAGAGCTTGGGGTGATCAGAAGTACAAGTTCACATGTTATGGCTCTTTGGCTTGTTTTTGAAGCAAGCTTGATACACATTGTCCCAATGCATAGCACAAGGCTATCTAGAGTGGTTACAAGATTTAAACATGTTTATCTGACTTTGTATGTTGAGTGTATGCTGAACAAACAAGTTATAAGCTCAAGACAAGTTGACTTTGTGACTAAAGTAACTTTTCAAGAATGGAATGGTAACTTTGTGCCATAAATGGAAATGCAACTTGGATAATGGTTCAAATGCTTAGACAATGGATCTATCAGCTGTGTAAACATTTAATTATTGAGTTATTATCAAGTTTGAAGCCTGCAAAGCAAAGATTATGCAGCGCATGGATTTGGTTTATGTTTTCATCAAGAAATGGCTTGTAATTCAAGTTTGAAAACCCTAACTTCTTGCCTTTGATTCTCCTTGCTCAAGTATGATCTCAATGATTTCTTGGACATTTTGGAAAGATTATAGTATCCTATACAATCTCTATGTTGGACATTTTTGGATATTCATATTGGAACTATGTGAAAAATTTCCATGAAGTTAGGTCAAAATCCTGCCTAAACTAGGGCAAAATTTCACTAAGTTTCCAAGTTTCATGAACACGTCTTCTTAAAATCATAACTTGAAATCCATGGATTTCTAGAAAAATTTGTGTTCTACAATGTTTTATATCTTATTAAGATCTACAACTTTCATGTTGGAAGTTACTTTTGAATCATCTTGCATCATGGTGGAAATTTGGCTCAAAGTTGTGAAAAAATATAAATTTTTCAACACTTAGAAAAATTTCTAAGTTTAGAAATTTTGACTTTTTAAAATGAAATCTTGACTTTTTGATTTCTTGATGAAAAAGTTTTATATTTTGACACGTCTTGATGAATTGTGATCTTTGATACATGATTTTGACCAAAAAGTCAAAGTTTGACTTTTCAGTGGACAATTGACTTTTTCATCAGTTGGCTGAAATTCATCTGTCAATCAACTGATCTTGAGAAATATTTTGAGCCATGCCATTAGGTCAAAATGATGCATTGGAAACCTTGATATCATGTCTCAAACCAACAAATTATTTTCTAGGTCAAAAATCAGAAATCGCACTTTCTCAGTCAAAACCCTAATTTTGACCATTTTGCCCTTTTGATGATCTGATCAAATTTCTTGAGGAATTGTGGTCCAAACTTGATAAAATGACATATATGAGTTCATAATATTGAAATGGATAAAAAATTATGAAGTTTGACTGTAAATTGACAACTGTTGACTTTTCCCCCAATACAGCTGATTTTTAGGTCAACTGATCAATTGACTGAGCAAAAAAGTGATCCAAGACTTGAAACTTGACATGAGAAATATTGAGGGTCCAAAATGATCCATGAAAGTCAAATGAGTCATTAAAAGTCCATTTGTCTTTGTGCAAACTCAAACCCTAATTTTCAGTCATCAGTGCTTGAGGAGGTGTCTTTAGTTGATCAAACCTTATGCAGTCTTGAATCAAAGGAGATCTTGTGAGAGATTACTTGAAAAAATGAGAGAGAAAATTTTGGGGTACAACACGATCATCACAACCGAATATGGATTCGAGAGTCAGTTAAGTGAGGGGAAGGTGTTAGGCACCCTCACCTCCATTGTACTAAACGAGAACCTTCTCTAGCCTAGGGTTTAATATGTTTGTCTAATGGATGTTTGCCTACATGTTTATTTATTGATTTTAATTATTTACAATGAAAGGGCATTTACACAAGGTTAAAAATGGGAAAGATTTAGTCTTAAGTTAGGGGACTCGTCTTGGTTTCACAACGTTGTACCTACGCATTTCTCATTAAGCGATGAGAAAAGTCAGAGTCATCGTAGTTCGTAGTTTTGTTATTGGTTGATTTTAGTTTATGAAAATATCTTTGATTTTGATTTAAGTTAGTGCGAGGGGTAAAAAGTGATTTAATTATCACACGAAGCGAAAAGATATTGATTGTCGCATGAAGCAAAAAAATTGATTTGGTGGGTGTCATGGATTTTAAAGTGTGTTTTGATTTGTTAAGAAGAGTTTGAGTTAATTTGTTTGATTTTTTTAGTTATATGGTCTTATGTACAGATTATCATTTGTAAGTGATCCTAGGGCAACCCATATTATTTACAAGCTAATGATTTATTGCAATGTAATCAGGTAACCTAGACTATGTACAAATTAATAATCATTCTTAACTAAAAAAACTAAAGATATTTTTTGGATTTTAAATAGACAAGCTAATTAAATAAAATACATGTTTTTGGATTTTTGGTATTTTTAGGAGACTAGAGTAAATTACATAGATTAGTTTAAAACCTACTCACTAAATTAAATTAATGAATTAAACTAATAAAAATAATAAAATAAGGGCAATGCAAGGGAGGGTGTTAAAACAAAATGGAGGTGCAAGAAGTGATATTAGAACTGAGAACCCAAGAGGCCTAATACAAACAAACCCTAATCTAATTTATCAAATAATATTAATAATAAAATGAAATAAAAATTACATATGGGCGGCGTATATCCCATTTTCCATTCCTCTTTTTTTAATTGAAATAATAACAGCGATGAGTGTGCAATTGTGGGCGGAGCCGCTGGAACAGAAGCGTGGTGGCGCAAAGAAGAGCGGTGTGGTGTGAACAACATCGAGGAAACACGGTCGTAAGAGGCTGGCAATGGGTTGCATCATGGAAGGATGGAGTAACCTGTGCGTCGAGCAGATGAGGGGTTAAGTGAGGTGTGTTGACCGATGATGTTAGATGCATATCCTCATTTCTTCTTTTATTTTTGTTTTCAACTCTGCTTCCTTGTTGTTGTTCTGTTTCAAAGTCTTGTAACTATTGATTTGTTGAATGTTTGTGAGGTTTATGTTTGGAGATTGGGTTGAGAATCAAGGTTGGGATGTTAATGATAATGATGTTTGGTTTATAAAAAAAATGCGGATGTTCTGCGTGAATGTTGGTAAAAGTGATAGACATGGATAATGTTGAAGTTGATGTGTAGTGATATGGTAGAAATTGGTTAAAAGTTGAATCTTGGTGTGAATCTTTGGAGGTTTGAATTGGTGATTGATGAAGTTGTCTTATGAAGGATGGTTATGGTGTAGATCTTGTTGTACCCTAATTTTTTGCCTAAGATCCCACCTCCCTCCTGCATCATTTAGAAATAATATCATTCATTATGCATACCTAACCTCATAAAATGTAAAGGTTTGTCTTGTTGTGTTTGTTTATTATACAAGATAAGTGTGTTGGAGCAAGAGATCTTTAATTGTGTATCATTCAAGGCTTCATAATATCATCATCTCATGGAATTTAAGGATATCTTGGCACGCTAAGGATTTCATCATGATCACAGGATTCCTTTGAAATTGGAAGATTTGAATTCATCTAGAAAAGTCAACTGTCCAAAGTCAAACTTTGACTTTTGAGATTTTTGGTCAAATATGAACTCCTCAAGTTAAATTTCATGAAACTGTGATTGTTATGTGAATTTGGTCAAGGGAAACCATAAAATTGGAGGTGACTTGCAAAAATGGTAAGATTGAAGAAGTTGGAAATATCACTAAGTATCAAAATTTCATGTTCAAGTACACTACTTTTCAAGCTTGTAACTCCTTCATTAAGACATCATTTTTCATGCTCAAATCATAAAATTGAAGATAATATTTCATACTACAACTTTTACATAGAGGATGATCTCCCAAAAATTCATGGATAAAAAGATATGAGCTCATAAAGTCATGACTTTATTAATCAAAGTTGAATTTAGAGGTTCATTTTGTGACAAGTTCATATATAATCTCCAACCAAATCCCACATGATCTAGTTTTGCAGGAAATTTAACTTCTAAATCTATCCATAATCAGAAATTTATATAAACCTTTGATGCGTTACAGAAGAGCTTGAAGCATTACCCAATTCACATACCATTTTTGGAGCATTTTGCAAAAAGCTACATTTCCACTTTGATAAAGATCACTTTTTGCCAACCACTCTCTTCATTCAAGCTTGTAACTCGTTCTAAGGATCACAAGAAATCTTATGGATCAGAAACAACCTTTGTAGAGGCTAGAAAAGCATGACAAACTCCTTGTTTCACTCCACATTTTCATCATGAAGCAAGCATGCATTTTTGTGCAAAATTAAACCAAAAACTCAAACTATCATTCCATGTGAACTAAGATTGATTTCTGCAAGTTAGATGAACCATTTGAAACCTCTATAAATAGAGAGCCAAGCCTCAAAGCTAAACACACCAAAATTTTCACAAAAACTCCATTGTTGCAAGTTTTCATACCATAAACACTAAACTCCCAATCCTTGCAAGTTCTTTGCAAACAAACTATCCAAACACTTCTCATACATCATATAGAAGCTACTATAACCTTAAGATTGCCTATGTAACCATCCAATCAATACTTCTATTTCTCACTTTTTAAGTTTGCATATTGAGTTGGTTATAGAGATTGATCTTGGTTCAAAATAAAGTAAGCACGTCAATAGCTTCATTGAGGTCCAAGGAATAAAATATGACCATTCATTTGCTGTTGGAACATCATTTAACGGGGCTACATACTCACTCTGTTTGGTAAATTTTCTTAACTTTGAACTCATAATTTAAGCTATCATTTATATTCATTCTTGATATATTTATGTTCATATGATTGGTGTGATCTGAAGCCCTATGAAAATATGCATTGGTTGAGCTTGTATGGCATTTAATTTATATTTAAAAAATGTTGGGTTTTCTGGTTTTATCAAAATATCGTGAGCTACAGTCAATATTAATTTATGATGTTTACATTTTTGAAATCTTTGTGAAAAACTGAGCAACTTTGATGTTTATACTTTTTCATTTGGTTGAGAAATGTGAGAGTTGCTATTTTTTAAAACTTAAGGTTGAAGATGATGTAATTTAAAACCCGAAAATTCAAATTTTTATACAGAAAATCGATTTCCCAATATGAGATGATCGATTTCCACAACTAAATTTTGTTTTCTAGCACCTCTATTTGTGCAGTTTTCAAGAGGGGAAATCTATTGCCCCATTTTGGAAAATCGATTTCCTGAAGGCATTTTTGAAAAAAAAATATTTTTATCACTTGTTCGATCTATTTATTTCCAACATTTTCCCTCAACTTTCAATGTTCAAATCAACTCCTTTTGACTTGACTTTTTGCATGCTTCTTCATTTGTGTCTATAATTTTTCAATCCATGAAAAAACTCCAAAAACATTTTTATTTTGACTATTTGAAATCTATGTCTTTTGTTGTTCTTTTAACATATTAAAACACCAAAAACATTTTATTTTTATTTATTCAAAGCCTTGATTTTATTTTTATCTTTGTTTAACACATTAATTATTCTAAAAATACCAAAAAAATAATTTCTTTAGTTTCATTAAATCTTAATATTTTCTTTTAAAAAATTTGTGAACATTTTTCTTAAAAGACTTTTTAAGGCCATATTACCTTTGAGATTTTGTTCTCACTCCTTTGTAATGTGTGTTTTTCTTTTTTCTAATGTTTAATGTTTATACTTTCATTATTTTGATACTAATGTTCAAATCCAATAAAAGGATAGTATTGTTGACTTTATAAGTCATGTGCATGTGTATTACCTTAGGTGTACTCCTTATATGTTTACACTGTGTATTCTTATGTATGCTAAAACCTTTTGTACTTAAACCCTAATTTCATTTTTAAACCTTCTCCACTTTCATATAAAAAACCTTGACTTTGTGTCATTGCATTTTCAAACTTTCTTTTTAATCAAATACTTCAATATACTTAAGCATATCAAAATATTTTCAAATGACTAAAAGTGATTCAACCTCACTTAAATCTTTTTGCCACTTGACTTTTCAATTTAAAATATTTTCTCAAAGATATTAGATATAAATCTTCTTCATAGTTGAGACATGATTCTCCTATCCCCATAGTAATGATTGAAGTAAATGTTGATTCTTTCTATATAAGGAAACTAGTGGCAACTTGTTGATCTTATATCCAAGTTAGTAGCCCTTCCTTTATGATAATGCGAAATCCATCTTCTCATACTTGTGGTGGTATTAGTTGGGTAATCTCCTTAAGATGATGAAATATCTCTTCTCCTCAAATCAACTACAATAAACTATTTGTTATTTTTACCGTGAACTACGAAGTTTTGATTCTTCATTGGTACATATGTATAAGACTATGTCTTTCCAAACAAAAATATCCTAAAATATATTTATTTTCCCATCTCCACACGCATTTAGCAAACAAACAATTTTAACCGAAAACAAATATTATATAAGGTTCCTATAGAATACTATATATGCATAGGGTGCTGATACATTCGCTTTGTATAACCAACCTGTTAATTCTCTATTTTTATGGTTGGTATTATGTTTGGTAAAACTAATATAGCAGCGATTTTTTGATAGGATGTTTTATCTTGCTAACAAGAACATGTTGAGTAAGAAGTCCTATCTTTTGTTAGGACATGTTGAGTTGAAGTATTTCAACATCTGGAACAATATGTCAGATAAGATGTCCTATGAGAAAGCATACGACATCACACCTGAGCTGAATTGGACTCTTATTTTCTGTTAAGTCACAAAAATAGAATATACCTTGAGGATAACAAAGTATCTATATTATCCTATGTAGTTCTGTTTTGTAGGTCAAGAAGAATAAAAAAGAATATTGAAGAATATTTAATTTCTAAATATGGAGATAATTTAGGAAGATTTGATTGAAGACCTATTTTGTAGTAGAATTTTCTGCTATTTGTAACAGCTAAAAAGCTGTTATTTGAAGGCCCAAATCTAGTTGGGTATAAGTTATAAATAGAAGCTTTATAACCTAGGATTTGTACCAGCCGTGTTTTAAAAAGATGTAATCATTAGGACTGCGTCTGTAGTCACTCTCTAGGAGAGTTCGTGTAAGTGAACCACTCAGGTTGTAAAGCCAGAGTGCGTATTGTTCTTGGAGAAAGCTTTGAAGCAACTCCAAGTTGTTATCTTAGTCAAGAGTCTTGGCTAGAGATTGTCATGGAAGTGTGTCTTCCTATTTATTCAGAATTGTGTTGATCCAATCGTTGTCTATCATTGAAGAGGGATTGAGGAGGGCCTCATATCTAGGTGACTCTTAGATAGAAATCTAGGGAGGGTAGTTATTAAGTGATTGGGCTGTAAAATGAAGGTTTGCTGTAGGGTCTATGAATTGATATTATCATAGTGAATTTATCCCTGGCTTGGTATGCCCCCAGAGTAGGAAGGTTGTTCCGAACTGGGTTAACAATTATGTGTGTTGTTTATGCTTTTCAGTACTGTTTTTATCGCTAATACCTTGTGTTGGTTTGATTGTAATCACTTTTCTAATTCTCACATGCAAGTATACATGTTGTGATTGCAGCAAGTAATAAATATGAGAGTATCGTACCCACAAGGAGTAAAGTTACTTAGATTTGACTTTGCTAAATTTCTATTCTTTTAAATTAAGCATGAGTGAGAAACAATAATAGGATAATGATAATGAGTTTAGTGTTACTTATAACAACTTAATAAAAGTGTAAGCAGAAGTGTGAGTAATAAGAGAGATAAATTTAAGCATAGATCCATTAATATTGTTTATGTATTTATGTATATGTGTTGTGTGGAGTTGTGACAAGCAAGATCATAGTGATCTTATGGTGTATTTCTACCACATCCAAAACATGCATGCAAGGGAAAGGGAACAAATATCTAAGCCTCACTTGTAACCCAATAATGCATCTTATATTAAATCTGAATGCCTTAATGATTGCAACTTCTTATCTCTAAGTAAGCTAGGTTAAGCAAATATCTCTATCCTACATTTATAACCATTTTTACTCATGATTTATGCTTGTTGCTAGATCTCTCTCAACAACAAACAGTTACCTATTTCTAAGTTAATCATGCAAATAAATAAGTTTTTTTTTGCAACAAAAACACATGGTAAAGCAAGTACTAACCATACAACATATAACACAAACACACCTTTTAATATTAATTTCTCATAGCTCAACTACAAAGGGTTTATCTCATGAAGAGCAAAGTACAAACAGAGATTAAAGCTCTTACAATTAACATCTTAAGACAAAAGAAATGACAAGAGATGTAAACCTAAGAGAGGACGTAAAGATCTTCTTGAGATGGATAATCTTCAGAAGACTACTTCAGTCACACCAGAGCTCATCAGTTAGCACTAGAAAGGATGAGGAAAGAACATTTTCTTCCACTTCTCTATCTTAGCACGTAAACCTCTATGTAAAATATTTCTTGAAAAACATGACCCCTTCTCTCTTTAGCTCACTTCTCATTATGTAGGCCAAGGATTTAGGGTTGGCATCTTGCATTGGATCATGGGCTTTCTTATGAATCACATCAAGCCCAAATGGATTGGCGCCAAAACACTAGCATCTTTGCTAGACGACAGAAGGAAGTGGTACGAAAGGGAACATTAGTGGTCTTTCTTAGAAACAAATACTACTCAAAACTCGGGCTCAATCTTGATTGTGTGCGTTTTCTTTGAATTACCAACACTCCCTATCACGACATAACTCTTCTGTTAAGTAGCCATCCTAATATTAAACCTTGCTTTCTTTTCTTAGCTTTCCATATTGTGGGGGATTTTGACTCTTTGTTCTTGAACCTACACCTTGTACCACACTTGCATTATTCTCAAAGTCTTTTGTAGCCGCCCATTTTCACTTTAAATGATCCCACTTAAAAAATGAGTAATTTTGTCAATAATGGCGGGGACAACTACTGTTCCTCCAGACACGGGCACATGAACAAGACTTTGTTTGCTCTTCCAATTTTGAGCACAAGAGTTTTTCCTTCAGACACGGGCACATGAACTTTAATTAAGAAGTGCTCTTTGGCATCTTCTTATACACCTTTTGTGTAGTTATTCTATTTTCATCTTAATGTACAACTAAAAGAAAACAAATCAATTCTTCCTATATGCTACCTATTTCCCAGACTACCAGAGTCACGACAGGGGTTTCCAGTAATAAAATACTTAGTGCAAAAGATACTCCACAAGTCTTTGTCTCCTGAAATTAAGGCCCAATAGAATTTCTCCTAAGTCTATTCAGATGGTTTGTTCTAAGGGGAGTGTTTCTCAGATTTTTTCATATTGTCCTTTTTATTATACTCTTCTTTTTTTTAACAACATAAAACAAAAACTACTCTATGATTAAAAAAAAAGAAATAGGATAGTTCATTAATAAATGATGAAAACAACCAACAAAACATCATTAATCAAAGGCCAAAAATGTCCACAAAAGATAGAGATTGCAATAAACTAGGGAAACAAGAGAAAATTCAAGTCATGACTCTTGCCACCACTCTCCCTAAACTTAAAGTAAGTACAATGGTCTTATTCCTTTTCAGGAACTTCAGCTCTCAATTCTTTCTTGTCCTTAACTGATTGCTTGATCATATCATTCAACGTCTCATCATCATCAGATTCTGAGTTCTCTTCTACCACCAGTACTTCTTGCACAACCTTTTTCTTTGGCCCATACTTCTTAGCAGGTGCCTCTCCCTTGATTTTCTTCTTCTTTTTCTTTGGTGGGTTATCCTTAGGCACAACTTGAGTTGACGTTCCTGGATATCTCACCATAATAGGCTCATACTTCATTGGATTCTTACCCTTTTCTTCCTTTTCTTTTCCTCATTCTCTTCTTTCAACAAATCCTCTTCTTCTTCATCTTCTTCCTCCATCCCCAATATATGGTTAGGGAATGAAGGGGCTATAATATCATCATCCATGATGCGGTAAACTTTGGATTCACATTCATACCTTGCTTTCTGAAATCGGTAATAGTCTCTCTGGTCCTTTTGCATCTACAACAACACTTGCCAAGACAAACTATCAGTTTCAAAACATAAGTCTTCTCCAGACGACCCCTGTCTTGCCTCTTATCTCTTCCTTGGTTTTGGCTTCATCAACATTTAAAGACTACTTCTATCAAAATCCAACTTTTGATTTGCACACCTCATAAATTTCTTTACCCTTTACTCCTTGCTTGAAGCATAAGGTTGTAATCAGACAAGGAAAATACAACATTATTTCTTTCTTCTTAGCACATGCTTGAATTTTTTGCACTATAATCCTATCGATATTGACATCACTTCCTAAAGTAATACAACGGAGAAGAGCCAACCATTGCTTGTTGACCGTTTCATTGTGAGTAGTGGGCTTGACGAAATGTTTGATGAATTGATACCATGCCTTAGCTTCAGGCTTGAGGTCCATTCTTCTCACATACTTTTCTCCCCCATACTCCACCCATGTGGTGTTAGGGTTGCAAAGTGATTGCATGTATACTTCATATTCTGTCTAATTAGCTATTTCCAAAATATCATGGCACTCTTTCTGTGATACGGTGGCAGAACCGACTATTATACTGGTCTTGCGTTTGTATTTGCAAATGTTGCAGTAATCAAGAGTCACCCCCGACTTTTCTTTTATCCAACAAAGTAAAGGGTGAAAAGAACAGGAAAAATACCTTTCGAGATTATTTATGAGTAAGAGGGATATATTATTGAAAGGGAAGGTGTTAGCATCCTTTCCATCTGTAGTTTTCTAAGGGCTCTTAGATGCTTAGCTCATTTGAAAAATACCCTGTGCTTTTGTGTGTTTTTTAAAAGTATTTTGAAATGCCTTAGTGCGGAGATTCGCTTTATGATAACTCTTGTATCAGTCCTCAAGAGTGCTGATAAAGCGTTTGAAAATGTTTTTGAAATGTTTTGTGTAAGTGTCAAAATGTTTTATCGAGCAAGCATTTAACAACTTTCTACTTATACTCGAAAGGTTTGTTCTTTTCCTCCTATCCTTTAGACAGCGCTATCCTACTATTAGTGAGTAAGTAGCCCTATCGTTGGATGTTTGGGGGACATTCAAAGGGACGTTTTTATAGTCACAAAGGAAAATGGGAAAGAAGTTTTAGTAACTACCCTAGGGTTCTAAGATCATACTTTTATCGAGGCAACATCGATAGGGTCATCGAGGGACTTATGATATTTTGAACCGGAGGGTAGCCACTAAAATCTCTCACGTTTGAGAATTGTGACTATTTCCGAAGGCAACCGAAGTGGGAATACCATAGAGTTTTATATGTGCAAGTATGCTTGTTTCAGTTATTTGTCTTGTGTTAAGTTTGCTAGCGTTTGATTTATTATACTCTTGTCATGCAATCCTTTTAGGCATACATCTAAGTAGTTAATATGTACAGGAATTTAAAGTGCGGGAATTTAAATCTACGCTATTACAATGCTTCGGGGAGGGGGTATTTACATGTCCAAACTTTGGGGAAAAAGCAATAAGGAAAAAAATAATCCTAAATTAAGCTATTACAGACTGTGAGCAATTACAATAATTTGGAAATAAAAAAGGCGAAAAGTGATAACGCGTGCGAATAGTAAGTACGTCTAAAAAATCCTAAGGTATGAAAAAGTACGTCTAAAGGGAATTAATTCTAATGTTTTTTTGTATTTTTATTATGAAAATAAAATGAATTGAAATCCTAAGTTCTAATTAATTTTAATTAAGAAAAGAGGTTAAAATAATTAATAATTAATTTATAAAATTAATTCAAATAAAAACCTAAAACTATATTTTTTTGTGATTTTAATTATTTTTACTGATTAAAAACAAATTAAAAAAATAAAATAGAAGGTAAAACAAAAAGAAATGGGCTTGGGTAGTAAAATGAAATGAGGGGTGGAATTTGAAAATGCTTAGGCCCAAAGCTGCATTTGATCCTATGTCACTGGTCCTTGAGGCTGCATGGTGAGACACGCATCTGAGGCCTTCAGATCTGGATTAGATGGTAGTGATCATATGGTATATGGTGGGCGCAAGGGGCTTAAGAGCACTGGATCTATAATATAAACATTAGAAAAAATAAAAATCCAGACCTGGGTATCGAACCCAGGTCTCTTCCCAGTATACACGCTTGCCTCACCACTCATCCAACTTGCTCATTAGTTAATCCAAAGATAATAAAAATATTATATGATAAACATGGATCCATAAATATTCAAAATAAAAAAAAAACGCGCGCTGAGTGGATTCGAACTAGCCAATAACGCTGTGACACCCAAGCTACCGGAGTCATCCATCGGAGTCAAACCTCCGATCACCTTCTCTGGTGAGGCTAAAATCCAAAACCTGCAAACACGCAATATCAAAGCAACTAAAGTATCCTACCCCCCTTAAAATTTCCCCATGAATCCAATGGTGGCCCTTATTTGATCTAAAAATCCATGTGTCTTAAGGTTCGAGGATTTTCGTTTGAGACGCCTTAACGATGGCATCCTAAAATTAAGGCTGCAAATATCCCATGCGAAACATTCAATAAGTCCTAAAGGATGTCCTAAACACGAACCAACTCATTAAACGTATTAACAATGCATAAATTTAAATTTCAAATATACCAAACCTTGCTCAACCGGAGATGCTTAAGTACTGTGATTTGGGATGCTATGGGCTTCAAAAATGATAGGGACAGACCCTTGGGATTCTTAGGATGATAATGAAGGACCAAGAATGGCTTGAGGGAGGCTGGATGTATGCTTTTGGATTTCACAACTTTGATGTATTTTTTTGAAATTTTCGTATGGTTCTTCTCAGGAAATTTATCCGTGTGAGATGCTTGTAGGAGTGATGTATATATAGAGGAGGTGGAGTGAAGGAGGAAACATGGAAAGAATCTAAACCATAAAGCCATTATGAAAGCCATAATTCTTATTTTGAAAATTTTCCAAAAATGATATTTCATGCCATGTTGAGATTTGGATGCACCTGGACATTCTTGCATTGGCGCCTTGTACGAATTTGAATTGTTCAAAGTTTTCCTCATCAGAGCTACTTCAATTACATCACCATTTGCTTTGATTTCCTGATCTGGAAGGATAAACTTAGTCGAATCAGCTCTTGTTCCTTTTTGATGACTTTAAGTTCTGATTCAAATTGCACAAGGCCACATCATCATGACTCGTTCAATCAGCCCCCAAGCTTGATCTCTTCGATTGCTCTGAGTCTTGATTCGAATTACATAAGGCCTCAACATCCTAGCTTCTTCGATCAGACCCCAAGTTCTCTCTCTTTGATTGCTCTGACACTACCCAACTAGCCCAATCGAAAGACTTCATTCTGGCCAGTCGAAGCTTCCTTTGGCATGATGTGCTTGTGCAGGAGGCTTGAGCCTGGCAGTATGTTGGATTTTAGGCCAGCATGCATCTTTGAATATTTCTCTTTTGTTTTGAACAACTAGATCCATCCTTCGACCATACCCCTCTTTAGACAACAATATGTGTCCTTCGAATGATCCCTTTGTGTATTGGAAGTTTTCAAGGGTGGAATCGAAGAAATCATGAAGGGAGTTCATGCCTTGTGAATTTGAAAGTAAACCAAGCAGGAGGCCAATGCCTTCTGAATCAAAGGAAAACTGCAGGGGGCTATCGCCTGGTGCCTGCTGGCATGAAGCAGCCAACATTCAGTCGAAGCTTGCGTGTAGAGGTGTCACTACTTAGTGAATCAAGGTAAACCAGCAGGAGGCTATTGGCTTTTGATTCGAATGAGAGTTGCACGAGGCCATTGCCTTATGCCTGATGGCATGAAGGAAATCCTGGTTTTGTGAATCAAAGGCAAACATGTAAATGGTATAATCGAAGCTTTGTGAGAAGGTAATCCTTGTCCAATCGAAACTTGCCTGCAGGAGGTCACTGTTTTGTAAATCCAAGCAAGCATACAAGAGGCCATTGCCCAAATGAAGGTTTGCATGAAAAGCCAATGTCCAATCTAAACTTTCCTGCAAGAGGTCACATGGCCAAACGAAGGATGTAACCCAAAGCTTGCATAAAATGGGGCCACATGCCCAAACGAAGGATGTAAACCAAACTTACATTCGAAGAAGGCCACATGCCCATACAAAAGATGCATGCAGGAGGTCCCTGCTTTATGAATCAAAAGAAATCTTTCAGAAGGTCATTGCCTACTGAATCGAAGGACACTTTCAGAAGGTCATTGCCTTCTGAATTGAAGGACGTTTTCAGAAGGTCATTGTCTTATGAATCGAAAGAAACCAACATGAAGACACTTCCTTCTAAATCGAAGGAAACCAAGAGGAGGGCCCTGCCTTATGAATCAAATGAAGTTGTTTTAAAGGGAAACAAAGCCCAGTCGAAGCTGGCATGCAGGAGAGAATTCAATCGAAGCTAAGCATGAATCAAAACAAGCTTGTTTTTCTTCAATTTTGTCAAAAAATCAAATTTATCTGTTTTGCTCTTGCAATACTTTCCTCTTTGACTTGGTGCTTGAAAAATCCAATATGATCCAATTGTACTTGTGAAGTCTTGACCCAGTAGGAATTTTGTGAGAAAAATCTTGAGAAATGAGAGGGCAAATTTTGGGGTACAACAGCTGTCCCTGTTCAATCTTCTTAAACTTGAAGATTTAGATTGGCTTTTCTGCCTTTCATGATATGAAGGTGGAAGATGATTGAACACTAGAGTGCCCATAAATTTGCACTCACATGAAATAACGCCATTGGTTGATGATATCAGAAACGGGCTTACAGATGCCATTTAGAGAAGATGATATAGAGTCATCGGAGATGGGCTTAAAGATGCCATCCAAATTAGATGCTGAATTCATAAGAGGTCTTATTGTGGGATTCCTGTTCTTGTTGTTTGAGGAGGAGTCCACTGGAGAATGTTGATTTTTGTTGTTCTCCTGCTTGAGGAAAACTCTGTGGGGAATAGAGTCTAGGAACTTCAGTTTTTGCTATTTTCTGGTTGAACTCCAGGCTTCACAGTAACTTGTTGGGGAGGATGAAGTTAACTATTATCTGGAAATGTATTACAAAGAGCCTGTGTAGGGCTGTTTCAGGATGAGTCCGTGTTAGACTTCATCTGGAGATATATGAGAAGGAGCCTGTGTGGGGCTGCTTCAAGATGAGTCAGGGTAAGACTGCATCTGGATGATGAGAAAGAATCCGTGTAAGATTGCTTTAGGATGGTCCTGTAGATAGTCACCCCATCTAGTTTCGGGAATTGATCTACAATCAAACTGTTCACAGATAGCTGTCCTGTCCATTTTCAGGTATTAATCCGGAACTTGCTTTAGTTGGTCATTGAGATAGTTTCCCCGTCTGGTTTCGGGTATTAATCTCTGACTTTTAAAAAGAAAGATAGTTTTACTGGCTTGTTACATGTATTAATCTTTAGTCTGCTCATGTAGATAGTTTTCCTGTTTGGTTACAAGTGTTAATTTATAATCGGTCGTCCATATATAGTTTTCCTGGCTTGTTACAGGTATTAATCTGGAACTTATTATTGTCTGTCATTGAGATAGTTGTCCTGTCTTGTTTCAGGTATTAATCTCTAACCTGAGAAAGAAAGATAGTTTTCCTGGATTGTTATAGGTATTAATCTTCATCCTCTCATGTAGATAGTTTTCCTGTATGGTTTCAGGTGTTAATCTATAATCGGTTATCCACAAATAGTTTTCATGGCTTGTTACAGGTATTAATCTAGAACTTATTATTGTCGGTTGTTGAGATAATTGTCCTGTCTTGTTTCAGGTATTAATCTATGACTTGAGAAAGAAAGATAGTTTTCCTGGCTTGTTACAGGTATTAATCTTCAATCCTCTCATGTAGATAGTTTTCCTGTCTGGTTTCAGGTATTAATCTACAATCAATCATCCACAAATAGTTTTCCTGGCTTGTTACAGGTATTAATCTGGGACTTGGCAGCATTGGTTGCATAGATAGTTCCCAGTCTGGTTTCGGGCATTAATCTGTGGCTTGCTGAATTTGTTGGTAAACCCGTCTTGTTCCAGGAGTTCATACCACTTGGTCGTGTAGATGGTTTCCCCGTCTGGTTTCATGCATTAATCCATGACCTGCTGCATAAGTTAATAGTATCGTCTGTCTGCAAATTCAACCTGAAAAGGTAAAGCCAGTTTCATGCGATGTCATGATGTATGAATTGCATGATGCTCTGAAAATAAATGAGATCGTGATATATGCATTTGTGTTGCATATGCTATGACGTTTTTAGAATGATGCATGAATGCAATGTATGAATGTGTCAGCTGTTCTATTATAGTATTGTTGAATTAGGGAAGCTAACTCCCTGAGCTGGGGATGAAGAGTGTAGGTCTTCAGATTTTGTTTGAAGTTGAAATGATGGGAGATGGATTTCCGTTATTAGAGAAATAAACTCTGTTGGGGAAGGAAAAATCTGTGAATTTCTTGAGGATTTTGTTGGAATCCTGCTGGGGAATCCTGAGAAGCTTGGTGACTTCACTGGGGAATTTATTTTTTGAGCAGTAATTGGAGATTTTGCTTTGCCAGGGATATAAGAACACCTGACATCATTAGGATGCATACTGAGAATATGGCAGTGACCTTGTAGTAGGATGTCTCTTCCTCTGTACCTGTTGGAGAAGGTATCTGCTGGAGGAAATATCTGCGGGGATTTTGTGGATGGCTCTTAGATATTATCCTTTTTCTTAAAGCCATTAGCAATTGTCTTTCTGTTTTTTATGCGTATATTTGTAAGAAGTAATCACATTCAAATGCATATGTTCAAAAATAATCACTACACGTTTTCGCAAACAAAACTGAAAAATAAAAACAAATAGTTTTAAACTTTCAAAGGAATAACTTTGTATTAACTTGAATAAGCGTTTTTGTACAAGGAGGCGAAAATCCTAGTAAGAGAATGTCGTTGTAAGAATGAAACTAATACAAAATAGTGTACAAAGAAAAACAACTATGTGACATAATCCCATTAGGTTCCCATTCTGCTATTGCCTTTATGTCTTCGAGCGTCTCATCACTTTGCTGCTTGTCCGAAACTGACTGGATTGATTAGTACCACTTGAGCTTGACAGTTGATAATGAAGATTGGCTGTAAGGTGATCCAACGGGACATAGTTATATGCTTTAAATCCCTAACTTTTTCCTGGACCTCCCTTTCGGGTTTTCAGTCCACCGGGATACCTTTTTTTCCCAAGCCGCCTTTTCAGGTTTTCGACTTGACGGGTGTACAGATTTTTTCATATGTATATCCCTAATTTTTACTCGAACCCTTTTGGTTTGCCGTGATGCCCTTATTTTTGCCTATGCTAGTCAACCTAGTGGGTCTTTATTCATGCGTAGTATCTTTTAACTATGTCAGCATTTACATGGTGCGGAAGGTCGTCACCGTCCATAGTGGTTAAGATCATGGCTCCATCATAAAATATGTTCTTAATCACAAATGGCCCTTCTTATGTGGGAGTGCATTTTCCCCTGGGATCACCTTGCGGAATTATTATGCGCTTAATTACCAGGTCACCAGCTTGATATACCCGACGTCTGACTTTCTTATTAAAAGCTTTAATCATACGTTTTTTGTACATCTGACCATGACAGACAACCGCAAACCTCTTCTTGTCAATCAGGTTTAATTGGTCAAGTCAAGTCTGAACCCATTCCTCTTCATTCAAACCCGCATCCTTCCTGATTCTCAAAGAAGGTATCTGGACTTCAATGGGTAGGACATCTTCCATACTGTACACCAGAGAGAAAGGGGTTCCCCTGTTGGTGTGCACCCCGTGGTACAATAACCATGAAGAGCAAATGGTAACATTCCGTGCCAGTCTTTATATGTCACCTTCATCTTATGTATGATTTTCTTGATGTTTTTATTAGCATCTTCTATAGCGCTATTCATCTTCGGCTGGTAAGGAGAAGAGTTATGATGCTGGATCTTGAATTACGTGTAGAGCTCGATGATCATAGTATTATTGATATTGGTACCATTATTCATAATAATTCTTTCTGGAACACCATACCGGCAAATAAGGTTATGTATGATGAAACGGGCAACAACGTTCTTGGTAACAGAAGCAAATGAAGTTGCCTCGACCCATTTCATGAAGTAATCAATGGAAACCAGGGTGAAGTGGTTCCAATTAGAAGTTGTAGGTCTAATCTCTCCAATCATATCGATGCCCCACATTGTGAATGTCCAGGGAGCAGTCAATACGTTTAGAGGAATTTGAAGCACATGTACTTTATCAGCATAGATATGTGAAATTCTGGCTGCAGATACTCAATGTCACGTCCAATGTTATGACACCGTATCTGACTTACTATATGACAGTAAATACAAAAGCAGTAAATAACACAGTCAATTGTTTACCCAGTTCAGTGTGCAACAACACCTACTCTGGGGGCTACCAAGCCAGGGAGAGAATCCACTATAAGAGATGTTAATTCAGGAATAAACCAACCAGTTTATCTCCTTCACTTAAGACCTACCCAATGCAATTCTAATCTAAGTACAACTTAAACCTGAGTTCCTACTCACTCCCCCTCAATCACAGCAGTGATACATAAACCAATTTGACTTAAGAATTGATGAAGACACTCTTCAAAACATACACTTGATTAAGCTTCACAGCTTTTTAATCAAGTAACACAATCACTCGTGCTTCACAGCTTTAAGTGATGTACACAACTAACTTGACTCTGCTTCACAGCTTTAGTCAAGTAACATTCAAACACTCTTGCTTCAAAGCTTTGAGTGCTACACAACCCTTACAATTGAAACCTATTCCAAGGCACTTATCACAATGATAATTGCTTGGAGTACAATAAACAAATCTATACAGATTACAAAATTGATCTTCTAATCAATCAGCAGGGATATCTTGAAAAACCGCAGCTCTGTTGAATATATAGCAGCTGTAACTTCAGTTAGGGTTTCCAAAAACCTAGGGTTGATTCCGTTTGACCTAAAGACCAGGTCACAGTACTTTATTGATCAGGTTAGGATTGAGCTAGGTTACTCCTCAGAAAACGCAGGATTCTGTTCAGAAAGGACTGAGTTATTTCCTGAAAAAACTCAGACTTATCCAATCCTGCAAACCTGTTAGTTCAGAACAGGATGTCATAACATCTGTTATGACATCTGAGAAAACCTGTCTACTGATTTAGCAAAGTGTGATCATTTTGCAAAAATGCTCAGATACACACTTATAAACATCAGTATTTGAATTACAATATTTTTCTGCAAATGTACCTATTGAGTTAGTACAACCTGAACTAGAATGTTATGACATCAGTCATGACATTCACACATACACTTGGGATTTACCAAAAATGCAAGCCAATACCTAAACACCTACAATATGGCATTTATGGCAAGTTCGTGAATGCTGATAGCAGTCCGCTTCCATGGTGGACCAATAGTATCCTTCCCATATGATCTTTTTAGCCATCGTGTGCCCACTAGAATGGGTGCCAAAGGTACCTTCATGTAAATCAACCATAATCTTCTCTGCTTTACTCTTGTCTATACACCAAAGCAAAGTAGAATCGTGGTTGCGCGTGTAGAAGATCCTGTTACTGAGGAAGAACTTGGCAGAGAACCTCCTTAGGAACTTCTTATCATTGACTAAAGCTCCCTCAGGATACTCTTGGGCTTTAAGATATCTTTTGACTTCATGGAACCAAGGTTTGTCCACTACTTCTTCAGTATCAATCTCATGACAGTATGCTGGTTCGTCCATTCTCTCAATAGTGATCTGAGGAGCTTCGTTATCCCACCTGACCTTAAACATGGATGACATAGTAGCTAGCGCGTCCGCTAGTTGGTTTTCCTCTCGTGGAAAATGCTCAAAGGTAACATATTCAAAATGTGGAATCAGTGTCAACACATGCTCTTTATAAGGGATGATATTAGGATGCTTTGTGTCCCATTCTCCTTTGATTTGACTGATCATTAAGGCCGAGTCTCCAAATACACTCAAGAATTTGATCCTCAAGTTGATTGCAACTTCGAGACCCATAATGCATGCTTCATATTCAGCATGTTGTTGGTGCAATTGAAACATAGCCTGGAAGTGAAAGGAGTATGACATCCTTCGGGAGATATAATCACAACACCGATACCATTGCCAAGTGATTGGAAAATTCGTCAAAAACCATAGTCCATCGGGATCCTTCTTCAGGTCCTTCATCCGGTCCAGGTTCTTCACAATCAATTACTAACGTGATGTTCTCGTCCGGGAACTCATAATTCATGGATTGGTAGTCATTCATAGCCTGATGAGCTAAATGATCAGCTAATACACTTCTCTTAATTGCTTTTTGGGTTGTATACTGAATGTCATATTCGGTCAGGATCATCTGCCATCTTGCTATTCTTCCGGACAGAGCGGGCTTCTCAAAGATGTATTTGATAGGATCCATTTTAGATATCAACAAGGTAGTGTGAGTCAACATATACTGTCTTAGTCGGCGAGAAGCCCATGCCAAAGCGCATCAAGTTTTCTCGAGAAGTGAGTATCTTGTTTCACAGTCGGTAAACTTTTTGTTAAGGTAGTATATTGCATGCTCTTTTCGACCAGACTCGTCATGCTGCCCCAACACACACCCCATTGAGTTCTCTAATACTGTTAAATAGATGATCTGAGGCCTTCCTTCAACTGGTGGCATAAAGATTGGAGGTTCTTGAAGATATTCCTTGATTTTGTCAATGGAGTTTTAGAATTCGTCATTCCACTTCACTGCTTGATCCTTCTTCAGTAACTTGAAGATTGGCTCACAAGTAGCAGTCAGATGGAAAATGAACCTGGCAATGTAGTTTAGGCGTCCCAAGAATTCCCCTGACCTCCTTCTTAGTGTGAGGAGTTGGCATTTCTTGTATAGCTTTAACCTTTAAAGGGTCTACTTCAATGCCTTTTCCGCTGACAACGAAACCTAAGAGCTTACCAGATCTTACTCCAAAGGTGCACTTATTCGGATTCAACCTCAGTTTGTACTTTTTCATCCTTTCAATTAACTTCTGCAGGTGATCAAGGTGTTCCTCTTCAGTCTGAGACCTGGCTATCATATCATCCACGTAGACCTCTATCTCGTGATGGATCATATCGTGAAATAAAGCTACCATGGCGCGCTGATAGGTTGCCCCAACGTTCTTTAACCGAAATGGCATAACTTTGTAACAGAAAATGCCCTACTGTGTGACGAAGGTCATTTTCTCCATGTCCTCTAGTTCCATTTTGATCTGATTATACCCAGAGAAGCCATCCATGAAGGAGAATACTTTATGTTGTGCGGTGTTGTCAACCAGAACATCGATGTGGGGAAGCGGAAAATCATCCTTGTGGCTTTCCCTATTTAGATCTCTGTAATCCACACACATACGTACCTTACCGTCCTTCTTAGGTACTGGAAAAACATTGGAAACCCATTATGGATAAGAGGTGACATCTAAGAAACCAGCATTGAACTGTTTAATGACTTTGACTTTGATCTTTTCTGACATTTCTGGCCACATGCGACGAACCTTTTGTTTCACTGGAGGGCAATCCTATTTTGTCGGTAGGAGATGAACCACGATATTAGTGTCAAGTCCCGGCATGTCTTCGTATGACCAGGAAAATACCTCAACATAGTCATGTAGCATATGAATTAACCGTTCCTTGACACTATGCTCTAGATTGGCACCTATCTTGACTTCTTTCTTATCCTCTTTAGTATCCAAGTTAACTCTCTCAACCGACTCTTCATAAGGCTGTATTGCCCTTTCTTCCTAGTGTAACATTTTATCAAGTTCTTCTGGTACTTCACAATCTTCCTCACCTTCGTCCTCGGCTTGGTAGATCGGATTTTCAAAGTCATAATTGGAAATAGCAGAACTGTTATCAATGGGATCCAAAGTGGATGTGGATCTGCAGTTTGATATGTGGGTGTGTGTAAGAGCATAACTGTTTTTGATAAAATAACAAGGCAGAAAATAAAAAACAGAGAGCGTAAAATTTGTGTGCAAAACATCCAATGATTTATTAATGGCATATGAATATGAAGAAATAACCCTCACAAAATAGACAATTGTGCCTCGGGTAAGACACAAGGCTTTAAAGTTTCAATTGTTCAAATATTACACATCCCAAAAAATCAAAAAGACAATTACTCTTGAATAAAAGTAATAGGGACAAAATCTTTGGCCTCCCAATTGCTGAATCCACCGCTGATAGTTGGAAAGATCCATTTATCCATGTCGCAATCGCAGTCAGTATCCTCTAGCGGAAACAACATCAATTGCATTGATTCCCGGTTCATGCTTGGGCATTGGTGCAATTATGACATTGGGGGTCTTGAGAGGATCAAACTCAATCTCCTTCGCCTCAATAAGATCTTGCACTTTGTTCTTTATAACCCAACAATCATTTGTATCATGTCCGGGACTTTCAAAATGGTAGGCAAATCGGGAATTTGGGTTGTAGAGGGGAGATGCAATATTGGGATTCTTAGGAGCCTCCTTTAGGGTCACCAGATTAGATTTCAGCAGATGTGGCAAAACCTGGGATAAGGTCATGCTGATCTAGGTGAACTGTCTTCTGGGCGTATCCGGCCTGCGCTGATTGTTTTGTTGTTGGTTTGAGGCAGGATTGGAAATCATAACAGCTCCTACCGTCGGATGATGTTTAGTTTAGTTTTGATTTCTTTGGCCATAAGCAGCACTGACCTCCTTCTTCCCAGAGAATGGTTTCTTTGCTATACGGGAGGATGAATCTCTCTAGATTTTACCATTTTTGATGCCAGCTTCTACCCGTTCACCAGTCAGTATCAGTTCAGTGAACTCAACAGAAGAGCTTCTAATCAGATGGTTAAAGAACGGACCAGACAACGTACCCAAGAACATGTCCACCTGCTCTCTATCAGACAACAGAGGCTGGACCCTTACCACGAGATCTCTCCATTTTTGGGCATAATCTTTAAAACCTTCGCCGGAACCCATAGACATACTTTGAAATTGCGTACAAGTTGGGGCGAGGTTAGCGTTATATTGGTACTGCTTGTAGAAAGCAACAACCAGATCTTCCCAATTACGAATGTTGGTTCTTTCCAGACGATAGAATCATCCCAGCTGAGTACCTGCCAAACTTTCCTGGAAGAAATGTACCAACATATTCTTATCAGTAGTGTGGGGTTGAATCTTCCTGACATATAACTTTAAGTGCAACTTAGGGCAGGAGACACCGTCGTACTTAGCAAAGGTGGGGACCTTGAATTTCTGCGGGATGACCACCCCTGAGATCAGTCTTAGCTCTTTAAAATCCAGCCCGGGTACCCTCTGGATCTCCATAGCATTGAGATGATCCTCCAGCTGTTTGTATTTATCATCCGCATAAGGATACTTCTCCTCAGAATAATCATCTTCATCTTCCTCGGACCTTGGATTATTGTTTTCTTTCGTTGGTTTCTCTTCTTGATTGTCCCCCTCATTTGACGGGGTTGCAAAATCTAGAGCTCGCTTGGCTGGCCCTCTAAACCTTCTTCCCAAATTCAAGACACCATTTGGTTTCTTTGCCTTCTTGGTCTTCTCTTTGACGATTAGAGCTTTTAGATCTTCCTGCCCCTTGGCCAGAGCCAGGAACATTTGCTGAAACTGAGCATTTTGAACTTGGAGGTCCTTCACTATTTGTTCAAGAGCCATTTCTTTTGCTGAAATAAGCAAGGAAAAGAATAAGAAACCTGTCTTGAAATACCTGCTTATGCAATGAAATGCATGATAATGTTTATGCAATTTTTTCAAGGACTTTTAAGATCTTAAGTTTGCTTAGTCAAAGAGAGAACAAACATTAATTGCATTCATAAGTTTAAATGATTACAATGATGCCTCTTGGGCTTAAAATGGAAGAAACAAAGATAAACAAAACTCCTAAATCAAACAGGACTCAAGCTTCCCATGGGCGCATCCTCTTTGGTGCAATATAGGCATTCAAACTCTTTTCTTCATGCAATTGTTTTGTAAGCTCCAAAACCTTTTTCTCACTTGCATAGAACTGGGCTTCAAAGGTATCTCGTTCCTCTCTAAGTTAAACCCAAGACCTTTGCAATTCCTCGAGAGTAGTCGACATGTCAGGATGGAGAATGGTATGAGGTACATCTGTATCTGCAATGGGTTCCATGATGATGGGTAGGATGGCAGGGTAAGGAATCATGAGATTTTGAGTGCATGCTCGCACCCACTTAAGATAAGCCTCCAAAGGAATGGAGTTCTTATGCCCCAATGTCTTGCTATCTATTCTGTTCACCATGCCCCAAGCTCGGATGAACCTCTGACGGTACCTTTGGACATCATTCTCGTAGTCAAATGCAATTCCTTGAATCAATGCATCATGAGGTCCATCTCTCTTAGCATACCCAAACTATCGTAACGTCAAACAAGGGTTATAAGTGATTTATCACCTAATGCATAGGAGAGGGACATTATGGAATTCCCCACAATGATTAATGATGGTAACGTCTTACACAGATCAAGGACACCCGTGAATATCCGAATACGTAAAAGACATCAACCTATTAGACCACCGTATGCATTGCTCATTCTTTAATACAGATCGGGGTAGGTGCGAAATAAACCACCTAACCAACAGAGGGTTGTAACACATGAGGGTTCCTCTTCTCTTTACAGTGCAAGTGTGAAAAGAGTACATAATGTCTCCAAGCAAAGTAGACACTGGATTATGAGACATGAAGATTTTGACCGCGTTCACGTCTATGAGTTGGTCTGGATTAGGAAACAGTATTATCCCATAGATGAGAAGGACCAATACCTCCTCAAATGCTTGTAAGTCTAAAGTATCCCAAAAATAGTGAGCTTTTTCAAACAAGAACTTGGCTAAAAACCCTTTGATACCGCTTCTTGTTTCCTAGTTGGTCACAACGTCGGACCGTTGTAAATACAGGGCTGGAGCGATATCCTCAGGCTTTGGGTCTCTTTCCATACCGTTAAAGGGCAATTGATTAAGAATAGGCACACCCAATAACTGAGAAAACTCTTCCATGGTAGGTACCAATTGGTAGTCAGGAAATGTAAAGCAGTGATGTAAAGGGTCAAAGAACTGGAAGAGAACTTTCACCATGTCTTCATCAGGGCTTGAGGTGACCAAACTGAGGAGTCGACCATGTCTTTTAGTGAACGGGGAATTCTCAGTAACTCTTGATGCAAATTCCTTGAGTTGAGGAGGCACCCTTACGAGGTTAACTTGGATAGTATTTCTGCAAATGAGAGCCATGTCCTACAAAACAAACACAAAGATAAGTCCTAAAGTCCTTGAAATGGTTAGTGTGATATGCCATGTTATGATATTATGTACAAACACAAACACACACACACACACACACACACACATACACACACACACACACACACACACACACAAATATATATATATATATATATATATATATATATATATATATATATATATATATATATATATATATATATATATATATATATATATATATATATATATATATATATATATATATATATATATATATACAATCACACAAACAGATCCTTAGGTTTATGCTTACATGGATTTCATAGGTAAGTATCCTCTCGAAGTTTAGTTGGCTCAACCTATCCTAGTAATAGTAACCGGATTCTAGGGAATCTTAATATCACTGATCTTTCTTCACCGGGCATTGTTTCAGTTCAATCCTCTTTATTGGTGACCGAAATATCCCGGAAGTCGGATCTCAATGAGTGTAGTATCGAGTATCAACCAACTCCAAACTGCACCAAAGCCAGCTATCTCACTACTTCCTAATGGCCAAGTTGGTTCAATTAAAGGTTCTAAGATCAGTTGATACTTCATGACACCACACAACGGTCCCGTATTCTCCTTGACTACTCAAGGGCTACCGGTACCAACAAATGAGTCACACCAACGTAGCTATCATTTCAACCGTGTTGGTATACCCCACACAGTCCCCATGATCTATTGCTACTTACCTAAAAGGTGCCCCAGATCTGGGTGTAGGATCTTTACAAGTAAACCCAAGAAAAAACCCTTAAAGATAAAGCAATCAAAGCATACAAAGAAAGAAAATAAATATGACTTAAGCTCTAAGGTAACCCCACTTTTTATAATTCCCCAGCAGAGTCGCCAATTCTGTTGTATGGTGGCAGAACCTACTGTTATACTGGTTTTGCGTTTGTATTTGTAAATGTTGCGATAAGCAAGAGCCGCCACCAACTTTTCTTATATCCAACAAAGGAAAGGGTGAAAAGAACAGAAAAAGACCTTTCGAGATTATTTCTGAGTAAGGGGGTAAATTATGGAAAGAGAAGGTGTTAGCACCCTTTCCATCCGTAGTTTTCTACGAGCTCTTAGATGCTTAGCTCATTTGAAAAATACCTTGTACTTTTGTATGTTGTTGAAAAGTATTTTGAAATGCCTTAGTGCGACGATCCGCTTTATGATAACTCTTGTATCAGCCCTTAAGAGTGTTGATAAAGCGTTTGAGAATGTTTTTGAAATGTTTTGTGTAAGTGTGAAAATGTTTTTTTGAGCAAGCATCTAACAACTATCTACTTATACTCGAAAGGTTTGTTCTTTTCCTCCTATCCTTTAGACAATGTTATCCTACTATTAGTGAGTAGGTAGCCCTATCGTTGGATGTTTGAGGGACATTTAAAGGGACGTTTTTATAGTCACAAAGGCAACTGGGCAAGAAGTTTTAGTAACTACCCTAGGGTTCTAAGATCATATTTTTACCGAGGCAACGTCGATAGGGTCATCGAGGGACTTATGATCCTATGAACCGGAGGGTAGCCATTAAAATATCTCACGTTCGAGAATTGTGACTATTTCTGAAGGCAACCGAAGTGGGAATACCCTAGAGGTGTATATGTGTAAGTGTGCTTATTTCAGTTATTTGTCTTGTGTTAAGTTTTCTAGCGTTTGATTTATTATGCTCTTGTCATGCAATCCTATTAGGCATACATCTAAGCAGTTAATATATACATGAATTTAAAGTGCGGGAATTTAAATCTACACTATTACAATGCTTCGGGGAGGGGGGTATTTACATGTCCAAACTTTGGGGAAAAAGCAATAAGGAAAAAAATCATAAATTAAGCTATTACATACTGTGAGCAGTTACAATAAGTTGAAAATAAAAAAGGCGAAAAGTGATAACGTGTGCGAATAGTAAGTACGTCTAAAAAATCCCAAGGTATGAAAAAGTACGTCTAAAGGGATTTAATTTTAATGCTTTTTTGTATTTTTATTACGAAAAGAAAATGAATTGAAATCCTAAGTTCTAATTAGTTTTAATTAAGAAAGGAGGTTAAAATAATTAATAATTAATTTATAAAATTAATTCAAATAAAAACCTAAAACTATATTTTTTTGTGATTTTAATTATTTTTTACTGATTAAAAACAAATTAAAAAAAGAAAAGAAAATAGAAGGTAAAACAAAATGAAATGGGCTTGGGTAGTAAAATGAAATGAGGGGTGGAATTTGAAAATGCTTAGGCCCAAACCAGGGAGCCCAAAGCAGCGTTTGATCCTATGTCACTGGTTCTTGAGGCTGCATGGTGAGATACGCATCTGAGGCCTTTAGATCTGGATTAGATGGTGGTGATCTGATGGTATATGGTGGGCGCAAGGGGCTTGAGAGCACTGGATCTGTAATATAAACATTAGAAAAAATAAAAATCCAGACCTGGGTATCGAACCCAGGTCTCTTCCCAGTATACACGCTTGCCTCACCACTCAGCCAACTTGCTCATTCGTTAATCCAAAGATAATAACAATATTATATGATAAACATGGATCCAGAAATATTCAAAAAAAAAAACGCGCGTTGAGTGGATTCGAACTAGCCAATGGCGCTGTGACACCCAAGCTACCAGAGTCATCCACCGGAGTCAAACCTTTGATCACCTTCTCCGGAGAGGCTAAAAGTCAAAACTTGCAAACACGCAATATCAAAGCAACTAAAGCATCCCACGCCCCTTAAAATTTCCCCATGAATCCAGTGGTGGCCTTTATTTGATCCAAAAATACCTGTGTCATGAGGTTTGAGGATTTCCGTTTGAGACGCCTTAATGATGGCATCCTAAGATTATGGCTGCAAATCTCCCATGCGAAACGTTTAATAAGTCCTAAAGGATGTCCTGAACACGAACCAACTCATTAAATGTATTAATAATGCATAAGTTTAAATTTCAAATCTACCAAACCTTGCTCAACCGGAGATGCTTGAGTACTGTGATTTGGGATGCTATGGGCTTCAAAAATGATAGGGACAGACCCTTGGGATACTCAGGATGATAATGGAGGACCTATAATGGATTGAGGGAGGCTGGACGTATGCTTTTAGATTTCACAACTTTGATGTATTTTTTTGAAATTTTCGTATGGTTCTTCTCAGGAAATTTATCCGTGTGAGATGCTTGCAGGACTGATGTATATATAGAGGAGATGGAGTGAAGGAGGAAACATAGATAGAATCTAAACGATAAAGCCATGATGAAAGCCATAATTCTCATTTTGAAAAATGGTCAAAAATGAGATTTCATGCCATGTTGAGACTTGGATGCACCTGGACATTCTTGCATTGGTGCCTTGTACAAATTTGAATTGTTTAGAGTTTTCCTCATCATAGCTTCTTCAATTATGTCACCATTTGCTTCGATTACCTAATCTGGAAGGATAAACTTAGTCGAATCAGCTCTTGTTCCTTTTCGATGACTTTAAGTTCTGATTTGAATTGCACAAGGCCACAACATCATGGATCATTCGATCATCCCCCAAGCTTGCTCTCTTCAATTACTCTGAGTCTTGATTCGAATTGCATAAGGCCTTAACATCCTTGCTTCTTTGATCAATCCCTAAGTCTGCTCTCTTCGATTGCGCTGACACTACCCAACTAGCCCAATCGAAAGACTTTATTCTGGCTAGTCGAAGCTTCCTTTGGCATGAATGTGCTTGTGCAGGAGGCTTGAGCCTGGCAGTATGTTGGATTTTTGGCCAACAAGCATCTTTGAATGTTTCTCTTTCGTTTTGACCAACTAGATCCATCCTTCGACCAGACCCCTCTTTAGACAACAATATATGTCCTTCGAATGGGCCCTTTGTGTATTGGAAGTTTTTAAGGGTGGAATCGAAGAAATCATGAAGAGAGTTCCTGCCTTATGAATTTGAAAGTAAACCAAGCAGGAGGCCAATGCCTTCTGAATCGAAGGAAAACTGTAGGGGGATATCGCCTGGTGCCTGCTGGCATGAAGCAACCAACATTCAGTCAAATCTTGCGAGCAGAGGGGTCACTACTTAGTGAATCAAGGTAAACCAGCAGGAGGCCATTGGCTTTTGAATCGAATGAGACCTGCACGAGGCCATTACCTTGTGCCTGCTGGCATGAAGGAAATCCTGGTTTTGTGAATCAAAGGAAAACATGTAAATGGTGCAATCGAAGCTTTGTGAGAAGGTAATCCTTGTCCAATCGAAACTTTCCTATAGGAGGTCACTATTTTGTAACTCCAAGCAAGCATACAAGAGGCCATTGCCCAAACGAAGGTTTGCATGAAAAGCCAATGTCCAATCTAAACTTTCCTGCAAGAGGTCACATGGACAAACGAAGGATGTAACCCAAAGCTTGCATAAAAGGGGACCACATGCCCAAATGAAGGATATAAACCAAACTTACATTCGAAGAAGGCCACATGACCATACAAAAGATGCATCCAGGAGGTCCCTGCTTTGTGAATCAAAAGAAATCTTTCAGAAGGTCATTTCCTACTGAATCGAAGGACGTTTTTAGAAGGTCATTGCCTTTTGAATCGAAGGACGTTTTCAGAAGGTCATTGTCTTCTGAATTGAAAGAAACCAGCATGAAGCCACTTCCTTCTAAATCGAAGGAAACCAAGAGGAGGCCCCTGCCTTCTGAATTGAAGGAAGCTATTTCAAAGGGAAACAAAGCCCAGTCGAAGCTGTCATGTAGGAGAGAATTCAATCGAAGCTAAGCATGAATCGAAACAAGCTTGTTTTTCTTCAATTTTGTCAAAAAATCAAATTTATCTGTTTTTCTCTTTCAATACTTTCCTCTTTGCTTGGTGCTTGAAAAATTCAATATGATCCAATCGTACTTGTGCAGTCTTGACCCAATAGGAATTTTGTGAAAAAAATCTTGAGAAATGAGAGGGAAAATTTTGGGGTACAACACTTCCTCCACATTCTTCAGACCAATCATCATGTTAACAATCCCTTCAGAATAAGAGACTTCAAAGCCCCTTACCATGACCACAAGCATTTCGTTGGCAGGTTTTAGGTTAGAGTAAAAGTCTTTCACAATCTGGATGTTATAAAAACTAGGTTGTTGACACAGCTTACGCCACTTCTTACTTTGAATCAAATAATCGATGCTAGCAGGTATGCCTAGGTTTTCATCCTTCAGGTCGAATATGAAACCCCTTTCTGAAAAGACACCTCATCTAGAGATCTTCTTGGAGAATCTTCTTCTTGCTTTGTCGCTGACAAAGATTTCACAGTCACTTCCATCATCACCGGAAATGTCTATGGATGGGGTGGCATTCTTTCTTGCAATAAATTAGTTCTTTTCTATGAATATGAAGACTTTATTGTTAGGGTTTTGAGGAGTTAAAAAGCGTGAATATGAATGAGAGAGATAAGATGATATGAGCGGTTTTGGCAGGCGAATTTTATAGGCGTGAAAGTGATGGAGTGGTTTCAAATATATGAAAAGGTAGTGGGAAGTTTTTGTTTGTGGTGGCAGTTGTGAAGTTGAGGGGTTAGGAGTGGAGAGAGAAAAGTAACGTACAATTTTGGACAAAATAAAATTTGAAAATGACAATTAAAGCTATTTAGACAACCTAGGGTATGTTGAAGGTTAACCCTATCCGCTACTCATCATGAATTCGTGCCACTAACAATTAATGCCTTGTCTTTTTTTATGTGACACACTCTACTGTACAATCAGACAGCTAGGCGCGCGAGCTTTACTCACTCCTACCTCTGCACTTTTGCTCACACCTTCCCACAACTGCCTTTCTCAATATATTTCCCATGACAAGTCAACAATAAATTCCCACTATTTTTGTGTAAGTATGGATCAAATTTCCCAGTTACGATAAGACTTGTCAATTACCTTCTTTTACATCTTAATTCAATCATCATCATACCTGGAAAATAAAACTAACTAAAAACAAAAAATAAATATTGGGCTACCTCCCAGGAGTGCTATTTTATAGTCTTTTCACCTGACTATGGAAAAAAATTCAAATGGAATCATCGAATAGCATGGTGGTCCTTGTGTTGTTTGAGGATTCACCATGGTACATCTTTACTCTTTGACCATTTACTTTAAAGATTTCTCCTATTTTCTCATTCAAAAGGTCTACTTCCCCATAAGGATAAATCTTTAAAAGCTTAAAGGGCCAAGACCATCTAAAGTTTAACTTCTCATGGAAAAGTTTTAATCTAGAATTAAACAAGAGAACATGTTGTCCTTCAACTAGTTTTCTCTGCAGCGACTTCCTGTCGTGCCACTTCTTAGTCTTTTCCTTATATAGTTCTGCATTTTCATATGATAATAACCTATGTTTATCTAGCTCATTGAGTTGAAGCATTCTAGCTTGGCCAACTTTAGATAAATAAAAGTTTAGGTTTTTGATAGCCCAAAAAGCCTTATGCTCTAACTCAATAGGAAAATGACATGCTTTCCATAGACAAGTCTGTAGGGAGACATGCCTAAAGGAGTCTTAAAGGCTGTTCTGTATGCCCATAAGGCATCATCCAAATGCCTAGACCAATCCTTCCTAGAAGGGTTAACAACTTTTTTCTAAAATCCTTTTTATTTATCTATTTCAAATTTCAGTTTGTCCACTACATTGTGGGTGATAAGCAATAGCAAATTTGTGTTTCACTCCATATTTTGACATTAATTTTCAAATATTTTGTTGCAAAAATGGGTTCCTCCATCACTAATGATTACTCTAGGGGTGCCATGTCTAGACAAAATGTTTTTCACCAAAAATTTGGTCACCACCTTAGCATCATTAGTAGGAGTTTCTACTGCTTCTATCCATTTAAAAACATAGTTCACAACTACCAAGATGTACATATTGCCAAAATATTAGGGGAATGGCCCCATGAAACCAATGGCCCATACATAAAAAAATTTAATTTCTAAGATATTGGTAAGAGGCATCTCTTATCTCTTGAAGATATTTCCCATTCTTTGGCATCTATCACATCTTTGCACTAGATCATTAGCATCCTTAAAAATTGATGGCCACAAATAACCTGATTGTAAAACCTTATCTGCATTCCTGGTTCCTCCGAAATGTCCTCCATAAGGAGCTTCATGAACGACAGACAAGATTTGTCGTGCCTCTAGCTGATCCAAACACCTTCGTAGCAATTGATCAACATACTTCTTGTAGAGAAAAGGTTCATCCCAAAAATAGCTTATGGTCATGTGAAAGAACCTATTCCTCTGTTAAGAGTTGTGTTTTACCCCAAAATTTTCCCTCCCATATTTCTCAATACCTGTCAAGTGAGGTCCTCAAATTGCTCAAGGAAGTCCAAGGGTTGACCAGACATACTCTCTCCTAAGGCAGTCTATCTCAAATTAGGGTTTCATTTTGCATCAAGATGCTTGAGTCCAAAGGATCCCAAATGCTCACCATTGTACTAATATGTTCTCAAGATCATCCATGTCAAGTTTCAAGCCTTTCAGAGGAAGTTTGCTCAGTCAACTGCTCAAATGCTTGAAAATCAACGGTGCTAGGTCAAAAGGCAACTGTGGCCCACATACAGTCAAACTTCAAGATTTTTGCTCAACATCCTCATTTTTAAGTATTATTCATCATTTTATGAAGGGTAGATCATGATTCATCAAGGATTGCTCACAATTCATCAAAGCCCAAAAGTTGCTAAATTAGGATTTTGCAGGAAAAGTCAACTAAACTTTGACCAAGCATAACTTTCTCATACTTTATCAAAAATGACCCATCCAAAGCTCATTTTTAAGAGGATACAAGTACCCACAATTCATATTCATCTCCCAAGTTCAAAATATTCACTCACAAAAAGATATGAATTTTGACATTATAGGTCATTTTAAAAAGTCAACAAAAACACCTTTTGGGTCAAAGCTTCATACCTGAACATGGAAGACTCAATTGAGATGAGACCAAAATGTTTGCTTATAGTACATCCTAAGCCTTCTAAAAAGTCCAAGAAAACTTCTCTAGGGTCAAAATTGAGAGAGATATGCATTGTCAAAGTTAACCTTTTTTGCAAAATTGCCAAAAGTCAAATGTGCTCAAATTTACATCTTTTGCTAAATGGGCCCAACTTTTTATGCTTGCATATCATTCCTAACATAGTACACAACCTATGGGACCCTCCATACTTTATTTACTCATTTATTTGATTTATTTTGATTTTTATTCATTTAAAATTCAAATAAAATCAAATAAATCCTAATAAATCGTATATTGCATTTTAGGGATGATCTTTTGCATTGAAAGAAGATATTATATGCTGTCAAATGAAGATCAAATCGTGCAAGGCCAATGTGGTTGGAAAAGATTGGATTTGAGCAAAATTGGAAGGGAATCATATGCATTGAAAGAGCAAATCAAATCTCCATAATTGATAAAGATACAATGCATTTTTATTGACCTAATGTGTTCCACTACATATAGAGAAGAGATCGAATGCACAAAAAAAGGTTTGAGAGGTCGAAAAAGCTGCAAGCAAGAATTGAAAATTGTCAAAAAAGTGATAGACTGATTTCCAGTTTAGAGGCCAATTCACAGACTTTCAAAGCCACCGATAGTCTCCTGGAATCGCTCTGAAGCTAGAACGACCGGTTTCACGCCTCTACACGCCCAGAATTGCCCTCTAGACGTCACACGGTTTGCATTCTTTTTCAGATTTCATTGCTATGATTCTTGCATCATGAACGTGTTTCAATGGTATATTTGTGTTTATTGTCATGTTTGCATCATGTCTGGACTATTTAATTGAAGTTTTAACACTTGTATGAACATCTGCCATAACTAGGGTTTGCTTTGTTGTTTTGGGGCTTTCAAACGCAGGAACAATTGGCCCTAATGAAGGATACCATTGTGATCAGAGGGTCAAACCCAATCGATCCTTGGTCTTGAATCTTATTTATATTGCTTGGATGTAATTTTTAAAATACACAGGGTTATAGCTACAACACCATGTCCGTAGGTAAAGGTGTTGTTACCTAAAGCGACGGTTGGGAGGAAGAAGATGGAGGCGTGGCACCCTCTGGTTGGGCAGTTTGAAATTCCGTGTGTTTTTCTTATTTAACCATAGTGTTTGATATATTGTGTATTATTATTATTATATGTACAACAGAAGCGCGTAGCTCAGATGGTAGCGTGGGGGTGGAAATATGCATAAGGACCTGGGTTCGATCCCAAGGTCCCAAACTTTTTTCTTGCTATTTTGTTTCAGGAATTCAAGTGCATTATAGCCTCCAACGTCCACCGTGCACCATCAAGATCTGGCCCTCTGATCCATCAAGGTCCCCAGATCAACATGCCACCTTGGAAGAACCACCATGCGCCTGAGTCAAGCATGCATACTGGATTAGGGAGAAGTCAAACAGGCCTTAGCCTTTTTGGGCCCAAAAATTCAGTTTTCACCCCCTCTTTCAGCATTGCAACCAGGCCCATTTATTTCCTTTCTTATTTCTTTTTCTTTGTTTTATTTAATTCTTTTAATATTTCTTCAATTAACAAATTAATCTTTTTTCATAAAAAATATAAAAATTAATATCTCACAAAATTAGGATTAGTTTTTATTCCTTTATCAAAATTAATTTAATTTAGTTTAAATTAGGAAAAATTATAATTTGTTTTCAAAAATAAAATCAACTAGAAATTAGGTTAAACTTTTGATTTAATTTTATTTTGCCCTTTGTCTCAAATAAATGAAATACAAAAATAGGTCATCGATTAAAATTAATTTAATTCATTTTTCATAATTTAGAATTAATTAGACTTAGGATTTTCCTTTAATTTGACAAGTCCATTATTTTCTAAAAACATAACAAAAAACATTTTTTTAATTAATCGCAATTAGGTTTAGGGAAGGGTCAAAAACCCTAATTATCTCGTATTCGGTTCATGGCGCGCATAATATTTTATTTTGTCAATATTGTTGTAACTGTGCATGGTTTGTAATAGTTTAATCTAGGGTTTTCATTTATCGCTTTTTCCCGAGTTTTTGGCTATGTAATTAATCCCCCTCCCCGAAGCCTTGTAATAGCGTAGATTTACTTTCTCGCATCTTAAATTCTGCAAATATTTAACTGTTTAGATGTATGCTAATAGGATTGTATGACAAGAATGCATGACAAATTTAATACAATTAGAAAACCCTAATGTGCAAAGATAAATAACTGAAACAAATCACTCGCACATATCACTCTTAGGGTATGCTCTCACTTCGGTTGTCTTCGGTAAATGATCATTAAGTATAGGGTGTCTTAGTGGTTTCCCTTCCGTCTAAAAAAGATCAAATGTCCTGTTCGAATGTTGCCTCATAATGTCGCCCCTGAAATGTTGCCTCGGAAATGTTGCCTCGAATATGATCTTAAGACTCTAGGGTTATTACTAAGGTGTCCTAACATTGCTTTAGTGATCGTACGTCCCTTTCAAATTGAACCTTACAAACTCCAATGACGGTGCTATCTACTCCTTAATAGTGGGATAGCACTGTCTAAAGGAAACAAGAATAGAAACATTCCTTTTTTGAGTAGGTAGATGCTAGTAGGTACTTGCTAAAATTAAAACTTTTCACACTTACACATTCCAAAATAACTTTCAAAACAACTTTGTCACACCTTTGAGGACTGATACAAGGGTTATCACGAAGTCAAGACTTTTTCAAAACAAAGCACACAC
Organism: Vicia faba; assembly: GCA_948472305.1. Lineage (NCBI taxonomy): Eukaryota > Viridiplantae > Streptophyta > Magnoliopsida > Fabales > Fabaceae > Vicia > Vicia faba. The sequence continues at coordinate 969,965,039 of OX451741.1, read as the reverse complement.
AAGCAATTTCGAAATGAGCAAGTACCTAAGAGCCCGTAGAAAACTACGGATAGAAAGGGTGCTAACACCTTCCCTTTCTATAATCTACCCCCCGTACTCAAAATCTCGAAAAAGAATTTTTTCTGTACTTTTTTCCTTTCCGGTTGGATGAAATAAAAGTCGGTGGCGACTCTTGCTTACCGTGACATTTTTGCAAACACAAAACTCAAAATGCAAACCAGCGTCAAATAGTCGGTTCTGCCACCGTATCACAAGTTGAATTCAGGTGGAACATATATACTAACCAAGTAGTTAACAATATCAGCATACCTAGGAGTCATGCCTGCAGTTATCAACAAATTTTTTTCATCAAGAAATGACTCCTTAATTTCTCCAGTACTCTGGTCTTGCACTTCTTCTGGAAATCATGAAAAATGGTCAGCTACAAGGTTCTCAACCCCCTTCTTGTCTCTAATCTCCATATCAAATTCTTGTAACAAGAGAACTCATCTTATAAGCCTCGGCTTATCATCCTTTTTGGCAATAAGATACTTGATGGCAACATGATCCATGTAGACTATGACCTTGGTTCCAACCAAGTAGGATCTGAATTTATCAAAGGCAAAAAAAAACTGCTAGCAACTCCTTTTCAGTTGTTGTGTAATTGACTTGAGCTTCTATTAATGTTTTGATAGCATAGTAGATGGTGTGAAACACCTTGTCATGCCTCTGACCCAACACAACGCCAATTGCAAAGTCACTTGCATCATACATCATCTCAAAAGGTTTAGTCCAGTCAGAGGCTTTCACAATGGGAGAAGATATTCTAGCTTTCTTCAAATGATTGAAGGATCTCAAACATTCTTGATCAAAGTCAAAAGACACGTCATGCTGTAAAAGTTGGAAACGCGGTTTGGTTATCTTTGAGAAATCCTTGACGAATCTTCTATAGAATCCAACATGACCCAAGAAGCTTCTGATGCCCTTAATGTTCACTGGAGAGGCATCTTCTCAATCACTTCTATCTTAACTTGATCTACTTCCAAACCTTTCTATGAGATTTTGTGTCCCAACACAATTGTTTTATTGACCATAAAATGACACTTCTCCCAATTCAACACCAAATTATTCTCTTCACACCTTGTTAAAACTAAGTCCAAGTTATCTAAACCAATCTAGAATTACTCTCCAAAAACAGAAAAGTCATCCATGAATACCTCCATGAAGCTCTCAATGATGTCATAAAATATAGCCATCACGCACCTTTGAAAAGTAGCTGGGGAATTGCACAAGCCAAAAGGAATTCTTCTGAAATCAAAGGTGCCATAAGGACAAGTGAATGTTGTATTTTCTTGGTCTTTTGGAGCTATGGATATTTGTTTGTAGCCCGAGTAACCATCCAAGAAACAATAATACTCTTTCCCAGCCAATCTATCAAGCATCTGGTCATTGAAAGGTAAGGGGAAGTAATCCTTTCTAGTGGCCTTGTTGAACTTTATGTAGTCCATGCAAATCCTCCATCTCGTGACTGTTCTTGTTGGGATTAGGTCATCCTTCTCATTGTTGACTACAATTATGCCTCCTTTCTTTGGCACATATTAAATAGGACTTACCCACACACTATCAGAAATGGGATAGATAATCCCAACATCTAACCATTTTATAATCTCTTTCTTGACCACATCTTTCATGATGGGGTTGAGTCTTCTTTGGCACTCAATAATATTCTTGGCATTTTTGTTAGAAAAATCCTATGCATGCACACATTATGGTTGATCCCTTTTATATCATAAGTTTTCCAAGCAATTTCCTTTTTGTGTCTATTCAGAATATCCAACAACCGGACCTTCTGCTCTTTACTCAAATCTGTTGTAACAATGACAATCAACTTCTGTCCTGCCTCTAGAAAAGCATATTGCAAATGGGCAGGTGGTTGCTTCAATTCCAAATCAGGTGTCACTTCTATTGAATAAGAACATTGCTTCTTCTCATTAGATGATATTTCCAGTACTTCCATGGTCTCATCCTTCACAGTAGATTTACACATTGGTCCATATATGATTCCTTCTTGAAGCTCATATTCTTTCTCTAGATTTCCTAGAGCTTGAATCAAGACTTCTCTTGAATTTAATAAACTCTTGTGGACAATTCCTCCCTAGTTGGCAATCACAGAACAATGAGCAACTTCTTCTTCAGGATATTGCAGTGCATTTAGAACATTAAAAACCACTTACTGTCCATTTACTCTCATAGTAAGCTCTCCTTTTTCCACATCAATCAAAGTTCTTCTCGTAGCAAGGAAAGGTCTTCCTAAAAAATAGAAATGTCCTCGTCAGCCTCAAAATCCATAATAATGAAGTCAGCAGGGAATACCAACTTATCAATCCTTACCAAGACATCTTCTATCTTCCCTTGAGGGTAACAAATACTTCTATCTGCCAATTGTAAAGTGATGGTTATAGGCCTGGATGCGCCTATCCCTGACTTTTTAAAGATAGATAAGGGCATATGGTTGATGCTGGCCCCTAAGTCACACAATGCTTTTCTATAGAAATAGTCCCCAATGTTACATGGAATGGTGAAACTTCCTGGACCCTTCAACTTTGGTAGGAGCTTTCCTTGAATCAATTGGCTAAACTCTTGAATGAGTGCTACTATAGAAAATTCTCCCACTCTTATTATTTTTTTAAGCATATCCTTTGTGAATTTTGAATAGTTTGACATTTGTTCAATGGCTTCTATCATAGGTATGTTGGTGTGAAGCTGCTTGAGTATCTCCATAAACTTGTCAAACTGTTGCTCTTCTTTTGCCTTCCTAATCCTCTGGGGAAAAGGAGGTGGTGGTATTTCTTGAATAATCTTCTTTTCTCTATCCAGCTCTGGCATGACCGCGGGCTGTTTACCTGCTTGAGAAGTCTTGCCAACTATAGTGTCTTCAAAAATTTCTTCATCATTCCCAACTGAGGTCAGTTCCTCATTGGATCCTTATTTCTCTTCAGAGTGGTCTTTCTCAGGCTGGTCTCCACTGGCCTTAACACCTTTTGATGAGGGTACTTCACAATCTTTACCACTTGTCAATTTTATGACCTTGCAGGTTTCCACATTCTTGACTCCAGGTGTTGTTGTTGGAGTTTCAGTAGAGCTAGGGAGTGTTCCCATGGGCCTTGAGCTCAAAGCAGTAGCTATTGGCCCCACTTGGTTCTCTAGGTATTTGATACTCACCCCTTGAGCTATGAACTGATTTTTTGTCTCCTGAATAAATGATTTTAGGACATTCTTCAACTTGTTGTTGCTTTGATTTGCCACTGGATAGTTAGGTGCAGTAAAACCAGAGGGAACTTGCGATGCTTGGGAAACTTTAGGTTTCAATTGACCTTTATTGTTGCTCCATGAAAAGTTAGGATGATTGCGCCATCCTGGGTTGTAAGTGTTGTTGTAGGGATTGTTGTTTCTGTTGTAATTATTCCCAAAATAGTTAACTAAAACATGATTTACTAGGCACTCTTCAAACAGATGCGCACCTCCACAATACACACAGGTAACCTCAGACGCGTCAGTAACTACCTTCACAGGCTATGGCTTAGGCACTTCTAGAGTCATCATATTTTTCATCATTTGATGAATCTGAGCCACTTGAGCAGCAAAGGTTATAGTCTTTGAGACATTATGGACTCCAACAATGGGCTTGTTTTGAGCAGCACTTTCAAATGTTCTTTCTACTAGCCATTGGTAAGTGTTGGCCGTGATGCTTTCTATCAACCTATATCCTTCTTCATATGACTTAGAAAAAAGTGCTTCTCCACTAGATGTATCAAGCATATTCCTTGAAGAAGGAATCAACCCATTGTAAAATGTTACAAGCTGAATACAAATAGGGATGCCATGGTGAGGGCATTGCCTAAGTAGTTATTTAAATATTTCCCAAGCATTAAATAGTGATTCATCATCTCCTTGCCTAAATGAGGTAATCTCCTTTCTCATCTTTGCATTCTTGGAAGGAGGAAAGTATTTAGCCAAGAATTTCTCAGCCATGTTATTCCATATGGAAATGGAATTCGGCTTCAAGGAATTTAGCCAGCTCTTGGATCTATACCTAAGAGAATAAGGAAACAACCTTAGTCTGAAGGAATCGTCAGTCACGCCTGGAATTTTGAAGTTACTAGCGACATCCAGAAATTTCCTCAAGTGCAAATGAGGGTTTTCATTAGTAGAACCAGAGTATTGGCCAGTAGTTTGCAACATCTAAAACATCATAGGCTTGAATTCAAACTATGCTGCTGTGATTTCTGGTAAAATGGCCATTACTAATTGCGTTAAGATCAAAAACATCATATTCTCTGATGTTATGGGCCCTATCATTGGCAATACCGATAATGTCGTTATCAGCCATGGCAGAGATTGCCTCTTATTCGTCTGAATCAACTGGCAGTGGTTCTTGAATTGGTTCTTCTAAATCAGTCAAATTAGATGCAAGAGGAACTCCTGGTGTGTGTCTAGCAAGTCTATTTCTTCTTAGGGCCCTGAGTGATCTTTCAGGTTCGGGATATCCACTGTAAATTGGTCTCAACAATTTGTGCATACAATATTGACAACACCTGTTGTGACATCAAACTACAGGAGAACATAAAAAAAACTCAAATGCTTAAAATTAAATAATAGAAACACTACAAAATAAAAAATGTAACAATTTACTCCCCGACAACGACTCCAAGAACTTGTTGGTTTGATTGTAATCACTTTTCTAAGTGTCACATGCAAGTATACATGTTGTGATTGCAGCAAGTAATAAATATGAGAGTATCGTACCCACGGGAAGTAAAGTCACTTAGATTTGACTTTGATAAATTTCTATTCTTTTAAATTAAGCATGAGTGAGAAACAATAATAAGGTAGTGATAATTAGTTCAATGTTACTTATAACAACTTAGTAAAAGTGCAAGCAGAAGTATGAGTAATAAGAGAGATAAAGTTGAGCATAGATCCATTAATATTGTTTATGTGTTTATGTCTATGTGTTGTGTGGAGTCGTGACAAGCAAGGTCAGAGTGATCTTATGTGTATTTTTACAACATCTAAAACATGCATGCAAGGACAAGGGAATAAATCTTTAAGCCTCACTTGTAACCCAAGAATGCGTCTTATAATAAATTTGAATGCCTTAATGATTGCAGCTTCTTATCTCTAAGTAAGCTAGGTCAAGCAAATATCTCTATCCTACTTTTTCAACCATTTTTACTCATGAATTACACTTGTTACTAGATCTCTCTCAACAACAAACAATTACCTATTTCTAAGTTTATCATGCAAAGAAATAAATTTTTTTGCAACACAAATACATGGTAAAGAAAGTACTAACCACACAACATATGACACAAACACACTTCTTAATATTAATTTCTCATAGCTTAACTACAAAGGGTTTAGCGTATGAAGAGCAAAGTACAAATATAGAGCAAAGCTCTTACAATAAACATCTTAAGACAAAAGAAATGACAAGATATGCAAACCTAAGAGAGAACGTGAAGATCTCCTTGAGATGGATAATCTTCAGAAGACTACTTCAGTCACGCTAGAGCTCATCAGTTAGCACCAGAAAAGATGAGGAAAGAGTACTCTCTTCCACTTCTCTATCTTAGCACGTAAAATTCTATGTAAAATATTTATTGAACATCAAAACTCCTTCTCCCTTCAGCTCACTTCTCATTATATATGCCAAGGATTTAGGTTTGGCATCTTGCATTGGATTATGGGCTTTCTTATGAATCACATCAAGCCCAAATGGATTAGCGCCAAAACACCAACAACTTTACTAGACGACACAAGGAAATGGTACGAAAGGGAACAATAGTGGGAGACAAGGTGGTGTGTGGTAGAAACTTCAACATGCGCAGGCGGTGCTGGTCTGACTTTGGCAGGGTACGGATGTACCCATTTTTGTTTTCTAGCTTCTCCATTAGCAACTTTGAATTTGAATAGCTTCATCATATTTTTATGTACCATCACGTTTTCCCTCCTTTTATTCTCCTTCTATACTTCCTTTAAGGTCATCAACTTCCCTTGTTTTACTTGCCCAATAATTCTTCTTAAATTTGCCAGCTTGTGCAACATGCAGTAGCCCAGCTCATTTTTGTCTCTACTCGACCCTGATAACCTTGTGTACACATAAAAACATAATTAAAAGTAACAAAGGGGAACACCTATTATGCTCCACTCTATACATTAAATTAACTCTTAAAATGCAAGAAATTAAACTAAAAAGAAATCAAAACACTAAAATAGAAAATACTAAAGGCATGAATTAACTCACAAAATGTTGGTTAACACCTTGCCTGTTTGTTTATGTCGAATCAGATGTCTTAACATGTTATAGGAAATATGAGTTCCGTCTTACTAGAATTTCAATTGGTATCAAAGTAGGCATCCTGTCTGTTTCTGGATTATATCCAAAGGGGATACTTTCTGGTGTATGTGAAAGGTAGAAGGTTCTACTGAAAAGTTGTTTGAACTTGGAGAGTTCATATTGTTGTTTGAGCGGTCCCTAGAAGTGGATGATGGACTATTGATGACAGGGTATATATTAGACCTGTCTGTGTTGTTTTCAGGCGTGTAGCTTTGGTGGCAAGCTTATGTGTTGAAGGTTTGATTTACTTTCAAACCTAGGTCAACCTGTTGCACCTGGAGTATGGTGTGTGTGCACGGGTTTGTTGTGCCTAAAGACTGTTTAGGAGTTTTTATTGTTGTGTATTCCAGTTACATCGCGCCTGATGTAACCCTGGTTGTTCATTTTGTCACAAGTAAAGGAAGGGCTTTAGGGTTTGGTCTCCTCGACAGGTTTGGTGTGTGATGATGTAGTGTGTGCAAGACAACCCCAACTAACTCTGTGAAGTTGCCAATGATAATTAAGTTTAATCTCTCAAGTCCACTCATAAAGGCACTCTTGATGAGTTTTTTGAAGAAAGATTAGAGCCATTTATTTTTGGTTTCTAAAAGAGTCTTCCTAATTCTTGACCTAATTAAGAAAGTAATTTTGAGTCTTGCTGTTGTTAGTATTGTTAAAGCTTAGATTATTTTTTAAGACCTTGAAGTTGATCAAGGGTGGTTTTGTATTTCTCAAAGAAGTAATGGCTTCAGAACCAAGCTTAGTTTTGAGTTCCAGAAGAAGGGAACTTATGTCCTATCAGATGTTGGGACATCGTGTCAGCAGGTGTGCAAATTCCTGTTGACTGACAGATGTTTTGGGTGCTAAGAAAATGTGTTTTAATCACATGTGTTTAAACCTACTCCTGATCTGGAAGAGGAGGCATCTGGGATGTGTATCTAAGATATGTTATCTAGAAAAGCAAGTCTTAGATTAATGGTTTGGTTCAAGGTTGACCAACCAATTGACTACTTCTTGGTTCAGTTTATTTCTGGTTCAAGTAAGTAGAAGTGTAGAGGATGAGCTCTAATTCCAGTAGAGTTTTGTTTTCTCAGTCAGGTTTGTTGAATATGAAGGTCATGTTCATATGTCAAGGACAATCTCTCTGTTATCTAGTCTCTTCTGATCAAAGAAGCCAAATATATGTGATATTGTTCAGGGGGAACAATTTCTGCTACAACAGAGAAAGAAGTATGTAGGTATGCACTAACCACATGAGGTACTGCTATTCAGGAGGAAAATGTATGATTCTCAAAGTGTTCATAGCAGTTGTTGAAGAAGAATCCTTAATCTGAAGTTGGAGATTCTTGAAATGTCAGTGTTGAGAATTTATTTTTCTCAACTTAGTTTGACTGATGTTTCTCTCAAACAGGATATAGGTTGTTTACTCAAACTTGATATATCTCTTATCAAGTCTATGAGAACATTGAACTCTTGTTCTGATGAAATGAAAGAGACATTCTAGGGTTGTGTGCAATGGAGATGCTTCAACCTGAGGTAAGTTAATATTCTGGTAAATTAACTTATAAGTCATGATGTATTATCCATAAGAATTGGGAGAAGCTAGAGTGCTCCTGGACAATCCGTTTGAAGGGTTGATGATTATATAAAACCCCGTGTGTAATGGTCTGCATGGTAGATGGAATCTCCTCTTTAGGTGCAAAAGACTTGTGATCAAACACCTAAAATTCAGACAGGTGGTCTGGATTTCGTGCTTAAGAAGAAGTTCCTTGAGGTGTGTTTTGTGCATATTTTGCATGTGATTGATCTAGTGTCGAAGATTGATCAACTACAGATGGTTGATCCTCTTGTGTTCTCCTTAAAGAGTTTTGTTTTAACATACTATGGATATCATCTCTAGAACCATAGTATTTGGTGAAGTCCATGGATATGGGATTAATGTTTTATCTGATGTTGGAACATCATCTCAGATTTATTTGTTGCTTCAGAAGGAAGCTTGATTTGAAAATCATGGGGGTGATTATTGCTGATCACCATTGGATTCCTAAGTTGGAATGAATGACCATGATGGAGTGTGAAGTCTAGTCTCTGACCAGGTTTGAAATATTATGTAGAAACCATTTGCTACAAGTTGAAGAAGAAATATGTCAGATTAAATGTTCTAACATTTGTTGAAAGGGAGTATCATCTGCAACTGTATGTGTGAGGAAGTTTTCCTCTATTGACAAATACCTTATCAGGAGCTGGGTATAAGCCTGATCTTGTGAATATATACATGTTACTGATGGTAAAGACCTTGTCAAGAGCTGGATACTTATCTGAGGTGTAGATGCAAATCTGATCTCTGAACTGTTAGTTCAGAAATTGTCTGAGAGTTTATTTCTCTCAAAGATGTTAATGTGGTTGTATTGACTTGAATAAGCTGCAAAAGGTGCGATCTTTTGAGATATTCTTGTGTTTACTGGGAGCTTCTTGAAGGACTTACCTACAAAATAAGTCCTTTGAATGTGTGGTTAAGAACCATGATGTTGGGTTCTGTGTTATGAAGCTGATGTTATAAATGATGTTGAGGTGTGTTTTGGAAGATGCTTAGAGTTGAGCACACGAAGTTAGGCACTCAAGCATGGTTGTCATAAGTTGCAAGTCTGACTTTGAGGATTAGAGTGTGTAGAATATGATTTTGTATATAGTAGTATGTTCTGGTAATTCATGACTACTACCCGTTTGAAGTCTTCACTAGTATCAACAATTGCTAGTGAATGAAAGGACAGAAGAAGGAAATCAGATACTGAGGCCTGATAAGAATGCCTATCAAGATAATGGTTTCTTCTACTACATGTTAAATATAGTGGCAATCTTGAACTTGTATAGAAATCAAACAAAGTGTATCTCTTCTGAATATGTGAGAAATTCTAAATCAAGTGTGTCTTGTATGGAGGTGTATGTGAAATGGCTGCCTCCACTGTGAAATTATGGAGACTCTCATGTTTGTCTGTCTGTACTTGTATGTTACCTTCAATAGAAGCATTGTTTATCCTTGACAGGGGGAGTCAAGTGGGTGCTTATGGATTATGTGTGTTCTCTTAGAGTCTTAATAAAGGAAATATGTTTATTCATCAAAACATATTTGAATCCATTAAATGGCCATGTGGTTAGTTTTCAGATTATATATGGATTAAGCGTTGGGAAATATGTCTGACTGAAACATTAAAAAAATAATAGAAAGCGTTTGACTGGATGCCAGGACATGTTTTGGGACATGTTTTTTCAAAACAAGGGAATTCTATAGATGCTATTGTCAAGAGGAAGTATAAAAGCGTGTCTTGTGCCTCTGTATGCTTTATTGGAATTATGAAGGCAGTCAAAATATGCTTCTCTATTCAAGTAGTCTCTCTCAAATAACATTTTCATTGACCAAGATCGTTATTTCCTAAGAAAAATACTTGGTTATGAGAACCTTATTTCTCCTCCTTCAGTATAGGATTAATTTTGTTTTCCTATGGCATATGTCTGAATTTGGATAAGCTATCTTTGGGTCTGGACATGTGAGGGATTTAGTTGTCAAGTTTTACCTAAAAGGGGGGAGGAAAACGTGGTTTTTCAGCTTCTGATTTTAAACTTTGTATTAGAATCAGTTCACAAGGATATTGAAGGAAATATTATGAGTCTCCTAGTCATATCATATGTGACTTGTGATATGAGTTAAGAACAAAATCGAAAGGAATTGAAGGTATTCTGCCCCCCTGTGAGGAATGTTTGTGAATTGAGAGGGAGTGAATTCAACATGGGAGGAATGTTTTTGGAATTAACACCATCCGGTGTTAGCCATAATGGATTGGTTCGGCTGAGTATGAATATGAGCAGTATATGGTAACTTAGCTTTTGAATCTGGAATGAGAATGTTAGAGCTGCTGTGAATAGATGTTGGATATGACATTCTGTTGTTGCTGCCTTTGTCATATTCTGGATAAAAATGGGGAGATAATATGTGTTGGTATGTCATGAAGAAGTCATGTTATTGATGTTATGATATCATCTGATGACAAGACAATGAAGACTATCAAATGTGTGAAGACTAAGGACTAACTGCTTCTGATGTTTTTAGTTTTTGGTTGCTGCTGTGTTGATTGTTTAATAAAGGTTATGTAAATTAGTTTTAGTCAAAATAAGCCAAATGGGGAGATTGTTAATTCTCTATTTTTATGGTTGACATTATGTTTGGTAAAACTAATATAGCAGCAATTTTTTTGATAGGATATTTTATCTTGCTAACAGGAATAGGTTGAACAAGAAGTCCTATCTTTTGTTAGGACATGTTGAGTTGAAGTATTTCAACATCTGAAATAATATATCGGATGAGATGTCATATGAGGAAGCATACGACATCACGCCTGAGCTGAATTGGACTGTTATATTTTGTTAAGTCATAAAAATAGAATATACCTTGAGGATAACAAAGTATCTATATTATCTTATGTGGCGCTGTTTTGTAGGTCAAGAAGAATCAAAAAGAATATTGAAGAATATTGACTTTCTAAATATAGAGATAATTTATGAAGATTTGATTGAAGACCTATTTTGTAGCATAATTTTCTGCTGTTTGTAACAACCAAAGAGCTGTTATTTGAAGACCCAAATCCAGTTGGATATAAGTTATAAATAGAAGCTTTGTAACCTAGGATTTATATCAGCCGTGTTTTGAAAAGATGTAATCATTAAGACTGAGTCAGTAGCCACTCTCTAGGAGAGTCGGTGTAAGTGAACCACTCGGGTTGTGAGATGGTCACCGTGTTCTCCTCAAAGCTATAAAACCAGAGTGAGTCTTGTTCTTGGAGGAAGCTTTGAAGCAAATCCAAGTTGTGGTCTTATTCAAGAGTCTTGGCTAGAGATTGTCATGGAAGTGTGTCTTCCTGTTAAGAATTGTGTTGATCCAATCGTTGTTTGTGATTGAAGAGGGATTGAGGAGAGCCTCATATCTAGGTGAGTCTTAGGTAGAAATCTAGGAATGATAGTGATTAAGTGATTAGGCCGTAAACTGGAGGTTTGCTGTAGGGTCTATGAATTGATACTATCATAGTGAATTTGTCCATGACTTGGTATGCCTTCAGAGTAAGAAGGTTGTTCCGAAATAGGTTAACAATTCTGTGTATTGTTTATGCTTTTCAGTTTATTTTTATTGTTAATATCTTGCCTGTTTGTTTATGTAGAATCAAATGTCCTAACATGTCATAGGATATATGAGTTCTGTCATACCAGAATTTCACAATTCCTATACTTTAGATTTCTTATTTATTGCTTTGCTTTTAGTATTTATTTCTTGCATTGCATGTTTAAACAATAGAGTTTCGATCTTTTTCCATTTCTTTGAAAACAATAAAGTTTGACAGTGACTTCTTAAATCTTTAAGAGTTAAATTAGTCAATAATTTAATCTCTCCGATTTCTCACCGTGATACATCTCATGTACAAGTCTTTTTTAGCACAAACCAAAACGTGAAGGGTTTGGGGGTTTATTTTAAATTGGTTTTGTTGACAGGTTCGGTGAAATTTATGTGGTTCTCATGATAATTAGCATTAGGTATGGTTTTGGGTATGCGTAAATTTGGTGAGTTTATTTGGTTTAAGGTGAAGGGGGTGAGATTATAGGTTTGAAAAAGATGGTGTATGAACCAATGACGTTTATGTAGTTTTGGGGTGTTGTAATTATAACGTGACAAGAGGAATCGAAGACACGTGTGATTGTTGGTAGGAAGTGTTAGAATATGTACAGTGTATAATGGTTTGGGAAATATGTATGGTGTGAATGGGTGAATTGTATGTACAGAAAGTGGATCCTATACAAGGTGTGTTGTGTATGTACAATATGTGAGAAATATGTACCATGTGAATGAGTTTTGATAGGATCTTTAGTGCTTGTGGGGGTTAAAAATTATTGTTCTATTTATACTAGAAACTAGGTTAAACAAATAAAGGAAAAAAAATAAATATTGATCAATGATTTTAAAAGTTCTAATTGAATACTTGATTGTGATTTGCAACGATATAAAATCAATTAATTAATATTTTTTTAATTCTTTTTACTCGCTCCTCAAAAGAAAATGTCAAAAATACAATAAATCTAATCAAAACTTTTTTTATTTTATTTTTTTGACTAAAAATATTTAAAATGATGAATTAAAATAAAAAATAATATTTAAAAAATACCTAATAATGAAAAACGAAAATTAATAATAAAAAGTGAAAAATGCTATTTTTTTTTGTGATTTTGTAATTATAAAATAGAAACAAAAAGTAAAAAGAAAGAAATGTTTTAAAAATAGGAAACATGAGATTTGAACTCAGGATCTCTTGCTTGTATTTCTTACACGTGCTCTCCTTCTATCAAATGTACCATTTCATTTATTCAAAATAAAGTGACACTAGAAAACATATGAAAGGTGGACAAATTTATGATATGACAATGTTGCTAATCTAATTTCTTCTAATGCTGTTGTTTGCTCTGCGTGCTTGTGTGTGGTATGCTTAATGCTCAAATTATGTTGTATATTTTAGATATTTTTGAAGAAATTTTGCTAAAGGGGGAGATTGTTGTACCCTTTGGATTGACTGCATTATGCATAACAATATAGTTGTCCAATCTGTTATGTGAAGAAGGACATATGTGGGAACAAATGTCCCAACATGTGTGCCACATCTGACCCTTGTCAGAAGGTCAATGTGGAAGGTGTTCTACGTATTATTTTCTGATTAGTTGAATCAGATTTGTTGTAGATTATTTAGTAATGTTTATGTGATTTGTTTGACAGCTGTTTGAAGATCAAATCAATTTAAATGGAAATTTAAATTTGAACTTAAACTTAAAACAAATCATATCTTTTGTTGGAGACTTTTGTGGAACAAATCAAATACAACAATATTAGTAATTATTCTGAATGATATTAGATCAAATATCCAAAGAAAAAAGTCCAGAATGACATTGCTATTTAAGGAGACTCTCACCTCAAGTTTGAGGGTGTATACTAGAATTAAATCTTTGTGCTACGGTTTTTGTTGATTCTTTTGTTTGTTATTTCTTGTACACCACACTATTGCTTCACTCATATCATAAGGCATAATAATTGGTTTATTTATTTGAGTTGTAATTCAAAATTCGTAATTATGTTTATCGAAGTTGATCACTTGGGATTAATGATTGAGAGAAAGTGAGAGGAGGTTCTCATATTTAGGGGGAGTATTAAATAGAAATACACTAGGGAAAAATTAAGAAGGGGGACATTGAACAAGGAGCTTGTTCATCTAAGAAATTTTGTACTAATTCTATTAAAGTGTAAATTTCTTTTCATGGGTAGAGTTCCCTCCAAATGTAGGCGTGGTTCCACCAAACCGTGTTAACAACTCCTTCTTTTCTTTATTATTTTTACCTTGAACTATTGTTCTTTTCACCTTGTGTTAAATCTGGTTTAACAAGTTGGGCAAGTTGTCATAGACATCTGATCCAACATCTGTACCATAAGAAAAATAATTTCACTCATATTTATGATGGCTTCACACTTATCTCGGTTTGCATATATGCCTCTCTTTGTTAGCATAAAACCTATAAACTTACCTTATATGTTCCTTGAATGGCCGCTTAGTGGAATTTAGGTACATGTTGTAGATCCTAATTGATTCCAAGATGTCTTCTAGGTTTGTAGTGTCTCTCTTCCCTTATGACATCTTTACTATATATATATATATATATATATATATATATATATATATATATATATATATATATATATATATATATATATATATATATATATATATATATATATATATACTTTGTGGTTGCACCCTATATACTTTGAGAATATAGCGTCAACGAGCCTTTGATAACTGACACATGTGTTCTTGGGTTCGAAGGAAATGTCATTGTAATAGCAGTTACTGTGGTTATACATGAATATTGTGTTGGACTTGGAACTTTAGACAAAAGAGGGGGGGGGGGGGGGGGGGTGAATTGGATGGTTTGAAAAAATATGATTTTGAAAATCTTTTTGAGGATAAAACCAGAGTTTAAAAAACATTTTCTAAAATCTGAGATCTATCAGAGTTTGAAAGAGGTTTTTCAATAATTTACCAGTGGAATATAAAAGTATTTTAAAAGTAAAGCGGGGAAAGTAAAAAGTTAAGGGAAAAGAAGAACACCACGATGTATAGAGGTTCAGTCAAATCAAAAGGACCTCTACTCCTCTTCCCAATACCTGATCTTGAGAGTTTCCATTATATACTTGAGAGGTTTTATTAGGTGAATCTCGCAAACCCCCTTATACAAGGTGTTGTACCCCAAAATTCCCCCCTCATTTTCTTCAAGACATTCTCCTTGGATTCTCAAATGCTCAAGGTTGCTCAAGAATTGATCAGACAAATTCTCCTCCTAAGCAATGGACTTACAACTAGGGTTTCATTTTTCTCAAGGAAGATGAGATTTATAATTCCTTAAGTAGATTTCATGGTTCCTCATATGTCTCTAAGAATGCTCATACCAAGTTTCATGCTTTGCATCACAAGTTTGCTCAGTCAATGGCTCAGATGACTGGAAATCAATTGCATTGGGCAAAAAGTCAATTATGGTCAACATACAGTCAAACTTCAATATTTTTGGTTAAAATCAACATTTTTAAGTCATATTCATCATTTGATCAAGGTTTGATCATGATTCATCAAGTAAAACTCTCAAATCATCAAAAGTCAAAAGTTGCCAAATTAGGGTTTCCTAAGGAGAAGTCAACTGAACTTTGATCAAGCATAACTTTCACATGCTACGTCAGATCTTCCTCGACCAAAGCTCATTTTGAAGGAAGTTAAATTATTTACAACTTTGTCTCTCTAAGTTCAATTCCAAAAAATGCTTCATTTGAGAGATATGGGCCAATACATTACAGGTCATTTCAAAAGTCAACAAAAAGACACTTTTTGTCAAGGCAACTTATATCAAGATAAATCTTCAAATGAAAAAAATGGTAAACATGGAGATTGTAGAGGATATATTAAGATTTCCAAAAAGTCCAAGATCACCTTAAAATTATAAAAATTGAGAGAGTTATGATCAATGCAAGTTGGGAAATTTTGAGCAAATGCATGAAGTTCAAATTGAGCAAACTTGATTTTTTGGGCTATTGGGCTATTACTTCAAAGATCAAACGTGTTCTACACTCCGTATGAACCTCAAGACTTGTTCATACACCTACCTTTGGTTTATTATATTTTATATTTTATTTTTATTTATTTATTTAAAAGTCAAAATAAGATAAAATAAGACAAAGTTTATTACATAAATCCAAGCCCATGTTATTTGACCTAAAATGAAAGCTATATATTCTTCCTTATTCAGACATACAAGTGACGAAAACCTTGTGCTAAAAACCACTTCCAAAAAAATCACAATATTATCAAACTAGGGCAACCTTCAAACCCTAGCTTGCAGCCATCTTCCAAGCATTCTTGCATCCCCAATCGACTCCTGAAGAGGTACAAAGTAAGAATGGATCCAACACAGTGATCCAAAGTCCCCAGAATCTGCACGCATACATCTCCATTTCACACTTTTTTTACAAAATTCATATTTTAGTTTCCTTCATGTTTCATTGCACACTAACTGTATCAATATGTTTCTGAGGTATGTTAGTGCAGGGAAAATAGATCGCATGGCCTTCATGCTACTCAAATTGCAAGTTTCCATAACCACACCAATCCATGCAAATTTCGCTATAGCTCTTAAACTAGCGTGATTCAGCCCACGATAACCATCCCATTCAATTCTCAGGGTTAGATTTAGGGGGATATGGTACCTTTGATTTACTAACTATGTCTATTTTGCAGGTTTAAAGAAGATGCTCATCGGAGAAGTCGACCAGAGCTAAGGCTCTGACGCCTCTCCGGTCCAGTTCATTATGTTTACTATTTAATTATTTGTTTGTATTTTAAACAATGGATGTATCACCACCGCAGTGGTTAAAACGTGCGTGCTAACACATTACTCTATCAAGGCGTGGGTTCGATCCATGCCTTTTGCTATTTTTTCCATATTTTCTGGTTTTTTGCAGGATTGTATACAAAGTGCGCTGGTTTCCCTTCTTAAACACAGGCGCGCGCCTGGCCTGGTGGTGAAAGTGTTGGTTGAAAGGGAAAATGGCGTGGGTTCAACACCCAACCCTAGTAAATATTTTTTAAAACTTTATTTTCTATCATTATTTCCTTACAAGACCCTAAATTCACCAAACCAAAAACCTTTTCACAAACCCTAATCCAAATTAGGGTTTAGTTTTTTTATTTAATTAATAAATTATTTTTTTAATTAAAATTAACTAGCTTTTTTAGGGTTAATCATAATTAAAACCTCTTTTTATCAAAAAATTACCAATAAACCCTTTCACTTTCCTTTTTCCTATTTTTTATATTTTGCGTGATTTATTATTCTCGCAATTTGTTCAATTATTGTAACTGCTCATAGTTTGTAATAGTAATTAGGTGTTTATTTTCCTCCTTTTCTATTATGTACCTCTTCCAAAGCCGTGTAATAACTCATGGTTTATTTTCCGCATTTATTTTTCGCAGTTCACTGTTTTTTAGTTATTGCTATATTATTACTGTTAGTAATTAGCTCTGTGTGGAAAGATTAAAAAAATGATAGCGAACCCTAATCAAAGATAAGCATAAGTAAAAATAAATCACTCTCACACTCGCACCTCTAAGGTAACCTCCCTTGTTGCCTCAGAAAACAGTCATGTCCCTCGAACATGGGGGCGCTTTAGCAAAGTACCTCAAAAATGAAGATCGTAGTCCCTCGATGACCCTTTCGATGTTGCCTTAGATAAACGATCTAGTCCCTTAAAAACGATAAATTGCAAAAGTGTTCCTACCAGTTGCCTTTGATGACTGTACGGTGACCTGTGCCTGTCCCTTCACATCCAACGATAGGGCTTCCTACTAACTAATGATAGGATATCACTATCTAAAGGAGGAGGAAATTACAAGAAATAATTTGAGTAGGTAGACCGCTGTTAATCGCTTGCTCACAAACATTTCAAAACAAACAAAATATTTCACACAAAACACTTTCAAAAATATTTTTAAAACAAACACTTTGTACGCATTCTCAAGAACAAAAACGAGAATCATTACAAACTCTTTCCTTACAATTGGCATCTTCAAAGTATTTTCTCAAACACACATTCACAAAGCAATTTTCAAAACAAAGTGAGCTAGCGATTAAGAGCCCGTAGATAACTACGGATGAAAAAGGTGCTAACAACTTCCCTTTTCATAATCTATCCCCCAAACTCAAAAATCTCGAAGGTCTTTCCTGTTATTTTCACCCTTTCCTTATTGGATAAAATAAAAGTTGATGGCGACTCTTGCTATCGGCAACATTTGTGAATAAATGCAAAACCAAGTCAGTTCTCCCACCGTATTACAGAACTGGTGACTCTGTTGGGGAGAACTTAAAAGAGGGGTTACCTTTAGAGTTAGATCACTTTATCTGATATGTTTGATTTGCTTGATTTATCTTTAAAGGGTTTCTTGGGTTTAATTTTCTTACAAAGATCCTATACCCGGATCTGGGATACCTTAGGTAAGTAGCTATAGATCATGGAAACTGTACGATATAGACCAATATGGTTGAAGTGATGGCTACGTTAGTGCGACACATTGGTTTGTACTGGTGTCCCTCGAGTCAGTCGGGGAGAATACTAGGCTGTCGCATGGTGTCATAAACACTAACTGACCTTTAGAACATTAATTGACCCAACTTGGCCATTAAAAGGTAGTGAGATAGCCGACTTTGGTGCAGTCCGAAGTTGGATGATACTCGATGCTACACTCATTGAGATTCGACTATAGGGTTTCTTTTGGTGGCAAGTCAGTTGCCGTGCTAAACGAAACCTATGAGAAAAATCAGTGACATTGAGATCCATAGAACCTGGTTAATATTTTAGGATAGGTTGAGCTAACTAAACTTCAATAGGATACTTACCTACGGACCCCATGCAAGCCTTAAACCTAAGGGTCTTGTATGCTTTGTTTATGTTTGTCATTTGTTCAAACATAACATCATAGCATCATGACATCATACCATATCATTTTCACTAACCATTTCAAGGATCTCAAGGGCTTGTGATGCAGGTTTATCATGGACCAGACGTCTAGCAAGGGGAAAAAAGATTTATTTTCCTCTAACAAAATACCGTCAAAGTATCATGAACCAGACGTCTAACAAGGGGCAAGGGGATTTATTTTCCTCTAACCCAATGTCGTCAAAGACCTAAGTACGTTACCTTGAGTCAAAGGCTAGGACCCACTCGATATGGTGATCTTGATTCTCATATAAGGACGTTCAACGATGCAAATTTCTTCCGTCAAAGCTGCATTCAGAATCAACTTCTAACACTCATTTTTGTTTATCCCGCAAGATCCTTAAAAAAATTGCATCCGTATGTCATGTACATCATATCATAACAGGTTTTCGAGATAAATTTTCTCATCTTCTAGAACAAACCGTAAAAGATGGCTCTAGAACAAACCGTAAAAGACCTTCAAGCTTAAAACTCCCAATTACGTGAGACGCTCCTGGCCTTAGCCAAGGGGCAGCAAGAATTGATGGCGCTCATTGCCAAGAACAAAAAGACTAGGAAACCGTCTGGTATACTCAACATGGGAAGAAGGTTTAAAGGTCCTCCTAAAAAAGCTCAGAACTGTGTTATTTCCTTTGATAAAGATGATAACCAAGGGGTGGAAGGCAAGAGTGTGGAAGCCGAGGGGGGAAGTAACCTTGGCTCTGGTAGAATTCCGAATGAAGAAGTCTACTTTGAGAATAGTATCCTCCCGCTGATGACAGATATAAACAGTTGGAAGATCGCCTTAATGCTATGGAAATCCAGAGAGTGTCTGGGTTGGATTTTGAAGAGCTGGGTCTTATCTCGGGGTTGTTATCCCTCACAAGTTCAAAGTCCTCGTCTTTTCCAAATATGTTGATGTTTCTTGTCCTAAACTTCATCTGAGTTCTTATGTTCGGAAGATCCAACCCCATACTACTGACAAAAAAATATGGGTTCACTTCTTTCAAGAGAGGTTATCCGGGACACAACTAGAATAGTTCTATCAGCTGGAAGGAACCAACATCCGCACTTGGGAAGACCTGGCTGCTACTTTTTATAATCAGTATCAATATAATACTGACCTTGCCCTAACTCGTGTGCAACTTCAAAGTATGACTATGGGCTCGAATGAAGGGTTTAAGGAGTATGCCCAAAAGTGGAGAGATCTGGATGGAAGAGTGCGACCTCCCTTATCTGACAGGGAGCTGGTTGATATGTTCATGGGCACTTTGAAAGGGCCTTTCTTTAATCATCTGATCGAAAGCGCCTCATATGGTTTTACTGAGTTGATACTAACAGGGGAACAAGTTGAAAATGGTATCCGAAGTGGAAAGATTCAAGTGGTTGCGTCTTCGAGTACTATAAAGAAGATGTTCAATGGTAAGAAGGAAACAATTGTTGTTTATGGATAGAAGGGTCATACTAGAGGTAATCACAATCCATTTATAGGAGTTGTGTTAATTTTTAATCCTGCACCTGTACAACAACATCAGCAAAACAATCAGCGTAGGTCAGACACACTGAGAAGACAATTTACTAAGATCATCCTGCCACTATCTCAGGCATTGCAACATCTTTTAAAAGTAGAGCTGATAACGTTAAGGGATCCTCCTCAGAACCCAAACACCTCCTATCCCCGTTATAATCCTAATGTGAAGTGTGCTTACCATTCCAATAGCCCCGAGCACGACACCAATAGCTGTTGGGCCTTGAAAAAAATTCAAGACATGATTGACAACAAAGAAATTGAATTTGATCAACATGAGACTCCCAATGAAATTAGTGCACAAATTCCCAAGCACGACAAAGGCATTAGTGCTATTGATGATGTTCTTTATGTTTCTACTGTAAGTGATTTGGCTACTCCCCTCCCGATTATCAAGAAGAATCTGTTGCATGTCAGTTTATTTCCGGGTTGTATTGAAAGATGTTACTGCTGTGCAGCCCAACCCAATAACTGCAAGTTGTTGAAGAAGGTATTCAACGTCTAATGGACAATCACCTAATTCTGGTTGAAAAGATTCCATCTGTTGAGAATTTAAGACTGGGAGCTAAAAGAGGTATCTGTAATATCCGACACTCCTATCAGGATCACTTCCAAGGGTCCTGTAAGAATCACTGCCAAACCCAAAGTTGTTCCTCTGATAATCACCGCACCCATACCTATTCCATATTCTTCGTATAGAGCTATCCCTTGGAACTATGGAGTCGACGTCTACTACCAAGGCGTCAAGCAAGAACTACCGATTGCTGAATATGAAGATATTGAAGCTACTGATTCTAACATTGACAATATTGCTGGGACAAGTAAGGTTACTAGAAGCAGAAGGTTTTTCTCTCTAGAAATCTCATCGAAGACTGTCTCCACACCAGTTCGAGTTATTGCTACCGAGTCAACTGTTGAGACTCAGAGCAACGAACAAATGATGGAGCTAGCCTAAACGGAGGCACCCAAAGAAGTTACCACTGATGATACCTCTAGGCAAGAGTTGGATGAGGTATTAAAGATTATCCGCAAAAGTGATTACAAGATTGTTGAACAGTTGGGACAGACTCCCTATAAAATCTCCATGTTATCCCTATTGCTGTGTTCTGAAGCCCATGCACAGGCTTTAGTAAAGTTCTTAAAATCTGCTCACGTGCCAAAAGATATTTCTGCCGATCAATTTGGAAGTTATGTTGCTAGCCTAACCACTGATAATGGTCTAGGTTTTTCTGATGCCGACTTGACCCCTGAAGGAAGGAACCACAACAAGGCCCTGTATGTCTCTATTGAATGTAGGGGGACTACTCTAGCTCATGTATTGGTTGATACTGGTTCCTCGCTAAATGTTCTACCAAAAGGTTCTATTGACAGACTTGATTGTGAAGGGGTTATACTGAAACCTAGTGATATTGTGGTGAGAGCCTTTGATGGTTCGAAGAGGATGGTACACGGAGAAGTGGATCTTCTGATCAAAGTAGGGTTGTAAATATTCGAATCTACCTTTTATGTGATGGTTATTCAACCAACTTATTCTTATTTACTGGGACGCCCTTGGATCCATGGGGCAGGCGCTGTTACCTTAACCCTACACCAGAAGCTGAAGTATCCTGTGAAAGGAAAAGTTATTACAGTCTCTGGAAAAGAAGAGTATATGGTGAGTCATTTGAACTCATTGAGATATGTAGAGATAGACGACGAATTCATCGAAACCCCCTGTCATAATTTTAAATTTATCCCTCCTACCGCTACTGAAGATGTTTCCGCTATTCCCAAGGATACCAGGGTTCCTCCCAGAATGGCTTCTTTGAAGGATGATGGAGCTGTCGTAGAAGAAGGTGGTTTTACTACTTGGGGTCAGCTTCCTGACATTCCATATAAATCTGACAAATTTAGTTTGGATTTTGCTGCCGAGGCTTAGAGGGTTGTTCTCCGTGCTTGTGCTGGAAGACAACCTTTCTGTGTTAGAAAAAATGGAGTCAACGCTATAGAATATGCTGATAATGACTATGACCTTGACAGCTGGATATTTTTGGCCATCGGCAATGGGCTCAGCAACTAGAAGACTCAAGACATTATCTCAATCTCCTTTAGTTATGAGTAATATCTACTTTCTGTTTTATTTCTTTCAAAGTTTTGGTTATGTAATTTGTTTTAAACAATGAATTTAAGCCTTGTGCCTTACCTGGGGCACAATGGTCCATTTGTTAAGGGTTGCCATTTCATAAACATATCTTCATTTAATAAAGCATTAGACGTTTTGCATTCAAATTTTGTGCTCTTTGTCTTTCTTTTATTTTTTATCACTTTAAAAATAGCTATGTGTTCTTACACACACCCACATAATAAATTGCAGATCCACATCCACTATGGATCCCGTTGATGACAATTCTGCTATTTCCACTTATGACTTTGAAAATCCAATCTACCAAGTCGAGGACGAAGATGAGGAAGATTCTGAAATACCTGGAGAGCTTGCCAGACTGCTAGTGCAAGAGGAAAAGGCTATACAAATGGATGAAGAGCTAGTCGAGGTTATAAACTTGGGTACTGAAGCAGACAGGAAAAAAGTCAAGATAGGTGCTGTGATACGGTGGGAGAACTAACTTGGGTGTTTTTCGTTTTACCATAATTCTTGCGGATAGTAAGAGTCGCCACCGAATTTTCTTTTATCCAATAAAGAAAAGGGTGAAAAGAACAGGAAAGACCTTTTGAGAATTTTCTTGAGTTCGGGGGGTAGGTTATGAAAAGGGAAGGTGCTAACACCCTTTTCATCTGTAGTTATCTACGGGCTCTTAGTTTCTAGCTCACTTTGAAATGCTTTGTTTGAAATGTGTTTGTGATTGTTTTTGAAAGTATTTTGGAAAAGTTCCTTCGTTTAGGCGAACTTTGTAATGATTCTCGTCTCTATAAGAATGTATACAAAGTGTTGACTTTTTGAAAATATTTCACGAAAGTTTTGGTGTGTTTTGTAAGATGTTTTGAAAATGGTTGTGAGCAAGCAACTATGAATGTTCTACCTACTCAAAAAGTCTTTGTTCATTTCCTCCTCCTCTAGATATTGCTATCTTACCATTGATTGATAAGAAGCCCTATCATTAGTTGTGAAGGGACGGGCGTGGGTCATCGTATAGTTATAGAAACAAACATGATAGGATACCTTAGCAATTTTGGTAAGGGTCTAAGATCATTTATAAAGGCAACATTTGAAGGGTCATCGAGGGACTATGATCTTGTTTTTGATTGTTTTTGCTAAAGTATCCCATGTTTGTGTACATGACTATTTTTATTTTAGGAAACAAGTGAGGTTATCCCTAGAGGTACAAGTGTTCAAGTGTTTTGATTTCATGCATTTTTGTATTTGAATTAGGGTTTCCTACTTGTTGATTTTATGTCTTGCCATACAAACCCTAATTACTATCATTTATATTGAAAGCGATAAATTGCGGAAATGTAAAATTATACGCTATTACATTATTTGGGGATGGGGATACAAATTTACAAATGGGGGAAGAAAGCAATTAAATCCTAATTTACTATTACAACCATATTGAATATTGCAAAATAAAATGTACAAGAATATAGAGGTCATGTGCAAGAAGAGAGAATTGTTTTGGTTTTTTATGAGAGGTCTTAATTTAACCAAACCAATAAAAGAAA
Source organism: Vicia faba (assembly GCA_948472305.1). Classification (NCBI taxonomy): domain Eukaryota; kingdom Viridiplantae; phylum Streptophyta; class Magnoliopsida; order Fabales; family Fabaceae; genus Vicia; species Vicia faba. Next base: position 969,941,399 of record OX451741.1, on the reverse strand, counting down.
GAAAATAATTAGTCTAAGTTGATTTAATAAAAATTAAAATTAAATTGAAAAAGGAAATTAAGTTAATTGAAAGAACCATTTTAAAGGTTTTTTTATGAAAGGAAGATTTTAGTAACTTAACCTAATTGAAACTAATTAATTATTTAACAAAAGAAATTTACTATTTATTCGATCAAAATTTAAATATTTAAAAAAGGAAAATTTAAATAAACCTAAGTTTAATTCAATTCAAATTCTAAAAAAAATGAAATTAATTAATTAATAAAAAATATTTTTAGTGGTTTGTTTACAAAATAAATAAGGTGAAAAAATAAAAATAAGAAAATTATTTAAGAAAAATGTATTTTTTTTTATATTTTTGGTCAAAATAAAAATAATAAAATAAATAAATAAATAAAAGTAAAGAAAATATATAAAGAAAATAAAAATATTGGGCTAGGTATTAAAAAGTAGAAAGGGGGTTAAAAGTAACCAAAAGGGGTTAGGCCCAAGATGTCATTTTTTTGTTTGATGCTAAAAACAATAAAAAAAGTATGTTAGGCCTGTGCTGAAAAGAAAAATGGGGGGGGGGGTATGAGTTAGAAATAAATCAAGCCCAACAATCAAATGTCCAACGTCTGTTTTGATCCCGTGTGGCTGACTTTTTAAGGTGCATCATGGTCCTAATCACGTAGAGCGCTGGATCTGGATTGCTGAATATCCAATGGCGTTGATGTGAAGTCCATGGTACGCGTGCCTTGCTTGTATGCACAGAATCTGAAATAAACAAATAAATGAAATGAAAAAGGGTACCACTGGGGCTCGAACCCAGGTCCATATAGTTCCAAGCTTTACGCGCACGCTCTCTACCACTGGAGTGGATATACATCCAGTATTATAAACAAAACTATAAATATATATTACAAAACCAATCCTATGCCTGTATCATCTTCAACCTCACGCAAGAAAATTTCACAAGATTTTCAAAACATGTAACTTCTTCATCTCTCAACCAAAATGGAAAATGTAAACATGAAAGTTGCGTAAAATTTCATCACGAATCCAGAAATGCAAATAACTAAAACTATAGATCAAAGATGAATGAGAATTTCTAATGGTACCAAATTTTGACCTATCTTTTTCAGGAAGTTCAAACTTGAAATTCACACTACTCAAGAAATATAAAAGAAATCTAAGGGTATGGTTAGCTTCAGGGCTATGATGTCTACATTTTATCTTCACAAATGGAAACCAAATGATGCCTATACGAAGAGTTCAAAAGTCAGAAAAATCACCTTGAAAATGGAATTCATGTTTTGAGTTTGAGAAACTTTCAAGGTGTTATAATGATCTAGTTAGCTTCCTTGAACCTCTAGGAAGCTAATGCAATGATTAGTTTGGATTGAGGATGACTAAATCGTGCTGGAGAAGTCAATGTGCAGCACCCGGTTTTTGGTTATGGAGGATAGTGAAGATGGAGTTACAATTGTATAACAGGTGTTGAAATGGGTTATATTTGATGTGAGGAAGCTTTAGGATTGATTTGGGGAAGAAACGCACAAGTGGTTTAAGAGTTGGAAGTTCTTGGGCAGAATTGTGATAAAAATGGAGTTTTTATTGAATTTCTGGTTTGAGTGAGTTTGAGGGTTTTTGATGCTTATTCTTCTGTGTCCTAAGTTGCATAAGAGTGTCTTAATTTATAGGAAAACATTTGGAGACTTGGGATGATCAGAATCACAAGATCACAAGTTATGGGATTTTGACTTATTTTTGAAGCAAGCTTGACAAGTATGGTTTCAAGGAAAGGTACAAAGCTATCTAGAGTGGTTAAAAACATTAAACACGCTTATTTGAATTTGTAGAGGAAGCTTGTGCAGAAGGAACAAGTGCAAAGCTCAATACAAGTTGACTTTGCATAAAGCTTGCTTTATGAGAATGAAATTGTAACTTTCTTCCAAATATGGCAAGTTACTTTGGATAATGGCTTAATCACATGGACCATAACTCAATAAATTGTGTAAGCAATTAATTATGGAGTGATTTACAAGTTAGAATCCTGCAAAACAAATATTGTTCAACATAGGCTTGAGATTTGAATTCTTGTTCATCACAAAAATGACCTATAATTGAAGAATGGATGACCAACTTTTTGCCTTCGATTATCTTAGCTCAAAAATGATCTCGTTGAGTTCTATGAAATTTTGAAAAGCTTGGAACATTATATATAACTTTCATGTTGTCATTTTGACAAAATCCCCTCGGAGCTTGGTGAATTTTGACCAAGAAGTTAGGTCAAAAATCTGCCTAAACTAGGTCAAATTTTCACTAACTGTTTAAGAAAAAGTGCATGACTTTATGGATTCATAACTCAAAATCCAAGAAATTCTAGGACTTGATCAGTAAATAAAATTTTTAGATCTCATCAAGATATACAATTTACATGTTGGAAGTTTTCTTTGTATCATCTTGCATCTTGGTGAAAAACTAGAATGAAGTCATGAAAAAATAAGACTTAAAACACTTAGAAAATTTTCTAAGTCTTGAAAACTTTGACTTTTTCCAAAGACTTTTGACTTTATTTATTTCTTGATGAACAAGTTTCATATTTTTTAATGTCTTGATGAAATGTGATATTTGACACTCAATTTTGATCAAAAGGTCAAAGTTTGACTTTTGGTGTATCAGTTGACTTTTCATTAGTTAATTGGATTTCAACTATCAATCAATTGATCTTGAGAAATGTTTTGAGCCATGAAATTAGGTAAACATGTTGTATTTGAATAATTGAGATTGTTTTTCAAGATATTAGATCATTTATTAGGTCAAAAACCCTTGATCATTCAAATATAGTCAAAACCCTAATTTTGACCATTTTTGCCCTTTTGATGATTTGAACATTTTTCTTGGGGAATTGTGATCCAAACTTGATCAATTGATACACATAACTTCAAAATGTTGATATTGGTTAAAAATATTTAAGTTTGACTGTAGGTTGACCATAATTGACTTTTTATCTAATACAACTGATTTTGGGTCATTTGATCAATTGACTGAGCAACTTTGAAATGCAAGACTTGAAACTTGATATGGGAATTCTTAAAGATCCATAATGATCCATTAAAGTAATTTGAATCATTAGAAGTCCAATTGTCCTTGTGAAAATCCAAACCTTAATTTAAGGCATCAGTTTGAGGAGATGGCTTGACCTAGTCAATACTTGTGTAAGCTTGAAACGTTGAAGATCTTTGTGAGAAATATCTTGAGAAAAGAGAGGGAAAATTTTGGGGTACAACAACAACCCCTGTTCAATCTTATTAAACTTGAAGACTTGGATTGGTGGGTCCTCCATTCGTGACTTGAAGGTGGAAGATGATTGAACACTAGAGTGCCTAGAAATTTGCACTTGATGATGTATTAGTTGATTGTGTCGGGAATGGGCTTACAGATGTCATCCAGAGTGACTGTTGGTAGAAATTTGAAGAAATATCAAAATAAACCTTTGGTCGATTTATATTGAAACAATAGATGTCTTTTGTCTGTTTTCAACTGGAGGAGATAAATCTAACCAGAAGAGGTCTGTTGTTCGACGACTTTACTAGGAAAATAACCCTAACCAAAAGAGGTCTTGTGATTGCCTTTCTTTAACTGGAAGAAATAAATCTAACCAGAAGAGGTCTGGTGACTGCCTGTCATTAATTGGAAAAAATAAATCTAACCAGAAGAGGTCTGTCGATCGCCTGTCTTTAACTGAAAGAAATAAATCTAACCAGAAGAGGTCTGTTGTTCGCTTGTCTTTAACTGGAAGAAGTAAATATAACCATAAGAGATCTATTGATTGCCTATCATTAACTGGAAGAAATAAATCTAACCGGAAGAGGTATTTCGTTCGCCTGTCTTTAACTGGAAGAAGTAAATCTAACAAGAAGAGGTCTGTTGATTGCATATCATTAACTGGAGGAAGTAAATCTAACCAGAAGAGGTCTGTTGATTGCCTATCATTAATTGGCAGAAGTAAATATAACCAGAAGAGGTCTGTTGATTGCCTATCATTAACTGGAAGAAGTAAATCTAACCAGAAGAGGTCTGTTGATTTCCTATCATTGACTGGAAGAAGTAAATCTAACCAGAAGAGGTCTTCGTCTTCCTGTCTTTAAATGGAAGAAATAAATCTAACCAGAAGAGGTCTGTTTATTTCATATCTTTAACTGGAAGAAGTGAATCTAATCATAAAATGTCTTTGTTTGATTGATTGATTTTCCCTGAAAGGAAAAGGGTTAGATGCATGAAGATGTACGCATGGTGTAATGATGTTCTAAAAAATAAATGAGATTATGCGGTATGAATTTGTCATGTATGTGCTATGATGTATGAATGTTATTGAAATGTATCTCTGCCTAGGAAAATAAATCCTTGACAAACGCTAGGGAGTGCTAGGAAGAAAAATCCCAGACTACCGCTGGAGATTAGGAGTATGTGTATCTTCAACTTTGTTTAGAGTATTCCATTGGGGATTCCTGTCTCATTATTTTGAGGAAATTCTGCGGGGAATGTCGATTTCTGCTTGAGGGATATAGTTTAGGAACCTTGGGTGTCCATTACTCTACTGGGGAATTATAACTTGATTGGGGATAAAAGTTAACTGCTATCTTGTCGAATTCCAGGCTTTGCAGCAATTTTTTGAGGATAGTAACGACTCCGCTGAGGATAAAGGGGTTTTGTCTGTTGACTTGTAACAGTCTGAGAAAAGACTCGTGTTAGAGAATCTGTAGTTTGTTGGGGAAATAAACCCTGTTGAGGAGAATATTTTGAAGATCTTATTGGGGAGATGAATCCTTTTGGGGAGAACTCTGCAAGTTTTTTTTCTTTTTAGTTAAGACCAAACTCAGCTGGGGAAAGGTTTTTCAGGAGATTATACTTCGCGGGGATAATATTATTGTAGAAACTTTGTGGAGATATCCTAAATCCTTAAGGAAATGCTTATTACATACATTTGTTAATAGTTAATCATGTTCATATGCATATGTTTATTCAATTTCAATTGTTTGACGTTTTTGCACTTAAAATAGAAAAAACAAAAATTTGCACTTCGAAGTATATTTGTATTAATGTTTTGCCTATAAACAGGAATTTTTTTTACAAGGAGACATAAATCCTCGTAAGAGGAAATCATCGAAAGAATGAAAGGAATACAATGTGAAAACAAAATAATAGCCATGTGGAAGTAATCTCATTGGGTTCCAACTCCACCATTGCCCCTATGTCTTCGAACATCATCCCTTGTCGTTTGAAAGAAGTTGATTGATCTTAAACCATTGAACTTGGACCTTGGTAATAAAGCCAGATGTAGTGATTTCACGGGAAATAGTCATACACTTTGATCCTTAACTTTTTCCTGAACCGCCCTTTCGGGTTTTCAGCCCACCAGGATACCCCTTTTTGCCCAGGCCATCCTTTCGGGTTTTCGACTTTCCAGGTGTACAATCTCTTGTATATATCCCTAACTTTTGCCTGAATCATTTTGGTTCACCGGGATGCCTTTATTTTTGCCTAGGTATGTCAACCTAGCGGGTCATTTTTATGCATAGTATTTTTTAACTATGTTTACGTTCACCGGATGCTGAAAATCCTCACCGTCCATAGTAGTTAGCATCATAGCTCCGCCAGAAAATAGTTTTTTAACAACAAATGGCCCTTCTTAAGTGGGAGTCTATTTTCCCCTAGGATCGCCTTATGGAAGAATGATGCACTTTATTACCAAATCTCCAGTCTGATACACTCGAGGTTTGATCTTTTGTTGAAATCCTTGATCATACGTTTCTGATATATTTGACCATGACAAACAGCAACCAGTCTCTTCTCATCAATTAAGTTTAACTGATCCAACCTAGTCTGAATCCATTCATCTTTGCCTAATTCTTCTTCTTTCATAATCCTTAAGGAAGGAATATGAACTTTCACAGCCAGGACAACTTCCATGCCATAGGCTAAAGAGAAAGGTGTTACCCCAGTTGATGTTCGAGCCGAAGTACGATATCCATGAAGAGAAAACGATAACATCTAGTGCCAGTCTTTATAGGTTACTTCCATCTTTTGCACAATCTTCTTTATGTTTTTATTGGTATCTTCCACTGTGCCATTCATCTTAGGTCTGTATGAAGAAGAATTGTGATGCTTGATCTTGAACTGAGTGCAAAGTTCAGTGATCATAGCATTGTTGAGATTGGTTATGTTGTCAGTGGTGATCCTTTCAGGGATACCGTACTGGCAGATGAGGTTATGCTTGATAAACCGGGCTACAACATTCTTAGTGACTGAGGAAAATGAAGCAACTTCAACCCATTTGGTGAAGTAGTCAATGACAACGAGGATGAAATGATGTCTATTAGAGGAAATGAGCTTGATCTCTCCAATCATGTCAATGCCCTACATTGCAAATGGCCACGGAGCAGTCATGACATTCAAAGGAATTGGAGGTACATGAACCTTGTCGGAATAGATTTGACACTTATGGCAAGTCCTCAAGTGATGGTGATAACCAGTTTCCATAGTCGACCAATAGTAACCAGCTCTTAGAATCTTCTTGGCCATAGCGTGTCCACTAGAGTGAGTTCCAAAGAAACCTTCATGCATGTCTTCCATGATTTTCTCTGTCTCCTTCTTTTCTATACAACGGAGTAGAGTAGAATCATAGTTGCGTTTGTACATAATCCCATTCCTTAGGAAGAATTTGGATGAGAACCTTCGCAGGAACTTCTTGTCGTTGATTGAGGCTCCTTCAGGATACTCTTGTGCTTCAAGGTACCTCTTCACTTCATGATACCAAGGCTTCTCTTCATTAATTTCAATCTCATAGTAGTGCACAGGTTCGTCAAATCTTTTGATTATAATTCTGGGAGCTTCGTTGTCCCAATTGACCTTGAACATGGATGACATTGTTGCTAAGGCATCTGCTAACTGATTTTCTTCCCTTGGGAAGTGCTCAAAGGTGATCTCCTCAAAGCATGGGATCAAAGTTAATACAAGCTCTTTGTAGAGGATCAGATTTGGATGCTTAGTATCCAATTCCCCTTTAACTTGAATGATTACTAGAGTTAAGTCTCCGTATAAGCTTAAGAATTTTATTCTTAGGTCAATGGAAGCCTTAAGACCCAAGATGCACGCTTCATACTTCGCCATGTTGTTTTTACAGTCGAAGCATAATCTGGAAGTGAAAGGCGTATAGCCACCTTCGAGGGAAATAATCACAACACCGATTCCATTACCTAAAGAATTGGAAGTTCCATGAAAAACCATAGTCCATCGGGATCCTTGTTCAGGTCCGTCATCACGGTCCAGGCTTTTCACAATCAGTTACTAGCATGATATTCTCGTCTGGGAATTCAAAATTCATGGATTGGTAATCAACAACATCTTGACAAGACAAATGATCTGTTAGCACACTTCCTTTGATGGCCTTTTGTATAGTGTATTGGATATCATATTCAGTAAAGATCATTTTCCATCTAGCTATTCGTCCGGAGAGGGATGGCTTCTCAAAGATGTACTTGATAGAGTCCATCTTAGAAATCAACAAAGTGGTATGAGTCAACATATACTGTCTTAATCAGAGAGCAACCCATGCCAGAGCATAACAAGTTTTCTCGAGCAGTGAATATCTTGTTTCACAGTCGGTAAGCTTTTTGCTCAGGTAGTATATTGCATGCTCTTTTCGGCCAGACTTGTCATGTTGGCCCAATACTCACCCCATTGAATTCTCTAATACAGTCAAGTACATAATCAGAGGTCTCCCTTCAACTGGAGGCATCAGGATGGGAGGTTCTTGTAAGTATTCTTTGATCTTGTCAAAGGCTCCTTGGCAGTCGTCGTTCCATCTGACTACTTGATCTTTCTTCAACAATTTGAAGATTGGCTCACAATTAGCAATTAAGTGAGATATGAACCGGGCAATATAGTTGAGTCGACCTAAGAAACTCCTAACCTCCTTCTCAGTACAGGGAGCTGGCATTTCCTGTATGGCTTTGACTTTTGCAGGGTCGACCTCAATACCTGTTCCACTGACGACAAACCCTAATAGTTTTCTAGATCTTTGATAACACGAAATTATATAGAATTTTCTGGCTCGACTTGCATGCATTTTATTATCGTTTTTAGTTATTTATGTCATATTATGCTGGTATTTTATTGTATTTTAGGTATATGCTAGAAATGAACCTAAATACAAAAATGAGAAAGAAATAGGAAGAAATGACAGAAAATATGTGACTTTGTAGCAGAAAACGAAAGAAACTACATCAGAGGACTGTGACGGTCGTCATAACCCCATGCCGCCTACCACAAGCTAAATAAGTGTGCCCCTCAGCACACTAACCACGACGCTCGACACAAGTTAAATATGTGTTTCCCTCGGCACACATTGTATGGCGATCGACACAAGGTAATTGCAGTTTTAAACACGAAGTCCTCTTCACGTCTGCAACGAAGTTCCCATGATTTTCTCAACTTCCAATTATCACTCCATGATCTTTTCAACTTCCCAGTTTCCCACTTATTTCTCCACTTTCTCCATTATCTCCACTACTTCTCTCATAAAGCTGAAATGTAACTTCCATTTTATTCCTCTATATATAGGATCTTAGAAATTAGTTTTGGACATCCAAGTTTTATGCGCAGAAGCGCTGTTAGAAGTTTTAGGCAGAAAAATAACTTTTTAAAGTGGTAGTTTCTCACATCGGGGAACTACCACACCATTAGTATTAGGCCTATAATTTGTAACGCTTGGATCAATCTTTCCAACATTATTTCAAAGCTTTATTCAAGTTTCAAGATTTGTTTCGTTCGTAGTTTATTTCAAGTTTACTTCGTCTGCTTTACTTCCACTTAATCCCGCCGGCTTGTGGAGGATACGCATTACCCAGAATTAATCGCTTTATTATTCATTTTCAGGTTCCTATTTTAATAAATGTAATTTATTTATTTCTTACCATGCATGCGTTGTTAAATTTACGTTTTAATTTTATGTTTTTCTGCGGTAAAATTATGTCTGGCTAGATTCTCTGATACCGGTATGTAAAACTTAACCGAAAGGATTCGGTAATTAACTTGCATTATTATTTTTACAAAAACACTTTTCTGGTTTTAATTTCCAATTTGAATATTTAATTGTTTTTGTACGAAAGTAAGAGACAGTCTAAGGTTAAAATCAACAGAGTGAAAGTTTGAGGTTTTAACATGATAGTGGTTATTAAAATATTAATTTTAAAAACAGCGGAAGCGCTTTAAAGTTAATTGGACTGTATTTGTTTTCAAAAAAATAATTTTGAGTTTTAAATGAAATAGCGGAAGCGCTCATTTCGAGCTTAACTAATATGATCTGATTCAATAGAACGGAAGTTTGAGACGAGGGTCTTTAAACAAATAGTTTTCACCGGAATGGTATTTTAATACTAAAAACAAATGCCAATGACTTACTGAATCCCTTAAGTTTACGGAATAAATATCGGTGTCCCGTTATTAATTATTATATTTTAGTTAATTCTTGATTAAACCCAAACATCCAAATTTTATAATTAGCCTTAGCTTTACACAATGACCCTAAGATAACAGTAGTTTGACCATCAGTCCTTGTGGTTTCGATATCTTTTAAAACTACGCGATAGACTATGCACTTGCAGTCACTACACCCGATAGACTCAGAAAGTCGCGATCATGTTTTTGGCATCATTGTCGGGGACTCATTTAGTCAAATACCATAAATCCCTTGTTACGCAGTATATACTAAGGTAAACTTACTTTAATTACTATGTATCACCCAAATTTTTTCTACAACTCCCATTCTCAGTATTTTGAGGATTCACAAGGATCCCATAAATCCGACCTTGAAATACTGATGGAAGATTTCAATGCATCACTAACTCTCTCTCACCCAAATTACCTCTACAACCACCAATCCCAACATTTCGAGGAATCATAAGAATTCCATCCGACCTCGAAATACTAATGGAAGATTTCAATGCTTCACTAACTCACTCTCACTCAAATTACCTCTACAACTACCAATCCCAACATTTTGAGGAGGCGCAAGAATCTCATAAATCCGATCTCGAAATATTACTTGAGGATTACAATGCGACGCTAACTTATCCTAAACCAAATTTCCTCTACAATCATGACACCCAATATTTTGAGGAGCCACAAGTATCCCAGAATTCCACTCTCGAAACATTACTGGAGGATATGACTACGACACTAAATCACTATAGGCTAGAAACTATGATGATGGAGCACTTTTCAGAAACACAAAATGTGGCACTAACTCCCTTTGAAGAATTGTAAGAATCCCATAATTTCAACCTCACAACATCAATGGAGGATTTCGACGTGACGCTAACTCACTCTAGGCTAGAATCTATGATAGAGCACCTTGTAGAGACACAAACTGTCCAAAATGAAGAGATAAGAAATCAAAGTCTTCAAAATAATGAAACCCTTAGGCAGCTGAATAATGCGGTTGAGTCCCTCGCGAATCACAACATCGACTTGGAGACTAAAATCTCCTTGCTTAAACAAAAACCTCTAGGACCCTTCCCTGAGAAGCATGTCGATGTTGTAAAAACGGATAGTGAAAAACAAACCTAAAATCCTAAGGAGAGTGATAATGAGGTTGAAGAGAGTAATAACGAGGTTGAGAAGAGTTCAGATGAGAAAAGAGTAGAGATTAAGAAAAATACACTGATGCCATCTGAAAGGGAGGTTGTCAAAGAGGTAGAGAAGGAAATATCTATTGTTGTTCCTCCTCCCTATAACCCAGCTATTTATTTTCTGAAAATATTTGTGGAAGCTAATATAGATGCCCAATCCCACAAGTATGTGGAGAATATCCATACCGATGCACCTTTGCTTGAGATCCCTCATAAGAAGAGAAAATTTGAGAACAATGAAACTAGGGAAATCATTATCATTAATAAGTGAAGGTTAACATTCAAGATGGTGGATGAAATAACTAAGCCCAAACTTAAAAGATGATACTCAAGATTGATCCAGAAGCACCACCACAAGCTCAAAATATTGAACCACCCCACAGAAGAAAGAAAAGAAAAGGTGAGGAATATGTTAGATGGCTTGATAAGTGGCCATGGAAACTGTTGTACCCCAAAATTTTTCCTCTCACTTATCAAGGATTTCCTCACAAGATCTCTTAGACTCAAGACTACATTAGGGTTTGATCAGCTCAAGACACCTCCTCATGCACTGATGACCAAAATTAGGGTCTGAGTTTGCACAAGGATTTTTGGACTATCAATGCTTCATATGACTTCCAAAGATCATCATGGAACCCCAATATTACTCATGTCAAGTTTCAAGCTCTGAATCACATTTTTGAGCAGTCAATTGGACAGTTGACCTAAAAATCAGTTGTATTGGGAAAAAAGTCAACCATGGCCAATTTTCAGTCAAACTTCATAATTTTTTATCCACGTTAACATCTTAGACTCATATGTATCATTTGATTAATTTTGGACCACAATTCCCCAAGAAATTTGATCAAATCATCAAAAGGGCAAAATGGTCAAAATTAGTGTTTTGACTGAGAAGGGGCAATTTTTGATTTTTGACCTAGAAAATGGTCAATTGGTTTAAGGCATGATCTCAAGAATTCAATTGCATCATCTTGACCTAATGAAATGGTTCAAAACATTGCAAATCCATTAGATTGACAGATGAATTTTTCAGTCAACTGATCAAAAGTCAACTGTGCACTGAAAAGTCGAACTTTAACTTTTTGGTCAAATTCAAGTGCCAAGGATCATAATTCATCAAAACATGTCAAAATGTGAAACTTGTTCATCAAGAAACCAAAGATTTAAGATTTGGATTTGAAAAGTTGAAAAATTCTAACTTAGAAAATTTTCTAAGTATAGAAAATTTCTTATTTTTTCTCAACTTTAGGCCAAATTTTCACCATGATACAAAATGATTCAAAGGAAGTTCCCAACATGAAAGTTGTAGATCTCCATGAAATCTACAACTTTTATGCATACAATTTTTGCTAAATATTCTTGGATTTCACGATATGATTTTGTGAATACATGCTCATGAACTAAAATAACTTAGTGAAATTTTGTCCTAGTTAGGCAGGTTTTTGACCTAACTTCATGGAAACTTTTCACCTAGTTCCAAGAAGAATCTTCAAAATTATTTCAAAGATGGGTTGTAGATCACATTACAAGCTTTCCAAAATGTCAAAGAAATCCCTGAGATCATTCTTGAGTAGGGATAATCGAAGAGATGAAGTTGGCAATTTCTCACTTTGATTTCAAACCATTTCATGAAGAAAAGGCTTTCAAATTTGCAAATTGGCTGTACAATCTTCAATTTTCAGGCCTCAAACTCGTTTGTCACTCCAACATTAATGAATTGCACAAGGTTTCATGCCCTAAAGCCAAGCATTCAATGCATTGTACATAAACAATTCCATTTTGGCACAAAGGTACCATTTCCATTTTGATAAAGCATAACTTTTGCAACTTTTTACTCCTTGAGCCTTGCACTTGTTTTCTCTGCACATAAGCAAATCCACAACAAAGAGCAACTTTCCTGAAGCGTATACCAAACCAGACCACGCTTGTACAACACTTAGGGACTTGTCTCCTCACCTTGCTTCAAAAACAAGAAATGTATCAAGACATGTGATCTTGTACTTCAGAGCAAGCACAAGTCCTCCAATCTTTTGCTCTATATAAAGCCATCATTTTTCAAATAAAACCACGCATGCCCAAGCCTTGAAACACCTTAGAATCATAAATTGCATAACAAGCCTCTAAACTTGCCATTTCTGACTGGTGAACTGAATCTTCCATTCCACTCGTGTGTTTTCAGGCCTTTTGCTTTCAGAAGCTTCCTTACCATATAAGTAAACTGTCCCACACCCTGAAACATCACTGTAACTCCATCTTCCCCATTGTTGAAGTTCAAAAACAGAGTAACACAGGTGGACTTCTCCAGATCATTCCATCCACCCTCAAGACAAGCTAAGCATTGCATTAGCTTCCTAGAGGTTCAAGGAAGCTAACCTGATCATCACTGCATCCTAAAGCAAGCTCATTTTCAAAACACGACTTCCATTTTAAAGGTGATTTTTCTGTTTTTATAACTCTTGATACATGCATAGTTAGCTTTCCATTTGTGAATATAGAATGTAGACATCATTGCTACGAAGCTGTACATATCCATAGCTTGCATTTATTTGGCCTGAGTTTAGAGAATTTTAAGTTTGAAGTTTCTGAAAAAATTAGGTTAAGAATTAGGGCCAACAAAATTCTCTCTGATCTTGGACTTATAGTCTTAGTTATGCACATGGTTAGAATCGTGAGGAAAAATACTATAATGTTCATGTTATCACTTTCCATTTTTATTGAGAAATGAGAAAGTTACAGGAGGTCCGGCTGGCCAAAGGTTGAAGATGAAGTACAGGGCAAGGAAGCGTTTCATGTTATGTATTTTTGTTTTCATTTAGACTAACATATGTACAGCCACCCCAGTGGTAAGGCAGCACGCAAAAATGCCCTAGGTCACGGGTTCGAGCCTTGGCGCTGCCTTTTGCAATTTTTCATACTTTTTTTGTTTGTTTGAAGCATGGGCTTCTGGACATTGGGCCCTATATTTTTGCTAACTTCCTGCCTCCAGTTTACTCATGGCACCCCTGGCCCATATATTTTTATTATTCATTTTATTTTCATTTCTATTTTATTAAATATATTTTCCTTAATAATAAAAATCATAAAAAATATAAAATGATCAATATTATATTTTGTTTTATTTTATTTTATTTTCTCATAAAAAATATTTTTATTTAGTTATATATTATCTATTTTTGTTAAATAAATTTGTAAATTAAATTAAATTAGGTTAAATACTTATTTTTCTTCACACCTATTAAATATTTATTTTGACATATAAAAAGACCAAAATACTTCATAAATACCATACATTATTTTTCAAGACAAAAATACAAAAATACTTAAAGAAATTTATTTCCTTTTAATAAATTAGAATTAGGGTTTAATCAAAATCTTTTCTAAAAAATAATTTCCTTCCTTAATTGATTTAAGTTTAATCTTGATTTGTTTATTAGGCTTAGGTTAAAACTTTTTACATAAAAATAATAAAACAAAACCTTCTTTTGCATATTTAAATTATCTTGTATATTATTTATTCCAATACTTGTATAAATTCAATTTGGTTGTAATAGATTAATTAGGTTTATATTATCGCAATCCCCATTCATCAATTGTATATCCACCTCCCACAAAATGTTGTAATAGCGTAGTAATCTTTAAATTTCGCAATTTATCGCTTTACATAACATTCTAGTAATTAGGGTTTGTATGGTAAGATAAAATCAATCAAATAGAAAACCCTAATCCAAGACAAAATCAAGCGTGAAAATGACACACTTGCACACAAGCACCCCTAGGGTTACTCCACTTAGTTGCCTTGTACAAAAATGGCCATATTACGCATGTAAAGTGTCTTAGCAAAAACAAACAAATATAAGATCATAGACCCTCAATGACGCTATTCAAAGTTGCCTTACAAAAATGATCTTAGTCCCCTCAAAAATGCTAAGATACTTTGCAACATTTCTAATCATGACTATACAATGACCCACGTCCGTCCCGTTTACATCCAAAGATAGGGTTGCTTACCAAATTAATGGTAAGACAACAATGTCAAAGGAAAATAAAATGAACAAGAAAGACATTTGAGTAGGTAGATTACTTTTAGTTACTTGCTCCATTTCAAACAAATAGCCTTGCTATTTTCAAAACAAACACACATATTTCAAAAACATCTTACAAACTTGAAAACATTTTCAAAAAGACAAACATCTTTGTATACATTCTTACAAACGAGAATCATTACAAAGATTGCCTAAACAATGGCCTCTTTTACAAAATACTTTCAAAACCACAAAAAGCACAATTTCAAACAAAAAGCAAGTGATCTAGCAAGTAACTAAGAACCCATGAAAAACCATGGATGAAAAGGGTGCTAATACCTTCCCTTTTCATAATCTACCCCCCGAACTCAAGAAACAATCTCAAAGGTCTTTCCTGTGCTTTTTCACCTTTCCTTTTGGATAAAAGAAAAGTCGGTGGCGACTCTTGCTAACTGCAACATTTGCGATAAAACGCAAAACCTTCAAGTCAGTTCTCCCACCGTATCACAGAAACCAAGGACGATTAAAAATTTGATCGAGGGGTAATTCTCGAGAGAATCACCATGAGTATTGACACTCTTGAGTCGTCAAGCTACCGACGTTAAAAGAAGAGCTATGTGGGAGGCAACCCACAGAGTTTCAATTTAATGTTTTTTATTTTGTTTGAGTTTGCAGAAAATAAAGATATCGGTCGCTTGGCACCTATCAGTTACATGTAGGCAATTATCGGGGCGAGCATTGATCGGGTTATTATTCCTTTTTCTACTTTTTACTGAAACATTGAGGATAATGCTTGGTTTAAGTGTGGGGGATGTACTTTACCGCTTTCCATTTATCGCTTCTTATTTTGATTTTTTATTTATTTTTAGTTTATTGCTTGTTTTTAGGATTTTATCTGTTTTCAGTATTTGGTCGAATCATTGCATGTGATGTCAAGTATGTATGCCTGTTTTTCAGTTGTTATCGAATTTCCCTAAATTTTTAAAATTTTGACCTCCAACAATAATTTTCTTGTTGATGCATGGCAAACACACTCTGAAAGTATATAGGTTGTCACACTTTAGGTTGTGTTAGAGAGACTTGGGAATGTTTTGATAAAATCGACACCGTTATGACACCCTACACCTCATCATCATGTGATATCAATTTAGATACCCATTATGCCGAGACCTTAAGCTCAAGTTTTCAAAATAGCTCTTAAGTAGTTTATATTAGCAGTCAACACCATCTTAAGCATAAACTACGTAGGGAGTCGATGAATATAAGTGAATGATCCCAAAATTTCTAAAAATTAGTTGCTGTGATAAATTTAAAATAGGGAATGCACCTATTAAGTTAGATGATCCTCACCCGATCACTTAATCCAGTGGTTGTGGAAACTACAAAAATATAATAAATCAACCCGTCGTTAGTTGGTTCAGAGGTGTCTGGTGCTGAACTTGGTAGGACAGACTACGGTCTGATCCCCCGCAACTGCGATTGGTTAAATAAAAGGGATTACCAAACTTACATACCAGAACCCCGAGAAAAGGATCATAGTCGCTAACCGATTTCCCTACGATGTGCGTGTACGGATAACGGGCTTAATGTGATTGCGCTTGAATAAATAAAGTGAAATCAAAATGAGAGATATAGGTTGAGTTATAATGACATGATTCTAATTGGTTTGCATAAAGTGGGAGTCTTTGAACATTGTGTCATTACGATATCCTTGGTATTGAATACTTAGTACCTATCAAATTAACATTAGCCTAGCAGCCACATATGATTATGAGCCGTGTTGTGCCTTGTTTCAAACCTCGCTTATCATTTATTTTACAGTGTTAGTCGGTTGATTAAGGACAAGCAATGGTTTAAGTGTGGGAGTATTTGATAACGCGAAATTATATCGAATTTTCTGACTAGACTTGCATGCATTTTATTATCGTTTTTATTTATTTATGTCATATTATGATGTTATTTTATTGTATTTCAGGTATATACTAGAAATGAACCTAAATATGAAAAGGATAAAGAAACAGGAAGAAATGACAGAAATATGTGACTTTATAGCAGAAAATGAAAGAAACTGCATCAGAGGACCGTGACGGTCGTCACAGCCCCATGCCGCCCGCCACAAGCTAAATAAGTGTGCTCCTCAGCACATTAAACATGACGCTCGGTACAAGTCAAATATGTGTGCCCCTTGACACACATTGTATGGCGATCGGCACAAGATAATTGCAGTGTTAAACATGAATTCCTCTTCACGTCTGCAACGAAGCTCCCATGATTTTCTCAATTTCCGATTATCACTCCATGATCTTTTCAACTTCCCATTTTCCCACTTCTTTCTCCACTTTCTCCATTATCTCCACTACTTATCTCATAAATCTGAAATGTGACTTCCATTTTATTCCTCTATATATAGGATCTTAGAAATTAGTTTTGGACATCCAAGTTTTATGCGCAGAAGCACTGTTAGAAGTTTTAGGCAGAAAAATCACTTTGTAAAGTGGTAGTTTCTCACATTGGGGAACTACCACACCATTTGTGTTAGGCCTATAATTTTTAACGCTTGGATCAATCTTGCCAACATTATTTCAAAACTTTATTCAAGTTTCAAGATTTATTTCGTTCGTAGTTTTATTCATAATTTACTTCGTCTGCTTTACTTCCAGTTATTCCTGCCGGCTTGTGGACGATACGCATTACTCGGAATTAATCGCTTTATTATTCATTTTCAGGTTCCTATTTTAATAATTATAATTTATTTATTTCTTACAATGCATGGGTTATTGAATTTACATTTTAATTTTATGTTGTTCTGCGGTAAAATCATGTTTGGCTAGATTCTCTGATACCAGTATGTAAAACTTAACTGAAAGGATTCGGTAATTAACTGCAATTATTATTTTTACAAAAACACTATTCTGGTTTTAATTTCCAATTTGAATATTTAATTGTTTTTGTACGAAAGTAAAAGACAGTCCAAGGTTAAAATCAACAGAGTGGAAGTTTGAGGTTTTAACCAGATAGTGGTTATTAAAACATTAATTTTAAAATCAGCGGAAGCGCTTTAAAGTTAATTGGACTTTGTTTGTTTAAAAAAAAATACTTTTGAGTTTTAAATGAAACAACGGAAGCGCTCATTTTGAGCTTAACTAATATGATCTGATTCCATAGAACGGAAGTTTGAGACGAGGGTCTTTAAACAAATAGTTTTCACTGAAACTGTGTTTTAATACTAAAAACAAATGCCAATGACTTAATAAATCTCTTAAGTTGAGGAAATACATATCGGTGTCCTGTTATTAATTATTATATTTTAGTTAATTCTCGATTAAACACAAACACCCAAAATTTATAATTAGCCTTAGCTTTACACAGTGACCCTAAGATAACAGTAGTTTGAGCATCATTCCTTGTGGGTTCGATATATTTTAAAACTACACGATAGACTGAGCACTTGCAGTCACTACACCCGATAGACTCATAAAGTCGCGATCAATCTTACCCCGAAGGGTTATTTGTTGGGATTCACCCTTAGCTTGTATTTCTTTAACCTCTCAAACAACTTGTAAAGATGATCAAGATGTTGTTCCTCAGTTTGCAACCTTACAATCATATCATCAACGTACACTTATATCTCATGATGGATCATATCATGAAGTAAAGCCACCATAGCTCGTTGATAAGTTTCCCCTGCATTCTTCAAACCGAAAGGCATGACCTTATAGTAGAAAGTTCCCCACTGTGTGAGAAAGGTGGTCTTCTCCATGTCCTCGGGAGCCATTTTGTTTTGTAGTCGGAGAAGCCATCCATGAAGTAAAATACTTTATGTTGAGCTGTGTTGTCGACCAAGACATCAATATGTGGTAGTGGGAAATCATCTTTGGGGCTTGCCCTATTCAAATCCCTATAGTCTAAACATATACGGACTTTCCCATCTTTCTTCGACACCGGGACCACATTCTCCACCCATTGGGGATATGACGTCACTTCTAGAAAACCTGCATTGAATTGGTTCATTACCTCAACTTTTATCTTTTCAGACATGTCTGGCTGCATACGGCGAACTTTTTGCTTGACTGGAGGATAATCTTCCTTTGTTGGTAGACTATGGACCACAATGTCAGTATCAAGTCTGACATATCTTCATATGGCCAAGAAAACACCTCAACTTAGTCGTGCAACATCTGAATCAATCTGCCCTTGACAATGTCTTCCAAGTTGGCGCCGATCTTGACCTCTTTCTTGTCTGCCTCAGTACCTAGTTTGATCACTTCAACTGGTTCCTCGTGCGGTTGAATGGCCTTTTCCTCTTACATTAGAAGTCTGTCTAGTTCCTCAAGTATTTCACAATCTTCTTCGCCTTCGTCTTCGGATTGGTAGATTGGATGTTCAGAGTCATAGATGGCAATAGCAGAGTCGTTGTCAATGAGGTCCAAAGTGGACGTGGGTCTACAAATGTGCGTGTGTGCATGAAAGGTCACATGGATATTTTGAAAATGCGATAAAATGAAAGAAAGAAAATGAATGCAAAATTTGAATGCAAAAGAGTCCAATGTTTTTCATTAAATGATCATATGGCATATGAAAATGAATAAACCTTTAAAAAATGGACTATGGTTCCCCAGGCATGGAACATGGCTTAAAGTCATTGTTTCAATTAAAATTACAGAAAAAGTTCTTAAATTGATAAAACAGTAAATGTAATTACTCCTTGTTGAAGGAGATTGGAATGAAGTCCTTGGTACGCCAGTCATTGAGCCCTTCATCAGCAGTCGGGTAGATCCAGTCATCAAAGTCACAGTTATTGTTAGAGTCTTTAAGAGCATTCACTTCATGATTATTGATGTGAAAAGGTGGTTTCCTCGCACGAGCACGTCTGACCTCCTTTTGAGCTTTGGCATTGAAGCCCAAACCACATTTGTCTGATTTGAAAGGGATGTCAGGGAGTTGTCCCCAAAACCATCATTTTCAATCACAGCGTGAGCATCTTGAGGGAAGCCATCCTAGGCACATCTTTAACAGCTTTTGGAACATCAGGAGTAGCCTTGGCAGCAACAACCATGGGAGAAACCACTTCGAAGGCTTGACAAGGATTTTCTATGAACTCACCATTCATCTCAACATACTTAAACGAATTCAGATGGCTAACCATAAACTCTTATTCACCACAGACGGTAACAATCTTTCCTATTACCGGATATTTCAAATTTTGATGAAGTGTAGAAGTCACTACTCCTGTCCCATGTATCCAGGGGCGTTCATGTAAGTTCAGATGCGCCTAAGAGGGGGGGGGGGGGGGGTGAATTAGGTTCTTTAAAACTTTTTCTGAATTGTATGAATATTTTTGCACGAGTTTCTTTTCTTTCTTTTTCTGATAAGTGATGAAAGCGGTAAATGCGGAAAGTAAAAACACAGAGATGTATCCTGGTTCCCCTCACAGTCCGAAAGTACTCCAGTCCCCTTTCAACATGAAAGATATTTCCTTATAGTTGGTAATTTGTACAAAGACTACCTAACAACCAAGATCAATCCTCTTGGACCAAGAACAATCCTCTTGGATTTTCATTAAGACCACAAATAGAACAATCCTCCCTAAGTGTCTTTCTTATTTCCAACAATCCTGAAAACAAGGATACAATAGTTTGTTTGATTTGTATAAGAGTTTGAATAATGAAAGAGCAATGTCAATCACTTGATTAATCTTTTCTATTCAATATGAAATTTAAGATGGAATACTCTTCTAAGTGCTCAAGAACAATTTTCAGTATGCATATGAAAATGATGAACATAAATCTTGAGTATAGAGAGTATGATCAAAAGAATAGAAAGTAATAGTTGTTAGTGATTGTTGTTGTATTTTCAAAATTCTAAATAAAAATAATTTATAGTGTAGTAATACCTCTTCAATGAATCATAGCAATGTTTAAGCCATTTTTACTAGAAAAAAGTATTTGAAAAGATACAAAGATTGCCATGAAAAGGTGTTACAAAAAGTTGTTGGAAAAATGAAAATTTTCAAAATCTGAAGCACAACAATTGGTTCCACTAAAGCAACAACCGATTGCTGTAAAAGCAACGTTTAAAAAATTTGAAAAATATAACTATGACAACCGATTGTCATTGAGGAGCAATCGGTTGCTCATAGGCCAACATTCAAAAAATTTGAAAACAGAACACATGACAATCGATTGCTGCTAGATGATAATCGATTATTGTCAAAACAGAAACTTTTGTTTTTTTGACTGCAACCGATTGTCCTAGCATGACAATCGATTGCTTGTGTACAAAAATTGAAAAATCGTTATTTTTTAAATATTTTAAGCAATTTAAAACATCCTTCTTCAATCATACATAGTATATACTCAAAATATTATTTTAATAAAGTAAATGCATGATGAAAAATAGTTTTGAGCACTAAGAGCATAAGATCAAAAATTTCATATACCTTAAGCCATAAGTCTTGAAAAGTCGATCTTGATCAATGAATCTTTGCTTGAGATAAATCTTCTATCTTGATCCATTCATTTTTGCATGCTAGTTTGTATTCATCAAAACACTTGGAAAGCTTGATTTCACAGTTCAAGTAGGCAAGAGTAAGAAGGACGGATATTCATCACATAAAAAGTTGAGTTAAAAATTTGAAACCCAACTTTAATGGGGAGATCAACTTCCCCATGGACCATCCTTTTTGATCCGTCGAAAGCCCTTACCACAATGTCACTTGGCTTCAACACCAAACCTTCACAATCCAACCGATCTAGGGCACCTTTGGGCAGGACATTCAAAGAGGACCCACTATCCACCAATACATGGGCTAGAGTGGTTCCTTTGAATTCAATGGAGACATGCAAAGCTTTGTTATGATTTCTTCCATCGGGAGTTAAATCAGTATCCAATAATCCCAATCCATTATCGACAGTCAAACTCGCAACACAATTTTCAAACTGATCAGCTGTAGTCTCTTGAGGAACATGCACATTCTTTAGAAATTTTATCAATGCTTGAGCATGCCCATCAGAGCAAAGTATAAAGATAACATAGAAATCTTCGAGGGGGTTTTCCCCAACTGCTCTAGTATCTTATAATCACTTTTCCTTATAATCTTCAAAATCTCCTCAATTTCTTGGGTAGAGGGTTCCTCAGTAATAATGTCTTTGGCAGGCGCCTCCATTATGGCAGGCTCAATCATCTTTTCTTTGCCCCTAGCATCAGTACTAGGTTTGTCAACAATAATGCAAACAGGTGTAGTTGTGGTGGTTGGAGGTGAAATACCAGGAGAGAAAATTCTCCCTGTTCTAGTCACCTTGCTAGACCCAACAATGTTGGTAATATCCATAGTCTTGTCTTCATCAATCCAACAGTCTTGTTTAATACCATGGTAGTATACTTCAACGCCATAATTCCAAGGTACCGCCTTATCAGAAGAATAAGGGACTGGCCCTGGTGTGGTAATTATCAATGGAGCTATCTTCGGTTCATTGGAAATCCTAATAGGACCTTTTGAGGTGATCATAATAGGTTTATTAGAGATAGTGATGATGGATATGTCTTCAACTTCTTGAGGTGCAACTTCAGTCAAACTTTTTACGGATGGAGTTGTTTCGAATAGGATCTCATGGCTATCCATTAGGTGTTGGACACCAATTTCCAGCCATTCACAACCATTAATTTGCACAATACAACAACAATCTTCAAGGCAACCAGGGAAAACTCCAGCTTTCAACAAATTGTTTTTAACAAACTTCAACGGAGTGATCAAGTCATTAATAGAGGAAACAAAAGCAGTATCTTCAATAGCGTTGACACCTTTGCCATGATTTGGCACATGTGCGGTGATTACATTCAGATTTGGAGGAGGATCAAAATTCAATGGTCTTGTTGTCAATGAGGTCTTGGACCTTGCATTTTAACACCCAACAATGATCAGTGTCATGTCCGGGACTATTGGAGTGGTAAACACATTTGGCGTTCGGGTTAGACTTTGGAGATGAAACATTGGAATTTGAAGGGAGATCATACAATGTTACCAAATTAGCCTTCAACAGGTGTTGTAGGGCTTGAGATAGTGACATGTTAATACTTGTGAATTGTCTTCTTGGAATATCAGGTCTTTGGTAGTTATCTTGTTGTTGTGGTCTTTGAGTAGAGGTCGGATTAGAGATTAGAACTGCATTACCAGACTGATGATGGTCCTTCTAGATATGGCCTCTTGACCCATATACGACATTAGTTTCCTTTTTTCCGGTAAAAGCTTTTTTCACAGCATTTGATGTAGAGGCAGAGGCCATGGGTATTTTTCCACTTTTAATACTGCTCTTAACCCTTCCACCAATCAAGATTAACTCTGAACCCAGATGATGAGCTCCCAATCAGTAAATTGAAAAATGGCCCAATCAATGTTCCCATGAACATATCAACCAATTCCTTGTCAGTCAATGGTGGTTGCACCCTGCCAGCTAGGTTTCTCCATTTCTGTGCATATCCTTTGAAGCCTTCATTGGAACCCATGGTCATTCCTTGTAACTGCACTCTAGTCAGCACCAGATTGGCATTGTACTGATATTTACGATAGAAAGCGGTGGGCAAGTCCTCCCAGGTATGGATGTTGGAACCTTCTAACTGGTAAAACCACTCCAATTGAGTCCCAGACAGAAACTCTTGAAAGAAGTGCACCCATACCTTTTTATCAGTGGTATGCGATTTAATTTTACAGACGTAAGATCTCAAGTGAAGCTTCAGGCACGAAACACTATTGTACTTGGCAAAAAATGGAATCTTGAATTTGTGGGGGATTGCTACCCCAGGAACCAAACCCAAATCACCAAAATCTAGGCCAGGCACAAATAGAATTTCCATATCCTTCAATCTTTCCTCCAGTTGCTTATACTTGTTGTTGTACCCCAAAATTTTCCCTCTCATGTTTTCCAAGGTTTTCTCTTACATCGGTGGTTACAAACACTTTCCTAAAGAAAATATTTTTTTTGAAGATAAATAAAGTGTCTTCGATTGGCTTTGAGACAGGGTGTTTTCGTTTGGCGCCTGAGCAATTTGTTTTTCAATTAGCATCTGGACAAGGAGCTTCAATTGGGCACTAGCCCTCCTTCAATCAAGATAAGTTCACAAAGTCTTCGATTGGGTGCTGGGCTTCCTTCGATCAAGATAATTTCACAAAGTCTTCGATTGGGCAATGGGCTTCCTTCAATCAAGTTAAGTTCACAAGGCTTCGACTGCGCAAGGCAAGAACCCCCTACAAGTTTGTTTCAATTCACAAGGGAAAAGGCTTTCCCTGTGCTTGCTTTCAATGCACAAGGCCAAGACCCTTTCAACTGGCCTTCGATTCATAGAGCAATGACTTCCTCATGCTAACATCCACAAGTCATTAGCCTCCTTTGTGCTAGCTTTAACTGGGCAATAGTTCCCTTTGAAACTGCTTGCGTCAACTCTATCTCTGAACCTTTTAGCATATGATTGCCACATTACGAGCCCACCTTAGTGAACCATTCGAAGAATTCACGAGGCATACATACACGCTATTCAAAAGACACACAAAAGGGTAATTCGAAGGATGCACATGTTTTCCATTCGAAGGATGTATATGTGTTCCATTCGAAGGATGTATAGGTGTTCCATTCGAAGGAAGTAACAAAAGGTCCATTCGAAGAAGCATTCATAAGGTCCATTCGAAGGGTACACAAAAGTCCCATTCGAAGGAAGTAACAAAAGGTTCATTCGAAGAAGCATTCATAAAGTCCCATTCGAAGGAAGTAACAAAAGGTCCATTCGAAGAAGCATTCAGAAGGTCCATTTGAAGGGTACACAAAAGGTTCATTCGAAGAAGCATTCAGAAGGTCCATTCGAAGGGTACACAACAAGTCCATTCGAAGGAGGCAACTTAAGGCCAATCGAAGGGCATTTCCTGAAGGCATTCGAAAGTCAAACGTGTTCAGGTTCATCTAAGATTTCAAAAGAGGCATGAATATTTCAAAAAGGAAATCTTTTAATATGTCTGATTTTGGTCTCATTACTTTCAAAGATGGTTAATGACCCTCAAAGGTGTCCAGGTTCATTTAAGATTTCAAAAGAGGCATGAATATTTCAAAAAGGAAATATTTTAATATGTCTGATTTTGGTCTCATTGCTTTCAAAGATGGTTAATGACTGTCTCTTGCCATTTCCGTGCGCATCACACTCCTATGAATACAAGGCCTAGGACACATTACAAAAGGAGGACGAAAAAAAGAAGAGACTAGCTCATACACACACACGCTGCCTCAAAAAGTATACTAAATTATAAAAAATATTTTAATTCGAAGCTAGTATTGTAGGTACCCCCCCAGTCCACACAAATACTAAATTTTTGCTCCTGAGACTCCCAAGAGTCTATTTCAAGCCCATCCATATCCAGAAGTGCCAAATCGAAGCAACCCTTAAACAAGGGTACCCATGCCTGAAGCCACAGATTCATACATCACCGTTCGTAAGGACTGGTAAAAAGATCAAACTTTACATTTGCATGATATATTAACACTTGTAGTTCATTCTATTTGTATTCAAGATTAAGGACTTGGGTTCGACACCCAGGTCTGCATTTGTTTTGTTTCTAACATTTGTTACAGATCCAGCCTGAATAGACCAACACGCGCAAGATCGAAGGACCTGGGTTCGATACCCAGGTCCTGCATCTTTATTTGGCTAATATTCGTCTTGCAAATTCAAATCGAAAGGCAGCATCCACCCCTGGATCGAAAAGCAAAGCATCCCTTCTTGGATCGAAAAAAATCATATTCCCCTTTGGATCAAAAAGCCCCCCATTTTTCCCCGGATTGAAGGACAATCTCCTTCCTGTATCAAAGGGCAACCCCCTTCCCTGGATCGAAGGGAAATCCCCTTCCCTGGATCAAAGTATTTTTCGTGTATTTTTACTTTTTTTTTGTTTATTTTCTCTTAATGGTTTTCCTCTTTACAACAAACATCAAATCAAAAGATCACAAAAAAAATAGGTTCTATTCCTTTTTTATTAAAATTAATTTTGTTAATCAATTATTAATTACTTTAACATTTTTTTTCTCAAAAAAATAAAACAAAACAAACAAAAAGATTTCTTTTCTTAGGATTTAGACGTCCCTTTTAATTCGTTTGCGCATTTATTTACTTTCACATTTTTTCCATCTTATTGTAACTGCTTCCCAGTTTGTAATAGTAACTAGGACTTTACTTTTCGCATTTCTATAATGTATCTCTCACAAAGCCATGTAATAGCGTAGGATTTACATTCCCGCATTTTACATTCCTGCACTTTAAATTACTGTATATACTACTGTTAGTAACTAGACTTGTATGGAAAGACTAATAACAAAACATTAGCAAACCCTAAATGCACAAGATAAATAGCTGAACTAAACACAATTGCACATGTGCACCTCTAGGGTATCCCACTTCAGTTGTCTTCTGAAAATGGTCACAATTCTAGAAACGTGAGAAGTTTTAGTGATTGTCCTCTAGTTTAAAAGATCACAAGTCCCTCGATGACCTCTCGACGTTGCCTCGACAAAAAGTGATCTTAGAACTTTAGGACAGTTACTAAATTTCCTTGCCAAGTTGCCTTCATGACCGTAACGTCCCTTCGAATGTCCCTCAAACATCCAACGATAGGGCTACCTACTCACTAATAATAGGATAGCACTGTCTAAAGGAAAAGAGGAAAAGAATGAACCTTTTCGATTACAAGTAGATAGCTGTTAGATGCTTGCTCAAAACGAACATTTTACACGAAACATTTCAAAAACATTTTCAAACGCTTTGTCAACACTCTTGAGGACTGATACAAGAGTTATCATAAAGCGAATCGCCGCACTAAGGCATTTTCAAATACTTTTCAAAAACACAGTGCACAAGGTATTTAAAAAATGAGCTAAGCATCTAAGAGCCCGTAGATGACTACGGATGGAAAGGGTGCTAACACCTTCCCTTTCCATAATCTATCCCCCTTACTCAGAAAATACTCGAAAAGGTCTTTTTCTGTTCTTTTCACCCTTTCCTTAATTTGGATAAAAGAAAAGTTGGTGGTGACTCTTGCTTACCGCAACATTTGTAAATACAAAACCAGTATAACAGTCGGTTCTGCCACCGTATCACAGAACTGTCGACTCTGCTGGGGATATACTTATAAAAGTGGGGTTACCTTAGAGTTTAGTTCATTATTTTAAATTGCTTTCCTTGTATGCTTTACTTGATTTATCTTTGAGGGTTTTGCTGGGGTTTACTTGTAAAGATCCTACACCCGAATCTGGGGCATCTTTTTAGGTAAGTAGCAATAAATCATGGAAGCTGTACGGCGTAGACCGATATGGACGAAGTGATAGCTATGTTAGCGTGATACTCTGGCTTGTACTAATGTTCCTTGAGTCAGTCAAGGATAACATTAGGCTTCCTTAGTGCCATTAAGCGCTAACTGACCTTTAGAACCTTTAATTGACTCATCCTAAGCCATTAGAAAGTAGTGAGATGGCCAGCTTTGGTTCCGACCAAAGACTGGTTGATACTCGATGCTACACTCATTGAGATTGTAATTTTTGGGATATTCTGGACGTAATACTTCGGTGATTGAGCTAGAATAGTGCCTAAAAGAAAGGTCAGTGATATGAGACTCCTTAGAACCCGGTTACTATTAATAGGACATGTTGAGCCAACTTAAACTTCAAGAGGGTACTTACCTATAGAATCCATGCAAGCCTGAACCTAAGGCTGCTTGTGTGACTTGTTTGCCTTCATTATCTAACAACTTGAACTCATTTCAGGGCTTTTGTTTGTATTACTTTGATGTGGTGCGATCGACCTAATGTGTCTAACAGTATCTTAACTGCAAGTGCACAGCCTATCGCGGTAGTAATAAAAAGATGTCGAACCCACAGGGACTTTGTAATCACTCTAGTGCTATAAAGGTTTGCTAGTTTAGCTAAGGCGGATGTTGTCACGTTTGGTTTTTTAGAGGTTAAGGTAGAGGAAAATTAAATCGAATTAAGGGAATAATAATAATAAAACGGTCGGTATGTAATATAGTGAACCTAAGTGGATATAATCGAACCTAAGCATATAAATATGTTTAACTTAGATGGTTCTGTAGAAATTATCAGTTTAAAAACCCTCAACTCACACTTTCGTGGTCTTATCTCGGATTATACTCCTAAAGCCTTATGCCTGCTCTCGCTAGCCCATAAGTGTTTAGAAAATACTCTATGAAAACTTAATAAATCTAATTCGTTTTAAAGCGCTCTCGCTGTATTTAAATCAAATGCCTAACTTTAGCTATCCGGTTAAAACCTCACACTCTCGTGGTCTCGATCCCAACCTATTCTACTTTTCTTACTCTCATAACAAAAAGATTAATTTTAATTATAAAAAGTCATAGCCAGAAATTAAGTTAATTTGGATTTTAGCTTTGGAACAATTTAATCTGTTTAGTTACTATTATCACATCCCGACTCTGGAGAATTAGCTAGTCATAGTACTTGAAACAGACATGCAGGAAATATAATCGGGAAAGAATAAAATATTCATGATAAATAAATAAATAAATTAACGTAAACAAATTGTATTAAAATTAAATTAAATGCGATTAAAAACCTGAATAATAATATTATTCCTGAAGCTCCCTCTTCCACAAGTCGGCAAGATTGGAACCTTCGGAATCAGAACTTGAAACGAATTATGAGGCTAAAAATAAATTCTAACTACAATAGAAATTTCCTAATGTTGGAAATAGATATTAATTGGTAAAAGGGAAATAAAACAAGAACAAAAAAAATGCAAAGGGACTGTTCGTAAATTTGGCAGGGCTTCCGCAAGAAATTCTGTAAAAAACTCTGTCCCCACCTTCATTGAAATCTCTCATATTTATAGAAGAGAAATTGGCAGTTAAGAAAAGTTAGGAACGTGGACTTGTACTGCTTGAGTGGAGAAAGACCAGGACTGGTCGTTGGTGAGATTGAGAAATTGTAGGAGTTGAAGAATCCTTCCATCACGTTGCCCATGTCTCTTATTCTTCATGACGTTGAATTACGCGTGTTACGGTCGTAATGAAGAGGTGACGATCGTAATGCGCTTAAATAGTGCGTTACGTTCGTCAATGATGTGTGACGAGCGTTCTTCATGTTGTGGGCGTGTTACGCTCGTAATGGACGTGTGACGACCGTCACAACATCAAACTTTGCAGAATTTTGCAGATTAGTTCCTTTTCTTCTGATTTTATGTTAGCTTTCTTCATGTGATCTTTTTCACTAAATTGATTTGAAACATGTTGTACCTGTGAAAAGACATAAAAACTCGGAACAATCGGGAGTTAAATGGGTTAATGCAGTATGAAAATCGATTAAAAATGTAGCAATTATATGATATAATTTCTCGTTATCATCCTTGCAGGACCTTGTTTGTATACATTATCCAATAGACTGGTTTCATTGCAAGACATACTTATCTTCATCACTCTGCATTTTTTCTTGATGTATAGCATATACATCATAGCATCATACCATAGCATTGCCTTAACCAGTTCAAGGATCTCAAGGGCCTGTGGTGCAGATTATGATGAACCGGGCGTCTAGCAAGGGGCAAGGGGATTTATTTTCCTTTAGCCAATGTTGTTAAAAGATCAAAACACAACAACTTGAGTCAGGGGCTATGACCCACTCGACATGGTGAACTTGATTCTCGTAGAAGGACCTTCAACGATACGAAGTTCTTCAATCAAAGCTGCAAAATTCAACTTCTGACATTTTCTTGTTAAACCCGCGAGATCCTTGAAAACATTTACATATCATACATGTCATTACATAACAAGTCTTCTAGTACAGGTCTCTCATGTTCTCACTGTTTATTTCAGCAAGGAAAATGGCTTTCAAACAGAACAACAGAGATCTCCAAACTCAAGAGTCTCAGTTCATGGAAATGTTCCTCAACTTATCCAAGGGGAAAGAAGAGTTGAAAGCACTCCTCAATGGGAATCTGACCAAGAAACATCCTGACAACAACAAGGATGACCACTTGGAACAACTGCAAGCTGAAATGGAACATATGAGAATCCAGATGAGTAATCAAAGGGCTCTTATCCAAAGTCTAGCTCGGGAGCAAGAAGAGTTGAGGTTTCTCATCAGCAAGCTTCATCAAGACGGATGCAACCGTATGAAGCAAACCATCGAGACTGGGGATCAGGTCATTAATCAGCCTCTGATGAGACAAGAAGTTTGTTGGGTAGAGAGTAGACCTTTCTAAATTTCTGCTATCTCACGAACTCAACCTCCACCTCACAAATAACGACAGGGTAATCAGCGTAAGCGAGATGCATTCACTAGGAAATATACCAAACTCAACATACCAATGTCACAAGTCTTGAAACACATGTTGAAGTTGAATTTGGTCACATTGAAGGATCCTTCTTAGAATCCTAATAATTCTGCTCCTACTTACCATCCCAATGAAAGGTGTGCATATCACTCCGAAAGTCCGGGGCATGATACTGATAACTGTTGGACATTGAAATATAAAATTCAAGACCTGATCGATGAAGGAGCGTTGGAATTCGCACAAGATGGTGAACTAGAATTCTTCTGCCATTCCTCAAAGGCACACCATCTGAAGTGACAAGCCAAGACAAATAGGCTTTTTGTTCATCTCGAATTTTCAACTTATAATTTCTTTTGATTGTTCGAACATTTGTTTCATGTCAAACTTTGTTATTTTATCAATGCATTTCATATGTTTGTCTTGAATCATTTCATTCGTATTCACTATATTCAAAATATGTTTTACTTCCTTTTCGTGATATTCAACTCTCGATTAAAAGCTCTAAGCCTTTAGAGGGATGATGACGAAAACGATATCGCAATCTCGTACAATATGCTTTTGAATAGACCTTGCTGACGATGTACATGCGTTGTTTCAAATCCCAAATAGTGGAGTTATAAGGAAGATAATCCCTAGTCAACCCCTTTGAGCCTAAGAAGTAGGAGTTTTTATTTTCACACAAATTAAAACCCTTAATCATAACCTGGATCAGGGTAGTTTTCTCAGTTAATTCAGATGCGCATTCAGTCGCAATTTTCCACTTCATATATAATGAATGGCATCAAAGACGTCCTTCCAAATCAGAAGATGGTGATGGTTACACATAATCATTAAAGCAGGCAGTCATTATTTTTTCAAAAGAAAAGCCCGCTAATTCAAAACCTATGAAGGGGACTTAAGAAAAAAACGGGGGCATCCCGCTGATTGTAATCACAAAAGAACCAGTTCAGGAAAAAGTAGGGATAACAAAAACAAAAAAGAGGTTACTACAAATCCTCGACAAAAAGAAGATTACAAAAATGACTGCCTCTTCAAAATGCACTTTCAGTATCCGAACCATCACTGGAACATCAAGGACAAGGTGCCAGACTCAATCGGGATTTAAATGCAAAATTAACTGAGCATAGGACTTAAGAACCTCTCGAAGAGCGGGTTGGGTACAAATAAAATTTGAGCCTTTATCCTTTGTTTCTTAAAAACGTGAACCAGGCCACACTACAACCCTCAAAAGTCCTAACTGAAGCATGGGTTAGTTCGAAAGTATACTATTACAAAAGGTATCCTGACTCCTGTAGGGTTCGCTATAAATCCTGAGCTGATATCACACTCTTAAAAAAATTGTTTGTTTTACTAAAAAAATGAATTTTCAAACTTCAAGACAGACATAAGCTTTGCTTTCTTAAAATACCATTGTTTGCATATGACTATTTATTCAACAACAGAGAAATTCGCATGACGAATATTTTATGAACATAAATCCTCTCAATAGACAGAATCACCTCAGATGGAAAGACATTCTAGTGACAGGCCTCTCATAATCAAGGGGCATAACATGGTGTCCAGCTAATCTGGGGCAATCAAGTCAAGATTCAGAGAACCTCTAAAAAATGCCGAATAGCCAGGGACAGATCTCCATCTGAATCACTTGGGGCATTGGACATGAATTCTAGAAGCGAATCATATGCGATCAAACAAACACCTTCTGGTAGGGTGGAAACACTTACTACTATGGACAGTGACAATTCTCTGTACCCGGTGAACGTGGACATAGTCGGAAAATACTATGCATGAACAAAGAACCGCTAGGTTGGTTGGCCTAAGCAAAAATAAGGGCATCCCAACGAACCAAAAGGGTTCGGGCAAAAATTAGGGATATACATATGAAAAATATGTACACCCGGCAAGACGAAAACATAAAAAGGCGGCTTGGGAAAAAAAGGGTATCTCGATGGACTCAAAATTTGAAAGGACAGTCCAGGAAAAAGTTAGGGATTAAAGCGTACGACTATGTCCCGTCATCTCGTCACTTGTCTATCAGTAAAAGGTTTATTAACCTGATCAACATCTACTCAAGATCCTAGGAGTTGGGATGACGCTCATACCATCTACAAAGTCTCCGCAAGTACTTTCTCCAACAGGTATAGAGGCAGGGGCATCCTACTAAAAAGTCACTGCCATATCCTCAGCTTACAGCCTTGTGATGTCAGGTATTCTTGTACCCTTAGCAGAGCAAGAATCTCCAATTACTGCTCTGGCATCTTAAAGAATTCCCTAGCTTGGTTCACAAGCTTTTCATGTTCCCCAACAGATTTCTTCTCAAAATAACAAAACAGGAATTCCCAGCGGAAGCATTCTAAATAAACCAGATTCCCATCTAGAAACGGTTCAGGTACGATCCAGAGAAGAATGTCATCCTGACACTTATTCAGATCATGATCTAGAAATGGTTCAGGTACGATCTAGAGACGGATGTCATCCTAACACTTATTCAAATCATCATCTAGCAACAGTTCAGGTATGATCCAGAGACGGATGTCATCTTGATACTTATTCAGATCATCTTCTAGAAACAGTTCAGGTACGATCCAGAGACAGATGTCATCCTGATACTTATTCCAAACTATCTTCTAACAACAGTTCAGGTACGATCCAGAGATGGATGTCATCATGATACTTATTCAGATCATCTTCTAGAAACGGTTCATGTATGATCCAGAGACGAATGTCATCCTGATACTTATTCCAAACTATCTTCTAGCAACAGTTCGGGTATGATCCAGAGATGGGTGTCATCTTGAAACTTATTCTTGACTCCTCTCGAAACGGTTCAGGTACTACCCAAAGAAGAATGTCATCCTGACACTTACTCCAGATTCTCATATAGAAACGGTGCAGGTACGATCCAAATACGGATGTAATTCTGACACTTATTCCATACTCCTCTAGAAACGACCCAGGTACGATCTAGAGACGGATGCCATCCTGATACTTATTCAGATCATCTTCTAGAAATGGTTCAGGTACGATCCAGAGACGGATGTCATCCTGATACTTATTCCAGACTATCTTCTAACAACAATTCAGGTACGATCCAGAGATGGAAAGCATCCTGACACTTATTCCAGACTCCTCTAGAAATGGTTCAGGTACGATCCAAAGACGGGTGTCATCCTGACAATTACTCCAAATTCTCATCTAGAAACAGTGCAAGTATGTTCCAAATACGGATGTCATCCTGACACTTATTCCAGACTCCTCTAAAAACAGCACATGTATGATCCAGATATGGATGTCATCCTAATACTTATTCAATACATCTCCAACTACTTCTCCGACATCTGAGAAAATTCCCCACTGAAGTCGCCAAGCTTCTCAGGATTCCCCAACAGGATTTCAACAAAATCCCCAAGCAGTTTATAGAGTTCACCTTACCCAACAAAGTTTATTTCTCCAACAACGGAAGTTCATCCCCCAGCATTTCAACTTCAACATATTTGAAGACCTACACTCCTTTCCCCCAGCAACAATCAGGGATTTATTTTCCCTTGTTCAAAAAACACTGCAGCAGAACGACTGAAACGTTCATACATTGTATTCATACATCATTTCTACAAACATCATAGCATATGCAGCCCAAATGCGTATACCACAATCTCATTTATTTTGAGATCATCATGCAATTCATACATCATGACATCGCATGAAACCGGTTTTACCTTTTCAGGTTAAATAAACTGACAGACAAACAACATCAACTTATACAGCAGGTCAAAGATTAATGCCCGAAACCAGACAGGGAAACTATCTACACGACCAGGTGGTATGAACTCCCGGAGCAAGACGAGTTTATCAATAAATACAGCAGGCCATGGATTAATGCCCGAAACTATACAGGGAACTATCTATGTGTCCAATGTTGCCAAGTCCCAAATTAATTCCTATAACAAGCCAGGAGAACTATCTGTGGACGACCGACTGTAGATTAATACCTATAACAATCTAGGATAACTATCTACATGAAGAGATTAAAGATTAATACCTGTAACAAGCCAAGAAAACTATCTTTCTTTCTCAGGTCAAAGATTAATACCTGTAACAAGCTAGGACAACTATCTCGACGACCGAAAATTTTCAAGTTCCAGATTAATACCTGTAACAAGCCAGGAGAACTATCTGTGGGCGACCGACTGTAGATTAATACCTGTAACAAGCTAGGAGAACTATCTACATGAAGAGATTGAAGATTAATACCTGTAACAAGCCAGGAAAGCTATCTTTCTTTCTCAGGTCAGAGATTAATACCTGTAACAAGACAAGACAATTATCTCGATGACCGACAATTTTCAAGTTCCAGATTAATACATGTAACAAGCCAGGAGAACTATCTGTGGACGACCGACTGCAGATTAATACTTGTAACAAGCCATGAGAACTAACTACATGAAGAGATTGAAGATTAATACCTGTAACAAGCCATGAAAAATATCTTTCTTTCTTAGGTCAGAGATTAATACCTGTAACAAGCCAGGACAACTATCTCGACGATCAAAAAATTTCAAGTTCTAGATTAATACTTGTAACAAGCTAGGAGAACTATCTGCGGAACACCGATTGTAGATTAATACCTGTAACAAGCCAGGAAGACTATCTACATGAAGAGATTGAAGATTAATACCTGTAACAAGCCAGGAAAACTATCTTTCTTTCTCAGGTCAGAGATTAATACATGAAACCAGCCAGGACAGCTATCTCAACAACCAACAAAAACAAGTTCCAGATTAATACCTGTAACATGCTAGGGGAACTATCTGTGGACGACCGACTGTAGATTAATACCTGTAACAAGCCAGGAGAACTATCTACATTAGGAGATTAAATATTAATACCTTTAACAAGCCAGGGAAACTATATTTCTTTCTCAGGTTAGAGATTAATACCTGAAACCAGCCAGGATAACTATCTCAACTAACAACAAAAACAAATCCCAGAATAATACCTGTAACAAGCCAGGAGAACTATATGTGGACAACCGACTGCGGATTAATACCTATAACAAGCCAGGAGAACTATCCACATGAAGAGATTGAAGATTAATACTTGTAACAAGCCAAGAAAACTGTCTTTCTTTCTCAGGTCAGAGATTAATACCTGTAAAAAGCCAGGACAACTATCTCATCGACTGACAATTTTCAAGTTCTAGATTAATACCTGAAATCAGACAGGCCAACTATCCGCGAACAGCTGATTTATAGATTAATACCTGAAACCAGACAGGAAAACTATCTATACGACCAAATGAAGCAATCTTACACGGGTTCCTTCTCATATATCTTTGGGTGCAGACTAACACAGACTCATCTTAGAACAGTCCTACACATGCTCTTTCTAATACATTTTCAGGTAACAGTTAATTCCATTATCCTCAACAAGCTACTGTGAAGCTTGGATTTCAACCAGAAAACAACAAACTTTCATCTCTCCAGAGATAAATCTTCAGCAGAGCCTTGTACAATTGAAGTTCCAAGATTCTATTCCCCACAGAGTTTTCCTCAAACAGGAGAACAACAGAAACCCACATTCCCCAGCGGAGTCCTCCTCAGACAGCAGGAACAGGAATTCCCCACAAAGAGATCTCTTATGAAGTCAGCATCTACTTTGGATGGCATCTTTAAGCCCATCTCCGAAAACTCTCCATCATCTTCTATAACTTGCATCTGTAAGCCCACTTACGCCGTCATCAACCATCAGTGTTATTCCATGCGAGTGAAAATTTATGGGCACTCTAGTATTCAATCCTCTTCCACCTTTAAATCACGAAAGACAGACATGCCAATCTACATCTTCAGGTTTAAGAAGATTGAACAGGGGCAGCTGTTGTACCCCAAAATTTGACCTCTCACGTTTTCCAAGGTTTTCTCTTACATGGATGGTTACAAACACTTCCTAAAGAAAATATTTTTTTTTGAAGATAAATAAGGTGTCTTCGATTGGCTTTGAGACAGGGTATTTTCGATTGGCGCCTGTGCAGTTTGTTTTTTGATTGGCATCTGGACAAGGAGCTTCGATTAGGCATTGGGCCTCCTTCTATCAAGATACATTCACAAAGTCTTTGATTGGGTGCTGAGCTTCCTTCGATCAAGATAAGTTCACAAAGTCTTTGATTGGGCGCTGGGCTTCCTTCGATCAAGTTAAGTTCACAAGGCTTTGACTGTGCAAGGCAAGAACCCCTACAAGTTTGTTTCGATTCACAAGGGCAAAGGCTTCCCCTGTGCTTTCTTTCAATGCACAAGGCCAAGACCCTTTCAACTGGCCTTCGATTCAGAGCAATGGCTTCCTAATGCTAACAAACACAAGGCATTGGCTTTCATTGTGCTAACTTCGACTGGGCAATAGTTCCCTTTGAAACTGCTTGCGTCAACTCTATCTCTGAACCTTTCAGCATATCATTACCACAGTAAGATCCCACCTTGGTGAACCATTCGAAGAATGCACGAGGTATACATGCGTGCTATTTGAAAGATACACAAAAGGGTCATTCGAAGGATGCATAGGTGTTCCATTCGAAGGATGTATAGGTGTTCCATTTGAAGGATGTACTGTTAGAACATAGTTTGATTCTACAATCCTTATAAGAGTTTAGATGATAACAAACACAAAGAACAAATATGCACTCTAAAATTGAGTTTTATGTTGTACAAAAGTTCTGACTGAAACGGCATCAGAAGTTAAGCCACATAAGTATTCATGCTGGGTAATCAGAATGTTCTGAAGTATGATGATCAGAATCTACGCTAAAGTAAAAGATATCCTGATTCTGAACAGAAGTCTAACGCGTCAAAAGATCCTCATGTCTCTGACTTATCAAAGCTCTGAAGTAAAGCAACATGCAAGATTCCTAAGTTCTGAAGCGATACTTTTCCATTAAGGCAGTATCATACGCAACGGCTTCATTCAGACAAGAATCTTATTAGTATGGAAAGTGCATTAAGTGTCCATTATCACGTTTCAATTTGGACAAATTTCCACGCCTATATAATTAAGTTCAAAGGGTAAATCGTTTACGATT
Source organism: Vicia faba (assembly GCA_948472305.1). NCBI lineage: Eukaryota > Viridiplantae > Streptophyta > Magnoliopsida > Fabales > Fabaceae > Vicia > Vicia faba. The sequence goes on along the minus strand of OX451741.1, from coordinate 969,904,302 downwards.
TCGCACGACTGCTCCACACATTCTCAAAAAGGCTGCAAAAATTCATATTCATTCTACTTTCAATTTGTGTAATACATCACAGTAGTGATACAGTTTTTGTAACGAAAAACAAATAGTACACAGTAGTGATACAGTTTTTATAACGAAAAACAAATAGTACACAGTAAAAACATAGATAGAAGCAAGATGGCTTCAATGATCTATGGAGTTATCAGAAATGTTAGAAAAGGAATAGGATACCAAGGTAAGGTATCTCCACCTAAGAAAGTCATGGACCTAGTAATTAAACGCACACCACTAAAATCTCACTTCACATATGGGCACACACATGATCTGAAATTCACTAGCAATGATTATTCTGCCAAACCAAAATTCAAACAGAATTTTGGTGAAACTAACAAACCAGGACCCAAAAAGATATGGGTACCTAAGGACAAAATTATATATGTAGCCGATATCTTTAGCAGCAAGGCTAAAACACCAGTCATGGTACCTGGACTCTGGATGCTCTCGACACATGAAGGGAAGAAAGCATATGTTCTAAAGCCTAGAACTTAAACGTGTAGGCTACGTGGGCTTTGGAGGAAACCAAAGAGGGAAGATCATTGGCTCTGGAACAATAGGTATTGGTAACCTTCCTTCTATTAATAATGTGCTGTTAGTTGATGGATTGATGCATAACCTGTTATCCATAAGTCAATTAAGTGATAATGGCTATGATATAATCTTTAATCAAAATTCATGCAAAGCTGTTAGTCAGAAAGATGGAACTATCCTGTTTAATGGAAAGAGGAAAAACAACATTTATAAGATAAAACTTTCTGAACTAAAGAGTCAGAATGTAAAATGCATTCTTTCTGTTAACAACGAGCAATGAGTATGGCACAGAAGATTGGGGCATGTTAGTATGAGAAGAATATATCATATTAACAAACTCAATCTGGTCAGAGGACTTCCTAATCTGTAGTTCAGCTCAAATGCTCTGTGTGAAGGATGTTAGAAAGGAAAATTTGCAAAGCCTGCTTTTAAAGCTAAAAATGTTGTTTCCACCTCTAGGCCATTAGAACTTCTACACATGGATTTATTTGGATCAGTGAAAACTGCGTCTGTTAGTGGAAAGAAGTATGGGTTAGTGATCGTAGATGAGTATATCAGATGGACATGGGTAAAGTTATTAAGACACAAGGACGAGTCACATTCTGTGTTTGTTGCTTTCTGTAACCAAGTTCAGAATGAAAAGGATCTTAGAATTGTCAAAGTCAGAAGTGATCATGGTGGAGAGTTTGAAAACAAAAAATTTGAAACATTTTTTAATGAAAAAGGCATTTCGCATGATTTATCTTGTCCTAGAACTCCCCAACAAAATGGAGTTGTAGAACGAAAGAACAGAACATTGCAAGAAATGGCCAGAACCATGATCAATGAGACTAACATTGCTAAGATCTTTTGGGCATAAGCAATTAACACAACATGTTATATTCAGAATAGAATCTCTATAAGACCTATTATGGAAAAGACTCCATATGAATTGTGGAAGAACAGAAAGCCCAACATTTCTTATTTCCATCCTTTTGGATGTACATGTTTTATTCTGAATACTAAAGATCATCTGAACAAGTTTGACTCTAAAGCACAAAAGTGTATTATGTTAGGATACTCTGAACGCTCAAGAGGGTACATAGTATACAATACAGAAACACAGATTGTTGAAGAGTCAATCAGTGTTATATTTGATGATAAGCTTGGCCCTCAAAAGTCAAAGCAGAATGAATCATTTGTAGATATAGAAGTTGAATCCACATGTGCTGAAGGCAACTCATCAGAAGTTCCAAACAGAGATGATCCAACAACGTCATAAGGAATTGTCACAAGCATTCCAATACCTTCTGTTAATCAACTCCAGAAAAAGTTATCGAGAAGCAACATATCTCACCCTGAAGATAAGATTCTGGGAAAGAAGGATGATCCAATCAAAACAAGATCAACATTCAGAAACTCAGAAGAATCCCTCATGGGATTGGTATCTCTGATTGAACCAACAATAATTGATGAAGATCTTCTGGACAACGACTGGATTTTGGAAATGCAGGAGGAGTTAAACCAATTCACTAGAAATGATGTATGGGATCTGGTTCCCAAACCAAAAGGATTCAACGTCATTGGAACAAAATGGGTGTTCAGAAACAAACTGAATGAGCAAGGAGAAGTCATCAGAAACAAGGCATGACTTGTTGCACAAGGTTATAGTCAGCAAGATGGGATAGACTATACAAAAACCTTTACTCCAGTCACCAGGTTAGAATCTATCAGACTCTTAATCTCTTTTGCTGTAAATAATGGCATCACTCTATATCAGATGGATGTCAAAAGTGCATTCTTAAATGGCTACATTGATGAAGAGGTATATGTGCACCAACCCCTTGGGTTTGAAAATTCCAAACACCCAGAATATGTTTTCAAACTAAAGAAGTCACTTTATGGTTTGAAATAAGCTCCCAGAGCTTGGTATGAAAGGCTAAGTAACTTTCTGTTAGAAAAGGAATTCACCAGAGGGAAAGTGGACACAACCTTGTTCTGTAAGACATTTAAGAATGACATTTTAGTTTGTCAAATTTACGTAGATGGCATTATATTTGGATCCACTAAACCTTCTATGGGAAGAGATTTTGCTAAGTGCATGCTGGTAGAGTTTGTGATGAGCTTAATGGGAGAACTTAAATTCTTTCTGGGCATTCAGATCAATCAGACTCCAGAAGGAACTTACATTCACCGAAGAAAATACGTCAGAGAACTTCTGAAGAAATTTGACCTCTCAGAATGTAAGCCCTTAAAGACTCCAATGCATCCCACGCGCGTTATGGAAAAGGAAGAGGTAAGTAAAAAGGTAGAGCAGAAGATCTACAGAGGTATGATTGGTTATCTCCTTTATCTGACAGCTTTAAGGTCTGATATTTTATTCAGCGTTTATTTATGTGCTAGATTCCAATCAGATCCTAGAGAATCTCACTTAATAACAGTTAAGAGAATTTTCAAGTATCTGAAAGGTACTACTAACCTGGGTTTGTTTTATAGAAAATCCAATGAATACAACTTAGTAGGATACTGTGATGCTGATTTTGCTGGAGACAGAGTAGAGCGTAAAAGTACTTCTGGAAGCTGCCAGTTTCTGAGAGACAATCTAATCTCATGGACCAGCAAGAGGCAGTCCAGCATTGCATTGTCAACAGCAGAAGCTGAATACATAACAGCAGCTGGATGTAGCACACATATGCTCTGGATGAAAAGTCAGCTTGAAGACTTCAACATATTTGAGAGTAACTTCCCTATTTTCCGTTATAATACTTCTGCTATCTGTTTATCCAGAAATCCCATTCTGCATTCTATGGCTAAGCATATAGAAATAAAACATCATTTTATTAGGGACTATATTTAGAAAGGAATTCTCTCTTTAAAATTTATTGACACAGACCATCAATGGGATGATGTGTTTACAAAACCCCTTTCTGAAGATAGATTTAATTTCATTCTGAAACATCTCAGTATGAAATTATGTCCAGAATAAGAAGTTTTATTTGCATATTCTAACCCTCGGAATTTTAATTTTTTTGTGAACTTCTGATTAACTTGTCTTCAGAAGTTAGGAGTACAGTTGCTTCAGAATCTATCTATGAAGATCTGAACCTTTCATTTCAAAGATAGAGGTGTGCAGTTCACACTATCAAACATCTGTCATCCTTTCACAAGCTACCTTCTAAGGCTGAACACGTGTTCAAGTTCTGAAGGGTCCAAGGCTCTGATTGGATGCATTGAGACACTTGTCAATGGTAACTGTTCAGTATCTACACGCAATCCCCTAATTTCAGGTTTTATTAATTCAGTATAATCATTACTCATTTTCTCTTTCTTACTAATTAAGTTTTCAAAAGTGTTTATAAACTCAAAATTTCTATTTCATTCACTTCTTACTGCTTTCACTATTCTCTCTCACTCTAGTTTTTCAAAAAACTCCCTTTCTCAGTTTTCTTCAACAAATCCGTGTGAACAATGACATCCTCATCAAGCATCAAAAATCTCAACAGTGCTCCTGGTTCTTCCTCAACAGAATAGTATGAGGAACCCATTAGAACACTACTCACTCCGATCGATAACCTTGAAGTTCTATGTGAATTGATCATTGATTTTGAGAGTTTAAAGGAAAATAGGTTTAATCTGTATGAAGATATGACAACACAGGGATGGAACATATACTTTGATCGTCTGTTGGGTCCAACATTTCCTATTCTTGTTAAGGAATTCTGGATTCATGCTACTTCATCCAACCACCAGGTTATGTCATATGTTATGAGGAAGAAGATAATGATTACATAAGAGTTTATTGGGAAACTTATTGGGTACAATGGCGGCGGAGTCAGATGCATTGACATGGATGACAAGTGTTCTGACCTAAAATCTATTGCTAGGGTCATTTTTACTTCTGGACAGCCATCCAGCAAGATAAGAGACTTGAAATATTATTACAGAATCTGGGCTAGGATCATTCTGGGATGTATCAATCACAGGAAGCCTATAAGCTCTCCTGATTACATCAACATTGATCGGCAGTTTCTATTATACTTCATTGCAAAAAAGACCAAAATAAATCTTTCACATTTGCTTTTCAACCATCTGAGGACAAGTGTGAAAGAGACAAGAGAATAAGAAAGAACAAAGAGGGATTGGATTCCTCTGGGAAGATTGATTTGAGACATTCTGACGGAAAACAGGCTGATAGAACATCTGACAGAGGCTCAAGAGATTAACACTCTGAAAGCAACTGCTAGGAAACCACTAAATGCCAAGAATCTGAAGAAAATGAAGATTATTGAAAGCATTAAGAAGGAACCAACAATTTCTTCTCATGAGGTCATCACGTCTAGGAGAATCCCTCTGAAGGATTTTCCACTATTTTATGAGATATATGCTTCTCCAGAAATTATGGTTAGATACCTTGAAGCGTGCAAGGAAGATTGAACTATCCCAGAACTCAACATCCAAGACCTGCAGAAGCCAGCTCCAGAGGTTGTGCTGAAGAAATCCAGAAAGAGGAAGGCAGTAGGAGAATGATCCTCTCAGAGGACACCCAAAGCTACGTAAAAGAAAGGTAACACATATTTTGTTTCTGTTGTAGAATTTATAGTTTTTCCAACATCTGAAACCATTCCCCCTCAACCAATAGAAAATCCCTCACCACAAACATTTGAGGATTTTGACATAGAGTTTTATCCACCTGTAACTCTTGGCAGTTTCTTAAATGAACCTCACTCCCCCAATCTAAATGCAGAACAAAATCAACCAGAACTTGCAAGAGTTCTCTCTGATATTGAACTGTTTGATCAAGACTTTCACTCACCAATCCCAGAAAATCCAAACATCCATTCTCAACAACCAGAAAATCCACACCCACACTCTCCACAATCAGAACATCAAAAACTCAACTCTCCTCAACCAATAAATGAAAACCCTCTCACTCTTCAATCTTAAAATCCAAATTCTAAAACACCTGAACCAGAAAATCAACACGCTACCGCAAACCAATCAAAAGACTCCCTTACAGACTCTGATACCACTACCCCAATTCCTAGAATAACAGAACCTCTTATGGTTCGTTTACCTCTCTTCATCCATGATATTCCAGAAATACCTTCACCATATGATTCCACACCATCAAACACTCCTCACTCACCAATCCTGATTTCTGATTCTCCTACTCCCTCACCAATTAACCGTCCAGCTGATCATCTCAGAACTGTCATTGATCTAGAAGCGTTGGACCATCTAGCTTCAACCTCAAATAAAATTTCCATTCCAAAACCCAAACCAACCTTAACCAAATCAGATGTTGGTAAGAACTTGTTGATTTTTGAAACATAAATACAGGAATGGGTTACTTCTTTGAAGCAAGCAAGTCAAGAGAATTCTAATCGTGCTGCTTCTGATTCTCTGTGGGATAGATTCAGAAAATGGTTCAACTCTGAATCCCAGAGGCTAAAAGAATTGAGTTATGAGATGGCTCATCAGAACTTCAGTGATTAGCTGAAAGCCTTCAAAGACCAAGTTCTGAGTCATTGGGACAAGAAAGAAATTCTTCTGCTGGAAAATGCTCCCTGGAAAGAGTACCAACCTTCAAAAGCCACTGAACCAGGTTCTGATAGTTACCCTCTGACTACTGCTCCAGAAAAGGAAATTGCAATAGAAGAAGTAGTTGAATTTAGAAGAGGATGTAGAATGTTCTGAATGACATGCAACCTCTGCGGATACACCATCTACGTCTCTAGTCATGCAAACTCTGGAAGAGTTGAAGAAGGAGAATGCTTTAATCCACGCAAGGTTGGATAAGCAAGAAGACACAAACAAAGAGATCAGGAATATATTGGATAAGCAAGAAGATACAACAAAAGAAATCAAGGATATTCTGGGAAAGCAGGAAGAATCAAGAACTCAGATTAAGAGCTTGCTGGAAGCGTTGTTCACACGACTTCCCCCTCCATCTTAGATTTTATTTAACTTATATTTTATATTCTTCATCTTATCTTCTTTGTTTCTGAAAAATGTCATTGCAATCTGTTTTCAATACAAATAATCATCTTTTTGACTCTGATTATATTGATTTTTGATACCTAACAAAAAGGGGGAGAACGTAAGATATTTTCAATAACAGTGTACCGAGGCAAAGTCTCAAACATTCTGAATATCTTAACTTCTATTTTTTCTCTGAAAGCATGAACAGGAACATATTCTGATAAAGACAGAAGGAGATGCATCAAAAGCTATAATGAGAAGGAACTTCAGGGAAGTAATTCATCTCGATCTGAGTACTCAACTCAGGGGGAGGCTCTCTTAAACTTTTTGTTCTATACATTTTTTATTGAAAAATCCTAGTTTTTGTCATCATCAAAAAGGGGGAGATTGTTAGAACATAGTTTGATTCTACAACCCTTATAAGAGTTTTGATGATAACAAACACAAAGAACAAATATGCACTCTAAATTTCTGTTTTATGTTGTAGAGAAGTTCTGACTGAAACGACATCAGAAGTTAAGCCACAAATGTATTCATGCTGGGTAATCAGAATGTTCTGAAGTATGATGATCAGAATCCGCGCTAAAGTAAAAGATATCCTGATTCTGAACAGAAGTCTAACGCGCCAACAGATCCTCATGTCTCTGACTTATCAAAGCTCTAAAGTAAAGCATCATGCAAGATTCCTAAGTTCTGAAGCATTACTTTTCCATTAAGGCAGTATCATACGCAACGACTTCATTCAGACAAGAATCTTCTCAGTATGGAAAGTGCATTAAGTGTCCATTATCACGTTTCAATTTGGACAAATTTCCACGCCTATATAAATAAGTTCAAAGGGTAAATCGTTTACGATTTCTCACGACTGCTCCACACATTCTCAAAAAGGCTGCAAAAATCCATATTCATTCTACTTTCAATTTATGTAATACATCACAGTAGTGATACTGTTTTTGTAACGAAAAACAAATAGTACACATTAAACTTTTCTTTGATTAAGATATTTTCCTTGAGAAAAACCGGGTTATGGCTATACTCAAGAAGACTTTGGCAGTTGTCAAAGTAGATTTGTATTCTGTTTGATTAGTGAATTAAGTTATCGTTGAAGAGAGGCGAAATCATCTTGGCGGATGGACTAGAGTAGTTTGAGATCAAGCAAACCAGGATAAAAATCTCGAGTCTATTGCTTTTGATTTTTAAAGTTCAATTCAACCCCCCTTCTTGTGTTTTTCACTTCTTCATGTACAAGTGTTCCATTTGAAGGAAGTACAAAAGGTCCATTCGAAGAAGCATTCAGAAGGTCCATTCGAAGGGTACACAAAAGTGCCATTCGAAAGAAGTAACAAAAGGTCCATTCGAAGAAGCATTCATAAAGTCCCATTCGAAGGAAGTAACAAAAGGTCCATTCGAAGAATCATTTAGAAGGTCCATTCGAAGGGTACACAAAAGGTCCATTCGAAGAAGCATTCAGAAGGTCCATTCAAAGGGTACACAAGAAGTCCATTCGAAGGAGGCTACTTAAGGCCAATCGAAGGGCATGGCCTGAAGGCATTCGAAAGTCAAAGATGTCCAGGTTCATCCAAGATTTCAAAAGAGGCATGAATATTTCAAAAAGGGAATCTTTTAATATGTCTGATTTTGGTCTCATTGCTTTCAAAGCTGGTTAATGATCGTCAAAGGTGTCCAGGTTCATCCAAGATTTCAAAAGAGGCATGAATATTTCAAAAAGGAAATCTTTTAATATGTCTGATTTTGGTCTCATTGCTTTCAAAGCTGGTTAATGACTATCTCTTACCATTTCCATGTGCATCACACTCCTATAAATACAAGGCCTATGTCACATTGCAAAAGGAGGGACGAAAAAAAGGAGAGACTAGCTCATACACGCACACGCTGCCTCAAAAAGTATACTAAATTATAAAAAAATCTTATAATTCGAAGCTAGTATTACAGGTACCCTCAATCCACACAAATACTAAATTTGTGCTTCTGAGGCTCCCAAGAGTCTATTCCAAGCCCATCCATATCTATAAGTGCCAAATCGAAGCAACCCTTAAACAAGTTTACCCACGCCTGAAGCCACATATTCATACATCACCGTTGGTAAGGACTGGTAAAAAGATCAAACTTTACATTTGCATGATATATTAACACTTGTAGTTCATTCGATTTGTATTCAAGATTAAGGACTTGGATTCGACACCCAGGTTTGCATTTGTTTTGTTTCTAACATTTGTTGCAGATCCATCCTGAATAAACCAACGCGCACAGAATCGAAGGACTTGGGTTCGATACCCAGGTCCTACATCTTTATTTGGCTAATATTTATCTTGCAGATTCAAATCGAAAGGCAACATCCACCCCTGGATCGAAAAGCAAAGCATCCCTTCTTGGATAAAAAAATCATATTCCCCTCTGGATCGAAAAGCCCCCTATTCTTCCCCGGATCGAAGGATAATCTCCTTCCTGGATCAAAGGGCAATCCCCTTCCCTGGATCGAAGGGAAATCCCCTTCCTTGGATAAAAGGATTTTTCGTGTATTTTTACTTTTCGTTTTGTTTATTTTCTCTTAATGGTTTTCCTTTTCACAACAAACATCAAATCAAAAGATCACAAAAAAAAAGGTTCTAGTCCTTTTTTATTAAAATTAATTTTTTTAATCAATTATTAATTACTTTAACATTTTTTTCTCAAAAAAATAAAATAAAAACAAACAAAAAGATTTCTTTTCCTTAGGATTTAGACGTCCCTTTTAATTCATTTGCGCATTTATTTACTTTCTCATTTTTTCCATCTTATTGTAACTACTTCCCAGTTTGTAATAGTAACTAGGACTTTACTTTTTGCATTTCTATAATGTACCTCCCACAACTCCGTGTAATAGCGTAGGATTTACTTTCCCGCTTTTTACATTTCTGCACTTTAAATTACTGTATATACTACTGTTAGTAACTAGACTTGTATGGAAAGACTAATAACAAAATGTTAGTAAACCCTAAATGCACAAGATAAATAACTGAACTAAACACAATTGCACATACGTACCTCTAGGGTATCCCACTTCGGTCTCCTTCTGAAAACGGTCACAATTCTCGAAACGTGAGAAGTTTTAGTGATTGTCCTCTAGTTTAAAAGATAACAAGTCCCTCGATGACCCTCTCGATGTTGCCTTGGTAAAAAGTGATCTTAGAACTTTAGGACAGTTAATAAAATTCCTTTCCAAGTTGCCTTCGTGACCGTAACGTCCCTTCGAATGTCCCTCAAACATCCAACGATAGGGCTACCTACTCACTAATAGTAGGATAATGCTGTCTAAAGGAAAAGAGGAAAAGAATGAACCTTTTCGAGTACAAGTAGATAAATGTTAGATGCTTGCTCAAAATAAACCTTTTACACAAAACGTTTCAAAAATATTTTCAAACGCTTTGTCAACACTCTTGAGGACTGATACAAGATTTATCATAAAGCAAATCGCCGCACTAAGGCATTTTCAAATACTTTTCAAAAACAAAAATGCAAGGTATTTAAAAAATGAGTTAAGCATCTAAGAGCCCGTAGATAACTACAGATGGAAAGGGTGCTAACACCTTCCCTTTCCATAATCTACCCCCTTACTCAGAAAAATCTCGAAAAGGTCTTTTTCTGATCTTTTCACCCTTTCTTTAATTTGGATAAAAGAAAAGTCGGTGGCGACTCTTGCTTACCACAACATTTTCAAACACAAAACCAATATAACAGTCGGTTCTGCCATCGTATCACACTTTTCTTCAGTCGGAGGATATTGTTCGTCAAAATAGTCCTCATCCTCAAAGATTAGATTGTTACTACCCCTAGCACGGGTGCTCCTCGCATCTTCATCCTGATTCTCATCCTCTTTGGAGGAGTCTTCTACCCCCTTGAACTTGTCGAATAGGGCCCTTAAACCTCTTCCCCATGTTGATCAAAGCCTTCTTCTTGGTCTTCTTCTTTGCAACCAGAAGTGACATCAGTTCTTGCTCTCCTTTGGCCAAGTTGAGCAAGGTTTCTTGAAATTGAGAATTTTGTGTCTGCAAATCCTTCACAGTCTGCTCGAGATCCATCTTACTGAAATAAACAGTAGAAAGATGAGGAAACTAGTGTTGGAAATCCTGCTTATGTTATGATGCATGTAATGTGAATGCAAATGTTTTCAAGGACCTTTAAGATTAAATTTGTCAAAACAATGAAAGAACAAACATTAATTGTATTAATAAGTTCAAATGGTTACAAAAAATGCCTCTTGGGCTTACAATGAAAGAAAAACAAACAAAATGAACTAATACAAAAAGGCTCAGGTCTCCCATGGAAGCTTCCTCTTTGGAGTAATGTAGGCATTCAGGTTCCGCTCCTTGTGAAGTTGCCTTGTCAGTTCTAACACTTTCTTCCCGCTTGAGTAGAATTAGGCTTCAAAGGTGTCTCGCTCCCCCTTGAGTTGAATCCACGACCTTTGCAATTCCTCGAGAGTGGTAGGCATGTCAGGATGAAGAACAATATAAGGAACATCTCCTTCGGCAATAGGCTCCATGATGATAGGTAGGATGGCCTCATATGGCATTATGAGGTTTTGAGTGCGAGCTCGCACCTACTTGAGATAAGGCTCCAAAGGAATGAAGTTCTTATGCCCCAACATCTTGATATCAACTTTATTCACCATGCCCTAAGCTCGTACAAATCTTTCATGATAGCCTTGGACATTGTTCTCATAGTCAAATACAATTCCTTGGACAAGCACGTCATGAGGACCATCCCTCCGAGCATACCCAAACTGTCGTAGAGCCAAGCAAGGATTATAATTGATACCTACCCTAATGCCAGGGAGAGGGACATTAGGGAATTCCCCGTAATGGTTAATAATGATAACATCCTCCAAAGACCGAGAGCACCAATGAATATCTGAATGCGAGAGTGATATCAACCTTTGAGACCATCTCATGCCTTACTCATTCTTCAGAATAGATTGAGGAAGGTGAGAAATAAACCACCTAGCCAACAGAGGAGTGCAATACATAAGAATCCATCTTCTCTTCATGGTGTGAGTGTGAAGAGAATGCAAGATGTCTCCGAGTAAGGTAGGCACCGGGTTACGAGATAGAAAAACTTTGTCCGTATTCACATCTATGAGTTGGTCCGGGTTAGGAAATAGTACCATACCATAAATTAGAAGGGCCAAAACCTCTTCAAAAGCTTGCAAATCCAGAGCATCCCAAAAAAGTTGAGCCTTCTCAAACAAAAACTTGGCTAGAAAACCCTTAACACCACTTCTTGTTTCCCAATTTTCCATAATTTCGGACTGTTACAAATGTAAAGCTAAAGCAATCTCCTCAGGTCTCGGGTCTTTCTTAATACCGGTGAAGGGTAATTGATCAAGAATAGGAACTCCCAAGAGTTGAGAAAACTCCTCCATGGTGGGAACTAATTGGTAATCAGGAAATTTAAAGCAATGGTGCTTAGGGTCAAAGAATTGAAAAAACACATGTACCACATCTTCTTCAAAGTTTGAGGTAACCAAGTTGATAAGACGAACATACTTCTTGGTGAATGGAGAATCATTTGGAACTCTTGACGCTAACTTCTTGAGTTAAGGAGGCATTTTCACAAGGTTGATTCAGATAGTATTTCTTTGCATGGAAGCCACATCCTACAAAGCAGCACAAAGGTAAATCCCAAGGTCCTTGAAATGGTTAGTGCAAAATGCCATGGTATGATGTCATGATGTTATATACAAGCAAACATATATAAGCAAAGAAAACGAGTCCTTAGGTTTAGGCTTGCATGAGTTTCATAGGTAAGTATCCTCTTGAGGTTTGGTTGGTTCAACCTATCCTAGAAAGTAATCGGGTTCTAGGGAATCTTAATATCATTTATATTTCTTCATTGGGCATTGTTTCAGCACAAGCCTCTATTTTGGCGACCGAAATATCCCAAAAGTCCGATCTCAATGAGTGTAGTATTGAGTATCAACCAACTTCAGACTGCACCAAAGCCGACTATCTCACTACTTCCTAATGGCCAAGTTGTTCAACAAAAGTTTCTAAGGTCAGTTAGTGCTTCATGAAACAACACAACGGCCCTGTATTCTCCTTAATTTGCCGTAAGGGATACCGGTACCCATAAATGTCTCACACTAACGTAGTTATTGTCTCAACCATATTGGTCTACACCGTACAGTCTCCACAATCTTTGCTACTTACCTAATAATGTTCGCAGATCCGGGTAGAGGATCAATATAAAACCCAAATAAGGACCCAAAAATGTAAAGCAAATAGATCAAACAATGAAAGCATTTAAAGATGATCTATTCTCTAAGGTAACCCCACTTTTAAGTAATGTCCCCAGTAGAGTCTCCAGTTCTTTGATACGGTGGGAGAACTGACTTGTGTGTTTTGCGTTTTATCGTAATTGTCGCGAATAGCAAGAGTCACCATTGACTTTTTTTATCCAATAAAGGAAAGGGTGAAAAGAACATGAAATACCTTTTGAGAATTTTCTTGAGTTCGGGGGGTAGGTTATGAAAAGGGAAGGTGTTAGCACCCTTTTCATCCGTAGTTATCTACGGGCTCTTAGTTGCTAGATCACTTTGAAATGCTTTGCTTGAAATGTGTTTTTGATTATTTTTGAAAGTATTTTTTAAAAGTGACTTTGTTTAGGCGAACTTTGTAATGATTCTCGTCTCTATAAGAATGTATACAAAGTGTTGACTTTTTGAAAATATTTCACGAAAGTGTTGGTGTGTTTTGTAAGATGTTTTGAAAATGGTTATGAGCAAGCAACTATAAACGTTCTACCTACTCAAAAAGTCTTTGTTCATTTCCTCCTCTTCTAGATATTGCTATCTTACCATTGATTGATAAGAAGCCCTGTCATTGGTTGTGAAGGGACGGGCGTGGGTCATCGTATAGTCATAGAAAGCAACATGATTGGATACCTTAGCAATTTTGGTAAGGGTCTAATATCATATATAAAGGCAACATTTGAAGGGTCATTGAGGGACTATGATCTTGTTTTTGATTGTTTTTGCTAAAGTATCCCACGTTTGCGTAACATGACTATTTTTATTTTAGGCAACAAGTGAGGTTAGCCCTAGAGGTTCAAGTGTGCAAGTGTTTTGATTTCTTGCATTTTTGTCTTTGAATTAGGGTTTTCTACTTGTTGATTTTATGTCTTTCCATATAAACCCTAATTACTAGCATTTATATTGAAAGCGATAAATTGCGGAAATGTAAAATTCTATGCTATTACATCATTTGGAGACGGGGATACAAATTTACAAATGGGGGGAAGAAAGCAATTAAACCCTAATTTACTATTACAACCATATTGAATATTGCAAAATAAAATGTACAAGAATATTGAGGTCATGTGCAAGAAGAGAGAATTGTTTTGGTTTTTTATGAGAGGTCTTAATTTAACCAAACCAATAAAAGAAAGAAAATAATTAGTCTAAGTTTATTTAATAAAAATTAAAATTAAATTGAAAAAAGAAATTAAGTTAATTAAGAGAATCATTTTTAAGGTTTTTTATGAAAAGAAGATTTAAGTAACTTAGCCTAATTGAAACTAATTAATTATTTAACAAAAGAAATTTACTATTCATTTGATCAAAACCTAAAGTCTTTAAAAAAGGAAAATTTAAATAAACCTAAGTTTAATTCAATTCTAATTCTAAAAAAAATGAAATTAATTAGTTAAGAAAAATATATTTAGTGGTTTCTTTACAAAATAAATAAGGTAAAAAAAATAAAAATTAGAAAATTATTTAAGAAAAATGTATTTTTTTTATATTTTTGGTCAAATTAAAAATAATAAAATAAATAAATAAATAAAATTAAAGAAAATATATAAAGAAAAAAAATATTGGGCTAGGTGTTAAAAAGTAGAAAGGGGGTTAAAAGTCAGCAAAAGAGGTTAGACCCAAGATGTCATTTTTTTTGTTTGATGCTGAAAACAATAAAAAAAGTATGTTGGGCCTGCGCTGAAAAGAAAAATGGTGGGTATGAGTTAGAAATAAATCAGGCCCAACAATCAAATGTCCAATGCCTATTTTGATCCCGTGTGGCTGACTTTTTAAGGTGCATCATGGTCCTAATCATGTGGAGCGCTGGATCTGGATTGCTGAATATCCAATGGCGTTGGTGTAAAGTCCATGGTACACACGCCTTGCTTGTATGCACATAATATGAAATAAACAAATAAATGAAATGCAAAAGGGTACCACTGGGGGTCGACCCCAGGTCCCTATAGTTCCAAGATTTACGCGCGCGCTCTCTACCATTGGGGTGGTTATACATCCGGCGTTATAAACAAAACCATAAATATATATTACAAAACCAATGCTTGCCTATATCATCTTCAACCTCGCGCCAGAAAACTTCACAAGATTTTCAAAACCTGTAACTTCTTCGTCTCTCAACCAAAATGGAAATGTAAACATGGAAGTTGCATAAAATTTCATCACGAATCCAAAAATGTAAATAACTAAAACTATAAATCAAAGATGAATGAGAATTTCTAATGGTACCAAATTTTGACCTAACTTTTTCAGGAAGTTCAACCTTGAAATTCACACTACTCAAGCAATATAAATGAAATCTAAGGGCATGGTTAGCTTCAGGGCTATGATGTCTACATTTTATCTTCACAAATGAAAACCAAATGATTCCTATACGAAGAGTTCAAAAGTCAGAAAAATCACCTTGAAAATGGAATTCGTGTTTTGAGTTTGAGAAACTTTCAAGGTATTTTAATGATCTAGTTAGCTTCCTTGAACCTCTAGCAAGCTAATGCAATGATTAGTTTGGATTGAGGATGACTAAATCGTGCTAGAGAAGTCAATGTGCAACACCCTGATTTTGGTTATGGAGGATAGTGGAGATGGAGTTACAATTGTGTAACAGGTGTTGGGATGGGTTATATTTGATGTGAGGAAGCTTTAAGATTGATTTATGGAAGAAACGCACGAGTGGTTTAAGAGATTGAAGTTCTTGGGAAAAACTGTGATAAAAATGGAGATTTTATGGAATTTCTGGTTTGAGTGAGTTTGAGGGTTTTTAATGCTTATTCTTTCGTGTCCTAAGTTGCATAAGAGTGGCTTAATTTATAGTAAAACATTTGGAGACTTGGGATGATCAGAATCACAAGATCACAAGTTATGGGATTTTGACTTGTTTTTGAAGCAAGCTTGACAAGTATGGTTTCAAGGCAAGGTACAATGCTATCTAGAGTGCTTACAAACATTAAACATGCTTATCTGACTTTGTATAGGAAACTTATGCAGAAGGAACAAGTGCAAATCTCAATACAAGTTGACTTTGCGTAAAGCTTGCTTTATGAGAATGAAATGGTAACCTTCTTCCAAATATGGCAAGTTGCTTTGGATAATGGCTTAATCACATGGACCATAACTCAATAAATTATGTAAACAATTGATTATGGAGTTATTTACAAGTTAGAAGCCTTCAAAACAAAGATTGTGCAGCATAGGCTTGAGATTTGAATTCTTGTTCATCACAAAAATGACCTATAATTCAAGAATGGATGACCAACGTCTTGCCTTCAATTTTCTTAGCTCAAAAATGATATCATTGAGTTCTATGACATTTTGAAAAGCTTGGAACATTATCTACAACTTTCATGTTGGTCATTTTGACAAAGTCCCATTGGAGCTTGGTGAATTTTGACCAAGAAGTTAGGTCAAAAATCTGCCTAAACTAGGTCAAATTTTCACTAAGTGTTTAAGAAAAAGTGCATGACTTTATGGATTCATAACTCAAAATAAAAGCATTTCTAGGACTTGATCAGTAAAGAAAATTTTTATATCTCATCAAGATCTACAACTTTCATGTTGGAAGTTTTCTTTGAATCATCTTGCATCTTGGTGAAAAACTGGTATGAAGTCATGAAAAAATAAGACTTAAAACACTTAGAAAATTTTCTAAGTCTTGAAAACTTTGACTTTTTCCAAATAATTTTGAATTTCTTGATTTATTGATGATCAAGTTTCATATTTTTGAATGTCTTGATGAAATGTGATCTTTTAAACTCAATTTTGATCAAAAGGTCAAAGTTTGACTTTTGGTGTATCAGTTGACTTTTCACCAGTTAATTGGATTTCAACTATCAATCAATTGATCTTGAGAAATGTTTTGAGCCATGAAATTATTTCAACATGTGGTAGTTGAATCATTGATATTGTGCTTCAAGCAATTAAATCATGTATTAGGTCAAAAACCCTTGATCAGTCAAATACAGTCAAAACCCTAATTTTGACCATTTTGCTCGTTTGATGATTTGAACATTTTTCTTGGGGAATTGTGAACCAAACTTGATCAATTGATACATATAACTTCAAAATGTTGATATTGGTAAAAAATATTGAAGTTTGATGTAGGTTGACCATAGTTGACTTTTTAATACAATTGATTTTTGGGTCATTTGATCAATTGACTGAGCAGCTTTGAGATGCAAGACTTGAAACTTGATATGAGCATTCTTGAAGGTCCATAATGATCCATGAAAGTAATTTGAAGCATTATAAGTCCAGTTGTCTTTGTGAAAATCCAAACCCTAATTTGAGGCATCAATGTTGAGGAGATGGCTTGACCTAGTCAATACTTGTGTAAGCTTGAAATATTGAAGATCTTTGTGAGAAATATCTTGAGAAAAGAGAGGGAAAATTTTGGGGTACAACAGGTTCCAATCTAGAAAACGGTATCAAGAACAGGTTAATCCAGATGTTGCATGAATATGTTGAGATCTTTGCTTGGTCGTACGAAGACATGTCAGGGCTCGATACTGATATTGTGGTTCATCGTCTACTGATGAAAAAGAGTTGTTCTCCATTAAATCAGTAAGTTCGTCGCATGCGTCCCGAGATGTCGGAGAAGATCAAGGCTGAGGTTATGAAGCAATTCAATGCATGTTTCTTGGTTGTTACATCATATCATCAATGGGTTGCAAATGTAGTTCCGGTACCTAAGAAAGACGGCAAGTTACATATGTTTGTAGACTACAGGGATATGAACAGGGCAAGCCCTAAAGATGAATTTCCACTTCCATATATCGATGTTCTGGTTGACAACACTGCTCAACATAAGGTATTCTCCTTCATGGACGGTTTCTCGGGTTATAACCAGATCAAGATGGCACCTGAAGACATGGAAAAACTACTTTTGTTACACAGTGGGGCACCTTATATTACAAGGTCATGCCTTTTGGGTTGAAGAACGCCAACGCGACATATCCGTGTGTCATGGTAGATTTGTTTCATGACATGATACATCACAAGATCGAAGTTTACGTTGATGACATGATAGCTAGATCTCATACCAAAGAAGAACATCTTGACCATCTACACAAGATGTTTGAGAGACTGAAGAAGTATAAGCTGAGGTTGAATCCGAACAAGTGCACTTTTAGGGTGAGATCTGGTAAGCTCCTGGGTTTTGTCGTTAGTGGTAAAGGTATTTGAGTTGATCCCTCCAAGGTCAAAGCTATTCAAGAAATGACACTCCTCGTACTGAGAAGGCAGTCAAAGGTTTCTTAGGACGACTGAATTATATTTCCAGCTTTATTTCCCATATGACCGCTACTTTTGAGCCAATCTTCAAGTTATTAAAGAAATATCAGGTAGTGAAGTGGAACGAAGATTTCCATATATCCTTTTACAAAATCAAGGAGTACCTCTAAGAACCTCCGATTCTGATGCCACTAGTCGAAGAAAAACCTTTGATCATGTACCTAAAAGTGTTAGAGAACTCAATAGGGTGTGCACTGGGCCAGCATGACGAGTCTGGTCGAAAAGAGCATGCAATATACTACCTTAGCAAAAAGTTTACCGACTGTAAAATACGCTACTCACTACTCGAGAAAACTTGTTGCACTTTGGCATGGGATGCTCGCCGACTAAGACAATATATGTTGACCCATACTACTTTGTTGATCTCTAAAATGGATCCCATCAAATACATTTTCGAGAAACCAGCCCTCTCCGGAAGGATAGCCCGATGGAAAATTGTCTTAACAGAATACGACATTCAGTACACCACTCAGAAGGCTATCAAAGGTAGTGTAATGGAAAATCACTTGGCTCATCAAGCTGTAGACGACTACCAATCTATGAATTTCGAGTTCCCGGATGAGAATATTATGCTAGTTACAAATTGTGAAGAACCTGGACCGTATGAAGGACCTGAGCTAGGATCCCGATGGACTATGGTTTTTGACGGAGCTTCTAACGCGCTTGGTAATGGAATTGGCACTGTGATTATTTCCCCTAAGGGTTGCCATACGCCTTCACCGCCAGACTTTTCTTTGATTGTACCAACAACATGGCTGAATACGAAGCGTGTATCATGGGTATCAAAGCCGCTATTGATATGAGGATCCAGTTATTAGATGTGTATGGGGATTCATCCCTATTCACCAGTCATATTCAGGGAGAACGGGATACAAAGCACCCGAATCTCATTCCTTATCGAGAACGTGTGTTGACCTTAATCCCATACTTCGAGGAAATTACTTTTGAGCATATCCCACGAGAACAGAATCAGCTGGCAGATGCATTGGCAACCATGTCATCTATGTTCAAAGTCAGGTGGGACAACGAAGCTTCTCAAATTACCATTGAGAGACTAGATGAAACGGAACATTTCTACGAGGTTGATACTTATGGAATAAAAGAGAAGCCTTGGTTTAATGAAGTAAATAGGTACCTCGAGACTCAAGAGTATCCTGAGGGGGAATCCATCAATGACAAGAAATTCCTATAGAGGTTCTCTGCCAAGTTCTTTCTAAGCAACAAAATTTTGTACAAGCGTACTCATGATTCCACTTTGCTTCGTTGTGTAGACAAGAAGGAAGCAGAGAAGATTATGGAAGATATGCGTGAAGGTATCTTTGGTACTCACTCCAGCGGACATACTATGGCTAAGAAGATTTTGAGAGCGGGTTACTATTGGTTGACTATGGAAATTGATTGCCATCACCACTCTAGAACCTGTCACAAATGCCAGATCTATGCTGACAAAGTACATGTGCCACTGGTTCCTCTGAATGTCTTAACTACTCCTTGGCCATTTGCAATACGGGGAATTGATATGATCGGAGAGATTAAGCATACTGCTTCTAATGGTCACCGCTTCATCCTCGTCACTATTGAGTACTTCACGAAGTAGGTTGAAGTAGCCTCATTTGCCTCCGTTACTAAGAATGTTGTGGCCTGATTCATTAAGCATAACCTTATCTGTCGGTATGACATCCCAGAAAGGATTATCACGGACAATGGTACCAATATCAACCAAACTAGATCACAAAACTATGTGCGCAGTTCAAGATCAAACTCCACAATTCTTCTCCGTATCGATCGAAAATGAATGGCACAGTGGAAGCCGCCAATAAGAATATCAAGAAGATTATATAAAAGATGACGATGACATATAAATATTGGCAAGAGATGTTACCATATTCTCTTCATGGCTATCGCACTTCAGTACGAACATCGAATAGGGAAACTCCATTCTCTTTAGTCTACAGTATGATAGCTGTCTTACCTGTCGAAGTCCAGATTCCTTCTTTAAGGATTATGAAAGATGCCGGTTTAGACGAAGACGACTGGATTCAGACTAGGCTAGACCAGTTAAATTTGGTTGTCGAGAAGAGGCTTGTAGCTTTTTGTCATGGCCATATGTACCAGCAGCGTATGATCAAAGCCTTCAATAAGAAAGTCAAGCATCGGGTATATCAGTCTGGCGACCTTGTAATAAAATGCATCATTCTACTGCAAGGTGTTCCCAGGGGAAAATGGACCCCCACCTACGAAGGGCCATCTATAATAAAGAAAATATTTTCTATCGGTGCTATGATACTTGCCACCATGGACGGTCGAGACCTTCCGCACCCTGTGAATGCAGACATAGTCAAAAAATACTACGCATGAATATGACCCGCTAGGTTGACTAGCCTAGGAAAAAATAAGGGCATCCTGGCTAACCAAAAGGGTTCAGACAAAAATTAGGGATTAAAGGTACGACTATGTCCCGTTGGATCATCTAATTACAACAATCTTTGTTACCAATGTCAAGTTCAAAAGGTACAAATCAATTCAGTCAACTTCTTTCGGCAATGAGGGATGGGATGCTTGAAGACATAAAGGCAATAGCAAAGTTGAAACTCAATGAGATCGTTTCCACATAGATGTTTCTCTTTGTTTTACTCTATACTCTTTTCATTTTATGATGATTTCCTCTTAATACGATTTCTGTCTCTATGTATAAAAACCGCATGTTTATAGGTAAATTATCAATACAAATAAAATTGAAAAAATCAAATTTCGTTTTATCTTTTCTGTTTTGTTTGCAAAAATGTCCAATGACTAAATTGAATGAACATATGCATACCAATATGATTATTGTTAACAAATATATGCATAACAATAAGAATCAACATTTACTAAAGACTCTAGGAATTGGGATAACATTCAAGTCGTCCATAAATCCCCACAGAACAACCTCCATGGGACTATCCCCCACAAAATTACCTTCACAAGCTCGTCCCAGACAAAGATACATTCCCCCACAATTCTAATAAGCCTTCAAGAAAGAAATTGGGGCATCTTCCAGTTATTAACATGACCATACTCCCAAACGGATCCCCTTAGCGGATAAAGGAGTTTGATCATTTCTCCAGCATATAGTGGAAACTTCCTCCGCATAGCCTACAAAATTCCAATTCCCATCAGAAATATGTCCTCAACACAGTTCACATGAACTTAATTCCCCAGCTGGGTTATTTCTGTAACACTGTACAATCCCCTACAGAGTTCCCTTCTCAAGCAGGGCTCATTTCCTCAGCAGAGTATATTTCTTCAGCAAGGCTTATTTCCCCAATGTAATCCAATTTCCCGAGCAAAGTTCATTTCTTCGATTACTGTAAATCCCTGGAAAATTCTCTTCTCCAGCAAAATGTAGTCAAGGCTAATATCCCCAGAGAGTTACTATGGAATTTGAAAGCGGGACATATATCAATTTTGTCCTCCCCAGAAGAGTGACGTTCATACCTAACACTCGATCATACAGCACCTCTGAAGGTTATTAATCTCTTTTATCCCTAGTCAGGGTATATAAGAACTAAAATCCCCAGTAGAGCGATGAACGAACGAGGTTCCTGAACTCTTTTATCCCCAAGCAGAAGACAAACATTCCCAGTGGAATATCCTCAAAACAGAAATCATGAATCCCCAGCAGAGACATTCTAAACAATATGGAAGATTCTTTTTCCTCATCCCCAGCAACAATCTGAGATTTATTTTTCCTAGTCAAAGATGTTATACAAAGAAACTGTTACCGACATCTTACATCCATACATCATTTATAAAACATCATAGCATATGGATATGAAACACATATAGCACACTCTCATTTACTTTGAGAACATCATTACGCAACACATTACATACATCATGACATTGCATAAAGACTAATTTTATCTTTTTAGGTAAAGTCTACAAACAGACAAATATCATCAGCAATTTTCAAACAGGCCAGAGATTAATTCTTGAAACAGGATGGGGAAAATATCTATATGATTGGGTCATAGATTAATTCACGAAACAAGACGGGGCAACTATCGATACGACCAGATGGTATGAATTCTCGAAACAAGATGAGTTCGCCAACAAAAGGCAGGTCCTAGATTAACTCCCGGAATATGACAGGGAAACTATCTATATGTCTGTGCAAATATTAACTCTCGAAACTGGACGGGGAAACTATCTTTATAACCAGGAAAAGATTAACTCCCAAAACAGGACGGGGAAATTATCGACAAGGCCAGGTGGTATGAATTCCCGAAACAAGACGAGTTTACCAACAAAAACAGGCTATAGATTAATTCCCAAAACAGGACGGGACGGCTATCTACATGACAAGCATTTCCATCAGAGACTAAATCTGACAAGTAGCTACTTAAGCACCTTCCCTAGAGGTTCATTCTGGAAAGCATTCTTCAGATACAGTCAAAACATAGACTCTTCTGATACTTCTATTAACAGTTACCTTGAATGGCATCTATAAGCCCCTCTCCGACGATGTTCCGTCATCTTTCCAAATGACATCTTTAAGCCCATTCAAGAAATATTGTTATCCAACAGCGTTACCTCTTGTATATGCGAGTGCAAATTTCGGGGCACTTAAGTGTTCAATCCTCTTCCACCTTTAGATCACGAATGGCGGACATGCCAATCTAACTCTTCAGGTTTAAGAAGATTGAATAGAGGAAGTTGTTGTACCCCAAAATTCACCCCCCTGATTTTGTTCAAGATGTTCTCGTAGGGTTCTCAAATGCTAAAGGTTGCTCAAGAACTGATCAGACAAATTCTCCTCCTAAGCAATGGACTTACAACTAGGGTTTCATTTTTCTCAAGGAATATTGGATTTCTAATGCCTCAAGTAGATTTCATGGTTCCTCATATGTCTCTAATAATTCTCATACCAAGTTTCATGCTTTTCATCACAAGTTTGCTCAATCAACGGCTCAGATGACTGAAAATCAATTGCATTGGGCAAAAAGTCAATTGTGGTCAACATACAGTCAAACTTCAAGATTTTTGGTCAATGTCAACATTTTGAAGTCATATTCATCATTTTATCAAGGTTTGATCATGATTCATCAAGGAAAACTCAAATCATCAAAAGTCAAAAGTTTCCAAATTAGGGTTTCCTAAGGAGAAGTCAATTGAACTTTGACTAAGTATAACTTTCACATGCTACATCAGATCTTCCCAAACCAAAGCTTATTTTGAAGGAAATTCAATTCTCTACAATTTTTCTTTATAAACTTTCCAAAAAATGCTTCATTTGAGAGATATGAGCCAATACATTACATGTCATTTCAAAAGTCAACACTTTTTATCAAGGCAACTTACATTAAGATAAATTCTTCAAATGCAAAAATGGTCAACATAGATATTGTGGATGACATATTTAGCTTTCCAAAAAGTCTAAGATCACCTTCAAATGATGAAAGTAGAGAGAGTTATGACCAGTACAATTTGGGAAATTTTGAGCAAATGCATGAAGTTTAAATTGAGCAAACATGATTTTTTGGGCTATTGGGCCATTACTTCAAATATCAAACGTGTTCTAGACTCCATATGCACCTCAAGACTTGTTCATACACCTCCCTTTGGTTTATTATTTTTTATTTTTTATTTTTATTTATTTAAAAGTCAAAATAAGATAAAATAAGACAAGGCTTATTACATAAGTCCAAGTCCACGTTATTTGACCTAAAATGCAAGGTATATATTCTTCCTCATTCAGACATATAAGCAACGAAAACCTTGTGTGAAAAACCACTTCCAAAAAATCATAAAATTATCAAACTAGGGCAACATTCAAACCCTAGCTTGCAGCCATCTTCCAAGCATTCTTGCATCCTCAATTGATTCCTGAAAAGGTATAAAGTAAGAATAGATCCAACACAGTGATCCAAAGTCCCCAGAATCTGCACGCATGCATCTCTGTTTCAGACTTTTTTACAAAATTCATATTTTAGTTTCCTTCATGTTTTATTGTATACTAAGTGTATCAATATGTTTCTGAGGTATGTTAGTCTAGGGAAATAGATCACATGGCCTTCATGCTACTTAAATCGTGAGTTACCATAATGACACTGATCCATGAAAATTTCAATATAGCTCTTAAACTAGTGTGATTTAGCTCAAGATAACAATCCCATTGAATTTGCATGGTTGGATTTAGGGGGATAGGGTATCTTTGATTTCCTAACTATGTCTTTTTTGCAGGTTTAAAGAAGATGCTCACTAGAGAAGACGACCGGAGCTAGGGCTCCGATGCCTCTCCGGTCCAGTTCATTATGTTTACTATTTAATTATTAGTTTTTATTTTAAACAATGGATGTATCACCACCCAGTGGTTAAAACGTGCGCGCTAAGGCATTACTCTATCAAGGCGTGTGTTCGATCCCCACCTTTTGCTATTTTTTTTCATAATTTATGATTTTTTACAGGATGGTATACAAAGTGCGCTGGTTTCCCTTCTCAAACACAAGCGCACGCCTAGCCTGGTGGTGAAATTGTTGGCTGAAAGGGCAAATGGCGTGGGTTAAACACCCACCCCTGATAAATATTTTTTAAAACTTTATTTTCTATCATTATTTCCTTACAAAACCCTAAATTCACCAAACCAAAAACCTTTTCAAAACCTTTTCACAAACCCTAATCAAAATTAGGGTTTAGTTTTTTATTTAATTAATAAATTCTTTTTTTTAATTAAAATTAACTAGGTTTTTTAGGGTTAATCATCATTAAAACCTTTTTTTTTATCGAAAAATCACCAACAAACCCTTTCGATTTCCTTTTTCCTATTTTTCATATTTTTGCGTGATTTATTATTCTCGCAATTTGTTCAATTATTGTAATTGCTCACAATTTGTAATAGTAATTAGGGGTTTACTTTCCGCCTTTTCTATGATGTACCTCTCCCAAAGCTATGTAATAGCTTAGGGTTTATTTTCCGCATTTATATTTCACATTTTAATATTTTTCCATTATTGCTATATTATTAATGTTAGTAAGTAGTTATGTATGGAAAGATTAAAAACAAACGATAGCTAACCCAAATCAAAGATAATCATAATTGAAAATAAATCACTCCCAGACTCGCACCTCTAGGGTAACCTCCCTTTGTTGCCTCGGAAAAATAGTCATGTCCATCGAACGTGGGGGCGCTTTAGAAAAGTCCCTTAAAAACAAAGATCATAGTCCCTCGATGACCCTTTCGATGTTGCCTTCGGTAAATGATCTAATCCTTTAAACAATAAATTGCAAAAGCGTCCCTACCAGTTGCCTTCGACGACTGTACGGTGACCCGCGCCTGTCCCTTCACATCCAACGATAGGGCTTCCTACTAACTAATGGTAGAATAACACTATCTAAAGGAGGAGGAAATTACAATAGAGACTTTTTATAGGTAGACCGCTGTTAATTGCTTGCTCACAAACATTTCAAAACAAACAAAACATTTCACACAAAAAACTTTCAAAAATATTTTTAAAACAAACACTTTGTACGCATTTTCAAGAACAGAAACGAGAATCATTACAAAGTCTTTCCTTACAATTGGCATCTTCAAAATATTTTCTCAAGCACACATTCCCTTTTCATAATCTATCCCCCGAACTCAAAAATCTCGAAGGTCTTTCCTGTTCTTTTCACCATTTCCTTATTGGATAAAAGAAAATTCCGTGGCGACTCTTACTATCCGCAAAATTTGCGAATAAATGCAAAAACAAGTCAGTCCTCCCACCGTATTACAGAAGGGAATGATGGTTATCCTACAACCATGATAATACAAGACAGAAGATATGATCATTTAAGCTTTTCCATTATTGAGACTGAAGTGGCCAAGCTTCCTTCCCAACTGTAGATTGAAGTGATTAAGATTCTCTCCATGAAATATCTGAGTTCAATATGATTTAACAAGATAACCATTAACTTGTTGAGATTTTAACAAGCTGATCTTCTAGCCTATTGTTTTATACAGGATAAACATGAACCTAATGGTAAGTTCATCAATATTGAAGAACTTCATCCTTCAAATGAACAGAGCTTTATAATAACCTTAAGATAAGTTCAAATATATTAGAGATCTTCAACCTAACTAAATATTAGGAACTGATCACACAATCCCCAACCAAATCTTTTCACGGGTTTAGCTTCCATCCATATATTTTTACCCCTAAAATGATGTTCATCCAAGGTGCATAAATAACATCATTGAATAACTTTTACGTTGCTACCCATCAAAAATTACAACAACATCTCCCTCATAAAAGATATTTCGTCAAAAAAGCCTTTGGCTAGAAGAACTAGTGGGAGAAAGTGAAAATTAAAACTTAGATAGAGAAAGATAAAGAGAGAGAGAGAGAGAGAGAGAGAGAGAGAGAGTGTGTGTGTGTGTGTGTCAATACATAGTTATTCTTCTGGATGATTTGAACTGGGGAATGAGACCTCTATTTATAGGCTTCAAATCCTCCAAAAGAGGAAACAACATTGATGAAAAATGACCATTAGTAATCGATTAAGACAATAAGTTAAATCATTTATGAAATTTATCTGGTATAGGCAATACATGGAAATACTAACATTCCAACATCAGAATAATGTCAATACATATGTTACAACATATGATTTGACATCCTGAATAGATTTATCAAGTTATAATAGATATTGAAACTTAAACTGCAGAAGACAACTTAACACTCCCCCTAAAAGCCAAAACCAATTCTCATCAAAGACGGAGGAAGAACCTTCTATAGAAGCACAAGAGGACCCTTA
Source organism: Vicia faba (assembly GCA_948472305.1). Taxonomy (NCBI): domain Eukaryota; kingdom Viridiplantae; phylum Streptophyta; class Magnoliopsida; order Fabales; family Fabaceae; genus Vicia; species Vicia faba. Next base: position 969,877,373 of record OX451741.1, on the reverse strand, counting down.
AGAAGAACCAAATGCATAATACGTAACTCAGAACACGCATAATACATATATTAGAGCACAAGACAACTCTACTCCATAAATTAGAACACAAGACACCCAGGATGTTAGAACATTCTTTGAAACATTCCTGCAAACCAACTGCAAGAATAGACTCCAGACTCACATGATGGACAATCATACTCCCCCCAAAGATTTTCAATCAATTAACAATTTAAAAGACCTATACCTATAGACACATGAAGAATCAATAGAAACAATAATTGATTAAAGACAAGCAAGGAAGGACTAAAAATTGACTCAAAATAAACAAACCAAAGACAACCTCTATGCTTGATACAATGTCAATTGCAGCAAACTGACTCAAAAGAAAAGAAGAAAGAAAAATAAAAATAGAACTCACCCAAGGGAATCAATGTAAGGGTAAAAATAAAAAAATAACCCACTCTCTTCAAAGAGATAAAAACAGAAAACGACAAAAAATAAGACTCTACAAGACAGACTCGATACAAAAAAAACACTTCTAAAAAAAACATATATCATATAACAGCTATCCAACACACCCTTACTGAGTCAATGAAATTAACCCAATCTTGATCAGCTTCTGAGTCTGAATCATGTATGTGCACATGGTTCTTCTTGAGAGACTTCACCTTGATTAGGTGTTTTCCCTGTCCTGGATGTTCCAGTAGATGTTACAACATATGTTGCAGTGTTGAATACTACATTTTATGAACCAAAACCCACTTCCTTCTTGATTTTCAACAGAAGAGTTTTTTTTTGCATCAAATAATGTTGAAATACAACTTGTGAGGATGGGGAGGATGAAGGTCTTTAAATACAAGGAACATTACCTAGTTTGTAATGAATCCTTGCTTGTAACAACACTTCAATCAATGACAGCGTTTGTAGGAAGAAGATAAGATCACCCTTAGTAACAGTGAACCACTCACCATATAAGAGATACACATTATTCTTCAGCTTTCTCTTTCCAAGCTTTGAATCCTTGAAAAATGTTACAACATTTGAAATTATATTTACCATGCCATTAAAAATGATTCTTCTGAGATTTCACACTCCACTAGGCGAGAAATATAGCTGGCAAACCGTCCAAATAGTTACTATAATAATTCTTCAGTAATGCAATTCCAAAGTTACCCCTCATATTCTCAATGTAAATTGCACCTCAACTTATGATGAAAATACTTCTATATCTTCTTAACCATACCAAGTTTAGGAGTGTCAATATAAGACTGTGGCAAGACCCCTGACACACTGATGACATAACCAATGACTTTGTTCTGCAAGAACAATAAAATCCTTGTACCTTGATTGCAGTAGCTTGCCACAATACAATATCATGATATCCAGTTTGACATAGCACTCTTTTAGTAGCCATCCCAATTGAAAATACATCTTCCTTCAACAATGGACCTAATCTTAGAGATATACCTTGATTCAATTAATTATAATCAAAGTAACCAAAATATCCTCCAACAATACAATCTTTTTCAGACTTGGCAAATAGCTTTTTAACACAAGACTCATAATCATATAATATCCCATCTCTGAAACATCTGATGATCACAGACCAAAAAAAACTGCAAATAATGAACTCCCTCTTACAATTCTTTCTTGAGAGCTTCCTTATTCAGTGCCTCCCATCCTTTTAGAATCTTTTACATACTGGAGTAACAAACTACTGTAATGATGTTCCAACATCTAGTTGAACATCAGTACCTTTCTCAATGAACATATCACTGATTTTGATCTTGAAGTTACTCAACACTAAAAGTACTTTTCTCAACAAAGTAACTCAGAAACATACCTTGTTCTCATTCAAGGAGTAGATAAGACCCTTGAAGACTTCATAGATAATAGATTCACTTTGTTAAAGTACACAAAAGAGAATGATATACACCTTTCTGTCCACCAGAACCCTCACCTTGCATTGAACTAAACAAAACCATAGAATAGGTTTTAGAGCTTTTGCAACTGTCTAATGTTGTACCTTATAGTGAGACATCTTGACTTCTTCTTTCTTGAGCACCAAGTAAGAGGGTAAACAACTAAATACTTGTGAATCCCACAAATATAAATTATTCTTAAATCCTTAGAGGAACTTCAATTATATTATTAGAGACATAATATTCTTCCTTGATGATATATATACCTTCAGACCTTGAACAAACAACTAACTTGTGTTTAATACAATAGTCATCAGCCCTTGAGTAAGAAGAAAACCAATTACCAAAACTTATAGAACCCATCCTAAATTCCTTAGTTATCCATTGTCCTTAAAAATCCCCTTTTAGCATCATCAATAAAGTAACACTGATTAGAATGAGACTTAAACAAACCACTAGGAACACTTTTACTGCAGTACCGTGTCTGGAACATTTAGTGTCAAAATACCAATCATCTTAGTTGGAGATCTAAGAAAGGTGTGAGAGATAAGACAATTATCACCTCCTCTAAGTATTAGCCACTTCTTGGTTAAACAATACAGAACATCACCTTTGAAAAAGTAACCAAATCTGTTAAGATCAACTTTTCACAGAAGAGATATCTTCAGTGCAAGTAGATACATGTAGCATGAGTAAGATGATGTCCAGCATAATGTTAAGACATTAAGATTGAAATCCTTGACTCAACTTTCCTTTTGATAAAACAACCTTTTTTCACTTTGAGTTTTCCCTTTGCCTATTATAGCTTGAAAACCCAAACACTTCCAACAATCTTTCCACTTGAGGAACCTTCTTTAACAAAATTGAACTATCCTTACAGACTTGATCTATGATATCAAGTTTTTTAGGATTGATAGAGCCGTTTCACCTTGCAGGTTATAGATGGTAGACAATACTTCCTTCTCTTAAGACATAAGATCATAAATAAATCACCTTCTACTTCTTAATGGTTAATAACATCTTTTATTCTAGATTCACAAATCTTTGAATAAAACATCCATCACATTATAAGATAATTCTTCAAAAATATAAATATTCATTAGAAATCCATCTTCCAGTCAGGCCAGAACTAGAAAACACATACAGTTGCTCTTGAGATAAGTAGGGCATTCTGCTCCACAATGATCCAAGGTTTTCACACTCCTATGAATTCTTAGACAGTGATCTATATTCCATCCTTTCCTTTAGCATCACACACTTGTTAAAGTCACGACAAATATTATGACATGTTGTGACATACTGACTAATTTCTTCAACACATGATAGGATTGCCTTTAAAGGAACAAAATAATAAGAAACCATTCATCTGAAACAAGCTTCTGTAGAGTTGGGAACAAAAACCATGCTCTTGTTATTCTTCAATAGCTGTAACTTCCATGTCAAATCTCCTTAAAAGAGACTTGGTTATCTTCTTCTTTATCATTCGTTCGTCTGATCTCTTTTCTCCGAACCACTAAGATACGCCTTTATGAGTGGACTCGAGAATTTCCCTAAGTATCTTTAGCCATGAGTGATAAAGAGTCTGAAAAATAAACTTTTCAATTCCTTTGAATATATTATTTACAACTTTAAGGTTACATAGGAATAACTCATGCTCTACCCTTCAATATCTTCAGAACCATGATTCTCCTATCCCGATAATTCTTCAAAAAATTTATCCATTGATAACCAGAATACAATCATTACAGTCTTCCATAAGGAATAATAGTACCAGAAGAACTACTCCCTGAAGCTCACCTAATAGACTAGGATGCCTGCTCTGATACCAATTGAAATTTCTTTGGTACAGGAAACACATGGAAATACTAATACTCCAACAGTAGAACAATGTCAAGACAAATTTTACAACATATGATTTGACATCCTGAATAGATTTATCAAGTTATAATAGATACTGAAACTTAAACTATAGAATGATAAATAACACATGAAGTTGATAACCCAGTTTGGTGCAACATCACCTACTCTAGGGATACTAAGCCAACAAGGAAGTCCACTATCAACAATATTAATTCAAAGATAAACTCCCTTGTTTATAAATTTCCGCCTAATCCCTACCCAATGTAACTTCTACCTAGGCACCCGCTACATATGAGAAATCTCTATCTCACTTCCAAACACCACAGTGATATCTAACAATCCCAATCTCAGTGACTGTATCGATTATAACTCAACAAGAAGATCATACTTCCATTACAATACTTAGACAAGACTCTTGACCAAGAACAATACTTGAATTTTCTTAAAAGCTTCATCCAAGACCGATACTCAACTCATTTCCTAAAGGCTTATGAGTGAGAACATATTGTCGACCACAAGTATCAAAAGATACAAGGGTGACTTACACCACACAATACACAAGAGACTCTCAAAACTTAAGACTATTTTCCCTTCCTCTAATTTTATAATAGTTGAAAGTTCTAATTACATTGGGTTAGGATTCTTCTCTTTAAATACCCCTCTGCAGTCTATGGGCTTTGGATTCTGCACCAAAATATTTCTTGATCCACAAGCTAAGTGATGCACCAATTGTATAGAAAATCTCCTTCAATCTTGGAACGACCAATGCAAAGTTACCTAAATTGTCTCAGGACCAAATTTAGTAACTTATGTATAGTTGGAGACACAAATCTGTTCCAAAACAAATCTTCTTGACCTGCGAGAAAATCTGAAATATATATAAACGTAATATAACAACATCAATTAAATCTATCAAGATTTAAAAACAGCAACTCAAGCCTGCTGCATATCAGAACAAGATGTTAAGATATCATGTTCAACATCTGGTCAAAACCATGTTTTAGTAAAATGTTGCCAACCCATAAAACCATGGAACTAACAATTTAAATGTAATGTCTATGATTTCCAGAATAGGAAATAATTGATATATAGCCGTTGCTAATAGTTTGGGTACATTCAAACTACCTTGTTTCTCAAGAACACGCCAATATAATTGATTGACACTTTAAATGATCCCATCATTTTCTAAGCAACTTCTATATATTTCTTCAAAGCATTTTATTTTCAATAACATTTTATAAAAATATTTTTAAGTGTGTGTGTGCTTATAGTCAACTACCTATATAAAGAATGAACTTTTTCTTTTACAAAAGTTTCACTCACTTACTAAATTGGGGTAACTTCCTAAGCATGTGTCTAATGCATTCATTATGTTGACACCTTTCTTGAGATTTATCTTTTTGAGGCTTGTGATGTAATTTACTTAATTGCCTTTGTTTGAAGCTTTGTTCTATTATGATCCCTTGTCATTCCTTTATCAACTGAGACTTTGTTAATCTTCTATCAAGCTAGTGGCTTGCATATTTAACTTATTTAAGTACATTGTCTTTTCATTGGTTGACTTTCTTTGTAGTTGTCATCACGTTGCATCTTCATCATGATGAGTATCAGTTTTCTCTTTTATAGTTAAAGGAAAAACATGTTACATCTTCGTCATTCTAAAGATTTGTCATCATAAAAACAATAACCTATTACCTATAAAATAAGGTTCCACATTCTCCCTCTTTTTGATAATGACAATACATCTCTTAGGGGAGGTGGTAAAAAAATCAAGTAGTATATATTTGGAGTGATAATGCCCCCATGAGTTAGATAGGGTGTATACCCCCCTAAGAATATACTTCTCCCTCTTTGTCATAATCATAAAGGTAGGTAAAGATGCAAATGGTTATGCAAACATAAAGTACAATGACAAGAACAATACATGACATCATAATTATAATCGAGAATAGATTATGTGATATGCTATCATATTCCTTTGCATGCCAAAACACCAATATTATCAAGTTGAACTATTCAATAGCAAGTAGTGATGAGATATATTTATACATTGCAAAGATTCTAACATGTCATATAAGAAAGTATGTATTTTGACATAGAAAGAAGGCTAAGAATTACTCTTGATTAGGAAAAAAAATATGTAAAAAGTGAGGTTTTTTAAAATGTGTTTATACACGGTATAATATCTTTATCATATGCAAACAAATAACATGATAGCATACATGCAACATATCTAACCATACAAGTAAAAAACATCCTTATAGAAGGTCATAAAGCTTTAAAGCTAATGTAGCATGGCATAATGCATTTTAAAATCTATAGAAAATAGTTATCAAATATATCATATCATAATATCATGAAGCATGTGTTAATAAGTATCATATTTTATGGACCACAACTTGTATATCAAAAAGTGTGTGAAAACAATATATTCCTTATATGTGAGGCAGATATTCCTAGAGGGTTTCTAGTCACGACATGTAATCCTTAACATATTAGTTTAACAATTTTTTCCTACTAACATGACATGTATACAGGCAAGGAAAACATGGGAAGCAATTAGCATAAATATCACGATATATAAAACAACATATTTTCTTTACCTAAAGTATACACAGACAAGGTTTCCTTAGTTTAGGTGACTGTCATGGGAAAATCATACTTATTTGGGAAACTATCATATTTATCCTAAACAAGGTTTTCTAATGCAAGATCTAAAATATGACACAGTGAAGAAGCATGTGTAGTATAAGAAATATTTTTCTATATAAGACATACACACGAGGTTCCCTAAAATATGTATGTTTATTTTAAGCTTTTCATCTTACGGTGTGCCTAGAATGAGTATTCTAATTATGGTATAGAGAGTGTCACACTTTATGGAAGATAACATTTTAAATATGTGACAAGATTTTTTTAAGATATCTAATGGTGTGTTTTACAAAGGTAATTTTAAGGCAAAACAAGCTTGCATATTTCTTTTTAAGAAATGTCATTATTTTTATAGCCCAAATATATTAGTAAAGGTACCATAGTTAATATGGAAAACAAACTTATATTATTTGAAAGGAAAATGCATTTCAAAGAAATGCAAGAAACAAAGGAAAAAAGTAAATAATGTAGAAAAATGAAGTACAAGAATTTAAAGCACACAATGAAAGTAAACCTAGGAAAAACAACTCCTAATTAATCATCATTTTCACTACAGGCTAGTGGAGAGATGAGATTTTTCCTAGCCATTTTCTCAATTATCAAGTTTATATTTTCATTCATTTTCCTTTTCTCTTCAATAATGTTGGTGTTGGAGCTAGATGGAGGAGTGTTCATTCTTTCTCTTCTTCTTGGTTGTTAGGCCACAAATTCTCCTTGTTTGATGGTAAATCTCATTTTACTTATTAAGGGTTGTCCTATCTTAATGTGATCGATGATAGGTTCCTCTTCAACAAAAGGATAGTCAGTGTAGTTGGGAATTTCAGTTATGAGTTCAGCATAAGACAAGATTTTGTTCTTTCTTTTGCTCTCTATCATGTGAGCAAGAATTGCACCTGCCCAATTTTTTGGAATTTTATTATGAAGAAACTAGACAAGATGTAGGTCTGATTTCGAGATGGTGTTGTATTTTCCTTTTCTTGGAAATAAGTTTAGGTCTGCGGTGTAGTGAATTATACTGATGCTTAGGTGAATAATTGTGAAATTGAAACCATAAGGAACAAAGGAGGCCGAGTTGATGAGCAAGGAGTGAGCAAGAGTGTCAAAATCAAGCTTATTACCTTTATAGGTTTTATCGTAAGTTTGTTCTATGTAGGGTAGGTTGCAGATAGAGGAAAAATCCTCTAGAGATAGGGTGATGGGATGCTTGTTAACTTCATAGTTAATGACCCCGTTTGTGCAGGTGAGGTTTACATAGAATTTTCTCACTAAGTCGGGATATCTTTCCTAGGGTTTTTCAAACATAAATTCTTTCAACCCTTCAAATTTGAATGCTTTTATGAAGGAGAATGAAGGTGTGAGAAACACAAGAAAGGGAGATTTGAATTGGGTTTCACCAAATTAAATCTTTTCGTTAGTGACAAAACAAGTTATCTTAGAACATAACAGTAAATGAACACAGTTATTTTTATCCTGGTTCGCTGTTAACTAAGCTATTCTAGCCCACCCCTCAAGGATGATTTCACCTTCAACAAGGACTTAATCCACTATAACCAAATTTATTACAGACAACCCACAATAAGTCTGATTAACCTTATTGGCACCCTTAATAAGTCTGTCGATCCTTATTGCAACTCCACTCAAATTGCAGCAAGAGTCTTCTTGAGATCAAACCTTCACTCGGTCTCTCAAGGTATCATTAAAAAATAGTTGAGTACTGTGATACAGTGGGAGAACTGACTTTTGAGGTTTTGCGTTTGTGTTCACAAATGTTGCGGTTAGCAAGATTCGCCACCGACGTTTCTTTTATCCAAAAAGGAAAGGTGAAAAGGCACAGGAAATACCTTTAGAGATGTTTTTGAGTTCGGGGGGTAGATTATGAAAAGGGAAGGTATTAGCACCCTTTTCATCCATGGTTTTCCATAGGCTCTTAGTTACTTGCTAAATCAATTGCTTTTGTTTGAATGTGCTTGTGGTGTGGCTTTTTGAAAGTATTTTAAAAAAATGTAACTTTGTAATGATTCTCGTTTCTATAAGAATGTATACAAAGTGTTGTTTTTGAAAATAGTTCAAAGATGTGTTTGTGGAATATGTTTTTGTGTGTGGTTTTTGAAAGTATTTTAAAAGGGTTTTCTTTGTGATGGATCTCGTCTCTATAAGAACCGTACAAAGTGTTTGTCTTTTTAAAAATGTTTCAAAATGAGAGTGTTGGTGTACAAAATGCTTTGTTGTGAGCAAGCGAGCAACTAAGAGCGAACCTACCTACTCGAAAGGTCTTAAGCGTGCTTTTCCTTCTCCTTCGGATGTGGCTATCTTACCATTGATTTGGTAGGAAGCCTCATCAATGGTTGTGAAGGGACGAGCGTAGGGATGTTTGTATAGTCATAGAAGGCAACTCATGGAACGTTTTAGCAATGTCGTTTTAGGGACTAGATCGTTTACCAAAGGTAACATCGAGGGTCATCGAGGGACTACGATCTTTTATCGAGGGTCTTTGCTAAAACGCCCATGTTCAGGGGACATGACTATTTTTAAAATAGGCAACGAAACGAGATTACCCTAAGGGTGCATGTGTGAATAGTGTGTTTGATTGCATGCATTTTAACCTTGATTAGGGTTATCTATTTTGTTGTTTTCATGTTTTGCCATACATCCTATTTACTAGCAATATATGAAAAGCGAATAAAATGCGAAAAAATAAAATCTAAGCTATTACATCGCTTTAGGGGAATGGGGGTTGCAAGTAAGATTAAATCCTAAGTTATTATTACAACCATATCGAATGGATCAGAATGCGCAAGAAACGAAATTACTTATTTATTTAAGAAAAGAAATAAGTTTGCTTAAGAAAATATTTTTGGTCTTTTGTTTTAAGAAATAAAGCAAAGCATGGAAAAAATGTTTTTGGTGTTTGTTGATTAATGAAATAGAAAGTGATAGCAAAAATAGTGAGAAAAAGTAAAAATAGAATCAGTGTGTTGCTGATTAAGGGAGGTCAGATGTTTTGACTCTGGCATACTGCAAAACAGAATTCCCGTTAGTAAAAAAAAACATAAGCAGAGTCAGAAGTTCTGAGTCCACTGGGAGCATATTAGCTTTCAGAAGTTCTGATACCACTGGAAACATAGTAGGTTTTAGAAGTTCTGATACCACCAGCAATAAAGTAGATCTCAGAGGTTCTGATATCACTGACAAAACTTGGTCTCTCTCTTCATGGTAATCAGAACATCTTCATTTTGGTCATTTCTCCACAAAACAGAAGATGTGCATATGACAGTTATGGCAGGTTTCATAGCATTTCAGAAACAAGAAATATCAGAACCATAAATCAGAGGCAAGTGTGAATCTACTAATCCTAATTCTGAGTTCTAATTTCTTTCAGAAGTTCTGAAACTGATTTATTCGATACTTAGGCAAGAAAATACGTGAAGCCTCAGAATATGTATAACGTTAGAAGCATGATATCTACATTGTATTTTTGAACATGCAAATCTGATAATGATTAAGCAACGTGATAAGAGTCAGCAGAAGCTTACCTTGTAGCTGGAAAAGATTCTGTAAACTGGAGGTTGGTCTTGGACTCTGGTGATATTCTGAGCAACCTCATCACGTTCTCAGCAGGATGGAGGTTTTCAACTTTTGGAACAGCCCAGGGGTGATACTCTGACTTCTTGGAGGTGGAGGTGAATGGAGAGTGTATGGCAATATGAATACAAAAGTTGAAATAGCTTCTAGTATATGAATCAACAATCGTGGGGATGGTTTTAGTCAAGGAACAATGGAGTTTTGATGCTAGAATCAAATGCTAAGGTTTTGGTATTTTTGTGTTTACATCTTTTCGAATTCTTGGAATTTTGTAAAGATTCAAGGCCTTTTTCTTTCTTTTGGTGATTCTCTCTCTAAAAAAAAAACCCTTTGAACGTGCGATGGAACAAACTATTTATAGATGGATTTGCTGTGGTTTTGGGGGAAAAACAAATGAGTTTTTAAACATTTTTAGCATACTGTCTCTTTGTTTTTAAATCACAGTTTTCGTAGGCTAATTTGGTGCAAGAAAAATGTAGGCGTGGACTGGATCAGCATCACCTTGGAGTGTTGTGGCAGCTGGTTGCAGGACTGTGCCATAGCAGGGCAGCATGTTAAGGTTTGGGATTTGGTGATGTTCTGATTGCAGGAAATTAGAAACGTAACCTCCAAATGCTGAAGGGGAATATTTTGACCAGAGCGTTGAATGTAGCCTCTATATGCTGAAGAATCATGTTCTGACTGAAGCAATATGTTATGACCAAAGAGCAACGCTTCTGCATGTTCTGATTGAAGCGTTATGTTCTAAACCGTGTTTGCAACTTCTGATAGCATTTGCCTAGAGGCTGGCTCAGAAGTTCTGAAGTATCATATTCTCTATACACTTAGATGACTTTCTAAATGTTTAGAAAATTTGATTTTTTCAAAGTAACTTCTGACTTCTGATTTTTGACGAACCATTTTCATGCCTTAATGAAATGTGATTCTTTGAACTTGATTTTGATTTAAAAGTCAAAGTTTGACTTTTTCAGTATACTTCTGACCATTTTTCCCTTATGGATGATTTCCTTGAAAAATGATGATCCAAGACTTGGAACTTGATAGAGGCAAAACTGAGAGTCCAGGATGAATCCCTTGAGAAATGGGAGGGAAAATTTTGGGGTACAACAAGTACTTTCAGTGTATTACAAATTTTCTTATTTTAAGTAGATTAAACAGACTTTTCATTACAAAGAAAAAACCTAAGTGTTCTACTATAAGATACGAGCAACAACTCCTTGCTTATTTACAAAACTATGCATAAAAGATTTTCTTTAAAGAGTTTGCACAACGCTTTGGTGTAGTTTTGCTTGAGCTTGATTTAATCTAATATATTTTGTGTAATGTCGATTCTTACTTTTCTTCAGCTTCTTAGTCTTCCTTGTATAGCTTGTAAAAGAGATCCGTTGAAAGAGTAGAAAGGTAATCAGAAATCTAGTTATTTGTTCTCAACAATTATAATGAGAGTGGTTACAATATAGTACAAAAAGAAATTTCCTTGCGCCATCCTAGAGGGTAGAGGTCACAAACAACTTTATGTACCTTTTGTACACCATCACACGTTAACCATTTTGAACTTCTTCTTATCTTCAGAGGCTTCAGATATTTGAACGTTGAACATTGAAGATTATTATAGAAGAATCTTTCTTAAGTCTTAGAACCTAAGTCTTGGAATCTTCAGAACTTGTCCTATCAGAACTTGTCTTCAGAGTCTTCAGCACTTGGTTATTAGAACTTGCTTATCTTTAGATCACCAGAACTTGTTCAGCAAACCCCGTCTTTCATAATCTTAAGAACTTTGTAACACACCAAAGTAAATCTTTAGAAGGCCTCCAAAGCTCAACCATAAAGTCACGATCAAAAGATCTTGCACTAACGTTCCTTAGACACGTTGCATAAGATGTATTCCAAAATCTTAACTTCAATTGTAACATGTATCCACATGTTTTCTTCCAGTAGTATATGTTTAGAACATGATGACATCACACGCCTTCATACCAGAGTCAAAACATTATAGCTGTAACTACACACTAGAACGAAACCATTAGTGTATACAATTATTCACTAAGATAACATGTAAAGTTATCATCAAAATCTTAAGCCCATATGTAGAAACACTTATTGTTCTTACAAATCAATCTTTGAAGAGTTCTTCATCTAAGTAGTGGGTGGTGAAGAGCTCTTTATCATAGTAGTAAATATTGAAGTTGGTTTCTTGAGATTGGTTTGAGAAGGTTCTAGAAAAGTATGATGGTAAAGGTTGGGAGGATCAAGTTCTTTTTTAGGCCATTTGGGATATGAGATGATGATTCTGAAAAATAAGAGTGTTTTTATGCAAGTAGGTAATGAGAATTGAAGTTGTGAAGAAGAATGAAAACACACCTCTTTATATAACCTTCATTTAATCATTTAGTTTAATCGATTGCCAATGGTAGATTTTGAGAATTTCCCATTACAACTATCTGTTACTGCATTAACTCCTTCAATTATCCGTTGGGGAGTTTTTCAATGTTTGAATTTTTACAATTTTTAATCTTATAATTGATTATGTTAATCGATTAATTCTCCCTTTTTGTTTTCTTTGACTTTGGACCTTTTGGGTTGTGTTGCTTCTTAACATCTCCAATTCATGTTTTTGACACCCTTAAGCTTAAAACACTTAAGAAAAATTATTTTAAGAGTTATAAATAATTAATTTACACAATAAATAATAATTATCAAAACATAGAAGAATTAAAAATAATTATTTTAAGGGGTTAATCATATTAACTAATTATTTCAACCTTAAAATAATTTTTCACGTATCAAGACAAATTTCTTGATAAAATTCCATTAGGGAAAACAATAAATATTGTATCCTTATGTACATATTAATTGATGCGAGAGTTGGTAAACAAATAGATAAATAAGTCCATTACAGACTTATTTACTTTACTGATCATCATAGATCATAAATTAAGAACTTCTCAAATTTTCCTTGATCGTAACCATTGACATCTGCAATTGTCATTCTTTCTAAGGATTAAAGACCTTTAAACTGTATACTTCTAGAGTATACTTATTCTTTTATACAATTTCTCAAAATGATATTTCCTTAGAGTTCTAAACTGCAAAGCATTTGCCTGCAAAACAAGCCAACACATTATTATTTTTTTAAATTTCTATCACCTATATTTCTTGTAGGGTGCCTTTGAGCTTTGTTATTATCTTTGTTAAAAAGACAATTCTTTATATTTATCCCCAAGGATGAAATCTTCTCCTCTTTGTTCAATCGTTGAAGAAACTTCTTCATCTTTTTGTTGTTCTTGAGCAGGAGATTCCTTGATGTTGATTGAACTGGATCAGGATATGAATGCTGATTTTTAGAATTTTAATCTTTGGATTATATCAGCTTCTATGTTTTCCTTATTTCTTGGTTTTCTTGAAACTCGTGAAGGTTTCTATCTATAGATTTAGGAGTTGGAAAGTTTTTCCACTTCTTAATTCTCTAGACAAATGTTAGTGAAAATAATCTAAACATTTTTTTAAAAAAGAAATTTTTCCGCCTCATGTGTTCATATCCTCTGGCTTGATACTTGGAGAAACTCCATATATATTTTTAAAATATCCTACATTTCCCTGGTGGTTCTTGCAAAACAGGATTTATATAAATTTATGTTTGGTCAAAGAAGTTTTTCCACTCTTTCATCATTTATTGATGAGTAGGCTAAAATGGACAATAAAAAATATACTATTTGAGGAAAACACATGTATTATAAAATATATATTAATTTTTTAAAAGATGATGAGTTTTGAAAAAGAATCTTTTGTTGGAATTCATCTTCCTTCGGAGACTATTAGTCCTTAACAGGATTTAGGCTCTGATGACACTTGTTGGACTCGAGACTTCACACACAAGAGGGGGGGGGGGGGTGAATTGTGTGGTTTGGAAAAATATGGTCTTGAAAAAATTTTCAAGAACAAAACCAAGGTTTAAAAAATATTTTCTAAAATCTAATATCTATCCGAGTTTGAAAGAGGTTTTTCTATAACTTAGCAAAGAAATATAAAAGTATTTCAAAAGTAAAGAGCATAAGTAAAAAAGTTAAGGGAAAAGAAGAACACCGTGATGTATATGTTAAAACAAGATTTGTGTCTATAATATAATCTCAAAGTTTTGATGATAACAACACATATATTTGATGGGAAACAATTTTAGTTTCTATTAGTTTCATTGAGTGTGCAGATATCATGATTCTGGATAGTCATTCAAAAGAAATCATCAGAAACACCAATGCACTCATCAGAAGAACTATTGTGACTGTTTCTTAAAAAACATCAGTAGTTATGTTGAATGCTGAATGTTTGACAAGAAAAGAACCTCGATGAGTTTCTTAGAAGAGCTCAAGATTTAAAAGATCAGAAATTAAAGATCCAAGAAGTAAAGATTCAAAGATCAGCTTAACATTAGAATCAAGATCAGAATCAAGAGCTATGAAGTCAAGATATCAGAAATTAGAGAAGCAAGTGACATAAGCTATTGCTTCCAGCTTAATCCAAAGATCATAATTCAAGAGATCAGAAAGGAAATAATTCAAGATCAGAAACCAAGATGTAGCTGACATAATCTATTGCTTTCATCTCAATTCAAAGATCGGAATTTAAGAGATCAGAAAGAAATAATTCAATGTCAAAACCAGATGTACTTATATAAGCTTTTGCTTCAGAAATAAGACACCAGATATGCATCTCAGAAAAGATGATTATTAGAAGTCAAGATCAGATCAAGACATAAAGGATCAGAAAAGCTTTCATTCATAAACAAAGAAGTTGTTCCTCATATTAATTGTTACTTGTATATCTAAAGACAATGTTCAAATATCTGAAAGACTCTGACTCAACAACAGTAAAGTATTTTTTGGATCATCTTCATTAATCATATCAAAATCAATCCGGCAAAGAGAAAAGGGACAAAAATCAAAAAGAGATATCTTCCAAGCTTACTACTTCAAGCCAAAAGTAAAACATCAGAATATAAAGTTCTTAGAAACTTAGCCATGAAGAATATAGTACAGACAACACGCTTCAAATTCCACTACATGCTTACATATTGTAATATTTTTTCTTCCATGATGAAATTCTACCGTTACTGTAGCTGGAAAGTGAAAACGACATTTCTGTACTACCAACGGTCTATTTTTCAAATTCTATATAAAGAGACCTCATCAACAATTGAAGAACAACGAATTACTCAACATTATCAAGCTTGAATAAAATTGTTGAAATATTGAAAAACATCAAGAGAAAGGAAGAATCACTATTCAAATATTCATCCACAAATATTCTTCTAGAGAAATATCATGAACACAAGAGTTATTTCTCATTATTGTGTTAAGATATTAGGGATTAAACACAAAGGTTTGTTGCTCATTATTTATGTTTATCTTAGAGCTCTTAATACAAATAGTTGTTTCTCATTATTTGTATTAGAGACTTTGCTTTTGATTATTGTGTTAATCTGCTTTTTTAAAAGAAAACATTCTAAACGCAGTTGATTGTAATTCTGTCTAGAATTTATTATTGCCTCAAGTGACTAGGTTGTTAGTCTGTAGACTTGAGATGGATAAGGTGTCTTTTTAGACTCTTAGATGGTTGTTGTGAGTCAATGGCGGGTAGCCCGTGCATCTGTAATCTGTTGAGATTAGTGTATTAAGTCTTTGTTGAAAGAAAAATCACCTTGGCGGATGGACAAGAGTAGCATTGTTGAAGGTGAGCTTGTATAAACTAAAAGAGTAATTTTATTCTATCCTTAGTTTTATTCTTTCTAGTTAGTTTATGAAATAACTTTTTTAAAATAAAAAGCTTGTTAGAAAACCCAATTCAAACCCCATTTCTTGTGTTTTTCTCACCCTTCAATTGGTATCAAGAGCTCTGACTCTTCATTGATTTTCAAATCAAACACTTAACCGTGTAGAGAGATCCAGTTGAGAAAAACATCCTATGGTTGCGTGTGCAAACACAAACAAAAGAGATAACTACTTTTCTAAGCCTCCTATTTTTGATGAAGAAAGATTTTAATACTGGAAAGATAGACTAGAGAGTTTCTTTATGGGTTATGATGCAGATCTTTGGGATCTAATTACAGAATGTTATGAGGAACCTATATCTGCAATTGGTATTCCATTCCCAAAAGCAGAATGAATGAAGATCAGAAACATCAAAGCAAAAATCATCATAAAGCCAAAACCATTATCCTCCGTGCTATCTCATATAATGAATACGAGAAAATCACCAACAGAGAATCAGCCAAAGAGATTTTTGACTCCTTAAGAATGACACATGAAGAAAATGCTAAAGTAAAAGAAACTAAAGTGTTAGGTTTAGTCCAGAAATATAAAGCTTTCAAAATGGAATAAGATGAAACTATTAAGACTATGTTCTCAATATTTCACTTTAGTAGCAGAACTCAAGGTTCTGGACAAAAGTTATACGACAGCAGATCATGCTAAGAAGATTAACAGAAGTCATCTAAAGAAATGGAGACAATGGTAATTGTGCTAAAGCTCTCCAAAGATTTGAACAACATTAGTGTTAAATATTTAGTTAGTTCTCTCAGGAGTCATGAATGTAAGTTAGAGGAAGATAAACCTCAGAAAAAGGTTAAATCCATTGCTCTAAGATCAAGGACAGAAAAGAGTAAGTCACAGAAATACAAGGCTCTCAAATATGAAGAAGAAGAATAAGACTCCGATGGAGATGCATCAAATAATGAAGAAGAATTATCACTCGTTACCAAAAGATTAAAGCAACTCTAGAAAATACAAAATAACTTCAGAAGACCTAGAAGGGATCACTAAGACTCATATTCAAGGGGTAACAAATAAGTTACATGCTAGGAATATAACGAACTAGGACATTACATAAATGATTGTCCAAATCTTATGAGAGAGAGTTTCGGAAATGAAAGTTTCAAGAAAGACAAATTCAAGGGTTAAAAGAAAGGTCTTATGGCAACATGGGATGATTTGGAAGCATCATAATCTGACTCTGACGAGGAGCATGCCAATGTAGCATTCATAGCTATCATGTAAGAAGGAAGTGCATCAGAAATCGAGTATAACTCAGAAGAGGTATTTTCTGACATCTCTCGTGATAATCTTGAATGTTTTATCTAGATATTTAAGTAAACATAATAAGCTTAAACAAAAATTCAAGAACATTGAAAATTTCCATGAATATAAATTTAAAAAATATGAGAAGTTGAATGAAGAATTTTCTGAATAGAAAGATGATCATTTTATCTTAGAAAGGGTAAATGATTTTCAAAGTAAAAAATGCTTAAAACTACAAGAAACTCTTTCAAAATCTCCACCTCCCTATGATACTATTTTATACAAGCATGATAAAGCTTTTCAAAGATTTTTAGACAATAACATGAATATAAGCATAATGCTTCCATGATAGTATTGGCTATAATGGAAAAATAGGAATTGGTTATGATCCCTATAAGGATAAAACTTCACCTCACGAAAAACATTTTTCTCCATTTTCTTATATGTATCCACCTACACAAACACAAATAATTATCAATGCACTAAAACCCAAAGTTATTAAATACTCTTGGAAAACTAATTCTAGAGGACCCAAAATATTATGGGTACCAAAAGATAAAATAGTGTATGTTGCATATATGTTACACATCGGAACTAAGAAACCAGTCATGGTACCTGGACTTTGGATGCTCGCGACACATGACATGAAGCAAGCATATGTTCCAAAGCCTGAAACTTAAAATTCTGGTTACATAGGGTTTGAAGGAGATCAGAAAGGAAAAATAAAAGGTTCCAGAACTATCGGTAATGGAACTCTTCCTTCTATTTATAATGTATGCTACATTGAAGGTCTAATGCATAATCTGCTATCAATAAGTCAATTAAGTGATAACGGTTATGAAATTATTTTTAATCAGAATTCTTGTAAGGCTGTTAGTTAGAAAGATGGTATTGTTCTCTTCATTGGAAAGAGGAAAAATAACATTTACAAAATAAAATTGTCTGATCTTAAAAACTAAGATGTAAAATGCTTAATGTTAGTTAACGATGAGGATAAATGCTTGGGTCACATTAGCTTAAGAAAGATATCTTAGCTAAATAAACTTGAGCTAGTTAGAGGCCTGCCTAAGCTGAAGTTTACTTCAGATGCTCTTTGTGAAGCATGCCAGAAAGGAAAGTTTTCTAAAACTTCTTTCAAAAGTAAAAATGTTATTTCTACCCCCCATACCTTTGGAGCTTCTACATATTGACTTGTTTGGTCTTGTTTAGACAACACCAATCAATGGTATGAAGTATGGACTTGTCATCATAGACGATTATAGTCATTGAACATGGGTAAAGTTCCTAAGGAACAAGGATTAGTCTCATTCTATGTTCACTAGTTTTTGTTCACAAGTGCAAAATGAATTTAATTCTAAAATTGTTAGAGTCAAAAGTGATCATGGAGGAAATTTGAAAACAAAAATTCTGAAGAATTATTTGACTCAAATGGCATATCCCATGATTTCTCCAGTCCTAGAACTCCACAACAAAATGGAGTTGTAGAAAGGAAGAATAAAACTTTATAAGAAATAGCCAGAACTATGATCAATGAAACAAATGTTGCTAAGCACTTTTGGGCAGAAGCATTAAATACATCGTGTTATATTGATAATGGAATTTCAATTATAAATATTTTGTAAAAGACTAGGTATGAATTATGCAAAGGAAGAAAACCAAATATCTCTTACTTTCATCTCTTTGGGTGCACATGTTTTATTCTAAACACTAAAGAGAATATGAACAAGTTTTATTCCAAATCACATAAATGTATTATGATGTGGTACATTGAATTCTCTAAAGGCTACAAAGTATAAAATACAGAAACATAGATTGTGGAAGAATCAATTCATGTTAGGTTCGATGATAAGCTTGACTCAGAAAAGTCAAAGTTGTTTGAAAAAATTTCAGATCTAGAAATAATCCTTGCAGGTTCTGATGAAAATGCAAAATTTTTTGAAGATGGAAATATAAGCAAAAAGGACCAAGATGCGGATGATATATCAGAAACACAAGCACCAAAAGTTATACATGTCTAGAAAAGGAAAAAGCAGAGATCAACAGTTTCTGAAGAATTGATTATGGGAGATAAGACTGAACCTGTCAGAACAAGATCTACATTCGAGAAAACTGAGGAATAAGTTCTAGGATAGGTGTCTCTAGTAGAACCAACATCCTATGATGAAGCGCTTAAGAACAATAAATGGATTTTGGCAATGTAAGAAGAATTGGATCCGTTTTCCAAAAATCATGTATGGGACTTGGTACCAAAGCCCAAAGGGACTCATGTGATTAGAACCAAGTGGGTATTCAGAAACAAGCTCAATGCAAAAGGAGAAGTCGTCATAAACAAGGCCCGACTGATTGCACAAGGTTATAGTCAACAAGAAGGTATTGACTATAACGAAACCTTTTCCCCAGTCACCAGGTTAGAATATATTCGTCTTTTAATATCTTTTATTGTTCATCATAATATAATTCGATATCAAATGGATGTCAAAAGTGTGTTTCTAAATGGATATATTTATGAAGAAGTATATATACAACAACCTCCTGGTTTTGAGAACGCCAAACTACCAGGACATGGTTTTAAACTTGAAATATCCTTGTACGGTCTTAAATAGACTCATAGAGCTTGGTATGAAAGACTTAGCTCTTTTCTGGTAGAAAATGGTTTCTCAAGAGGGCAAGTGGACACTACTCTCTTTTTTAAATTTTTTGGAAATGATCTTATGATATGTCAAATCTATGTAGATGATATAATTTTTTGTTCTGCTAATCCCTCGATTTTCAAAGAAATTTCTGAGCTAATTGTTATACCCCAATTTTTGTCCATAAACTTTCTCATCATCTCATGTCATAATGCATCAAGACACACACATTAGGGTTATTTATCTCTTTATCCTATCTTTAAGTTTTCTCTTGAGGGATTACCAAGCACCTTGAGTTGTGTATCTTGTACATATGTTCTTTTAATTAACACAAATATGTGTATATATGTTACTTTGAATTATTATATTGTAGGTGATCACAATTGCATTCATCTCACCATCTAATCTAGAGTTTGAGGGGTGATTCTCAATCAAATGGTTCTCTAATGGATTGAAAGAGCTCAATCTTCAAGATCATTTCTATGGCATCAAAGATTTGTGGTTCAAAGATCTTTCTCACTTTATTTAGATCAAGATCTCCCCAAAGTTTGTGGTGTAATTCATCAAGAAGATCCATAGGTTCATATGTTTATTTCCATGCCTTCTTCAATAAGCTTCATTAATACTTAAGATCCATATTTGAGTTCTCTTCAAGAAAACATCATTTCAAGGCTTCTTATGATTCATCATGCTTATTTTTCCAAAAAAGTCCAAAAGGATTCAAGGTTGACTCAACAAGTTTGACCTAATTGAGCAAATACTAGATTCAGTGATCACAAGTGCATAACTCTCTCAATTTTCAAAATTTTGAGTTGGTTCTTCTTGATATGGATTATTATCATAATCAATAACAACCTCTCTTCACATGACAAGATCCAATTGAGCAAGAAAAATCATCAAAAGTTGAAAGGGGTTTCAAGCCATTTTGACACTCTCTGAGCTAGGGTTTGCTGAATTCTAAGGACCATATCTTGCTCATTGTTTGATATTTTTGATTGTTTCCAAATCCATGTTTCTCTTTAAAGTGTCCTTAACAAGCTCTCTTCAGAGATCTAAGGCTAATTTTGAATGGAAGATCACTAATGATTGAGAAATATTACAAGTCTTTTTGAAGAGCCTTTGAATTCTATGGTTTGACTTAAAATGATCATAACTTGGTCAATTTTTATCTCCTTGATCCCATTATTTTTCCACAATAATATTTAGGATGTCTACTAAAACTTTTTTTCCATGTGAAAGACTTGAGAATGCTTGGAAAATGGTTGAAGAATTGAAAAGATTATAGGTCTTTTGTGATTTTCCCCAAATTTGTTCATCATCTTCCAAAGAACATAACTATTTCGATTTTTATGATTTTTGAGTGATCTCAATTCCACACTTCAATTCAAGAGGTCCTCATGTGATCTTCAGATATCAAGATCAAATTTTGAGTAGAAAGTCATTTAACTTTGAAGAACATTATAGGTCATTTTGAAGTTCAACACTTAGAATTTTTCTAAGTACAAAACATCTGTGTGTTTTTCACAAATTCAATTGGACATAACTTTTTGCTTAAGCATCCAAATGATGTATTTCCTGGAACATTTTAAATATTGTAACCTTGTCTTTCAAATGCTTCAAGAACCATCCCATAAAGGTCCCTGAGTAGTGAGCTATGCATTATTGAAGTTGGCTCCATGTAATCTGTTTTTGCTTTAAGTCAGAATTTTTTCCACAAGTAAACTTGGATTACAGGTCAAATTACTCAAGGTTTAGTTTCTAAACATGTTTATCTAATTTTCCATATGCATTTTGACAAGAATTACACTTAACATGAGGTCGTTTTGAGGCATTTCAAGTCACACGTTTGACATGATCACAACTTGCTTGGTTTGCACGATTTTCCCATAATTCCTCTCGTTTCTCATCATCATTCACTTCTCTATAAATAGAGGAAGATATCCCACTCACTTGACAAGCTTTAGAGAGCCAAAAAACCTCTATTGAATTCCCTCCATAACTCATAATTATGCAACTTCAAATTTGGTTCTATAGCATTTTTCAATCTAATTTCTTTGCTCATTCTTCATCCTTGGACTTCACCAAAGCTAACAGAATAAAAACCAAGCCTTGAAGTATCCTAAATCATGCTATCCAAGTCAAGTTTCAGAGCTATGAATTTTATCTTCAATAGGAAGATTCCTCCATTAATTCTCTCCAAACTAGTTGCTACAATGTAGCTCTCATCACTCTGATACTCATAACATCGTTCTTTCTTAACTAGAAGTGAGTTTTTCTCATGAATTTTAAAATCCCTTTCCAACTTTTTTCTTCTGGTTTTCTTCAAATCAACTGAGCTACAGTTTATATAATTTTTTCGCAAGGGTACCATTGAAGTTGTCTTTAAGAGACTAAGCAAATGGCATCGATCAAAGCTACTAAATTTACAGTTTGTGGAACTTGTAATTCGCGCGTGGGTGGAGGTTGAAGACAATGACATCTCTTCCCTTCAGCCAATCATATCGCGCCACGCATTGTTTCAAATTTGTTTTAAATAAATGATCCGGCGGTTTACTCACTAATGTCCATATCATGCACAACGCGCCATATCCCTTGGATTTGATTACTAACGCATTTTGACATTTATCCAATGGCCTACATCTTTTTGGTTTTAATTTATTTTCTGATTTTTATATTTTATTGTTTTAAACTAAAAAATTCATAAAAAAATCATTTCAACTTCTAAAATTCTGAAAAAAATTCTCAAAAATACTTTTGATTTATCCCTTTCTGATTTTTAAATTTTCACAATTTTATTTTCTGATTTGGTATTTTTTCTTATTTTTCACTTTATTTGATTTGTTTTAATTGTTTAAAAATACTTTTCTTGATTTTTTAAATTTTGGAAAATTATGGAAGGATCCAATGACCTCTTGACAAATATTGGTGACCTCATTTTATTTTTATTTAAGATTTTACATTTTTTTTTACAATTTTTGGTTTATTTTGCTTATTTCTTTGAATTTTAAAAAATAGATTCTGACTTAAAAAATTCTAAAAAATTGTGTCAACACATATTGACTCATGTTGGACCTTTGAATTTTTTTTAGGATTTTTAATTGGTGTTTTAATATACTTTGTGTATTTTACCAATTATTTCCCTTTTATTAATCATTTAAATATTGTTTTATTGAATATTATTTTATTATTATTTTTGTTTGGTCCTGATTTGGGTGTTATTTTGGGACAAGTTCCTCAACCTCATTGGACCTTGGGTGTTGATAGGTTGAAAACCCAAACCCACCAAAATGGATGAATGATGTTGATGATATTTGAAACCCTAATTTCATCTGATACATCCCCTCCCTCTTCATCTTATCCCTTTCTTAGTTGTGCTACATGTTATTGGAGAATAATCTACATATTATTTCTCTAACATGTGGTACATAGATTTCTATTGACAGACCTCAAAATAGGTGTGACTTCTACATAAGTCCACTTACGATTGCTTAACATTGCGCTAAATTTGTCCCGATTTGAAAAATGATCATTTGTGGCCCAAACCTATGTTTGCAAGCCTAAGTATGTTTAATTTGAAACCTTTGATCCAATAATCTTGAGGTTCATTATGAGGCTTTGATCTTATTAATCCTCTAATTAACTTTCATGAATTTTGGTCTAAGTGAATTATTTAAACACCATTGATCATATATGCTTGCCTTGAGTACTTGAAATGAATGATATGCTTGACAAAAATAAAATGACACTTGTTGTTGAGAAGCTTTGATGTTATCAATCTTCTAATGAGTTTTCAAATGCAAGTTTCAAGATGGTCATTCAACTAACCTCTAACTTCTAATTCACTAACAATTAACTTTACTTTGTGCTTTTACTTTATGCCCCTTTATTTTATGCCTTTACTTTTATGTACCATTTACTTTAGCATTTACATTTCATGTTATTTTCATATTTGCTCACTTGATCATTTATCTTTATGTTATTTTTATGTTTTCTCATTTGGGCATTTATCTTTATGTCTTTTTTTCTTCTTCTTTTTTGCTCACTTGAGCTTTCTTTTCTTTTTGAAGACACTTAATAACCAACTTGAACATAAAAAAACTTTAAGGTTACTTGGACTATTTGGTTACTATCCTTGACATTATGGAGTTGTGGACCTCTTGTACTTATGATGAGAAGCCCTGATACCCTTGGGACCTTGTGATTCTGTTGTTATTTTGTCTGAAGTTCTTGGGGTTTACCTTAAGACATTGGGTTGATTTTATTTGTGTGTAGGTTATTCTGATTATATGTTTTGTCTGTGATTGAGAATTCCTCTATATACAGCTGTTACTCTGCCCAATTTTTGTGAAGACTTAAGGTATCTGAAGCTTGTATTCTTGAGAGGTTTATTATCTTTTCTTTCTTGGTTTCAATCCAAAGGATGGGAATTCTACATTGACTTCTTTATGTCAAGTATTGGCTTCTTGTTAGTTAGATGGTTCTTTTCCTTAGCTTTTACTTTATACTTTAGGATAGTCCCCCCATCTCCTCTTATGTTCTTTAATTTCAAAATCTTCTCCCTCCTTTTCAAAATTCTTCTTGTTTTCTAACTTGAACCGCTTTCGTAATAAACTTGGACTTAGGTCCATACATTTAAAAATATATATTTTTTAATCATACTTTGACATTTTTTGTGAGAAGACTAAAAGTCAATCAAACTCATTCAAACCATTTTTGTCTATTTGGCTTTTTACTTTAAATTTTGTTTCTCAAAAGATTACACTCTTGTCGATTCTTATATTAATGCGAGCTACTATACCTCTACGATATGTAGTGAAGTGAGACATTTTCCACTTGGGTGTTGAGTGAGGCTTTTTTTATTTTAAAATCCAAGCTATATCTTCCACTTTGAGATGATGCAAATTCTCCTTTCCCATAATCTTGGGTAGTAAGTATGTTTTCTACTTGGATATGACGATGATGTCTCTTCTCTTAAAATTAACCAACACGCTTGTGTTTTAAATTTTTTGAGGTGAACTACGAGTACCCTGATCCCCTATTGCACGAAAGGTGGTATATAGACACTAAAGGTTCGCAACCGCGGCGGGTGGAAATTGTAAAAATACTTCTTTTCTCATATCCACCATCTATTTTTGTATACACCATTTATAGCCAAAATACACAAATTTTTAAAGAGGTTCCTACAAATTATCGTAGATGTCTAGGATAATAATACCTCCCCTTTTCCTAATCAACTCCCGTACCTAGATTCTATCCACCTCTCTTTTGGGATTATTCGCTCTTTTCCTGTTCCTTTAGAAACAAAAAAGTGTGATAGCAATTTTTTATTTGATCTGTGCAAGTTAAGTCAATCCAATGACTTAGTCTCAACATTTCTACCGCTATAAAAAACTTGTGACTTAACTGGGGAAAGATTAAATAAAATCCAAGTCCATCTCTAAGTGGGTTTAGCCTATCTTTGTTTATATTATATATGTACTATTATTGGTTGTATACTGTGTTGTATATATATTTGTCTGGATTTTCCTATTTTTAGGGTGGTTGGTGATTTCTCATAAGTCCTCTACCCAGACTTGGGCAAACTTAAGAAAGGATGGGCGGTATAGTCATGTTAACTTTGAGGGAGGAATCCCAAAAAAGGAGACATGAGATTCCCTTATTAATGGAGGCCCATTTGACTATAGTATTTATTTTTCGAGCAATCGGGAAGACGTGCTGCTTTTGACCTGGGAGCCTGTTGAAGCTGAGGACCATAGAACCCTTAACCCATCTTGGCCTTTTAGGTGTAGTGCGAAAACTATGACTGAGTAATCCGGAAGTGGTTTTCACGCGATGTTACACTCAGACGATTTTTTCCTGAGAATATTGTTGATTACTGAGTTAACCGAGACATTGGAAATATCCGAAGGAAGGATGTAGACTCTGGGAACCTTTTAGAACCTTGTTGAGTAGGTGATAAACTTTAAGTCCGTACCTTGTGGGTAATACCTTTGGCTTCATGCTCGTGACAGCGAACCTATGAACCTCCTTATTTATGATCTTGTGTGTGATTGTTACATCATGCATTCATGCACCCATGAGCATTATTTAAAACAGTTGCTTCAAGGAACTTAAGGGTTGACTTTTTCAAATATCCCAGGTACTTTTTGAACTTTGATTTTGGAAGAAGAAAGACTCGGAAGTACAGTTTCAAGGATTCTAAGATAAACAAAATGCTGATTTTGATTCCTGAGATTGAGAGCTCTACAAATTTTCAGAAGAAGTATGGATGTGTCGTGCCTCTTATGAAGCTCAAGATAAAGGAAGGTATTTTTTCTACATTGGTCCAGTTCTGTGATCCGTTGTGTCAGTGTTTTACTTTCCCTGATTATCAGCTGATGCCCACATTGGAGGAGTATTATTACTTACTTGATTTACCTATTACTGATCATGTTCCTTTCACTGTCTTATAAGGAGAGCCTAAGTCTCATGAGATTGCTACCATGACTCATTTGAAGAATTCTGAGATTGAGGCTAACATCACTACCAAAGGAGGAATCAGGGGTTTACCTACACATTTTTTATTGGAGAAAGCTTGTTATTTTGCCAACATGAAGAGTACAACTGCTTTTGAATCCATCTTTGTTTTTCTTGCCTATGGGTTGTTCTTGTTTCCTAACATCGACAAATTTGTGGATGTTAATGCCATTAGGATCTTTCTGATTAGGAATCCAGTCCCTATATTTATAGGAGATACTTATTATTCCATACATCTTCAGAATTTTTATCAGAGAGGGATGATCATTTGTTGCACACTATTGTTATATCAGTGGTTTATTTATCACTTACCTCAGACTGTTCTTTTTTAGAATATAAAGAAGGAACCTCCTTGGGATCCGAAGATTATGGCTCTCACTCATTCTGACATTTATTGGTA
Organism: Vicia faba; assembly: GCA_948472305.1. Taxonomy (NCBI): domain Eukaryota; kingdom Viridiplantae; phylum Streptophyta; class Magnoliopsida; order Fabales; family Fabaceae; genus Vicia; species Vicia faba. Next base: position 969,850,759 of record OX451741.1, on the reverse strand, counting down.
TCATCAATCTTATTATGATGTGGAGATTATTGACAGCATTGGTAGTTTCTCCAATGTGCCTCTTATTGGTACAAAGGAAGGAATTAACTACAATCCCGTTCTTGTGCATCGTCAACTTAGATATCCGATGAGAGACAAGCCAAACAAAATTCATTTGTGTGGCTTCTTTCTTAAAGAAGGAGAAGATCACAAGGAAGCTAAGAAAGAGATTGATAAGGCTTTGCACCATATTCATAGAAAAGGTAGAAAAGATTTGGGACCAAGAGGAGCCATTTCCTTGGAACCTCGTCTTCGTCGGGTACAAGCAAGGGAAATTCAGTTGAAGATGCCTTATTCTCATGAAGAACCTATACCTAATATGTTTATGAGGACTACTCTACCTCTCTTAGAATATGAGGAAGAACTTCAGCTTGCCCTGGTTAGGATGTATCAAGAGAAGGAAGCATGGAAAACAAGTACCAGATCGTGGAGGTGTCCTACTCAGCAGAGTTGAAAGAGAAGGATGACTTGATTTAGATTCTTGAGAGTCGTGTTGTGGAGATAATGGAGAAACAAGATGATTTATTTTCCTCTAGAGCTCAGCTAGGTCCTAGGCACCCGTCTTTTGATTCTGATGGTTGGAAAGAAGTCACTGACAAATATGTAGAAGAGAATGAGTATTTGAAGGCTCAGATTGCAAGACTCAGGTGAAAGCGTCAGTGTGTGGAAAGATCTTCATCAACTTTGGCTCCTTAGAATTTTTAGACTCTATCTTTATTTTCTTGTACTTAGATTATTGAAACTTGTACTAAAAGTTGTAATACAATCTGAAGTTATTATTAACATGAAATTTTTAGTATTTCCAAGTATGTTAGTACTTTAATATTTGTAATTGTCTATAATTATTTGAGTTCCTTGAATAAACATAATAAATTATATGAATTTCATATCATGCATCATTTTGCACATATTTTTTGCATTCCTGTTCACTCCCAAGTGTTTTACTGTGTTTCTCTACTTCAACAGTCGAAAAGTTGTCTCATTGATATAATACCCGGGTTAATTCTAGGAAGAAGATGGAAAACATTGAACAAGAGAATCGCGAGTTGCGCGAAGAAGTTACTGCTTTGAGAGCTAGTATGGCCAACCTGACTGCTTTGGTAGAATCGTTGGTGGTTGCTTAAAATCAGCCACCACCACCTCCTCCGTCTCCTCATGCTACTGAGCCACAACAAACAACTGTTATTTATGAGGTTCCGTTGATTCCAATTTCTATTATTCCAGTTACTGCTGCTCAATATCGTATGCCTCACGGTTATCCGTGGGGAATTCCTGAGAATTTTGTGTTAGAGGGTCACAATTATGCTGCTCAAATTGCTCCATTTACTCAAATTGTTTCTGTTTCTGCACCTTTTATGGTACATGCTACTTCTGTTGCCAATAATGAGATTCATCGTGTTGTGCCCATATAATGAATGTTATACCTGTTATCAATGATGAAGTTTATCATCCTGCTCCTCCACCAAGTGAAATTTTAGGCTTCTATGACCGATTGGACGACTTTCAGGATCAATTCAATGAAATTCAGAAAGAAGTGAAGGCTTTCCGAGGGGATGAGATATTCTGATAGAATTTCAGTGACCTTTGTTTGGTCCCTAATGTAAAAGTGCCAACAAAGTTTAAGGTGCCATAATATGAAAAGTACAAGGGCAACTCTTGTCCTCGTGATCACCTGGTGATGTATATCAGAAGAATGTCTACTCACACTGATGACCAACACTTGCTTATCCATTTATTCCAGGAAAGTTTAACCGGTGCTACTTTAAAATGGTATATGGGATTGGACAATAGCAATATCCGAACTTTCAATGACTTGGGTGAAGCTTTCATCAAGAAGTATAAGTATAGTATGTTTATGGCGCCTGACCGCGATCAATTGAGGGTGATGGCTTAGAAGGATAAAGAGTCTATTAAAGAGTATGCGCTGTGTTGGCATAAGGTTTCTGCCCAAGTGGTACCCCCGATGGGAGAGCGAGAAATTACTAAGGTCTTCCTAAAAACCCCTGGTTCATTTTATTATGAAAGGATGGTTGCAAGTGCACCAAGTGATTTCACTGAGATGGTAAGTATGGGTGTTCGTCTAGAAGAAGCTGTCAGGGAAGGACAATTGACAAAGGATGAGGGTTCTAGTGGAACAAAGAAATCATCATTTGGGTTTTCTAGAAAGAAAGAAAGTGGAACAAATGTTGTCATTTGAAACAACCAACCGAACCGTCATCTGATATAAAAATCAATGAAGTCTCCACAGAACGTCTTTTATCCCGTAAGAAGGGAAAGGTAAACATCGAGAAATCCTGAGAAGGGTCAAATCATGATCAAACGACTGAGATATCAGGTAAGGGAGTCTGTTATGCGGGGGGAAGGTATTAGCACCCCACACACCCGTAGTACTCTATGGTATCCACTCTTGTTGTCTAATCTAATGGGTGTGTAAAATATATGTCTAAGTTGTACATGGAATGCATGCAAAATAAAGGAGAAAAGAATGTAGGGAAAATAAAAGTTATGCTCGTCGGACCCTACCCCAATGCCTACGTATCCCTTTTAAGGAATCAGAGCATCCGTAGTTCAGCTCATATATTTTGGTTGGTTTGTGTTTTTTAGTTAAGGAAATAAGAGCAACAAACAAGATGGAAAAACATCAGACAGAATAATAAAAACGTCAACAATGATGATAAAATAGCAAAAAGAGATGACATGGCAACAAAAACTCGGATAAGGGGATAAAACGCCAGCATGATAGAAAAATATCAGACAAGATGATGAAACATTAAACCTAACAATGATATTGAAAATCAAAGTAGGATAACAAACATGTGCGACGATGAAACACCGACTAAAAGAATGTGCGTTGGTGAAACATCGGCTAAGAGATAGGAAGATAACATGGCAAAGATGGCGAAACATAAATAAACCAGAGAACAAAACATCACACCTAACAATGATATTGAGAATCAAGGTAGGATAACAAACATGTACGATGGCGAAACATCGGCTAAAGAATGTGCGATGACGAAACATCGGCTAAGAAAAAGGAAGATAATATGGCAAAGATGGAGAAACATCAATAAACCAGATGTTGAAACATCACACCTACCAATGATATCGGGGATCAAAGTAGGATAACAAACATGTGAGATGGCGAAAACATCGGCTAAAAGAATGTGCGATGGTGAAACATCGGCTAAGAAAAAGGAAGATAATATGGCAAATATTTGAAGCAAAGCCAAGAGGCGCACAAAGAGATAAGTTTGGTTTGTATTTTTTTACCTTGAAGAAGGATTTAAGTTTATTAGAGATATTTTATGATTTTCCAAGAAGAAGTTTTAGTTTTAAGATGCAATATGCATAGGAAAGGAAAAATAACTAAGGGAGACTAGCCTAGCGTTATCCCTAATGGTATCATACAATGGTTGACCCTAAGGTTGAGGATGAAAGAGGGAAGTTTCTACCCTAATGAGAGTGAATTCGTGATCTTTATTTCTAAATTGAGTGACTCATCGATCAACAACTAAGGAAAGCAATAAAATCCTATGGGGAGCATGCATTGAGTACGAAGTCGTGATCTCAATTTCTAAATTGAGTGACTCATCGATCAACAACTAAGGAAAGTAATAAAATCCTATAGGGAGCATGCACTTAGAGCGAAGTCATGATCTCAATTTCTAAATTGAGTGACTCATCTATCAACAACTAAAGAAGCAGACACAAATACAACACATATAGAAAATAAAGTGCAAAAGGCCTGCTACAGGTCTTTAAATAAAACAGAGGGCCTCCTGACATATATCAGCAACAGAGGTCCCATTATGCAATGAAAAGCAACAAAGAGCGGAAGCAGTAAAAAAAGCAATAGTGCAATACCAAACAGATAATCATCCGTAGCAACTGAGCAAGAGGAAAAGAAACCCAGAGAACTTCAAGCAAGCTAGCATCAACAAATAAATCGAGTTAGAAATCACGCCATCAAATATAAGCACCGAGGCTTTCAAATATGAACATATCCTACATGTGATGTATGGCAATCACAGTCCCCCCCCCCCCACACACACACACAAACACAGTCAATTGTTTTCCACAAATAAAGTGGAACACTACAATATCAAGTCAAAAATGAAAAATTTTTCTCAGAGTACCTCGCACATTCAACAGACAAATTAGTGATCTCAAAAAGAAGTGATGGATCACATAAGGGATGGATGATGACATAACAAGGAAATTGAAAAGCATGATAGCAGATATCGAAGCATTAGATATTAGAAACATCAAATATGCATAGGCAACAATTAGGTCAAAGCTAAAAAAAATTGTTGCTCCTTTTTATCACCATGTTGAATTGACAAGTAAATATCTATCAAGGATAAAAGGAGATAGAGAAGAATACAATCAAAAGAATTTAGAATTTAGTAAAAAATACTTCACATCCATAATCATTCATTTCATCATGGTTCACAAGCATAACAAAATAGGGGCACCACAAAAATGTATCGCAAAGCTTGGATCACAAGTTAGCAAGGGAAAGAATTCAAATAAAACAACAAAGTTAGAAGGCTTAAACCATTCAAAGACTTGAAATCAAGCTTCTATCATGCTATGAGGATGTGATCAAAATTAAAATGTGGATTCTAATACATGTTGCACAAGTGCATTCAATATACCTCAAAGATTCAAAAGGAAAGAAGAAGGGAACATCAAATTCATATATGGATGAAAATGGTTCAAGCATTAAAGGTCAAGTGATCTCAAGTATTTAAGAGACTATCCTTGATTTATCATTCCTCAACATGTCATCATTGGTCATTTGATGACCCCAAGGAAAAAATTCAAAATTTAAAGCAAAAACAAGAAGTGAATAATTATTTAGGAGGCATGTGTAAAAAAAGGGCTCATCAACCAATTACGAGAAATAAAGAGGATTGACTTGAATTAGTGTGAGGAAACAGGAGCAACATGATCATTAAGTGCCAAACTACAGGCCTCACACAAGTTCATTGGCCATCAAACAAATTGCAACAAGATATGCAACATCAATTGGGCACCTTCACTTTGAAAATTCATCAAAAATAGAAAGGGACTTCAATAATTCAAACCAAAATTTCCATAACATCCTTGAAATGTTTATAAGTCATAAAGCAAGTTCAAGTTCATATATAGATGAGGAGGGGGTCAAACAAGCTTCAAACATCAAAACTAGTTGACTAAAATGTCAAACTAGACAAGTTTTCAAAATTATTTGAGGAAAAATATCAAACCAAGTCAATTAATATAAGAAAAATCTTTTTTAGATTCTCATTCCATCTATGAACTTCAGACAAGAGCCACATTCAATTGAATACTCAAGGTAAGTTGATTTTGAAATGGAAACTTGCTAAATAAGCAACAAAACCCTAATTATTTGGAAATTAATCTTAACAATTTATTAATTAAGATCAAAGCCTAAACAATTCAAAACAAAGATACATTAAAGATGAGGAAACCCAAAAGGTCAGGGGAAACATTTTTTTACATTTTAAAAACCAAGAGGAAATTCAAAATTTAGCAATTTTTTAATTGATTAAATGATTAAGCAACTATTTAATCAACAAAATGGAATTATGATCAAAGCACAAAGCACATGCCAAACAAAATTGCTTTATGATTCCCCTGATCCAAACAAGCTTTCATGAATTTTGCCATAATTTTTGCATAAAAAATGTCAAAAATAAAAATCAAATATCAACAAACAATTAATTAGTCATACAAATTTTAAAAATCAATCAAAACATTTTTTTAAAATTTCCAAGAAAATTACACAAAGTTAGAAATATTATTTTTGAGTTCCCTGCATTTTTTTTAGAATTTTTTGATTAAGGAAAATATGAAAAGAAAAATTATGAAACAAAAATAAACCAAATTGAAATTCTGGCAGCAGATACTCAATGTCACAGTGAATGTTATGACACCGTATCTGACTTTCTATAAGACAGTAAATAAAAATAGTAAAGAACACAGTCAATTCTTTACCCAGTTCAGTGTGAAACAACACCTACTCTGGGGGCTACCAAGCCAGGGAGGAAATCCACTATAAGAGATATTAATTCAGGAATAAACCAACCAGTTTATCTCCTTCACTTAAGACCTACCCAATGCAACTTCAATCTAAGTTCAACTTAAACCTGAGTTCCTACTCACTCCCCCTCAATCACAGCAGTGATACTTAAAAAATTGTCTAATGAAATAATGAAGACACTCTTCAGAACATACACTTGATTATGCTTCACATCTTTTTAATCAAGTAACACAAACACTCGTGCTTCACAGCTTTGAGTGATACATAAACCTAACTTGACTTTGCTTCCAAGCTTTAGTCAAGAGACACAAAACACTCTTGCTTCAAAGCTTTGAGTGATACAAAAACCCTTACAATCAAAAACTATTCCAAGTCACTTATCACAATGATACTTGCTTGGATTACAGCAGTTAAAATTATACAGCTCCTAATTGATCTTCAGTCAAAAGAGTTACTTTGCAACCAGCATTCCTGTTGAATATATATGCAGCTGTTTCTTCAGTTAGGGTTTCCACAAAAAGCTAGGGTTAATTAGGTTTAACCTTAAGACTTGGTCACAAGACTTTATCAACCAGATTAGGGTTGAGCTAGGTTAACCCAAAGTCCACGTGAGATTCTATTCTGGAAGGAAAGAGCCATCTTCCTGAAAAATCTCAGAATTAACCAAACTGCATATTTGTTAGATCAGTACAGGATGTCTTAACGTTTGTTATGACATCAGAATTCCTATTTACTAATTTTGGTAGAAGGCAATAAATGTGATCATTGCAAAAAGCTCAGATACACACTCATAAACAGTAGCTACTGTATGCCATACTTTTTCTGCATAAAGTACCTAATAATCCAAAATGTTATGACATCAGTCATGACATTTACACACCTGGTTTTACCAAAAATACATGCCAATAACTAAACACTTACAAACTCCCCCTATGGCAGATTTTTGGCTAAAACCCCTAAGCAATCAGAGAATAGAGAGCAACAGAATGAATATGACTGCAGAAAAAATATGATGTCTACCAAGTAATTAACTCAAAATATCTCCCCCTCTTTAGCCACAAATAGGCCAAAGATACATGTACTTATATGTTATACAGTCATCCAAAATAAGTAATAAAAACAACAAATAAAATCTGAAAACACTTGCATCAATAGGAACCAGCATCAGGCTTGTCAACTCCACCAAACTTTAAGCACTGTCATCTTCAGAGGAGCTACTTTCTTCAGCATTGAGCTGATCTTCAGCAGCACCCTCTTCCCTTCTGTTTCCTTCAGTCTCCTCCTGTTCTAAGTTGGCAATTAGGTTTTCTAGAGTCTTTTTCCTTGTCTCCAGCTCTTTGCAGGTCTCTTTTAATACAGCTATAACATCAGATGTCTTGGACTGAGTTTTTACAGATGATGTCTCAGCTGATGTTATGACAATGTCAGGAACATGAGATCCCTGAAATAGCTTGTAGTGTAACCCAAGAGCAGGAGCTCTTTTGCAAGCAATATCTCTTTCCACCAAGATATCAGGGTACTGAGCAAGGATAATTCCACATAGGAGGGAGGGAAAGGCAATAGGGCGTTTAACAGCATAGCTACCAGCATGTTTTAAAGTTTGATCAAAAATATACCTGCCGTAGTCACATTCAATCTTGGTTCCAACAACATAAATGAATCTCCCCAATCCTGTGGAGATGGTTGATTTATGGTTGGTAGGGACCCAGTTGGCTGCACCAATCTTGTGCAGGATGGCAAATTTTATGCTTAGTTTGCTGGCATTCCGCTTGCCTTTTAAGGGCCAGCACTTGACTTGTCTTGCTGTGATGGTTTGGCATACTTCATTGTCAGTGACTTCTAGTTCAGGGCAAGCCTCATTTGATCTTCCAAGAAATTTGTTAATTTCAGATGGAGAGAAATTAACCCTTCTTCCTCTCACATAGACACATTCAAAGTCAACTGACCTTCCATCAGCACATTCATCAGACAAATTCACTTTGAATTCCTTGACCAGATTTTCATAGCATTTGGTAAATTTTACCACAGTCTTCATTAGTCCAGCAGCTTTGATCAGGTCCATGATTTCCTTGCAATCCATGGCACCATTGTTTAGTTCTCTTTCCAAGGCTATTCTCTTCAAGCATACATACTTCCATCTGTTGGCATTTTCAGGGTGGTGAAATGAAATGTTGTCAGTGGGACTTCAGGAACTCTAGCCATTTTACTGGAAGGGAGTTTCCTTCTGAGAGGAATGTCTTCAGCATCAATTTCAAATTCTGATTCCTCATCAGAATCAGAAGGCTCAGGTTCTTTTCTCTTCTTAGTTATTGGTTGTCTCGCAGGCTTTGAGAGACTCCCAGTATGCACTTAGGCTTTCACCTTCCCTTTGGACAGTCCAGTCTTCACAGTTTTTACACCAGTCTTGCCTTCAGACCTGGTTTTCTTATCAGCAGGTTTCTCTTTGGTCAGACATTTTGCAGCATCCTGATTACCCTTTCTGTTCATCATTCTCCTAGCTATGCTAGGGTTGATATTTGCAATTAGGTCATTGTCTGAGTATTCCTCATCCACATCAATAACAGGTGGTTCAACATTCTTCTCTGAAGGGTTCTGAATATCATCAAGGTTTTCAGATGATTTCTGAATGTTGTCATTTGGTGTCTCAACATTCTCAGAGACATCTGGATTTGCTTCAACATTTGGGCTTGCTGATTCTTGATTTAATGGAACATAAATCCCTGGTACAGAGTGGTTCTCACTCAGTATTCTTGTTACAAGCCTAGATATTGCTTGATGTACATAAGCTGATCCTTCCCTATTTGGTACAGAAGATGAAGGTTGAGAGGGATTACCGAATGAAGTAGCTTGAGACCTTCCTGCATGCCTTGTTCTCAGCTTTTTGACCTTGGAGGGGTTAGTTGCCATTTCTCTAAGAGGAGTAATCTCCAGGACTTCAGAATCCATGCATGAGGTGATTGCCCGAGAATCTTGATCAGATGATGAAGATGAAACGGTCGTCTTGGATGAGGATGATGTTTGAGACATTTTGATTGACTTAGAAAACCAGTAGTAACTAGAGAGAAAACTTTGATTTAGAGAAAGGGATTTGTTGCAAAGTCGAGAGAGGAAGGAGGCAAATGAGTGTCTATTCAACTTCTTAATAATTTTGAAAGAATTGAGAAAACATATGATTAACCCACTCAAAAATAGACTTAATAAAAATAACTCCTTCAACCCTTGTTTTAAGCAAAATTAATTGCTACAATTTCTCATGTTGGCAAATGCCCAACTTGCCCCTCAAGTTTTCAAATTGATTTGCATCAAGTGCCTTGGTAAAAATGTCATCCAGTTGTAGCTCAGTGGCAACATGTTCCAGATTAATTGTTTTCTCCTCTACAAGGTCTCTGATTAAGTGATGTCTAATGTCAATGTGCTTGGTCCTGCTATGCTGAATAGGGTTCTTGGAAATGTTGATTGTACTCAGATTGTCACAGTACAATGTCATAACATCTTGTGTGACATTATACTCAGTGAGCATCTGTGTCATCCAGATAATTTGAGAACAGCTACTACCAGCTGCAATGTATTCCGCTTCAGCACAAAAATGTAAAGGAAGTCTTTTGGCATGTATCATAGTTCTGGTAAATTCCTGTATGGTCCTATTTTTCCTCTCTTCAACTCCATTTTGTTGAGGAGTTATAGGAGAAGAGAATTCATGACTAATTCCTTCTGAGGAACAGAACTCATTAAACTTACTGTTTTCAAATTCCTTGTCATGATCACTTCTGATTCTGACAATACACCCTTCTTTTTCTCTTTGAATTCTTTTGCACAGTTCTTTAAAAACTTCAAACACATCAGATTTTTCCCTAATGAAGTTAATCCAGGTGAATCTGGAATAGTCATCCACAACAACATAGGCATATCTCTTTCCACCAAGACTTTCCACCTGCATTGGTCCCATCAGATCCATATGTAGAAGTTCCAGAACCTTAGAGGTGGTCAGATGTCTTGACTTTGGATGTGACATCCTAGTCTGCCTACCAACCTGACATTCACCACAAACTCTCCCTTCATCAATTTGCAGTCTTAGAATCCCTCTGACTGCCTCCATGGAGATAATCCTTTTCATTCCTCTTAGATGAAGATGGCCAAGTTTTTGGTGCCACAGTTTCACCTCTTTTTCTTCTTTGGCAATAGAACACACAGTGGAGTAATTAGTGTTCTCAGGCTCCCACAAGTAACAGTTGTCTTTAGATCTGACTCCTTTCATTACAACTTCTTGTTTTTCATTAATTACAAGACATTCAGATTTTGAGAAGTTGACCTTGAATCCTAGATCACATAATTGACTGATACTAATGAGATTAGCAGTCAGGCCTTTTACCAATAGTACTTCATTCAGGTTTGGAACTCCAGGGCAGTCCAAATTTCCAACTCCTTTGATTTCACCTCTAGCACCATCTACAAAGGTCACATAACTAGTGGTGTGAGGTTTAACATTATTGAGAAGGTTCTTGATTCCAGTCATGTGCTTAGAACACCCACTGTCAAAGTACCAGTCTTCCTTTGCAGAGACTCTCAGGGAAGTGTGGGCTATCAGGGCAGTAGTCTTTTTCTTCCATTGAGGAGTATGAGGTACCCTGTTAGACTTAGGTTTGACACCTGGGTTCTGATTAGGGTATCCATACAATCTGAAGCAGAAAGGCTTTATGTGACCAAACCTCCCACAATGATGACATCTCCATATTTGGTACTTTTTCTTCATATTTCTCTGTTCCCGATGTTGAGTGTTATGTTGTGACATCTGCTTTGACATTTGTTTATCAGACCTGATCTTCTTGTCTGCACCAGATTTCTTTGCTGTCACAAATCCTAGACCAGACTTGTTTCCCACATTTTGTCCAACCTGAAGGATTTCTTCCAATTTGTCAGTTCCATTTGTCAGCATCTTGACAGATTTGGTCATCTGGTTCAGTTTTGAGTTCAGCATTTGAACTTCCCCTTCTAGATGACTTATAGTTTCAAGGTCTGCCCTTTTTTCAGCCTCCAACTTTATGATGATTTTTGTTTGTCTCTCATTTTGCACACAGACTTCAGCACTTCTGATACACAATTTCTTGTAAGTATCAGCCAGTTCTTCAAATGTCACTTCCTCATCACTAGTGTCACTTTCAGAGGTACAAACACCAGTTAGTGCAGTAACTAGTTTGGCAGATTCTTCTTCAGAATTACTTTCTGAATCACAGTCAGACCAGGTAACAGTCATTCCTTTCTTTTGTTTCTTAAGAAAGGTAGGTCACTCAGCTCGAATATGCCCATATCCTTCACAGCCATGGCATTGAATTCCTCTGCCTTGATTTCCCTTCTCTTCAGACCTTGGTCTTCTGCTGGAGTCATAAGGTCTGTTAATGTCAGAGGGGATGTTCTCAACATTTGACCTTGACTTTGGATCCATTCTCTTGATGAGTTTGTTGAATTGTCTTCCAAGCATGGCTATAGCTTCTGAAATATTTTCTTCTTCATCCTCCTTGTTTTCATCTTCAGTGTTGGATACAAGTGTTATGCTCTTGTTTTTCTTGTCAACATTGTCATTGATCCCCATCTCAAAAGTCTGAAGAGACCCAATGAGTTCATCCACCTTTAACTTGCTGATATCCTGGGCTTCCTCTATAGCAGTTACCTTCATTGCAAATCTTTTAGGCAGGGATCTGAGAATCTTTCTCACCAGTTTTGCTTCAGACATCTTTTCTCCCAATGCTCCTGAGGTGTTGGCAATCTCCAAGATGTTCATGTGAAACTCATGAATGGTTTCATCTTCCTTCATCCTTAGGTTCTTAAACTTGGTAGTCAGCATCTGAAGCCTTGACATTTTTACTTTGGATGTGCCCTCATGGGTAGTTTTGAGAGTGTCCCACACTTCCTTGGCCAGTTCACATTGATGTACTAGTCTGAATATGTTTCTATCAATTCCATTGAACAAGGCATTTAAAGCTTTGGAATTACCCAGGGCTAACACATCTTCTTCTTTGCTCCATTCTTCCTCAGGCTTCAGACTGATTGTCCCATCTTTCTCAGTTATGGTGGGATGGTTCCATCCTTTGTCAGCTGCTCTCCAAGCCTTTTTGTCCAGTGATTTTAAGAAGGCAAGCATACGAGGTTTCCAGTAGTCATAATTTGTTCCATCCAAAATGGGTGGTCTGTTTCCAAAAACTCCTTCTTTGTCCATAGTGCCAGAAAGTGATATCCCTAGATCTCACCCAGTAATACAGGCAGGGTGCCTGCTCTGATGCCAATTGAAATTCTGGCAGCAGATACTCAATGTCACAGTGAATGTTATGACACCGTATCTGACTTTCTATAAGACAGTAAATAAAAACAGTAAAGAACACAGTCAATTGTTTACCCAGTTCAGTGTGAAACAACACCTACTCTGGGGGCTACCAAGCCAGGGAGGAAATCCACTATAAGAGATATTAATTCAGGAATAAACCAACCAGTTTATCTCCTTCACTTAAGACCTACCCAATGCAACTTCAATCTAAGTTCAACTTAAACCTGAGTTCCTACTCACTCCCCCTCAATCACAGCAGTGATACTTAAAACAATTGTCTAATGAAATAATGAAGACACTCTTCAGAACATACACTTGATTATGCTTCACAGCTTTTTAATCAAGTAACACAAACACTCGTGCTTCACAGCTTTGAGTGATACATAAACCTAACTTGACTTTGCTTTAAAGCTTTAGTCAAGAGACACAAAACACTCTTGCTTCAAAGCTTTGAGTGATACAAAAACCCTTACAATCAAAACCTATTCCAAGTCACTTATCACAATGATACTTGCTTGGATTACAGCAGTTAAAACTATACAGCTCCTAATTGATCTTCAGTCAAAAGAGTTACTTTGCAACCAGCATTCCTGTTGAATATATATGCAGTTGTTTCTTCAGTTAGGGTTTCCACAAAAAGCTAGGGTTAATTAGGTTTAACCTTAAGACTTGGTCACAAGACTTTATCAACCAGATTAGGGTTGAGCTAGGTTAACCCAAAGTCCACGTGAGATTATGTTCTGGAAGGAAAGAGCCATCTTCTTGAAAAATCTCAGAATTAACCAAACTGCATATTTGTTAGATCAGTACAGGATGTCTTAACATTTGTTATGACATCAGAATTCTTGTTTACTGATTTTGGTAGAAGGCAATAAATGTGATCATTGCAAAAAGCTCAGATACACACTCATAAACAGTAGCTACTGTATGCCATACTTTTTCTGCATAAAGTACCTAATAATCCAGAATGTTATGACATCAGTCATGACATTTACACACCTGGTTTTACCAAAAATACATGCCAATAACTAAACACTTACACAAATAAAATTCTCAAATTAATTTTCTGATCAAAACTAAGAAAAATACCAAATAAATTTTAGAATCAAATTCCAAATAATTTTAGGAGTCCAAAACATTTCTGTGGAATTTTTGGATCGAAGGAAATATTAAAACGAAAATAAACATTAAAAAAACAATTAATTAATCACATGAATTTTTAGACCAATCAAAACATTTTCAAAAATTACTAAAAAATTACACCAGGTAAGAAATATTATTCTCAAGCTTCCTGAATATTTTCATAATTTTCCAACCATTTTTGAGCAAGAAATAAAATCATGAAAATCAAGTTATGAAACAAAATTCAAATAAAAACAAAACAAAACAAGCCAATCAGAAAAGGCCACGCCATCATCTTCAACCTCTGGCTAGGGCAAAAACGCCCGCAGAAATAGATTCAACACCTAATGTTCAGATCCTTCGTTATATCTCAATTCTCAACCAAAATTCATCAAATCAAGCGCAAATTAAAGTTAACATATCATACTACATTATGCAATTTGAATCAATCTCAGAGATCAAGCATGGGTTAAGAAATCAAGTCTCAAAAACTAAAAAAACTCAGTGCAAACATCAAAAACAGGAACATGATTTCACCAATTTTGCTTGAAACAAATCTCAAATATACATCAATCCTAATGATTGGCCAGCTAGCAACTCAATGAACATGATCTACATCATCAATTCAAATTGAATCATGCAAATCAAAGTTCAAGAAAACTCACATTGATGTGAAATCTAGAAACTCGATTCCTTCACTCCAAAAGCAAACTAATGGTGCAATCTTGATCTCCTTACTCCACCAAAGCTGAACCACCAAGAATTTTGAAGAATAATCCAAGGAGAAGAGAGATTCAAAGCAATTTGCAGAAATACTTAAAAATTTTCAGATCTGAAATGTGGTGACTATGAGCCTCTCCCCTTCAAACTGAGCATTAGTTCTTGTTATATAGCACGAGAGGAAGAGGATAGAAGTGGTATTTGGCACCCAAAGCTGTTGGAGGGAAAGTTTGGTAGTTTAGGCCAAAAGTGAGGTTGCACATGGAGCCTGCGTATCACTCGTGCAATCTCTCATTTTCTTTGTGTTTTATGAGCCAAATGAGGTCATAAAAAAATGCTCAAAGTGCCAGGTCATGACTATTTGAAATGAGAGAGTGTTGGTGAATTTGCAAAATCGGGCAAGTTTTTGGAACTTTGTCCTCAAACAAGTACAATTGCACATGAGGCACGAATTAGCCACCCTCATGGGCCTCAACACATCATAAATCAACCCTGGACCTGATTTGAGACAAAAGGAATGGCTGGAATCTGAATTATCAAGTAATTGCATTTTGCTTGCTTGGTCAAAATTTAATAAAATGCCTCAAGATTCCAAAGCTCATAACTTGCTCATATTTTTGAATTTTGACACAAATGAGCACTCTTTGGAAACGTCTTGCAATGTTCTTCAACCCTGTGGAAATTGGCCTCACATTTGATTCTACTGGGTCCTTCAAAATATGGCATGAAAATTACAAATTTTGAGAAATGACCCATAATTTTGTGACTTCCAAGCTTCATAACTTACCACCACTTCATGCATTGTTCTCAAACATGGAATCATGTGAAAAAGCGCTCTTTTAGCTTTCAAGGCATAGTTAATTTGTATTTTTTATCAAAGATGAATAAAATATGATTTTTCAAAGTTTGATACTCATTTTCCAAATTTAGAAACTTTTTAGGGTTTCTTCATGAACAAGTTTCAACTCAATACTCCACTTCTTTATTTTATGACCAAATTGATGTTGAAATATGAAAATTACACCCTTGAATTGATGGTTGACCAAAAATTCACTTGGTCCACTTTGACGTTGACCGATTTTGGCCAAAAATGACCATTTTCCCCTTTGAATTAATTGATCCACTTCTCTTCAAAATTGATGATCAAAACTTCAAAAATATGATCTTCCAAACATATAGAGGCCATGCACAAAGTTTCAAGTCAAAATTCTCAAGAAATCCTAATGAAATCCCAAACCCTAGTTTTGGTAACACCTTAGGAGAAAGATGAATCATCTTCAAAACTTCAAATCCTCTGGATATCTTGGCCAATTTCTTGAACAAAGATATTTCCAATGTCAATGAGGTGTTGTAGCTTCAAAATCAAGACTTGCACATTCATAAATAGCCTTAATCACCCAAAACCCTAAATTTGACTGATGAATCAAAAGGATGTGATTCTCCTTATAATCTACATAATCTTTAATCTTTTGATGATCCAATGAGCTGGACAAGATTTCTTGAGATATGTGAAACATTTGGGCTTGAAATATCCAGAGGTTTAGATGATAAGGCTCTACTTGAGCAGCTTGTCAACATAATCATTCCTCAAAATCTTGAGGAAGACTTAATAATCAAAATACCTTGATCCCATCACAATGTATGAATGCAATGCAACATTATGTTTATGATGAAACATAAGCCTAAATCAAGTTGGTAAATTTTGGGGTGCAACAACTTCTCCTATTCAATTATCTTTAATTGGATAAGTGAGAAAAGTGACAACTTTCGAGCGTTCAGAGTTGAAGATGATTGAATATGAAAGAACTTGAAAATTTTACACTCTTGAAGAAAAAAACAAAAAAAGACATGCGTCAGAAAGAAGTTGTAACGCAAATTTTGTTGAAAAAAGAAAATTAAAGCTTAGAAGGATAGACGAAACTAAACTTCAAAGAAAATGTGTCAGGATAAGCACTGGACCACAAAAAAAAGGGGAGATAAAACTCAAACCATAGAGAATAGGAGAAACTAAATTCTGTAAAATGGTACGCGGGGCAAGGTGGCTAAAGTGCGTGATTCTAGGAGCACCTACTAATCTCAACCTAAGATATACAATATGAAGGAACTGAAAGAATCCCAGGAGTAAGGAACAGAATGAGACGAAACTCGACCCAATAACTAGTTAGGCGACACTAAATTAGATGAGTACCAGGACGAAGCTGGATTTCACACATGGGTAAAGAGGTGAAACTCGACCCATAGAAAAATGATGAGAGCACATGTTTCTCAGGGTACCTGTTGGTCTCAAATTAATGGATAAACAATGATGAAAAGTGGTAGAAGAATCCAAGGAGCAAAGAGACTGAATTCAACCAGGGATGCAGTACGAACACCGCAAAGAGACTAGGTAAACGAAAACCGATAAAGGGTTCAGTAAACAAACATTGATAAATGTCCAAGGTATTAAGACAAAAACGAGAAGAAATTAGACTCATTATAACTAGCTAGACGAAACTAAACTAGATGAGTACCAAGACGAAACTGGATTTCATGCACAGGCGACGAGATTGAAACTCGACCCAAAGAAAAGTGATGAGAGCGCATGTTTCTCAGAGCACCTGCTGGTCTCAGATCAATGGATAAACAGTGACAAAAACTGATAGAAGAATCCAATGAGCAAAGAGACTGAATTCAACTAGGGATGCAGTACGAACACCGCAAAGAGACTCGGTAAACAAAAAACGATAAATGGTTCATTAAACAAACACTAATAAATGTCCAAGGTATGAAAACAAAAACGAGACGAAACATGACTCATTATAACTAGCTAGACGAAACTAAACTAGATGAGTACCAAGACAAAACTGGATTTCATGCGCGGGTGAGAAGACGAAACTCTGAGATCGACCCAAAGCAAGGTGATTAGGGCATACACCTAAAAACCTGCCGAAAGCGAATATCAGGACGAAATTGGTATTAGAAAGGTAGATCAATAGACATCGGAATGAACCAATAGGGGTAGTGAAGACTAAACCCAAGAAGAATGTGCCAGGGAAAAACTGAACTACGATCAAGAATAGACACTCAACCAATCAAATGATTGACACCAAAACAATACTTGTAAGGGGTGAAACTGAAACAATGCGGAAAAAGACCTCGCTGGGGACACAATCTGAAGTTATGGCCAAATCACTGGGGACAATAAAAACAATAATGGCTTATGTTTCGATGCATGTTTGAAGATTTTTTTTATAGCGTAATGCTCCATATAATGGAAATGCTACGCGTTTTGGTAGATGCAATATAATGATGCATGATTAAATGCTTCACTGGGAAATGTCCGATCGAGAGGCCAACAACCACGAAGTAAGAATTTGTCAAAAATTGAAAAATCTGCTGGAGAAGAGAAAGTACGAGGAATTGCTGGAAAAGAACCCTGAAGAGCTTAAACTTTATGGGAAGTAACAAATGAGTAATCGGCAGAAACATGCTACAAAGACTGAGAGGAAAAAAATAAATTGCAAACTCAGGTGGAGAAGATCAGATTAAAGCTGTAACTTTTGGAGGGGATTCCAAATAGAAATCGGATGGTATTGGAGAAGACCAAGGCAAGACTATAAATCTCTGGAAAAGATAGCGTGCAGCCGCGTTGAGAACGATACCAAAATAATAGATCAAATGTGGGGAGCGAAACCCCCACTGGGGCAACATTTGTAAAAGAAAACCTTTACCGTTTACCGGAGATTAACAAAATCTTAAATAATCGACCATCAACGATAATATTGGGGATAAGGAAAGATCTTTAAATAAGGATGCCCCAAGCAACAAATTAGCTGGGAAATGAGAGATCAGGATGAGGAATCTCTAATTGATAACTTTGCTAGGGAAATGAAACTTCTTCAGACTGTGAATTCTCATCTAAGCGACTATACTGGGGACATGAGACACATTCAAACTTGAAGTCTCAGAACAGAGCCTTTCCCTTGAAAAATAATTTTGGGCAACAAAACTCTGCTAGGGGAAACAAAAATCCACTGGGGATACAAAATTCCACTGGGGATACAAAACTCTACTGGGGAGTATTTTGTTGGGGATTCCTGAACATTTCATGACATGAATGGCCTTCGTCCAATGGAGTAGTCAAATCTTCCCCTTCTGACGATATTAAGCTCTTCACTGATGTTCATTTTGTGAAATCTTTTTGATGTCAAACAAATGTTTTGTATGCATAAAGATGTTTATTAAGGGAATGACAACCCTGATGCAACGATTACATGAACCTAGAAATTGAAAACCTTGAATGAAAAAGATGTTTCCTCTCTATTGTGAATGAATCACTAGCTAGAGTACATAATTTTCAAAAACTTTTTCTTCTTTAGAACAAACACGACGTAGGCGACAAGATACCAACATGGATATGCACCACATTTTTGGGAAATTTAGGAAACGCTATCCTGTTGTAATACGCCTTCGAGTTAAACCCATGTTTCAGTTAGGACTTTTTAAAGGGTTTAACGTGGCCTGGTTCATGGTTTTTTAGAAAAAAGGTTTTTTGAGGCTCGAGTTATTTGGTGCCCACCCCCTTCGTGATGTTCTCCGGTCCTAAGTTCAGTTGACTTGACACAAACACTCATCTCTCAAAAGGGTTCATAATGGTTGGGTAATCCCGGCAAATTCCTTGACATGGTCGTCACTTAACCTTTGTTTTCTTCTTTTCTTCTTTTTATTTATTTGAACAAACGATTTTTCTTTATTTTGATGATGATTTTATTGGATATTCCATTTCTGCCTTTAAGGCTTTTACGTTTCTTTTCACCTTCCCTAATTTTTGCCTGGACGAATTCTTTTGAATTTCAAATTGGGAGTCCAGCGGGATACCTTAACTTTTGCCTAAGCGACTTATTTTAAAGTTTCGACTTAGCGGGGCTTTTTGTTTCTTATTCATTTCCTTTTCTTTCTTTTTTTTTGAACAAATCGTGTGATCTTAGGTCTTGGAACCTTTGGGAAGAAAAGTAACTGCCTCATTCCTTGGTCGGCGAGGGATAACCATTGTTGTATCAATTTGATATCGACCTAAGGATTCTTGTGAAGAAATAAACATTGTGGTTTTGACATTCTCTTGATCTCATAATGCGGGGGATAAAAACGCAGTGATCCTTAGATAGGACTCCTTCTGAAATTTGAATGTTTGATCAAATTAACTAAACATCTACCCTGCCCCGGGTTAAAAATAAAGGTTTTCTTTTGTGCAGAAAAGAAACACCTACTTCGAAGGCTCGGAGGGGGATAACAAGGGTATATCTCCCTTATATCTCTAGTGTATGGGGATTGAAACAAGGCTTGTACATCGTCAACAGGGTTCTACTCAAAAGTATACCATCACAGACATCGCTTTTAACTAGACTGCTTCCTCCAATCTTTTGACTAGGCAAAAGAATTGGCATAGTTGGTATCAAAATGCCCGAAAATCATTTAAAGAGTGATAATGTATGGATTAAGTAAAACGAAACGATTACTTCAAGGCGAAAATATTCAACGCATCAGGACTGACATTCAGACATAAACAAGTTCCTACGTGCATACAATGTTAAAATAGTCAATCAAGATACACATGAAAATGCAGCAGAGAAAAATTCCACCATGGAAGAGGATCGTGTCCATCCAGACTTGTCAATCTGGACGATGCACTATAATCCTGGCCGTATCCTGACCCACGACCTCTACATTATGAAGAGAAGTTGCGAATGTTTTTGTTTGTCTTTTCGAAGAAATGAGCATTCAAAGGGAAAAGATAAACCTTTGCCACCAATACGGGGCCAAGAAACAACTTAGAAAAGTACCCACAAGAAAAGTAGCTGAGTATCAACAATATGAAAATTAACATGCCCCTTGCATAGCATGATAGTTGTACTTATCATCCGTATTTCAAGCAATAATAACTTAGATTATCATGTTCATGTAGGGCCAACAATGTTCATATGCACATGTTTATCAAAATATTGGACGGTTTTGCAAACAAAACAGTAAAAAGGAGTTTATGTGAACATATAAGAGAGGATCTTTTGTAGATTTGATAAATCAGCCTGTGAAAAAGGAATTTACATTTGGGAGTAGATAAATGCAAAATCAAAACAAACAAGTGTTTACAAATGGCAATGCGAATACGAATATCCATCAAGTTCTGACTATGCTATAATTCTTATGACTTTCACGCCTTCGTCTTCCTACTTTTGACACAACCGTCTTGGATTGGCTCTGAACCTCTTCCAGGTGTCCGAAAGAGAGAAATAAAAGAAATCATGTTGAGCATAGTCATTTGTTTTAAGTCCCCAACTTTTGCCTGAATCTCCCTTTCGATTTTTTGATTCACCAGGACACCCTCTTTTTGCCTAAGTTTCCCTTTTGGGTTTTCAATTTAGCGGGTTTTTTTAAATATTTTTTTTATGCAAAGTATTTTTTAACTACGTCAGCATTTACAGAAAGAGGGAAGTATTCTCCATCCATGGTTGTGAGCATCATCGCTCCACCAGAGAAAACTTTTCTGACCATGAAGGGTCCTTTATAAGTCAGAGCCCACTTGCCTCTGGGATCCCCTTGGGGAAGAATTATACCCTTGAGCACAAGGTCACCTGGCTTGTAATACTGGGGCCGCACCTTTTTGTCAAAAGCTTTCCTCATCCTTTGCCGATATACCTGACCATGACATACAACTGTCAACCTCTTCTCATCAATAAGTTCTAATTGATCCAGCCAATTCTGCACCCATTCGCCTTCATCAATATCAACATCCCTCATGATTATAAGAGAAGGAATTTTGACTTCTACGGGTAACACTGCTTCTATGCCGTAGACCAAGGAAAATGGGGTTTCCCCATTTAAAGTACGCACAGTGGCACGATAACCATGTAGAGAAAAGGGCAGCATCTCGTACCAATCTTTATAGGTTACTACCATCTTCTGTACAATCTTCTTAATGTTCTTATTGGCCGCTTCGACAACATCGTTCATCTTCGGCCGATACGAGGAAGAGTTATGATGCTTGATTTTGAATGACTCGCAAAGCTCCTTAATCATTTTGTTGTTAAAATTAGACCCATTGTCGGTAATGATCTTTTCAGGCACTCCATAACGACAGATAATATTGTGTTTGATAAACCGGGTTACCACCTATCTGGTGACATTGGCATAAGACGCAACTTCGACCCACTTAGTGAAATAATCGATGGCCACCAGAATGAAACGATGTTCGTTGGATGATGTTGGTTCGATCTTCCCAATCATATCAATTCCCCACATTGCAAACGGCCAAGGTGAAGTCAATACATTCAGTGGTACGGGCGGTACATTTACCTTATCAGCATAGACTTGACATTTGTGACAAATTCGTGCATGATTATAACAGTAATTCTCCATGGTGGACCGATAATAACCAGCTCGCAAAATATTTTTGGCCATGGTATGCCCACTGGAGTGAGTCCTGAAGTCACCCTCATGTATCTCTTCAATGATTCTAGTTGCTTCTCTCTTGTCAACGCATCTAAGCAGTAAACCATCATGATGCCTTTTATACAACACACCACCACTGAGAAAGAACCTGGCCGAAAATCTTCTCAAGAACTTCTTGTCATTGACGGAGGCCTCTCCAGGGTACTCTTGCATTTCAAGATATTTTTTGATATCATAAAACCAAGGTTTTTCGTATGATTCCAAATTGGCTTCAAAGCAAAAAGTTGGCTCATCCAACCTTCTGATGGTAATAAAAGGTGCTTCGTTAGGCCACTTTACTTTGAACATGGAAGACAAAGTTGCCAGTGCATCAACTAAATTATTCTCTTCTCTAGAGATGTGTTCAAATGTGATCTCTTCGAAATACGGGATCAACCTCATAACATGCTCACTATAGGGAATCAGGTTCTGATGACGAGTCTCCTAATCTCCATTAATATGGCTGATAATAAGATTGGAATCCCCGTAAACTTTCAAATATTTGATCCGCAGGCCGATTGCTGCTTCAATTCCATAAATGCAAGCTTCATATTCGGCCATATTGTTAGTATAATCAAAACAAATACGAGTTGTGAAAGGAATGTGGAATCCTTCAGGGGAAGTGATAACAGCTCTGACGCTGTTGCCAATGGCATTGGAGGCACCGTCAAACACTAGCGTCCAACGTGATCCTGGCTCGGGTCCTTCGTCTTGGCTTGGTATTTTACAACCCCGAATGTACACTATTTCCTCATCTGGAAAGTCAAACTTCATCGGTTCATAATCATCCATGGGCTGATGAGGAAGATGACCGGCCAATATACTAACTTTGATTGCCTTTTGCATAGTGTACTAGATATCATATTCAGTGAGTATCATATGCCAACGGGCTACCCTGCCTGTAAGAGCCAGCTTCTCAAAAATGTACTTGATTGGATCCATTTTGGATATCAAGTAGGTGGTGTGAGGTAACATATATTGCCTTAAGCGCCTGGCATCCCAAACTAGTGCACAACAAGTTTTTTCCAGCAATGAGTACCTTGACTCGCACTCCGTAAACTTCTTGCTCAAGTAATAAATGGCTTTCTCTTTCTTCCCTATCTTGTCTTGCTGACTAAGGACACAACCCATAGAGTTTTCTAACACAGTTAAATACATGATTAACGACTTTCCTTCCACCGGCGACATGAGTATCGGGGTTCCTGCAAATACTCCTTTATTTTATCAAATGCCTTATGACAATCTTCATTCCACCTTACCGTCTGATTTTTCTTTAACAACTTGAACAAAGGTTCACATGTGGTTGTGAGATGAGAAATAAATCTAGAAATGTAGTTTAACCTCCCCAAGAAACCACAAATTTCTTTCTCTATTTTCGGTTCGGGCATTTCTCGTATCGCCTTTACTTTAGCAGGGTCAACCTAAATGCCTTTTCCACTTAAAATAAATCCCAACAACTTTCCAGAGCTCACCCCAAAGGTGCATTTAATTGGATTCAGCTTCAACAGGAATTGCCTTAGTCTCTCGAACAATTTCTCCAGATGAACCAGATTCTCTTCTTCCGTGTCAGACTTAGAAATCATATCGTCCACATATACCTCAATCTCCTTATGAATCATATCATGAAAGAGGGTAACCATGGCACGCTGATATGCTGCCCTGAAATTTTTCAAAACAAACGAAATCACCTTATATTAAAAGGTTCCCCAAGGCATGATAAATGTTGTCTTCTCCATATCCTCCGGAGCCATTTTAATTTGATTGTAACCCAAAAAATCGTCCATGAAGGAAAACACTTTAGAGTGAGCAGTATTATTGACTAACACATCAATATGAGAAAGAGGAAAATCATCCTTAGGGATGGCTCTATTTAGATCCCTATAATTCACGCACATCCTGACCTTTTTGTCTTTCTTTGGCACATGCACAATATTAGAAATCCATGGCGGATAATTGATGACTTTTAAGAAATTCGCATCCAACTGTTTCTGAACTTCTTCTTTAATCTTCTTGGATATCTCATGATGAGTTCTTCAGAGCTTTTGCTTGACAGGGGAGCAACCTTCTTTGAGCGGTAGTCGATGCACCACAATATCTGTAACCAAACTTGGAATGTCTTTATAAGACCAAGCGAAGATATCAGAATATTCTAGGAGTAGCTCAATTAATCTGACTTTCATACTTTCCTCGAGATCTGCCCCTATCTTGACCTCTCTTGTTACCTCTTCTGTGCCAATATTCACCACCTCAATTGACTCTTGATTCGACTGGATAACTTTCTCTTGTTTTAACAATCTTGCTAATTCTTCGGGAATATCACAATCCTCATATGCCTCTTCTTCAGCTTGATATATCGGATTGTCAAAGTCATAGCGAGCGATAGCAGAGTCGTTATCAATATAATCCGTGGTGGCAGTGCATTTGCATAAACGGTATTTTGGTGTTTTAGTGACGGTGTATAAAAAGGGAAACATTTCCATTTAAAAGAAAATAATAAAGTAAAAAGAAAAGAATGGAACAAGATTTTTGAATTAAAAAACGTCATTTATTCATGACAAACTTTTTAAAATAAACATGGTGGCCCTACACAAATGATCCACTACGCCTTGGGCAGAGCATAGGAATTATGATATGATAATAAAAGCAAACAAGAAAATTACTCCTCAGTTCTTGAAACTTGGATAACATCCACAAAAGTCCAATTATTGAGTGCTTGGCCTGGATATCTTAGACATATCCAATCTTCAATATTGCATCCATCAACCCTATCGTCACCAATTTCATTGGTGCATACTTCTTGAGTAGCCTTAGGACATGAGAATCTCACAGGAGTAGATAAACCAAAAGCTCTGGAAGTTGCATTTTACTGACCCGGGATGTAACCAAGACCCAATTTGTTGAATTTTGGGGTAACATCCAACACTCGACCCCAACCTTCAGGGTTGCCGTTCTCTACCACTACTCTAGCATCCCTGAGAGAAGACATAACAATTTCTGGCTTATTTTTCTATTATGGGGGAGGAAAATTAACCACATGAACTGTCTCAAACGCCTGAAAAGGAGTCTCATGTATTTCACCTTTAACTTCAACATAGAGGAATGATGTCAAATGAATCACAATATACTCTTCCTCACCACATACATTTATCACTTTTCCCTCTGTAGGATACTTTAGCTTCTGGTGAAGAGTACATGTGACTGCCCTTGCATTTTGAATCCATGGCCGCCCCAACAAATAACAATATGTTGGATGTATGTCCATCACAAAGAAAGTATCATTGAAAGTGCGAGGACCCACCTTGATAGGTAATTCCACCTCCTTAAATACTGCTCTTTGGGACCCATCAAAGGCTTTTACCATCAAATCTCTTGGACGTAACTCCAGGCCAAAATAACCAATTTTCATTAATGCTGACTTTGGTAGTACATTCAAAGACGACCATGTATCCACCAAAACTCGAGATAGAGTAGTGCCCCCGCACTCCATAGAAATATGTAACGCTTTGTTATGATCTCGCCCTTTTAGAGGAAGATGAAAATCTATGAAGCCTAGACTGTTCCCAGTAGATATGTTAGCACAAACATTCTCGAACTGATTGACTGTTATCTCGTGCAGCACGAATGCATTCTTCAATAACTTCATCAAAGCATTTATGTGAGGTTCTAAATAAATCAACAAAGACAAGATAGACATCTTAAAAGGGGTGTTACCTAACTGGTCAATTATGCTATAATCACTCTTCCTGATAATTCTCATAAACTCCTCAATTTCATCGGGAACTGAAGAAGCTTCTGGTACCGGAATTGGTTGGGTCACATTGGTTGGTGTAACCCTCAGATTGCCAATCATCATCTGCTATTTTCCTTTTTCTCTTGTAGAGGCACCCACCGCATCTTGTAAATTGGAAGGGTCAAACACTCTCCTGCTTCTAGTCATTCGACCCACGCTTGAGAAATTATGAACATCCCCTTCATTGTCTTTAGTAAATTCTTTCTCAGAAGGACGAGGATTTATCTCTTGCTTCACCCCATGATAATAAATATCATCACCATAATGCCATGGGATGACCTTCTCACTAGTATACTGCATGGGACCAGGTACCATAATCATCAAAGGAGTCGCCCTAGATGGGGTAGGAATATGCACATGGGTGTAAGGAAAAGATATCACATCAACATCTTCTTCGGTAACCTTTCGGATTTTTGGTTTTCTATCAAAATGTAAGGAACCCTCATTCATCATGAACTGGATGCCGGCCTTCAAATCTCCACAGGCCTCTGGATGTTCTCTACACTTGGCACAATCTGAAGCACATCGGGAAAATAGAGTTGTCAAGAAAATAACTTTTAACGTACAACAACAGAGTAGTCACCTGTTTTACATTCATAACTAAATTCAGCATTTTACCATCATCATCAATCATATTAGCAACAACCCTCCATGTCTAGGCATTAGGTTCTGGACTACATTCAGACCAGTCGCCAGAGTAAACTCAATTCCCCTGGCATCCAACAGATCTTGTACTTTGCATTTTAATGCAAAACAATTGTCAGTAGAATGACCAACTCCTCCAGAATGGAATTTACATCTTGCATTAGCATCATAATTATGAGGAAGTCTTCCAGTGGATGGTGGCATATTTCTCAAACTGATCAATTTCAAATCGAGAAAATGGTGGAGTGCTTCAGTGAGAGATATTTGCAAGGGATCAAATTTTCTCGGCTGTCTCTGTTGTTGATTATTATACTGAAGGGGAGCATCTTACTGTCTTTGTTGTTGAGGTGCCGGATTCTGTCTCTGCTGCGGAGGAGCATTAACAAAAATAGAAATAACATTGATTTGTTGGTGTTGATGATCCTCTCTTCTTCCTTCAGGAGAGTAAACGACACTTGTGTCGCCTTCCCTTTTCTTAGGGTAAGTACTGAATGGTTTCTTACCACCCCCTGATGAGCCGCTAGAACCTCCAATCTGAATTTTCCCCAATTTCAAACCCACCTCAATTCTTTCACCAGCCATAACCAACTCCATAAATCCTATTGAAGCACTTCATATCATGTGCTCATAAAACGACCCTTGCAAGGTACTCATGAACATATCAATGAGTTATCTCTCCATGAGTGGAGGTTTAACCCTCGCGCCAGCTCATGCCACTTCTGAGCATATTCCTTGAAAGATTCTTTTGGTCCCTGTGACAAATTCTGTAACTGAGTGCGATAAGGCGCCATATCTATATTGTAGTGATAATGTTTGACAAAAGCCTGAGCAAGATCGTTCCAGCAACGAATATGGGTTTTCTCAAACTTCATGTACCACTTTAGGGATGCCTCAGACATGCTATCCTAGAAGAAATGAATCAAGAGCCCCTGATCCTCGGTATGCACCGACGTCTTTCGGAAATAAGCAGTTGCATGAGTAACGGGGCATGAAGAACTGTTGTACTTTTCAAACACACGTGGTTTGAACTTTGGAGGAACTTTCACCCCAGATACTAACCCAAGATCATTTGCATCCATACGAAGGACTCCTTGCCCTTCCACAGCTTTCAACCGTTCTTCTAACAGCCGGTACCTTCTATCCTCAACCCGAACCTCCGGCTCAGAACGCTGATCAGAAAGCTGATATTCATCCTGATCATAGTCATAATCCTGCTCCTAATAGTTCCTTACACCACCCTGATTATCTATTATGTTCCCCACAAGACGAGGTCCTGGAGAAGGGGGAAACTGCCTCATGTTGCACAGAAAAGGATTGCCAGGTGACCCGTGAAAATTCTCGACGGGTTGATCTTGTACATCCTCCAGTCCTATAGAAATGTCCTGATAGAGCCCTTGATTCCCACCATCCACTGGATAACAGTGTTGATTGTTGACAATGGAAGCCATTTCCTCTTATCAATGATTCACATTGGTGATAACCTCCATGAACTGGGTCATTTGAGTAGCCATATGGGCTCTCATTTCAGCGAGTTCAGCTTGGACTTGTTCCATCTGTCTTGGTAAATTGTTTCTGGTGGAATACCAGTGAGTAGTCATCTTGAATTCTGAATAAGAAAAGCAGAATAATAAGAAAACTGTCTTGAGATAACCTGTCATGTTATGAGATGCATGATATGCATGATATGCTTTTCATTTCCAAGTATTCAAGAGTCCTTTTAACCATCAATTATGGCGCGCAACCAGATAAATGTAAAATCAACGAAAAAGGAATAACGACAAAACAATATTTCATTCTTTCATAAGTAAAAGATGATGTTTAAGTGATTCCATATAGTTAAGAGTGTGACACTAAACAACAAAACACGTGTTTCAAAGTAGACATAACAACATCTGAGTATAAAAAATGGTCCCCTCCAACAATCCTGGGGGTGACCAATACATCAAAGGTAAATAGTAAGACTAGATCTCCGGAACAAGGCATGCTTCAAGGTGTTGGCAATATTCTTCGAGTCTGGCTTTTTCCTTCAAAAGTTGTGATGCAGGTACTTTACTTCCTTGGAATTGATCCTCCACGGCGTGTCTCTGGGCTTCCTCCTTCTCAATCTGAGCATCCCTGCCTTTGAGCTATTTTTCCAGGTTTTGAATCTTCTTCTTGTAACTACTCTCAGATGCCTGAAGTTTCTGGCACTCTTGCTGCTTCCTACTCAACTCTTCTTACATCTCAGCATGAGACCTCTTCCTAAACTTTGTTACGTCAGAAGTTTCTCCTTGAGCTTCTTTGAGTTTGCGAGCTAATTCAGCCCTCTCTTGATCTATCCAATAGAATTTCATCCCTGCCTCACGATCTTTTCCATGAAGTTGAATGTTCTCGACATGTACTTGGGTGAAAATCTCGGTAGGCACAGTGTTACTCAAAACAACGAGAGGTTGCTCACATAAAGGAGTCGATCTTGCAAATAGTAACCGTAGAGTCTTAACCATATCTTTAATCCAATCTAAGTAAGGAACCCTAGCAATAGGAACCTTCTTGCTCAAAGTAGTCCTATCCTTCTTGTGAATTCTATTCCAAGCACTCATCATTATTTTTAACATCTCAGGATTACTTCCTCTAACAAAATATACTGATTCGGCCACTTCTTCATCTTTTGGTGGTCCATCCATTGCATACCCCAGCTGTCGGTAAGAAAGCACAGGGTTATAGTTGATACACCCCTTAGTTCCTATGAGGGGAATATTAGGGAAATCTTCGCATCTAGTGATGATACTTCATACCTCTCCCATGACATATTTCCACCGGATATCAAATGAAGTGAGGTTGACAAGTCTTGATGACCATTGGAGAGAATGCCTCGTGTCCATGAAAGGGCCACCTTCTGGTAGATGCAACTTAAAACACTGATACAACATTGAATGACACAAGCTAACATTACCTCCTTTTCCATGTCTGAAGTGAATAGTGTAAAGGGAATCTGCCAAAAGTGTCGGTACCAGGTTATTATTTCTAAAAACACAAATAGCCGCCAAATCCATAAAGTTTATTTTATGATGAAAGAGAATCATACCATATATCATGAGAGGAAACAAAATGCTAAAGTCACTCCAATTCCCTTTCTTTGCCCAGTCTTCAGCTTTCTTTACTAAGAAATCCAAATAAAACCTTGTAGCATCTTTACTTGATTTCCAATTGTCTTTCACCTCTTTCCAACTCAAATGAAGGGTCTCAGCAATAACTTCGAACTTCAACTTCTCCGGAACTTGGGCAAAAGGTGCTTTATTGGACAACTTGATATTAAGAAGATATGAGTATTCTTTTAGTGTGGTAACCAGTTGATAGTCTTGAAAAGTAAAACACTGTAATTTCTTGTCATAGAACTGGAAGAGAGTGATCAAAGCCATTGGGTCAATTAAAGTATTAAGGATCAACAACAAATTTCCATAATCCCTTTAAATTTTTTTCAGGATATCACCCTTAAGATAAGAACTCAACCTCTTCAGCTCGGACACATCAATAGTAGGAATCCGGTAAGCGAATGTATGCCTAGTGGGTTCTTTGACATCAACTGAATCAAACTCATCTGTCGGGAGGTCAGTCATTTCTGATGGAAAGAAGACTCTTGAATGACCCTGGAAAATGACATGCCATGCTAGTTATTTTTTATACATCATTTTTAAAAAAATAAATATGCTATGATGTGACATGATAGGATCTAAGTTTCCACACTGGATAATGGATGGACCATTATATAGAATCACACAACTCAAGATCACATAGCTTCAGAACTACCAGGGGAACCCGAGTCACCATCAAAACACAAAGTCACCAACAGTACCTGTACCTGTAAGAAAAGTTTTCCCGCCCCACTCACAGGTGAAAACTAGATCGTGGCAAGGTCAAAAGCTAAATCAGAGTACGTGAGCTCATCTGTTGGTATTATCATACGATAATACCTATCTGAACTTCCTCTGAAATCATGGGTCTCATGGTCGGGTCTAGAAGACATACGCCTCATAGCCTCCATGGCCACACTATTCCTAGTTCCTATGGAATTCACTCATAATCTGGGTATGGGGCCTTTTACCTCATGGAACAACCCACCCACCAAGAAAACCAGAATCCAAATAGTCCAGCCAAATCCAGTATGCAGAAAATAAAGCACACATAGGATGCAATGCAAACAGATAAATATGCAAAGCGGTAAAATAAACACCCAAAAAGAAAACAAAAAAGAGCTAGGATCGACTCCGGGATAGACCAGCAATTGGTCTGTTCTCCCCAGTGAAGTCTCCAGCTGAAATAACCGTCTGAACCATCATTCGATATAAAAATCAATGAAGTCGCCACCGAACATCTTTTATCTCGCAAGAAGGGAAAGGTAAACATCGAGAAAACTTAAGAAGGGTGAAATCATGATCAAATGATTGAGAGATCGGGTAAGGGAGTCTGTTACGCAAGGGGAAGGTATTAGCACCCCACACGCCCGTAGTACTCTACGCTATCCACTCTTGTTGTCTAATATAATGGGTGTGTAAAATCTATGTCTAAGTTGTTTAGGGAATGCATGCAAAAGAAAGGAGAAAAGAATGTAGGGAAAATAAAAGTTGTGCTTGTTCGGGCTCTACCCCAATGCCTACGCATCCCTTTTAAGGAATCAGAGCAGCCGTAGTTCGGCTCATATATTTTGGTTGGTTTGTGTTTTTTAGTTAAGGAAATAAAAGCAACAGACAAGATGGCAAAACATCAGACAGAACAACAAAAACGTCAACAATGATGATAAAATATCAAAAAGAGATGACAAGACATCGCATGGCAACACAAACTCAGATAAGGCGATAAAACGCCAGCATGATAGCAAAATATCAGACAAGATGATGAAACATTACACCTAACAATGATATTGAAAATAAAAGTAGGATAACAAACATGTGCGATGGCGAAACACCGACTAAAAGAATATGCGATGGCGAAACATCGGCTAAGAGATAGAAAGATAACATGGCAAAGATGGCGAAACATCAATAAACCATAGAGAAAAACATCACACCTAACAATGATATTGAAAATCAAGGTAGGATAAAAAACATGTATGATGGCGAAACATCGGCTAAAGAATGTGCGATGGCGAAACATCGGCTAAGAAAAAGGAATATAACATGGAAAAGATGGTGAAACATTAATAAACTAGATGATGAAACATCACACCTAAAAATGATATCCAGGATCAAAGTAGGATAACAAACATGTGCGATGGCGAAAACATCGGCTAAAAGAATGTGCGATGGCGAAACACCGACTAAGAAAAAGCAAGATAGTATGGTAAACATTTGAAGCAAAGCCAAGAGGCGCACAAAGAGATAAGATTGGTTTGTATTTTTTTACCTTGAAGAAGGATTTAAGTTTATTAGAGATATTTTATGATTTTCCAAGAAAAAGTTTTAGTTTTAAGATGCAATATGCAAAGGAAAGTAAAAATAACTAAGGGACACTAGCCTAGCGCTATCTCTAATGTTATCATACAATGGTTGACCCTAAGGGTGAGGATGAAAGAGGGAAGTTTCTACCCTAAGTTAACATGCATGGATACCTATCCTAATGTCTAGCTCGAGAACTAAACCTACACGAGCGATCCTAAGGGAGCATGCACTGAGAACGAAGTCGTGATCTCAATTTCTAAATTGAGTGACTCATCGATCAAAAACTAAGGAAAGCAATAAAATCCTATGGGGAGTATGCACTGAGAGCGAAGTTGTGATATCAATTTCTAAATTGAGTGACTCATTGATCAACAACTAAGGAAATCAATAAAATCCTATAGGGAACATGCACTGAGAGCGAAGTCGTGATCTCAATTTCTAAATTGAGTGACTCATCAATCAACAACTAAGGAAGCAGACACAAATACAACACATATAGAAAATAAAGTGCAAAATGCCTGCTATAGGTCTTTAAATAAAATAGAGGGCCTCCTGACATATATCAGTAACAGAGGTCCCATTATGCAATGAAAAGAAACAAAGAGCGGAAGCAGTAAAAAAAAGAAATAGTGCAATACCAAACGGATAACTATCCGTAGCAACTGAGCAAGAGGAAAAGAAACCCAGAGAACTTCAAGCAAGCTAGCATCAGCAAATAAATCGAGTCAGAAATCACGCCATCAAATATAAGCACTGAGGCTTTCAAATATGAACATATCACACAAGTGATGTATGGAAGTCACAGTAACATATATATCCTGTAAGGACTATTAAATATGCAAAGCACCATAATGGTGCAAACACAGTCAATTATGTTCCACAAATAAAGTGGAACACTACAACATCAAGTCAAAAATGGAAAACTTTTCTCATAGTACCTCGCACATTCAACAGACAAATTAGTGATCCCAAAAAGAAGTGATGGATCACATAAGGGATGGATGATGACATAACAAGGCAATTGAAAATCATGATAGCAGATATCAAAGCATTAGATATGAGAAACATCAAATAGGAATAGGCAACAATCAGGTCAAAGCTTAAAAAAATTATTGCTCCTTTTTATCACCATGTTGAATTGACAAGTAAATATCTATCAAGGATCAAAGGAGCTAGAGAATAATACAATCAAAATAATTTAGAATTCAGTAGCAAATACTTCACATCCATACTCATTCATTTTATCATGGTTCACAAGCATAACAAAAGAGGGGCACCACAAAAAATGTATCGCAAAGCTTGGATCACAAGTTAGCAAGGGAAAGAATTCAAACAAAACAACAAAGTTAGAAGGCTTAAACCATTCAAAGACATGAAATCAAGCTTCTAACATGCTATGAGGATGTGATCAAAATTAAAATGTGGATTTTAATACATGTTGCACAAGTGCATTCAATATACCTCAAAGATTCAAAAGGAAAGAAGAAGGGAACATCAAATTCATATATGGATGAAAATGGTTCAAGCATTAAAGGTAAAGTGATATCAAGTATTTATGAGACTATACTTGACGTATCATTCCTAAACATGTCATCATTGGTCATTTGATGACCTCAAGGCAAAAATTCAAAATTTAAAGCAAAAACAAGAAGTGAATCAATATTTAGGAGGCATGTGTAAAAAAACAGGGCTCATCATCCAATTATGGGAAATCAAGAGGATTAACTTGAATTAGTGTGAGGAAACAGGAGCAACATGATCATTAAGTGCCAAACTACAGGCCTCACACAAGTTCATTGGCCATCAAACAAATTACAACAAGATATGCAACATCAATTGGGCACCTTCACTTTGAAAATTAATCAAAAATAGAAAGGCACTTCAATAACTCAAACCAAAATTTCCATAACATCCTTGAAATGTGTAAAAGTCATGAAGCAAGTCTATAGTTCATATATAGATGAAGAGGGGGTCAAACAAGCTTCAAACATTAAAACTAGTTGACCAAAATGTCAAACTAGACAAGTTTTCAAAATGATTTGAGAAAAATATCAAACCAAGTCAATTAATTCAAGAAAAATCATTTTTAGATTCTCAATCCATCTATGAACTTCAGACAAGAACTAAATTAAATTTAATACTCAAGGTAAGTTGATTTTGAAATGGAAACTTGCTAAATAAGCAACAAAACCCTAATTATTTGGAAATTAATCTTAACAATTGATTAATTAAGATCAAAGCCCAAACAATTCAAAACAAAGATACATTAAACATGAGGAAACCCAAATGGTTAGTGGAAACATTTTTTTACATTTTAAAAACCAAGAGGAAATTTAAAATTTAGCAATTTTTTAATTGATTAAATGATTAAGCAACTATTAAATCAAAAAAATGGAATTATGATCAAAATACAAAGCACATGCCAACCAAAATTGTTTTATGATTCCCCTGATCCAAACAAGCTTTCATGAATTTTCCCATGATTTTTGCATAAAAAATGTCCAAAATAAAAATCAAATATCAACAAATAATTAATTAGTCATACAAATTTTAAAAATCAATCAATTTTTTTTTAAATTTCCAAGAAATTTACACAAAGTCAAGAAATATTATTTTTAAGTTCCCTAAATTTTTTTAGAAATTTTTTATTAAGGAAAATATGAAAAGAAAAATTATGAAACAAAAATAAACCAAATAAAATTCTCAAATTAATTTTCTGATAAAAAATAAGAAAAATACCAAACAAATTTCAGACTCAAGTTCCAAATAATTTTAGGAATCCAAAACATTTTTGTGGAATTTTTGGATTAAAGGAAATATTAAAACAAAAATAAACATTAAACAAACAATTAACTAATCACATGAACTTTTAGACCAATCAAAACATTTTCCAAAATTACAAAAAAAATACACCAGGTCAGAAATATTATTCTCAAGCTTCTTGAATTTTTTTCATAATTTTCCAACCATTTTTGAGCATTAAATAAAATAATGAAAATCAAGTTATGAAACAAAATTCAAATAAATAAAAAATAACAAAACAAGCTAATCAGAAAAGGCCACACCATCATCTTCAACCTCTGGCTTTGGAAAAAACGCGTGCAGAAATAGATTCAACACCTCATGTTCATATCCTTCGTTCTATCTCAATTCTCAACCAAAATTCATCAAATCAAGCGCAAATCAAAGTTAACATATCATACTACATTATGCAATCTGGATCAATCTCAGAGATCAATCATGGATCAAGAAACCAAGTCTCAAAAACTGAAATAACTCACTGCAAATATCAAAATCAGGAACATGATTATACCAATTGTGCTTGAATCAAAGCTCAAATATACATCAATCCTAATGACTGGCCAACTCGCAACTCAATGAACATGATCTACATCATCAATTCAAGCTGAATCATGCAAATCAAAGTTCAAAAAAACTTACATTGATGTGAAATCTGGAAACTCGATTCTTTCACTCCAGAAGCAAACCAATGGTGCAAGCTTGATCTCCTTACTCCACTAAAGCTTAACCACCAATAATTTTGAAGAATAATTCAAGGAGAAGAGATATTCGAAGCAATTTGTAGAGATACTTGAAAATTTTTAGATCTGAAATGTGGTGACTATGAGCCTCTCCCCTTCAAACTGAGCCTTGGTTATTGCTATATAGCACGAGAGGAAGATGATAAAAGTGGTATTTGGCACCCAAAGCCGTTGGAGGGAAAGTTTGGTAGTTTAGGCCAAAAGTGAGGTTTCACATGGAGCCTGCGTTTCACTCGTGCAATCTCTCATTTACTTTGGGTTTTATAAGCCAAATGAGGTCAGAAAACAATGCTCAAAGTGCCAGGTTATGACTATTTGAAATGAGAGAGTGTTGGTGAATTTGCAAAATCGGGCAAGTTTTTGGAACTTTGGCCTCAAGCAAGTACAGTTGCACATGAGGCACGAACTGGCCACCCTCATGGGCCTCAACACATCATAAATCAACCCTGGGCCTGATTTGAGACAAAAGAAATGGCTGGAATCTGAATTATCAAGAAATTGCATTTTGCTTGCTTGGTCAAAATTCAATGAAATGCCTCAAGACTCCAAAGCTCATAACTTTCTCATGTTTTTGAATTTTGACACAAATGAGAACTCTTGTGAAAGGTCTTGCAATGTTCTTCAACCCTGTGGCAATTAGCCTCACATTTTATTCCATTGGGTCCTTAAAAATATGGCATGACATCACAAATTTTGAGAAATGACCCACAATTTTGTGACTTCCAAGCTTCATAACTTACAACCACTTCATGCATTGCTCTCAAACATGGAATCATGTGAAAGAGCTCTCTCTTAGATTTTCAAGCATACGTCATTTGCATTTTTTTGATCAAAGATGAATAAAATATGAATTTTCAAAGTTTGATACTCATTTTGCAAATTTAGAAACTTTTTAGGGTTTCTTCATGAACAAGTTTCAACTCAACACTCCACTTCTCTATTTTTATGACCAAATTGATGTTTAAATATGAAAATTACACCCTTGAATTGATGGTTGACCAAAAGTTTACTTGGTCCACTTTGACTTTGACTGATTTTGGCCAAAAATGACCATTTTGCCCCTTTGAATCAATTGATCTAAATCTTTTCAAAATTGATGATCAAAACTTCAAACATATGATCTTCCAAACATATAAAGGCCATGTACAAAGTTTCAACTCAAAATTCTCAAGAAATCCTGATGAAATCCCAAACCCTAGTTTTGGTCAACACATTAGGAGAAAGATGAATCATCTTCAAAACTTCAAATCCTCTGGATATCTTGACCAATTTCTTGCACAAAGATATTTCCAATGTCAATGAGGTGTTGTAGCTTCGAAATCAAGACTTTCACATTCATAAATAGCCTTAATCACCTAAAACCCTAAATTTGACTGATGTATCAAAAGGATTTGATTCTCCTTATAATCTACACAATATTTAATCTTATGATGACCCAATGAGGTGGACAAGATATCTTGAGATATGTGAAACATTTGGGCTTGAAATATCCAGAGGTTTAGATGATAAGTCTCTACTTGAGCAGCTTGTCAACACAATCATTCTTCAAAATCTTGAGGAAGACTTGATAATCAAAATACCTTGATCCTATCACAATGTATGAATGCAATGCAACATGATGTTTATGATGAAACATAAGCCTAAATCAAGAGGGTAAATGTTGGGGTGCAACATCATTGAGGAGAGAAAGGTTAGACATCTAAGAAGACATCATCAGTACCAACAATAAGTTTCTTCTGTGACTCTAGTCGTCAATGTAGCTCCAACTGATGTTGCCTATCATAGAGAACCTCCTCAAGATAATCAAGGGCAAGGTCAAAAGAGAGAAGCTTTTGTTCCTATTATGATTAGTTATGCATAATTGTTTCATTCTTTAATCCAAAAGAAATTGGTGCAGACTAGGCCTCCCCCTGCTATACCTTCACTTTTATCATGGTATTATAAAGCGGATCAGACTTATGATTTTCATTAAGGAGCCCATGTACACAACATTGAAAATTGCTATCCATTGAAGTCTGAGGTGCAAAAGATGGTAATATCTGGTCTCATGTCTTTTAAAGATGTTGGTCCCAATGTAAAGGATAATCCACTACCCAAACATGGAGGTGGAAATGCTTTAAATATGGTTGCTAGTTGTCTTGGGGACTTTAGGATTTTTTATATCAATCTAGTCAGAGGTTATTTACTGAAGATGCATGCTGATATTTGTGAATTCAGTTATTATTCACATGACCATGCTAATTATAGTATTTGCAGTTCAGGTATCCATGGAAGCGATAAAGTGATAGCTGATCTTCAACAAATGATAGATGAAGGTCTTATCCATATAATTAGACCAAGGGCTGAATATGAGGAAGATGTGAATATGGTTTATGGTTGGCCCATAGAATTCCAGATTTTTGATGTGAATTACATGAATGATGATCTGGTGCAGTTGCACGTCACATTTTGTCACATTGATGACCAAGAGGTACATCATTATGGGTCCTAACAGATCTATTGTAGGGATTCCTGTGGTTGTTCTATTGTAAGAAGAGGTGTTAAATTGTTATTAGATAATAGTACTATCAGAATCACAGGAAACAAAGATGATTATAATGGAGTTAATATGATTGAAGACTACTTTGTTGAGGCCATGTCTGATGATGAGTACATTTCTGCTAATGAGTTATTTTCTTTTGATGAGTTAGAGTCTGTCAATGAGGATGTTTTGTCTAACAATGATTCCATGTCTCTTGAGTATTTTGAAGAAGCGGGGGTGAATGTTATTGTACCATGTTTTGGTGTTCCCGCTCCTGTAGAGGTTGAGTACCATAACAAGCCTGTTGTTGCTCCCGTGGTTATTTTTCTACCCCGACCTATCCCATATGAGTCAAATAAAGCTATGCCTTATAAGTACAATGCAACTATCCTGAAAGATGGTGTGCAAATTCCTATCCAACCTTTGTCCCATGTTGAGAATATTGCTGAAGCTAGTCGGGTAACTCGCAGTGGTCGTGTATTCACCCCTACCTTTCGAGGAGATGTTAATCTTGGCAAAAAGTTTGTTGAGACTTATGCTGAGCCTAAGAAAGTGGTAGGAGAATCTAGTGGCGCCGCCTTGGAAAAATATTTTGATGATCTGTTAAAAATCATCAAGATGAGTGATTACAAGATTGTGGATCAGTTGTTGCAAACTCCATCTAAGATTCCATTTTGGCCTTGTTGATGAACTCTTCTGCTCATCGAGAATCTCTGATGAGGGTGTTAGATCAGGCTTCTGTTGAAAGTGATATGCCTCTGGATAAGTTCAACGGTGTTGTGGGGAATATTACATCTTATAACAATCTGAGCCTTTGTAATGACGAGTTGCCCGATGAAGGGAGAAATCATAACCTAGCTCTGTATATATCCATGAATTGTAAGAATAAATCTTTTTCCACTGTGTTGGTTGACAATGAATCTTCTTTGAATGTCATACCGAGAAGTACTCTCATGAAGCTTAAGTACCAAGGAACTCCTATGTGCCCTATTGGCATTATAGTGAATGCTTTTGATGGTTCGAGAATGTCTGTCATCGAAGAAGTGGATTTACCTATTCACATAAGTACGCACCTATTCCAAATCACCTTTCAGGTTATGGATATTATCCCCACCTATAATTGTTTATTGGGACGACCATGGATCCATGAAGCAGAAGTTGTTACTTCCACCTTGCATCAAAAGCTGAAATTTGTTCATGAAGGAAAGGTAGTCATTATGAATGGTGAGAAAGCTCTATTGATATCTCATTTGACTTCCTTTAGCATTGTAGAAGTTGATGAAGCCGTTGTTGGAACTCATTTCGAAGCTTTGTCTATTAATAATATAAGGAAGAATGAAGACTCAATCACCTCATTTAAGGATATGCAACAGGTAGTGCAGAAGGGCCCTAGCAAGGTGTGGGGGCAAGTTATTAATCCACCTGTGAACAAAAATGGGGCTGGTTTGGGTTTCTCCATGAAAAATGAAGTTATGAATCCGAAGTCCGCTTTGAGTAAATATCAAGAAAACTTTCACAGTGCGTGATATCTTCATCAAACTTCTCCAAAGATCAATGCTATTCTTAAAGATGAATCAGAGCAAGAGATACCAAACCTTGTGACAACAGAGTCAGAGTCCAGAATTGGATCACTGTTGATGTTCCTTCTTGCATTCACATATCAAAGTAATTTGTTTGTTCTTCTTTTCAAAAATCTTTCACTCTGCCCAAGGTGAAAGTAATGATGCTATATGGGCATGTTTGTTGTTTTGATTTTTAAAATCATTAATAAAAGATTTTTTATTTCTAAATTATGTCTTTATTTTCTGCTTTTTCTTGAAAAATGGTAATCAGAAAAAACATTTCAAAATAAATAATACCTGTAAATAAATCTGCATAATCACTTGTTACATGTGTCAGTTTCTAAAAACGATCATAAATCATATGTGCAGATTAATTAAAAAACCCGTTAAGTGCAATGACCATGCACCCTCTCCCAACATTGAATATCCTGTGTATGTGGCTGAAGCAGAATAATATAATGAAACCCAGAAGAGGTTTCACGGTTGCTTGAACGCGAGGAAAATTCCACTCAGCCGTATAAAGAGTCGTTGGATACGATTAATTTGGGTACAAAGGAAGATCTGAAAGAAGTCAAGATTGGGGTACTGCTCCATCCCGAGGTGAAGAGCCGATTGATTTAGTTATTGAAAGAGTATGTGGATATATTTGCTTGGTCTTATCAAGACATGCCTAGTTTGGATACTGATATTGTGGAACACTATTTTCCGCTTAAGCCAGAATGCCCACCTATCAATAAGAAGCTCCAAAGAACTCATCCTAACATGGCAGTAAAGATTAAAGAAAGGTTTTGAAACATATTGATGCTGGTTTTCTTGTGACATCATTGTATCCTCAGTGGATTGCCAATATTTTTCTAGTACCAAAGAAGGACGCAAAGGTCAGCATGTGCGTTGATTATAGAGATTTAAATAAAGCAAGTATGAAAGATGATTTACCATTACCACATATTGATATGTTGGTAGATAGTACAACAAAATTCAAAAGTGTTCTTGTTCATGGACGGATTTTCTGGATACAATCAAATTAGAATGGCTCATGAGAATATGGAAAAAACAACGTTTATCACACCCTGGGGAAAATTTTGTTACAGAGTGATGCCCTTTGGGTTGAAGAACGCTGGTGTAACGTACCAGAGGGATATGACAATACTATTCCATGGTCCGGTGCATAAGGAAATTGAGGTATATGTTGATGATATGATCGTCAAATCTCAGACTGAAGAAAGGCATATAGAAGACTTGTTGAAATTATTTCAGCGTTTGAGGAAGTATCATCTCTGCTTGAATCCAAGTAAGTGTACTTTTGATGTTTGTTCAAGAAAGTTTATAGGTTTCATTGTCAAAAAAAAAAGGAATTGAAGTTGATCCTTATAAAGTTAGGGCAATTCAAGAAATGCCTGCACCAAGAACTGAAAACCAAGTTAGAGGCTTCCTTGGACGTTTGAATTACA
Source organism: Vicia faba (assembly GCA_948472305.1). Lineage (NCBI taxonomy): Eukaryota > Viridiplantae > Streptophyta > Magnoliopsida > Fabales > Fabaceae > Vicia > Vicia faba. The sequence goes on along the minus strand of OX451741.1, from coordinate 969,810,124 downwards.
TTTCCATTTTTTCCCATATGACTGCAACATGTGAACCGATCTTCCAACTGTTGAAGAAGGATCAAGGTTGTTTGTGGACGGATGATTGTCAAATGGCAATTGAAAGTATTAAAGAGTATCCGCTTGAGCCTCATATCTTTCTCCCTCCTGTGGAAGGAAGACCATTGATTTTGTATTTGAGTGTGTTAGATAATTCCATGGGTTGTATTTTGGGACAACAAGATCAAATAGGAAGAAAAGAATATGCCATTTATTATCTGAGCAAGAAGTTCACTGACTGTGAGTTACGGTATTCCATACTAGAAAAAAAATGTTGTGCTTTGGCCTGGGAGGCATTGTGATTGCGACAATATATGTTTAATCATACTACTTGGTAGATTTCCAAAATGGATCCAATTAAGTATATTTTTTAAAAGCTTGCTCTTACTGGAAGAATTGCCCATTGGCTGATGTTGTTGACTGAATATGATATTAAATATCGTACTCAGAAGGCTATAAAAGGCAGTGTGTTGGCAGAGTACCTTGATCACCAACCAGTTGATTATCAGTCTGTTAAATATGATTTCCCTGATGAGGATGTGTTGTATTTGAAAGTTAAAGATTATGATGAACCTTTTCCTGAGGAAAGTCCTGGTCCTGAATTCCGTTGGAGTATGGTGTTTGATAGAGCTGTAAATGCTTATGAAAAAGGAATTGGTGTTGTAATTATCACTTCCCATGGGTCACTGATCAATGGTTTTTACATAGTTACTTACCATCAATTTCAGCTATCTTTTCTTTTTATTGTTGAGTGTTTTATTTAATTTTACCATTTTTTATGCATTAGTTGTGTGTTTTAGTGTTTTCAGGTTCACATAAATAAGTCGGGACAAATCAGAGCAAAAAAAGTGAAAAATTCAGAGTTTAAAAAAAGTTTCCAGCATGCTTTAGAAGGCCTGACACGGGCCGTGTCAGCCAATGCGCTGATTGATCAGTTTTAACTAAAAAAGTCATCACTAGAGATACGTGAATCAGATAGACACGTTCTAATATTCGTTGGAAAGTTGAGAGAAAGATCCACAACTTCCAATTTGAAGTCAGAAGATGATTCGGACTGTAGAAGGCTCGAAAAATTCATTAAAGTTTCATACTTTAGAAATTAGTTGTTTCAGGTCATTTTACGGGCCTGATTTATGTTTCCGACCCTGTTTGAGTTAGTAGTGAAAACCCTTATTTGGTTTATAAGACTTTTTGGCCTTTTGTTGGAGAAGAGAATAGTTTACACGACTGAAGATTGGGGAGATCAAGGTTATTGGAGAGCGGAAGATTCTCATGAGTGGAAACAATTGAAGATCGAAGCTATCCAATTACTTGTAATATCTAATTTTTATCTTGTGATTATTTTGAACAACAATATGAGTAGCTGATTCCTGAATTTCTTTAATACAACAGTCTTCTCTATTCAATTTAGTTGTACAATATTTTTATGCTTTTTTGATTGGACAAATTAGGATTGATTTACGATTAACAATCAAATGGACCATGGTTGTTAAGGTTTTTGTATGATTAGGTTATAGTAGATATCACCTAGGACTAAGGATACCCTATGTTACCAGATAACTCTTGATAAAACAAAAACCTGAATCCATTAGAAATCACTAAGGGCTTAGGATTTAGGATGAAGGTTCAAAGGTTTTCCCACAAAGGACTTAGGGGAAGATAACCTAAAGGGCTAGTAATTGAATGTCATGAACTTGTTGAAGAGATTAGGATTCAAGGTAGTTAAAGGGAAAATCATAAATCTTCCCTAGCAAGTTACTCATATCTATCAAAACAGTCCTTCACATCTATTTATTTTATTCGCAATTATTTTATTTTAGAAAATCAAACTCAAACAAGTTTTTGTTTAATTGAACAACAATTCGAACTCCATATTTATACGCAGTCCTTGAGATCGACATTCAGGGAACTTTCCTTATTATTACTGCAGAGACAAAATAGTACACTTACTATTTTTCCCATCAAGTTTTTGGCGTTGTTGCGGAGGACTGCCAAATTATAGAGTTCAATTTTAGTTCAATTGAGATTTTGTTGCTCGTCAACTAAAATTTTGTTTTAGTTATTTTTTTAATTTTAATTTTATTTTATTTAAAAAAAAAAGAAAAAAGAGGGTCAAATTATTGTTTGCTTCATGAATTCTTCTATACTTTGCTACTAACCAAGTGTCTGAGTGTTGTAGTCATGTATTATCTCTATACATTGCCACCTGTATCTCCTTCATGTTGGTTGCCTGATTCAGGATTAACTTTGGAAGAGGCGAATGGAATTTTTAAAGCATATAAGAGGGAGGTAATACTGTGGAGAAAGTTACAGTTGGAAGAAGAAGATGTTAAACCAGAAGAAGAATGCATAACATCAGATGACAAAGATGAAGTAAGAATAGAAGAATTTGAGGTAAACAAGAATGACGGGGAAGAAGAAATAAGGAAACTTGAAGATGATCTAGTTTTTGATAAAATTACAAACTTAACTATTTGTGAAGATGTGGACATCCAACCAGAAAATCTTCAACAAAAGAGTCTCCCTAAAAATTATTTTCACAACAAGGCTGATGACAGATAAAAAATTGATAAAGTGTTGGATGTCATTTATGCCTTGTTCAATAAAATCAAGCTGAAAATGATTTGGAAGCAACATCATCAACACTTTAAGTTTATGGGTTTTCTACCAAACAAAATAAAGAACAAAGATGATGTGTTCTTTGTGTCATATATGTCACCCTAACAAGTGGATGAACCGTCGAGCCATGCGACGTTAAATGAGGCGCTTCATGGGAGACAACCCACACTTTTAATAACTTAATTTTTATTTTTGTGTTTGTTTCGTTTTGTCTGCAGCTAATGAAAATGGAGCCTTACTAGTGAAAGCTAGGAGGCAGCAACTGGTGTTGCATTGCCCTCTATGAGTCACCTTCCTCGAGCTTGTTCTGAAAAATTGGGGTCAATGTTTAGTTCAAGTTTGGGGGGTTTTTACTGCTTTTCTTTTCGAGTAATTTGTTGGTTTTATGATAATTACTGTGTAAATCCATGAGTTGAATTCCTTCCCAAATTTTGACCGAAAATGTTTGTTTTGGTTTACACAAGAGCTTGTAATTCAAAGAAACAGGGAAAGTATATATAGATAAAGGGATGATTGTTTGGAGGTAGGAAGTTCGAAATAATGTGAAAGTGATATGAGTCTAACGTATAGATTTCTACCATAGTGTTTGAATCTTGAGAAGTACTCTTGAAGTAGTTTATCTTTACAGTCTAGCATAATATAGATTCATATGCATGTATGATTGGTGAAAAATTAAATAAATTTGGCACCGAATAATGAAAAGGCAGTAAAAGGCAACTGGCTCTCTAAGTTAGGTATCCCTCATCTGGTTACTCAGCCCAAATGGGGTTGATCCCCAAACATCATCCAAAAGGACAATATATAACTGCAATGTTTGAAAATTTCATCAGTAATTAAAAGTAGCCAATGCTGCTTATTTGGTGCCTAAACAAAAAATTATTGATTATTCCGGTGCATTTGATGATCATAATAATTCTCATTGCCTTAATTTGGCTGTCCGAATGAAAAAGGAGGAAAATTGAAAAGAGACTTAAGTACAAAGCATAGTTAGAGACATATCCAAAGAGGAAGCTTGAGATTAAAAGGTTCTTACACAAACTCTTCGCGTCATGTGAACATCATACAAACTTCCTTTTGATCAATATGAACGGATATCTCACGTATGAGTACCGGTATGCTGCGAATTTCATGAGCTCTTGTAATATTTTCTTGAGGTCAAGCAACGATTTAAGTTTGGGGGAGTTTGATCAGTGATTATTACACAGTTGCTTACCATTAATTTCATTTATCTTTTCTTGTTATTGTCGCGTGTGTTATTTCATTTTACCACTTTTTATGCATTGGTTGTGTGTTTTAGTGTTTTCAGGTTTACAGAAATAACTCAGGAGAAATCAGTGCGAAAAAAGTGAAAAATTTAGAGTTTCGGAAAAGTTTCCAACATGCTTCAGAAGGCCTGACACGACCACTCGTGTCACCTGACACGGCCCATGTCAGCCAATGTGCTGATTGATCAGTTTTCACTAAAAAATTCATAACTGGAGCTACGGGAATCAAATCGACTCGTTCTAATATTCATTGGAAAGTTGAGAGAATGAGCTATAACTTTCATTTTAAAGTTAGAAGCTAATTCAGACTGTAGAAGCCTCGAAAAACTCATTAAAGCTGCAGAATTTAGAAATTTAGATTTTTCAGGTCGTTTTACGAGCCTGGTTTATGTTTCTGACCCAATTTGAGTTAGTAGTGAAAACCCTTATTTGATTTATAAGAATTTTTGACCTTTTGTTGGAGAGGAGAATAGTTTACATGACTGAAGCTTGGGGAGATCAAGGTTCTTAGAGAGCGGAAGATTCTCATGAGAAGAAGAAATTGAAGATGGAAGCTATCTTTTGTACCCAAAAATTTTCTCTCTCATTTTACTCAACAAATGTCAAGTGAGGTCCCCAATTTGCTCAAGGTTGCCCAAGAGTTGACCAAACAAACTCTCTCCTAAGGCAGTATACCCCAAATTAGGGTTTCTATTTTCATCAAGATGGGTGGACCACAAAGATTTCATATGCTCTCCATTGTCTTAATATGTTCTCAAGACCCTACATGTCAAGTTTCATGCCTTGCATAAGAAGTTTGCTCAGTCAACTGCTCAGATGCTTGAGAAATCGACTGTATTAGGTCAAAAGTCAATTGTGGCCCACATACAGTCAAACTTCAAGATTTTTGGTCAACATCCACATTTTGAAGTGACTTCCATCATTTGATCAAGGTTTTATCATGATTCCTCAAGGAATGCTCCGAATTCATCAAAACCCAAAAGTTGCTAAACTAGGGTTTCTCAGTAAGAGTTAACCCAACTTTGACCAAGCATAACTTCCACATGATTTGTCATGAATTTTCCATCCAAATCTCATTTTGAATAGGATACAATTCCATACAACTCATCTTCATCTCACAAGTTCAAAATATTCACTAATAAAAAGATATGAATTTTTACATTATAGGTCATTTTGAAAAGTCAACAAAAACACCTTTTGGGTCAAAGCTTCATACATGAACATGGAAGAGCCAATTGAGATGAAACCAAAAGGGTTGGTTAGGGGACATCCTGAGCTTTCTAAAAAGTCCAAGAAAACCCTCCTAGGGTCAAAATTGACAGATTTGTGCATTTTCAAAGTTGGCAATTTTTGGAAAATTGTCAAAAGTTAACATTGATCAAATTTGCATTTTTTCCAAAGGGCCCATGTTTTTTTGCTTGAAACATGTTTCTAATAGGACCCACGACCCCTGAGATTTTCCACCTATTATTTTATTACTTTTACCATTTATTTTAATTTTTTATTCATTTAAATCAAAATAAATCAAATTAAATGGTAAAATAATGAAAACAAATCAAATCTTGAGATTTTTGTGTACATTTGGAGTCCATATACAGCTAGCATGATGCTCAATTCGTGCAAGGTTCATTAGGGTTGAAAAAGATTGGATTGAAGCTTGTTTTAGAAAGATATCATACATGAAGCAAATCAAATCCAATTTTCATAATTCTCAAAGATATGATACAATTTTGTTGACCTAATTCAGTCTACTATAAGTGCATAACAATTGAAGATCAAAAACACAAGGATTGGAGGCGTGAAACAGCAAGAAAGAAATCTAATTTTTGCAAGAAAAATGGGAGACCTAACTTTTTTTACAGGCCAATTCAAGCCAGTTCAAGGTTTCCAATCGATTCTTGGACATCCTAGGAAGCAAACAACATCATTGCAAGCCTCAAAGCATCCAGAAATCGTCCCCAAAAGCATCACGGTTTTCCCTAAAACTCAAACTCAATTTTAATGTTTCACGCATCATAAACATGTTCTAACCATATATTCTTGTTCATAATCATGTCTGCAAGCTTTCTGTATCACTTAATTGTACTAATAGTGCAGGAATTCATATTCACCATTGTTAGGGTTTTAGAGCACGATTTAGGGATTTGTTATACAGGAAAAATTCGACCATGAATGAGGTACCATGATACTCGTGAGACCAAGACGAGTTGATTGGTACCATCACATTTAATTTATCATGCTTGTACGAGATTTTTGAATTTTTACAGGGCTGTAGTTACAACAAACGTTCGTAGGTATAAGTCCTTAACTAAAGACGACGGTTGCAGTGAAGAAGGTGATGCGTGGCAGCCTATGACCGGTTGGTTTGAATTTCGCGCATTTTTCTAGGCTTAGTGCGTTTTTGTATTATATCATTTTTCGTTTATATGAATTAACAAAGAACCAGCATCACAGATGGTTGGGAGGCACGCCTTTGATGCACACGTCCTGGGTTCGATCCCAAGCATGTGCATTTTATTATTTTCCTAATTGTTTTAGGAAAATCCAATGCAATACTCCCTCACATGCCTTCCATACACCCTTAACGTCTATCCATTAGATGCACTGCTGGCCAGATCTCATGCTTCTCCAATGAAGGTTCATAGTACTCCTCCAGGTCAACGCTGCACAGGATCCAAAAGTTAATCGGGCTTGATGCTTAATGGGCCAAAGAATTTCAATTCCACACCCCCCAGAATTGCTAACAACAGGCCCATTTGGTTATTTTTACTATCTTCCTTTAATTTCTTTTCTTTAATTATTTTGTTTTTTAAACAATACAAAAATTATTTTATTAAATTAACAAATCAAAAATCACAAAAAAGATTTATTTTCTTAATAAATATTTTTTAAATTAATTAGTTTAATTAATTTAGAGGCAACTTTAATTTCTTTCATAATTTAAAAACAATTAGAATTAGGGTTTGAGATCGTGCATAATTTAATTAATTTGTTTATCAAAAATACACAAAAATTATTTTTCTCATAAAATATTTTTTAAATTAACTACTTTACTAGGGAAACTTTAATTTCTTTCATAATTTAAAAACAGTTAGAAATTAGGTTTAATTAATTTACAATTAAACATTTTCTCATAAAAAAATCCAAAAAAATCTTTTTCTCTCAAATTAGGGTTTTAAATTATTTCAATCGTCCTCGCATTTAATTTTTCGCGTGCTCGTTAATTACTTTTCCATTATTTTGTAATTGTTCAGGGTTTGTAATAGTTAATCTAGGGTTTTTATTTACTGTTAAAATCCCAGATTTTTGGTTATGTAATTAATCTCCCTCCCCTAAGCCTTGTAATAGCTAGGTTTTATTTCCTCGCACTTTTAATTTCCGCAATCTTTAACTGTCTAGATGTATATGGCTAATAGGATTGTATGGCAAGAATGTTTGGAAAATTAAAACGGTAGATCACATAATGTGCAAAGATTAAATAACTGAAACAAATCATATGCACATATTCACTCCTTGGGTTTACCTTGCTTCAGTTGCCTTTGGTAAACAATCATTAAGCATAGAAGTTTTAGTGGTTGCCCTCCTGTCTAAAGAGATCAAAGTGTCCCATTCGAATTTTGCCTCAGAAATGTTGCCTCAGAAAGATCTTAAGACTCTAGGGTTGCTAATAAAGTTTTCTAACTATTGCTTTAGTGATTGTACTTTCCCCTTTTCGAATGTCCCTTACAACTCCAACGACGGTGCTACCTACTCCTTAATAGTAGGATAACACTGTCTAAAGGAAACGAGAACAAACAATCTTTTTTCGAGTAGGTGGAATCTTAAGTACTTGCTCAATAAAAACTTTTCACACAAACACCTTTCAAAACAAATTTTCAAAGCAACTTCGTCACACCCTTGAGGACTGATACAAGGGTTATCACGAAGTAAAATGTTTTCAAGACACACACACAAGCAATTTGAAAAATGAGCAAGTACCTAAGAGCCCGTAGATAACTATGGATAGAAAGGGTGCTAACACCTTCCCTTTCTATAATCTACCCCCCATACTCTGAATATCTCGAAAAAAGGTTTTTTCTGTTCTTTTTACTTTTCCAAGATTGGATGAAATAAAACTCGGCGGAGACTCTTGCTTACCGAAACATTTGCAAACAAAAAACGCAAACCAGTAAAACAGTCAGTTCTGCCACCGTATCACACTATCCAATTACTTGTAATGTCTAATTTTTATCTTGTGATTATTTAGAATAATATGAGTAGCTAAACCCCTCGATGTTAGGGGGTGTCCTTGATTTGACTCTGTAAATGATTTTGATTCCCGAATTTCTTTAATACAATAGTGTTCTCTATTCAATTTAGTTGTACAATGTTTTTATGCTTTCCTGATCAAACAAATTAGGATTTATTTACGGTTAACAATCAAATGCACCACGATTATTAAGGTTTTTGTACGAATAGGATATAATAGATATCACCTAGGGCTAGGGATACCCTATAGTTACTAGATAACTCTTGATAAAACAAAGGCTCGACTCCATCAGAAATCTCTAAGGACTTAGGATTTAGGATGAAGGTTCAAAGGATTTCCCACTAAGGACTTAGGGGAAGATAACCTAAAGGGCTGGTAATTGAATGTTATGAACTTTTTGAAGATATTAGGATTCAAGATAGTTACAGGGAAAATCATACATCTTCCCTAGCATGTTACTCATATATGTCAAAACAGTCATTCGCATCTATTTATTTTATTCACAATTATTTTATTTTAGAAAATCAAACCCAAGCTCTAGTTTTTGTTTAATTGAACAACAATTAGAACTCCATATTTATACACAATCCATAAGATCGACATTCAAGGAACTTTCCTTATTATTAATGCAGAGGAAAAATAGTACACTTGCTATTTTTCCCATCAGTCACATATCCCTTTTACTGCAAGGTTGGGATTTTATTGTACCAATAATATGGCGGAGTATGAAGCTTGTATCATGGGTATTAAAGAGGCTATAGATCTTAGAATAAAAATTCTTGATGTATATGGTGATTTAGCTTTGGTAATAAATCAGATTAAAGGAGAATGGGAGACTCGTCCCATTGGCCTGATTCCCTACAAGGATTATGTAAGAAGATTATTACATTTCTTCAATAAAGTTGAATTCCATCATATTCCTAGAGATGAGAATTAGATGGTGGATGCTTTAGCCACTTTAGATTCCATGTACCAAGTAAATGCTTAGAATGATTTACCCCAGATAACAGTTTGACGTCTTGATAGACCAGCCCATGTGTTTGCTACATAGGGGACGTCAGATGAAAGACCTTGGTATTATGATATCAAGCACTTTCTCCAAACTCAGGAATACCCAATTGGTGCATCGAACAAAGATAGAAAGACATTGAGAAGGTTGGCAGGTAGCTTTTTCCTCAATGAAGATGTGCTATACAAAAGAAATTATGACATGGTCTTGCTCAGATGCATGGATAGCCATGAAGAAGACATGTTGATGAGTGAAATCCATGAAGGTTCCTTTGGTACCCATGCCAATGGACACTAGATGGAAAATAAGATGCTTAGGGAAGGTTACTACTGGGCGACAATGGAATCTAACTATTATAAATTTGGGAAGAAGTGCCACAAATGTCAAGTTTATGCTAACAAGATTCATGTGCCTCCAATGCTTCGCAATGTTATTTCTTACCCCATGGATTTTTCTATGTAGGGTATTGATATATTTGGAATGATTTAACCCAAGGCGTCGAATGGACATCATTTCATCTTAGTGGAAATTAACTACTTCACCAAGTGGGTGGAAGCAACTTCTTATGTTAATGTCACCAAGCAAGTAGTAGTACGTTTTATCAAAAATAATCTTATATGCAGGTATGGTGTGACAAGCATGATTATCACCAACAATGGATCAAATTTGAATAACAAAATGATGACAAAAATTTGTGAAGAATTTAAGGTTGTCCATCACAATTCGTCTCCTTACAGGCCTAAGATGAATGAAGCTGTTGAAGTTGCTAATAAAAACATTAAGAAGATCATCTAGAAGATGGTTGTTACCTATAAGAATTGGCATGGGATTCTCCCTTTTGCTTTGCATGGGTAAGGTACATCCGTCCGCACTTCAAGAGGGGAAACCCCATTCTCTCTTGTGTATGGTACGGAAGAAATGCTCCCCGTTGAGGATGAGATTCCCTCTTTGCATGTAATAATGAAAACCAAATTGTCAGAGGCTGAATGGGTCCATAACAGGTTTTACCAGTTGAATTAAATTCAAGAAAAGAGAATGAAGGCTTTCTGCCATGCTCAGTTATATAAGAAAAGAATGAAGAAAGATTTTGATAAGAAGGTCAAGCCTCATGAATTTATATAAGGTGACCTCGTGCTCAGAAAGATCATATCTTTTAACGTTGATTCTAGGGGAAAATGCACTTCCAATTATGAAGGCCCATATGTTATCAAGAAATCCTTCTCTAGCGGTGCATTGATTCTTGAAATTATGGATGGTGAGGAGTTCACACGTCCTATGAATGCTGACGCAGTCATGTAATACTTCTCCTAAAGAAATAAAAGAATAGCTCGTAAGTTAAAAACCCGAAAGGACGACTTAGGAAAAAAAGAGCGTCTCGGTAGGCTAAAAACCAGAAAGGGAAGTCTAGGAAAAAGTTAGAGACATAAACAAAATGAATTTTCCCGGTAGGTTGAAAACCCGCAAGGGCAACCTAGGAAAAAGGTAGGGATTTCTTGGCAAATAACTGCGTCAGACAAGACTTCATCATTTAAGCAACAATCTTCTTGGATTATCACCATATTTCAACTGAATCATATGCTCAGGAGTTCAAAATTGTTAGGCAGAATAATGGTCATTGTATTTCAATGTGCTTTTTCCATTATATTTACCATTTTCAATCTTTTTAATCATACGTGGAGTCTCGCCATTTGCGGATTACCATTCTATTAATAAAGTTTGAACCTTGGTCTAATTCTTTGTAGTTCTTATTTTAATTGTGTTTACAAAAATTTCATTTATTATTGATAGTAATTTTCGAAACAAAAGACTTAATAATAAAAACATGTTTTTGAGAACAATATGCAAATTACTTTTTACTTCCATTCTGTGATTCAAGTGGGAAAAAAGTAGTGGTTCCAAGGATGGAAGAACTCTGAAGTTTTGAAAAGATTCCACAAAAGGTATTCACGGATTACTCTTGCATATATGCGCATAGTCCAATGTAGCGATAGAAATGTTGAGACTAAGCAATTGGAATGACTTAACTCACACATATCAAATAAAAATCACCACTGCGCTTTATTATTTCCAGAGGAATTGGAAAAGAGCGAATAACCCAAAAAAGAGGGGGAGAGAATCTAGGTACGGGGGTTGGTTATGAAAAGGGATGGTATTAGCACCCTAAACATCTACGACACTCAGTAGGAACCTCTTTGAAAATTTGTGTATTATGGCTATAAATGTTGTATATAAAAATGGATGGTGGAGATGAGAAAAGAAGTATTTTTTTACAATTTTTATACCTGTCGCGGTTGCGAACCTTTATGCCTATGTACCACCTTCTGTACAATAGGGGATCAGGGTACTCGTAGTTTACCTTAAAAATTTTAAAACACAAGTGTGTTGGTTAATTTTAAGATAAGAGACATCATCATCATATTCGAGTGGAGAACATACTTACTACCCACAATCATGAGAAAGGAGAATTTGCATCATCTCAAAGTGAAGGATATAGTTTGGATTTTAAAATCAACAAAACATCTCTCAACAACCAAGTGTAAAATATCTCACTTCACTACATACCGTAGAAGTATAGTTGCTCGCATCACTACAAGAATTCACAAGAGTCTAATCTTTTGAGAAAAGAGTTTTAAAGTAAAAAAGCAAAAATGAAAAAAAAAATGGTTTGACGAGGTTGATTGAATTTTAATCTTCTCACAAAAATGTCAAAGTATGATTAAGTTGGTTAAAATTTGATTAAGAAAAGATCTTGAAAATGTATGGACCTAAGTCCAAGTTTATTATGAAAGTGGTTCAAGTTAGAAATCAAGAAGAGTTTTGAAAAAGAGGGAGAAGATTTTGAAATTAAAGTAGATGTGAGGAGATGAAGGGACTATCCTAAAGCATAAAGTAAAAGCTAAGTAAAAGAACCATCTAACTAACAAGAAGCTAACACTTGACATATGAAGTCAATGTATAATTCCCATCCTTTGGATTGAAACCAAGAAAGAAAACATATTAAACCTCTTAAGAATACCCAGTTTCAGATGCATTAAGTCTTCACAAAAAATTGGGCAGAGTAACAGCTGTATATAGAGGAATACTCAATCACAGACACAACACATAATCAGAATAACCTGCACACAAGGAAAATCAACCTAATGTCTTGGGGTAAACCCCAAGAATTACAAAAAAAAATAAAAACAAAGTCACAAGGTCCCAAGGGTAATCAAGGTTTCTAATCCTAAGTCCAAGAGGTTCATAACTCCATAATGTTAAGGATAGTAACCAAATAGTCCAAGTAACCTTAAGGATTTTAATGTTTAAGTTTATTATTAAGTGTCTTCAAAAAAGAAAATGAAAAGCTCAAGTGAGCAAAGATGAAAAAAGCATAAAATGTAAATGTTAAGGTAAATGGTGCATAAAAGTAAAGGCATAAAGTAAAAGCACAAAGTAAAAGTAAATTGTTAGTGACTTAGAAGTTAGAGGTTAGTTGAATGACCATCTTGAAACTTGCATTCGAAAACTCATTAGAAGATTGATAAAATCAAAGCTTCTCAACTATAAGTCTCATTTGCTTTTTGTCAAGTATATCATTCATTTCAAATGCTCAAGGAAATCATATATGATCAACGATGTTTAAATGATTCACTTAGACCAAAGTTCATGAAAGTTCATTAGAGGATTGATAAGATCAAAGCCTCCTAACAATGAACCTCAAGGTTATTGGATCCAAGGTTTCAAATTAACATGCTTGGGCTTGCAAACATAAGTTTGGGCCATGAATGCTCATTTCTCGAATTCGGTCAATAGAAATATATGTACCACACGTTAGAGAAATGATATGTAGATCATTCTCCAACAACATGTAGCACAAGTAAAAAGGGGATAAGATGACGAGGGAGAGGATGTAACAGATGAAAATCGGGTTTCAAATATTGTCAACTCATTCATTCATTTTGGTGGATTTGGTTATTTAACATATCAACACCCAAGATCCAATGAGCTTGAGGAATTTATTACAAAATAACACCCAAGTCAGTAGCACATGCCATGCCAAAATTTAGCCTAAAACTATGCACATAAGTTTTTAAATACAAACTTTTTGATCAAGGCAAAACCTTAAGCATACTCCTAAGTCAAAGTTAGGTTAAAAATAGGAAAAAGACTTTTAAAATAATTATAATTAAATCCTAACTTCCTAAAGACATATAAAAGTCATAAACATAATTTGAAGTTCTTGAATTAAAATAGAAAGGTGAGAATGATTGGAAATCATCAAAAGTAGTTGGCAAAGGGCTCAAACTAGAGACGTTTGACCAAATTATTTCAAAGAAAATGTAAAGTTATGGGTAAAAATCCAACAAAATCATTTTTGTAATCTTGAATCATCCAAGAACATAAAACACATTTTTCTTGATTTTTAGAAGTTAAGGAAGTTAAAGGTTTAATTGTTTCTTTAAGCTTAAGCAAGACAAGACTTCAAAAACAACGATTAACTTCTGAAATTTTTAAAAATAAGCAAAATGATATGTAAATTCAATTAAAAATCATGAAAATTTATATCAATATCTAACGAATACTAAGTATATTTTTTTGGAATTTTATTTTGAAATAAAAAATTAAAACAAAAAGTATTTGCACAATGCAACAAAATTAAAAAAAAAGAATGACACAACTAACCAATTGATTTAACTAGAGTGTCACGAATTTTGTAAAATAGGAAAAAAATTATTTTCATGAAGAGGGCCCAGAGGGAAACTCACAATATTTTTTATGGATTTTTTAGGTTAGTGAAAATAAGAAAAATAAAATTCTAGTACTTAAAAGATGATTAAAACCCTAATTAAACTAATTAAATTATTTTAATCATGAAAAAAATGATGAAAATATGAAATAAAGTTCATAATTAGAAAATAGACTAAAAATTAAAGTCTAAAATATTTTTTGATAATTTTTGAATTAATGAAACTATTAAAGTTAAATTGGAGAAAACAATTAAAATGAAGTAAAATTTAATTAAAACTCTAATCCACCACGCCTATTATGATCAAAAGGCGTTGTAAGAGAAAATCATCCATGTTCAATCAAAACAAGCCACGTACTCATCCGTGTCAATGAAACGATGCCCTAACATGCTAAAACCGGTTTGATAAACAACATTCAGAACCTTATATCTTGCTAAAATCTCAATGAAATCCAAAAGTATAAACACAAAAGGTGTAGATCTCATGGAGATCTACAACATGGTACCAAGAAATTCGTCAAACTAACGCTAAATTAGGGTGAAAATCGAACATAAACTCGCGGATTTTCATCATTTTCCAAAAACTCAAATCACAAACACAAGCTTAGATTCAAATTCACAAGTCTTTGCACCTATTGTGAGGCCAACTAACCACATTATGCACATGATTACATCAATTCAAAGATCTTAAAATGACAGATGCAATCACGAGGTCAAGATCTATGGAGTTTGAGAGACTTACTTAGTGGAGCAGCTCCATTGGCTCTTGATCTTGAGCAAGAGGAATGAGAAACCCGAAACATCACTTGAGAAACTTTGAAGGAGAAGAAATATCCACGAAGAACAAGAGCTCCTTGAATAAATTCTGAAACCTTGAGAGGATTTGAGAGAAATTCGATGGAGATAAAGAAATAGAGTTTCTGCTTGCTTTTTTCAGTGAGGACCAACCGTCTGAAATGAAGAGAGGAAACTCTCTTTTATAACCGTTGGAGTGAGGTTAAGCTCTAATTGCGGTTAATTACGGATTACTCAACAAGTTTGATTAAAAATAGTGAAATCACATGATGTTGGGTTTTTCCTTCTGTTGCTAATCTCTTGGAGCTTGTTTTGAATAAGGAATAGAGAGTCGAAAGTGAGTGAGGAAAGTGTGATGTGTGAGCTGGCGATCCCGAGTGCACATGGGTGGATCTTTATGCCATTTGCAAAGTTAACTTTTGTAGAAAAGAGTGCGTGAGGTGTGCATGCATGGGTCAAGGATTTGTTTGGCTATTTTGGGCAATATGTGATGAGTGGTGTATGTGTAATGTGGACAAAATTTTCTCACTGCAATTAAATTGTACAACCTGATTCCTTTTTGACACAAATACCATGCACTTTCATTCAAGCTTGGCCAATACTATGATCACGACTTTAACTCATCGTATCTCTCTCCATAGTGCATGAAATGAAACTAAATTTGAATCAAAATTAAAGAGGGTACGTCGAAATCTAACTTTCATGTTCAACATTTTTCAAAATAAAGTTTAAATCAATGTGATAAATGACAATGAATATGTTCCTATCACATGTTTGATGAAATGCAGGCCTGATATGCGCGTGCGACATGCCTTGGTGTTGGGCAAAATTCAAATTTATGTCACCTACTTCCCATGATCATATCATGAAATGTAGGTACTACTTTGAAATGATTCTTGAAGCAAAGTTGTTTATCACACATGGATCTTGATATTTGATGTTGAACACTTAAAAAAACGGATATTTCAAGGATAAAAATGATGATAAATGTTTGTCCATAAACTGTTTGATGGAATGCCTGGCCTGGCACGCGCGCGACTTGGAAAAATGACATCTCAAGGCTTCAAATACTAAGCATGGTATCTCTCTTAATACTGAACCAAATGAAATGATTCTTGAACCAAAATTGTAAAGGAGACTTCAAACTTTAATTTTGATGTTGAAAACTTTTTGAATTGAATCCATTTGACACCTAAAAAATGATCATGAAGAAATCAGACCTTGCGTACATAATTTGAAAATTTACTAAGTGTCAAGAATCTTCCAAGAAAAATAACTTCTTCTCCTTTCACTTTTTGGACCTGGGCCCTCAAGGACAAAGTTGAGAACTTTGTATCCTCTTTCCAAACATGTAAAGTTTGACCCTCTGTGCTAGGAGATGGTTGATATGAATGCAACTGTGTCATCACCTACAATATAAACATTCAAAGAGACATATATGTATTTTGATGTTAATTAAAAGAACATATGTACAAGATACACAATTCAAGGTGCTTGGTGATCCCTTAAGAGCAAACTTAAAGATGGGACAAAGAGCGAAACAACCCTAATGTGTGTATCTTGATGAATTATGACATAAGATGATGAGAAACCTTAGGGGGAAAAATTGGGATATAATAGTTGCCCTTATTTAAGTGTCTTTTATTCGGAGACACGAAGGTTAAAATATTCGTCTCGACGTGATTGAAGATACTTAAATATAAAACAAACCCTATATTTGGCCCTAAGATGCCATGAAATGCTTATGATTGTGAAAGAAAATGACCAACTCTAAAGGTGACACAAGACACTAATGGGGAAGCAGAAAATAAAAAAATAATCAAAAAGAGAGTCCGACCAGGAAAATAAATCAATGGGGAACAACACGACTTTGGGATAGTGGTTCAACCGGGGAAAGAAACTCAGCTCCATTGGAGGAAAGTCCACTACACTGTGAAAAAGAAACCTCAACTCTATTGGGGTAAATCCTAAAGAGGATACAAGCATCACTAACTCAATGAATGAGGAAAAGAAATGGATAACAATGATCGACAGATAACTGTGAACTACCAACTCAATAAATGAAGGTAGAAAAATAAACCGAATCAATAGGGGATAGTAAACTACTAGACTCAATAGATGAAGGTAGAAAACAGAATAATACTGACTTTTATTGAAGGTAAAGAAATAGAAGATAAACCAACATTTACTAAAGGTGAACTACCAACTTCTATTGAAGGTATAGATACAAGATGCACCAAATTTTACTGAAGTTGAACTACCAACTTCCACTGAAGGTAGAAAAAATAGAGAAAACAACAACTTTTAATGAAGGTGAACTACCAACTTTCATTGAAGGTAGGATCTGTATGGAGAATAACAAGTTTTCCCAAATCTAGTGTTCCACCTAGAATGGGTCTCAACTTCTTCTTTAACCAAGGAATCTCTCCTGGAAAGGGTAAATCACAAGCTGCTCAAATAAAGAGGTCGCCACTTGCAAGGATTTCACAACAAACTTTTTTGTGAGACTTTTTCGAAGAGATGCCATTTGATGGAGAATCAGATAAACTTTCCCGAATTCTGGAATAACACGAGAATTGGTTATAGTTTCTTTTTAACCAATATGTTTCACCTAGAAAGGGTCTAATATATAAGCTGTCTCAAATAAAGAGACTTCCACTTGCAATTATTTCACAACAAACTTCTATGTGAGACTTCTACGAAGAGATGCCATTTGATGGAGAATCAGATAAACTTTCCCAAATTCTGGAATAACGCGAGAATTGGACATAGTTTCTTATTTAACCAAGGTGTTTCACCTGGAAAGGGTCTCATATACAAGTTGGCTAAAATAAAGAGATTGTCACTAGCAATGATTTCATAACAAACTTCTCTATGAGACTTCTTTGAAGAGATGCCATTTGATGGAGAATCAGATAAACTTTCCCAAATTCTGGAATAATGTGAGAATTGGTCATAGTTTCTTCTTTAACCAAGGTGTTTCACCTAAAAAGGGTCTGATATACAAGTTGTCTCAAATAAAGAGACTGGCACTTGCAATGATTTCACAACAAACTTCTCTATGAGACTTCTTCGAAGAGATGCCATTTGATGGAGAATTAGATAAAATTTCCCAAATTCTGGAATAACGCGAGAATTGGTCATAGTTTTTTTATAAACCTCCCCTCGATCTTGTTCATAAGCCACGAACTGATCTCAGTTTATTTTTATAAACCTCCCCTCGATCCTGGTCATAAGCCACGGACGGGTCTCGGTTTCTTTTGATAAACCTCCCCTCGATCCTGGTCATAAGCCACAAACTGGTTTCAGTTTTTTTCTTTAATCAAGTCTTATTATCGTACCCCAAAATTTGCCCTCCCATTTTTGAAGACAATTAATTCAAGACACCTTCTCATGCTCCTAGGGTTCTCAATTACTCAAGACTACTCAAGAAATTGGTCAGACAAACCCTCCTCCCAAGCAGTTGGCCTACAACTAGGGTTTGGCTTTATTCAAAGAAAATTGAGCTTCTAATACCTCAAGTGAGTTTCATGGGTCCTCATATGCTTCAAAGAATCATCATATCAAGTTTTAAGCCCTACATCACAAGTTTGCTCAGTCAATAGCTTATATGATTGAAAATCAACTATATTGGACAAAAAGTCAATTGTAGTCAACATATAGTCGAACTTCAAGATTTTTGGTCAATATCAAGATTTTGAGGTCGAATTCATCATTTGATCAAGGTTTGATCATGATTCATCCAGAAAACTCTCAATTCATCAACAGTCAAAAGTTACAAAATTAGGGTTTTCTTAAGGAGAAGTCAACTGAACTTTGACCAAGAATAACTCTCACACGCCTCATCAGATTTTTCTCAACAAAAGCTCATTTGAAGGAAATTCAATCCTCTACAACTTTGTCTCTCTAAGCTCAAGTCCAAAAAATGCTTCGTTTGAGAGATATGAGCCAAAACATTATAGGTTATTTCAAAAGTCAACAAAAATACACTTTTTGTAAAGGCAACATACATCAAGATAAGGTCTTCAAATGAAACAATGATCAACACAGAAATTGTAGGGGGCATCTTGAAATTTCCAGTTTAGGATCACATTCATATGATAAAAATTGAGGGAGTTATGTTTGGTGCAAGTTGAGCAATTTTTGAGAAATGCATGAAACTTACATTGACCAATTTTGAAATTGTGGGCTAATGGACCTAATTTTTCAAGTTCAAACATGTTCATGACATGATAAAAGACCCATAGGTCCACTCATGCCTTATCTTTTATTTTTATTTTGTTTTGTTTTGTTTTGTTTTGTTTTTATTCAATTAAATATAAAACAAATTAAATAAAATAGTAAAATAATGGACCAAGGCACATGGGCTTGGTTCTTGGATCAAATTTGAGGCCCCAAGACTCTTGGACAGCCATGCAAACATGGGGGACAACTGTTGAGACATGATCTTCTCAAAATGGAATGTTTGAAAACATGTTTTTTTGGATTTTGACAAGACATTGAATACTTGGTCTTTTCCTCTTTTGTCTTGATCTATTTTTCTTCCTCAATATAAATACACCACATTTTGACACAAGGGAGGAAAAAAATTGGCAAGAGAATAGAGTTTCAAAGAGAAAAAAATATTCAACTTTGCTTCATAATCGGTTCTTAAATTCTAAGAAACTTCAAAGCGATCCAAGGTCTACAACCACTTTCTGAAAGTCTAAGAAACATTTTCAGACTCATACCCAATCAATTCACCACCTGAAACGAGCCCAACAACTTGCTCTGATTGGTAAAGTTTTGATTTTTTAAATCTTTCATTTTAAGCGTGTTTCATAGCTACTAATCATTCAAATCTTCATATGTGAATATTTAGAACAAGTTGAGGTGATCAAATGTGAAGATGAACGCCCCAACGCCTACAACCTTTTTTCTGGGTTACCCATTTTACAATTTTCTTCCTATTTTTCCTTTTTATTTATTTATTTTTCTTTAAATAAAATTTTTTTAATAAAAAAATTATAAAAAAATATAATAAAATCAGATTTAGACTTTTAATAGATTATTTTAATTTTAGACAATATTTTTCTTAATTGATTAATTAGACATAGGTTTTTTTATAATTAATTAATTATTTAATTAAGGTTTAAAATCTATTTATTTTATTATTCAAATCAAACCAAAAAAATGCACAAAAAATTAATTTCTAATCTTTTAGATGTTAAGACTTAAAAAAATAATTTTGCAAACTTTTTTTTTACTTTGGCCATTTATTTTCTTAGATACGATTGTATAGGTCGCATAAGTTTTTTTGTAATAGCTTAGTGTTTAAATTACCACAAAGTTTTAAATATTGAAATTCTTCTAAGCCATGTAATAGCTGTAGGTCTTTATATTCTTGCTTTTTTTTTCCGCACTTATACTTTGTATGCCTTGTATGTATATATAACTGTTAGTTAATAGGATTGTATGGCAAGATAATAATCGAACGCTAGAAAACCCTAATGTAAGATAAAATAACCGAATCAACACACTTGCACACTTGCACCTCTAGGGTAACCTCCCTCAGTTGCCTTCCGAAAAAAAATGGTCATGTCCCTCGAACGTAGGGATGCTTTAGCAAAGACCCTCGAATAAAAGATCATAGTCCCTCGATGACCCTTCGACGTTGCCTTTCAAAAAATGATCTAGTCCCTTATGAAATTGTTAAAGAATCCTTATGAGTTGTCTTCAATGACCGTAGAACGTCCCTCAATGTCCCTTCACATCCTATGGATAAGGCTACCTACCAGCAAATGGCACGGATAGCACTATCTTTAAAGGAGAAGGAAAAAATTACAAGAACGACCTTGAGTGGGTAGAATACTATTAATCGCTTGCTCATAAACTTTTCAAAAACAAAACATTTCTCACAAACATTTTTCACAAAAAAATATTTTCAAAAAAACACTTTGTACGCATTCTTGAGGACTGATACAAGAATCATTACAAAGTTAACTTTTCAAAATATTTTCAAACACACATACAAAAATGTAAGATTTTCAAAGTGATCTAAGCGATTAAGAGACCGTAGATAACTATGGATGAAAAGGATGCTAACACCTTCCCTTTTCATAACCTACCCCCCGAACTCAAAATATTTAAAGGTCTTTCATGTTCTTTTCACCCTTTCCTTATTGGATAAAAGAAAAGTTGGTGGCGACTCTTACTAACCACAACATTTGTGATAAAATGATAAACAAGTCAATTCTCCCACCGTATTACAGAATTGGTGACTCTACTAGGGATAACTAAAAAAGGGTTACCTTATGAGTTTAGATTACTTTACCTGCTTAAATTATGTGCTTTGTCGGCTGTAACTTTAAGGGCTTGCTTGGATTTATTACTTGTAAGATCCTACACCCAAATTTATGGATGCCTTAGGTAAGTAGCAATAGATCATGGAAACTGTATGGCATAGACCGATATGGTTGAAGTGATGGCTACGTTAGTGTGATACTTTGGTTTGTACCGATGTTCCTTGAGTCAATCGAGGATAACATTGGGTTGCCGCGTGGTGTCATAAGCACTAAGTGACTTTTAGAATCTTAATTGACCCATCTTGGCCATTAGAAGGTAGTGAGATATCTGGCTTTGGTGCAGTCCAAAGTTGGTTCATACTCGATGCTACGCTTATTGAGATTCGAATCTCGGGTTTTTTTTGTTGGCAAGTCAATTGCCGTGCTAAATAAAATCTGTTAGAAAAATCAGTGATATTGAGATTCCGAGAACCCAGTTACTATTTTAGGACATGTTGAGCCAACTTAACTCTAATAGAAAATGGTACTTACCTATGGACCTCATGCAATCCTTTAAACCTAAGGCTACTTGTGTGACTTATTTGTATTCACTATCTAA
Organism: Vicia faba; assembly: GCA_948472305.1. Lineage (NCBI taxonomy): Eukaryota > Viridiplantae > Streptophyta > Magnoliopsida > Fabales > Fabaceae > Vicia > Vicia faba. The sequence continues at coordinate 969,788,540 of OX451741.1, read as the reverse complement.
CAACTTGAATTCCTCGCGGGATTTGTTTGTATAAACTCATTTGTTCTCATCACCTTACGCGTTTGCTTAGTGCATGGAATATACATCATGTCATCTCATAACATAGCATTGTTACTAACCATTTTAAGGATCTTAGGGATTTATGGTGCAATATTTTCAGAATTGTCATAAGCCAAATTTCTATCAAGGGGCAAGAGGATTTATTTTCCTCTAGCCAAATGCCGTCAAGATCAAAGTGCATTTTCTTGAGTCAGAGGCTAGGACCCAATTGATATGGTGAGCTTGGTTCTTATAGAAGGACGTCCAAAGATGAAAACTCAAAGCTTTTCAAAGACAAAGCTACAACCAAATTCTTTTTCCAAAATTTTAAATCCCATAAGATCCTTGAAAACATTGCATATGCATCTACATGTCATGCATATCATTACATAACAGGTGTTGTCAAGATAGGTTTTCACATCTTCTTGCTGTTTATTTCAGCATAAATGGATCTCGAACAAATAGTGAAGGATCTCCAGTATCAGAATGCTCACTTTCAGGAATTGGTTCTAAGCCTATACAAGGGGCAAGAGGAATTGAAAGCACTCCTAGCTGAGAACATGGCCCAGAAGAATGATGACCAGTTGGAACAACTGCAGGCTGAGATGAGTATCCAAATCATTAACCAGCCTCCAATGAGTTCGGGGACAAGAAGAGTTGAAAATCCTCATCAGCGAGCTCCATCAGAACGGATATGACCATATAAGACGAACTGCTAGAGTTGGGGATCCAATCATTAACCAGCCGCCAATGAGACAGGAAACTGACTTGGTTGAAAGTTGGAGAAGAATAAGAGCGGGAAAGAGACAATCTGACATTACTAATCCTTCGGTTATTGGAAAAGGGCCTTTCTAGTTTGTTATTACATCTCCAGCTCAACAACGACCTTGCCAACAACAACAGGGTAATCAACATAAGCAGGATACACCCAAAAGATAATTTGCCAAAATCAACATGCCAATGTCGTAAGCTCTATAACACATGTTGAAGGTGAATTTGGTCACATTGAAGGTTCCTCCTTGGAATCCCAATACTTCCGATCCTACCTACAATCCTAATGCAAGGTGTGCATATCACTTCAACAGTCTTGGACATGACACTAACAAATGTTGGACATTGAAATATAAGATTCAGGACCTGATTGACGAAGGAGTTTTAGAATTCACATAAGATGGTCAGATTGAGTTTTTCTATCATCCCTCAAACATCGAAATTGCAAGGCACACCATTCTGAAGTGACAAGTTCAGGCGTAGAAGCTTCAAAATCATTTGCATTTTTATTTGTAATTTCTTTAGTTGTACAAACACTTATCTTTACGTCAAACTTTATTTTTTCCATTAATGCATTGCATATGTTGGTCTTGAATTAACCCATTCGTTTTCACTATATTTAAACTGTGCTTTTTACTTCCTTTTTGTGATATTCAACTGTCGTTAAAAGTTATAAGCCTTTAGAGGGAGGATGACAAAAACGATACCATAATACTTTTAGACAGATCTTGCTGATGATGTACAGGAGTTGCTTCAATTCTTAAACAGTGGAGATATAAGGAAGTTAATCTCTAGTCAACCCCTTTCATCCTAATAAGTAGTAGTTTTCTTTTTCATGCAAATTGAAACCCTTAATCATAACCTAGGGCATGGTAGTTTCTCAATTAATTCAATTATGCATTCAATCGCAAGCTTTTCCTTCATACACAATAGGTAGTATCGAAGACATCCTTCGAAATCAAAAGTCGGTGATGGTTTCCCGTAATCATTAAGTCGGAAAGTCATTATATTTCAAAAGAAAATCCCGCTAAGTCGAACCCTTTAAAGGAGACTTAGGAAAAAACTAGGGCATCCCGCTGACTGTAATCTCAAACAAAACAATTCAGGCAAAAGTTAGGGATAATAAAGTCAAAAAGAGGTTGCTACAAATCCTCAACAAAAGAAAGATGTTATAATAAAAAATGTTTGCCTTCTCAAATAAACTTTCGATTTCTGAACTATCACCTAATATCAGTGCTATAAGTCCAAAATCTATTAGAACCTAAATGCATAATTAACTGAGTATAAGACTGAAGGACATCATGGAGAACGGATTGGGTACAAATAAAATTTGAGCTTTTATCCTTTGTTTCTTAAACCGTGAACTAGGTCACATTATAGCCCTTCAAAGTCCTAACTGAAGCATGGGTTAGTTCGAAAACATATTGTTACAAAAAAGGTATCCTAAATCCTGTAAGGCTTACTATAAATATTGAGTTGATATCACATTCTTACAAATTTTGTTTTACTAAAAAATGCATTTTTAAACTTCAAGACAAACATAAGCTTTGCATTTTGATACCACTGTTTGCATATGACTATGTGTTTGACAACAGAGAAATTTGCACAGCGGATATTCAATGAATGAAAATCCTCCCAATGGACAAAATTACTTCAAAGGATGCATCAAAGAGAAAGAAACTTCTAGTAACAGGCATTTCATGGACACAATTGGTTATAAATCAAGGGGCATGACATGTTATTGTCCAACTCATTTGTGGCAGTCAAGTCAAGATTAAAAGAGTCTCTCAAAAGTGCTGAATAGCCACGGGCAGATCTCCTTCTGAATCACTTGGGGCATGTTACATTGATCATGAGTTTCAAAAAAAGCCACTATGAAAATTGAATCTTCGGTATCACCAAATTTCTTGTCTATGTCAGGAGTATCAGATGGTGTCATTCTGCTGTGACATTTCTTAGAAAAATACTGAGGAAGGTCAAGGCTATTAGAAACCTGGTAATCAATGGTTGATCAATAACTTCAAACATCGGGTACACCATACTAATCCTAGGGGGAAATAGACTCCCTCATATGAAGGGCCATGTATGATCAAGAAAATATTTTATGGCAGTGCTACAACACTTACTACCATGGACAGTGAAAATTTCCCGCGCCCTGTGAAGGAGGACATAGTAAAAAATACTATGCATGAAAAAGAGACCCTCTAGGTTGATTGACCTAGGAAAAACTAAGGGAATCCCGATGAACAAAAAGGGTTGAAGCAAAAATTAGGGACATATAAATAAAATTGTACACCCGGCAAGTCAAAAACCTGAGAAGGCGGCTTGGGCAAAAAAGAGTATCCCGATGGACTGAGAAATTTGAAAAGACAATCCAGGAAAAGGTTAGGGATTAAAGCGTACAAATATGTCATGTTATCTCATCACTTGTTTATCACTCTGATCAGCATTTACTAAAGAATCTAGGAGTTGGGATAATGTTCAAGTCATCCACAAATCCCCACAGAGAAATCTCCATGGAACTATCTCTACGGAGCTATCTTCAAAAGCTCATCCCTAACACACACACACACACACACACAGATATATATATATATATATATATATATATATATATATATATATATATATATATATATATATATATATATATATATATATATATATATATATATATATATATATATATATATATATATATATATATATATATATATATTCCCTAGCAAGTATAATATGCCCTCAAGCAGAAATTGGGACATCTTCCAGCAGTCCACCTCCATATCCCTAATGGATAGCTTGATCGGATCATCATCCCCAATAGGTCCCCTAGCGGATAAGGAAGTTTGATCATTTCCCCAACATACAGTGGAGACTTCCTCAGCACAGACTATAAAATTCTAATCCCCATCAGAGTTTATTTCCTTGACACAATTTATAGGGATTTAATTCCCCAGCGGAGTTTTTTACTCCAACACCGTAAATCCCTAACAAAATTATCTTCTCCAGCGGGGTTTAATCAAAATTTCTATCCCTATAAGACTTTCTACAGTATCTGAAACTTGGACAGATAGTACACCGGAGGAATATCCATCTCTTTTATCCCTAGTCAGGGTATGTTCCTTCAACAAAGAGAAAAGTGAACGACCGACTCTCCTTGAATGTCTCTATTCTCATGCAGAAGTCCAAGATCCCCAACAGAGTATCCTCAAATAGAAAGTGGGAATCTCCAGCAAATTATTCCCAACAAAAATTGAAGAATTATTGTCTTCATCCCTAACAACAGTCAGGGATATAATTTCCCCAGCCAGAGTTATTACAAAGAGCTACTGATATGCTTCAACAACATATTACATTTATACATTATGTCATAATACATCATAACATATGCATACTGAAACGTATATAACATTCTCATTTATCTTGATAGCATCATTGATGCATTACATGCATCATAACATTACATAAAGCTAATTTTGTCTTTTCAGGTAAAGTTCGCAAACAGAAAAATATCATCAGAACTTTTCTAACAGGTTGTAGATTAATTCCTGAAACAAGACAGGGAAACTATCTATATGACCAAGTGGTGTGAATTCTTGAAACAGGACGAGTTTACCAACAAAAATAAGCTCGCAGATTAATTCCCAAAACAGGACGGGGCAACTATCAATATGAGCAGGTGGTATGAATTCCTGAAACAGGACGGGTTTACCAATGAAAAACAGGTTGCAGATCAATTCCCGAAACAGGACAGGGAAACTATCTATATGACCAGGCGGTATGAATTCCTGAAACACGACTGGTTTACCAACAAAATATAGACCACAAATTAATTCCCAAAACAAGACGGGGAAACTATCTATATGACCAGGCGGTCTGAATTCCCGAAACAAGATGGGTTTACCAACAAAAAACAGGTCGCAGATTAATTCCTGAAACTGGACTGGGCAACTATCTATATGACCAGGCGGTATGAATTCCCAAAACAGGACAGGTTTACGAACAAAAAATAGGACGCAGATTAATTCCCGAAACAGGACAAGAAAACCATCTATATGACCAGGCGGTATGAAATCCCAAAATAGGACGAGTTTACCAACAAAAAATACGTCACGAATTAATTCCCGAAACCGGACAGGGCAACTATCTATATGACCAGGCTGTATGAAATCCTAAAAGAGGACGAGTTTACCAACAAGAAAGCAGGTCAGAGATTAATTTCCGAAACAGGTTGGGGAAACTATCTATATGACCAATCGGTATGAATTTCTGAAACAGGACAGGTGTCGCAACTGGTTTTAAATACAGAGTCACCACCCTTAATTTTTATCCTAAAGGAATGGATTATAAAGGAATTACCCTAAAAAGTTTCAAAGATTCTAGGTTTGACTCAGTTCTAGACGAGAGGAAGGTGTTAGGCACCCCTTATCTACCTTGTTCGCAAGGATACTAAGCTTAGAAGAACTTTTTAAGAAAATAGGGTTTTAAATATTTTTTAGGGGAAAAGGGTTTATTTTTTAGTTATGGGGACTCGCAACGATTTTAATTGTATGCCTATGTATCCTCTTAGGAGGAATCAAAGTCCCATTTCATAGTTTGAAGGTGGGTTTGTGTTTTTTATAAGATTGCGTAGAATTACTTTCGAATTAACCTTGAACATTGTCTGGGTTGTAAATTGAGTGATCGTAGAAATGGTTCACAGTTAATTTCAGAAGAAATTCTCTTTAATCCTTTTTCAAAAATAATCTTGTACTTTTTGTTATGTTAGTAGAAAATGATTTGATGTTATTGCTAGTTAGCTGTTTTGAAGTTGATTGATCGAGTATGGTATGACAAAAAATGGGGAAAGTATGATAAATTATTTCTCCTCATGCGGCCAGATATTGGCCACGGGTTGCTCGTCATGAGGTACCAGAGGGAGTCTGATGAAGTCTCCCTTATCACGTAGCCAAATATTAGTCACGTGTCGCTCGTGGATGGTGGATTTGGTGAGTTGCATGGATTTTAACATCTTCGTAGAATATTAATTAATTCAATTATGATATAAATATTTAAAAATTATGCACAAAGGTTGTATAGAACTTAGTTCCTATGTATTTTTTTATTAACATTTTTAGTATTAATTAAATATAAAACCTAATAAACTAAACAAAACATTTTTCTTGGTAGTTTTGTATTTTTATTTCTTTTAATTAAATGTTCTGATGAAATAAAGAAGAATATTTTTATTTTACAGTAAGTGATCTAAATTTATCTAATAACCAACTAAATATATTTTTTTTTGTTTTTTTTTATAAAACCACAAAAAGGTTTAAAATAAGCAGAATAGTGAAATAAATAAAAACTAAATGTGGACGTTCCACCCTTGTCCAACTTTATATACATGTTTTATTATAAAAAAACTAATAACAGTAAAGCGAAAGAAAGAGAAACCACATTTTGACTATTTCAACAATTACACTTACCACCAATAGCATTTTGTCTTGTGTTATATATAAAAATAAAATAAAATAATAAATGTTAGAAAAATGTTACAGCAACATGAATGTGAATCAAATTTCAATAACCTTCTCTCTCTCATAAACATGTCTTTCTTCATAAACAAAAAAAACTTCTCTTTCTTTCTCAAAATCACCAAAAATCAAAACAAATAGTAGCATAAACTGTTAGAACATAATTTAGTTCTACATTCCAGTTAGAGTTTTGATGATAACAAACACATGATATAAAGAAAAAATATGCTCGCTAATAAAAGTATCTTTAAATGCAGGAAGTTCTGATGTGAAAAAGATGTTCTGATGCAATTGAAAGTTCTGCCATGACATCATCAGAAGTTCTGATTATGCGAGCACAGAAGTTGAGAGTACCATGAAAGATTCAGACGCATCAAATCTATGTGACACGCTTATATGAAGAAGTTCTGTTACAACTTCTGAATGCACCAGCGCTGTGAAACATGATCTTTGATACTCTAATTTGCAAAGTTATGATACAAGCTGTAAAGAACTCTAAACGGTAATATTCATCCTCTGATGTGAGAAGCTCTGAAGCGTTACAATTCCATCAATGCAAGATCATAAGTAACGGCTACAAACAGACATGGATCTCCTGGTTTGGAAAGCTCATTAAATTGTGTTATGGACATACGAAAAGTATATTCTTATGTCACTATTGCAAGGCCTATATAAAGTAGACAAAAAGAAGATTTTAGTTGATGAACTATTGTGCACAAAAAGAAGAACTCACGTGAAAAGTCAGTAACGCAACAATCATTCTTTATCCTCAACATTCAATATTAAACTGTGTAAAACATCACTGTTAGTGATATTGTTTATTAGAAACATCATTGTACACATTTATTCAATTAACTGTTTAGTGAATTTCCTTGAGAAAACTGGGTTGTGGTTTTGGACTCAAGAAGACTTTGATAGTTGTCAAAGTAGATTTGTAATCAAGTTTGATTAGTGAATTAAGACCTCGTTGGAGAGAGGTGAAATCACCTTGGCGGGTGGACTGGAGTAGGTTTGAGTTCAAACGAACTAGGATAAAAATAAATGTGTTCTTTACTTCATTGATTTTTAAGATTCCAATTCAACCCTCCCCCTTGCTTGTGTTTTTTACTTCTTCAATTGGAAACAGAGCGCCTGGTTTTGAGTTCAAGCACTTAACAGTGTCAGTAAAAGACCCAAGCTAAGAAAAACATTATGGTGGGACCAAGTCAGAACATCAGTAGCAGCCCTCCACTATCTGACGGTGAAAATTTTGACTACTGGAAAGATATGATCAAAAGTTTCTTCCTAGCTTATGACGCTGACCTCTAGGATATGATAACTGATGGATACCTATATCCTGTTGATGAAAGCGGTCAGAAGATTGATAGAAAAGGATGACAGATCATCAAAAGTAAGACTTCAGAAATCATCACAAGGCCAGAACTATTCTCCTGAGTGCCATCTCATATTCAGAGTATGAGAAGATCACAAACAGAGAAACAACTAAGAACGTGTTTGATAGTCTGAGAATGACGCATGAAGGTAACATGAAAGTAAAATAAACAAAATCCCTTACACTCATTCATAAGTATGAAGCCTTCAAAATGGAAGAAGACGAAACCATTAAAACAATGTTCTCTAGATTCCAAACTCTGGTGGCAGGGCTAAAGATGCTGGACAAAGGGTACTCAATTGCTGATCATGTAAAGAAGATCATCAGAAGTTTATCAAAGAAATGGAGATCCATGGTCACTTCTCTCAAACTGGAAAAATATTTGAACATAATATCTCTAGAAGAACTTGTCAGCTCTCTCAGAAGCCATGAGATAGAGTTAGAAGATGATGAGCCTCAGAAGCAAGGTAAACCTCTCGCTCTGAAATCTAATAAATATGAAACCAAATTTTTGTAGGCAAAAGAAGAAGCAGAAAACTCTGGAGAATCCTCGTTAGAAGAAGACGAACTATTATTTCTATCCAGAAGAATCAATCAGCCGTGGAAGCACAAGCAAAGGAATTTCAGAAACTCCAAAAGAACAGGAAATGACTCTGAACAATCTTATGGATACAGAAAATCCAGTAACAAAATCATTACCTGCTATGAATGCAATAAACAAGATCACTACAAAAGTAATTGTCCAAGGATTCAGAAGGAGAAACATAAAAGGAAGTTCGTTAACGAGAAGAAGAAAAGTCTTATGGCAACATGGGATGACTCTGAATCATCTGAAGATGGAACAGAATCAGAAGATGAACAAGCCAATATAGCTCAAACGAATAACTTATCAGATGTCTCTGAATCCTTTGAATAAGAATCAGAATCAGAATCAGACTCAGAGTCTGAAGAGGTATTTTCTAACTTTTCTAGATCTCAATTAGAGGAGAGCCTGTCAGAAATTTTAGAAAGGTATCAGAAGCTTCGAGTCATAAACAAGAACCTGGAAAAGGATCTAGTTTCAGACTCTGAAGAAACTAATAATTTGAGACTAGAAAACTCTGAGTTGAAAGAAATGGTTTTTAAACTTGAAAATTATTTACAAACTACTCAGAAGGAAATTGTCTCAAAATTTCCTAGTAATCCTGATACAATCATAAAGGAATATGATCATAACTTTCGGAAATTCCTCGCTAAAAACATAGATAGAAGCAAGATGGTTTCAATGATCTATGGAGTTAGCAGAAATGGCAGAAAAGGTATAGGATACAAAGGTAAAGTATCCCAACCTAAGAAAGTTAAGGATATGGTTATCAAACACACTCCTCTTTATTCTCACTTTACTACTGGGAAAACACATGATATAAAACATACTGGTAAGGCGTTTTATGCTAAACCAAAATTCATACAGAATTTTGGAAACTCTAACAGTCATGGACCCAAAAAGATATGGGTACCAAAAGACAAAATCATATATGTTGCAGATAATTTTAACAGCAAGGTTGAAACACCAGTATTAACACCTGGACTCTAGATTCTCTCTACAAATGGACGAAAGAAAGCATATGTTCCAAAGCCTGAAATTTAAAAGATTCACATGTTTCAGAGGCAATCAGAAACAAAAGGTTATTGGCTCTGAAACTATTGGAAACATGAACGAAAATACAACATCAGAAGCTCTCTAAAGAATCTCAGATGTATCTAGAAGAGGATGTCACACTTTCTTAAGAAACTTCTATCAGAGCAAGCCAAAATAGAATATTTACCACTTTTTGATTCTTGACAAAAAGGGGGAGAATGAAGAATATTTTGACTCATAATCAGAAGATCTTCACGGAAGTACTTTATTTTCTCGATATCTGAGTATTCTACTCAAGGGGGGGGGGGGGGGGGGGGTCTTTTAATTTTTGTTCTTTATATTCCATCAAAATATACTATTTTTTGTCATCATAAAAAAGGGGGAGACTGTTAGAACATAATTTGGTTCTACATCCCAGTTAGAGTTTTGTTGATAATAAACACATGCTATAAAGAACAAATATGCTCACAAATAAAAGTATCTTTACATGCAGGAAGTTCTGATGTGAAAAAGATGTTTTGATGCAACTGGAAGTTCTTCCAGAACATCACCATAATTTCTGATTATGCGAGCACAAAAGTTGAGAGTGCCATGAAAGATTCATACGCATCAAATCTATGTGCACGCTTATATGAAGAAGTTCTGTTACAACTTCTGAATGCACCAGCATTGTGAAACAGGATCTCTGATACTCTGATTTGCAAAGTTCTGATACAAGCTGTAAAGAATTATCAACGGTAATATTCATCCTCTTATGTGAGAAGCTATGAAGCATTACAATTCCATCAATGAAAGATCATAAGTAACAGCTACAAACAGACATGGATCTCCTGGTTTAGAAAGCTCATAACTTGTGTTATAGACATACCAAAAGTATCTTCTTATGTCACTATTGCAAGGCCTATATAAAGTAGACAAAATGAAGATTTCAGTTGATGAACTACTGCGCACAAAAAGAAGAACTCACGTGAAAATTCAGTAACGCATCAATCATTCTTCATCCTCAACATTCAATATTAAACTGTGTAAAACATCACTGTTAGTGATACTGTTTATTAGAAACATCATTGTACACATTTATTCAATTAACTATTTAGTGAATTTCCTTGAGAAAATTGGGTTGTGGTTTTGGACTCAAGAAGACTTTGACAGTTGTCAAAATAGATTTGTAATCAAGTTTAATTAGTGAATTAAGACCTCGTTGGAGAGAGGCAAAATCACCTTGGCAGGTGGACTGGAGTAGTTTGAGTTCATACGAACTAGGATAAAAATAAATGTATTCTTTACTTCATTGATTTTTAAGATTCCAATTCGACCCCCCCCCCCCCCCCTTCTTGTGTTTTTCACTTCTTCATAAACAACATAAATAGAAAATCAAAAGAGAACAAACCAAAATCTTCGAGAAGAGGCGCAGAGATTCGTTGATGCTTGGGTTCCGGCTGAGGAAGATAAGATTTGGAATACTGCTTGAGAGTGTTTGCATCATAATCAATTTTGCCTCTGTTTTCTGAAATAAAAATGAAATGAAATTTGTACAAGTGCGTAGATGTTCGGTGGCACTTGTGAGTTAGATTGTTATGTTTTTTCTGGAAAAAAGAAGAACAGAATTGTACATGTTGTGCTATGAGATTTAATGGTTTTGTGTATAATTTATGAGAAATAGGTTATGCGTTGTTTTATTGTGTTAATGCTTTTGTTTAGAAAAAACAAATAATTATATAAGTAATAAAAAATTAGCAGGAATTAGCAAAAGCACAGTTTGAAAAATTAGTAACCATGAGTATTATAAGAATGAATTATGATATATGGTTCAGGGCTATTTTGAGAAAGAACCAAAGATATTAGAATGTTCATGTGTATAAAGAGGGAGTAAATGTACAATTAAAAAAATGTTAGTGTGAATGAATATGTATTATGTGTCTTTAGAAATTGTGAATTGTTATTGTAACAAAAGTTGTAAAGCAACGTGAAATAAAAGTGGTTATTGAATAAAATGTGAAAAAACTTTGACGGGTGAGATCTAGTGTAAAAATTTAATTAAAAAGAAGAAAAACCATCAGATAAATCATCACTCAGTGTTTAAAACAATTTAAAATTAAAAAGGGATAAAAATTAGAAATCAACGGGAGGCCTCATATTTGAATCATCTGCCAAAATAACAAAATAACACCATAAGTGTTGAAAAGAAATTTTAAAAGAAAGTATGTGGAATTGTGGGTGATCTAGAAGTGTGAAAAACATGTCCTATTTATAGATAAAAAACCATCCAAATTGGAAATAAAACAAAATTGACCAATCAAAAACAAATTGTGACACAAATTGACATCAAATGGCCAATAAGAAACACCTATTTAAAAAGGAAAGAAAATTAGTGAGAAAAAAAAAAGAAAAAAAAATGTTGAAAGTGCAGCACAAGAGATTCAAACTTGTGACCTTAGGCTTGCAAGCTTCATTATTCACCAATTGTGATATGTTACTGAATTGTAATTAAACTCAATTTGAAAGTATACGAAAGGTGTGCAAATATTTATTTATTAAAAAATACAAATGATCTGAAATTAATCATTATATTTTTTAAATAGGTTTGTAAGAGAATATTTATAAAAATAAAATAATATTATAAAAACCATGCTTAAAATATTTTTTGATTGTAGAAATAAGAGGCAAGCAAATTTAGGGTATGATAGTTGCCTCTATTTAATTATCTTTCGATTAGATAGTGCGAGAATACGCAGGTCTCGCACGCTTAATCGGAAGTTTATTAAATATTGGATAACCCTAAGATTTATCCGAGATATAATAAGGATACATTGTATAGCATTCCCATGAGTATGAAGAATATGCATAGATGATGATGTATCATCCTACCGGTGTTTGAACCAAAGTTGATTAGAATTAGGACTCGATGATGTGGATAACTCGTCGGTATCCGAGAGATTGTGAGATTTTGTTTATTTACCGTAACCTAGGAGGTAAATGATACAAGTTTTGAAAAGCTGACCTACTAATGCTAGGAGACTAATATAGTAGGTTTGTGATGCAGATTTTGTATATTCATCGTGACATAGGGGACGAATAAAACAAAGTTTGATAACACATTCCTGCATGCAGACTGATGCAATGGATTACGCAAACTTTGTATGTTTACAACCTAGGGAGTAAACAGTACGAGGATGAACCTGTGCATTTATCACAACCTAGGGGATAAAAGACAACAGGGGTGGGCTTACATTATCCATCGCAACCTAGGGGATGAATAATATAACCTTAAAGATTTGCATATCTATCGCAACCTATGGGATAAATAATTGAAAAAGCTTGAAACCAGATATTTGGAATTTGGATTGAAGATGTTGGTTCTGTCAGCCCTTAACCAAAATTTGATAACCAAATAAAATATACTAGATTTAAAGCGATGGAACCCAAAATTCACTGATGATGTTTGGTTGTGTCTACCCTCAACCAAAACTATCAACAAGAAGAAAAATATACCCCAAATTCATTGATGATATTGGTCGTGTCGTCTCAACCATAATTATCAACATGAAGAAAATGTACCCAAAATTCATGATGATATTGGCCGTTTCATCTCAACCATAACCATTAACATGAAGAAAATAAACCCCAAAGTCATGATGATATTGGTCGTATCGTCTCAACCATAATTATCAACATGAAGAAAATACCCCAAACTCATGATGATATTGGCCGTGTCGTCTCAACCATAATTATCAACATGAAAAAAAATGAATCCCAAATTCATGATGATGTTGGCCGTGTCGTCTCAACCTAACCATCAACATGAAGAAAATACCCCAAACTTGTGATGATATTGGTCGTGTCGTCTCAACCATAATTATCAACATGAAGAAAAATACCCCAAACTCATGGTGATATTGGTTGTATCGTCTTAACCATAATTATCAACATGAAGAAAATGAACCCCAAATTCATGATGATGTTGGCCGTGTCGTCCCAACCATAACCATCAACATGAAGAAAATACCCCAAACTCATGATGATATTGGTCGTGTCGTCTCAACCATAATTATCATCATGAAGAAAATGAACCCTAAATTCATAATGATGTTGGTCGTATCGTCTCAACCATAACCATCAACATGAAGAAAATGAACCCCAAATTGCTTATAGTTTGAACTAATAGTTTGCACAGATAAGCCTGCAAAAAATGAACCCCAAGAGAATTTGTAATCTTAACCAGAGTAGCTTTGCAAGATGCCATGTAGGCATGAGGCCCTAAAATGATGTGTTATCCAAGTGTAATGTATGCCCCAAGTATGTACAAGAATGCTTATGTGCTTATGCCCCAAATGTTTGTATGTGCATGCCCCGAGTATGTGTATGCCCCAAATGTATGTGTATGTCCCAAGTGTATGTGTATGCTTTTGATAGATATTTTTTTGTTAAACCATCGAGTTCTTGTAGTTACCAACTCCCTGATGGTGTTTGCTGCCCATTGCTATATCTCCAAGTGGATTTGGATTTGGTGAAATATGTTAGTGACGTCTTGATGTCTGCATTGTAGGCGTAGGCGTGGATGTAGTACATGGATCTCGACATAATCGCGAACATAGGCGTGGGCATAGAGATAGGTGTGGATATTGACATAGTCATAGACATAAGCATGAGCGTGGATGCTCTTTTGATGCTCTTCTAGCCAAAAATGTTTTTTAAACGCTTTTATCAGATCCTATTTGGTGTTTCCGTATGTTAGATGCACAAAACGTTATGAATGACTTTGAGATTTCGATATGGTTATGCGTACGTCATGCTTGATATTTAGGATTTTTTATGGGAAATCTGATGTCAAGATTTCCAAGGAATCTACTGTCAAGATTCTGTCGAGAACTACCTTCTACTGAGGTCTTCTGGATAATCAACTTCCATGATCAACCAGGAGAATCTACTACCGAGATTCAATTGGGAACTACCTTCTGCCGAGGTCTTTTGTAAAATCAATTCCCGTGATCAACCAGGGGAATCTACTATCGAGATTCAATTTGAATTACATTCTACCGGGGTCTTCCAGATAATCAGCTGTCATGATCAACTAGGAGAATCTACTATTGAGATTCAATTGTGAGTTACCTCCTGTCGAGGTCTTCCAGATAATCAACTACCATGATCAACCAGGAGAATCTACTCCCAAGATTCAATTTGAGTTACCTTCTGTCGATGTCTTCCGGATAATCAACTACTATGATCAACCAGGAGAATCTACTGCCGATATTCAATTGGAAACTACCTTCTGGCGAGGTCTTCTAGGTAATCAACTACCGTGATCAACCAGGAGAATCTACTACCAAGATTCTGTTGAAAGATTACCTCCTGCCGAGGTCTTCTAGAAAATCAACTGTTGTGATCAACCGGGGGAATCTACTTCTGAGATTCAATGTTAAATTTGTAGCTTGATTGACAATGATAATTGTCTTCACATAAAAACGAAGTTTTATGCTATGTGTGCAAATTTGATTGATGCATGGAATGAGATGATTGATTGATGCATGAAATGTTATGATTGATTGATGTATATGATGCATAACTTGGATATATGTAAATGGATGTTGGATTTTGAGATGCGAATGCATAATTAGGATTTTTAAGATATACTCGACCCATGTTATCGGAAGTCGTCAGATGGACGAAATATTAAGTATATCTTGATTCTGTATCGAGGAGCCCTAATGCATGATTCATGCGGCCTTATGCTTTATGATTATGGCTTGAATGTTTTTTAATGGTGTCCTGTGATGGGTCGTGGATGATTAAAGCATATAGGTTTTCCTATGCAACAAGGTTGCTTATAACATGATGGTTGAATGGTATGCTATCAAGATTCCCCGATACTCGGTTTGAACTCGAAGATTTTCAATGTAGGAGAAAGATCCACTGAAGATTATTGAAGTACACGAAAAGCTTGCCTCTATGTGGACTGTCTTTCCCTAATTTGTTGGTAGGGTCTTGGAGGAGATTCTCATTGATATGAGCTTGGAAACAATTTGATCATAATGTGAATGACCCCACTATTTTGTATTATGCCTTTGATTAAAAGACCCTTTAAAATGCCTGGCTTTGATGAACCATTTTGAATCATCTCCTTTTGATCGAGCCTTGTAGTGGTTTGCGTCACCATTCAAATTTTGAAAGACATGCTCCTCAATCTCCAGGATCTGGAGGAAGTACCCTCATAAAGAACTCATACTTTACCACGAACTTGGCATATATTGCCCCAATTATTCAAAGCTTGAAAATTTTATACTTGAAGTTGCTTGAAGAATTTGGACCCTACGTGCAGTAGGATGAAGTTGGTACGCACTGCCCCAACATTTGAATCTTGGAAAGTTGCCCCTGCTTCCAGGCCTTGAGAGGTTTATTAAAATGAGGAAAGCGAGTCATATCCTGTCATGGAATGAATTCCTCTTCAAAAGGTATGCCCCTTGGTGAACAATGCTTTGAAATTTGATCCAAGTTGATTGAACCTAAGAATGATCACCCTTTATCAATAGTATGCGATATACCCTAAGATCGTTAGTATTTTCCCCTATTTATAAGAGTCCTCTTAGATGCCTTTCCCCTAGTTAGAAGCTTCTTAGAAAGGATGGCATTTGATTAAACCTTGGAAATCTCCTTGATGCTAAGTATTGATTTGTAGATAAAATTGTACATTTTGAAAAAGTAATTCCGTTTGATGCACATGCAAGTTTTGAAATCGAAATTGATTATTTTGAAAAGAAATGGAAGATTAGAAGATGAATATTCAAAGAAGCGAAGATGATTAATAATTTTAACAAACGTAGGAGTCAGTTTAACACAAATCTTGTTGAGTATGCTTTCACAATGAACCTAACTTCAATTAGGGCTTTTGAAGGTTGTAACGTGGCCATGGTTCGTGGTTTAAGAAACAAAGGATATAAGGCTCAAAATTTATTTATCCCACCCCATTCTCCTTTATGTTCTTCAATCCTAAGTTCAATTAATCCAATAGATGCGTTTAATCCCCAAGAGAAATTTCGTGGTCGTGCAAATGATGAGAAGCGTAGATAAAGATCCAACCATCGATGAAAGGCATTGATAAGATCCAAGCATTGATGAGAAGCCTTGATGATTCTTGAGGTGGAAATCAAAATATTTTTCTATAATTTATTATTTTCAATCCCTTATTTTTGCATGGACCAATTTTTTGAATTCTTTTTTTGATCCACTGAGATGCCCTAACTTTTGCCTAAGTCATGTTTTGATTTGATGTGACTTAGCGGGCTTTTTTTTAAAAAAAAATTTTGCTTTTTATTTTGAAAATTTGTGACTACCACGCTGATTATTGTAAACTTCGTCTTTATTTTTTATTCAATCTTGATTGATGCACTGAGGAAGAAGATGTCGTGGACTTTGTCTTCATTGATTCCTCAATCTTGGAGGATGAATGCGGGGAAGAGGATGTGCTTCAAATCTTTCTTTAGATCGTTCTCTCGATGATGTATCGAGGAAAGAGATATGCTTGAACCTATGCTTAGGTCGTTTTGATTCTCCTGAGATTTGAATGCATCGTCGAATCAATTGAAATCTACTATGCCCCTGGTTAAGATTAAGGTTTTTTTTATATATAAAAAAAAGAACAAAACTCCAACTCCTGGCTCACGGGGGTTAACTACAGATTATCTCCTTATATCTCCATTGTTTGGGAAGTGAAACCATGCCTTACCTCGTCAGCTAAGCCTTACTATTAAAAGGCATGCGTCCGCAAAATTCGATTATTTTGTATTTTCATCATTCTCCATCGAAGTTTGTTAATTTAAAAAATGGAAAAGAAGAGTGAAAATTGAAAGTCGTTGATTATTTGTGGAATGCATCGATTTCAAAAACATGCATGCTTATTTTATTAGAATTACTTGACTAATGAGTACAAAGTTTATAACAAATAACACTTAGCAAGAAAGAAATTACAATTTGAAATGATAAAGGCCTAATGATCTAGGGATAAGCCTTCTTGTTGACCCACTAACTTTAGGGGATTCTTCTTCAGTCTTTGGATTTGTCAAGGCAAGGGCGACCATTCGCCGATGATACCCCTTCTTCAAAAGTCAGCTGCTTACTATCAATCAAATCTTGGACCTTGTGTTTGAAATCCCAACATTTTCCTAGGGTATGCCCTGGAGAATTGGCATGATACTCGCACCTTGCATTTGCATCATATTTTGGTGGGATGCCCCAATTGGAGGAGCCAGTGGCTTCAACTCTACCAAGGATGCCCTGAGTAGATGCTGTAGCAGATGACTGTATGGTATGGGAAGAGGGTCAAGATTTCTTTTTGGCCTTTTAAACTGTTGTTGTCCTCGTGGAATTATTAGTAGTTGTTATAGTTACTGTTGAGGCAGGGGAACTTCCCACGGTGGTGGAATCTCTAGCATTGAATAGGCCTGTGGTTGGGATGATGAATGGTTGCCTTCGCTCCTTAGTAATAATTGCATGATCAAGTTCATTTGAGTCTTCCATTGGCGGACCTCATCCTTCAACCGTTCTTGGCCTTTTTTGAGTTCTTCCACGGTTTCTTGAGACATGCTTTGAGTCCGCTCATGAGTATAGGGGATCTTGCTAGCTAGATCACAGTTGGATAAGGGTAGAAGTGTAAATGATAAAAACTTTATGCAAATGAATGAAAATGAAAATGTATGAAGATTCTTGGGTATGTAAAAACATTTTTTTAGGTATGCAAAAAAAGTTTCATGGATAATGCAATGAGACGTAGAGGTAGTATGATGATAGACGTAGGGGTACCCCATATAGGTTTAAAGATATGCATAATGATACCCTACACTGACTCAGAAATTGAGACAGACAGAAACTCCTTAAAATATAGATATCGATTTGATGATATTTTACATTGTCTCAGATACTAAGACAAGTAGGAGTTCCTTAAGGTTTAGGCAAATGAAAGACGACGAAGTGTCCCTACAGGATAGGGACAATGATATAGACGGAAGCCCTACGGGCTAAAGATAGTGGTGGATGAAGGGATAACCCTTGCAGGTTTGCAGATTGTAGTGGGATTTGTGAAAGGTATCCTTAGAAGGTAGGTCCACATACGAAGGGCCATTTGTGATCAATAAGATATTTTATTGCGGTGCTATGATACTGACCATCATGGATGATGAAGATCTTCCTTACCCTGTGAACGCGGACATAGTCAAAAAATACTACACATGAAAGAGACCCGCTGGGTTGATTGGCCTAGGAAAAAATAAGGGAATCCCGATGAAGCAAAAGGGTTCAGGAAAAAATTAGGGATATATATAAAGATTGTACACCTGGCAAGTCGAAAACCTGAAAAGGCGACTTAGGCAAAAAACGGGTATCACGGTGGACTGAAAATCCGAAAGGGCAATCCAAGAAAAAGTTAGGGATTAAAGCGTACGACTGTGTCCCATTCGATCACCAATTTACTAACAACCAACATGATTACTAGCGTCAAGTTCAAATGTACAAATCAATTAAGTCAACTTCTTCCGACAACAAGGGATGAGATGCTTGAAAACATAGGGGCAATAGCACAGTTGAAATCTGATGGGATTGTTTCCACGTATCTATTTTTCTTTGTTTTTCTTTGTACCTTCTTCATTTTTACAATGATTTCCTCTTACTAGAATCTTTGTCTCCTTGTATGAAACTGTCTGTTTATAGGCAAACCATCAATACAAATATAATTTAAAATTCAAACTTACTTTCCCCGTTTTGTTTGCGAAAACGTCCAATGACTAAATTGAGTGAACATATGCATATGAATATGATTATTATTAACAAATATGTGAATAAAAACATGATTATCATTTACTAAAGACTCTAGGAGTTAGGATAATGTTCAAGTAATCCACAAATCTCCATAGGTAAATATTCGTAGTGCTACCTTTACAAACTCATCCTCGACAGAGATACATTCCTCAACAAGTATAATATACCTTCAGACAAAATTTGAAGCATCTTCCAGTAGTTCACTTGATCATCTTCCCCAAGAGATCCCTAGCAGGTAAAGAAGTGTGATTATTTCCCCAGCATATGATGGAAACTTCCTCCACACAGTCTATGAAATTCCAATTCCCATAAGTAATGATTCCCTCAGCACAGTTTATAGGAATTTAATTCCCCAGCAGAGTTTATTCCTTCAACACTGTAAAATCCCTGACAGAATTCTCTTCTCCAACAGTGTTATCTCCCCAGCAGGGTTTATTTCCCCAGCAGGGTTTATTTCCCCAATAGGGTTTATTTACCAAACAAAGGTTATTTCTCCAATTATCACAAATCCCTGAAAGAATTATTTTCCTAGGTCAGATGTCATTCAACTTTGTCCTCCCCAAAAGAGTGGACGTCTTCGCATCAGAGGATTATCTATCTCTTTTATCCCCAGTCAGCATATATAAGCATCAAATCCTTCAAGAGAACAATGAACGACTAATGTTCTGAAATTCTTTTATCCCCAAGAGAAAGTCGAACGTCCCCAACAGAATAAACAAACCGAGAATTCCCAACAAAATTAGTCACAGTAGAGGGAAGATTCATATCCTTCATCCCTAACAACATTCATGGATTTATTCCCCAGCCAAAGATCTTATATGAAGCTATCGTTGCCGTCAGCATCATCTCATATCCATTTATCATTTACAAAAAACCATATCATACACATACGAAACTCTCATTTATTTTAAGAAAATCATTACGCAATACATACATCATGACATTGTATAAAACTAACATTCATCTTTGCAAGTAAAATTCGCAAACAGACGAATACCACCAACAAATTTAAAAACGGGTCAAGAATTAATTCCCGAAACCAGACGAGGCAACTATGTATATGACCAGACGGTATGAATTCCCTAAATAGGATGGGTTTACCAATAAAAATAATATTAAAGATTAATTCCCGAAACAAGACGGGGTAACTTTTTATACGATCAGGCGGTATGAATTCTTGAAACAGGACGGGTTTACCAACAAAAAAAATAGGTCAAAGATTAATTCCAGAAACAAGATGGGGCAACTATCTACACGACTAGGAAGTATGAATTCCCGAAACATGACGGGTTTACCAACAAAAGCGGGTCAGAGATTAATTCTTGAAACAAGACAGGGAAACTACCTATACGGCCAGGCGGTATGAATTCCCAAAACAAGACGGGTTTACCAATAAAGAACAAATTGCAGATTAATTCCTGAAACAAGACGAGGCGACTATCTGCAAGACCAACTGATTTCTCTTTAGAGACTGAATTCTGAAAAGCATCTCCTTCAGGGCCTTGGTTTTAAAAAACATTTTTCTTCGAATATTTTCATTCTATCTGATCAAGTCAAGCGTAGACTCATTCTGATACTCCTTTAAATAGTTACTCTGGATGGCATCCATAAGCCCATCTCCGACAACACTCTATCATATTCCCAAATGGCATCTTTAAGCCCATTCGAGCAATATTATTATCCAACAATGTTACAACATGCACCGACGAGTGCAAATTTCTGGGCAATTAAGTATTCAATCCTCTTCCACCTTCAGATACCTTCTCATGCTTCTAGAAATCTCAATTGCTCAAGGTTGCTCAAGAATTGATCAGACAAATTCTTCTCCTAAGCAGTTGACCCACAACTAGGGTTTCATGTTTCTCAAGGAAATTTTAGTTTATAATGCCTTAAGTGTATTTCATGGTTCCTTATATGTCTCAAGGAATGCTCATGCCAAATTTCAAGCCTTGCATCACAAGTTTGCTCAGTCGATTGCTCAGTTGACTGAAAAATCAATTGTATTGGACAAAAAGTCAACTGTGGTCAACATATCGTCAAACCTCAAGGTTTTTGGTCAACATCAAGATTTTGAAGTCACACTCATCATTTTATCAAGGTTTGGTCATGATTCATCAAGAAAACTCAAGATTCATCAAAATTCAAAAGTTACTAAATTAGGGTTTTCTTAAGGTGAAGTCAAATGAACTTTGACCAAGCACAACTTTCACATGATTGAGCATATTTTTCTCAACTAAAGCTCATGTTGAAGGAAATTCAATTCTCTACAACTTTTTCTCTCTAAGCTCAAGTCCAAAAATGCTTCATTTGAGAGATATGGACCAAAATATTATAGGTTATTTTAAAAGTCAACAAAAAGACACTTCTTGTCAAGGAAACTTACATCAATATAAATTATTCAAATGCAAAAATGATCAACATAGAGATTGAGGATTTTAGAGGACATCTTGAGCTTTCCAAAAAGTCCCAGATCACCTTCATATGATAGAAATTGAGAGAGTTATGATGGATGCAAGTTGGGCAATTTTGAGAAAATGCATGAAACTAAAAGTGATCAAACTTGAATTTTTGGGCTAATGGGTTGATGTTTCAAGATCCATGTGTGTTGTAGGCCTCAATATGAACCTCAGAACTTATTCATACACCTCTTTGTTTTTTATTCTATTAATTTTTTTATTTTATTTATTTAAATTCAAAATTAAATAAGATAAAATCAAAGGCTTTTCTTACAAAGGTCCATGCCCAACCCTTTGACCTAATTTCATTATTACCTCAAGAAGCACACCCCTAAAAATTCCAAAAATTGTCAAAACTAGGGCAAGAACAAAGTCTTGTCTTCATCCTCTTACAATTAAAAGCAAGCATTCCATTGAGCTTCTGAGGTCCCCAGGGAGTCATTCCAACCATCATTGCAACGTGAAGCATCCCAAAACGTGCTAACCAACATCACCAGTTTATTGGTCTTTTTTTGAAATTCATACTACTTATTTATGCAATATAAATGAATTCTATGCATATATTCATGATCATATTGATGTATGGAATTGTTTTGACGTATTACTTTTGAAGTTTAGTGCAGGAATAACAAAGTGTCATGGTTAGGGCACAAACTGAGTTTTGTTTCGAAACTCATGATACAATCACATTTAGGCCAAAACAACCTCACGATTGGATTAAGGAGGGCCAATTTAGGGGGATATGGTTCATCTTGATCTCTAACATACACTAACTTTGAAGGTTGGAAAATAGCTTCGTCGAAGAAGACGACCGGAGCTAGGGCTCTGGCGCTTCTCTGGTGCATTGATTTTTTTTTGATATAATGATAGATTGGAAACATGGCTCAGTTGGTGAAAGGCGCGCGCGATGAAGGAAAAGGAGTGGGTTCGATTCCCCGCGTCTTGTGTTTTTGTTATTTTCCAGATTTAATATGCAGGTTATCAATATAATAAACGCGTTCTATTTCCTAACACTAACAACATGCTGGCACAGTAGCAAGCAAGCGCATGATAAGGCCTTATTATGCAAGGGCGTAGGTTCGATCCCTGTATTTTGGTGTTCCGGATGTTTTTTATTTATATTTTCATGTTTTTTGCAGGTTTAACATGTAGCGCGTTTGTTCTTGTTCTACTAACACAGGAATGCACCTGGCACAATAGAAAGGCTTGTTGGTTAAAAGGCTAAGGGCATGGGTTTAACACCCACCCCTGGCATTTTTGCTTTATTTTGCTTCCAACTTGTTTTTTCTTAATTTCTTCGTTAACCTTATTTATTAACCCTAATCTTTTTTAACCTAATTTTTTTAACCATTAACCACAAAACCTTTTTACAAACCCTAATTAGGTTTTAGCTCTTCTAATTAACCTTTTTTAATTAACGTTTTTTCTTAAATAGAATTAATTAGTTTTTCTAGGTTTTTTTAATTAACTTTCTTTTGATTAACTTTTTAATTAACCTTTTTTTAATTAAAATTAATTAGATCCCTAGGTTAAATTAATTAATTATCATCAAAAGTTCTTTTTATAAAAAAAAAACTCAAAAACACTTCTTTTTTTCTTCGATTCTATTTTCATTTTACATTTCATAGATCGACTGTATAGATTTCTGCAAATGTAATAGCCTAGACCTTATTTTCCGCTTTTTTCCCATTATTATTGTAACTGTTCCCGGGATGTAATAGTTAGGTTTATTTTCCGCATTGTCTATTATGTATCTTCCCCAAAGCGTTGTAATAGTTTAGGGTTTACGTTTATGCTTTATTTCCTGCTATTATATTTACTATACTACTACTTAGTAATTAGGGTTAAATGGAAAGATAAAAACCAAATGATAGAAAACCCTAAATTCAAAGATAAAATTACTGAAAACAACACACTCGCACACATGCACCTCCAGGGTAACCTCTCTTGTTGCCTTTGGAACAAAAACAGTCATGTCCCTGGAAAGTGGGGACGCTTTAGCAAAGTCCCTCGAATAAAAGATCATAGTCCCTCGATGACCCTTTCGATGTTGCCTTTCGATAAATGATCTAGTCCCTTATGAAAAATGCTAAAGCGTCCTTACAAGTTGCCTTCAATGAATGTACGATGACCCTGCGTCTGTCCCTTCACATTCAGTAGATGGGGATACCTGCCAAATAATGGTATGAATATCACTATCTCTAAAGGATGTTGAAAATAACAAGAACAACCTCGAGTGGGTAGGATACTTTTAATCGCTTGCTCACAAACTTTTCTAAGCGAAACATTTCTCACATCACAATTTCAGAACACTTTGTACGCATTTTTGAGGACTGATACAAGAATCATTACAAAGTCTTCCTCACTATGGCATTTTTTCAAAATATTTTCAAACACTTACACAAAAAAGCAAACTTTCAAAGTGAACTAAGCGATTAAGAGCTCGTAGATAACTACATATGAAAAGGGTGCTAACATCTTCCATTTTTATAACCTACCCCCCGAACTCAAAATCTTTAAGGTCCTTCCTGTTCTTTTCACCCTTTCCTTATTGGATAAAATAAAAGTCGGTGGCGACTCATGCTATCCTCAAAATTTATGATAAAACGCAAAACAAGTTAGTTCTCCCACTGTATTATAAAACCAATACGGTTGTAGGGATATATCACCCTCCTCCAGGCTTCACCGGTGAATATCATATAGACTTCTCTAGGGAAGATAATGTCTTATTGTATAGACTTCAATTTGGGATTCCAAACCGACTTTATTGGGGAGGATAACACCATATCATAGAGGAGATCCCAAATATAATCTTCAATATCAAGAGTAATGGTCGTGCAAACTTTTCTAGGGAGAAATTATGAAGCTTCATGGGGATAATAATTTTTAGAGAGAAGCATCATCTCAGCTTCATTTTGGGATCTAAGAATTTTAACAATACAACAAGAAGTCAGAACTATGGGGATTTTAAATCAAACTCAACACTTGGCGAGAGAAAACCCAAAAAGTTGACAGTTGTCTCAACACTTCTTGGAAAAGATGCTGCTCTAGTTTGGCTTCTTAGCTGGGGAAAATCTGTGTCAAGTCCTGACAGGAGAATCTGGTATAGACGCATCGAACCGTGCAAACCCAAAATGACAATAATCAACCTGGAGAAAAAAATATGGACCATGACTTAACTGGGAAAAATGAGATTACAAACCCAACGCCATGTAACAACTCGGAGAAAATCCGAAATAAGACTTAATTGGGGAAAATGGGATTACAAACCCAACTTTGCACCATATATTGATTGGCATGAAATACAATTATCCAAAGAATGAAATATAAGTGGACTTTGCACACATTAGCAAGAGTAACCCGTGAATACTTTCTTGGGGAATCTTTTCAAAACTCCGGAGTTTTCCCATCTTTGGAATCACTACTTTTGTTCCACTTGAATCACAAAATCAGAAGTAAAAACTAATTTGTAAATTCTTTTCAAAAATATTTTTTATTATTAAATTTTTTTTTTTAAAATTACTATCAATAATAAATGAAATCTTTGCAAACAGAATAAAATAAGAACTACAAAGAATTGGATAAAGGCTCAAACTTTATTAATAGAATGGTAGTCTGCGAATGGAGAGACTCCATGGATGATTACAAAGTTTGGAAATTGGTAAATATATGGAAAAGATACATTGAAATACAATGACCGTTATTTTACCTAACAACTTTAAACTCCTAAGCAGAGGCTTCAGTTGAAGTATGATGATAATCCGAGAATATTGTTTCTTAAATGATCAAGTCTTGTCTGATGCGGTTACTTGCCAAGAAATCCCTAACTTTTGCCTAGGTTTCCCTCGCGGGTTTTTAACCTACCAGGAAAATTTATTTTGTTTGTGTCTATAACTTTTACCTAGACTTCCCTTTCGGGTTTTCAGCCTACCGAGTCACTCTTTTTTTCCTAAGCTACCCTTTCAAGTATTCAACTTAATTTCCATTATTACACGCAAAAAAGAGGCAATCTCAACCTCAACGGGGAGCACTGCTTCCATGCCATACACAAGAGAGAACAGGGTTTCCCCTGTTTAAGTGCGGACGGATGTACGATACCTATGCAAAGCAAAAGGGAGCATCTCATGCCAATCCTTATAGGTAATAGCCTTCTTTTGGATGATCTTCTTAATGTTTTTGTTAGAAGCTTCAACAGTCCTATTCATCTTAAGTCTGTAAGGAGACGAGTTGTGATAGGCAATCTTGAATTCTTCAAAAAGTTATGTCATCATCTTATTATTCAAATTTGAGACATTATCAGTGATAATCCTGCTTGGCACACAATACCGACATATAAGATTATTCTTGATAAAGCGTACTACCATTGCTTGGTGACATTAGCATAAGAAGCTGCTTCCACCTGCTTGGTGAAGTAGACAATTGCCACCAAGTTAAAATGATGTCCATTCGACGCCTTGGGTTCAATCATTCCAATCTTATCAATACCCCACATAGGAAAAGGCCACGGGGAAGAAATAACATTGAGAAGCGTTAGAGGCACATAAATCTGATACTTGTGGCCCTTCTTCACAAATTTGTAATAGTCAGATTCCATTTTAATCCAATAGTAACATGCCCTAAGTATCTTCTTTTCCATCGAATATCCATTGGCATGGGTACCAAAGGAACCTTCATGGATCTCATGCATCAACATGTCCGCTTCGTGTCTATCCATGCATCTGAACAAGACCATGTTATAATTTATTTTGTATAGCACATCTTCATTGAGGAAAAAGCTACCTTCCAACCTTCTCAATATCTTTCTATCTTTGTTTGACGCACCAACCGGGTGTTCCTGAGTCTGAAGCAAGTGGTTGATATCATAATACTAAGATTTTTCATCTGACGTCCCCTCTGTAGTAAACACATGAACTGGTCTATCAAGACGTCAAACTGTAGTTTGAGGAACATCATTCCAAGCATTTACTTGTACATGGAAGATAAAATGGATAAAACATCTGCCATCTAATTCTCATATCTAGGAATATGATGGAATTCAACTTTGTTGAAGAAAGGTAATAATCTTCTTGCATAATATTTGTAGGGAATCAAGCCAATGTGACGAGTATCCCATTCTCATTTGATTTGATTTATTACCAAAGCTGAATCACCATATACATCAAGAATTTTGATTATGAGATCTATATCCTCTTCAAGACCCATGATACAAACTTCATACTCCGCCATATTATTGGTACAATAAAATGCCAACCTTGCAGTAAAAGTGATATGTGACTCATGGGGAGTGATAATCACAACATCAATTCTTTTTCCATAAGCATTTACAGCTCTATCAAACACCACACCCCAATAGGATTCAGGATTAGGACCTTCCTCAGGAAAAGGTTCATCACAATCTTTAACTTTCAAATAAATCACATCCTCATCAGGGAAATCATATTTTATGGGTTGATAATCGTCAACTGGTTGGTGGGCAAGGTACTCTTCCAACACACTCCCTTTTATAGCCTTCTGAGTATGGTATTCAATATGATATTTAGACAACAGTATCTGCCAACAGGAAGTTTTTCCAATAAGAGCAGACTTTTCAAAAATATACTTAATTGGATCATTTTTTGAAATCAACCAAGTAGTATGATTCAACATGTAGTGTTGCAATCGCTTCGCCGCACAGGCTAAAGCACAACATGTTTTGTCTAGCATAGAATATTGTGACTCATAGTCTGTAACCTTCTTCTGAGATTATAAATGGCATATTCTTTTCTTCCCGTTTTATCTTGTTGTCCCAAAATACATCACATGGAATTATCCAACCCAATCACATACATAATCAATGGTCTTTCTTCAACATTAGGGAGAAATATAGGAGGTTCAAGCAAATACTCTTTAATACTTTCAAATGCCCTTTGACAATCGTCCGTCTACACACAACCTTGATCTTTCTTTAACAGCTTGAAGATTCGTTCATATGTTATAGTCATATGAGAAATAAATCTGGAAATGTAATTCAAACATCAAAGGAAGCCTCTAACTTGCTTTTCAGTTCTTGGTGCTGGCATTTCTTGAATTGCCTTTACTTTATCAGGATCAACTTCAATTTCTTTTTGGCTGACAGTGAAACCTAGCAACTTTCGTGAACGAACACTAAAACTACAATTATTTAGATTCGAGCGGAGACGATACTTCCTCAAATGCTGAAACAGTTTCAAAAAATCTTTTATCTTCCCTTCCTCTATCTGAGATTTGGCGATCATATCATCAACATATACCTCAATTTCCTTATGCATTAGATCATGGAATAGGGTTGTCATGGACCTCTAGTACGTTGCGTCAGTGTTCTTCAACCCGAAGGGCATCACTCTATAATAGAATGTTCCCCATGGTGTGATAAACATTGTTTTTTCCATGTCCTCAAGATATCATAGATGTTTCGGAGGGGGTCTGCCCAAACTGTTCAAAAATCTTATAGTCACTCTTTTGAATAATTTTCAATAATACATCCATCTCTTTCTTGGAGGAATCTTCGACGGTAACCTCTTTCAGTGCCTCAATTTGGGCAGGCTCAGTTATCTGTTCTTTTCCTCGAGTCTCATTAGTTGATTCAGTAGTAGTTATACGAACGGGCGTAGTAACAGCATTTGGAGAGTTCTCTGGAGACAAAACCCTTCCACTTCTGGTAACCTTAATAGTCCCAATAATATTGCCAATATTCAGATCAATAACTTTAGTATTTTCATCTTCAACAACCAATGGTTCTTGCTTTATGCCATGCTAGTAGACACCAACTCCATAATTCCAAGGAATAACCTTGTTATAGGAATATGGAGTTGGCCCTGGTGCAGTAATGATCAGAGGAGTAACCCTAGGCTCGGTAGTGACCTTCACAGGACCCTTAGAAGTGATCCTTACATGAGTACTAGAAATTGTAATCACGGACACGTCCTCAAGCTTCAGGCCTTGAGACATAATTTTACATAAGCTCTCCACAGAAGGAGTCTTTTCAAATATAATTACACGGGTATCTATCAAATAATGAATACCTTTTCTCAACAGTATATAACCATTGGACTGGGATGCATAGTAGTAGCAGTTTTCAACACAAACCGAAAATAAACCGGCTTGCAACATCTTCTTCTTAACAATCATCATAGGAGTGGTCAAGTCACTCATAACAGAAACATAAGAAACATCATTAATATCATTAATGCCTTTGTCATGATTAGGCATGGGTGAAATGATCACATTAGGAGTCTCAGGAGGATCAAATTTAATCTCCTTAGAGTCAATCATATCTTTAATCTTATTTTTCAATGTCCAACAGCTGTTAGTGTCATGTCCAGGACTGTTAGAGTGATACGCACACCTTGCATTAAGATTGTAACGGGGAGAGGAAGTATTGGGATTCTGAGGAAGATCATTCAATGTAATCAACTTTTTCTTCAACATGTGTTGCAATGCTTAAGACAACGACATGTTGATTTTTGTGAACTGTCTCCTAGGTACGTCTTGCCTATGCTAATTATTTTGTTGTTGGTGTTGCACTGATGCAGGATTAGAGATCAGAACTGCCCCAACGGATTAGTTACAGTCGCTATTATTATGACCCTTCTGGCTGTATATAGTATTGGATTCTCTCTTACCATTGTATGTCTTCTTCGCAGTATTCGAGGATATAGCCACCTGAATTTTACCACTTCTAATTCCACTCTCAACATACTCCTCTGTCAATATCCGTTCAGTGAAACTGGTTGAAGAACTTCCAAGTAGGTGATTATAGAAAGGACCTGTTATCATACTCATGAACATGTCAACCAATTCCCTATCATCCAAAGGAGGTTGTACTCTTCCTGCAAGATCTCTCCATTTATGTGCGTACTCTTTAAAGCCTTCCTCAGAACCCATGGACGTACTCTGTAGTTCCATGTGGGTTGGTGCCAAATCAAAATTATACTGATATTGTCTACAGAAAGCTACAACAAAATCTTCCCAGGTATGGATATTGGTACCTTCGAGTCTCCCATGGACGCTTCCTCTTTGTGTTGACATGTGTATTAAGGATCTGCTCTTCGTGAAGTTGTTTTGTCAGCTCTAACACTTTCTTCTCACTAGCATAGAACTGAGTCTCAAAGGTGTCCCTTTCTTCTTTCAGTTGAATCCAAGACTTTTGTAGCTCTTCAAGGTCAGTAGGCATATCTGGATGAAAAAAGGTATGAGGAATATCTCCTTCAACAACAAGCTCCATAATTACCGGTAGGACAACAAGATATGGCATTATAAGATTTTGAGCACGAGATCGTACCCATCTGAGGTAGGGCTCCAAAGGGATGGAGTTTTTGTGTCCCAAAGTCTTGATATCATTCTTATTCACCATGCCCCAAGCATGTATAAACTTTTGACGGTAACCTTGAGGACCATTCTCGTAATCAAATATATGCACTGAATGAATCTACAATGAATGAATTATGAGTTTGAGTTCATGAAAGTTCAACAAACCTTAGCAGTCGAGGGAAAGAGTTCTGGCGTAATTATATCTTGAGTAAGGGCTAGAATGGCTTCCTGGGAACCTCAAGAGTGTGATGGGATGCTTGGAATTGATTGATAAAGGTTTCACATGAGGGTTTGAGTTAGCCCTAGTTCTTGAAAATTTTGAGATTTTTGGGTTCTTCTTGAGACAGCCTTGTGTGTCCTTTGATGTATGAAGGTGTTACGTATTTATAAGAGAGAAGATTAGGTCAAGTGGTGGGCTTGGACATCTCGTGAAATCATATCTTTGATTTTGTTTGAAAATAAGTTGAAATCTTCCAAAAATAATGATGACTTGTTTCAAATAAGTCCACACGATTTCTTCAACTTCAAGGTAGATTTTTAGGTCTCCAACATGATTAAAAACATTAACCATGCACCTTAATCCAATGTTTTTATATTTTATTTGATTAAATTTGCATTTAAATGAATAAAATCCAAATAAAATAAATAAAAATCATAAAAAATATGTGAATGGATTTTGGGGTCCTTTATAATGTCATGAACATGCTTGAACCTAAAATATTAGACCTATTAGCCCAAAAATTCAAGTTTTCTCAATTTGAACTTCATGCATTTTCTCAAAATTGTTCAATTTGCACCAATCATAACCCTCTAAATTTTTGTCATATGAAGATGACCTTGGACTTTTCGGAAACCTCAAGATGTCTCCTACAACTGTCATGTTAGTTATTTTTCATTTGAAGTCTTTATCTTTATGTAAGTTGCTTTGACAAAAAATGTCTTTTTGTTGACTTTTAAAATGACCTGTAATGTTTTGGCTCATATCTCTCAAATGAAGCATTTTTGGCCTTGAGCCCAGAGAAACAAAGTTGTAGAGAATTAAATTTCATTCATGTTAAGCCTTGGTTGAGAAATTTATGATGAAGTATGTGAAAGTTATGCTTGGTCAAAGTTCAGTTGACTTCTCCTTACGAAAACCCTAATTTAGTAATTTTTAACTTTTGATGAATCTTGAGTTTTATTGATGAATCATGATTAAACCTAATGTGACTTAAAAATATTGATGTTGACAAAAAATCTTGAAGTTTGACTATAAATTGGTCATAGTTGACATTTTGTCCAATATACTTAACTTTCAATTATCTGGCTAATTGACTGAGCAAATTTTTGATGTAAGGCTTGAAATTTGGCATGAGAATACCTTGAAGCATATGGGATACCATGAAGCTCATTTGAGGCATTATAAACTCAATTTACTTTGAGAGAAGCAAAACCCTAGTTGTAGGTCAATTGCTTAGGAGGAGAGTTTGTCTGGTCAACCTTTGAGTAGTCTTGAGTGTTTGAGACCTTCATGAGCATGAGGAGGTATCTTGAACCATTTTTTCTTGAAAATGAGAGGGGAATTTTTTGGGTACAACAGAGGTTCTCTCTGATAGGTAATAGAAGTCAGAGCTATATTGACGATTGGAATCATAGAAGCAACTTGTTGTTGGTACTGATGATATCTTCTCGGAGGTCAAAATGTTATTTCCTCAACAACAACATTTGTTTCACTTTCTTTCTTTCTAGAAAACCCATATGATGATTTCTTTGTTCCTTCATCTTTTGTCAATCATCCTTCCCTGACAGCTTCTTCTAGACGAACACCCATACTCACCATTTCAGTGAAATCACTTGGTCATTTATTGCTCTCCCATCGAGGGTACCACTTGGATAGCAACCTCGCACCAATACTACGCATACTCTTTAAATGATTCTTACCTTTCTGAGCCATCGCTCTCAATTGGTCATGGTTAGGTGCCATAAACATGTTGTACTTATACTGCTTGATAAAAGCTTCCCCAAAATCATTGAATATGCGGATGTTGCTACTGTCCAATCCTATATACCATTTCAAAGCAGCACCGATTAAACCATCCTGGAAGAAATGGATAAGCAAGTCTTGGTCATCAGTATGAGTGGACATCCTTCTGATATACATCACCCGATGGTCACCAGGACAAGAGTTGCCCTTGTACTTCTCAAATTCTGGAAATTTAAACTTTGCTGGCACTTTCATATTAGGAACTAAACAGAGGTCAATGGCATTTTGTCTGAGTAACTCTTTCCCTCGGAGAACCTTCACTTCTTTCTTCATTTCAATAAACTGATCTCGGAAATCATCCAATTAGTCATAGAAGCCCAAACTTTCGCTTGGCGGAGGAACAAGATGATAACTTTTATCATTAATAATAGGCATATCATTCACTGTAGGAGGTGTAACATAACGAATCTCATTTTTAGCAACAGGAGCAGCATGCACCATAAGAGGTGTAGAAATAGCAGTAGTTTGAGTAAATGGAGCAACTTGAGCATCAATATTGTAACCTTCTAACATGAAATTCTCAGGCATTTCCCATGTGTAACCTTGAGGCATACGGTATTGAGCAGTAGTAACTGGAGTAACAAAGATGGGAATTGACGGAACTTCTGAAGTAACGATCATCTGTTGTGGCTGAGGACACAGAGGAGGAGGTGGTGATTGATTCTGAACAACCACCAATGATTCCACCAAAGCAGTCAGATTAGCCATACCAGCCCTCAAAGCAGTAATTTCTTCACACAGCTCGTGATTCTCTTGTTCAAGATTCTCCATTTTCTTCCTAGAATTAGCTCAAGTATTGTAGGGATGAGACAATTTGTTGACTGTTGAAGTAGAGAAACACGGTAAGACACTTGGGTATGAACAGAAATGCAAAAAATATGTGCAAAATGTTGCATGATATGCAATGCATATAATTTATTTATTTATTATTATTATTTTAAGGAACTTAAAGAATTATAGACAATTACAAATATTAAAGTACTAACATATTTGGAAATACTGAAAATTTCATTATAATAATAACTTCATAATGGATTACAACTTTTAGTACAAGTTTCAATAATCCTAAGTACAAGAGAATGAAGATAGAATCTAAAATCCTAAGGAGCCAAAGCTGATGAAGATCTCTCCGCACACTAACGATTTCCCATGAGTCTTGCAATTTGAGCCTTCAACATCTTGTTCTCTGATGCATACATGTCGGTGACTTCTTTACAACCACCAGAATCAGAAAATAGGTTTCTGGGACCTGGCTAAGCTCTAGAGGAAACTAAATCCTCTTTCTTCTCTATCATCTCCACAACAGGACTCTCAAGAATCTCGATTAAGTCATCCTTCTCTTTTAATTCTATTGAGTAGGACACCTCAAAAGTCTGATACTTATTCTTCCACGCTTCTTTCTCTTGCTGCATCCTAACTAAGGCAAGCTGAAGTTCTTCCACATCATCTAAAATGGGATGAGTAGTCCTCATAAACATATCAGGTTTATGTTCTTCATGAGAATAAAGCATCTTCAACTGAATTTCCCTTGCTCATACCCAACGGAGATGAGGTTCTAAGGAAATAGCTCATCTTGGTCCCAAGTATTTTCTACCTTTTCTAGGAATATGGCGCCAGGCCTTCTCAATCTCTTTCTTAGCCTCCTTATGATCTTCTCCTTCTTTGAGAAAGAAACCACTCAGATGAATGATGTTTGGCTTGTCTCTCATCAGATATCCAAGTTGATAACATGCAAGAACGGGATTGTATTTAATTCCTCCCTTTATACCAAGAAGAGGCACATTGGGGAAACTACAACAACTATCAATAATCTCCACATCATAATAAGCTTGATAATACCAATCAATGTCAGAATGATTGAGATCCATAATCTTCGGAGCCCAACAAGGTTCCTTCTTGGGATCCTAAATAGCAACAGTCCAAGGTAACTGAGAAATAAACCACTGATATAAAAATGGTGTGTAACAGATGATCATCCCTCCCTGATAAAAATTCCGAAGATGGATGGAATAATAAGTATCTCCTAGAAACATGGGGACTATATTCCAGATCAAAAAGATCCTAATGGCATTGACATCCACAAATTTGTTGATATTAGGAAACAAGAATAACCTATGGGCAAGCAAAGCAAAGATAGCCTCAAAAGCAACTCTACTCTTCATCTTGGCGAAATAACGAGCTTTCTCTAATAGAAACTGAGCAGTTAAACCCATGATTCCTCCTTTAGTAGTCATGTTAGCCTTAATCTTGGACTTCTTCAAATGAGTCATGACAACAATATCATGAGACTTAGGCTCTCCTTCTAAGCCAGTGAAAGAAATACGATCAGTAATAGGTAAGCCAAGTAAGTAAGAATACTCATCCAATGTGGGCATCAACTAATAATAAGGAAAATTAAAACACCGGCACAATGGATCATAGAACTGGACCAATGTATAAAGAATACCCTCCTTCATCTTGAGCTTCACAAGAGACACGACGGATCCATACTTCTTTCGTAAATTTGGAGAGCTTTCAATCTCAAGAATCAAACTCATCAGTTCCTCTATCTTAGGATCTTTGAAAGTGTACTTTCAATTCTTTATTTTTCCAAAATCCATGGTTAAAAAGTACCTGAGATATTTGCAAAAAGTAAACTTTAAGTCCCTTGAAACAAATTGTTCTAAAGAATGCTCATGGGTGGATGAATGCATGATGCAGAAAATCACATACAAGATCACAAACATAGGGGGTTCATAGGTTCGACTTCACGAGCATGGAGTCAAATGTACTATCCACAAGGTAAGTACTAATAGTTTATCACTTGACGAACAAGGTTTTAAAAGGTTCCCAGAGTCTACACCCTTCCTTCGGATATTACCAACGTCCCCTTTAACTCAGTAATTAGTAATATTCTCAAGAAAAACTCGTCTGAGTGTAGCATCGCGTGACAACCACCTCTAGATTGCTATGTCATAGTTTCCGCACTACACATAAAAGGACAAGATGGGTTAAGGGTTCTACAGTCCTCAGTTTCAGCAGGCTCCCAAGTCGAAAGCATCACATCTTCCCGATTGCTCGGTAAATGAATACTACGGACAAAGGGGCCTCCACTGAGTAGGGGATCTCATATCTCCTTTTTTGGGATTCCTCCCTAATAGTTAACATGACTATACCTCTTGTCCTATCTTAAGTTTGCCCAAGTCCAGGTAGAGGACTTATAAGAAATCACCAAGCACCCTGAAAACTAGGAAAATCTAAACAAACATATAATAACATATAATATACAACAAATAATAGCACATACACAAATAAACAAAGATAGGCTCAACCCACTTAGAGATAGACCAACATTTGGTCGATCTTTCCCCAGTGAAGTCGCCATTTTTTCTATAACGGTAGAAATGTTGAGACTAAGCCAATGGGTTAACTTAACTCGCACAGATCAAATAAAAATGGCCACTGCACTTTCTTGTTTCCATAGGAATGGGAAAAGAGCGAATAACCCAAAAAAGAGGGGGGGGGGGGAATCTAGGTACGGGGGTTGGTTATGAAAAGGGAAGATATTAGCACCCTGAACATCTGCGGTACTTCGTAGGAACCTCTTTGAAAATTTGTGTATTTTGGCTATAAATGTTGTATATAAAAATAAATGGTGGAGATGAGAAAAGAAGTATTTTTTTACAATTTTTCCCCTGCCGCGGTTGCGAACCTTTAGTGCCTATGTACCACCTTCTGTGTAATAGGGTATCAGGGTACTCCTAGTTCAATTTAAAAATTTTAAAACACAATCATCATATCTGAGTGGAAAACATAATTACTACCCACAATCATGAGAAAGAATAATTTTCATCATCTAAAAGTGGAGAATATAGCTTGGATTTTAAAATCAACAAAGCCTCACTCAACACCCAAGTGGAAAATATCTCACTTCATTACATATCTTAGAAGTATAGTAGCTCGCATAACTACAAAAATCGAAAAGAGTCTAATCTTTTGAGAAAAGAGTTTTAAAGTAAAAATCCAAAATGGCAAAAATGGTTTGTATGAGGTTGATTTACTTTTAGTCTTCTCACAAAAAAATGTCAAAGTATGATTAAGTTGGTTAAAATTTGATTAAGAAAAGATCTTGAAAATGCATGGACCTAAGTCCAAGTTTATTATGAAAGTGGTTCAAGTTAGAAAACAAGAAGAGTTTTAAAAATGAGGGAGAATATTTTGAAATAAAAGGAGATGAGAGGAAATGAAGGGACTATCCTAAAGCATAAAGTAAAAGATAAGGAAAAGAACCATCTAACTAACGAAAAGCCAATAATTGACATATGAAGTCAATGTAGAAATCCCATCCTTTGGATTGAAACCAAGCAATAAAAGATATTAAACCTCTTAAGAAACCCAGCTTTAGATGCATTAAGTATTCACAAAAAGTTGGGTAGATTAACGGCTATATACAGAGGAATTCTCAATCACAGACACATTACATAATCAGAATAACCTACACACAAGGAAAATGAACCCAATGTCTTAGGGTAAACCACAAGAACTCCAGACAAAATAACAGCAGAGTCATAAGGTCCCAAGGGTAACGAAGGTTTCTAATCCTAAGTCCAAGAGGTCCACAACTCCATAATGTCAAGGATAGTAACCAAATAGTCTAAGTAACCTTAATGCTTTTAATGTTCAATTTGATTATTAAGTGTCTTCAAAAATGAAAATGAAAAGCTCAAGTGATCAAAGATGAAAAAAGCATAAAATGTAAATGTTAAGGTAAATGGTTCATAAAAGTAAAGGCATAAAGTAAAAGTACAAAGTAAAAGTTAATTGTTAGTGAACTAGATGTTAGACATTAGTTGAATGACCATCTTGAAACTTGCATTTGAAAACTCATTAGAATATTGATAAAATCAAAGCTTCTCAACAACAAGTCTCATTTTATTTTTGTCAAGTATATCAATTATTTAAAATGCTCAAGGAAATCATATATAATCAACGATGTTTAAATGATTTACTTAGACTAAAGTTCATGAAAGTGCATTAGAGGATTGATAAGATAAAAGCCGCTTAACAATGAACCTCAAGGTTATTGGATCCAAGGTTTCAAATTAATATGCTTGGGCTTGCAAACATATGTTTGGGCCATGAATGATCATTTCTCGAATCGGGACAAATTTAGCTCTATGTTAAGCAATCGTAACTGGGCTTATATAGAAGTAATGCCTATTTTGAGGCTGGTCAATAGCAATCTATGTACCATATTGAAATTCTTGTATCAGATATGTGATGTCGAAAGAGATGTCATGACACAAATATATGTTTGCAAGTAAGGTGTAGTAAAATCAAAAGCAGTAAAAACACAAGATTGTTCACCCAGTTCAGTGTACAACAACACCTACTCTGGGGGCTACCAAGCCAGGGACAAGTTCACTAAATAGTATCAATTCATAGATCCTCAGTAAACAACCAGTTTATGATCTAATCACTTAATCACTACCCAAGTTAAACTTCTACCTAAGACTCACCTAGGTATGAGGCCATCCTCAAATCCCTTCAATCACTTACAGAATTAATAAGTTTGAAACACTTCAATCATTCAATGCTTAAAAGCTTATGAATGATACACAATTAACAACCCAAATATCAACTCAAGTACTTAAACTAATACTTAGAGTGTATTACAAATAAAAAGCCTAAACTTATAATCAGAAAGAAAGTATTCTTCTTCAAAAATTGCTTGTCTTTGAATAAGGAAGTGAGTCCTTATATATGCGCAGCTTTGGGCTTGGGATTGAAAATAAATATTCAAATCTTTTGAATATTTCCATAAAACAGGCTAAGATATAATTATGCAATTTGAAA
This sequence comes from Vicia faba, assembly GCA_948472305.1. Taxonomy (NCBI): domain Eukaryota; kingdom Viridiplantae; phylum Streptophyta; class Magnoliopsida; order Fabales; family Fabaceae; genus Vicia; species Vicia faba. The sequence goes on along the minus strand of OX451741.1, from coordinate 969,750,781 downwards.
AATGTTCCTCCGTATTTTTCGCAACATGTAGTTCACAAATCCTGAGTTATAGAGTGTGGGAAATCAGGAAACAAAAGACTAAACTGATTTTGGGCTGAGATCAGTCCAGTAGGAAGATGTCAAGACATCTGCTATGACATCATTCAAAACAGTTTTTCTCCAAATGTTAAGACATTTAGCAAAACATTAAAAAGTCATTGTTTTACCAAAATTGCTGCCAATAAACACTTACAAACTCCCCCCTTTGGCAAATTTTGGCTAAAAAAGTGTTAGAGTATATTATCAGAGCAACAACATAATTATCAGAGCATTATCAGAGCAGCAGCAAGTAAGGCAATCAAAACATACATTCAGTTAGCAAATAGTTGTTAGCACAGGGAGATATCAAAACATCTTCTGGGACATGAGGCTCCCCCTCAAGTATTGAGCTCCCCCTCAATCAATGGTTAGTCAGTGGTTAGTGGTTAGTAATTCACTCACTCACTTTCTCTCCCCCTTTTTAGTCATAATATGCCAAAGAAAAGACGTAATCAAAGGAATATCAGTATTAGGGTACAAACCATAAAATTCAAATGTCAAGCACATGCAAGTACCAAAAAAGAAACAAAGTGTTCAGATAAACATCAAATAGTCTAACTGTCATCCTGACCAGTTGACTTGGTTGAACCATAACTTCTTTCCTCACTGGAATCTTCACCTTCAGAGCTCACTGCATCATCAAGGTTGTTATCCTTTTGCAAGTCCTTGATCATCTTTTCAAAGACTAGCTTCCTAGCTGGGCTCACTCTGATCACATCATCTAATTCCTTGCAAGCTTCCTTTAGTTCATTGATCATTTCATCCTTATTGGAGGTCTTGTCAACAGGACCAGATGTTAAAATAATGTCTAGGACATGCTTTCCTGAAAAGAGCTTAAAGTGGAGGGTCAAGGCAGACCCCCTCTTGCACACAACATCATTTCAACTTAGGATTCTAGGGTGCTGATTTAGGATAATTCCATAGAGGAGGGAAGGAAAAGCAATTGGCATTTTAACGGCACTAGTTCCTGCATGTTTGATGGTCTGATCAAAGATATAAGTCCCATAATCAAAAAGTTTTTGGTTTCCAATAGCATAAATGAACTTTCCTAAACCAATGGAGATAGTTGAAGTGTGATTAGTGGGAACCCAATTTGCAGCTCCAATCCTATGTAAATTTGCATATTTCACACTCAGTTTGCTGACAGGAACCTTGTTTTTCATTGGCCATTCACTTACTTGATTGATAGTAATGGCTCTACACACTTGATTGTCTGTAACTTCCAGCTCACAACATACATCTTCCGACCTATCTAGAAATTTGTTTATAATGGCAGGAGAAAATTCAACACACTTTCCTCTAACAAAAACCTTTCTATATTCTTTACTCTTATGGTCAGCAGAGTCAACAGGAATATTAACAATACACTCCTTAACAAGAGTTTCATAGCAATTTGCAAACCTGGTAATTATTTTCATCAGTCCAGCATAGGAGATCAGCTTCATGATTTCCTTACATTCCAAGGCACCACTCCTAGTTCTCTCTCCAGGGAAATCCTTCTTTGATACACATACTTCCACTTTTCAGCATTCTAGCAGAGTGAAAGGAGATCTTGTCAAGTGGGGCATTAGGAAACCTAATAGACAATTTCTTATTTGCAGACTTTTTGATAGGAGAGATGTCCTGGACATCTTGCTAGACATTATACTCAAAGTCAATCTCTTCAACTAAAACAACTTCCTTCTTACTCTTGGACCTTTTTACAGCATCCTCATTGTGATACGGTGGCAGAACCGACTGTTTTGAAAATGCTGGTTTGCGTTTTGCGTTTTATATTCGCAAAATGCCAAGGTAAGCAAGAGTCGCCACCGACTTTTATTTTATCCAACTGGAAAGGAAAAAAGCACAGAAAAATTCCTTTTTCGAGATTTTGAGTACGGGGGGTAGATTATAGAAAGGGAATGTGTTAGCACCCTTTCTATCCATGGTTTTCCATGGGCTCTTAGGTACTTGCTCATCTTTTAAAATTGCTTGTGTGTGTTTGTTTTGAAAAGTTTTGTTTTACTTTGCTTTAACCCTTGCTTCTGTCTTCAAGAGTGTTACGAAGTGTTTTTGAAAACTTTGTTTGAAAAGTGTTTTGGTGTAAAAAAAAGTTTATTTTGAGCAAGTACCTATTAGCATCTACCTACTCGAAAGAAGATTTTTTATGTTCTTGTTTCCTTTAGACGATGCTATCCTACTATTGAGAAATAGGAAGCACCATCTTTGGATTTGTAAGGGTCAATTCGTAAGGGACGTACGATTACTAAAGCAATGTTAGGATGTCTTAATAATAACCCTAATGTCTTAAGATCATATTCGAGGCAACATTTCTGAGGCGACGTTTCCGAGGAAACATTTCTGAACGGGACATTTGATCTTTGTTTAGATAAGAGGGCAACCACTAAGACACCATATACTTAATGACTATTTACCGAAGGCAACCGAAGTGAGAGTATACCCTAGGAGTGCGCATGTGCGAGTGACTTGTTTTCAGTTATTATCTTTGCACATTTAGGGTTTTATAGCTATTTTAAAATTATCATGCAATCTTGTCATACAATCCTATTAACATACAGCTAACAGTTAATATTTGCGAGAATTAAAATGCGAGAAATAAAAACCTACGCTATTACAAGGCTTCGGGGGAGGGATTAATTACATAGCCAAAAACCCATAAAACGATAAATAAAAGAAAATCCTAATTAAACTATTACATACCGTGAGCAGTTACATTAATATCGCAAAAAATAATAAAATAATAAGCGCGTACGATGAATCGAATGGAAAGAAAAATTAGGGTTTTGACCCCGACTAAACCTAATTACAAGAAAAATCATTTTTTTGTGTTGTTTTTGATTATTTTGAGAAAAATAAGGTTTAATTGAATAAATAAAGAAACCTAATTACTAATTAATTTAAATTAAGAAAAATAATTAAGTTAACCTATTTTTGTATTTTTGTTTATTGAGAAAAGAAATAAAAATTAAATAAAGAACAAACCCTAATTTTCTAATTGATTTTAATTATATAAAAAAGTTAGAATCATCCAAATTTAAATTAAACTATATTAAATTAAATTTGATAAACTCATGAAAACCTAAACCTAAATTTGTGAAAATTGATTTTATGATTTTTTATGAAAAAAAGAAATTAATTTTGTGGTTAGAAAATAATTAAACAAAATAAATTAAATAAAAGAAAAAATAGAAAATAAATAGAGTGGGCCTGGTTTTGTAGCAAGAAGGGGGGTATGAATATCAATTCTGGGCCCAAAAGAGCCTGGCCCTGTTTGACTTTTCCTGATCATATGCACATGCTTGACTGGGGTGTATTGTGGACCCTCATGGATAAAGCGTTTGATCTGGCTTGTTGAAGATCTGCTGGATGGATATTGAGGACATACGGTGGACTTATGGGACGCATGTATACCTTATTACACAAGGAAAAATAATATGCAACATTGTTGGGACCTGGGGATCGAACCCAGGCCCTCTGGCATTTTCACGCTTCCTGATGACCATCTGAGTTGGCTTGCTTAGTTGAACAAATAATGACAAATAAATATTATATAATAAAACAAATGGCTAACTCAAACCACGCGCGAAATTCAAAACTGGCCATTCATAGGATGCCACGCTATCATCTCCTTCCTCCCACCGCTGCTAAAAGTTTCTTGACTTTTACCTACAGTCACATGGGTGTAGGTATAACCCTGTGCCTTTCCAAAATCATATACAAGCATGATAAATGCAAAACAATGGTACCAATCAACTCGTGGCAACCTCACAAGCATCATGGTACCCTTATCCATGGCCAATTGTACATGTACACAAAAACCCTAAAAACGAAGAGAAAACCCTAACCATGGCACTTTGCTGTATAGTTAATGAAAACGCAATTAAATATGACCATAAGCTTGCAAACATAATAAGGATTGAGAATATGTCAATTATTCATGCTAAAGATGCCAGGATTAATGGATTCGAAATCAAGAAAACATGGATACCGTGCGACTCTTACAGTGTGTTTCAGGGCACGAGAATGCTTGCTAATGGTTGCAATATGATCCAGGGATATCCAGCAAGCGATTGAGATGGTTGGAATGGCTTGAGAAGGCGTGAAACCTGGAAATTGATTCACAACTTTTATTGAATTTTTGCAAGTTTTCTTTCTATTTCTCACGCCTCTAATCCCCTTGTTTCTGATCTGCACATGTTCCTTATGTACCCTAGAGGGAATTAGGGTTACAAACTTGTATCAAATCTCTCCAATTATGATTGTTGATTCATGATTTGATTATTGTACCAAATCTTTCTAAATTAAGCCAAATTCAATCTTTTTGTGTCCAAATGAGCTTTGCACGATTTGATTCCATCTCCAGCTGTATAATAGACCTAAACATGCACAAAATCTCAAGCTTTGATTAGTTTTTGATATTTTCATGATTTTATTTTGATTTTATTTGATTTAATTGAGATAAAATCAAAATAAATGACAAAAATAAAATAATGACAAGTGGGAAGGATCATGGGTCGTGGGTCATGTTACAAACTCAATGCAAGCATAAAACGTTGGGCCCATTTAGCAAAAATTGCAATTTTGGCCACATTTAACTTTTGGCAATTTTACAAAAAAGGGTCAACTTTTCCAATGCATAACCCTCTCAATTTTGACCCTAGAGGGGTGTTCTTCGACTTTTTAGAAATCTTAAGATGTCCTCTAAGCAACCTTTTTGGTATCATCTCAATTGAGGCTTCCATGTTCATGTATGAAGCTTTGGCCCAAAAGGTGTTTTTGTTGACTTTCCAAAATGACATATAATGTCCAAATTCATTTCTTCTTGTGAGTGCATATTTTGAACTTGGGAGCTGAAGATGAATTGTAGGGAATTGCATCCTCTTAAAAATGAGCTTTGGATGGGTCATTTTTGATAAAGTATGAGAAATTTATGCTTGGTCAAAGTTGACTTGACTTTTCCTACAAAACCCTAATTTAGCAACTTTTGGGTTTTGATGAATTGTGAGCAATCCTAGAGGAATCAAGATCAAAACTTGATCAAATGATGAATAATAATTCAAAATAAGAATGTTGACCAAAAATCTTAGGTTTGACTGTATGTGGGCCATAGTTGACTTTTTCCCTAACACAGTTGATTTTCAGGCCTTTGAGCAATTGACTGAGCAAACTTCCTCTACAAGGCTTGAAACTTGACATGAATGATCTTGTGAACATATTAGGACAATGGTGAGAATGTTGGATCCTTAAATATCTTGATGCAAATTGAAACCCTAATTTGTGGTAAACTGCCTTAGGAGAGAGTTTGTCTGGTCAACCCTTGGACTTCCTTGAGCAATTTGAGGACCTCACTTGAAATGTATTGAGAAATATGGGAGGGCAAATTTTGGGGTACAACAGCTTCCCCTGTTCAATCTTATTAAACCTGAGGATGTAGATTAGCTTGTCTGCCTTTCGTGATCTGAAGGTTGAAGATGATTGAACACTAGAGTGCCCAGAAATTTGCACTCGCATGAAGTGGTATTTGTCTTGCGATATCGGGAATGGGCTTATAGATGCCATTTGAAATTCAATGACGGGAGATGGGCTTAAAGATTCCATCAGAAGAAATGTCGACCGCATAAGAGATTCCTTTGCGAGAGTCCGTATACCTATTGTTGAGGAGGACTTCGCTGGGGAATACTGGTCTCTGTCTTGGGAAAAGTAGAATTTTAGGAGCTTTAGTCGTCCGTTATTTTACTGGGGAATCATCTCTTAGTCGAGGAGGTGGAAATGCACTGCTATCTGGTCGTGCTCCAGGCTTTACAGTGATTTGCTGAGGATAATAAGACTACTGCTATCTGGTCGTGCTCCAGGATTCACAGCGACTTACAGGGGAGAAAACTTGCTATCTGGTCGTGCTCCAGGCTTTGTAATTTCTAACTTCTTATCTGGTCGTGCTCCAGGCTTCAGAAGGAATTAAGTTGTTATCCGGTCGCATCCGGGCTTCAACTTAAATTTAAGGCAATACTAATATCCGGTCGATTCCGGGCTTCTTAGTAATTGGCCGAGTAAACTGCTATTTGGTCGAATTCCAAGCTTCCCAATGTCTTAAACTGTTATCTGGTCGTGTCCCAGGCTTCAGTATCTTTCGCCGCTATCTAGTCGTGATCCAGGCTTCACGGTGTCTTATACCATTATCTGGTCGATTCCAGGCTTCATGGTATCTTGTATTGCTATCTGGTCGATTTCCAGGCTTCACAATAACTTGTTGGGGAATAAGCTGTTTTCCAGTCGATTTCCGGGCTTTAAGCTTGTATTTAAGAGATACCACTATTTTGTCGATTCCAGGCTTCATAGTATTTTAGAGAGATCAAGATACTATCCGGTCGATTTCTGGGCTTCATAACTTGAACCGGAATAGAAATCTTAGTATTAATTTGACTGAACCAGAGAAACTTGTGAGAATTTGATTGTATCTTTCCCTGAAAGGTAAAGAGTTAGTCGTATGTAATATCATGATGTATGAAATGTATTGAGTAATGATGTTCTCAAAATAAATGAGATTGCGTTGTATAATATGTATGTGCATGCCATGATGTATGGATATGCAATGTTCTTGTGATACTCTCTAGCTGAGGAAAATGAATCCTGGATTGTTGTTGGAGAGTACAAGGAGTTGAGTTCTTCGTTCTTGCTAAGGATAGTGATAGAAGATGATTAACTAGAGACTTGCGTCCGTTCTGCTTGAGAATATTCCGCCCGGAGAGACTCTGCGGGGAAAAAATATTCTGCTGGATGATCTGCTGATTTGGAGAAACAACTCCGTTGGGAGATGAATTACCGTTGCTGGTGATAATGAACCCTGTCGGGGATTGAATTTCTGCCTGTGGAAGAGATAAAATCCACTGATGGTGAACTTCTATTGTTGGTGATAGATAAACTCTGCTTGGGGATAATCTTGCCGACTTATTCGTGATTATGAACCTCAGTTGGGGAGAGTTGTCACCACTGTCTTTGGATACTTCCTACTCTGCGGGGAGTGTATGTACCTTTAGTCATATTCTCAAGCTGGTTCTATCCTGGTACCTGGTGGGTAAAGCAACTGTAAGGTTTGGACTTTTCTTGTTTTCCCCTGTTCCTGGAATTACGAGTAATTGTCTTTTGTTTCGTATTTAAATTTTTATGAGCAACAATTATTTTCAAATGAATATATCAAAAATGAATCATTGGACGTTCTTGCAAAACAAAACAGAAAAAGGAAAAACAAGTTGAAATTTCTTGTGAAAATGAATTGTATTGATTTTTAAAGTTGGCCTGTAATAGGAGTTTTGTACAAGAGGCTGGCGTCCTAGTAAGAGAACGCCACCGAGGGAACAAAATTTATATAATTTGTGTAAAAAGAAAGAAAAATGGCTATATGAAACAATCCCACTGGGTTCTAACTCTGTTATTGCCTTTATATCTTCGAGCGTCTCATCACTTTGCTACTTGGTCGAAGGTAGATCAGATTGCTTGATGTCGTTCGAGCTTGATAGTCGATACGGAAGTATGGTCGCAAGATGATCCAATGAGACATAGTGTTACGCTTCAATCCCTAATTTTTGCCTGGACCACCCTTTCGGGATTTCAGTCCACAGGATACCCTTTTTTTCCCAAGTCGCCTTTTCAGGGTTTCGACTTGCCGGGTGTACAATTTTTTTTATTTTCATCCCTTATTTTTGCCCGAACCCTTTTGGTTCTCCAGGAAGCCCTTATTTTTTCTTAGGCCAGTCAACCTAGCGGGTCTTTGATTAGGCGTAGTATCTTTTCACTATGTATGCATTGACGGGGTGAGGAAGGTCGTCACCATCCATGGTGGTTATATTCATAGCTCCTCTTGAGAAAATCTTCTTAACTATAAATAGCCCTTCGTACGTAGGGGTCCATTTTCCCCTGGGATCACCTTGCGGTAGTATGATGCGTTTGATCACCAGATCCCCGACTTGATATTCTTGTCATATGACTTTCTTGTTAAAAGCCTTGATCATTCGCTTTTGATACGTCTGACCATGACAAATAGCAGTAAGTCTCTTCTTATCGATTAAATTCAGCTGATCAAGCCGGGTCTAGATCCAATCATCTTCGCTCAAACCTGCATCCTTCATAATTCAGAGAGAGGGTATCTGAACTTTAATGGGTAAGACTGCTTCCATGCTATATACCAGAGAGTAGGGTGTTACCTCTGTCGACGTCCGTACTGAGGTGCGATACCCATGAAGAGCGAACGGTAGCATCTCGTGTCAGTCTTTATATGTCACTGTCATCTTTTGCACAATCTTCTTGATGTTCTTGTTAGCTGCTTCAACAGCCCCATTCATCTTCGGTTGGTAGGGAGAAGAGTTATGATGCTGAATCTTGAACTGTTTGCAGAGCTTGGTGATCATCGTATTGTTGAGATTTGTACCATTGTCCGTGATGATCCTCTCTGGTACACCGTATCAACAGATCAGATTGTGTCGGATAAACCGCGCCACAACGTTCTTGGTCATTGTAGCAAAGGAAGCTGCCTCAACCCACTTTGTAAAGTAATCAATAGCTACCAGAATGAAACGATTCCCGTTGGATGCAGTAGGTCTGATCTCACCTATCATATCGATTCCCCACATTGCAAAGGGCCAAGGAGATATGAAAACATTCAGAGGAACTGGAGGTACATGCACCTTATCAGCATAGACTTGGCACTTGTGACAGGTTCGAGAATGCTGATAACAATCGACTTCCATAGTGGACAAATAATATCCAGCCCATAGGATTTTCTTCGCCATGGTATATCCACTGGAATGAGTCCCGAAGGTACCTACATGCAACTCTGCCATAATCCTTTCTGCCTCGCTCTTGTCCATACATCGCAGTAAGGTTGAATCATGGTTACGCTTGTAAAGGATACCATTACCGATGAAGAACTTCGTAGCGAACCTTCTCAGAAACTTATTATCATTAACAGATGCACCCTCTAGGTACTCTTGAGCCTCAAGATACCTCTTTATTTTGTGGAACCAGGGTTTATCTGTTACCTCTTCAGTCTCAATGCCACAGCAATGTGCGGGTTCGTCCAACCTCTCGATGGTAATCTAGGGAGCTTCATTGTCCCACTTGACTTTGAACATAGAAGACATGGTAGCTAGCGCGTCCTCTAACTAATTCTCCTCTCTTGGGAAGTTTTCAAAGGTTATCTCCTCAAAGTGCGGGAGCAATGACAATACATACTCTTTGTAAGGAATACGATTTGGGTGCTTCATATCCCACTCGCCTTTAATCTGACTGATCACTAGAGCAGAATCTCCGAATACACTCAAGAACTTAATCCTTAGGTCAATAGCAGCTCGGAGACCCAGGATACACGCTTCATACTCCACCATATTGTTGGTGCAGTTAAAACATAATCGGGCGGTGAACGGAGTATGACAACCCTCAGGAGATATAATCACAGTGCCAATTCCATTACCCAACGTGTTTGATGCTCCATCAAAATACATAGACCATTGGGATCCTTCCTCAGGTCCTTCATACGGTCCAGGTTCTTCACAGTCGGTCACCAACATGATGTTCTCATCCAGGAACTCAGAATTCATGGACTGGTAGTCATCCACGGCCGGATGCGCCAAATGATCCGCCAATACACTCCCCTTGATTGCTTTTTAGGTTGTGTATTGGATGTCATACTCAGTTAAGATCATCTTCCATCTTGCTATTCTTCCGGACAAGGCAGGCTTTTCAAAGATATACTTAATTGGATCCATCTTTGATATCAATAAGGTGGTGTGAGTCAGCATATACTGTCTCAGCCGGCGAGCAGCCCATGCCAAAATGCAGCAAGTTTTCTAGAGCAATGAGTATCGGGTCTCACAGTCGGTAAACTTTTTGCTAAGGTAGTAAATAGCATGCTCTTTTCGACCAAACTCGTCATGCTGCCCCAGCACACACCCCATTGAATTGTCCAGTACTGTCAAGTATAAGATCAAAGGTCTTCCTTCAACTAGAGGTATCAGAATTGGAGGCTCTTGGAGGTATTCCTTGATCCTTTCGAAAGAAGTCTGGAACTCATCATTCCATTTTACCACTTGATCTTTCTTCAACAGCTTGAAGATTGGCTCACAAGTAGCAGTCAGATGTAAAATGAATCGGGCGATGTAGTTCAGACGTCCCAAAAAGCCTCTAACTTCCTTTTCTGTGTGGGGAGCCGACATCTTCTGTATGGCCTTTACCTTGGCAGGGTCCACCTGAATACCCTTATGTGATCGGTGGAAATAGAACTGACTGTTTTGAAATGATGGTTCGCGAAATGTCGCGGTAAGCAAGAGTCGCCACCGTCTTTTATTTTCTCCAACAAGGAAAGGACAAAAGCACAACAAAATTCCTTTTCGAGATGTTTCTCGGTTCAGGAGGTAGATTATAGAAAGGGAAGGTGTTAACACCCTTTCTATCTGTGGTTATCCACGGGCTCTTAGGTACTTGCTCTTATGTTTTCAAAAGATTGTTTGCTTTTCAAGTGTGTGTGGGTTTTGAAAAAGTTTCGTTTGAAAATGTTCTAAGTAACTCTTGTATCCGTCCTCAAGAGTGTATGAAAAATTTGTTTGAAAACCTTTTGAAAGTGTGAGTGCGAAAAGTTTGTTTTTGTTTGTTTTTTGAAAGAGCAAGTACCCATGAGAATCTACCTACTCTAAGGAATTAGGCTGTGTAAGAGTCCTTTAAACAGTGCTATCCCACTATTGAGAAGTAGGTAGCACCGTCGTTGGAGGTATTCGGGTCAATTCGATTAAGAGACAGTGTGGTCACCGAAGCAATAGTAGGACACCTTAGAAGTAACCCTAATGTCCTAGATCCTTTTTATCTGAGACAACTGTTTCGAGGCAACTGGATCTTAGACAGGAGGGCGACCTCTAAAACACCCTATACTTGACGACCACGTTCGAGGCAACCAGTGAGGCGTACCCTAAGAGTGGCATGTGCTTGTGTGTTTTTTCAGTTAATGTTTATCTTTGATCATGCAATTGTGAGCTACGAGTTGTTTTTAATTTGTCAGGCAATCTTGCATGCATTGTTAACAGTTAAGAGTGCGGAAAATAAAGTGCGGAAAGATAAATCTACGTTATTACAAGGCGCGGGTCTATATATCGCCAAAAACATAACCCGTTTTGAAATAAAGTGCGGAAAGTAAAGAAAGTGGTAAATCCTAATTACTATTACATCCTTTGAGCAGATACACAAATAATCAAGAATAATGATAATGCGCGAAAGAAATTAAATCAGGCCGTCCTAGGGTTTTGACCCTTTTGAGAAATAAAGAAATTTTTAGTCCCTTTTTTGCAATTAATCAAATATTAAACCTAAACCTAATTAATTAATTAATTAAAAGAAAAGAAAAAAAAATGTTTTTTTTTTGTGTTTTTTATGTTTTATGTTTTTAATGAAAATAAGATAAAGAAATTAAAAAGTCAAAAGAAACCCTAGTTCTAAATTTATTTTATTAAAAAAAGAGTCAAAATTGAACCTAATTTAAACTAATTTATTTGTTAGTATTTTATTTACAAGATAAATTAATAATGAAATTAATACATAATAATAAACATTATAAATATTTTAAGTTCCTGATTTTATTATGAAAATTAATTAATTTATGAATTAATAATAATAATTATAGTAATTAAAAAATAAATTGTAAAAGAAAAGAAAATAAAAAAGTAACAAAACCAGTGGGGGTGTTGACCCAAGAATGGAGGTGTGAAGCTTGGAAATTTTAAGCCCAATAAGCCAAGCCTGTTGACTTTCTGGATCCTCAAGAACGCTTGTTGACTGGGAGCATGATGCTCCTCACCTTTTGGCCTTTGGATCTATCTTTTGAGACAATTGGCGCCTTGATTTGTAAGGTCTATGGTGGAATACATGGAAAGCGTTGCATATGAAGATGTTATGAAAAATAATATTGAGATTTGGGTGGACCTGGGATCGAACCCAGGTCCCAATGATAATTTTCCAGCACCTGTACCACTGAACCAACTGAACGCATTTGTTATAATGGTAAACAATAAATATATTATAGGAAACCAACACATGTGCTAACAATTATGAGAAAAAAAATGCGCGCCATTTAAATCATCCAGTAGCAAGTTGACACGCCCTTCGTCTTCATCCTTTTTCCTGTAAAACAAAACAATTAGCGGGGGTTTTTAACCCCCACAAAATAGGACAAGGGAAAATAGCGAATAGGTCCCTGAGCTATATAAATTGCGCGCGATAGTCTTATTCAATTCGTCTTGTCCAGGCGGTTTCAACCATATGCGTGAGATAGTCCAATTTTACTGTATGTGGAAAGCCCTAATCTGAGAGCTCTGAAACCCTAGATTTCATTAATGGTGTTTTGCGTTTCAGGGCACCATAAGGCAATTAATTAATACCAAAAGCTTCAGAATGATGTTAGCAATGCAAAGCAATAATCAAAACATGTTAATGATGCATAAAACTTGAGTTTCGATTATAGAAAAGAAACCAAACAGTGTGACTTGTTCTGGGCGTTTCCTTGAGGTAAAACACTTGGTTTCGATTGCGAATTGTTTCTGAGTATGCTAGCAACGTGTTTGAATCAAGAAAAGGCTTTGAATTATGCTGGAAGGTTGATTTCAGTTTTCAACTTTTTCTTGATTTTTTGGAATTTGGTTATGGTGTTTTACAACAGCTTCCACGTTCATGGAATTAGGTTTGACTTCAGCATATATAGTACAATAGAATTAGGGTAAATCTTGCACAAGAAATCCTTTGAATTCATGTTTTCAATATTTGATTTCAATCAAATCTTTTTGCATATTTTTGATTGATAAAGCTTGCCAAACATGGAGTTTTTTGCCTCTTTGATGGATGCACAAAATTGCCAGCTTGCGCTGATCTTATTTGCTTCACAAAAGATTTGAAAATCATATCTTTTGAATTTTCCTACAATTAAATCAATTAAATGAATTATTAATCAATTAAAAATACAAATAATTAATAAAAATAAGAAAATAATTCAATTTAAGTTCAATGGGTCGTGCATAGGCCTTGGACAATGTTTCAAGAAAGAATTTGAGGCCCATTAGCAAAAATAAGGTGTTTTAGGCAAAGTTGACTTTTGCAAATTCCCAAAAATTTCCCAACTTCTCCAATGCATATCTTGCTCAAATTTGAAGCTATTAACATGTTCTTGGACATTTTGGAAAGGTCTTGAAGTCCTCTAACCAATGCCTTTTGTCCCATGTCATTTTGATTTACCAATCGCAAGTTATGGTCTTTGACTTAAAGTGCCTTTTTGTTGACTTTTGAAATTGACCTATAATGTAGAAATTGATAACTTTTTGTGAGAGCATTTCTTGGAATTGGAATGTGAATATGAGTTGTAGTAAATATCATCCCCTTAAAAATGAGCATTGGATGGGATTTTTCTGATGAACCATGCAAAAGTTATGCCTTGGTCAAGTTACAGTTGACTTTTCAACTGTCCAAAAATAGAAACTTTTGGCATCTTGATGATTTTTGAGCCATGCTTGAGGAATCATGATCAAGAATTGATCAAATGATGATTGTGGCTTCAAAATAAGATGTTGACCAAAAATTTTGACTTTTGACTGCCAAATGACCATTTTACCCCTATAGTTGACTGTGGAGCAATTAGGGCTTTTGACTGTGCAACTTGATGCTGTGAGCCTTGAAACTTGGCATGTGGATGCTTGACAATGTATATAGGCATATGGGACTTGATTGGACCACTGAAAACCTCAACTTCCTTGCAAGAACCAAAACCCTAATTTTGACTGCGTTAGGAGGTAATTGGACTGTGCGACCCTTGAGGAATCTTGAAGCATTTGAAGATTGATCTTGACAAATATTAAAGAATATGGGAGGGAAAATTTTGGGGTACAACAGTTGCCCCTGTTCAATCTTCTTAGACCTGAGGATGTAGATTGGCTTATGTGCCTTTCGTGATCCGAATGTGGAAGATGATTGAACACTAGAGTGCCCAGAAATTTGCACTCACATAGTAGAGTATCAGCAGTGTGATGGCGGGAATGGGCTTACAGATGCCATTTGGAAAGATGGTGGATAGGGGGATGGGATTATAGATGCCATATGGAGATGTGACAGAACCTTGTCGGGAATGGGCTTATAGATGCCATTTGGAAATGTAATGGATAATTGTGGAGATGGGCTTACAAAGGCCATCGGGGTGTCGATCGCGTAAGAGATTCCTTAGAGAGAACTTGTATTCCTGAGAAAGAAAGATAATTTCCTGGCCTGTTACAGGTGTTGATCTTCAAACTCTTCATGCAGATATGCCCTGGCTAGATACAGGTATCGAATCTACAATTAATCGCTCACAGATATGCCCTGGCTAGATACGGGTATCGAATCTGGAACTTCAAAAGGTTGCTTACAGACGTGCCCTGGATGGATACAGGTATCGAATCTACAAACAATCACAGATATGCCCTGGCTGGATACAGGAATCGAATCTCTAAACTCTTCATGCAGACATGCCCTGGCTAGATACAGGTGTCGAATCTACAATCAGTTACTCACAGATATGCCCTGGCTAGATACAGGAATCGAATCTGGAATTGGTCGTCTATAGATATGCCCTGGCTGGATACAGGAATCGAATCTCTAAACTCTTCATGCAGACATGCCCTGGCTAGATACAGGTGTCGAATCTACAATCAGTTACTCACAGATATGCCCTGGCTAGATACAGGAATCGAATCTGGAATTGGTCGTCTATAGATATGCCTTGGCTGGATACAGGAATCGAATCTCTAAACTCTTCATGCAGACATGCCCTGGCCGGATACAGGAATCGAATCTATAATCAGTTACTCACAGATATGCCCTGGCTAGATACAGGAATCGAATCTGGAATTCTTCGTCTACAGACATACCCTGGCTGGATATAGGAATCGAATCTCTAAACTCTTCATGCAGACATGCCCTGGCCGGATACAGGAATCAAATCTACAATCAGTTACTCACAGATATACCCTGGCTAGATACAGGAATCGAATCTGGAATTGGTCGTCTACAGATATGCCCTGGCTAGATACATGTATCGAATCTGGAATTGCGACAGTTGATAGTAATTATCTTTGGATTGACCTTTTTCCTGAAAAGGCAAAACGTCAGTTGTATGCAATGTCACGATGTATGAAATGCATGATGTCATGATGTTCTAAAAAATAAATGAGATTGTGTCGTATGCACTTTATCATGTTTATGAATACGAGGTATGAGATGTGATATGTTTATGAATGTATTTTCGTCTGGGAAAATAAATCCTTGACGAATGCCGGGAAATTTGTTGAATCCTGGGATGACGTTGAAGAGTAGAGTTCTTCGTTTCTGCTGGGGATGATGATTGCAAGAATAAACCGGTAGGAGAAGATGACTCTGTTGGGGAATGCTCTGTGGGAAGAGATGCTTCACTGAGATTTTGAAGATAACTCCGCTGGGGATTCCGTTGATAAGTTTCGTTAGGGAATTTGATGAACTCCGCTGGGGGATAGGAAGAAATTCTCCGAGGACGATCTTTCCGTTTTAATTAGCTGAGGATAACCCAGTTATAAGCTCTGGTGGGGAATAACCTCTAAACATGGTCGGGGAGAGATTTGTACTTTGCAGGATACAAGCTTCCAAAATCTACTGGGGATAAGCTTCCAGAATCTACTAGGGATAAGCTTCCAGAATCTACTGGGGATAAGCTTCAACTCTCCTGGGGAAACTTTTGAACTGTACTGGGGGAACGGCTCCACTGGATGTCTTGTATTCAGCCGGGGAACAATCTTATATTAAGACTGCCGGGGATGCTTGCTTAGGAACATCTGTATACTCCGCTGGGGAATATTGAGATTTTCTGGGGATACCCAACTTCCTTAAGGTTGACAGTAGACTAACTCTGCTTGGGGAGAGTATTATTGACTTGCTGGAGATACCGTGCCTTTTCAGGGCTGATTGGGAGACCAACTCTGCTCGGGGGAGAGTATTGTTGAGTCTTGTCCTACTCTGTGGGGAGTGAAGGTATCTTGGTTACGTTCTTCAGCTGAACCTACCTTGGTACCTTGGGGGATAGAGCAACTAGATTGCTTGGACAACTCATTATTTCCCCTATTTCTGATGTCACCTGTAATTAGTCCTTTGTTTCGTATGCAAATATTTATGAGTTAGCAATTAATGTCAAATGCATATATCAAAAATGAACATTGGACGTTCTTCGCAAAACAAAACAAATAAAGAAAAAAACAAATGGCAATTTGTCTGGAAAAGTGGATTTGTATTGATTTTTGAATTTGCCTGTAAATAGGCGTTTGTGTACAAGAGGCTGACGTCCTAGTAAGAGAACGTCGCCGAACAACATAGAGTTTATACAATTTTGTGAAAAGGAAAACAAAACAGCTATGTGAAAAGAATAATCCCACTGGGTTCCAACTCTGCTATCGCCTTTATGTCTTCAAGCGTCTCATCACTTTGTTGCTTAGTTGACGATGAAGCTGACTGATTGGTGTCGTTTGAGCCTGATAGTTGATACCGAATTCTGGATGCAAGGTGATCCGATGAGACATAGTATTACGCTTTAATCCCTAACTTTTTCCTGGACCGCCCTTTCGGGTTTTCAGTCCACCGGGATACCCATTTTTGCCCAAGCCGCCTTTTCAGGTTTTCGACTTGCCGGGTGTACAGATTTTTTTCATTTCATCCCTTATATTTGCCCGAACCCTTTTGGTTCGCCGGGAAGCCCTTATTTTTGCCTTGGTGTGTCAACCTAGCGGGTCTTTTATCATGCGTAGTATCTTTTTACTATGTCTGCATTGGCGGGGTGAGGAAGGTCGTCACCGTCCATGGTGGTTAGAATCATAGCTCCTCCTGAGAAGATATGTTTAACCACAAATGGCCCTTCGTACGTAGGGGTCCATTTGCCCCGGGGATCACTTTGAGGAAGAATGATACGCTTGATTACCAGGTCTCTGACTTGATACTCTTGCCGTCTGACTTTCTTGTTAAATGCCTTGATCATCCGTTTTTGGTACGTTTGACCATGACACATAGCAGTGAGTCTCTTTTCATCGATTAGATTTAATTGATCAAGTCGAGTCTGGATCCAGTCATCTTCACTCAAACTTGCATCTTTCATTATCCGGAGAGAGGGTATCTGGACTTCAATAGGCAAGACTGCCTCCATGCCATAGACCAAAGAAAAAGGTGTTGCCCCGGTCGACGTCCGCGCTGAGGTACGGTACCCATGAAGAGCAAATGGTAACATATCGTGCCAATCTTTGTAGGTCACTGTCATCTTCTGCACAATTTTCTTGATATTCTTATTAGCTGCTTCTACAGCCCCATTCATCTTCGGCCGGTAGGGAGAAGAGTTGTGGTGCTGTATCTTGAATTGCTCGCAGAGCTCAGTGATCATCTTGTTGTTAAGATTGGTACCATTATCCATAATGATCCTCTCAGGTACACCGTATCGATAGATCAGGTTGTGCCGAATGAACCGTGCCACAACATTCTTGGTTACCGTAGCATAGGAAGCTGCTTCAACCCATTTTGTGAAGTAATCAATCTCTACTAGGATGAAGCGATGCCCGTTGGATGCCGTAGGTCTGATCTCGCCGATCATATCAATGCCCCACATTGCAAAAGGCCAAGGTGTTGTCAAGACGTTCAGAGGAACTGGAGGAATGTGCACCTTATCAGCGTAGATTTGGCATTTGTGACATGTCCGAGAATGTTGGTAACAGTCGGCTTCCATTGTGGACCAGAAATATCCTGCCCGAAGGATTTTCTTTGCCATGGTATGTCCACTGGAATGTGTTCCGAAGGTACCTTCATGTAGCTCTACCATGATTCTTTCTGCTTCAGCCTTATCCACACAACGCAGTAAGGTCGAATCATGGTTTCGCTTATACAGAATGCCGTTGTTGAGGAAGAACTTTGCCGCGAACCTTCTCAGAAACTTTTTGTCATTAACAGATGCGCCTTCGGGGTATTCTTGAGTTTCTAGGTACCTCTTCACTTCAAGATACCAAGGTTTTTCAGTTACCACTTCAGCCTCAAGACCACAGCAATATGCAGGTTCGTCCAGTTTCCAGATAATGATTCGGGGAGCCTCGTTGTCCCATTTTACTTTGAACATAGAAGACATCGTAGCTAACGCATCCGCCAACTGATTCTCCTCTCTTGGGAAGTGTTCAAAAGTTATCTCCTCGAAATGGGGGATCAATGTCAACACATACTCTTTGTAAGGAATAAGATTTGGGTGTTTCGTATCCCACTCGCCTTTGATCTGATTGATCATGAGAGCGGAATCTACGAAGACACTCAGAAACTTGATCCTTAAGTCAATTGCAGCTTGAAGACCCATGATGCACGGTTCATACTCCGCCATGTTGTTGGTGCAGTTGAAACATAGTCGGGCAGTAAGTGGAGTATGAGTGCCTTTTGGGGATATGATCACAGCGCCAATACTGTTACCCAAAGCGTTTGAGGCTCTGTCAAAGTGCATAGACCATCGAGATCCTTCCTCAGGTCCTTCATCCGGTCCGGGTGCTTCACAATCAGTCACTACCATGATATTCTCGTCTGGAAATTCAAAGTTCATCGACTGGTAATCATCCACTGCCTGGTGTGCCAAATGGTCTGCCAATACACTTCCCTTGATTGCTTTCTGAGTCGTGTATTGGATGTCATATTCAGTCAAGATCATCTGCCATCTTGCTATTCTTCCGGACAAGGCAGGCTTTTCGAATATATACTTTATTGGATCCATTTTTGAAATCAACAGAGTAGTGTGAGTCATCATATACTATCTCAACCGGCGAGCAACCCATACCAAAGCGTAGCAAGTTTTCTCGAGTAGTGAGTATCGGGTCTCACAGTCGGTAAACTTTTTGCTAAGGTAATAAATAGCGTGCTCTTTTCGGCCAGACTCGTCATGCTGCCCCAGCACACACCCCATTGAGTTGTCCAGTACTGTCAAGTATAATATTAGAGGTCTCCCTTCAACCGGTGGCATAAGAATGGGTGGCTCTTGGAGATACGCTTTGATTCTGTCGAAAGCGGACTGACATTCATCGTTCCAACGTATTACTTGATCTTTCTTCAGCAGCTTGAAGATTGGTTCACAAGTAGCAGTTAGATGCGAGATGAATCGGGCAATGTAATTCAGCCGTCCTAGAAAGCCTCTGACTTCTTTCTCTGTCTTGGGAGTTGGCATCTCTTGTATGGCTTTCACCTTGGCAGGGTCCACTTGAATACCCTTGTCGCTCACGACGAAACCTAGCAATTTTCCAGATCTCACCCCAAAGGTGCACTTGTTCGGGTTTAATCTCAGCTTGTACAATTTCAGACGGTCAAACAGCTTATGTAGATGGTCAAGGTGTTCCTCCTCAGTTTGGGACCTTGCAATCATATCATCGACGTATACTTCAATCTCATGGTGGATCATGTCATGAAATAAAGCAACCATGGCACGTTGGTAAGTTGCCCCAGCATTTTTCAACCCAAAAGGCATGACCTTGTAACAAAAGGTGCCCCACTGAGTAACAAAAGTGGTTTTCTCCATGTCTTCAGGAGCCATCTTGATTTGATTATAACCTGAGAACCCATCCATGAAGGAGAATACCTTATGCTGAGCAGTATTATCAACCAGAACGTCGATGTGAGGCAGAGGGAAATCATCCTTGGGGCTTGCCCTGTTCAAATCCTTGTAATCAACACACATTCTGACCTTACCATCTTTCTTTGGCACTAGAACCACATTAGTAACCCACTGAGGGTAAGCAGTCACTGCTAGAAAACCGACATCGAATTGTTTCATAACTTCAGCTTTGATTTTCTCGGACATCTCTGGACGCATACGGCGGACCTTCTGTTTTACCGGAGGGCATTCTTCCTTGGTAGGCAGATGATGAACCACAATGTCGGTATCCAACCCAGACATGTCTTCGTAAGACCAGGCAAAGATTTCCACATAATCATGTAGCATCTGAATCAACCATTGTTTCACACTGAGCTCCAGATTGGCACCAATCTTGACTTCCTTTCTGTCTTTCTCAGTACCCAGATTTACCGTTTCCACTGGCTCTTCATGTGGATGAATGGCCCTCTCTTCCTGGAGTAACAGTCTTGCAAGCTCACCAGGCACTTCGCAATCATCTTCACCTTCGTCTTCGGCTAAGTTGATCGGATTTTCGAAGTCATAACTGGCAGTAGCAGAGTCGTTACCAGTGAGATCCAGAGTGGATTGGAACCTGTATAGGTGAGTGTGTGTAAATATAGCTGTTTTGCAATATATAAAGAAAGGAAAGGAGCGCAAGATTTGAAATGCGAAAAACGTCCAATGCTTTTATTCATGATATTTGAAAATGACAAATAATAAGCCCTCACAAATGAAGCCACGGTGCCCCGGGTAAGACACCGGGCCATAGAGTTTCAAATTATTGTTTGTTACAAATTCAAAACAAAGGAGTTCATTACTGAGTGACAAAAGTAATAGGTATGTAGTCTTTGGCAGTCCAGTTTCTTGGTCCACCGTTGGTCGTTGGGTAGATCCAGCTGTCGAATTCAGATTCTTCCGCCTCGTCTTCAATAGCATTCACTCCCGGGTTGGTGATGAGCATAGGAGGTCTTCCAATCCTTGCCTTACAAACAACCCTTTGAGCCTCTGCAGTGAAACCCAAACCAAATTTGTCAGTCTTCGGAGTGAAATCAGGAAGTCGGCCCCAGTTTGCACACTCACCCTTCTCAATAACAGCCCGGGCGTCCTTCAAGGAAGCCATCTTCAAAGGAGAGTCTTCTTCAGTCACAGTCTCTGCTGACGCCAATGTCTGAGGAACCTCTTCAAAATGTTGAAATGGGGTCTCAATGAACTCCCCATCCATTTCTATGTACCGGAACGAGTTAAGATGGCTGACCATATATTCCTCCCCCCCCTGCACTGTAACAATCTTCCCTCTGACCGGGTACTTAAGCTTCTGATGTAATGTGGAGGTCACAGCTCCAGCCTTGTGGATCCATGGACGACCCAGTAAACAAGAATAGGATGGTCGGATGTCCATCACATAGAAAGTAGAGTCAAATACCTGAGAGCCAACCCTGATTAGAATATCAACTTCACCGTGCACCATTCTTTTGGACCCGTCAAAGGCCCGAACAACAATGTTACTAGGCTTGAGCTCTAAACCCTCATAATCTAACCTTTCTAGGGCCTTCTTGAGTAATACATTCAACGAAGAATCGGTGTCAACCAGCACATGTGCAAGAGTAGTGCCCCTGCATTCAATGGAGACATGCAGGGCGTCGTTATGGTTCTTTCCTTTGGCAGTCAGATCGGCGTTAGAGAAACCCAACCCATTATCAGCAGTCAAGTTGGCCACACAATCGGTAAATTGATCAGCAGACGTTTCTTGTGGCACATGGGCCGTCTTCAGGAAGGAAATCAAGGCCTTGGCATGGGCCTCTGAACACAACAACAACGATAGCATAGAAATCTTAGAGGGGGTATGCCCCAGCTGCTCAACTACATTGAAATCACTCTTCTTAATGATCTTGAGAATCTCTTCCATCTCTTGCTGGGAAGCTTCAACATTGGTTGTCTTCGGTTCCTCCATCCGGGCAGGCACATCAGTTGCAATCCCTTTGCCCCGAGCGTCAGATGACTCGGCAGCAGGGGTAGAAACTTGATCAGGAGGGGAAACAGGCACACTGGCAGGTGTGATAACAAGAGGTCTCTGAATAGCTGGAGGTGCAATATCTGGTGAGAACAGCCTACCACTTCGAGTGACTTTGGCAGGCCCGATAATGTTACTGATGCTGGTACTAGTATCAAACTCTTGTTTTACTCCGAGCACATAAACATCTGCCCCATAGTGCCACGAGACAGCTTTGTCGGACGTATAGGGGAGGGGCCTCGGAACAGTAATGATGATGGGAGCAATCTTCTGAGTAGACATGATTTTGACAGGCTTCTTTGAGGGAGCCTTAGGAGAGTTGTTGAAAATAGTAACAATGGACACTTCTTCGGTAGGGGTAGCAGGAACAGCAATCTTCTTGAACAAGATCTCTTTTCTATCCATCAGGTTTTGGACGCCTGACTTCAGCAAAGGACAACCAGCAGGTGAAACAGCACATAGAAGGCAACCTTTACTACATCCCGGAAATAAACCGGCTAGCAACAGATTCCTTTTGACAGTTAACAATGGAGTAACAATATCATTCACGGAGGCTACATACAGGTCTTCCTCAACAGCATTCACTCCATGCTGGGGCATGGGAGCAGTCACAATATTAGGCCTTTCGGGCGCCTCGAACTGTATTTCCTTAGCATCAATAAGGTCCTGAACCTTATTCCTCAGAGCCCAACAATCATTAGTAGAATGCCCCGGGCTATCAGAGTGATAAGCGCAGCGGGCATTGGGGTTGTATTTTGGAGAGGTTGTGTTCACAACCTTTGGAGCTTCCTTGATAGTTACCAGATTGGTTGACAGCAGTTGCGGCAAGATCTGAGACAAGGTCATACTAAGCCGAGTGTACTCTCTTCTGGGTCTCTCACCCCTTGGTTGGTTATATTGCCGAGGAGCGGCAACAGGCTTTGAGATTACCACCGCGTTGACAGCTTAGCAGCATTCCGGTTTATTCTGTTTCCTCGAACCATAAACAGCACTAGATTCCTTTTTTAATGGTTTCTTTTCAGAACTTGAGGATGCACATTTCTGTATCTTCCCCGACTTAATACCAGCTTCTATCCTCTCACCAGTTAAGATCAAATCTGTGAACCCAGCAGAAGAATTACCAATCAGGTGGTTAAAGAATGGACCAGACAGGGTCCCCAAGAACATGTCCACAAGTTCACGGTCAGTCAACGGTGGCTGCACCCTACCAGCCAGGTCTCTCCACTTTTGCGCGTACTCCTTAAAACCTTCTCCCGATCCTAGCGACATACCCTGAGTTGGGTACGTGTAGGAGCGAGGTCGGCATTGTACTGATACTGCTTATAAAATGCAGTAACCAAGTCCTCCCAGTTACGAATACTGGTTCCATCCAGCTGATAGAACCATTCGAGTTGAGCCCCTGAAAGGCTATCCTGGAAGAAATGGATCCATAAGTTCTTGTCTGCAGTGTAAGGTTGGATCTTTCTCACATAAGATCTGAGATGCAGCTTAGGGCAGGAAGCCCCGTCATACTTTGCAAAAGAAGGTGCTTTGAACTTGTGCGAGATCACCACCCCAGAAGATAAACCCAGATCTCCAAAATCCAACCCAGGAACCTGTTAAATCTCCATGGCACTCAGACGGTCCTCTAGTTTCTTGTACCTGTCCTCAGCAGGAGGGTACTGTTCATCATTGAAATCCGTCTCGTTGTCGGAGACCACAGGACTAGGAACCCTTCCCCCTTGGGGACTGTATTTCCCTACAGAGGAAGCAGCTTGATCAGCCTCATTTTGCAATGTATTACCAAACCTCCGTCCAGTGTTGAACAGTACAGTTCTCTTCTTCTTCACCAGCAGAGCCTTCAATTCCTCTTGACCTTGGGCTAAGCTCATGACCAGCTCTTGGAACTGGACGTTTTGGTCCTGGAGGGCCTAGATAGCTTGTTCATTGGATGATTCAGGATTCATGATGACTACTGAAATAAATAGCGAAGAAGATTAAGCAACCCGTAAAAAGAGTACCTGTTATGCATATGATGAATGGAATGCGTATGATTTATGTTTTCAAAGACAATCGGGGTTCAACTTTGTAAACAAAAAGGAAACACACTTTATTAGATTAAACTTTGAATTGTTCAAGAAATTGCCCTTAGGCATTACATAAATGAAAATACTAAAAAGGAAATAAAAGCTATAAAAGAAACATCTAAAGTCCATCAATGCTCCCATGGCCTCCTCTTCTCAATACGGATATAGTCATTCAGGACACGCTCATTCTCCAACTGCTTAGTCAGCTTCTGGATTTTCTGCTCTTGTTCATTGAACATTTCCCGATAAGAATCCCGTTCTTCCTGTAGTTGCGCCCAAGACCTCTTTAGTGTATCAACATCAGTGGGAATCTGAGGAGGGAGTACAGTTGGAGGAACCCCGTCTCTATTAGGAAATTCAAGAATGATAGGCCTGACAGCTTCGTATGGCATACCTAACTTCTGAGCACGGATGCGGACCCATCTGTAATAGGATTCCATAGGTAGAGAAGTCTTCGGTCCCAACTCATGTGGGTCAGCTTTGTGAATTCTGTCCCAAGCCTTGATGAATCTACGACGCAGCTCGTCACTATCTACCTGAAACTCAAAACTGATGTGAGGCACCAACATCTCATGAGGCCCTGCTCTTCTGGCTCTTCCAAACTGACGGAGAGCTAAACATGGATTATAAGAGATTCCTCCCTGAGTACCGATCAATGGAACATTAGGATATTCTCTGCAACGATCAATAACAGCTACCTCATCCAAACCTCTGAGAGTCCAAATGATGTCATTATCAGTGAGAGACATTAACCTATGAGCCCAGCCCCTTCCTTCTTTGTTCTTCAGCACGAACTTAGGGAGGTGCGAAATAAACCACCTCACTAACAAAGGAGCACAACACCACAAAGTTCCCCGTCTTCGGGCAGTACGAGCATATAGTTGTTGCAGGATATCACCCAAGAGAGTGGGTACAGGATTCCGAGACATGAAGATCCTTATGGCATTGACATTAATAAAGTTATCAGGATTTGGAAATAGAACCAGACCATAGATTTAGAGAGCCAGAATGTCTTCGTACGCCCTGAAGTCTAAGTCATTCCAGAAACTATTATCCTTACCAATCAGAAACTTAGCCAAAAAGCCCTTAACTCCGCTTCTAGTCACCCAGTTATCCATTACCTCTTTGGTGGTCAAAGGAAGGGCTGCAGCAATCTCCTCAAGCCTAAGATTCTTTTCCCAACCAGTGAAGGGAATCTGATCCAAGATAGGGATACCAAGCAAATCAGAGAATTCTTCCAGGGTAGGGACCAACTGGAAGTCTTGAAAGGTGAAGCAATGGTACAGGGGATCATAAAACTGGGTCAAGATACTCATCAGTTGTTGGTCCCACCTTGAAGTGACTAAACCGAGAAGAGAACCATGCCTCTGGATGAAGGAAGTAGTATTTGGAATTCTGTCAACCAATTCTTTGAGCAAATCAGGTGGGTGAACAAAGTTGAGCCGGCTCGTATTCCTTCGCATAGGCATCATGATATCCTACAAAACAGAGCAAAGATGAAATCCTCTTGTCTTTGAAATGGGTCAGTCCTTACGCAGGATGCATGCAATGGTATGATGATATGATGTTATGATAAAGCACACCACAAGTATTCACAAAGGCAAACATGATAAGGCACACAAGTCACACAAGACAACCCTTAGAGTTTAGGCCAGCATGAAGTTCAGGTACTACCCTCTTTCAGTTTCGTTGGTTAAGACCTGTCCTACCAAAAGTAACCGGGTTCTAGAGGATCCCAATATCATCGACTACCCTCAATCGGTCATAACTCCAGCGTCGCAATCTTTTCTTGCGGCCAGAACCATCGCGAGAGTTTATCCTTAATGGGTGTAGCATACTGCTACTGTTCTATGGCCAAGTTGGGTCAATTTAGGGTTCTAAGGTCGGTTGGTGCTTAATGACTCCTCAGAAGACCCATATTCTCCTTGTTGCAACACAAGGGATATCGGTACAGACCAAGGTGTCACACCAACGTAGCCACTACTTCACCCGTGTCGGTCTACGCCGGACAGGTCCCTCACAGCTTATGCTACCTAAAGGGTATTCCCCAGATCCGGGTTAGGATCTATGAAACTCCGATGCAAGCCCACAATATTAAAGCAAACAAAGCAAGCAATTGAAAACAAGGGTGGTCTAATCCTAAGGTACACCTCACTTTTATAATATCCCCAGCAGAGTCGCCAGTTCTGTGATCGGTGGAAATAGAACTGACTGTTTTGAAATGCTGGTTTGCGAAATGTCGCGGTAAGCAAGAGTCCTCACCGTCTTTTATTTTCTCCAACAAGGAAAGGACAAAAGCACAGAAAAATTGCTTTTCGAGATGTTTCTCGGTTCGGGAGGTAGATTATAGAAAGGGAAGGTGTTAGCACCCTTTCTATCTGTGGTTATCCACGGGCTCTTAGGTACTTGCTCTTATGTTTTCAAAAGATTGTTTGCTTTTAAAGTGTGTGTGGGTTTTGAAAAAGTTTCATTTGAAAAATTTCTAAGTAACTCTTGTATCCGTCCTCATGAGTGTATGAAAAATTTGTTTGAAAACCTTTTGAAAGTGTGAGTGTGAAAAGTTTGTTTTTGTTTGTTTTTTGAAAGAGCAAGTACCCACGAGAATCTACCTGCTCTAAGGAATTAGGCTGTGTAAGAGTCCTTTAAACAGTGCTATCCCACTATTGAGAAGTAGGTAGCACCGTCGTTGGAGGTATTCGGGTCAATTCGATTAAGAGACAGTGTGGTCACCGAAGCAATAGTAGGACACCTTAGAAGTAACCCTAATGTCCTAGATCCTTTTTATCCGAGGCAACCGTTTCGAGGCAACTGGATCTTAGACAGGAGGGCGACCTCTAAAACACCCTATACTTGACGACCACGTTCGAGGCAACCAGTGAGGCGTACCCTAAGAGTGGCATGTGCTTGTGTGTTTTTTCAGTTAATGTTTATCTTTGATCATGCAATTGTGAGCTACGAGTTGTTTTTAATTTATCAGGCAATCTTGCATGCATTGTTAACAGTTAAGAGTGCGGAAAATAAAGTGTGGAAAGATAAATCTACGCTATTACAAGGCGCGGGTCTATATATCGCCAAAAACATAACCCGTTTTGAAATAAAGTGCGGAAAGTAAAGAAAGCGGTAAATCCTAATTACTATTACATCCTTTGAGCAGATACATAAATAATCAAGAATAATGATAATGCGCGAAAGAAATTAAATCAGGCCGTCCTAGAGTTTTGACCCTTTTGAGAAATAAAGAAATTTTTAGTCCCTTTTTTTGCAATTAATCAAATATTAAACCTAAACCTAATTAATTAATTAATTAAAAGAAAAGAAAAAAAATGTTTTTTTTTGTGTTTTTTATGTTTTATGTTTTTAATGAAAATAAGATAAAGAAATTAAAAGTCAAAAGAAACCCTAGTTCTAAATTTATTTTATTAAAAAAAGAGTCAAAATTGAACCTAATTTAAACTAATTTATTTGTTAGTATTTTATTTACAAGATAAATTAATAATGAAATTAATACATAATAATAAACATTATAAATATTTTAAGTTCCTGATTTTATTATGAAAATTAATTAATTTATGAATTAATAATAATAATTATAGTAATTAAAAAAGAAATTGTAAAAGAAAAGAAAATAAAAAAGTAACAAAACCAGTGGGGGTGTTGACCCAAGAATGGAGGTGTGAAGCCTGGAAATTTTAAGCCCAATAAGCCAAGCCTGTTGACTTTCTGGATCCTCAAGAACGCTTGTTGACTGGGAGCATGATGCTCCTCACCTTTTGGCCTTTGGATCTGTCTTTTGAGACACTTGGCGCCTTGATTTGTAAGGTCTATGGTGGAATACATGGAAAGCGCTGCATATGAAGATGTTATGAAAAATAATATTGAGATTTGGGTGGACCTGGGAATCGAACCCAGGTCCCAATGATCATTTGCCAGCACCTGTACCACTGAACCAACTGAACGCATTTGTTATAATGGTAAACAATAAATATATTATAGGAAACCAACACATGTGCTAACAATTATGAAAAAAAAAACGCACGCCATTTAAATCATCCAGTAGCAAGCTGACACGCCCTTCGTCTTCATCCTTTTTCCTGTAAAACAAAAGCAATTAGCGGGGGTTTTTAACCCCCACAAAATAGGACAAGGGAAAATAGCGAATAGGTCCCTGAGCTATATAAATTGGGCGCGATAGTCTTATTCAATTCGTCTTGTCCAGGCGGTTTCAACCATATGCGTGAGATAGTCCAATTTTACTGTATGTGGAAAGCCCTAATCTGAGAGCTCTGAAACCCTAGATTTCATTAATGGTGTTTTGCGTTTCAGGGCACCATAAGGCAATTAATTAATACCAAAAGCTTCAGAATGATGTTAGCAATGCAAAGCAATAATCAAAACATGTTAATGATGCATAAAACTTGAGTTTCGATAATAGAAAAGAAACTAAACCGTGTGACTTGTTCTGGGCGTTTCCTTGAGGTAAAACACTTGGTTTCGATTGCAAATTGTTTCTGAGTATGCTAGCAACGTGTTTGAATCAAGAAAAGGCTTTGAATTGTGCTGGAAGGTTGATTTCAGTTTTCAACTTTTTCTTGATTTTTTGGAATTTGGTTATGGTGTTTTACAGCAGCTTGCACGTTCAGGGAATTAGGTTTGGCTTCAGCATATATAGTACAATAGAATTAGGGTAAATCTTGCACAAGAAATCCTTTGAATTCATGTTTTCAATATTTGATTTCAATCAAATCTTTTTGCATATTTTTGATTGATAAAGCTTGCCAAACATGGAGTTTTTTGCCTCTTTGATGGATGCACGAAATTGCCAGCTTGCCCTGATCTTATTTGCTTCACAAAAGATTTGAAAATCATATCTTTTGAATTTTCCTACAATTAAATCAATTAAATGAATTATTAATCAATTAAAAATCCAAATAATTAATAAAAATAAGAAAATAATTCAATTTAAGTTCAATGGGTCGTGCATAGGCCTTTGACAATGTTTCAAGAAAGAATTTGAGGCCCATTAGCAAAAACAAGGTGTTTTAGGCAAAGTTGACTTTTGCAAATTCCCAAAAATTTCCCAACTTCTCCAATGCATATCTTGCTCAATTTTGAAGCTATGAACATGTTCTTGGACATTTTGGAAAGTTCTTGAAGTCCTATAACCAATTCCTTTGGTCCCATGTCATTTTGATTTACCAATCACAAGTTATGGTCTTTGACTTAAAGGGCCTTTTTGTTGACTTTTGAAATTGACCTATAATGTAGAAATTGATAACTTTTTGTGAGAGCATTTCTTAGACTTGGAATGTGAAGATGAGTTTTAGGAAATGTCATCCCCTTCAAAATGAGCATTGGATGGGATTTTTCTGATGAACCATGCAAAAGTTATGCCTTGGTCAAGTTACAGTTGACTTTTCAGCTGTCCAAAAATAGAAACTTTTGGCATCTTGATGATTTTTGAGCCATGCTTGAGGAATCATGATCAAGAATTGATCAAATGATGATTGTGGCTTCAAAATAAGATGTTGACCAAAATTTTTGACTTTTGACTACCAAATGACCATTTTACCCCTACAGTTGACTGTGGAGCAATTAGGGCTTTTGACTGTGCAACTTGATGCTGTGAGCCTTGAAACTTGGAATGTGGATGCTTGACAATGTATATAGGCATATGGGACTTGATTGGACCACTGAAAACCTCAACTTCCTTGCAAGAACCAAAACCCTAATTTTGACTGCCTTAGGAGGTAATTAGACTGTGCAACCCTTGAGGAATCTTGAAGCATTTGAAGATTGATCTTGACAAATCTTAAAGAATATGGGAGGGAAAATTTTGGGGTACAACACCTTATCACTGAAAACGAAACCCAGCAGCTTACCGGACCTTACCCCGAAACGACACTTGTTCGGGTTCAACCTTAGCTTGTACATCTTCAACCTGTCAAATAGTTTTTGGAGATGGTCAAGGTGTTCTTCCTCAGTCTGGGACCTTGCGATCATATCATCAACATAAACCTCAATCTCATGGTGAATCATGTCGTGGAACAAAGCGACCATGGCGCGCTGATAAGTTGCCCCATCATTCTTCAACCCGAAAGGCATTACCTTGTAACAGAATGTTCTCCACTATGTAACGAAGGTTGTCTTCTCCATGTCCTCAAGAGCCATCTTGATCTGATTGTAACAAGAAAAACCATCCATAAAGGAGAAGATCTTATGTTGCACGGTGTTGTCGACCAGAACATCGATGTGAAGAAGTGGGAAGTCATCTTTGGGGCTTGCCCTATTCAGATCTCTATAGTCCACACACATATGTACCTTACCATACTTCTTAGGCATCGGAACAACGTTGGAAACCCACTGTGGATAAGAAGTGACAGCTAAAAATCCCGCATCGAACTGTTTCATGACCTCAACTTTGATTTTCTCAGACATCTCAGGGCGCATACGGCGGACCTTCTGCTTTACTGGTGGACAGTCTTCTTTGGTCGGCAGGCGGTGTACAACAATATCAGTGTCCAAACCAGGCATATCTTCATAAGACCAAGCGAAGATCTCAACATAGTCGTATAGCATTTGTATCAATCATTGCTTGACACTAGGCTCCAGATTCACACCTATCTTGACCTCTTTCCTATCTTCATCGGTACCCAAATTCACTAATTCAGCTAGCTCTTCATGAGGCTGTATGGCCCTCTCTTCCTGCAGTAACAGTCTAGCAAGTTCTCCAGGAAGCTCACAATCATCCTCACCTTCGTCCTCGGCTTGGTTGATCGGATTTTTGAAGTCATAACTGGCAGTAGCAGAGTTGTTATCAATGGGATCCAGAATGGACATGGATCTTAATGATGATACGTGAGTGTGTGTAAGAGAATAGCTGTTTTGATAAAGTGAGAGACAGAAAAAGAAAAACAAGGAGGGCAAAATTTGTAATGCAAGAAACGTCCAATGCTTTATTAATGATATATGAAAATGACAGATAATAAGCCCTTACAAGCAAAGCCAAGGTGCCTCGGGCAAGGCACCGGGCCATAAAGTTCCAAACTGTTTATTACAAATCTCGAAACAAAAGTCAATTACTGTGGAATAAAAGAAACAGGTATGAAGTCCTTCGCTGTCCAGTTGTTCAATCCACCATTGGTTCTAGGGTAAATCCAGCTATTGATATTTGAATCTTCTTCACCATTCTCAACCGCATTAAATCCCTGATTGTTGATATGCAGAGGAGGTCTTCCAATTCGCGCGTGCCTAACAGCCCTTTGAGCCCCTGTAGTAAATCCGAAACCAAATTTGTCAATTTTGTGTGTGAAATCAGGGAGCTGACCCCAATTGGTACAGCCACCTTCTTCAATTACAACCCTGGCATCCTTGAGGGAATCCATCTTCATCAGAGGTTTTTCAGTAGCAGCTTCAGTTGACGCCAAAGTATGGGGGACCTCTTCAAAGTTCTGACAAGGGGTTTCGATGAACTCCCCATCTATCTCCATATAGTGAAAGGAATTGATATGACTCACCATGTATTCCTCTTCACCTTGTACCGTGACAATCTTCCCTTTTACTGGATATTTCAGCATTTGGTGGAGCGTGGAAGTCACTGCCCCAGCCTTATGAATCCAAGGGCGACCCAGCAAGCAAGAATATGATGGTCGGATATCCATCACGTAGAAAGTAGATGCAAAAGTATGAGAGCCAACTTTAACAGGGACGTCCACCTCCCCGTGCACCATCCTTTTTGACCCGTCGATAGCTCTGACCACGATATTGCTCAGCTTTAGAATCAAACCTTCACAGTCCAGACGGTCTAATTCCTTCTTTGGAAAAACATTCAATGAGGACCCGATATCCACCAGTACATGCGCCATAGTAGTTCCCCTGTACTCGATCGAGACGTGCAGAACGTCATTGTGATTTCTTCCTTTAGCAGTCAGATCTGCATCTGAGAAACCCAGCCCATTGTCGGCAGTCAAACTAGCTACACAGTCTTTGAATTAATCGACGGAATTTTCCTGCGGCACATGCGCAGTCTTGAGGAATGCAATTAAAGCCTTTGCATGGGCTTCAGAACACAATAACAAGGACAACATGGATATTTTTGACGGGGTCTGTCCCAGCTGCTCGACTATGTTGTAGTCGCTTTTCTTGATAATCTTCAAAATTTCTTCTATCTCTTGCTTCGAGGATTCTACAATGATCTTTTTAGGTGCCTCCGTCCGGTCAGGCTCACCTATGATTTATTTTCCCCGAGTCCCAGATGGCTCGCCGAAAGGGGTGATAATTGGAACAGGAACTGGGATGGTAGCTGATGTACCAGCAGATGGAATGACAACAGGTTTGTGGATAGTCGGAGGGGAAATCTCGGGAGAAAAGAGTCTTCCACTTCTGGTGACCTTGCTAGCCCAGACAATATTGCTGATATCAGCATCAACTTCCTCACTTTTTAAGTCTTGTTTAATTCCATGGTAATACACATCAGCCCCATAGTGCCAAGAGACAGCCTTATCTAAAGTGTATGGGATAGGACCAAGGACACTAATTATTAACGGAGCAATTATTGAGACGGGTGTAATCCTAACAGGCTTTCTCGAGGAAACCTTGGAAGGATTGGCGGAAATGGTTATGATGGAAACATCTTCAGTTGGAACTAACGGAATCAAAGTCTTTTCGAACAGGATCTCTTTGTTATCCATCAGGCGCTGAACACTTGATTTCAATAAGTGGAAACCAGCTGAGAGAATTGAACACATGTGGCAACCTTCACCACAGCCCAGAAATAAACCGGCCAATAATAGATTCTTCTTAACTGTCATCAAAGGAGTAGAAATGTCTTCCACAGAGGTCACGAATAAATCATCGTCCACAGCATTTACTCCATGACCATGTTTGGGCATGGGAGCAGTTATGACGTTGGGCTTCTCTAGAGCGTCAAACTCAATTTCTTTGGCTTCGATCAAGTCTTGCACCTTTATTTTCAAGGCCCAACAGTTGTTTGTATCATGACCTGGGCCTTCGGAGTGATAGGCGCAACGGGCATTTGGGTTATATTGAGGAGAAGTGGTGTAGGGATTCTTTGGGGCCTCCCTCAGAGTTACCCGATTGATCTTCAATAATTATGGTAGAATTTGAGATAAGGTCATATTGAGCCGAGTGTATTTTCTATATGGTCTTTCCACCCTTTGTTGATTGTTGCATTGTGGAGTAACTGTGGGTCTTGATATTACTACCGCATTTACTGCTTGACGGTGTTCAGGTCTGCTTTGGCCCCTCGGGATGTAGACTGCACTAGCTTCTTTCTTATCGATGAAAGGCTTATTTACTGCACTTGATGAAGTATCTTTATGTATCTTACCACTTTGGATACCAGCTTCTACTCTCTCCCCAGTCAAAATCAACTCAGTAAACCCAAATGATGAACTGCCGATTAGATGGTTGAAAAATGGACCAGATAGCGTCCCTAAAAACATGTCAACCAACTCCCTATCAGACAAAGGGGGTTGGACTCTTCCAGCCAAATCTCTCCACTTCTGAGCATAATCCTTAAAACCTTCACTTGCACCCATTGACATACCCTGAAGCCGAGTACGAGTGAGAGCAAGGTCGGCGTTATATTGGTATTGCCTGTAAAAAGCAGCAGCAAGGTCCTCCTAGTTTCGGACATTAGCTCCTTCCAATTGATAAAACCATTCAAGTTGAGTCCCTGATAGACTATCTTGAAAGAAATGTACCCACAAATTTCTATCAGCGGCGTGGGGTTGGATTTTCCTGACGTACGAGCGGAGATGGAGTTTTGGACAGGATACTCCATCGTACTTGGCAAAAACCGGAGCTTTGAACTTATGAGGGATCACCACTCCCGATACAAATCCCAGTTCTTCAAAATACAAACCATGGATCTTCTGAATCTCCATTGCACTCAGACGGTCTTCTAACTGCTTGTACCTATCCTCAGCAGGAGGATATTGCTTATCATCATAATCCATATCATTATCAGAGACTACAGGACTGGGGCCCTTTTCTTATTCTTGGTTCTCCCCTTCCATGGATGAAAAGGACAAATCATCTTATTGTTTCAACCTATCCCCAAACCTTTTACCCATACTCAGAAGAACGGCCTTCTTCTTCTTCTTCTTCTTCTTCTTCTTCTCTTTCTCTTTCAGAATGAGAGTCTTTAAATCCTCTTGCCCTTTAGCCAAGCTCAAGAACATCTCTTGGAATTGGGCATTTTGTGCCTGAAGATCTTTGATAGCTTGATCGAAAGACATTTCTACTGAAATAAACAGC
The DNA here is from genome assembly GCA_948472305.1 of Vicia faba. Lineage (NCBI taxonomy): Eukaryota > Viridiplantae > Streptophyta > Magnoliopsida > Fabales > Fabaceae > Vicia > Vicia faba. The sequence goes on along the minus strand of OX451741.1, from coordinate 969,716,658 downwards.
GAAGAAGATGAGAAACCTGTAATGGTACTTGTAATGGTGTGCATGATAATGGGATGCGTATGTAATGATTTCAAAGACTTTGGAAGATTTAAATTTGCAAACCAAAAAATAAACAAACTTTATTAGATTAACTGGTAACAAGGTTCAACAATGCCCTTGAGGCGTTACAAAGAAATAAACAGAAAACAAATCTAAACTAGAAAAAGAAAAATCAGAAATCCCATGGATGCTTCCCCTTTGTGCTGACGTAGTCATTGATCGTTCTTTCATTCTCGAGTTGGCTGGTGAGATTCAAGATCTTCCTTTCTTTCTCATGGTACTTTTCCCGGTAGGTATCCCTCTCCTCTTTCAGTTGGATCCTGGATCTCTGCAACTCCCCAAGATCAGTGGGCATGTAAGGATAAAGGACTGTATAAGGAATGCCCTCTTCATTGGTGGGCTCCACAACCACTGGTAACACTGCTTCATAAGGCATCCCAAGTTTCTAAGCTCGAGCTCGGACCCACTGGAGATAAGGCTGCATAGGAAGGGAAGTCCTTGGTCCTAGCTCTTGGGGGTCAGATTTATTCACCATTCCCCAAGCTCGTATAAACCTCCGGCGATGCTCGTCAACGTCTTCCTTGTAGTCAAATGCAATATTTGTAAGAAGTAGCTCATGGAGGCCGTCTCTCCGAGCATGACCAAACTGTCACAAAGATAGACAAGGATTGTAGGTTATTCCTCCTCTGATTCCAAGTAATGGGACATTAGGGTATCCCCCACAATGATCAATGACAGCAGTGCTTTCCATAACCCGAGAGCTCCAAAGAATGTCTGTATGGGCAAATGACATTATTCTGTAAGACCATCACAAACCTTCTTCATTCTTCAGCACAAACTTAGGGAGGTGCGAAATAAACCACCTCGACAGCAATGACATATAACACATAAGAGTCCCTCTTCTTCGCACAGTATGAGTGTAGAGGGCATGCAAGATATCACCCAGTAGAGTAGGCATAGGATTGCGAGAAAGGAAGATCTTAACCGCACTCACATCCATAAAGGAATCTGGATTCGGGAAGAGAACCAAACTGTAGATAAGGAGAGCCAAGATATCTTCGAAAGCATGAAAGTCCAAACTATCCCAAAATAGCTGAGCTTGATCTATCAGAAACTTGGCTAAGAAACCTTCAACCCGGCTTCATGTTTCCCAATTGGATACTACATCAGCCCTTTTTAGATACAGAGCTGAAGCAATGTCGTCTGGTCTAGTAGTTTCTTCCATACCTGTGAAGGGCATCTGCTCAAGGATGGATATGCCCAATAAGTGAGAAAACTCTTCCAAAGTGGCAACCAGCTGATAATCTAGAAAGGTGAAGCAATGATGCATATGATCGAAGAACTGGAAAAGCACACTCATCATCTGCTCATCAAAATTTGAAGTGACCAGGCTAAGAAGCTGACCATGCCTCTTAATGAATGAAGAAGTCTCAGAAACTCTTAAGGCTAACTCTTTGAGTTGAGCAGGTATTTGCACAAAGTTAACACAGATGGTGTTTCTACGCACAGAAGCCATAATCTGCAAAACCGAACAAAGATAAATCCCCTCGGTCTTTGAAATGGTTAGTATAATGAGGTATGCATGCTATGTTATGATGCATGGTGTCATGATAAAAACAACAGGTATAGCAGATAACAGACATGGCAAAGGCAAACAAGTCACACAAAAGCCCTTAAGTTTAAGGCTTTCATGGGGTCAAAGGTATTACCCTCTTGAAGTTCAGTTGGTTTTAGCCTGTCCTAGCAAAAGTAACCGGGTTCTAAAGGTTCTCAATATCACTGACCATCCTCCATCGGTCATGGTTTCAGCTCACGTAATCTTTTCTTGCGGTCGGAACTATCTCGAGAGTATGGTCTCAATGAGTGTAGCATTGAGTATCAACCAGTTCTCAGCTTTACACCGAGGCCGACTATCTCACTACTTCCTAATGGCCAAGTTGGTCGATTAAGGGTTCTAAGGTCAGTTGATGCTTAACGACACACATAGCAGCCCCGTATTCTCCTCCTTTCTCCATAAGGGATACTAGTACCAACCAATGTGCCACATCAATGTAGCTACTGCTTCAATCGTATCGGTCTATGCTGTACAGTTCCCTCACAGTTTATTGCTACTTACCTAAAAGGTGTCCCTAGATCTGGGTTAGGATCTATAGTAACTCCCAATACAAAACCCTCAATAGTAAAGCAACCAAAACAAACAAGAGAAGTAATTTATGATGACTTAATCCTAAGGTATACCCCACTTATTAGTCCCCAGCACAGTCGCCATTTCTGTGATACGGTGGCAGAATCGACTGTTTGACGCTGGTTTGCATTTTGCGTTTTTTGTTTGCAAAATTTCGCAGTAAGCAAGAGTCGCCACCGACTTTTATTTTATCCAATCATGGAAAAGGAAAAATAACAACAAAAAAAACCTTTTTTCGAGATTTCTGAGTACGGGGGGTAGATTATAGAAAGGGAAGGTGTTAGCACCCTTTCTATCCATGGTTTTCCATGGGCTCTTAGGTACTTGCTCATCTTTTAAAATTGCTTGTGTGTGTTTGTTTTGAAAAGTTTTGTTTTACTTTGCTTTAACCCTTGCTTCTGTCTTCAAGAGTATTACGAAGTGTTTTTGAAAATTTTGTTTGAAAAGTGTTTTGGTGTAAAAAGAAGTTTATTTTGAGCAAGTACCTATTAGCATCTACCTACTCGAAAGAAGATTGTTTTTGTTCTTGTTTCCTTTAGACGACGCTATCCTACTATTGAGAAATAGGAAGCACCGTCGTTGGAGTTGTAAGGGTCAATTCGTAAGGGACGCACGATCACTAAAGCAATGTTAGGACGTCTTAGTAATAACCCTAATGTCTTAAGATCATATTCGAGGCAACATTTCCGAGGCGACGTTTCCGAGGCAACATTTCCGAACAGGACATTTGATCTTTGTTTATACAAGAGGGCAACCAGTAAGACACCCTATACTTAATTACCGTTTACCGAAGGCAACCGAAGTGAGAGTATATCCTAGGAGTGCGCATGTGCGAGTGACTTGTTTTCAGTTATTATCTTTGCACATTTAGGGTTTTCTAGCTATTTTAAAATTATCATGCAATCTTGTCATACAATCCTATTAACATACATCTAACAGTTAATATTTGCGAGAATTAAAATGTGAGAAATAAAAACCTACGCTATTACAAGGCTTCGGGGGAGGGATTACTTACATAGCCAAAAACCCGTAAAACGATAAATAAAAGAAAATCCTAGTTAAACTATTACATACCGTGAGCAGTTACATTAATATCGCAAAAAATAATAAAATAATAAGCGCGCGCGATGAACCGAATGGAAAGAAAAATTAGGGTTTTGACCCCGACTAAACCTAATTACAAGAAAAATCATTTTTTTGTGTTGTTTTTGATTATTTTGAGAAAAATAAGGTTTAATTGAATAAATAAAGAAACCTAATTACTAATTAATTTAAATTAAGAAAAATAATTAAGTTAACCTATTTTTGTATTTTTGTTTATTGAGAAAAGAAATAAAAATTAAATCAAGAACAAACCGTAATTTTCTAATTGATTTTAATTATATAAAAAAGTTAGAATCATCCTAATTTAAATTAAACTATATTAAATTAAATTTGATAAACTCATGAAAACCTAAACCTAAATTTGTGAAAATTAATTTTATGATTTTTTATGAAAAAAAGAAATTAGTTTTGTGGTTAGAAAATAATTAAACAAAATAAATTAAATAAAAGAAAAAATAGAAAAGAAATAGAGTGGGCCTGGTTTTGTAGCAAGAAGGGGGGTATGAATTGCAATTCTGGGCCCAAAAGAGCCTGGCCTTGTTTGACTTTTCCTGATCCTATGCACATGCTTGACTGGGGTGTATTGTGGACCCTCATGGATAAAGCGTTAGATCTGGCTTGTTGAAGATCTGCTGGCTAGATATTGAGGACATACGGTGGACTTATGGGACGCCTGTATACCTGATTACACAAGGAAAAATAATATGCAACATTGTTGGTGAAATTCTGGCAACAGATACTTAATGTCACAGTGAATGTTATGACATCGTATCTGACACACTTCAAGATAGTAAATTAACAACAGTAAAGAACACAATCAATTGTTAACCCAGTTCAGTGTGTAACAATACCTACTCTGGGGGATACCAAGCCAGGGAGGAAATTCACTATAAGATATATTAATTCAGGAATAAACCAACCAGTTTATCTCCTTCACTTAAGACCTACCCAATGCAACTTCAATCTAAGTACAGCTTAAACCTGAGTTCCTACTCACTCCCCCTCAATCACAGCAGTGATACTAAACTATTGATTAATGATATTATGAAGACACTCTTCAGTACACACACTTGATTTTGCTTCAAAGCTTTAATCAAGTGACACAAACACTCGTGCTTCAAAGCTTTGAGTGACAAACAACCCTAACTTGATTTTGCTTCAAAGCTTTAATCAAGTGACACACACACTCGTGTTTCAAAGCTTTGAGTGATACACAACCCTTACAATCAAATCCTACTCCAAGTCACTTATCACAATGATAATTGCTTGGCTCACAGTAGTTACAACTATACAGTCCCTTATTGATCTTCTGTCAAAAAGTATCGCTAACCATTAATCTTCATGAGGAATATATAGGCAGACTATTCTTCAGTTAGGGCTTCCATGAAAATAGCTAGGGTTAACTAAAGTTAACCTAAAGACTTGGTCTTAGGCTTTCATCATTCCAGATTAGGGTTAAGCCAGGTTAACCTAATGTCCACATGAGCATCTGATCTGGACTATATATAAAAACTCAGAGAAGCATACCTGATTCCTGAAAAATCTCAGGAATAACAAATCTGCACAAATGTTAGTTCAGTACAGGATGTCTTAACATTGGTTATGACAACAAGAATCCTGCTCACTGATTTTGGTAGAATACACTATATATGATCATTGCTTAATGATCATGATAAACACCTCATACTGAGTAGATCATGTATGACATTCTTATCTGCAGAATGTACCTTTATCCCAGAATGTTATGACATCAGTCATGACATTCGCAACCCTGGTTTTACCAAAAAAGATGTCAACAAACAAACACTTACAAACTCCCCCTTTGGCAAATTTTTGGCTAAAGCCCCTAAACAATCAGAGATTAGAATGCAACAGAATTTTTAATAACAGCTACAAAGTCTAATTCTACCAAAATTATCACAAATTCTTCTCCCCCTTTTTAGCCATAAAGAGGCCAAAGGTACTTGTACTTTTAAGTCATACAGTCATCCAAAAGGAATTAACAAAAACACAGAAATAATAAGAAGTCATTTGGCAGCAATAGGTTCCAGCAGTAATCTTTTCAATAACACTGACCTTCAGGAACTGTCATCCTCCGAGGAAGCACTATCTTCAGCATTATGCTGGTCTTCATCAGCATCATCTTCCCTTATTTGTTCTTCATTCTCCTCCTGTTCTAGTCTAGCAATCAGCTCTTCAAGAGTCCTTTTTCTTGTATCAAGCTCTCTGCAGGTTTCTTTTAGCACAGCTATAACATCAGTTTTCTTGGAATGAGATTTAACAGTTGATGTTTCAGCAGATGTCATAACAATGTCAAGGACATGTGTTCCCTGAAACAGCTTGTAATGCAAACCAAGAGCAGGAGCTCTTTTGCATACAGAGTCTTTTTCAACCAGAATATCAGGATACTGAGCAATGATTATACCACACAGGAGAGAGGGAAAAGCAATAAGGCCTTTAATAGCACAGCTGCCAGCATGTTTCAATGTTTGATCAAAGATGTAATTTCCATAATCAAAGTTTGTCCTGGTTCCAACAGCATAGATAAATCTTCCCAAACCTGTGGAAATGGTGGATTTATGGTTGGTGGGAACCCAGTTAGCTGCACCAATTTTGTGCAGTATGGAAAACTTCATGCTCAGCTTGCTTGCATTTAGCTTCCCTTTCAAGGGCCAGTTCTTGACTTGCTTGGCAGTGATTGTTTGACAAACTTGGTTGTCAGTAACTTCAAGCTCAGGACAAGCATCATCAGCCTTTCCTAGGAATTTGTTTATTACAGAAGGAGAGAAATTTACCTTCCTTCCTCTCACATACACACTCTTAAAATCAGTTGACTTTCCATCAGCACAACCATCAGATAAATTTACTATGAATTCTTTGACAAGAATCTCATAGCAGTTGGAAAACTTGACCACAGTTTTCATTAGGCCAGCAATCTTGATTAGATCCATGATTTCCTTACACTCAATAGCACTACTGTTCAGCTCTCTCTCCAAGGCAATCCTTTTCAGAAACACATACTTCCACCTGTTTTCATTTTCTGGATGGTGAAAGGATAGGTTGTCAATGGCAACTTCAGGGACTTTAGGCATTTTGCTAGAGGAGGGTTTCTTCCTGAGAGGAATGTCTGGAACATTGCTCATAACATAAAATTAAAGTTTGATTCCTCATCAGATTCAGAGGGTTCAGGATCCTTCCTTTTCTTGGCTATTGGTTGTCTTAAAGGTTTTGAGAGACTACCAACAGGTACTCTAGATTTTACCTTCCCCTTCCCTTTTGACATTCCAGCTTTTCGATCCTTCTCAGCATCTACTCTAGTCTTGTTCTCAGACCTGGTTTTCTTATGAACAACCTTAGTAGCCTTCTCTTTGGAGGGGCTTTGGGCAGCATCCTGCTTTTCTTTTCTGCTCGTCATCCTTCTAGCTATGCTAGGGTTGATATTAGCAATTAAATCATTGTCAGAGTATTCTTCATCAACATCAATAACTGGGGGTTCAACAGCCTTGTCAGTAGGGTTCTGGTGATCATCATGTTTTTCTGGAGATTTCCTAATGTTGTCATCAGGTGTCTCAATATTCTGAGTGACATCTGGATCCATTTCTACATTAGGAATAGCAGATTCTTGGTTCAAAGGTACAGAAATGCCAGGAACAGAGTGATTCTCATTAAGAATCCTAGTGACTAGTCTGGCAATAGCTTGATGTACATACGCAGAACCTTCCCTATTTGCTATCTCTGGAGGAACAGAAGATGATGGTTGAGAAGATTTACCAGATGGAGAAGCTTGTGATCTTCTTGCATGTCTGGTTCGCAGCTTCTTGACCTTAGTGGGATCAGCTGCCAGTTCACGAAGAGGAGTTATCTCAAGAACATCAGTATCCATGCAGTTTGTGATTTCCCTAGGTTCGCTATCAGAGGATGCGGAAGCAGCAGTCGCCTTTGAAGAAGATGATGACAGGGATTGTTGAGACATTTTGAATGATTTAGAAAACAAGTAACAGCGAGTGTGAAATCTTCGTTTGAGAGAATGGAGATTGTTGCAGAAACGCGAGAAGAGGGAGATATATGAATGTCTATTCAACTTCTTAAAATTTTGGAAAGAAATAGGGAAACAGATGATTAGCCCAATCAGAATAGACTTAACTGAAAAATCTCTTTCATCCCTTGTTTTAAGAAAAATTAATTGCTACATCTCTTCATATTGGCGAATACCCAGCTTGTCCCTCAAATTTTCAAATTGACTAGCATCAAGTGCCTTGGTAAAAATGTTAGCCAGTTGCAGTTCACTGGCAACATGTTCCAGCTTAATCACCTTTTCCTCCACTATATCTCTGATGAAGTGATGTCTAATGTCAATATGCTTAGTCCTGTTGTGCTGTATAGGATTCTTGGAAATGTTGATAGTACTCAGATTGTCACAGTACAATGTCATGACATCTTGTGTGACATTATACTCAGTTGGCACCTGTTTCATCCAGATCATTTGAGAGCAGCTGCTACCAGCTGCTATGTATTCAGCTTCATTAGTAGATAGAGACACACAGTTCTATTTCTTACTGAACCAAGAGACAAGATTATTTACCAAAAATATTATTTAAGTATAAATAATAAAAATAAAGACATAATATTTTTATGTATCATTTTCAAGTTTTTATTAAATAAAATAAAGTTATATTATCTAAAAATTATTTTCATGTTAGAAAAATAATATAAAAAAATATATAAAATAAAATATGAGAATTTACGAAAATGTTTTTTAATATTTTTTATGTTTAGAAAATAATAAAATAAAATCAGAAATGAAAAATAAATACAAAAATACAAAAATATAAAGAAATGGGCCAGGAGGTGCAATCAGTAAAGAGGGGGTGTCAAAAACAATGTCAGAACCAAGCCCAGCCCACTGAACTTCATCTTCAACCTTTGTCAAACAAAAATGCGCGCGCCTGACTCAAATATGGAAAACCTGCATACGAGCTCTAATGCAAAAACTCATAACACCAAAGTTGTAGCATTTGTCAAGACGATTTCAACCATATAGAGAACTTAATCTAACTCTCAAAGACCAGAGAGAAATTCTCTGGCCCTAATTTCTAACCTAACTTTTTCAGGAAGTTCATGAATCAAATTCTCTTAACACGCTTAACTTAAATGAAAACTGAGCATATGTACAGCTTCAGGGCTATGAGTACTACATTTTGTATTCACAAACCTAAGCCTAATGATTCCTAAATAGAGAGATAGAAAGTTGACAAATACCTGCTTCAGATGAACTCGTGTATGGCAATGTGGAGCTTTTCAGTGAGGCCTGAGTTGCTTGGGATCTTGCTTGAACTTCCTATGACCTTCCCCAATGCCTAGTTTGCTTTGGATTTGCTTGAACAAGCTTGTAGAACTCAACCTGCACAAGCTAAAAACAGAAATGGTGAAGCTTGCAAATGCAGTTACAGTCAGTGGCCAATGGTTGGGATAGCTTGGATAGGTTATATGGAATGTGTTTGAACAGGTTTGAGGCAAAACGCACGAGTGGTTTGTGTGATGGAAGTGAATCTGCAGGGAGTGCCCTGTTTTTCAAAAGGAAGGTGATTTTGTGTTTTGGAAGGCTTGAGGGTTCAACAATTCGTGTTTCTGGCTCAAAGAAATGTACAAAACTTGTCTCTAAAGCTTGCAAGAGTTGGTTTTAACAGATATGCAAGTTTTTGCTCTTTGGCAAGTTTTCTTGTATTTTAAGCAAAAGTAACAAGTGATGCAAGACATGCCTGTACAAGCTATCTACCAGCTTGCACTTATGATCTTGGCCCCCTCAGTTTGTAGATATGGTTTGTTGTACAAGATTTTATTCAAGGCTCTAGAATGCAATTGGACATAAAGCAAATTTGACAAAAATGGCAATGTTGCCTTTTTGCTATTTTTGGATTAATCTCTTGTGTAATCCTCCCAAGATCTGAACAAAGCCTCAAACCAATGGATTTGCATTTAATTATTGAGTATGAAAGGGTTTATGGACCTGTAATCAAGTACAAACAATGTTGGATGGAAGTTGCAACTTGTATCAACATGAAAATGCCATGGATCAAAAATGAGTTTTTTCCAAATTCAAACCTTTGATTCTCCCTAACCACAAATGATTTTGGAGAGTTCTTGGAAATTTTGGAAAGCTTATAACATGCTCTACAATCCATATTTGAAATGAATTTTGATATTCCAAGTGTAACTATGTGAAAAATGGTCATGAAGATAGGTCAAAATCCTGCCCAAACTAGGGTAAAATTTCACTAAGTTAAAAGTTGTATGTACCCTTGTTCCAAAAATCATAACTTAAGATCCAAGCTTATTTTGGGAAAACTTTGTGAATCAAAGTTGTAGACTTCGTGGAGGACTACAACTTTCATGTTGGAAGTTTTGTTTGAATCCAACTGCATCATGGTGAAAATGTTGGGCAAAGTTGGGAAAAATTAAGGAAATTTCATAACTTCAAAAAATTCTAAGTTATGAAATTTTTCAATCTTAAACACTAATTTGCATAATTAGGTTTTTTGATGAACAAGTTTCATGTTTTGACACATCTTCATGAAAAATGACCCTTGACACTTGATTTTGACAAAAAAAGTCAAAGTTTGACTTTTCAGGGTACAGATGATTTTTGATCAGTTGACTGAAAAATTCATCTGTCAATCCAATGCAATTGAGATCTTTTGAACCTTGTGAATAGGTCAAGATGATTCCATTGAGTCCTTGAACCCATGCTTGAACCTAATTTGCCATTAGCAAGGTGAAAAGTCAGAAATTTCCCTTCTGCAGTCAAAACCATAAAAATGATCATTTTACCCTTTTGATGATCTGATCCAATTTCTTGAGGAGTTGTGGTCTAAACTTGATCAAATGGTTCATATGAGTCTATAATGTTGATGTGGATCACAAATTATGAGTTTTGACTGTAAATTGGTCACAGTTGACTTTTACCCCAATAGAACTGATTTATAGGTCAACTGTCCAATTGACTGGGTAAAAATTTGATTCAAGGCTTGAAACTTGGTACAGGTAATCTTGTAAGTCCAACATGAAGTATGAAAGTCACTTTGAGAATTGAAAGTCCAAAAATCCTTGTGCAAACTCAAACCCTAATTCAGGTCATCAGTGCAAGGAGATGTCTTGAGCAGAGCAAACCCTAGCCTGGCCTTGAGTTCAAAGAGTCTTGTGAGGAGAAATCTTGACAAAATGAGAGGGCCAATTTTTGGGTACAACAGCTTCCCCTGTTCAATCTTCTTGAACCTGAAGAGTTAGATTGGCAAGTTTGTCTTTCGTGACTCGATGGTAAAAGAGGATTGGACACTAAACTGCCCGTAAATTTGCACTCGTCAAAATGTAAATGAGGGAATAGGCTTAGAGATGCCATTTGGAGATGGTAGAATCTTGCAGGAGATGGGCTTAAAGATGCCATACAAGAATTTTTGTTGAAAATCAAGAGAATGAACATCAGAATGGTATCCAAATCTGGAGCGTATCTGAGTTGTATCTGGAGATTGGATATGTATGAGCAAGGGAATGGTGTCCGTGTCTGGAGTGTATCCGAGTCGTAACTGTATTTGATTCTTGAATGAATATCAGAATGACTGTCGTGTCTGGAGTGTATCTGAGTTCTCGATGGGCGACAGAAAAACATTCGTGTATGGAGCATCTCTGGGCTGGGGATAAATTCTGAATGAGTGACAGAATGGCAACCGTGTCTGGCACGTATCTGGACTGTATCTGAAGTTGAGATCTGTATGAGTAGCAGAATGACTTCCGTGTCTGGAGTGTATCTATATTGTAACTGGGATCTGGACAAGTGACAGAATGACTTCCATGTCTGAAGTGTATCTGAACATGAGGTTGATAGTTGAATCTGAATGAGAAATAGAATGGCTTCGGTGTCTGGAGCATATCTAGTCTGTATCTGATTGATGAGGTCTGAATAAGTAGTAAAATGACCTCCGTGTCTGGGGTGTATCCATACTGTATCTGAAATCTTTGAATAGTTGTTAACGATAGCTTTTAATCTTATCCTGAAAAGGGTAAAATGTTAGCTGAAACACAAAGTTATGTTGCATGATATGTATGATGCAATAAAATATGTTCTATCAATGTTTATGATATATGAATGTAATGAATGCGCATGTAAGTTGATTAGCCGTCTTGCTGAGGAAAACAAATCTTTGATAGCTGGAGATAATGAAATCCTTGACTGCTGCCGGGGAAAATAATCCTTGACCACTGTTGGAGATAGAAAATGCTTGGCAACTTGTGGGGATTAATAAAAACTTTGACAACTTCTGTGGGGATGTAAGAATCCTTCATGACTTTCCTGGGGAATAAGGGAAACTCTAACGATCTCTACTGGGGAATTGAAACCTTAGAGGATTCATCGGAGAAATGAGGATGAGAATCTTCGATCTGCTGAGAAATACCTCTGTGGGGAGAATGCTTGTTCTGTTGGAAAGTTTTCAAGAGTTTGGGTTGTGTGCCAATCTTTTGAGGAATTATTCGAAGTTGTTGTCTGGTTAGTAAGATAACTTGCAGGGGAATCTTCTGGTTTTAAGACAAATCTCTGGGGAATTGGAGGAAACTGGATGGTCTTCCACCGGGGTTTAAGGATTGAAGTTTTTGCTCCGCTGGGGATTGGGAGTTTGGAAACTTAGTTCTGATGGGGATTTTGAAAGTTAACTCCACTGGGGATATGTATTTCAAGGCTTTAGCTCTGATGAGGATTTCTCCTAGAATATCCTAAAGACGTTTTCCCATACTTTCAATATGTCAGTAATTATTCTTTCTCATCTCGTTTTATTTGTAAGCAATGATTATATTCAAATGCATATGCTCATTTAATAAATCATTGGATGTTTTCAAATAAAACATAAGTGTAAAAAAAAGAAAGAAAAGGCAAACAATTTTCTGCACTTTGAAGTACCTTTGTATTAACTTTGCGTAAGTATTTTGTACAAAGGGGACAGACATCCTAGTAAGAGAATGTTGTCATAAAATTGAGAAAAATTTATACAAAGAAAGATGGCTATGTGTAAAAATTCCATGGGGTTCCCGTTCTGCTATAGCCTTCGTAACTCTGAGTGTCTTGTCCATTCGTTGCTTTGTCCGACGATGATTAGATTGATCAGAAGCACGAAGCTTGTCTGTTGAAGAGATTGTCCTTAAAGTGATCCGACGAGACATAGTCATACGCTTTAATTCCCTAACTTTTTCCTGGACCGCCCTTTCGGGTTTTCAGTCCACCGGGAAACCCTTTTTTACCCAAGTCGCCCTTTCGGGTTTTCAACTTGCCGGGTGTACAAATTTTTTTTATTTATCCCTAATTTTTGCCTGAACCGCCCTTTCGGGTTTTCGATTCACCGGGATGCCCATTTTTTCCCATGTCGCCCTTTCGAGTTTTCAACTTGTCGGGTCGTTTATGCGTAGTATCTTTTGACTATGTCTGTGTTCGCAAGGTGCAGCAGGTCGTCACTGTCCATGGTGGCCAGGATCATTGCCCCACCAGAAAAGATGTTTTTGATCACAAATGGTCCTTCGTAAGTAGGAGTCCACTTGCCCCTGGGATCACTTTACGGCAAGATGATTCGCTTGATTACAAGGTCCCCGACTTGATATACTTGTCTCTTGACTTTCTTGTTGAAGGCCTTGATAATACGTTTACGATACGCCTGACCATGGCAAACAGCAGTAAGTCGCTTTCCGTCAATCAAGTTAAGTTGATCAAGCCGGGTCTGAATCCAATCGTCTTCACTCAAACCAACATCTTTCATGATTCTCAAGGAAGGAATATGAACTTCCATAGATAAAATAGCTTCCATGCCATATACCAAAGAAAAGGGGGTTGCCCTAGTTGAAGTGCATGCTGTGGTACGGTACCCGTGCAGAGCAAACGGTAACATCTCATGCCAGTCCTTATAGGTGATTGTCATCTTTTGAATGATCTTTTTGATATTTTTGTTCGCAACTTCGACAACACCATTCATCTTAGGCCGATAGGGAGATGAATTGTGATGTTGAATCTTGAACTGCTCGCACATAGCGGTGATCATAGTATTGTTCAAATTTGTACCGTTGTCAATGATGATCCTGTCGGGGATACCATACCGGCATATGAGGTTCTGCTTGATGAAGCGGGAAACCACATTCTTTGTAACAGAGGCGAAGGAAGCTGCTTTGACCCACTTGGTAAAGTAATCAATGGCCACCAAGATGAAACGGTGTCCATTGGATGCTGTAGGCTTGATCTCTCCAATCATGTCGATTCCCCATATCACGAATTGCCAAGGAGTTGTTAAGACATTGAGAGGAACTGAAGGTATATGTACCTTGTCAGCGTAGATTTGGCATTTGTGACAAGTACGAGAATGTTGATGACAGTCAGCTTCCATGGTAGACTAGTAGTAGCCTTCCCGTAGAATCTTCTTAGCCATCGTATGACCACTTGAGTGGGTGCCAAAAGTGCCATTATGTAGTTCAGCCATGATCTGCCCAGCTTTAACTTTGTCCACACAACGGAGTAGAACACAATCAAGATTGCGCTTGTATAGGATACCATTGCTCAGAAAGAACTTGGCTGCGGACCTCCTTAAGAACTTTTTGTCGTTGACTGAAGCTTCTTCATGATATTCTTGTGCTTCGAGATACCTTTTGACGTCATGAAACCAAGGTCGGTCCACTACTTCTCTGGTATTAATCTCATGACAATTTGCATGTTCATCCATTCGCTCAATGGTGATTTGAGGTTCCTCATTATCCCAGTTAAGTTGAAAACTTGGATGACATTGTAGCTAGCGCATCTGCCAACTGATTCTCTTCTCACGGGAAGTGCTCGAAGGTAATCTGCTCGAAATATGGTAACAACGTCAAGACATGTTCTTTGTAAGGGATGAAGTTAGGGTTCTTAGTATCCCACTCTCCTTTGATTTGACTGATAACCAAAGTTGAGTCCCCAAATACAATCAAAGATTTGATTCCCAAGTCAATAGTAGCCTTGAGACCAAAGATACAAGCTTCATACTCGGCCATGTTGTTGGTGGAGCTGAAGCAGAGTCTGGCAGTGAAAGGTGTATGGCAACCTTCTGAAGAGATAAGTACCGCGCTGATACCATTTCCAAGTGCGTTGGAGGCACCATCAAAGTACAGAGTCCATTGGGATCCTTGTTCAGGTCCGTCATACGGTCTGTTTTCTTCAATGTTACTCAAAGTCATGATATCCTCGTTGGGAAAGTCGAACTTCATGGATTGGTAATCTTCAACAGCTTGATGGGCCAGATGATCGGCTAGCACACTCCCCTTTATGGCTTTTTGGGTTGTGTACTAGATATAATACTCAGTCAGGATCATCTGCCATCTAGCGATTCTTCTGGATAGAGCAGGCTTCTCGAAGATGTACTTGATCGGATCCATCTTAGAAATCAGCAGAGTGGTATGTGTCAACATATACTTCCTTAGCTGGCGAGCAGCCCATACCAAAGCGCAGCAAGTTTTCTCGAGCAGTGAGTAGCGAGTCTCACAGTCGGTAAACTTTTTGCTAAGGTAATAAATGGCATGCTCTTTTCAGCTAGACTCGTCATGTTGGCCCAATACACATCCCATTGAATTCTCCAGGACAGTCAGATACATGATTAAAGGTCTTCCTTCAATGGGAGGCATCAAGATAGGAGGTTCCAGCAAATACTCCTTAATCTTATCGAAAGCAAGTTGACAGTCATCATTCCATTTAACTACCTGATCTTTCTTCAACAACTTGAAGATTGGTTCACAGGTAGATGTTAGGTGAGAAATGAACCTTGCAATGTAGTTTAGGCATCCCAAGAAACCACTGACCTCCTTTTCAGTGCGAGGGGCAGGCATTTCTTGTTTAGCTTTGACTTTGGCAGGATCAACCTCGATGCCTTTGTTACTGATGATGAATCCCAAGAGTTTACCGGACCTGACTCCGAAAGTGCACTTGTTAGGGTTCAGTCTGAGCTTGTACTCTTTCAATCTGACAAACAGCTTTTGCAGATGCTCGAGGTGCTCTTCTTCTGTCTGTGAACGGGCTATCATATCATCTACGTAGACTTCAATCTCATGATGTATCATGTCATGAAACAAAGCTACCATGGCTCGCTGATAGGTTGCCCCGGCATTCTTCAGTCCGAATGGCATCACTTTATAGCAGAAGGTACCCCACTGTGTAATAAAAGTAGTATTCTCCATGTCTTCAGGGTCCATTTTGATTTGGTTGTACCCTGAAAATCCATCCATGAAAGAAAATACCTTGTGTTGAGCTGTGTTGTCAACCAAGATGTCAATGTGCGGTAGTGGGAAGTCATCTTTAGGGCTAGCCCTGTTTAAGTCTCTGTAATCCATGCACATTCTCACTTTTCCGTCCTTCTTAGGCACGGGCACAATGTTAGCAACCCATTATGGATAGGAAGTAACAGCAAGAAACCCAGCATTGAACTGCTTCATCACTCCGGCTTTGATCTTTTCAGACATATCGGGCCTCATTCGGCGGACTTTCTGTTTGATTGGTGGACAATCTCCTCTTGTAGGGAGACGGTGAACCATAATATCTATATCAAGTCCCGGCATGTCTTCGTAGGACCAGGCGAAGATCTCAACATATTCATTCAACAACTAAACTAAGCGCTCTTTGACACTTGGCTCCATATTGGCACCCACTCTAATTTCTTTTGTCTTCCTCTGTTCCCAAGTTGATAGTCTCTAACAGCTCTTCATGGGGCAGAATAGCCCTTTCTTCCTATTGTAAAAGTCTAGCCAACTCTCCAGGCACTTCACAGTCTTCATCACCTTCGTATTCGGCATGATTGACCAGATCTTCAGAATCACTGAAGGTCATAGCAGAATTGTTACCCATGGAATCCGGAATGGATGGGTACCTGCATTTTGTGAGTGTGGGTGTGTGTAAGGTATATCCACCTTTAAACAAATAAAATGTAAAAAGAAAAAGAATGAACACACAAAAGTTTATATATGAAAACGTCCATGATTCATTAAAAATGGCATATGAAGATGAAGAATCAAGCCCTTACAAATGGACCTTTGTGCCCAGGGTAAGGCACAAGGCAAAAAGAGTGTACGATTTGTTTAATAATTATTACAGACCAACATAAAATGTTCCAAAGACAAATTACTGATTGATGAAAGTAATGGGAATGAAGTCTTTCGCCTCCCAGTTGTTCAGTCCTCCTTCAATGGTCGGGAAAATCCAATCTTCAAAATTGCTCCCATCTTCAACATCTTCCAAAGCATGAACTTCGTGATGAGTGATCTTTAATGGTGGTCCTCCAGCCCGGGAGCGACGCACAACCTTCTGACTAGCAGCAGTGAAACCCAAACCAAACTTATCTGCCTTGAAAGGAAAATCTGGTAGCTGACCCCACACTGTACTTCCTCCTTCCTCGATTACAGCCTTCGCATCTTTAAGGGATGACATCCGGGACACGGGCTTGGTAATGACGGGTACAAAAGTTATTGTCTTAGCTGCCGCAACTTTAGGAGAAACCTCTTCAAAGTGTTGGAAAGGGGTTTCTATGAATTCACCATCTAACTCCACATAGCGGAAAGAGTTAAGGTGGCTTATCATATACTCCTCCTCACCATGAACCGTTATGATTTTCCCCTGAACTGGGTATTTAAGCATTTGGTGTAGAGAAGAAGTGACTGCCCCAGCGTTGTGGATCCAATGTCTTCCTAACAAACAAGAGCATGAAGGACGGATGTCCATCATATAAAATGTAGAGTTGAAAATTTATGTTCCCACCTTAATTGGAATGTCCACTTCTCCGTGAACCATCCTCTTAGAATCGTCAAAGGCTCTAACAATGATATTGCTGGGCTTTAAGGTAAAACCCTCACAGTCCAATTTGTCCAATGCTTTCTTTGGTAGGACATTTAAAGATGACCCAGTATCAACCAGAACGTGAGCAAGAGTGGTCCCTCTGCACTCCACCGAGACATGCAGCGCATCATTATGCTTTCTCCCCTTAGATGTTAGATCGGCATCAGAGAAGCCAAGACCATTGTCGGCTGTAAGGCTAGCTACACACTCTTAAAATTGATCCGCAGAAGTTTCTTGAGGCACGTGCGCCGTCTTCAGGAATTTGATTAAGGCTTTGGCATGAGCCTCGGAACAGAGCAATAGGGCCAGCATGGAGATTTTTGAAGGGGTTTTCCCCAGTTGTTCTACGACATCATAGTCGCTTTTCTTAATTATTTTTAAAATCTCCTCCATTTCCTTTTGGGGGGTCTCGGGGATGACCAAAGCTTGAGTCCTCATCCTGACGGGCGCTTCTTGGATCCCCTTACCTTTATCAGCAGTAACAGCAGAGGGTACAGCTTCGGGAGTTATGATTTCTTCAAACACTGGAGTTCGTACAGATGCGTTGACGGGCACCGGAGTAACCTTAGGAGAACTTGAGGGTCCAAAGATTGCCCTTGGAGGAGCAATCTCCGGAGAGAAGATTCTTCCGCTGTGGGTGATCTTACTTGTCCTCGCAATATTTCTTATGTCACGAGTTTCTTCATTTGAATTCTCTTCCACTGATTCAATCTGCTTAACACCGTGGTAGAAGATCTCTCCTCCATAATTCCACGGTATTGTCTTATTGGACTTGTATGGGATAGGCCTCGGCATAGTAATCTTCAACGGTATAATCTTTGGATTGGGTGTAATCTTAACAGGTCTTTTGGAGACCTTGGAAATATTGTCGGAAATGGTGATTATAGCAACATCATTGATTGGAGTAACAGGATTAACAGGAGTAATAGGAGTTTTCTTGAAGAGGATTTCTTGATTATCCATCAGGCATTGGATGCCTGACTTCAATAGCGGATAGTCGGATTGTAAGGTCGAACACAGGTAACAATCTTTTTCACAGCCCGGGAAAATCCCGGCTTTCAACAGATTCATCTTGATCATTGGTAATGGAGTCATTAAGTCATCAACAGCAGTAACATAAAGATCTTCTGCAACAGCATGGACATTATGACCATGTTTTGGCATTGGAGCGGATATCACATTAGGTTTTTCAGGTGCGTCAAACTCCACCTCCTTGGCATCTATTAAATCCTGGATTTTATTTTTAAGGGCTCAACAGTTGTTGGTGTCGTTCCCCACACTTTCCGAATGATAGGCACACTTTGCATTTGAATGATAGTAGGGAGAAGAGGTATTTGGGTTTTTCGACGCCTCTTTTAAGTTTGTAAGGTTTAACTTTAACAGATGAGGGAGAACCTGAGAAGGTGTCATATTGATCTGGGTGAATTGCCGTGCAGGCCTTTCCACCCTGGCTTGGTTGGTTCTGGGTTGACTGCTTCGAGGTTGATCAGTTGTGGAATTCTGAATCATCACAACCCCTACCGCTGGTTGGCGCTCGACTCTTCCTTGATTTCTCTGGGAGTAAACAGCTGAGATCTCTTTCTTGGCTGGAAAGGTCTTCTTGACGGCAGCGGAAGCAGATGTTTCCTTCTGAATTTTACCGCTCTTAATACCAGCTTCGACCCTTTCACCGGTCAGAATTAACTCGGTGAACCCTGCAGATGAGCTCCCGATCAAGTGATTAAAGAATGGACCTGACAGGGTCCCCAAAAACATATCCACCAGCTCTCTCTCAGACAAAGGTGGATGCACCCTTCCAGCCAAGTCCCGCCATTTCTGGGCATACTCCTTAAAGCCTTCATTAGAGACCATACCCATACTCTGTAATTGAGTATGAGTAGGTGCTAAATCTGCATTATATTGATATTATCGGTAGAAGGCAGCAGCCAAATCCTCCCAGTTATGTACATCAGATCTCTCAAGCTGATAGAACCAATCCAATTGCGTACCCGACAAACTATCTTGAAAAAAGTGGACCCACAGATCCTTATCAGAAGAATGAGGTTGGATTTTTCTGACGTAAGACCGCAGATGCATCTTTGGACAAGACAAACCATCGTATTTAGCAAATGTAGGCACCTTGAATTTAGGGGGAATCACAATCCCAGCAACCAACCCTAGCTCGTCGAAATCCAGCCCAAGCACTCTTTGTACCTCCATGGCTGCCAAACGCTCTTCCAGATTCCTATACTTATCGTCTGCTGGAGGATACTGTTGCTCGGAGTAATCTTCATCCTCTTCTTCTTCTTCCTCTTCTTCAGACTCGGAGGGCACTGCAACTCCCTTTCCTTTGCCAAACCCTTCATCAGACGTCGAGGGGAAATCTAGGACCCTTCTATCCTGGTTCTCAAACCTTCTCCCCAAAGTAGCTACACCCGCTCTTTTCTTTTTCTTCTTTTCTTTTTCCTTTTCTTTCTCTAACAGTGCTTTAAGATCCTCTTGACCCTTTGCCAAGGTCGTGAGGAGTTGTTGGAACTGTGAATTCTGCGCCTGTAGATCTTTGACCGTCTGCTCTATATCCATCTGGCTGAAATAAACAGCAGAGAGATAAGGAAACCTAGTGCGAAGACCTGTTTATGCATATGATGAATAATATGTATTCATGTAATGCATTCAAGGATTTAGAAATTCAAATTTGTTGTAAACAAAAAAGAACGCACATCATATTAATAAGATAGAATTGTTAGTACATAAATGCCCCATGGGAAAAATAATACAAAATTCTAAGGTAAAAATATGTTGCGCATCCTCTTCGGTGCTATGTAGGTGTTGAGAGTCTGCTCTTCATGGAGTCAACGAGTAAGTTCCAAAACCTTCTTCTCACTGGCGTAGAAGCTGGCTTCAAAAGTATTCAGTTCTTCCTTGAGTTGTATCCTACTCTTTTGCAAATCTTCCAATGATGTTGGCAGGTCAGGATGTAGGAGGGTGTATAGAACCTCTCCTTCCATAACAGGCTCTTTGATCATAGGCAGAATGTAGGGGTAAGGCATCATAAGACTCTGGACGCAGGTTCTTACCCACTTGAGGTAAGGCTCAAGGGGGATGGAGTTCTTGTGCCCCAGTGTCTTACTGTTCACTTTGTTGGGCATCTTCCAAGCTCGGATAAACCTTTGTCGAAGCCCTTGAGCATCGTTGTCGAAGTCAAAAACCAAATCTGGAATCATCATGTCATGAGGATGTCCCCAAGCAATGTAGGCACAGGATTCCGAGATATGAAAATCTTGACAGCATTCACATCTATAAGCTGATTAGGGTTTGGGAACAAGACCAACCCATAGATGAGGAGAGCTACAATCTCCTCAAAAGCTTGCAGGTCTCGAGAATTCCAGCATTCTTGTGCCTTCTCAAATAGAAACTTTGCCAAGAAACCTTTGACACAACTTCTGGTTTCCCAATGACCTTTGATATCATATGGTTGCAAGTGTAAGGCTTGAGCAACATCTTCAGGCTTTGGTTCTCTTTTCATACCGTTGTACGGTAGTTGATGGAGAATAGGAATCCTCAGGAGTTGAGAAAATTCCTCCAAAGTAGGCACTAGTTGGTAATCAGGAAATGTAAAGCAATGGTGTAGGGGGTCAAAGAACTGGAAGAGAACTTTCACCATGTCTTCTTCAATGTTGGAGTTGACCAAGTTGAGAAGTCTACCATGTCTTTCTCTAGGGTGAATTCTCTGGAATTTTGGAAGTAAGCTCCTTGAGTTGAGGAGGGATTCTCAAAAGATTGACCTGGATTGTTTTTCTACGGAGTGATTCCATAACCTACAAAATAGGAACAAAGATGAAGATCCAAACCCTTGAAATGGTTAGTGGATGCAAATGATGCTTTATGATGTTCATGATGTATGCACAAGTATATGTACAAGCAAGTCACACAAGATCCTAGTTTCAGGCTTGCATGGGGTTTTATAGGTACCTACCCTCTTGAAGTTAGTTGGCTCAACCTGTCCTATAAATAGTAACCGGGTTCTAAGGAGCTCAATATCACTGGATTATTTTTTGTGTTCATTGTTTCAGTTTAGCCACTTCACTGGCGACCGAAATATTCCAAGAAAACAACCCTCAATGAGTGTAGTATCGAGTATCTACCAACTTCGGACTGCACCAAATCCGGTCATCTCATTACCCCTAATAAGGCCAAGATGGTCAAGTAAAGGTTCTAAAAGTCCATTAGTACTTCATGACATCACTCAATGGCCCCGTATTTTCTTTGATTGACTCAAAGGCTACCGGTACCCACAAATATGTCACACTAATATAGCTATTGCTTCAACCATGTTGGTATACACTGCACAGTTTCCACAATGTATTGCTATTTACCTATGAATGTTTCCCAAATCTTGGTAGAGGATTTCAAACCCAAACAATAGAACCAAGTGTAAAACAATCAAAGCAAACAAAGTAAGCATGCAAAGGTGATCTAAACCCTAAGGTAACCCCACTTTTAGATTATTCCCCAGCAGACTCTCAAGTTCTGGGATATGGTGGAAGAACTGACTTGAGGTTTTGCGTTTGTGTTCGCAAATTTTTTGGTTTAGCAAGAGTCGCCACCGACTTTTTATTTTATCCAAAGGAAAGGTCAAAAAGCACAGGAAAGACCTTTGAGATGTTTTCTTGGGTTCGGGGGGTAGATTATTAAAAGGGAAGGTGCAAGCACCCTTTTCATCCATGGTTATCCATGGGCTCTTAGTTACTTGTTTAGATCACTTGCTTTTGCTTTTCAATTGTTTGAAATGGTGCTTTGTGTGTGGCTTTTGAAAATGCTTTGAAAAGAGGCCATCGTTGTAGCAACCTTTGTAATGATTCTTGTTTGAATGTATACAAAGGTGTATTTGTCTTTTGAAAAGATATTTCAATGTTTGAAAGTTTATTTTGGGAAATGTTTTGAAATTGTGTTGTGAGGTGTGTTTGAAAATAGCAAGGATGTTTTTTGCAAGTTTTGATCAAGTAACTAAGAGTTGTCTACCCTATTTTACTCAAAGATATTTCCTACACATTTTTAACCCTTTTGACAGTGTTGTTTTACCATTGCATTTGGTAAACAACCTTGTATTAGGATGTTAAACGGGACAGACGCGGGTCATCGTATTGACCATGATAGCAATAGTGCTAAGTATCTTTAGCAATTTTTTGAGGGACTAGATCATTTTGTATAGGCAACCAAGATAGCGTCATCGAGGGACTATGATCTTTTGTTTTGTTCTTGTTTTGCCAAGATACTCAACATGCATAACATGGCCATTTTTAAAGGCAACAAGTGGATGAAACCCTAAGGGTGCATGTGTGCATTGTGTTGTCATTTTCATGCATTTATGTCTTGCATTAGTCAAGCTATTTGTTTTTGATTTTGGACATTTGCATACAAACCATAATCTCTAACATGGCATATTTGAAAGCATAAAGTGCGTAAAATAAACCTAAGCTATTACAACATTGATATGGGGAGGGGATACAATTTTTGAATGGGGGAGTATTTGCAAGAAAATAAAACCCTAATATTTACTATTACATCCAAATTGAATAAATGGTACAAATAAATAAATAGGCAAGTATTTAAATGGTCAATTAAATAAATATGCAAAATATTATGAATATGCAAAAAATGTTTTTGTTTATTTTTATGTATGTAAAAATAAAATATTTAATGTATTAAAAAACGAAATAAAAGATTTTTTTTTATTAAGGGTAAAAACCCTAATTTTCTTTAAGAAAGTATATATATTAATTATATTATTTATGTACAATAATAATAAAATAAAATAAATACAAATATATATATATATATATATATATATATATATATATATATATATATATATATATATATATATATATATATATATATATATATATATATATATATATATATATATATATATATATATATATATATATATATATATATATATATTAGAAAAAATATTATTTAAGTATAAATAATAAAAATAAAGGCATAATATTTTTATGTATCATTTTCAAGTTTTTATTAAATAAAATAAAGGTATATTATCTAAAAATTATTTTTATGTTAGAAAAATAAAAATAATATATAAAATAAAATATGAAAATTTATGAAAATGTTTTTTAATATTTTTTATGTTTAGAAAATAATAAAATAAAATCAGAAATGAAAAATAAATACAAAAATACAAAAATATAAAGAAATGGGCCAGGGGGTGCAATCAGTAAAGCGGGGGTGTCAAAAACAATGCCAGAACCAAGCCCAGCCCACTGAACTTCATCTTCAACCTTTGCCAAACAAAAACGCGCGCGCCTGACTCAAATATGGAAGACCTGCATACGTGCTCTAATACAAAAACTCATAACACTAGAGTTGTAGCATTTGTCAAGACGATTTCAACCATATAAAGAACTTAATCTAACTCTCAAAGACCAGAGAGAATTTCTCTGGCCCTAATTTCTAACCTAACTTTTTAAGGAAGTTTATGAATCAAATTCTCTTAACACGCTTAACTTAAATGAAAACTGAGCATATGTACAACTTCAGGGCTATGAGTACTACATTTTTTATTCACAAACCTAAGCTTAATGATTCCTAAATAGAGAGATAGAAAGTTGACAAATACCTGCTTCAGATGAACTCGTATATGGAAATGTGGAGCTTTTCAGGGAGGCCTGAGATGCTTGGGAGCTTGCTTGAACTTCCTATGACCTTCCCCAATGCCTAGTTTGCTTTGGATTTGCTTTAACAAGCTTATAGAACTCAACCTGCACAAGCTAAAAACAGAAATAGTGAAGCTTACAGATGCAGTTACAGTCAGTGGCCAATGGTTGGGATAGCTTGGATAGGTTATATGGAATGTGTTTGAACAGGTTTGAGGCAAACCGCACGAGTGGTTTGTGTGATGGAAGTGAATCTGCAAGGAGTGCCCTGTTTTGCAAAAGGAAGGTGATTTTGTGTTTTGGAAGGCTTGAGGGTTCAACAATTCGTGTTTCTGGCTCAAAGCAATGTACAAAACTTGTCTCTAAATCTTGCAAGAGTTGGTTTTAACGGATATGCAAGTTGTTGCTCTTTGGCAAGTTTTCTTGTATTTTAAGCAAAAGTAACAAGTGATGCAAGACAGACCTGTACAGGCTATCTAACAGCTTGCACTTTATGATCTTAGCCCCCTCATTTTGTAGATATGGTTTGCTGTACAAGATTTTGTTCAAGGCTCAAGAATGCAATTTGACATAAAGCTAATTTGACAAAAATGGCAATGTTGCCTTTTTTCTATTTTTGGATTAATCTCTTGTGTAATCCTCCCATGATCAGAACAAAGCCTCAAACCAATTGATTTGCATTTAATTATTGAGTATGAAAGGGTTTATGGACCTATAATCAAGTATAAACAATGCTGGATGGAAGTTGCAACTTGTATCAACATGAAAATGCCATGGATCAAAAGTGAGTTTTTTCCAAATTCAAACCTTCGATTATCCCTAACCACAAATGATTTTGGAGAGTTATTGGAAATTTTGTAAAGCTTGTAACATGCTCTACAATCCATATTTGAAATGAATTTTGAGATTCCAAGTGTAACTATGTGAAAATGGTCATGAAGATAGGCAAAATCCTGCCTAAACTAGGGCAAAATTTCACTAAGTTAAAAGTTTTATGGACCCTTGTTCCAAAACTCATAACTTGAGATCCAAGCTTCTTTTGGGAAAACTTTGTGAATCAAAGTTGTATACTTTGTGGAGGAATACAACTTTGATGTTGGAAGTTTTGTTTTAATCCAATTGCATCATGGTGAAAATGTTGGGCAAAGTTGGGAAAAATTAAGGAAATTTCATAACTTAGAAAAATTCTAAGTTATGAAATTTTTCAATCTTAAACCCTAATTTGCAAAATTGGGTTTCTTGATGAACAAGTTTCATGTTTTGACACATCTTCATGAAAAATGACCCTTGGCACTTGATTTTGACCAAAAAGTCAAAGTTTGACTTTTTAGGATACAGTTGATTTTTGATCAGTTGATTGGAAAATTCATCTGTCAATCCAATGCAATTGAGATCTTTTGAACCTTGTGAATAGGTCAAGATGATGCCATTGATTCCTTGAACCCATGCTTGAAACCAATTTGCCATTGGCTAGGTGAAAAGTCAGAAATTGCCCTTCTGCAGTCAAAACCCTAAAAATGACCATTTTGCCCTTTTGATGATCTGATCAAATTTCTTGAGGAGTTGTGGTCCAAACTTGATCAAATGGTTAATATGAGTCTATAATGTTGATGTGGATCACAAATTATGAGTTTTAACTGTAAATAGGTCACAGTTGACTTTTTCCCCAATACAACTGATTTCTAGGTCAACTATCAAATTGACTGGGTAAAATTTTGATTCAAGGCTTGAAACTTGGTAGAGGTAATCTTGTAAGTCCAGCATGAAGTATGAAAGTCACTTTGAGCATTGAAAGTCCAAAAATCCTTGTGCAAACTCAAACCCTAATTCAGGTCATCAGTGCAAGGAGATGTCTTGAGCAGAGCAAACCCTAGCTTGGCCTTGAGTTCAAAGAGTCTTGTGAGTAGAAATCTTGACAAAATGAGAGGGAAAATTTTGGGGTACAACACCTAGATTACGACTAGATAGCAATACAAGACACCATGTAGCATGGACTCTACCAGATAATGGTAGAAGATGTTGTAAAGCTTGGATTACGACCAGATTGCAGCCAAGAATACTACGAAGCCTGGAGTCAACCAGATAGTGGTATATCTTTAATGCAAGTTATGAAGCCCGGATTCGAACAGATAATATCTTGAGTTCCCCGAACACCACGAAGCCTGGATTCGACCGGATAATGGTATAACACATCGTGAAGCCTGGATTACGACCAGATAGCGGTAAAAGACACTGAAGCCTAGATTATGACCAGATAACAGTAAGGGACACTGTGAAGCTTGGATTTCGACCAAATAGCAGTTTACCATGCCAATTACTATAAAGCCCAGAGTCGACCGGATATTAGTAGGCCTTAAAATCAAATGGAAGCCCGGATGCGACTAGATAACCACTTGATTTCTTCTGAAGCCTGGATTTCGACCAGATAAGAAGTAGGGTATTGTGAAGCCTGGATTCGACCAGATAGCAGTACAAGACACCATGAAGACTGGATTCGACCTAATAATGGTATGAAATATCGTGAAGCCTGGATTATGACAAGATAGCGGTACAAGACACTACGAAGCTTGGATTTCGACCAAATAGCAGTTTTACCTGGATAATTACTAAGAAGCCCGGAGTCGACCAGATATTAGTGTGCCCTAAAGTTAAGTTGAAGCCCGAAGGCGAACGGATAACAACTTAATTCCTTCTGAAGCCTGGAGTACGACCAGATAAGAATTGAGAAATTGCAAAGCCTGAATTACGACCGGATATCAAGTTTACTCTCATCTCCCCAGTAAGTCACTACAAAGCCTGGAGCACGACCAGATAGCAGTTGATCTTATCACTATGAAGCCTGGATCACGGCCAGATGGTAGTTCATTTTCACCTCTTCGACCAAGAGACGATTCCCCAATAGAATAGTGGATGACCGAAGCTCCTAAAATTCAACTTTTCTCAAGATAGAACAGCATCCCCCAGCGAAATTTTCCTCAATAACAGGTATGCAAGCTCTCGCTAAGGAATCTCTTAGGCGATCGACACTTCTTCTGATGGCATCTTTAAGCCCATCTTACAACATCAACTTCCAAATGGAATATATAAGCCCATTCCCGACATCATAAGACAAGTACCACTTCATGCGAGTGCAAATTTATGGGCACTCTAGTGTTCAATCATCTTCAACCCTCGGATCACGAAAGGCAGACAAGCCAATCTACATCCTCAGGTTTAAGAAGATTGAACAGGGGCAGCTGTTGTACCCCAAAATTTTCCCTCCCATATTTCTCAATACATTTCAAGTGAGGTCTTCAAATTGCTCAAGGAAGTCCAAGGGTTGACCAGACAAGCTCTCTCCTAAGGCAGTCTACCTCAAATTAGGGTTTCATGTTGCATCAAGATACTTGAGTCCAAGGGATCCCAAATGCTCACCATTGTCCTAATATGTTCTCAAGATCATCCTTGTCAAGTTTCAAGCTTTGCAGAGGAAGTTTGCTCAGTCAATTGCTCAAAAGTCTGAAAATCAATTGTGTTAGGGCAAAAGTCAATTGTGGCCCACATACAGTCAAACATAATTCTCATTTTGAAGTATTATTCATCATTTTATCAAGGGTTGATCATGATTCATCAAGGATTGCTCACAATTCATCAAAACCCAAATGTTGCTAAATTAGGGTTTTGCAGGAAAAGTCAACTCAACTTTAACCAAGCATAACTTTCTCATACTTTATGATAAATGACCCATACAAAGCTCATTTTTAAGAGGATGCAATTCTCTACAATCCATCTTCCGCTCCCAAGTTCAAAATATGCACTCACAAGAAGTTATGAATTTGGACATTATAGGTCATTTTGAAAAGTCAACAAAAACACCTTTTTTGTCAAAGCTTCATACATGAACATGGAAGACTCAATTGAGATGAGACCAAAGGGGTTTCTTAGAGGACATCCTAAGATTTCTAAAAATCTAAGAACACTTTCATAGAGTCAAAATTGAAGAAGTTATGCATTAGTGAAGTTGACCTTTTTGGAAAAATTGCCAAAAGTCAAAAGTGCCTCAAATTGCAATTTTTGTCAAATGGGCCCAAATTTTTGCACTTGTTTTGAGTTTGTAACATGGTCCACGAGCCCTAAATCTTCCCACTTGCCTTTATTTTATTTTTTCCATTTATTTTGATTTTTTATTTCAATTAAATCAAATTAAATCAAAATAAATCATGGAAATATCCAAATCATTCAAACCTTAAGATTTTGTGCATATTTCAGGTCTCTTATACAGCTAGCAAGGGAATCAAATCGTGCAAGGAATGGTTGTGCATAAAAAGATTGGTTTTTTGCTTATTTTGGAAAGATTTTCATGAAAATCAAATCATGATCAAAGACCATAATTGACAAAGATTGAATACACATTTGCAAACCTAATTCAATCAGTGATATATAGTGAACAAAAGTAGACCAAAAGAACAAGGTTTTGAGGCGTGTAGGTTGAAGAACAAACTTAAAAAAAATCAAGAAAAAGTGGTGATCTGTTTTCATATTTCCAGATACTTTCAAGCCTTGCCAAGCATCCCTTTCGTTTCCTGGGAATTCAAGGAGTCCATAGCAATCAAAAGCAAGCTTTTTCGTGCCCTAAAACTCACTGTAAGTGATTCACGGATTTGATAAATTCTTGAAATCGAATATCATTATTTAAGCATTTATAGCATGAATCATGTATATATTCTGAATCCTGGAAGCATTTGCAAGCTATTCATAACAGTTAATTGCATTTTTTCTAACCCTATAGAGATATGCCATTGTTAGGGTTTTTTGTCTCGTTTTGGGATCTTTTTGTACAGGCAAAATTGGCTCAAAATAAAGGCACCATGATGCCCACCAGGCCAAGGCAAATTAGTTTATGGCTTCAGGTTCCATTTATCGCGCATGTGGTTGATTTTGGAAAATCGTTGGTTACGCTTCAGGTCCGTAGGTAAAAGTCCATAACTTTTACCAACGGAGAGAGGAAGAAGAAGACATGTGTGGCACCATCCCATTTTCCCATTTGAATTCTGGCGTGCGCTTTTTGTTTGTCCTCCACTAACTCACATTATTAAATTTATGGTGGGAGGCCTCTGAAAAGGGTTATAGGACCTGGGTTCGATCCCCAGGTCCCCTTGTTTCTTCAAAATGAATTTTTCTATACATGATCCCCTGTGCAGGTTCCCAAAATGCCTACCATAGGCCATCAGCTTGCATCCACTGGATCTAAGACAATTCAAATCCAACGCTGGGCATGAGAGGGTCTACCAAAGGCCCCAGTCAACGTGCAAACATGGGAGCATGGAGGTCAAACGTGGGTCAGGTTCTTTGGGCCCAAAAGCTTGCTATTGCCACCCCTCTAATTTGTTGATTGCCAGACCCATTACTCTTTTCTTTTTTCTTTTTATATTTTCTTTATTTAATTCATTTAATTTATTTTTACTAACACAAAATTAATTCTTTTTATAAAAAAAATCATAAAAATCAATTTTTCATCAAATTAGATTTAGGTTTTATTTTTTATCAAACACTAATTTAATTATTTTATTTAATTTTAGGATAACTTTAATTTGTCTTTGTAAATAAATTAAAATAAATTAGAAACTAGGGTTTTTGTTTAATTTAATTTCTATTTTCTTTTCTTAAAAAATCACAAAAATACAAAAATAGGTCAAAATATTTATTTTTATTTTAATTAGTAATTAGGTTTGTATTTGTTTAATTTAAAACCTTATTTTCTTAAAATAAAATAATCAAAACAGCCAAAAAATAATTCTTCTTGTAATTAGGTTAGACGGGGTCAAAACCCTAATTTTTTCTCGTTATTAGTTCATTGCGCGCATTTATTTATTTTTACAATATTGATGTAACTGCTCATGGGATGTAATAGCTTAATTAGGACTTTTCGTTTATTTATCGTTTTGACGGGTTTTTAGCTATGTAATTAATTCCCCACCCGAAGCCTTGTAATAGCGTAACTTTATTTTCCGCATTTTAATTTTTCGCGAATATTAACTGTTAGATGTATGGTAATAGGGTTGCATGACAAGAATGTATGTTAATTTTTAAAACAGTTAGCAAACCCTAAATGTGCAAAGATAATAACTTCAAATTGAATCACTCGCACATATGCACTCCTAGGGTATACTCCCACTTCGGTTGCCTTCGGTAAACGATCATTAAGTATAGGGTATTTTAGTGGTTTCCCTCTTGTCTAAACAAAGATCAAAAGTCCTGTTCGGAAATGTTGCCTCGGAAAGGTTGCCTCGAAAAATGTTGCCTCGAATATGATCTTAAGACACTAGGGTTATTACTAAGACGTCCTAACATTGCTTTAGTGATCGTACGTCCCTTTCGAATTGACCCTTACAATTCCAACGACGGTGCTACCTACTCACTAATAGTGGGATAGCGTTGTCTAAAGGAAACAAGAACAGAAACATTCTTTTTTCGAGTAGGTAGATGCTAGTAGGTACTTGCTCAAAACAAACTTTTTTACACTTACACTTTTACAAACAAAGTTTTCAAAAAAAAACACTTCGTAGCACTCTTGAGGACAGAAGCAAGGTTTAAATCGAAGTAAAACAAAAACTCTTCAAACACACAAACACGGAAGTAGTTTTTTAAAATGATGAGAAAGTACCTAAGAGCCCGTAGAAAACTACGGATAAAAAGGGTGCTAATACCTTCCCTTTCTATAATCTACCCCCCGTACTCAGAATATCTCAAAAAAGGAATTTTTCTGTGCTTTTTTCCTTTCCAGTTGGATAAAATAAAAGTCGGTGGCGACTCTTGCTTACCGCGACATTTTGCAAACACAAACGCAAAACGGAAACCACCATTTTCCTAAAACAGTCTGGTTCTGCCACCGTATCACAATAATAATAATAATAATAATAATAAATAAAGATGATAATATAATATAATAATAATAATAATAATAATAATAATAATAATAATAATAATAATAATAATAAAAGTAATAAAAGGGTGATAATATAATAATAATAATAATAATAATAAAAGATGATAATATAATATAATAATAATAATAATAATAGAAAAAATGTAAAAAATGAATGATTAGGCAGGGGGTGTAATCATAGTTTTGAAGTAAAACAGGGGGGTGTGGAAAACAATTGGATCAGGCCCATCACATGTCCAGGAAGGGGGGTGTAATTCGTTTCATGGTTTAGTAATTAGGGCAAGTGGGGGTGCTAACAATAACTGGGCTTGGTCCATTATGAAAATTGAGAGGGGTCCAGTTAATTGTGTGTGTGTGAGGGGGCGTGGAAGCCTATCGTAGGACTTGGCCTTACGGCAGTCTGATGCGTATCTAATGGGCGGTAGTGAGGGGGCATGATTGCTATGATGGGCGCACAGATACTAGATTATTACAGATCATAAGTTTTGTTTTTACATTTTTCATCACACTTTTTGTTTTTACAGTAACATTTTCCTCTCTCCTTCACACAACCCTTTCCCCTTTCCCCTTCCAACCCTAACCCTTCTATTTTACAAACCCTTCCCTTCAGTGACCTCACGGCGGAATAATCATCCACCAAATCAACAATAAAAAATAAAAATCAAAGCTAAGCGCATAACCTCTGTAACAATTATGTTTTCTGATTTCTGAGTTTCGAGCTTTTCTGATTTGCTAATCCTTCTACCCTCTTCTGGCTTGTAGGTCCCGGTGAGGCTTGGCGATAATGAGGAGACAACGACAGGTTGAAAATGATGGCACGGCGGAGCTTGAGGGTGATACGGCGGAGATGGTTCAATTACGCGATTAGGGTTTCTGATCCAGAAACTCTAATCGCTTCCTTCTTTCAACAACAAAAAGGGTTTGTCCTCTAATCTTTCTTGCTTCAGAATATCGTTCTTCTTTCAAGCTCTCTCTGTTTCAGAATCTCTTTCATTTTTCAATTTTTTCCTTTCCCTACTTTTGTCTCTGTTACAAGTACTTATAGGGTTTGTTAGATTAGGGTTGCTTAGAATTAGGATTATTAGACCAATTAGGGATTTTTCTTTCAATGTAATTGATTCTGATATAAATTTGATTCAGTAGCTCTATGATTTGATTTGTAAATATTTTGTACGCTTGATTTAGTAATGTTAGATTTTATTAGGATGGAAATTGTTTGGGTCTGTAGATTTATTTGTAATCTACAACTTTCTAGATTTGAAGATCTAATAAAGATTGGGATTTTGCTGTAATTGATTCTTTTTTCCTGAGATTTGATTTGTTGATTCTTCCTACTGTAATTCTAAATTTTATAAAGATTTTCTGGATTAGTAATATGTTAGAGATTGTCATTTGTGTTGTAATTGGTCCAATCTGACTATAATAGATTTAATTGGATTTTGTTTGTAAGTAAGAATTTCTGGGCTTTTGAATCTTTGCTGTAATATCTGATTCTGCATTATTTCCTTGTAGAATATTTGATTTAGTCTTTAATGTATACAATACATGTTAATGATGAGAAAACATGTGCATATTTTTGATAAATTGGTACAGTAGTTGTTAGTAACCAATTTGGGCTTTGCACTAAATTGGTCTTTGAACCGGGCCTTCTATTGATTCCTATGTTTTTTTTGCAAGATTTTAAAATCTATGAGTATCCGTTAATTGGACAGGATGTATACTAGATCAATGATAGTTTCTTTTTTTTTTGTTTTGCAAACAGCAATGCCTTCTTTTTTGGATGCGTATTGGGCCTAATAGGCCTTGTGCAACAAATCTTTTTTTCAAAATCTCTTTATTAAATGTCTAATAAAATGTATTAAAAATCTTTTGATAATAAACAACAAAATAATTTATAAAAAGGATTTTATAACAACAGACAAAAGTTTACTAATACCATTTTTCCTTTATAAAAAAAAACAGTAATAACAAAAACTGACAAATGGGCTAATAACGATCTTAATGGGCCTGCAGTTTGTGACTTCACCCTATTTCTTTGTTATTCAAACCCCAAAAGAGGTAGACCAAATGCAATGGGCTCATTTATTGAAACTTTACCTCCCATTTTACTAACAACCATTTGAATGTAAATGGGCTTAGATACTTAGCTTTAAATTAATAGCAAATTAAAGCTACGTAGTTTTAATAAGCTAATAATTTATTAACTATTCAGATAAATTTTTTTATTTTTGAATTGCATGGGCAATTGGCCAACAAGCCTCGCAAACTGGTTTATGAGTCTTTCGGATTTAGAAAGCCCCGTTAAAATACACCCCCCCAGTCTTGGATAAAGATAGGCCATCAGATACTGTTGTACCATCTTTAATTAAATAACTCTTCTATTTCAATCTCGAAAAATAATATTGTTGTACCCCAAAATGTTCCCTCTCATTTTATTCAAAACATACTCCTAGAGGTCCTCAACTTTCCCAAGGATACCTAAGGATTGACCAGACAAATCCTCCTCCTAAGACAATGAGCCTCAAACTAGGGTTTCAATTTAAAGAAATATGGTTGAGGTCTAAGGGTCCCAAATGGTCTCCATTACCCCAATATGTCCCCAAGATCATCCATGCCAAGTTTCATGCCTTGCACAAAGAGTTCACTCAGTCAATTGCTCAAATGCCTGAAAATCAACTGCACTAGGTCAAAAGTCCACTGTGACCCACATAGAGTCAAACTTCAAGATTTTTGGTCAACATAAAAATTTTGAAGTAATATCCATCATTTTATCAAGGTTTGATCATGATTCCTCAAGGAATGCTCCTAATTCATCAAAACTCAAAAGTTGCTAAATTAGGGTTTCTATAGGAAAAGTCAACCAAACTTTGACCAAGCATAACTTTCTCATACTTTATCATAAATTTCTCATCCAAGGCTCATTTTGAAGATAATCCAATTCCCTACAACTCATCTTCATCCATGAAGTTAAAGAAATGAACTCATGAAAAGATATAAATTCAGACATTATAGGTCCTTTTCAAAAGTCAACAAAAACACCTTTTGGGTCAAAGCTTCTTACATGAACATGGAAGATCCAATTGAGATGAAACCAAAAGGGTTGTTTAGAGGCCATCCTAAGCTTTCCAAAAATTCAATGAACACCCTCATAGGGCCAAAGTTAAAGGAAATATGCATTGTCAAAGTTGGCCATTTTTGGAAATTTGCACAAACTCAACAATGCCCAAAATTGCATTTTTTTCCCACATGGGCCCATCTTTTCAATATTGAATCTCATTCCTAACATGGTCCACGACCCATAAACAATTCCATGCCTTATTTATTTATTTATTTATTTTATTTTGATTTTATTTATTTAAAATTCAAATAAAATCAAATAAAATCAAAATAAATAAAATCAAGGGGATGAGATTTGTTTTGCATTGAATTAGAGACCATGCTTGTTGTCATAAAGCTAAACAAATCGTGCAAGATTAAAAAACAAGAGAAAATATCCAAATGTGGAAAGATTGGAATCAAAATTCATGGCCATCATATCTTTGATTCTTTCCAAAATCATTGACCTATTCTTGATTCTACTACTTATACAAGATCATTGCAACCCTAGAAAAGGACCCAAGAAGACGCGCAGCCTGCCTCAAGGAGTCAAACAAAGTTCCAAATTTTCAAAGAAAAGTGCAGATCGGATCTTTCTCTACAGACCCATTCAAGGAGTTTTGGAGCATCAGTGATCATCCACGAAGGTCCTTGAAACTTTTCTAGTCGCTATCCAAGCTCGCAACCTTAGGAATCTCCAAATATAAATCACGATTTGCACCCTTGTAACTTAAATTCATTTTCTTGGTTTTACATGTTTTAAATTGAATTTGATTGAATAAACGTGTTTATAGTCATGCTTGGAATCTGTTTGAAGGCCTAGATTTGAGTTTTGGCTCAAGAACGGGCTTACACCATTGTTAGGGTTTGTAAGCTCAAAATTGGGGCTTCTTTTTCTAGGAAAAATTGAAGGGGATTATAGGTACTACTGGACTCGGGACAAAATTCCTGATTGATCCCTAGCATTAGTTTTGATTTATATTGCTTGTATCATATTTTTGAATAATGCAGGGTTTTAGCTACGAACAAAATTCGTCACTATAGCCTATAGTGACGGAAAACTGCTGTAGGTAAAAGTTCCCCACCTAAAATGATGGATCCATGAAGAAGGTGATGGCGTGGTGTTCACTGATTCCTCCTTTCAAACTGTTGGGGACACACAACGCGTGCATTTTTGACATGTGCCCATAGATCTTTGTTTTCCTTATGTTATTTTTGTTTTATTTATGTACATGAATGACAATTGGCGCATATGGCAAGGGTGATAAGCTGGTGAAGGTAAGGACCTGGGTTCGATCCCAGGTCTAGGAATTTTGTATTTTCTTAACATTTCCTGCAGGATCCCATGCATTGCTCCTCCAGATGTTCACCATGCATCCTCATATCCCACCCTTTGGATCATCTCAAAGCAGGTCCAATGCTCCAGGATTGAAGATCCATGGTGCACTCCCTGAAGTCTGACCACACTGGAATGCACGCTAGACAACTTGGCCAACACAACTTGGGCCTAACAATTCAGCTTCACACCCCCAAATTACTAACAACAGCAGCAGGCCCATTTTCTAAAATCTTTTGATTTTTCTTATTTTATTTTCATTATTTAGTTTAATGACTTTTTAATCATTTTTTTTATTATTTATAAAAAATTATAAAATCAAAAAATCACAAAAAGAATTAGGATTTTTATAATTAAAATTAATTTTTGAAAATTAATTATTTTAATTATTTCAACATTGATTATTTTGTTAAATAAAATTAATTAGAAAAAAAGGTTTAACTTGCAAATTTCAACTATTTTTCTCAATAAAAAATACAAAAATATTTTTTAATTAATTAGATTTTTTAGGCTTCTAATTTGTTCTCGTCTTAACTTTCGCGCGTTTATTTATTTTCACTTTATTTTCCAATTGTTGTAATTGCTCCGAGTTTGTAATAGCTTTTAACTTAGGTTTATTATTGCTTTCATTTGCTATTTCAATTCCCCAAGTTTGGTCATGTAACCCCCCTCCCCAAATCCTTGTAATAGCTAGGTTTAAAATTCTCGCACTTTATTTTCTGCTACTATTAACTGAAACTGAAACTGAATGCGCAAGATAAATGAAACTGAAAATAAACACTTGCACATTTTCACTCTTAGGGTATATCCCCACTTCGGTTGCCTTCGATAAATGGTCATGAAGTATAGGGAATTTTAGTGGTCGCCCTCTAGTCGCAAAAGATAAAAAATGACCCATTTGAATGTTGCCTCGGAAAGATCTTTAAGACTCTAGGGTAATTACTAAGGTTTCTTAACCATTGCTTCAACGACCGTAATTGTCCCTTAGAATGTCCCTTTAACTCCAACGATGGGGCTACCTACTCCTTAATAGTAGGATAGCGCTGTCTAAAGGAAACGAGAAAACGAACAACCTTTTTCGAGTAGGTAGAAACTCTTAAGTACTTGCTCAAAACAATAAAAGCTCTTTCACACAAACACTTTCAAAACAGTTTTCAAAAACAACTTCGTCACACTCTTGAGGACAGATACAAGGGTTACCACGAAGTTAAACAAAAACTTTTTAAAACACACACAAGAAATTTCCAAATGAGCAAGTACCTAAGAGCCCATGGAAAACCATGGATAGATAGGATGCTAACATCTTCCCTTTCTATAATCTTACCCCCCCCCGTACTCAGAAACCTCTCGAAAAAGGTTTTTTCTGTTCTTTTTCCCTTTTCCTTTGTTGGATAAAATAAAAGTCGATGGCGACTCTTGCTTATCATACATTTGCGAACAAAAAACGCAAACCAGTATTAACAGTTGGTTCTGCCACCGTATTACAGAACTGGCGACTCTGCTGGGGAATTAATAAAATGGGGTATACCTTAGGATCTAGGTCATTTTTAAATTGCTTTCTTGTTTGCTTTGCCTGCTTTATCTTTAAGGGTTTTTACTTGGGTATTGTTGAATATCCTACACCCGGATATGGGGGACACTTATTAGGTGAACAACAATAGATCGTGGAGATTGTACGACATAGACCGATGTGGTTTAAGCGATGGCTGTGTTGGTACCGGTAACCTTCGTGTGGAAACGAAGAGAATACGGGGCCGCCGCATGGTGTCGTTAAGCACTAACGGAGCTTAGAACCTTAGTTGAACAAACTTGGCCATTAGAAAGTTGTCAGATAGCCGACCTCAGTATAAAGCTGAGGATTAGTTAATACTCGATGCTACACTCATTGAGATCAGACTTCGGGATATTTCGGCCGCAAGAAAATATTTACTTAGCTGAAACAATGCCCGATAAAGGATGATCAGTGTTATTGAGAATCCTTAGAACCCGGTTACTTTTCTAAGACAGGTTTGAAACCATCTAAACTTCAAGAGGGTACTTACCTTTAACTTAATGCAAGCCTTTGAACCTAAGGTCTATTGTGTGCTTTTCTTGTGTGTGATTTACTCTGTTTGAACATAACATCATGCATCATATCATAGCATCCATTCTTATTACACTAACCATTTCAAGGATCGAGGGAATTTATCTTTGTTCTGTTTTGCAAATCATGGCTTCCTCTCGTAGAAACACTATTCGAATCAGTTTTGTGAGAATATCTCCACAACTCAAGGAACTAGTATCAAGGGTTCCTGAAACTTCTTCGTTCACTAAGAGACATGGTCGACTTCTCAACATGGTTACTTTGAGCTTTGATGAAAAGATGATGGGTGTACTCTTTCAGTTCTTTGATCCCAAGCACCACTGCTTCACCTTTCTAGACTATCAATTGGTTCCTACCATGGAAGATTTATCTCAGTTATTGAATCTACCTATTCTTAACCAGGTGCCTTTCACATGTTTAGAAGAGGTTCCTAAGCCAGAAGTTGTTGCCTTATCTTTGCATCTGAAACGGGTCGACTTGGTATCCAATTGGGAAACAAGAAATAGAGTCAAAGGTTTTCTAACCAAGTTCCTAATAGAGAAGGCCCATCTGTTTTGGACTTTCAAGCTTTTGAGGAGGTTTTGGCTCTTCTAATTTATGGGTTAGTATTGTTCCCTAATCCAGACTTAATCATAGATGTGAATGCTATCAAGATCTTTCTCTCTCGCAACCTGGTGCCTACTTCGCTCGGAGATATCTTGCATGTTCTCCACACTCGTACTATGAAGAGAAGAGGGGTTCTTATGTGCTGCATGCCATTACTGTCGAGGTGGTTTATTTCTCACCTCCCTAGGTCAGTACTGAAGAATAAAGAAGGTGTGGGTTGGTTGCAAAGGATAATGTCACTTTCTCGTGCAGATATTCTCTGGTATTCCCGATCTATGGGAGATATTTCTACTATTGACCGCTGCGGGGAGTTACCTAATGTCCCATTACTTGGCATTAGGGGAGGCATAACTTATAATCCTTATTTGGCTCTGCGACAATTTGGTTACGCTCGAAGGGATGGTCCTCATGAGATGCTTATCCAAGGAATTGTGTTTAATCATGAGGATGATGTTCAAGGGTATCGCCATAGGTTCATACGAGCTTGGGGCATGATAAATAGATCTGACATCAAGACTTTGGGACCGAAGGCGTCCATTCCTATGGAACCTTATCTCCAATGGGTACGAGCTCATGCTCAGAAACTTATGATGCACTATGTATCCGTCTTACCAGTGATTGTGGATCCCATTACTGAAGGGGATATTCCCTACACGGTTCTTCATCCTGACATGCTCATCGATCTTGAAGAACTACAAAGGTCTTGGATTCAGTTGAAGGAGGAGACGGAGACGTTTTAAACTCAATTCTATGCCAGCAAGAAGAAGGTTCTGGAACTCACTAGGCTACTTCATGAAGAGAGGAATATAAACACCTACATTTCACCAAAGAGGATGCGCTCATGGGAAACCTAATTTTCTTTTTGCTTTAAGTTTTGTTTTGTTTGATTGTAAGCATAAAGGGCACCCTTTGTAACAATTCGAATTTATTAATACAATTAACATATGTTTCTTTTGGGTTAAGAAAATTGAGCCTTTAAGAGTCCTTGAAATCATTACATACGCATATCATCCATGACATTGCATAAACAGATTTCATAACATGTTTCTCATCTTCTGCGCTGTTTATTTCAGCAATAATGACTTCTGAACAAAGCATCAAGGATCACCAGGCACAAAATGCCCAATTTCAACAAATGTTTGTAGCCTTGGCTAAAGGGCAGGAAGATCTGAAGGCCCTTATTCTGAAAGAGAAAAAGAAGAAGAAGAGGAAGATCGTTGGTGTCCTGAATCTGGGCAGAAGATTCAAGGGACCGTTGAAGCAATCGGTTGATCTGACCTCCTCGTCCAAAGAAGGGGAGAATCAAGAGAGAGAGAGAGAGAGAGAGAGAGAGAGAGAGAGAGAGAGAGAGAGAGAGAGAGAGAGACAAGGGAGGAGTACCCTAGCCCTGAGGTTTCTAATAATGACACTGGTTACAATGATGAATAGTATCCTTCGGCCCAGGATAGATATAAACATCTAGAGGATCGTCTGAGCGCAATGGAGATCCAGAGAATACTAGGGCTGCATTTTAAAGATTTTGGTTTGTTATCTGGGGTTGTTATTCCATCGAAGTTCAAGGCTCTAGTATTTGCAAAATATGATGGGGTGTCTTGTCCCAAGCTTCACCTCTGTTCGTACGTGAGGAAGATTCAGCCTCACACTGCTAACCGGAAGTTATAGGTCCATTTCTTCTAAGAAAGTTTGGCCGACACTCAACTGGATTGGTTCTATCAGTTGGAAGAAACCAACATCCATATCTGGGAAGACTTGGCTACTGCTTTCTACAAGAAGTACAAATACAATGTTGACCTGGCACCAACTCGAGTGCAACTGCAGAATATGTCCATGGGCTCGAAAGAAGGGTTCAAGGAATATGCATAAAAGTGGAGAAATCTAGCTGGAAGAGTACAACCTCCTCTGACTGATTGTGAAATGGTAGACATGTTCATGGGCACTCTGACAGGACCATTCTTCAATTTTCTAATTAGGAGTTCCTCATCTGGGTTCATAGAGATGGTTCTGACATGAGAGAGGATCAAAAATGGTATCAGGAGCGGGAAGATCCCGATGGCTGCATCTTCTAGTGCTCAGAAGAAGTCATTTGGTGGTAAGAGGGATGCCAATGATGTGCACGGCCAGAAGGGGCGTAGTAAGGTAAACTACTACCAATCTGTGGGGGTTGTGCTGGTCTCTAATTCGGCATGCGCACAACGACCACAACAATGGAACAATCAGCCAAGGGTAGAAAGACCTCAAAGGAAGTTCACCCAAATCAACATGCCATTGTCATAAGCATTGCAACACATGTTGAAGATGAATCTGATCATGGTGATAGACCCTCATCCGAACCCTAAGACTTCCTCTCCTAACTACAGTTCGGATGCAGGGTGTGCTTATCATTCGGAAGCCCGGGGCACGATCCTAACAATTGATGGGTGCTGAAATACAAGATTCAGAATATGATTGATGCAAAGGAGATCAAATTCGACCCTCCTAAGACTCCCAACGTGATCACTGCTCCCATTCCAAAACAGGGCTAGGATTGGAAGCATTTTTGTTCATTTGAATTCTCAAGTTATATTTTCTTTGTTTATTCGAACAATTATTGTCATGTCAAAAATTTGTTATTCCATTAATGCATTACACATGTTTGTCCTGAATTAATTTGTTTTCATTATGCTTAAACTGCTTTATACTTCCTTTTCATGACATTCAACTCTCGATTAAAAGCTCTAAGCCTTAGAGGGAGGATGACAAAAACGATACCATAATCTCTACAATATGCTTTTAAACAGACCCTGCTAACGATGTACATGCATTGTTTCAAATCCTAAACAGTGGAGTTATAAGGAAGATAATCCCCAGTCAACCCCTTTGAGCCAAAGAAGTAGGAGTTTTTGTTTTCACATAAGTTAAAACCCTAAATCATAACCTGGGGCAGGGTAGTTTCTTGGTCAATTCAGACGCGCATTCAGTCGCAATCTTCTGCTTCGTACACAATGATTGGCATTGAAGACGTCCTTCCGAATCAGAAGACGGTGATGGTTTCGTATAATCGTCAAGACAGGCAGTCATTATCTCTCTAAATAAAATCCCGTTAAGTCAAAACCTATGAAGGAGACTTAAGAAAAAAACTGGGGCATCCCGCTGACTGTAATCACAAAAAGAAATATTTCAGGCAAAAGAAGGGATAACGAAAACCAAAAAAAGAGGTTATTACAAATCCACAAAAAAAAATTACAAAAATGACTGCCTATTCAAAATAAAATTTCAGTATCCTAACCATCAACGGAACATCAAGGACAGTATTCCAAGACTCAACTGGGATTCTAAACGCGTAATTAACTGAGCATAAGACTAAAGGACATCACGAAGAACAGGTGGGTACAAATAAATTTTGAGCCTTTATCCTTTGTTTCTTAAACCGTGAATCAGGCCATGTTATAACCCTTAAAAGTCCTAGCTGAAGCATGGGTTAGTTTAAGAGCATAATGTTACAAAGGTATCCTGACTCCTGTAGGACTTGTTATGAATCCTGAGTTGATATCACATTCTTGAAAATTTTGTTTTACTACACAAAACACATTTTCAAAAAAAATTCAAGATAGACATGAGTTTTGCATTTTTTAATTGACATTGTTTTCATATGACTAATTGTTTGACAGCAGAGAAATCTACACAATGGATATTCCATGAGCAGACATCCTCTCAATGGACAGAATCACCTCAGTGGGAAAGACACTTCCAATAACAGGTCTTCCATAAGCAAGGGGAATGACATAGTGTCTAACATGCATGGGGTAGTCTCTCTAAAGGAGCCAAATAGCTAGGGTAAGATCTCCATCTGAGTCACTTGGGGCATCACGCACGCATTCCAACAACGAATCATGTGCCATCAAGAAAACATCTTTTGGCAGTATGGTAACACTTACTACTATGGACAATGACAATACTCTGTACTCGGTAAACATGGACATAGTCGGAAAACACTACGCGTGAAAAAAGACCTGCTAGGTTGACTGGCCTAGGCAAAAATAAGGGTATCCCGGCGAACCAAAAGGGTTCGGGAAAAATTAGGGATAAAAACAAAAAAAATTGTGCACCCGGCAAGTCGAAAACCTGAAAAGGCGGCTTGGGCAAAAAAGGGGTATCCCAGTGGACTGAAAATCTGAAAAGACAGTCCAAGAAAAGTTAGGGATTAAAGTGTATGACTATGTCCCATCATCTCGTCACTTGTTTAGTCAGTAGAAGGTTTATCATCATGATCAGCATTTACCAAGCACCCCAGGAATTGGAATGTCACTCAACTATCCATAAAGTCTCCGCAAGCACTTTCTCCATCAGGTACAGGGGCAGAAAAGTCCTGATGCAAAGTCATTATCGTATCCTCAGCATGCGTCCCAGTGACATCTACACTCCCCACATAGTATAGGCAACTAAAGCTTTGACATCGTCTTACCCAACAGGAGCTACTTTCTGTAGCAAAGTTCCTTCAGAGAGATCACATCTATATTCCCCAGCCGAATTTTGTAATCGCAGGCGGTTCATAAAGTCGCCTCCCAACCAGAGTATATTTCTCTGAATACAGAGGCTCAATCCCCAATAGGAGCTTATTCCTCCACCTACGGAAGTTCATCCCCCTGTAGAGTTTATTTCTCTGAATCGACAAAATCTTCTAGTAAAGCATCTCCTCTCTCAAAAAGAGTTATTCCCCCGCAGAGTTATTCTCAAGCAGAGTCTCTTCCCGACAGAATATCCATAAACAAGGATCAAATCCCCAACATAGTCATCTCCGTTTACCATCCCCAGTGGAAGTAGAAGAACCACTTTTTCTACGAAGGTCAGGAATTCAATTTCCAATACTCCCCAGCAGCGGTCAGGGATTTATTTTCCCAGACTCGGATATGTCACAATAGCATTTCATGTTCATACATCATGACGTGCACACACATATTGCATACAGCATAATCTCATTTATTTTGAGAACATCATCACACAATGCATTTCATGCATCACATATAATTAATCCTGTACATTTTTAAGAAAGATGGTTATCATCAACAATTTCCAGCAAGTCCAAGATTAGCTCCTGAAACTAAATAGAGTCATTATCTGCGCGACCAAATTCAGCTTTACACGGGTTTGTCACGAAGCAATCTTACATGGGTTTCTCCTAAATACAACTTCACACGGGTTTATCCTGAAAAATCTTACACATGTCCCTTCTCATACATTTCCAAATAAAGTTTCACACAAACTCGTCACAAAGTAACCCTACTATCCAGGTTCCTTCCCATAGCCCTACACAAACTTATCCCGAAGCCACCTTACCCAGGTTCCTTCTCGGTTCAGGTGCAGTTTTACCCAAACTCATCACGAAGCCACCTTACCCAGGTTTCTTCTTGGTTCAGATGCAGTTTTACCCTGTTGTACCCCAAAATTTGCCCTCGCATTTTTCCACAAGCAATCTCAATTTTAGATATTTCCTGACTTTTCAAACTGGCTCAAGAATCGGACGAACGGACTTTTCTTGACAGTCAAGCAAAATTAGGGTTTTTACTGATTTTCAGAGCTCTGGATTGTTTCATACAGTTGGCTTAGGGTTTTGGTTGATTTTGGCTCAATTCTGATCAGACGAATGTTATTTGGCATTTAATCAGGAATTAAGGTTTTACGGGCATATTCTCAGCAAAAATAAAATTCCACAGTACTTTGCGGTTTATTCCGAGATTCGGGTTGAATTTGCATTGTTCATAATTTAATCAGTAAGAGGAGGCAGTTGGTTTGAATTCACCAGTCAAAGGATGTGTGCAGTTTGGAATTACAGTGCTTGCCAAAGAATCAGTGAAAAAAGGATTGCATCTGATTAAGTTTTTGTGTTCGACTGTGCGTTGCTTTGAATAATGGAGACGTCCAGTTCATTTATTTTGATCAGCAAGGTTTAGTTGATTATTTATGGTTCTAAAAATTAAATACTTGAAATTTAACTTTCATTTTATTTAATTTAAGGAATTATAAATAACAAGTAAATAAAGAAAAGGAATTGAAAAGAATTAAATGGAATTTTTATTTCATATTTAATAGTTGTTACAATTGTTATTATTTGGATACGAGTATTTATTACAAAGTATTTAAAATAATAATAGTGTACAAAAATTAAATTGAAAATAAAATTCTATCCTATTTCTAATTCTTCATTCTTCACTTCGCTCCGGTGCTCCATTTTTTATCTGCAAAAAGAAGAAGAAAAGTCAGAAAGCAGTTGAATTAAAAAAAAAGACTGATAAAATTTACTCATCATTAGAGGCCACTGACTGGGATCAGTTGACCCTCTCTGCAAATCACAGGATTTCTCCCGGTTCATAGAGAGGGAAGATTTTTATTCATGAATGCAAATGTCAAATGCATAAAATCCAAAGTTCAAACTGCATAGTTCAAATCCAATTCCATTTTCTATCCAAAGCAAAAGGCAATTTACTGTCAAAAGCCAAAATCTACTCAAAGATATCAAAGGAAATCAAAAAAGGCAATTTACTGTCAAAAGTACAAAATCCACTCAAAAGCTGTCAAAGAAAGATTTTGGAAAGATATCAATAAAAGCACAAAAGCTGGATAAAGATGCAGAGAAGTGGTATGCAAGCAACTTAAATCTAAATCATCATTTCCCAGCATAGAGGGGCCCCTTCAGAAATAGTACAGGAAAATCATATAATAATATTAAACTGTACTGAAAAATGAGAAGAAGAGAGATAAAGCAGCATAGGCAGGTTTTAGGCTTAGGCAGGTATACAACAAAAAGATATAACACAAAGAAAAGGGAACTCAGTTCAACGAGATAGAGGAGAGAAAAATATATACAAAACTCAGAACCTGCATCATCCTGACAAAGACACAAACTCAAAAAATTGCTAAGCCTCAACAGAACCACCATACTGTCCAACAACATAAACCTACTGTAAGTTCAAGCCTGAACCCAAGTAGAATCCTGCTGAACCACAACCATTAACCTGTCAAAGCTTATACCAT
This sequence comes from Vicia faba, assembly GCA_948472305.1. NCBI lineage: Eukaryota > Viridiplantae > Streptophyta > Magnoliopsida > Fabales > Fabaceae > Vicia > Vicia faba. The sequence goes on along the minus strand of OX451741.1, from coordinate 969,671,744 downwards.
CAAACAACAATAATCTGCAAAGCCAAAAACTTACTGTCATAACCTCACAAACGCATAAACTGAACATACAAACACATAAACAAAACTACCAAAGTCCCTGTCAAACCATAGCATCCTGTCAAGCCTTAACCACCAAAAACCTGATAAACAACTAAAAGCCAAGAAACCATATCAGTATACCAGCACCAAAACCTGCTAATGCCCTAACCTGCCTGTCATAAAACTGTACAAATCAAACCATCAAACACAACCTAAAGAGCCTAACAAGTTACAAATTGCCTGAAACCATACATCAAAAAACCCTCAAGAGGTAAAGCCTGCATAAGTTCAAACCTTAAAACCAACCATGCTGTCAAAAAACCATCACAGTCTGCCTAATCCAAAGGGCCATGTACCAGTCACAAAAACTAGCATATGCTAAACCTACAGAAGCAATAGCCATAAACCTGTCCAACTCCTAAGCCTCAGAGTTTCTTTCCTCATCATAGGCGATAAACGCATCCAAAGGCAACGATTCAAAGGCGTTCAAATACATAGCATCCAACATAAACAAGCATACAGCAACACGAGAGAAGAAGAAGAAAGAAGCAATTCAAGGGCCTCAGAAGCAAGCTTCATCATAGGCAAGGCAACGATTCAAAGGCATACAAATGCTCAGGGGCGACATGTAGTAGAAGAAAAAAGATAAAGAGATGAATATATTTCAAGATAGGGTTTTTCAGAACATCATCATCAAAACCATAGGCAAGAACAAAGCAACCAGATAAAAGATACCAGGGTCACCAAGAGCAATCGTCACGTTTCCCTCACTGTTCCGGCCGTCCTCAGCGCCTCCACTCCGCCTCTCCTCCATCTCCCAAGAGCGAAGGTAGCCAATCTTCTCCCCCTTTCTTCTTCACCACCTCATAATAAGTAAAAATTTAAGAATCAGAACTCAAATTAAAACACGCAAATTCGTAAAAACAGAGATAAGAGCATAAACACTAAAATCTAACCTTGTATCAAGAGAACACGGAGCTTATGCCTTGGAGGGAAGAAAGGTTTGGAGGGTGACGCTGGTGGCCGGAAAGAGAAGCGCTCAGGAAGTTGATGATCGGAGAAGACGAACAAGTACATACGAACGGCGCCGTCTCAAACCCTAAAACCTTCGTTCCCAAACAAAACGCCTAACCCTAAAGAAAATTGTTTCAAACCTTGGGCCTGACCCGTCCTTAATTTCTCTGAAGCCCATTTATTTCCTAACAACATAAATTAGCATTTTTACCATTTAACCATTTATTTCTTACTAACCTAAATTAATGTTTTACAATTAACCACTTTTTTTAATACTAACTTCATTTCATTTCTTTCTTTACACTAATAAAAACTTTTTATACTAATATAATCAAGAAAGGATAATTAGAATGTTAAACCCTTTTTATGATTTATTCTTATTATTTTATTTTAATACTTTTTACAAACAAATACTTTCTTTTTTCTAATTTAATCTTTTTTTTTAAATACACTTGTACATATCATTTTTTATCATATAATTAAAAATTGAAAATACTTCTTTTTATTCTTTTAATTAACATACATATTTATACATAATAATAAAAATACATTTTTTCTCTAATATTAGAATTCACAAACATTTGATTAAAATACTTTTTGTATATAAACAAATAAAGATACATTTCTTAATTGAAACTTGAACATTTTCTTTTGTATATATTAAAACAAATCAAAGATTCATTAAAACGCATCTTTAGGTCAAAATCCCTAATACGCTTCAATTTCACAATTATCGCACCTGTAAATAATTACACACACTCATATACATGTACACTTACACAAATACATTTACATTGCCCTATACACATTTTTTATCTTATATCTGCATATTCGATATTTACATTTGATCGCACATTCGATTTGGTTGTAACTTATTGGATACTATAAGTCTCATCCCCATTCTTACACTTGTACCCCCACTCCCGGATACTATTTTGTAATAGCGTAGATTTTACATTTCCGCAATTTACAGTTTTCCAATTATACCATGGTTAGACCTAGGGTTTGCATGTACATAAAATCAAACACTAGGTAACCTAATATAAGACAAATACATGTAATCAATACACAATCACACTTGCACCCTCTAGGGTAATCCCACAAGTTGCCTTCCAAAAATGGGCCATGCTTGCACGTCGAGTATCTTTGGCAAAACAAAATCAAATGATCATAAGTCTCAAAGTGTTGCCTAAACGGAATGATCATAGTCCCTTCAAAGCAAATTGCCAAAGACACTTGGCATCATTGCATTCATGGTCCATACGATGACCCGCGCCCGTCCCGAATAAACTTCCTAAACGCAAGATTGTCTACCAATTTCAATGGTAGAACAAAATTGTTAAAAAGGGTTAAAACATGACAAAAACCTTTGAGTACAATAGGGTAGACAAAACTCTTAGTTACTTGAGATCAAACTTGCAAAAACACTTTCCTTCTTTTCAAAAACCACAATCCACAACACTTTCAAAACAAACTCTCAAAAACATTTGAAACATCTTTTCGAAAAGATTCACACTTTTGTAAAACACTCAATCACGAGTCAAATACATTAGTTGCCTAAGACAAGGCATCTTTTTCCAAAACATTTTCAAAAAGCACCCACACACACACCATTTTCAAAGCAATCGAAAAACAAGGCAAGTGATCTAAAAAACCAAGTAACTAAGAGCCCATGGATAACCATGGATGAAAAGGGTGCTAATACCTTCCCTTTTCATAATCTACCCCCCGAACCCACGAAATATCTCAAAAGGTTTTTGCTGTGCTTTTTTAACCTTTCCTTTAGGATAAAGTAAAAAGTCGGTGGCGACTCTTGCTAAACCGCACAAGTGCGAATACGAACGCAAAACACTAGTCAGTTCTCCCACCGTATCACATACCCAAACTCATCACGAAGCCACCTTACCCAGGTTCCTTCTCGGTTCAGATGCAGTTTTACCCAAACTCATCACGAAGCCACCTTACCCAGGTTCCTTCTCGGGTCAGATGCAATTTTACCTAAACTCATCAAGAAGCCACATTACCCAGGTTTCTTCTCGGTTCAGATACAGTTTTACTCAAACTCATCACGAAGCCACCTTACTCAGGTTCCTTCTCGGTTCAGGGTAGTTTTACTCAAACTCATCATGAAGCCACCTTACCCAAGTTCCTTCTAGGTTCAGATGCAGTGTTACCGAAACCCATCACAAAGCAACCTTATCCAGGTTCCTTCTAAAGTTTTACACAGACTTATCTCGAAGTAACCTTACCCAAGTTCCTTCTGAAGTTTTACACGGATTTATCCCGAAGTGACCTTACCCAGGTTCCTCCTGAAGTTTTACTCAGACTTATCCCGAAGCAACCCTACCCAGGTTCCTTCTCGGTCCCGATGTAGTCTTACCCGGACTCATCCTGAAGCAACCCTACCCAGGTTCCTTCTTACAATTTCCCGATGAAGTTTTACCCAGACTCATCCTGAAGCAACCCTACCCAGGTTCCTTCTTACAATTTCCCGATACGGTTTTACCCGAACTCATCATGAAGTAGCCCTACCATCCAGGCTTTTATTTCAAAGTAACCCTACTATCCAGGTTCCTTCTCATAGCCCTAATATCCAGGCTTTCATTTCGAGGTAACCTTACTATCCAGGTTCCTTCTCTTTTATCTCCAGACAATAGTTTACAACACTGTTAAAACCTGAACCCGACCAGATACAGTCAACTTCATATTCCCAAGTAGAGTAGTGGACAACTGAAGCTCCTAAACTCTATTCCCCAAGACAAATACCAACATTCCTCAACGAAGTCCTCCCTAACAATAGGAACAGGAATTCCCACGAAGGAATATCTCACAAAATCATTATTATTCTAGATGGCATCTTTGAGCCCATCTCCGACGACTCTTCTTCATCTTCTCCAAATGGCATATGTAAGCCTATTCCCGATACTACCTATACAAATCAAGCATCATTTCAGACGAGTGCAAATTTCTGGGCACTCTATTGTTCAATCGTCTTCCACCTTCAGATCACGAAAGGTAGACCAGCCAATCTACATCCTCAGGTTTAAGAAGATTGAACAGGGGAAGTTGTATTACCCCAAAATTTGCCCTCTCATTTTATTCAAAACATAGTCCTAGAGGTCCTCAACTTGCCCAAGGATGCATAAGGATTGACCAGACAAATCCTCATACTAAAACAATGAGCCTCAAACTAGGGTTTCAATTTCAAGCAAGATGGTTAAGGTATAAGGGCCCCAAATGGTATCCATTACCCTAACATGTCCCCAAGATCATCCATGCCAAGTTTCATGCCTTGCACAAGGAGTTTGCTCAATCAACTGTTCAAATGCCTGAAAATCAACTGCACTAGGTCAAAAGTCCATTGTGACCCACATACAGTCAAACTTTAAGATTTTTGGTCAACATCAACATTTTGAAGTAATACCCATCATTTGATCAAGGGTTGATCATGATTCCTCAAGGAATGCTTGTAATTTATCAAAACTCTAAAGTTGCTAAATTAGGGTTTCTATAGGATTAACCAAACTTTGACCAGGCATATTTTCTCATACTTTATCATAAATTTCTCATCCAATGATCATTTTTAAGATAATCCAATTCCTAACAACTCATCTTCATCCCTCAAGTTCAACAAATGCACTCATGAAAAGATATAAATTCAGACATTATAGGTCCTTTTCAAAAGTTAACAAAAACACCTTTTGGGTCAAAGCTTCTTACATGAAATGGAAGATCTAATTCAGATGAAACAAAAAGGGTTGTTTAGATGACATCCTAATATTTCTAAAAAGTCCAAGAACACCCTCTTAGGGTCAAAATTGAAGGAGATATTCATTGTCAAAGTTGGCCATTTTTAGAAATTTGCACAAAGTCAACAATGCCCAAAATTGCTTTTTTTCCCACATGGGCCCATCTTTTCAAGATTGAATCTCATTCCTTACATGGTCCACGACCCATAAACCATTCCATGCCTTATTTATTTATTTATATAATTTATTTTGATTTTATTTTTTTAAAATTCAAATTAAATCAAATTAAATCAAAATAAATAAAATCACTAGGATGAGATTTTTTTTGCATTGAATTAGAGATCATGCTTGCTGTCATAAAGCTAAGCAAATCGTGCAAGATTAAAAAATAAGAGAAAATCTCCAAATGTAGAAAGATTGGAATCAAAATTCCTGGCCATCATATCTTTGATTCTTTCCAAAACCATTGACCTATTCTTGATTCTACTACTTATACAAGATCATTATAACCCTAGAAAAGGACCCAAGAAGATGCGTAACCTGCCTCAAGGAGTCAAAAAAATTTCCGAATTTTCAAAGAAAAGTGCAGATCGGATCTTTCTCTAAAGGCCAATTCAAGGAGTTTTGGAGCATCAGTAATCATCCACGAAGGTCTTTGAAGCTTTTCCAATTTCTATCCAAGCTCGCAGCCTTAGGAATCTCCAGATATAAATCACGGTTTGCACCCTTGTAACTTAAATTCGTTTTCTTGGTTTTACATGTTTTAAATCGAATTTTATTGAAAAAACATGTTTATAATGATGCTTGGAATCTGTTTGAAGGCCTGGATTTGAGTTTTGGCCCAAGAACGGGCTTACACCATTGTTAGGGTTTGTAAGCTCAAAATTGGGGCTTCTTTTTCCAGGATAAATTGAAGGGGATTATGGGTACTAATGGACTCGGGACAAAATTCCTGATTGATCCCTAGTATTAGTTTTGATTTATATTGCTTGTATCATATTTTTTAATAATGCAGGTGTGATACGGTGGGAAGAACTGACTGTTTTTTGGAATGTTGGTTTGCGTTTTGCGTTTGTTTTTGCAAAATGTCGCGGTAAGCAAGAGTCGCTACCGACTTTTATTTTATCCAACAAGGAAAGGAAAAAAGCACAGAAAAATTCCTTTTTTGAGATATTTCTCGGGTTCGGGGGATAGATTATAGAAAGGGAAGGTATTAGCACCCTTTCTATCTGTGGTTATCCACGGGCTCTTAGGTACTTGCTCAATTGTTTTCAAAATTGTTTTCTTTGTGCTTGTGGGTTTGAAAAAGTTTTTGTTTGAAACTTCAATTTAACTCTTGCTTCTGTCCTCAAGAGTGTAATGAAGTGTTTTGAAAACTTTGTTCGAAAAGTGTAAGTGTGAAAAATTTGTTTTGTTTTGGATGAGAAAGTATCTAAGAACTATCTACCTACTCGAAAAAGGAATCGTTCTATGCTAATTTCCTTTAGACAATGCTATCCCACTATTAGTGAGTGGGAAGCATTATCGTTGGAGTTTGAGGGTCAAATCGAATGAGGGACATACGCTCACTAAAGCAATGTTAGGACGCCTTAGCGGTAACCCTAATGTCTTAGATCATTTGTTTGAGGCAACAATATTCGAGGCAACCATTTCGAGGCGACTATGATCTTTTAGACAAGAGGGCGACCTCTAAAACAGCCTATACTCAATGACCGTGTACGAAGGCAACCAAGTGGGAGTATACCCTAGGAGTGCGCATGTGCGAGTGTGTCGTTTTCAGTTTATTTTTATCTTTGCACATGTTAAGGGTGATCTAATTTGATTTTAAGATTAAACATTCAGTCTTGTCATGCAAATCCTATTATCAAACATCTAGCAGTTATAATTTGCGGAATAAAAATGCGGAAATTAAATTACAAGGCGTCGGGTATTTACATCGCCAAAAGCAACCCTTTGAAAATAAAATAAAATAAAGCGGTAAATAAATAAAATGTCCTAATTATCTATTACATACCGGAAACAGATACATCAATATGGATAAAGAAAAGTAAATCGCAACGCGGAATTAAATCGGATGCACAATTTAGGGTTTTGACCCTTTTTTAAAAGAAAAAAGCTTTTTTGTTGTTTTTATTTTAAGAAAAGAAATTAATCCTAAAATTAAATACTAAATTAATTATTAAATAAATTAATTTAAAAAAAATTAATGGCATATTTTTGGAGTTTTTGATATTTTAAGAAAGAAACTAAAATAATTAAATTAGTAGTTAAAATCTAATCAATTAATTTTAAATATTTACAAAATAAATTAAAGTTTCCTAATTAATATCCTAATTAATTAATAAGTTTATTAATAAAAATAAAAGTTTTAAAATTTGATTGGATAAAAAAAAGTATTTTTGTGATTTTTTTGATAAAAAGGAATTTTATTATTGGTTAGAAATAAATTAAACAAAATTAAAGTAATTAAATAAATAAACAAAATATAAAGAAAAGAGAGAGTGGGCCTGGTTTTGGAGGGTGTGGAAAGAAATTCGTTGGCCCAATTGATGCTGACCCATGTGGACTTTTGGGATCCTGTGTAGGCGCGTTGACTGGCTCCTTAGTGGACCTTCAATATTTGGCCACCAGATCTGGCCCTTTGGCCATCTGGCGCTTGGATTGGTGAGGGAGTATGGTGAACCTCCAGCTTGAACACGCACTAGATCTCCTGAAAACAATTAAGAAAAGGCAATTTACTAGAGGCAGGGATCGAACCCCTGACCTCTAGCCTTTGGGTCCTTTATGGCTTATGTGGCAACCGCAGGGGCGTGTTGTTGTTTGTTAATAATAATACAAACAATATATTATATATAAAATAACTCAATGGCCAGAAAAAAACAAAAAAAAGTGCGCTTCGTTTGAATCAACCAATGGATAGGTGACAGCTCTTCGTGCCCTTCCTCCAAAACCTGTAAAAATTACCTGCGGATTTTTATCCGCAACTAAAAGCATGGCTTCCTCCTAAAATCGTCCTCAGGCCATGTAAACACATTCCAAGAACATGGTTGAACTCGTCACAACCTCCTGATCACAACCATGTCCTTCATGTGGACCAATTGTACCTGAAACGAAAATGCCCAAAAAATTCCAAGAAACCCTAACTATGGTGATTCTTGTTACGGATCAGATAAATGAAATTCGTTAATACCAAAAGCTTGCAAATTTTATTGTGATCACAAATATGCAATTATTTCACTCAATGGATGCCAGAATAATGCGAATCGAAATCAAGAATGTAGCTATGTTACGAAGGACTTACAGTGCACTAGGAGGTCTGGAAATGCCTGGTTTGGATTGGTTAGCTTGTGTGCATTGCCAGGAAGCGATTGGGATACATCTCAACTCTTGAAAATGTCTCCAACCTTGATTTCGATCTCAAGCTTTTTTGTGATTTTTGAAAAATTGGTTCTGCCTCCACACTTGATCTCTCACCTCAATTCTTGTATGATGCGCTTGCTTATGTGTTGTGCAATACATTAGGTCTCAATTTGCTGTCCAAATCTCTCTCCATTAAGGCTTTGATACTTGATTTGATTTGCCTTTAAAAACTTGCCAAATTTGATCCAAATCATATCTTCTTGTGCATCATGACCTTGACATGAATTTGATTGCAATGCTAGTTGTGATCAAAGCCTAAAACAACTAGAAAATCATTAGTTATCAATGCCTTAGATTTTATGTGATTTTATTTGATTTAAAATGGATTAATTCAAATAAAAATCAAATTAAATAATAAAAATGAGATATGGACACATAGACAAGTATAGAGCACGTGGGATACAAGGAAAACTCAAAACAAGTGAAAAATAATGGGCCAATTTGGCAAAATTTGAAGTTTTGGGGATAGTTGACTTTTGGCAATTTTGCAAAAAGGTCCAACTTCAACAATGCATAACTTCTTCAATTTTGAACTTTTTGAGGTGTTATTGGACTTTTTAGAAATCTTGAGGTGTCCTCTAACCAACCTTTTTGGTATCATCTCATTTTGACATTCCATGCTCAAGTTAGAAGCTTTGACAAAACATGTGTTTTTGTTGACTTTTCAAAATTACCTATAATGTCCAAATTCATAAATTCTTGTGAGTGCATTTTTTGATCTTGGGATATTAATATGGATTGTAGGGAATTTCATCCTATTCAAAATGAGCTTTGGATTGGTCATTTATCATAAATTATGAGAAAGTTATGCTTGGTCAAAGTTGAGTTGACTTTTCCTACAAAACCCTAATTTTACAACTTTTGAATCTTGATGAATTTTGAGCAATCCTTGATGAATCATGATCAACCCTTGATAAAATGATGAAATATCCTTCAAAATGAGAATGTTGACAAAAAACTTGAAGTTTGACTGTATGTAGGTCATAGTTGACTTTTGCCCTAGCACAGTCGATTTTTGGACCTTTGGGCAATTGACTGAGCAAACTTCCTCTGCAAGGCTTGAAATTTGACATGGATGATCTTGAGAACATATTAGGACATTGGTGAGAATTTGAGGTCATTTGGACTCAAGGATCTTGATGCAACACGAAACCCTAATTTTGGGTAGACTGCCTTAGGAGGGAGCTTGTCTGACCAACCCTTGAGCAATCTTGAGCAACTTGGAGATTTTTCTTGCAATGTTTTGAGAAATATGGGAGGGAAAATTTTAGGGTACAACAGAAGGGTTTTAGTTGCGAACAAAATTCGTCACTATAGCCTATAGTGACGGAAAACTGTTATAGGTAAAAGTTCCCCACCTGAAACGACGGATCCATGAAGAAGGTGATAGCGTGGTGCTCACTGATTCGCCCATTCAAACCGTTGGGGACCCACAGTGCATGCATTTTTGACATGTGTCCATAGATCTTTGTTTGCCTTATGTTATTTTTGTTTTATTTATGTACATGAATGACAAATGGCGCAGATGGAAAGGGTGATAAGCTGGTGAAGGTAAGGACCTGGGTTCGATCCCAGGTCTAGGCATTTTGTGTTTTCTTAACATTTCCTGCAGGATCCCATGCGTTGCTTCTCCAGATGTTCACCCTGCATCCTCAGATCCCACCCTATGGATCATCTCAAAGCATATACAACACTCCAGAATTGAAGATCCATGGTACACTCCCTGAAGGATGATCACACTGGAATGCACGCTTAACAATTGGGCCAACACAACTTGGGCCTAAAAATTCAGCTTCACACCCTCAAATTACTAACAACAACAGCAGGCCCATTTTCTAAACTCTTTTGATTTTTCTTATTTTATTTTCATTATTTAGTTTAGTGAGTTTTTAATTTTTTTTATTATTTATAAAAAATCATAAAATCATAAAATCACAAAAATAGAATTAGGGTTTTTATAATTAAAATTAATTTTTGAAAATTAATTATTTTAATTATTTCAACATTGATTATTTTGTTAAATAAAATTAATTAGAAAATTAGGTTTAACGTGCAAATTTCAACTATTTTTCTCAATAAAAAATACAAAAATATTTTTTAATTAATTAGATTTTTTAGGCTTCTAATTTGTTCACGTCTTAACTTTCGCGCGTTTATTTATTTTCACTTTATTTTCCAATTGTTGTAATTGCTCCGAGTTTGTAATATCTTTTAACTTAGGCTTATTATTGCTTTCATTTACTGTTCCAATTCCCCAAGTTTGGTCATGTAACCCCCTCCCCAAAGCCTTGTAATAGCTAGGTTTGAAATTCTCGCACTTTATTTTCCGCTACTATTAACTGTTAGATGATTGATAATAGGATTGTATGCAAAAGATCAATAACTTAAAACAGTAGAACACCCTAAATGCGCAATATAAATGAAACTGAAAACAAACACTTGCACATGTTCACTCTTAGGGTATATCCCCACTTCGGTTGCCTTCGATAAATGGTCATGAATTAGTGGCTGCCCTCAAGTCCCAAAATATCAAAAATGACCCATTCGAATGTTGCCTCGGAAAGATCTTTAAGACTCTAGGGTAATTACTAAGGTTTCCTAACCATTGCTTCAGCAACCGTAATTGTCCCTTCGAATGTCCCTTTAACTCCAACGATGGGGCTACATACTCCTTAATAGTAGGATATCTCTATCTAAAGGAAACGAGAAAACGAACAGTCTTTTTCGAGTAGGTGGAAACTCTTAAGTACTTTCTCAAAATAATAAAAACTCTTTCACACAAACACTTTCAAAACAGTTTTCAAAAAAAACTAGGGTTAAGAGAATTTTACAGTAAATAAATAGATGTGATAAAATAGATAAATGCAATAAATAAATAAGAAACCCAAAAAAAATACCTAAACCTAGGGTTAAGGAGAGTCCCCAGCAGAGTCGCCAGCTGTAGCAACTGGGTTTTTAATCAAGAGTCGCCACTATTAGTTTTTATCCTAGGGAAGGGAATCTAATAGAAAACCCTAATTCGCAGACAGAGATTCTAGATTTCGGACTCAATTGGCGAAAGGAAGGTGTTAGTCACCTTTCATCCACCATGTTCACAAGGATATTAGACTCTAGGTTTAGGTTGGGGGTAAACTAGATTTTAAGTTTTAATTAGAAAGACTCGCCACGGTTTTAGATCATATGCCTATGTATCCTCTTATGAGGAATCAGAGTCCTAATTCGTAGTTCGTACGGGGTTGGTGTTTTTTAGGGGTTTGCAAACATATCTTGAATCACTTCGCACTCGGTTGGGAGTAGTGATTGCGGAGATTTTGACTGAGTGCGCAGTAAGTCAAAACTATTTTGAAGCCCTTTTGCAAAAAAAAAAAGTTGATTAGTTTAGTTTATTGCGAAAAAAATAGTTTGATGGTTTGTTTGTGTTTTAATCGTATCAATTGCGAAAATATCTTAATTAATGCATGATTGAAAAAAGATTTAATGCAAATAATATATAAAAATATGTTCATGATTTTTTTAAAAATAAACATGATTTATTTATGATAATAAGTAATATTTAAATAATAAATAAAAGATAACAATAATAATAATAAAATAATAATAAAAAAGATGATAATATAATATAATAATAAAAATAAAAATAACAATAAAAGAAGATGATAATATAATATAATAATAATAAAAATAATAATAAATAAAGATGATAATATAATAATAATAATAATAATAATAATAATAATAACAATAATAATAATAAAAGTAATAAAAAAAGGTGTTAATATAATATAATAATAATAATAATAATAAAAATGATAATATAATATAATAATAATAATAATAATAATAATAATAATAATAATAATAATAGAACAAATGTAAAAAATGAATGATTAGGTAGGGGGTGTAATCATAGTTTTGAAGTAAAACAGGGGGGGTGGAAAATATTTGAATCAGGCCCATCACATGTCTAGGAAGGGGGGGGGGGTGTAATCTGTTTCATGGTTTAGTAATTAGGGCAAGCGGGGGTGCTAATAATAACTGGGCTTGGCCCATTATGCAAATTGAGAGGGGTCCGGTTGATTGTGGGTGTGAGGGGGCGTGGAAGCCTATCGTAGGACTTGGCCTTACGGCCGTCTGATGCGTATCTAATGGGAGATAGTGAGGGGGCATGATTGCTATGATGGTTGCACGGATACTAGATTATTACAAATCATAAGTTTTGTTTTTACATTTTTCATCACACTTTTTGTTTTTACAGTAACATTTTCCTCTCTCCTTCACACAACCCTTTCCCCTTTCCCCTTCCAACCCTAACCCATCTCTTTTACAAACCCTTCCCTTCAGTGACCTTGTGGCGGCACAATCGTCCACCAAATCAACAATAAAAAATAAATATCAAAGCTAAGCGCATACCCTCCGTAACGATTGTGTTTTCTGATTTGAGTTACGAGCTTTTCTGATTCGCTAATCCTTCTGCCCTCTTTTGGCTTGTAGATCCTGGCGAGGCTTGGCGATGATGAGGCGACAATGAGAGGTTGAAGATGATGGCGCGGCGGAGCTTGAGGGTGATGCGGCGGCGACGGTTCAATTATGCAATTAGGGTTTCCGATCAAGAAACTCTAATCGCTTCCTTTTTTCAACAACAAAAAGGGTTCATCCTCCCTTCTTTCTTGCTTTAGAATCTCGTTCTTCTTTCAATCTCTCTCTGTTTCAGAATCTATTTCTTTTTTTAATTTTTTCCGTCCCCTGCTTCTCTCTCTGTTACCAATACTTATAGGGTTTGATTTAGATTAGGGTTGCTTAGAATTAGGATTATTAGATCAATTAGGGATTTTCATTCAATGTAATGAATTCTGATATATATAAATTTGATTTAGTAGCTCTGTCATTTGATTTGTAAATATTTTGTACGCTTGATTTAGTAATGTTAGATTTGATTTGGATGGAAATTGTTTGGGTCTGCAGATTTATTTGTAATCTACAACTTTCTAGATTTGAAGATCTGATAAAGATTGGGCTTTTGCTGTAATTGATTCTTTTTTCATGAGATTTGATTTGTTGATTCTTCCTACTATAATTATAAATTGTATAAAGATTTTCTGGATTTGTAATATGTTAGAGATTATCATTTGTACTGTAATTGGTTCAATCTGACTGTAATAGATTTAATTGGATTTTTTTTGTAAGTAAGAAGTTCTGGGCTTTTGAATCTTTGTTGTAATATTCGATTAGGCATTATTTCCTTGTAGAATATTTGATTTAGTCTTTAATGTATACAGTACCTGTTAATAATGAGAAAGCATGCGCATATTTTTGATAAATTGGTACAGTAGCTGTTAGTAACCAATTTGGGCTTTGCGCTAAATTGGTCTTTGAACTGGGCTTTGTACTGATTCCTATGTTTTTTTGCAAGATTCTAAAATCTATGAGTATCCGTTAATTGGACAGGATGTACACTAGATCAATGATAATTTCTTTTTTTTTTTTTGCAAACAGCAATGCCTTCTTTTTTGGATACGTATTGGGCCTAATAGGCCTTGTGCAACAAATATTTTTTTCAAAAGCTCTTTATTAAATGTCTAATAAAATGTATTAAAAATCTTTTGATAATAAACAATAAAATAATTTATAAACAGGATTTAATAACAACAGACACAAGTTTACTAATACCATTTTTTCCTTTATAAAACAAAAATAATAATAACAAAAACTGACAAATGGGCTAATAACGATCTTAATGGGCCTGCAGTTTGTAACTTCACCTTATTTCTTTGTTATTCAAACCCCAAAAGAGGTGGACCAAACGCAATGGGCTCGTTTATTGAAACTTCACCTCCCATTTTACTAACAACCATTTGAATGTAAATGGGCTTAGATACTTAACTTTAAATTAATAGAAAATTAAAGTTAAGCAGTTTTAATAAGCTAATAATTTATTAACTACTCAGCCGATTTTTTTTTTATTTTCGAATTGCATGGGCCATTGGCCAACATGCCTCGCGAATGGGTTTATGAGTCTTTCTGATTTAGAAAGCCCCATTAAAATACACCCCCCCAGTACTGGATAGAGATAGGCCATTAGATACTACTGTACCATCTTTAATTAAATATTTCTTCTATTTCAATCTCGAAAAATAAAATCATTGACGTAGGACAAATTTGGGGTATGACAACACGTGAGTGCAAATTTATGGGCACTTAAGTGTTCAATCCTCTTCCACCTTCAGATCACGAATGTCGAGCATGTCAATCTAACTCTTCAGGTTTAAGAAGATTGAATAGGGGCAGTTGTTGTACCCCAAATTTCTCCCTCCCATTTTTAAGAAAAATTATTTCAATATACCTCCTCATGCACATGAAGTTCTCAATTGCTCAAGACTTATCAAGGGTTGACCAGACAAACTTTCATCCTAAGTAATTGACCTACAACTATGGTTTTCTTTTCTCAAAGTAAATTGGATTTATAATGCCTCAAGTGAACTTCATGGTTTCTCATATGTATCAAGGTATCCTCATGCCAAAATTTAATCCTTGCAGGACAAGTTTGCTCAGTCAATTAGCCAGATGATTGAAAATCAACTGTATTGGACAAAAACTTAACTTTGACCAATCTAAAGTCAAACTTCAAGATTTTTGGTCAACATCAATATTTTGAAGTCACATTCATCATTTTATCAAGGGTTGATCATGATTCATCAAGAAAACTCAAGATTCATCAAAAGTCAAAAGTTACTAAATTAGGGTTTCTTTAGGAGAAGTCAACTGAACTTTGACCAAGCATAACTTTCACATACTTCATCACAAATTCCTCAACCAAATCCTTTCTTGAAGGAAATTAAATTCTCTACAACTTTGTCTCCCTAAGCTCAAGGCCAAAAATGCTTCATTTGAGATATGAGCCAAAACATTACAGGTCATTTTAAAAGTCAACAAAAGACACTTTTTGTCAAAACACTTTACATCAAGTTAAATTTTTCAAATGAAATAATGACCAGCATGAAAGTTGTAGGAGACGTCTTAAGCTTTCTAAAAAGTCCAAGAACACCTTCATATGACAAAAATTGAGTGAGATATGATTTGTGTAAGTTAGGCGATTTTGAGAAAATGCATGAAATCCAAATTGAGAAACTTTGAATTTTTGGGCTAATGGGCCTATATTTTAAAGTCCAAACGTGTTCCTGTCCTCATAATAGACGTCTTAATCCATTCATTTATTTTTTTAGTTTTGATTTTGATTTTATTCAATTAAAAGAAAAATAAATCAAATAAAATACCAAATAAATTATATCAGGCATGAGGATCTATTTTTGAATCAAATCATAAGTCTAAAAAGCGGGTGACAACTTGCAAAAAATCATGTAAAGATTGATTGGTACATGATTGTCCTAAAAAAGAAATATTTCATGCAAAACATCAATGAAATATTTGATCATGAAATACAAGAGATTTGATTATCTTTTGTTGACCTAAATCTTCCACTATAAATACATGACACCTTCAGACATCAAGGACACAAAAATTGCCTCAAGAAAACCCTCTCAAAAATCTCAAATTTTGTCAAACCTAGGGTGTTATACCCCAAAATTTTCCCTCTCTTTTCTCAAGATATTTCTCGCAAAGATCTTCAATGGTTCAAGCTTACACAAGTATTGACTAGGTCAAGCCATCTCCTCAACACTGATGCCTCAAATTAGGGTTTGGTTTTTCACAAGGATAATTGGACTTCTGGTTCTTAAATTTACTTACATGGATCATTATGGACCTTCAATAATGCTCATATCAAGTTTCATGTCTTGCATCTCAAAATTGCTCAGTCAATTGATCAGATGACTCAAAATTAGCTGTATTGAGTAAAAAGTCAATTATGGTCAACCTACAGTCAAACTTCAAACTTTTTTACCAATATCAACATTTTAAAGTCATATGTGTCAATTTATCAAGTTTTTACCATAATCTCTCAAGAAAAGCACTCAATTTACCAAAAGGGCAAAATGGTCAAAATTAGGGTTTTGACTGTATTTTATTGATCAAGGGTTTTTGACCTAATAGTGATCTAATGGCCTGAAGAACAATATCAAGGATTCAAATAAAACATGTTGACCTAATTTCATGGCTCAAAACATTTCTCATGATCAATTGATTGATAGTTGAAATTCAGTCAACTGATGAAAAGTCAACTGATACACCAAAAGTAAAACTTTGACTTTTTTTATCAAAATTCAGTTAAAAAAGATCACATTTCATCAAGACATTCAAAAATACGAAACTTGATCATTAATAAATCAAGAAAGTCAAAAGTCATTTTGAAAAGTCAAAGTTTTCAAGACTTAGAAAATTTTCTAAGTGTTTTAAGTCTTACTTTTTCATGACTTCATGCCAACTTTGCACCAAGATGCGAGATGATTCAAATAAAATTTCCAACATGAAAGTTTTAGATATTGATGAGATCTACAAATTTTATTTACTTATAAAGTCCTAGAAATGCTTGTATTTTGAGTTATGAATCATTAAGTCATTCACTTTTTCTTAAAGTCATGCTCTATGTACTTTGTGAAATTTTGACCTAGTTTAGGAAGATTCTTGACTTAACTTCTTGGCCAATTTTCACCAAGCTCCAAGAGGATTATGTCAAAATGGAAAACATGAAAGTTGTAGATAATGTTCCAAGCTTTTCTAAATGTCAGAGAACTCAATGATATAATTCTTGAGCTAGGAGAATCGAAGAGTTGAAGTTAGGGTTTCAAACTTGAATTACAAGTCAATTTTGTGATGAACAAGAATTCAAATCTCATTAGCCATGCCTTGTAATCTTGCTTTACAGGCATCTAAACCTCTAAATCTATCCATGATCAGTTGATTGCATAAGCTTTTGAGCTATTGTCCACTTGATCCAAGCATTATCCAATATATTTTGCTATTTTGAGAAGAAAGGCAAGACTTTCATTCTAGTAAAGCAAGCTTTATGCAAAGTCAACTTGTATTGAGCTTTGCACTTGTTCCTTCTGCACAAGCTTCCTATACAAAGTCAGATAAGCGTGTTTAAAGTTTGTAACCACTCTAGATAACTTTGTACCTTGCCTTGAAACCATACTTGTCAAGCTTGCTTCAAAAACAAGTCAAAATCCCATAACTTGTGATCTTGTGATTCTGATCATTCCAAGTCTCCAAACCTTTTCCTATAAATTAAGACACTCTTATGCAACTTAGGACAAAAAACAAACATTTAAACTCCCACAAACTCACTCAAATCAGAAGTTGCATAAAAACCCCATTGTTACCACCGTTCTGCCCAAGAACTTCCATCTCTTCAAGGAAGCTAACCAAATCATCACAACACTTTGAGAGCTGCTCAAACTCAAAACACGATCTTCATCTGCAAGGTGAGGTTTTTGAACTTCTATCTCTTCATACAATCATCATTTGATTCTTATATGTGAAGATAAAATGTAGATATCATGGCTCTGAAACTGACCATGTCCTTAGAATTCATTTATGTTGCCTGAGTAGTGAGAATTTTAGAGTTGAAATTTATGAAAAAATTAGGTTTTTTTTAGGGCCTGCAAAATTAATCTTCATCTTGGACTTTTAGCTTACATAAGTTACATGGTTAGATTTGTGGTGAAAAAATACACAAGTTTCATGTTCACATTTTTTAAATTTCATTGACAAATGAGTGAGATACGAAATTCAAAAATGGTGTTTCAGCCATGGGCGCAAGGAAGAAGATGAAGTTGGCCTCCTAACTGGTTTTCAAATATATATTTATGGTTTTGTATTAATAAACGGATGTATAGCCACCCCAGTGGTAAAGTGCGCGTCTGTTAACCTTTGGGACCTAGGTTCGAGCCCCAGTGGTAACCTTTTGTTTTTTCATATTTTCTCATTTCAGATTCAGTGCAAGCAACCCCCTAGCGCGTATGATGCACCCTTCATCCTCAACCATCTGATCATCATCAAGGCAATACCAATGCACCACATGTCATCCCTACGATGCACCTCCAGCTAGCCTTTCACACTAAATTATCACAGGCGATGGGCTCACTTTTTTGGGCCTGGATTTTTTTCTCTTTTCTTACCCTTCATTTGCTTGTCACAATTCAGCCCAACAAACATTTCATTTTTTTTGTTGCTCTGATTACAAAAAATCAGTTTGGGCCTAACAAAACAACAGTTTTACACACTTATACCCCAAATCATTTTCACACCCTCCTGACTTTTTATATTTTTATTTTATTTTATTTTATATATTTATTTTAATTATTATTTTTATTATTATTATTACTATTATTATTATTATTTTATTAACCAAAAATAATATAAAAAATATTTTATATTTATCATTTGTAAATTTAGTATATTTTTATCTTATTTCTTCTAAAAAACAAAAGATTCAAAAACATTTTCCTTAATAAATTCCTTTTATTTTAATTAATATAGACTTAGTTTTGATTTTAATTTTCTTTTTATTAACTTAGAATTTAGGAATTTTTATTAATTAATTTCTTTCTTCATATTCATTAAAAACGTTTTCATATAAAACCCTAAAAAATTAGTTTCCTTAACTAATTTAATTTCTTTTCTTAATTTAATTTAGTTTTAGTTTTCTTCAATTAACTTAGACTAATTAGTTAATTTCTTTTTTTTAGTAATTTAATTAAGTTAACCTTTTCATATAAAAACTTAAACAAAAACAATTTCTTTTTCCTTGTATATTACCATACATTCTTGTACATTATTTATTCATATTCAATATAGGTGTAATAGTAATTAGGTTCAATTCCTTTTGCTTCCCCCATTTGTAAATTTGTATCCCCATCCCTAAATGATGTAATAGCGTAGAATTTTACGTTTCCGCAGTTTATCGCTTTCAATATAAATGATAGTAATTAAGATTTGTATGGAAAGACATAAAATCAACAAATAGAAACCCATAATTCAAAGACAAAGAGCATGAAAACAAACACTTTGCACACTTGTATCTCTAGGGTTGACCTCACTTAAAGATAAAAATAGTCATGTTACACAAACGTGGGATACTTTAGCAAAAACAATCAAAAACAAGATCATAGTCCCTCGATGACCCTTCAAATGTTTCCTTCATGAATGATCTTAGACCCTTACAAAAATTGCTAAGGTATCATACAATGTTGATTTCTATGACTATACGATGACCCACGCCCGCCCCTTCACATCCAATGATAGGGCTCCTTATCAATCAATGGTAAGATAGCAATATCTAAAGGAGGAGGAAACGAATAAAGACTTTTTGAATAGGTAGAACGTTCATAGTTGCTTGCTCACAAATAAAACCATCTTCACACTTACACTTTCAAAACATATTTCCAAAAACACACATCCCATTGAACTATTTTCAAAAAACAACACTTTTTGTACATTCTTATAGAGACAAGAATCATTACAAAGTTTGACGAAACAATAGTCGTTTTCAAAATACTTTCAAACTATCACAAACGCATTTCAAACAAAGCATTTCAAAGTGAGCTAGCAACTAAGATCCCATAGACAACTATAGATGAAAATGGTGCTAACACCTTCCCTTTTCATAACCTACCTCCCGAACTCAAGAAAATTCTGAAAAGGTCTTTCCAGTTCTTTTCACCCTTTCCTTTATTAGATAAAAGAAAAGTCGATGGCGACTCTTGCTATCCGCAATAATTGCGATAAAACGCAAAACACCTAAGTTAGATCTCCCATCGTAGTACATAGGGAAACTTGAAACCCTTGTCTCCAGCCTCTTGCAATCCATTCCAAGCATTTCATTATGTTCTTGAAGATCCCATGAGTCTATCCAGCCACCCTTGAAGCCTGAAGCACGCCAAAACAGCCACACCAAGTCACGTCGGTTGGGTAAAATTCTCTAATCTCTAAATCTTTACTCATGCATTATGGATTGATTATATGCACATATACCTGTTTGTGATATTGTTTAGACTTGTTTATAAGCATTGTTGGAAAGCTTTAACGCATGAACAAGGATTTGCCAAGGCTAGGGCAATCTGAGATCTTTTCTTTTAATCTCACGATACAATAATTTTCAAGCAAAACTAATGCCAGCATTGGATTAAAGAGGTCCAAATTAAGGGGACACGACCCCTCGTAACCTTTAAAGTTTGCTATTATTACAGGTTGAAAATTGGCTAATCGGAGAAGACGACCAGAGCGAGGGCACCGGCGCTTCTTTGATACATGTTTTATAATATGTTTATTTGTTTCCATTCAATGACACAAAGGCAGCGCATTGCAGTTGGTTGAGCTAGAGGCATGTAACGTGATGGGTGTGAGTTCGATCCCTGCGTCTTACAATTATTTTTTGTTATTTTTCAAACTAACGCGCATGTTTTATATATATTGATCAATTCCTATTCTCTATCACAAAAGCAACATTGGCCTAGTGGCGAGAGGGTGTGCCTGTGAAGCCAGGGGCGTTAGTTTAACACTCACCCCACGCAATTCTTTTTTCCCTATTTTACTAACCCTAATTAATTTTCTATTTTCTTTACTGTAGCGATAAAAAATGTAGCGGGGTAAATCGGAGATCGAATTATTGATTAATTCATCTTGCAAAAGCAAGAGTCGCCACCGCGCTTTATTGTTTCCAAGGGAAAGGGGAAAGAGCGAAATAAAACCCTCAATATGCAATGTAAATAATACTTTTAAAAGTAATAAAAATACAAGGCATTTTTGAAAAGAGATCTATGGTTCGGGGGTTGGTTATACAATGGGAAGGTATTAGCACCCACTGCATCTATAGTACTCTATAGGAACCTTTTGAAATATCTGTTTATTAAAATTGTTCGTTTGATTGAAGAAAATAAATTGTTTTGGCCGAAAAAGGGGTACGGATGGGTTTTTGAAGATACGACGACCTAACGTCGAAGTTTTTGCTTAAAGGGTATAAGTTTTGAAAAGATTGAATATTTGAGGAAAAATTATCCTAAGTTTTAATGAAATGCGAATGTTCGTGCGATTAGACTTGAGGACATGAAGTCGACAAATTTAATCGTTTTTTCCCTTGGACTTAAACGTAAACAGAATAAACAGAAAAATTATGCGGATAATGATTAAATAACAACAGTTAAATAAATGACTAAATGGTGTAAATAAGCATTTTTTGGATTTTTGTTTAACATTAATGAAAAGAAAAATGTCTTAAATTCTATTTTTTTATATTTTTTTTTTGTATTAGTATTAACTAAAACGAGTGAATTAATTAAAAGAAATAAAATGTTTTTTAAGTTTTATTTTTTATATGTTTCTAAATTTAATATTAACAAAAGGGTACTATTTAAGAATTATTAAATAACTCTAAACCAAGCTAAGAAAAATTAAAAGGGTTATTATCTTAAATATAATAAAAAAAGAACACTAAAATTATTAAATTAAACCTAAAATTTAATGAAAAAAAGGTCACCTTATTAAAATGTTTAATTAAATCAAACTCTATTTTGATTAAGTTAATAATTAAACTAAATCATAATAGTTCTAAGAAACTAAAAAAAGAATAAATAAAAAAGGGTGTAATAAAAAAAGTTAGAGGAGCAATTATAAATGGGCCAACAGATTCTGAGGGGGCCCAAGACAAAAGGCAGGAAAGGGGGGTGCAAGCAACTCGTTGGGCTTAGGGGCATGGGTTAAGTCCAAAACAATATTTCATTAGGGGTTAAACATGTTTTGATTGAATTAGGGTTAAACGTTGCTTAGGTTACAAAACGACGCTCACTTTGCTCGTCTTCTCCATTCCATCTTCTTCTCCGATTGTCCTCGTCGCCTTTGATTCGCTACTGTGTCCTTTGCCACGGCCACCAGCTCTTCACTTTCCTCTTCCCTCCAGCCAAACGTTAGGGGGCGACGGATTTTTACGGTAAGTTCATTTTATTACTCGTCTAGGGTTTTATTGCAAATGCATGTTCGTGATTTTCAATGTTCATTGATTCTGAGTTGGTTTCAACATGTTATTATTTGAGGAATTTGAGCGAAAAAGAGTGTGAGATTGCTACCTGGAGAAGGAGGAAGGAAGGTGGGGAAAGCTAGGAGGCCGGAACGGCGAGGAGCACGCGTGATGTTGCTAGCTACTTGACCCTGGTTTGTGTATTCTTTGTCTTTTGCCCTTTTGTCTGGTGATGATGATGAACTGAGCCTTTGATATTCACTTCTTTCTTCTTCTCGTTCACTGTATGCTGAACATGCTTGATATTCTTTGAAATGTTTGTTGCCTTGAGCTAATGTCGAAACGTGGTTTTGACTAGCTTCTTTCTTCTTCTCTCTCACCTTGCTACTGTATGCTTTCCGTTGCTTTTTGTTGGCCAGTGATGAGATAATCTGAGGCCTGATGGTATGCTTGTTATTGTTTTGACATTGGTTTTGGTTCTACTGGTTTTGTGCAGTAGGAAGGGTTTTGGAATGGTTTAGGCCATGTTTGATGTATTATGCAGGTAGCAGTTTTGAAATGGTTTAGGCCATGTTTGATCTATGGTTTTGATTTTTGTGATGGTTGAGGTTTTGAAAGAAGGGTTATGGTGTTTATGCTGATACAGGTTGTATTGGTTTTTGATGTTTGAATTGGTTTTGGTTCTACTGGTTTTATGCAGTAGGTGTTTTGTTTGATGGTTTATGCAAGCTTAGCATTTTGTTTTTGGAATGGTTTAGGACATGTTGGTTTTGTGTGGTTGATTTTTGTGATGGTTGAGGTTTTGAAAGAAGGGTTATGGTAGCAGGTTTTACAGTAGGCTATGGGGTTTTGGTTTATGAGATGATAGGTTAATGATTTAACCGGCTTTTTTGAACAGGATGGTACAGGTTTGGAATGGTTTATGTTGATGGTGTTTACTGGTTTTTATAGTAGGAATCTCTCTTTGTTGTAGTATTTTAAGTTTTTGAATGCTTAGGGAGGTTTGACTCTCTTGCTTTTCTTGAAGGGCTCTTGTGTTACCTTATACAGTTACTTGGCATCTCCTTTATGCCACAGGTTTTGAATTATTTTACTATATCCTTGGCCTCTGCACAATGCTGCTTCATATGGTTTGTTTGTATTCTAAATTCATGCCTCTTTCCTCTTATTGACTGTGTTACTGCAGTTTGTTTTGTATCCACTTCTGCCTAAACCAAAACCTGTAAAACCATATTTCTTTCTCTCTTCTCTCTCTTAAGTACCATGAAGCACTAAAATGTGTGTGTACTGTACTGTATATTCTGAAATTGCATAGGCTGGAACATGATGTAAAAGGAAATATTATGCTTGCAAAATGGTTTTGAACTGCATATCCTTTGACTTGCAATGGAACAGTGGGAGCCTATTTGTTTTGGCTTCTTCTATGTGCATGGCATAGGTTTACGTTGGCTTTCTTGCATATGCTGTTGGTTTTGGTATGCTGTGTATATTTTTGAAATATGCATTTTTTTGACAAAAGAAATTATGCATATGCAGTTGGCCCTTTTTTTTTTAAAATGCAATTGATTTTAAATATGCAGTTTTGAAAAATAAAATGAATTTGTGCATGTTTTAAATTGTGCATTCATTTATGAAAATAAAAATTCCTCCCTTTTTTGTGAACCGGGAGAAATCCCGTGATTTGCAAAAAAAAGGGTAAACTGATTCCAGCCGTTGCTTTTAATGATGAACACTAATAAATAATTTTCTGCTTTTAATTATTTGTTTATTTCTAACTTTTTCTTTTAATTGTTTTTGCAGGTAAAATCAAATGAGCAGACAAAAGCATTGGATAGAAGATTTAGAATTAGAATCTTAGAAAAATAGTTCTATTTTACTTTAAACTTTTATGTAATTTGTTATTATAAATATTTTGTAAATAATACAATATTTAAATAACAATTGTAATAAATTAGAATAAAGTGAAATAAAATTCTATTATTTCCCCGTCAATTCTTTTTCTTTCCAATTATTTATTTATCGTTTATAATTCTTTAAATTGTATAATAATTGAAAATCAATTTCAATCACTTAAATTCAGAATAATAAACGAATAAATAAACATCATTGATCAATTAATAATTTCAATTATTTAATTCGTTGTTCATAATTTTCTAAATTATAATAATTAAAAATAGAATTTCAATTATTTAACTTAGAATGATAAATAATTAAATAATCATTATTGACCAATCAATGAACTTCTTTTCAAATATTTATTATATTATTCATAAATCTTTAAATTATGTAATAACTGAAAATAAATTCCAATTATTTAAATTTAAGATAATAAATAATAAATAAACACTGTCTGAACGATTAATATGCCTCTTTTCGAATATTTATTTTATTATTTATAGATCTTTGAATTATATAATAACTGAAAATAAATTCCAATTATTTAAATTTAAGATGATAAATAATTAATAAACATCATTTAAGTCTTGATCAGTTAATAAATTTAGCGTTCAAAAATAAACAGCTCTCGACCTGAAAAAGTTATGAATTTTTAAAAATCAAAAGATCAAAACGCTTGCAATGTAATGATGCAGATGGGAGATGGTATCTTAGGTCAAAATTTGGGGTACAACAGCTGCCCCTATTTAAGTTTCTTCTGTCCGGAGATATGAAGATTGAAATCTTCGTTTCGATGAGATTGAAGGTACTTAAATACATAATTACGCAAATTTTGTCCTAAGATGTCGCCCTTATGTTTGATATGAATGCAGTGATTGAATTCACAGAGAAAGATATTGTATGAAACAAGACGATGCTGGAGGAGTCAAACACCAACAAAACACAAAGACGTGGATTATACATTACTGGGGAAATGAGCTATCGACTTCAAACGACAGACTCTTGACAGCGAATAAAATTGAGGGAATACGACCTCTGACCCTAACAAAGAAGGCATCTTGCGTAGGCCATAAACAGATTATTGACCCAAAATAGTGAGTTCGCAACTCAAGGTCAAAGATAGACAAAGAGTATCACATTTGCTGGAGACAGATTATCGACTTCTGAAGGTAATGATTCATGACGAGCTTCTCTGTGAGGTTTTCCGGAGATACACTCATTAAAGCTGAAAGAAAAAGATTGTAGATACGCAAGTTGCTCAAAATAAAGAAGCTGCCACTTGCTGTCATCCAAAGAAAATACCAATAACATGCAAGTTGCTCAAATAAAGAGGCTGCCACTTGCTGTCGTCCAAAGAAAATACCGATAACATGCAAGTTGCTCAAATAAAGAGGCTGCCACTTGCTGTCGTCCAAAGAAAATACCAATAACATACAAACTGCTCAAATAAAGAGGCTGCCACTTGCTGTTTTCCAAAAATAATAATAACGCGCAAGTTGCTCGTGAAGAGCTGCCGCTTGTCGTTTTCTAACGTCTATAACGTACAAGTTGCTCGTGAAGAGATGCCGCTTGTCGTTTTCCACAAGATAATAATGACGTACAAGTTGCTCGTGAAGAGCTGCCGCTTGTCGTTTTCCGATGTCTATAACGTACAAGTTTCTCGTGAGGAGCTGCCGCTTGTCGTTTTCCAAAAATAATAATGACGTACAAGTTGCTCGTGAAGAGCTGCCGCTTGTCGTTTTCCAACGATGATAATATACGTACAAGTTGCTCGTGAAGAGCTGCCGCTTGTCGTTTTCCAACGAGTAACTCAGAAAGAAGTTGCGATGACACTGGCAGAGAATAAAAATCTTCGTCAAAGAGAATCATGAATCAGTCCATTCCCGAGGAGATCACATATAAATGTGCAAAATAAATGCACCAAACATCTAGGTCGCGACTTCACTGGGGAAAATCATGAGATAGCCTACGCAAGAGACAACAACTTCATCCAGGAATAACTAGAGAGAAAACAGTCAGGCAAGACTCCACCCAATGAGAAAGCAATTCGATTAGGGAATTCATCCTATCCAGGAATGGACAAGGTGAGCTAAATCAAAAATCATCCATGAGGATTAGCTCAGTTGGCGAACTTGGAAAGGAACATGTACGTTATTTGAATAGACAAAGTACAACCCAAAAGTCAACGGCAAATGTGAATATGCGTGCATGATATAAGTGTAAATAGGTAAATGAATGTTATGCTGACAAAACAAACAGATGGAATATCCTGAAGATGATAAGATGTCACGACAAGATAGATACTCGGCCAATCTTAAAAAGACGGAAGATAACTGGAACTGGAAACACAAAGCAACGTCGGAGCGTAACACGCCACAAGGCTCAAGTCTTCTGAGGAGAAAAGCACTCAAATCCAATCTTACAAAACCAAAAGACCACTGGCAAGAAACAAAACGTACCACACTTCCGAAATCTCCCAAACAAAGATAACTGAAACAAATCTTAACTGGAACACTAGGGAGTCACCAAACTTAGCACCACTAGAATCAAAAGTGTACACAACCAACACCTCATGATGATTTTGAAACGAAACATGCTCATCATGCAAGGATAAATTACTGTACTGTTTCGCATTTCATGGCTTGACCATCCTCAGAACAACTGTTAATATTCCTTCTATTATTCACGACACATTTTTTAGAATAAGAATACTTTAAATAACTTTGTTTCAAATATTTCCGAAAAAATTAAAATTTTTCCCCCAAAAGGTAAATGCTCAAATTTCATTAATAAGATGGTAGTTCGCTAACAGTGCGACTCCAATGGTTTACAAAAGTTTGGGAAATAGTACATGAAAGAAAGGGTTACACAAAAACAATGATCATTATTCTCCCTAACAACTTAGAATTCCGAAATGTGTTCAAATGCCCAGACTGGTCTGACCAAAAGCTTGCCTAAGCCGCCTCTTCGGGTTTTCAACTTAGCAAACTGTCAACTCAAACCTAAGCGAAATACTTCTTGACTGCATCGGCGTTCATGGGACGCGGGAGCTCTTCACCGTCCATATTGGTGAGAATCAAAGCACCTCCAGAGAAAACCTTCTTAACGACATACGGTCCTTCATAATTCGGAGCCCACTTGCCCCTTGAATCAGGTTGGAAAGATAATATCTTCTTGAGCACAAGGTCACCTTCTCTGAACTCGCGTGGTCGAACCTTCTTATCAAAAGCCTTCTTCATTCTCTGCTGATATAATTGACCGTGACACAAAGCTGTCAATCTCTTCTCTTCGATTAAATTCAACTGATCATATCTACTTTGACACCATTCGGCCTCAGAAAGTTTAGCTTCCATCAACACTCTCAGAGACGGAATCTCAACCTCCACGGGGAGTACAGCTTCCATACCATAAACTAGGGAAAATGGGGTTGCACCTGTTGAAGTTCGAACTGAAGTACGGTACCCGTGCAGAGCAAACGGAAGCATCTCATGCCAATCTTTATAAGTTACCACCATCTTCTGGACAATCTTCTTGATATTCTTGTTAGCAGCTTCAACAGCTCCATTCATCTTCGGTCTGTAAGGAGAAGAATTATGATGTTCGATCTTGAACTCTTCACAAAGCTCCTTCATCATCTTGTTATTAAAATTCGAACCATTATCAGTGATGATCTTGCTCGGGATGCCGTATCGACAAATGATCTGATTCTTGATAAATCTGACTACCACCTGTCTGGTTACATTAGCATAAGATGCTGCTTCCACCCATTTAGTAAAATAATCGATCGCTACTAAGATGAAACGATGACCATTTGAAGCTTTGGGTTCAATCATTCCAATCATATCAATGCCCCACATAGAGAAAGGCCAAGGTGAAGAGATAACATTAAGGAGGGTCGGTGGCACGTGCATCTTGTCCGCATAAACCTGGCATTTATGACACTTCTTCACATACTTGCAGCAATCAGATTCCATTGTCATCTAATAGTAACCAGCTCTCAACATCTTTCTAGCCATTGCATGTCCGTTGGCATGAGTGCCAAAGGATCCTTCGTGTACTTCTTGCATTAGCATGTCTGCTTCACGTCTGTCTACACATCTGAGCAAGACCATGTCATAACTCCTCTTATACAAAACTTCTTCATTGAGAAAGAAACTGCTTGCTAATCTTCTCAACGTCTTCCTATCTTTATTGGATGCCCCAGGCGGGTACTCTTGAGTTTGAAGAACACGTTTAATGTCATAGAACCACGGTTTGTCGTCAGTAACCTCTTCTACTGAGAACACATGAGCAGGTCTGTCAAGGCGCATAACTCTGATCGTAGGCACGTCGTTCCAACCATTTACTTGAAACATGGAAGACAAAGTAGCTAAAGCATCAGCCATTTGGTTCTCATCTCTAGGGATATGATGTAATTCCACTTTGTTGAAGAAAGTTAACAATCTTCTAGCATAATCTCTGTAAGGGATCAAACCAGGATGACGAGTCTCCCATTCTCCTTTGATTTGATTAATCACCAATGCGGAATCTCCGTAAATATCAAGAATCTTAATCCTTAGATCCACTGCTTCTTCGAGACCCATAATACACGCCTCATACTCCGCCATGTTGTTCGTGCAGTCAAACTTCAATCTCGCCGTGAACGGGATATGAGTACCTCGGGGAGTGACGATGATTGCCCCAATTCCATTTCCATAAGAATTCACAGCTCCGTCAAATATCAAACCCCAATGCGACTCAGGATCAGGTCCTTCTTCAGGTAACGGCTCTTCACAATCTTTAGCTTTCAAGTACATAACATCTTCATCTGGGAAATCAAACTTGATGGATTGATAATCGTCAATTGGTTGGTGAGCCAAATGATCGGCTAAAATACTCCCTTTGATTGCTTTCTGAGTGTGATACTCAATGTCATATTCAGACAACAACATCTGCCAACGGGCTATCCTTCCAGATAAGGCGGGCTTCTCAAAGATATACTTGATCGGATCCATTTTAGAGATCAACCAAGTGGTGTGGTTAATCATATACTGGCGCAGACGGCGAGCAGCCCAAGCTAAAGCACAACAAGTTTTCTCAAGCAATGAGTACCGATATTCACAGTCTGTGAATTTCTTACTCAGATAATATACAACATGCTCCTTTCTTCCAGTCTCATCTTGTTGACCAAGCACACATCCCATGGAATCTTCCAATATAGTCAGGTACATAATCAAAGGTCTTCCTTCCACCGGAGGAATCAAAATGGGAGGTTCAAGCAAATATTCTTTGATGCTATCAAAAGCTCTCTGACAATCTTCTGTCCACACACATCCTTGGTTCTTTCGGAGAAGCTTGAAAATCGGCCCACAGGTAGCAGTCATATGAGATATAAACCTAGAGATATAGTTCAATCTCCCAAGGAATCCTCTCACTTGTTTTTCCGTCTTGGGTGAGGGCATTTCTCGAATAGCTTTGACTTTATCAGGATCTACCTCAATACCTTTCTGACTGACAATGAACCCCAGAAGTCTTCCAGAACGAACACCAAAAGTGCACTTGTTGGGATTCAGACGGAGTTTGTACTTTCTCAAACGTTGGAATAACTTCAACAAATGTTCCAAGTGATCTTCCTCAGTCTGTGATTTGGCAATCATGTCATCCACATACACTTCTATCTCCTTATGCATCATGTCATGGAACAAAGCAGTCATGGCCCTTTGGTATGTTGCGCCAACATTCCTCAAACCAAACGGCATAACCCGATAACAGAAAGTTCCCCAAGGAGTAATGAAAGTGATCTTCTCCATATCTTCTGGTGCCATCTTGATTTGATTGTAACCCGAGAAGCCATCCATGAAAGAAAAGACTTTGAACTTGGCGGTACTGTCGACCAAAACGTCAATATGAGGTAATGGGAAGTCGTCCTTCGGACTAGCTCTATTCAGATCTCTATAGTCTACACACATCCGAACTTTGCCATCTTTCTTAGCAACGGGCACTATGTTGGCTAACCACTGAGGATAGACCGATGTCACAAGGAAACCTGCATTAATCTGCTTCTGAACTTCCTCTTTGATCTTGTCAGCCATGTCGGGACGAGTCCTTCTCATCTTCTGCTTGATAGGCGGACATTCAGGTCTCAACGGTAAACGATGCTCCACAATATCGTTGTCCAAACCCGACATATCTTGGTAGGACCAAGCAAACACATCAACATACTCTTTGAGAAGCTCCAACATTTTCTCTTTAACTTCCGGGATAAGCAATGCTCCGACCTTGACTTCCTTTCTATCTTCTTCATCACCCAAGTTGACCAACTCTACAGGTTCTTCAAATGGTTGAATGACCTTCTCATCATGCTCAAGCAAACGGGAAATTTCAACAGGAATCTCTTCGTCATCCTCCTCTTCGGCTCTGAACACAGGGAATTCAAATTGGGAGAGGGCATAGGATCATTGTTTTCGATGGTTAAGTCATGGATTAATCTGCACATATGATTATGCTTTAATTTAGAAATCGATTTGTGCAAATAAAACAAAAAATTATTATATTTCCTATTACTACCAATTAATTTTCATTGCTATTTCCCAGAAAAAGTGAAAAATAAAACAGTAGTGGACAGAATAACATTTTTATTCATTAAAGGGAAATACTTGAAACAAGGAGCCCAGACATTTCTCTTTTGCCTTGGGCAGAGCAAAAGGAATTATTTTTCATAGCCCGACACAAAATACTTTTCGCCTTGGGCATAGCGAATTTTTTCAAAGAAAAACAAAACAAAACATTACTTGGAAATGTGCATAACAATGGGAACATCAACAGCTATCCAGTTTTGGCAAGCCAATCCAGGCGTCACAAAATCGGGCAAATCTTCCTTGGAATCATCTTCTATGATAGCATCAACCTCAGGATGTATAAAACCTGCACTTCGGAAAACCTCTTGAATCGGACGAACAACCACCTCCTGCTTGACTCTTGCAGACAATGGACGAAAACCAAGACCTTCCCCAGACTTGTTCTCGGGAAAAGTCAACCCCTGGCCCCATCCTTCGGTCGAACCACTTTCCACCACTCGCCGCGCATCCTCAAAAGAAGAAATGGATGCCCCCTGCTTCTTCAATGCATTCTTGGCAACATATAGACCTTGGAACTGGGTTCCCACATCCTCATCAGCATCAATAAAAGAGAATGATGATAAATGGCTTACCACCATAGCCTGCTCTCCTCCAATCATCACTAGCTTCCCATGCCTCACAAACTTTAGTCTCTGATGGATCGTGGAGGTGACTGCCCCTGCATCATGGATCCAGGGACGACCCAATAAGCAACTGTAGACAGCACGAATGTCCATCACTTGGAAAGTGATTTGAAAAGTATGGGGACCAATTACTATAGGAAGATCCGCTTCACCAATGACCGTCTTCCTAGAACCATCAAACGCTTTAACAATTACTCCACTAGGTCTCATGGGAGCACCTGGATATGAGAGCCGAGATAAAGTAGTCTTGGGCATCACATTCAACGACGAACCCGTATCCACCAACACACTTGATAAGGTATCATTTCCGCAACCTACTGAGATATGCAAAGCCATATTATGGTTTCTACCCTCCTCCGGGAGTTCTTCATCACTGAAACCAAGATTGTTACACGAAGTAATATTTCCCATAATCCCATCAAACTGGTCAACCGTCACATCATGATCCACGAACGCCTGGTCCAAGACCTTCATCAAAGCTTCTCTATGGGAACCAGAATCTCTCAGTAAAGCAAGCAAAGTAATCTTGGAAGGAGTTTTCAATAGTTGCTCCACAATCTTATATTCACTTCTCTTGATAAGCTTCAGAATCTCGTCATCCTCAGGGCGAGGGATAGGTTCACTGGATCGGCCTATCTCAACCCTTGGTTCAACATTTCTCACTGGAATTCCTGCAGGTATGGGCCTCCTGACTTGAACTTCTGGTCTCTTCAAAGGTACTGCTGCAAAAACACGTCCACTTCTCGTAACCCTACTCACATCTGCAATGTTAACAAAAGACGGTCTTGTTGGTATAGGGACTTCTACCCCATTCTCAATCATTGTGGCATTATACTTATACGGTACAGCTTGGTCTGAGTTGTAAGGCACAGGACCAGGTGGGTAAATAATCAAAGGATCAACAGGTGCAGTCTAACTATCGTAAGCGATATCTACTGATTCAGGCAAATTGAATTGCGGAATTATAACATTCACTTCATCCTCCGGATTTCTGTCATACGTAATAGTGATAACTCTCTGGTCTAGCAACTTCTGAATATCCTCATTCACAATGGGGCAATCAACCTCCCTTGAACAAAATTCACAAACATCATAATCATGCTGATGCCTAACAAAGGCAAGTCTTCTCAAACTCTGATGTAACCTGACCAATGACTCTCTTATGTGTTCAACTTGAAAAATGCGAAACTTTCCCGGACAACCTTCCACCATATTCACTGAAGCTGCCCCATGTCGAGGCAAAGGATTATCTCTAACATTTGGATTAACATCCTTGAAAGACAAGATACCATTCTTAATCAATCTCTGCACGTCCGCTTTCAAAGCAAAACAGTTCTCAAGGTTGTGCCCCGGCAACCCTTGATGATATTCGCAAAACTGATCCGCCTTGTACCACGGAGAAGTACTGTTCGGTGCGACAGGAGGAGGCTTTGTCGTTATGAGATTATTTCTGATAAGAGCAGGGAACAATTCAGTATAAGTCATAGGAATGGCATCGAACTGCGGTTTTCTGGGTGAACGGTTCTGATTGTTGAATGGATAAGCCTGTTGTCGAGGCTGCTGCTGAAATGGCCGTTGTTGAGTTGGTGGAGTTTGATGAGCTGGGGTCATCAAAGCTGGGCGGACAGCCGGAGTGACTGCCGCAACGTGAGAGTAACCTCTCCTTGGTCTACCTGGGAACAAAGCGCTGACATCCTGCTCTTTTCTTTTTGGGAAAACACTTCCAAACTTCTTAGTACTGCTAGACGGACTTCCTTCTTTAACCAAACGCCCTTCACGAATCCCTTCCTCTAACCGCATGCCCATGCTTACCATTTCGGTGAAGTCACTGGGTGCGCTGGCTATCATTCTTTCATAGTAAAAGGAACCTAAAGTCTTCAAAAATATCTTAGTCATCTCTTTCTCCTCAAGAGGTGGATAGATTTGAGCAGCAATTTCACGCCACCTTTGGGCGTACTCCTTAAAAGATTCTCGGTCTCTTTGCGACATCGCCCGGAGTTGATCCCTGTCCGGCGCCATGTCAACGTTATACTTATACTGGTGGACAAAAGCTTCGCTAAGATCATTGAAGTTGTGGATCCGAATACTGTCTAAACCCATATACCACTTTAGAGCAGCATCCGTCAAACTATCTTGAAAATAGTGAATCAATAAGTCATGATCATCGGAATACGTAGACATCTTTCTCACGTACATTGTCAAATGACTTCTAGGACACGAATCACCCTTATATATTTCAAAGTCTGGCACTTTGAATTTTGTTGGAATCTTGACATTCGGAACTAAACAAAGGTCATGCGTGTTCTTCCCAAACAAATCCTTCCCATTTAATGCTCTAAGCTCCTTCTGCATTTCCTGGAACTGATCCTGAAATTCTTCCATTCTATCAAAAAGACCCAAACTTTCAGCAGGCTCAGCAGGATAAGTAGGCTCGTTCAAGTATGGCACGGAGTGGACCACAGGAGCGACAGTTGTCATAATCGGTTGCGGAAAAGGTGTCACAGACGGAATTACTGGCGGCATGGCAGTTGTCTCTGGCTGAGGAAGAGACAAAGTAGGTTGAAACAAAGGTTGTACGGCAGGCTGATACCCCTCTGGCACAAAGTTGTAAGGCATTCCCCACGGAAAACCTTTCGGCATCTGATGCTGAAGCGGAGAGTTGATTTGAGTCATAGAGGTAGGAACGGTGATAATCTCGGAAACCACTGGAGTTGAAGTCTGAATCTCGGCAGCTGTAGTCGATGGCTGATTCTGAACAGCCACCGAACTTTCCACTAACGCAGTTAACTTTTCCATCTCGATACGAAGGGTAGCAACTTCCCCATGAAGCTCATGGTTTTCCTGTTCCAAATCTTCCATTTTCCTCTGACGATTGGCTCGAGTGTCGTATCGGTGAGACAGCTTGACAACCTTAGGAGTGGAAAAAGAAACAAGGATAAGACTCTAGAAAATACGTGAAGTGAAATGTTGAATGACGCATGATGTGCGATGCAAATGATGATTCATTTTAATAGTTTTTCAAGGAACTTCGATGATTTTGCACATATCAATGGTAAAGGAATTTGGAACAACAAAAACTCAGTCCATTAATTGAAAACAGTAAATTACAACTCACAACTTGGAATAACAAAACAATAAATTACAACTTTGGGATAACAACCCAATAATAAAAGCAGGAAATTACAACTTTGAAACATGAAATCCATAATAAAGCAATAAACTACAACTTTAAAACATGAAGTCCAAAGTAAAGCAGTAAATTACAACTTTGGAACATGAAGTCCAAAATAAAGCAATAAATTACAACTTTGGAGCATGAAGCCCTTTTACATAGTTTTACAAAATGACATCAATAAAATAAAACTAAAAGCTAAAGATCACTCAGAATCATCAGATGAGGGACCAAACACCAACTGTAACCGGAGTTTCTTGATCTTCTCTTCATAAAAGTCTTCCATCTCTTTCTTCTCAGCTACCATTCGATCAATGATTTCCTTCTGCGAATTAGGAACAAGAGCAACGCTTACCGAACCTTCCTTCTTTCTCTTCCTCTCACTAGCATACTTCTTCAGTAAAGCATCCTTTTGACGAAGCTTCTCATCGTGATCAATGAACCAGCCGTCTTGAATAAAGAGTAACTCTTCCTTTTCCTTTAGCTGTCGAGTCAGGACTCGATTCTCATATTCAGACATATGGTACTTTTCTTTCCAAGCATCCCTCTCGGACTTCATCCTAGCCAGATTTCCTTGGTATTCTCCTACGTTCGTGATAGGGATAACAACAGATGATGGCGCAACGGTAGGGAACAAAGGTTTCTCAAGTTTATAGGGCATCTTGAGAACACAAGCCCTAGCACGGACCCATTGTAGGTAAGGCTCCAAATAAACGGCACCTCTATGTCCTAACATATCTCTCCCTTTCCTATGGATGTGGCACCAAGCTCCTTCGATCTCCCTCTTAGCTGCCTGATGATCTTGTCCTTCCTGTAGAAAGAAACCACTCACATGGATGTTGTTTGGCTTATCTCTCATCGGGTACCCGAACTGACGGCGCGCGAGAACAGGGTTATAGTTGATTCCACCTCTCGTACCAAGAAGAGGCACGTTAGGAAAAGCACCACAGCTATCGATGATCTTCACGTCGTAGTAAACTCGATTATACTAGTCAATGTCGAAATGAGTGAGAGCCATAATCTTTGGCGCCCAACGCGGTTCCTTCTCGAGATCCCAGAAAACATCAGACCCAGGTAGATGTGAAACATACCACTGATACAGCAACGGTGCACAACAAATAATCATTCCTCCTTGATAAGAGTTTCGAAGATGGATGGAGTAGTAGGTATCTCCGAGCAGCGTAGGAACTGGATTTCCAATCAAGAAAATTCTGATGGCGTTGATATCCACAAACTTATCAACGTTAGGGAACAAGAATAGACCATAAGCGAGTAAAGCAAAGACGTCTTCAAAGGCAACAGTATCTTTTATCTCAGCGAAATGACGAGCTTTCCTCAACAAAAACTGCGCATACAAGCCTCGGATTCCCCCTTTTGTAGTCATGTTCTCCTCTATCTCTGACTTCTTCAAGTGGGTGATGGTCGCTATCTCGTGAGATTTGGGCTCCTCTTCTAAGCCAGAAAAAAGGAACACGGTCGGTGATCGGCAAACCAAGTATGTAGGAATACTCTTCTAAGGTGGGCATCAACTGGTAATCCGGAAAGGTGAAACATCGGTACAAAGGATCGTAGAATTGAACCAACGTATTGAGGATGCCTTCCTTCATCTTGCGCTTCATGAGAGGTATAATGGACCCATACTTTCTCTGAAAATCCGTCGGGTTCTCGATCTTCGGAATCAAACTCTTCAGTTCTTCAATCTCGGGCTCCCTAAAACTAAAGCTTCGAGTGTTTCTCCTTCCAAATTCCATAATAACCTGAGATGTCTACAAAAATCATTCCGAAGTTCCTTGAAAAACAAGTTTTTTACAAAGATGTTGATGAGTGCATGAATGAATGACAATGTAACCGTCACACACAAGTTTGCAAACATGGGGTTCAAAGGTTCAACGTTCAGCATGGAGTCGAGGGTAAAGCCCACCCAAAGGTATGTACTAATGGTTCAATCACACATGTAAGACAAGGTTCTAAGAGTTCCCAGAGTTTACATTCCTCCTTCGGATATTACCAACGTCTTGATTACTCAATAATTAGCAATATTCTCAAGAGAAACTCGTCCGAGCGTAGCATCGCGTAACAACTACTTCCGAATTACTCCGTTATAGTCTCCGCGCTACACCTAAAAAGGCCAAGATGGGTTAGGGTTCTATGGTCCTCAACTTCTCGGGCTCCTAGGTCGAAAATAATAATGTCTTCCCGATTACTCGGTAAACAAATATTAAGTTCAAGAGGGCCTTCCATTGAGTGGGGGATCTCATGCCTCCTTCTTCGGGACTACTCCCTCAAAGTTAACATGACTATACCGCCCGTCCTATTCCTTAAGTGTTACTTAATCCGGGTATAGGATTCGTCCTTTGCAAAAAACCCAAACACCCAAAATTAAACACATAATCAAACAAATTAAATGACAATAAACAGATAAGACAAATTAGGCTTAACCCACTTAGGGATGGACCAGCAAGAGGTCAATTTGTCCCCAGCAGAGTCGCCAATTCTGTAGCGATAAAAAATGTAGCGGGGTAAATCGGAGATCGAATTATTGATTAATTCGTCTCGCAAAAGCAAGAGTCGCCACCGCGCTTTATTGTTTCCAAGGGAAAGGGGAAAGAGCGAAATAAAACCCTCAATATGCAATGTAAATAATACTTTTAAAAGTAATAAAAATACAAGGTGTTTTTTAAAAGAGATCTATGGTTCGGGGGTTGGTTATACAATGGGAAGGTATTAGCACCCACTGCATCTATAGTACTCTATAGGAACCTTTTGAAATATCTGTTTATTAAAATTGTTCGTTTGATTGAAGAAAATAAATTATTTTGGCCGAAGAAGGGGTACGGACGGGTTTTTGAAGATACGACGACCTAACGTCGAAGTTTTTGCGTAAAGGGTATAAGTTTTGAAAAGATTGAATATTTGAGGAAAAATTATCCTAAGTTTTAATGAAATGCGAATGTTCGCGCGATTAGACTTGAGGACATGAAGTCGACAAATTTAATCATTTTTTCCCTTGGACTTAAACGTAAACAGAATAAACAGAAAAATTATGCGAATAATGATTAAATAACAACAGTTAAATAAATGACTAAATGGTGTAAATAAGCATTTTTTGGATTTTTGTTTAACATTAATGAAAAGAAAAATGTCTTAAATTCTATTTTTTTATATTCTTTTTTGTATTAGTATTAACTAAAACGAGTGAATTAATTAAAAGAAATAAAATGTTTTTTAAGTTTTATTTTTTATATGTTTCTAAATTTAATATTAACAAAAGGGTACTATTTAAGAATTATTAAATAACTCTAAACCAAGCTAAGAAAAATTAAAAGGGTTATTATCTTAAATATAATAAAAAAAGAATACTAAAATTATTAAATTAAACCTAAAATTTAATGAAAAAAAGGTCACCTTATTAAAATGTTTAATTAAATCAAACTCTATTTTGATTAAGTTAATAATTAAACTAAATCATAATAGTTCTAAGAAACTAAAAAAAGAATAAATAAAAAAAGGGTGTAATAAAAAAAGTTAGAGGAGCAATTATAAATGGGCCAACAGATTCTGAGGGGGCCCAAGACAAAAGGCAGGAAAGGGGGGTGCAAGCAACTCGTTGGGCTTAGGGGCATGGGTTAAGTCCAAAACAATATTTCATTAGGGGTTAAACATGTTTTGATTGAATTAGGGTTAAACGTTGCTTAGGTTACAAAACGGCGCTCACTTTGCTCGTCTTCTCCATTCCATCTTCTTCTCCGATTGTCCTCGTCGCCTTTGATTCGCTACTGTGTCCTTTGCCACGGCCACCAGCTCTTCACTTTCCTCTTCCCTCCAGCCAAACGTTAGGGGGCGACGGATTTTTACGGTAAGTTCATTTTATTACTCGTCTAGGG
Organism: Vicia faba; assembly: GCA_948472305.1. NCBI lineage: Eukaryota > Viridiplantae > Streptophyta > Magnoliopsida > Fabales > Fabaceae > Vicia > Vicia faba. The sequence goes on along the minus strand of OX451741.1, from coordinate 969,633,424 downwards.
TTTTATTGCAAATGCATGTTCGTGATTTTCAATGTTCATTGATTCTGAGTTGGTTTCAACATGTTATTATTTGAGGAATTTGAGCGAAAAAGAGTGTGAGATTGCTACCTGGAGAAGGAGGAAGGAAGGTGGGGAAAGCTAGGAGGCCGGGACGGCGAGGAGCGCGCGTGATGTTGCTAGCTACTTGACCCTGGTTTGTGTATTCTTTGTCTTTTTCCCTTTTTTCTGGTGATGATGATGAACTGAGCCTTTGATATTCACTTCTTTCTTCTTCTCGTTCACTGTATGCTGAACATGCTTGATATTCTTTGAAATGTTTGTTGCCTTGAGCTAATGTCGAAACATGGTTTTGACTAGCTTCTTTCTTCTTCTCTCTCACCTTGCTACTGTATGCTTTCCGTTGCTTTTTGTTGGCCAGTGATGAGATAATCTGAGGCCTGATGGTATGCTTGTTATTGTTTTGACATTGGTTTTGGTTCTACTGGTTTTGTGCAGTAGGAAGGGTTTTGGAATGGTTTAGGCCATGTTTGATGTATTATGCAGGTAGCAATTTTGAAATGGTTTAGGCCATGTTTGATCTGTGGTTTTGATTTTTGTGATGGTTGAGGTTTTGAAAGAAGGGTTATGGTGTTTATGCTGATACAGGTTGTATTGGTTTTTGATGTTTGAATTGGTTTTGGTTCTACTGGTTTTATGCAGTAGGTGTTTTGTTTGATGGTTTATGCAAGCTTAGCATTTTGTTTTTGGAATGGTTTAGGACATGTTGGTTTTGTGTGGTTGATTTTTGTGATGGTTGAGGTTTTGAAAGAAGGGTTATGGTAGCAGGTTTTACAGTAGGCTATGGGGTTTTGGTTTATGAGATGACAGGTTAATGATTTAACCGGCTTTTTTGAACAGGATGGTACAGGTTTGGAATGGTTTATGTTGATGGTATTTACTGGTTTTTACAGTAGGAATCTCTCTTTGTTGTAGTATTTTGAGTTTTTGAATGCTTAGGCAGGTTTGACTCTCTTTTTTTTCTTGAAGGGCTCTTGTGTTACCTTATACAGTTACTTGGCATCTCCTTTATGCCACAGGTTTTGAATTATTTTACTATATCCTTGGCCTCTGCACAATGCTGCTTCATATGGTTTGTTTGTATTCTAAATTCATGCCTCTTTCCTCTTACTGACTGTGTTACTGCAGTTTGTTTTGTATCCACTTCTGCCTAAACCAAAACCTGTAAAACCATATTTCTTTCTCTCTTCTCTCTCTTAAGTACCATGAAGCACTAAAATGTGTGTGTACTGTACTGTATATTCTGAAATTGCATAGGCTGGAACATGATGTAAAAGGAAATATTATGCTTGCAAAATGGTTTTGAAATGCATATCCTTTGACTTGCAATGGCACAGTGGGAGCCTATTTGTTTTGGCTTCTTCTATGTGCATGGCATAGGTTTACGTTGGCTTTCTTGCATATGCTGTTGGTTTTGGTATGCTGTGTATATTTTTGAAATATGCATTTTTTTGACAAAAGAAATTATGCATATGCAGTTGGCCCTTTTTTTTTTAAAATGCAATTGATTTTAAATATGCAGTTTTGAAAAATAAAATGAATTTGTGCATGTTTTAAATTGTGCATTCATTTATGAAAATAAAAATTCCTCCCTTTTTTGTGAACCGGGAGAAATCCCGTGATTTGCAAAAAAAGGGTAAACTGATTCCAGCCGTTGCTTTTAATGATGAACACTAATAAATAATTTTCTGCTTTTAATTATTTGTTTATTTCTAACTTTTTCTTTTAATTGTTTTTCCAGGTAAAATCATATGAGCAGACAAAAGCATTGGATAGAAGATTTAGAATTAGAATCTTAGAAAAATAGTTCTATTTTACTTTAAACTTTTATGTAATTTGTTATTATAAATATTTTGTAACTAATACAATATTTAAATAACAATTGTAATAAAATAGAATAAAGTGAAATAAAATTATATTATTTCCCCGTCAATTCTTTTTCTTTCCAATTATTTATTTATCGTTTATAATTCTTTAAATTGTATAATAATTGAAAATCAATTTCAATCACTTAAATTCAGAATAATAAACGAATAAATAAACATCATTGATCAATTAATAATTTCAATTATTTAATTCGTTATTCATAATTTTCTAAATTATAATAATTAAAAATAGAATTTCAATTATTTAACTTAGAATGATAAATAATTAAATAATCATTATTGACCAATCAATGAACTTCTTTTCAAATATTTATTATATTATTCATAAATCTTTAAATTATGTAATAACTGAAAATAAATTCCAATTATTTAAATTTAAGATAATAAATAATAAATAAACACTGTCTGAACGATTAATATGCCTCTTTTCGAATATTTATTTTATTATTTATAGATCTTTGAATTATATAATAACTGAAAATAAATTCCAATTATTTAAATTTAAGATGATAAATAATTAATAAACATCATTTAAGTCTTGATCAGTTAATAAATTTAGCGTTCAAAAATAAACAGCTCTCGACCTGAAAAAGTTATGAATTTTTAAAAATCAAAAGATCAAAACGCTTGCAATGTAATGATGCAGATGGGAGATGGTATCTTAGGTCAAAATTTGGGGTACAACATTTACTAACTAACTCTTAATTAACAATTCCTCAACCTAATATTTTTTTCTCTTAATACTAACAAATTAGGATTAGGGTTTTAGTTAGTGATTGAATTTTTCTTATATTTTTTATTTTACTAATTAATTAACTAAACTTTTCTTCTTAATATTAAAATCAAATAGAATTATGTTTTTAATTACTATTATCATTTAAACTATTTTCTACAAAAAACCACAAAAACATTTTTCATTTTAACATTCTTTTTTCTATTTTCTTTATTTTCTATTTAATTTTATTATACAAAGTGTATAGGTCGCACTCTCCGATGTAATAGCGTAGATTTATATTTTCTCGCATTTTTCTCCTATTATGCATCTTCTCGAGGATGTAATAATGTAGGTTTACTTTTCCTGCAAATTTATATACTTATGTATCTGCCCCAAAGCCATGTAATAGCTTAGGTCTTTACATTCTGCACTTTATTTTTTCTATACATATTCAACTGCTAGTAACTAGGGTTTGTATGGAAAGACTAAAAACAAACGTAGAAAACCCTAATTCTCAAGATAGATAACTAAATCAATACACTCTACACACTTGCACCTCTAGGGTAACCTCTCTTGTTGCCTTACGAATATTGGTCACATCTCTCAAAAGTTGGGATACTTTGGAAAAAACCCTCGATCAAATCATCATTGTCCCTTTCGAATAATGATCATAATCCTTCGATGACCCTTCGAGCTGCCTACAAAATGATATAGTCCCTTTGATGACCCTACGAGCAAAATGATGATAGTCCCTTTGATACAATTGCTAAAGTATTCCTACATGTTGCCTTTGATGACTGTGTGATGACCCTACGCCTGTCCTTTCGCATTCAATAGATGGCATTACCTACCAACTAATGGTATGGGTAATACTATCTCTAAAGGAGAAGGAAAATAACAAGAAAGGCTTTAGTGGGTAAGAACTCCTAATTGCTTGCTCACAAACTTTTCTCACAAACAATACATTTTTCACACTACTTTTCAAACAAATATTTTCAAAACACTTAGTATATATTCTTGAGGATTGATTAAAGAATCATTACAAAGTTAGCCTTACATAAGAATTTCAAAATATTTTCAAACCACACACACAAAACAAGTTTTTAAACTGAGCTAAGCAATTAAGATCCTATAGATAACTACGGATGAAAAAGGTGTTAACACCTTCCCTTTTCATAACTTACCCCCCGAACTCAAAATATATCAAAGGTATTTCCTATTCTTTTCACCTTTCCTAAATATTGGATAAAAGAAAAGTCGGTGGCGACTCTTTCTATCCGCACATTGGGATAAAACCAAAAAAGTCAATTCTCCCACCGTATTATAGAATTGGCGACTCTATTGGGGAATATATCTCTATTGGGGATGGCTTGTGAAAATAACTCTGTAGAGATAGTTCCATGGCTATGGGAATTTATGGATACCTCGGACATTATCCAACTCCTAGAATCTTTAGTAAATTCTAATCATGTTTTCATGCATATATTTCTAAACAGTAAACATAATCAAATGCATATGTTCATTCAACGTAATCATTGGACGTTTTTGCAAACAAAACAGAGAAAGTAAAAACAATTTTTAATTTTTAATTGCATTGATTTAGGAAGTTTTATACTAGGAGACAGAAATCCTAGTAAGAGGAAATCGTCATAAAAATTGAAAAAGGGGTACAAAATGATAAACAAATAAAAACAACTATGTGGAAACGATCCTATCGAGTTTCAACTCTAATATTGCTCATATGTCTTCGAGTATCTCATCACTTGCTATAAGAAGAAGATGATTGAATTGATATGTACCGTTTGAACTTGACACTAGTAATAGATCTGGTTGTGAGTATATGGGTGATCCAACTAGAAATAGTCATACGCTTTAATCCCTGACTTTTTCCTGGACCGCCCTTTTGGGTTTTCAGTCCACCGGGATATCCTTTTTTGTCCAAAACGCCTTTTCATGTTTCGACTTGCCAGATGTACAATTTTTTACATATATCCCTAATTTTTTCCCGAACCCTTTTGTTTAGTCAGGATGCCCTTATTTTTCCTAGGCCTGTCAACCTAGCGGGTCTCTTATATGCGTAGTATTTTTTAACTATGGTCGCGTTCACAGGGTGCGGAAAATCTTCACCGTCCATGGTGGTAAGTATCATGGTACCGCCAAAAAATATCATTTTGATCATAAATGGTTCTTCATATATGGGAGTCCATTTTCCCCTGGGTTCACTTTATGGTAGGATGATGCACTTTATTACCAAATCACCAGCTTGGTACACCTGGTGTTTGACTTTCTTGTTGAAGGCCTTAATCACACATTTCTGATAGTCTTGACCATGATAAACAGCCGCAAGCCTTTTCTTATCAATCAAATTTATCTGGTCAAGTCGAGTCTGAATCCATTCGTCCTCATCTAAACCTGCATCTTTCATAATCCTTAGGGAAGGAATCTGGACTTCAACAGGTAAGACAGCCTCCATACCATAGACTAAAGAGAACGGGATTACCCCAGTTGATGTACATACTGAAGTGTGATAACCATGAAGAGAAAATGGTAACATCTCATTCCAATATTTGTATGTCAATGTCATCTTCTTCAAGATATTCTTGATATTCTTGTTGGCGGCTTCCATTGTGTCGTTCATCTTTGTTCGATACAGAGAGGAATTATTATGGTTAATCTTGAACTGCGTGTAGAGTTATATGATCATAGTATTGTTAATATTGGTACCATTTTCTGTGATGATCCTTTCAGGGATGCCATACCGACAAATAAGGTTATACTTAATAAACCGAGCCATATTTTCTTGGTAATGAAAGAAAACGAGGCTGCTTCTACCCACTTTATGAAGTAATCAATAGTGACAAGGATAAACTGATGGCCATTAGAAGAAGTAGGCTTAATATCTCAAATCATATCAATGCCCCACATTGCAAATGGCCAAGGAGCAGTCAAGACATTCAAAGGACCAGAGGCACATGTACTTTGTCAGCATAAATCTGGAATTTGTGGCAAGTTATAGAATGATGATGGCAATCAATTTCCATGGTAGACCAATAATAACCCGCTCTCAAAATCTTCTTAGCCATTGTATGTCCACTGAGTGAGTACGAAAGACACCTTCGTGCTTATCTTCCATAATTTTCCCAGCTTCCTTTTTGTCTACACAACGAAGCAAAGTTGAATTGTGGTTGCGCTTGTACAAGATTTCGTTACTCATAAAGAAATTGGCGGAGAACCTCCTAAGAAATTTCTTATCATTGATAGATGTTCCTTTAGGATATTCTCGAGTTTCTAGGTATCTTTTTACTTTGTGGTACCAAGGCTTTTCCTCTGCTACATCAGTATCAACTTCGTAGCAATGTGTCGGTTCGTCTAGTCTCTCAATAGTAATTCTAGGATCTTCATTATCCCATCTAACTTTGAACATAGATGACATGGTAGCTAATGCGTCTTCCAATTGATTATCTTCTCGTGGAATGTGTTCAAAAGTGATTTCTTCGAAGTACAGAATTAATGTCAACACGTGCTCTCGATAAGGAATGAGATTTGGATGCTTCGTATCCAATTCTCCCTTAATCTGACTGATTACTAGGGCTGAGTCCCCATATACATTCAAGAATTAAATTCTTATATCGATGGCATCTTTGATACCCATAATTCATGCTTCGTACTCGACCATATTATTAGTATATTCAAAACACAATCTAGTGGTGAAGGGCGTATGGAAACCCTTGGGAGAGACAATCACAGCACCAATTCCATTACCAAACGCGTTGGAAGCTCCATAAAAAAACATAGTCCATAGGGATCTCGGTTCAGGTCCTTCATATAGTCTAGGTTCTTTGTAATCAGTAACTAGCATGTTGTTCTCATCTGGGAACTTAAAATTCATAGATTGATAGTCATCTACAGCTTGATGAGCCAAATGATCTGCCAATACACTTCCTTTGATTTCCTTTTAAGTAGTGTACTGAATGTCGTGTTCTGTCAAGACCATTTTCCATCTTGCTATTCATCTGGAGAGAGTGGGTTTCTCGAATATGTATTTTATTGGATCCATCTTAGAGATCAACAAAGTAGTATGAGTCAACTTATACTATCTTAGTCGACGAACAACCCATTCCAAAACGCAACAAGTTTTCTCGAGCAATGACTATCTTGTTTCACAGTCGGTAAACTTTTTGCTGAGGTAGTATATTTCATGCTCTTTTTTACCAGACTCGTCATGTTGCCCCAGTACACACACCATTGAGTTCTCTAATACTGTCAAGTACATGATCATATGTCTTCCTTCAACCGGTGGAATCAGAATTGGAAGTTACTGGAGGTACTTCTTGATTTTGTCAAAGGTTATCTGACAATCATCATTCCACTTCACTACTTAATCTTTCTTCAATAACTTGAAGATTGGCTCAAAAGTAGCGGTCAAATGGGAAATAAACATGGAAATATAGTTCAATCATCCCAAGAAACCTCTTACTTCCTTCTCAGTATGGGGAGCTGGCATTTCCTGAATGGCTTTAACCATGGCAGGATCAACTTCAATACCTTTACCACTGACGACGAAACCTAGGAGTTTACCGGATCTTACCCCAAGGTGAACTTGTTTAGATTCAACCTCAATTTGTACTTCTTCAATCTCTCATACAACTTCTGTAGGTGGCCAAGGTGTTCTTCTTCATTCTAGGACCTGGCTATCATGTCATCAACGTAAACCTCTATCTCGTGATGGATCATATCATGAAACAAAGCTACCATAACACGCTGATATGTTGCACCTGCGTTCTTCAAACCAAAAGGCATAACTTTGTAACAGAAAGTACCCCAGTGTGTGACAAAAGTAGTCTTTTCCATGTCTTTAGGTTCCGTCTTGATTTTATTCTAACCATAGAAACCATCCATGAAGGAAAATACTTTGTGTTAAGCGGTGTTGTCAACTATAACATCAATATGCTGAAGCGGAAAGTTATATTTGGGGCTTGCCCTATTCAATTCCCTGTAGTCTACACACATATGCACCTTACCGTCCTTCTTTGGTACCGACACCACATTTTCAACCCACTGAGGATAGGACATAATAACTAAGAAACTTGCATTGAACTGCTTCACGACCTCAGCTTTAATCTTTTCAGACATATCGGGACGCATACGATGAACCTTCTGCTTTATAGGAGGACAACCTTCATTCATTGGTAGATGGTGAACCACAATGTCAGTATCAAGCCCTGGCATGTCTTCATGAGACCAAGCAAAGATCTCAACTTAATCACGTAACATCTAGATTAACCTCTTTCTGACATTGTCCTCTAGGTCGGAACCTATCTTGATTTCTTTCTTGTCCTCTTCGGTATCCAAGTTCACAAGCTCGACTGGCTCTTCATGTGGTTGTATGGCTCTTTCCTCCTGCTTTAACAGTCTAGCAAGATCTCCAAGTATTTCACAATATTCCTCACCTTCGTCCTCGACTTGGTAGATTGGATTTTCGAAGTCATAATTGGCAATAGCATAATTGTTATCAATGTGATCCAGGGTGGATGTGGATTTGCAATTTGTTACATGGGTGTGTGTAAGAACACATATCTATATTTGAAAGCAATAAAGTAAAATAAAGACAAAGAGTTAAAAATTTGAATGCAAACATCCAATGATTTATTAAATGAAAATATGTGAACAAGATATGACAACCCTAAAAAATGGAACGTTATGCCCTGGGTAAGGCACAAGGCTTAAAGTTATTGTTCAAATTACATAACCAAAAACTTGAAAACAAGAAAATAGAAAATAGAATTTACTCCTGACTAAAGGAGATTGGTATAAATTATTTAGCCTTCCAATTGTTGATCCCATTTGTGGTAGTAGGGAAAATCCAGCTGTCTATGTCACAGTTGCAATCAGCGTCTTCCACGGCATGGACATAAGAAACATCATCAATAGCATTAACGCCCTTGTCATGATTTTGCATAGGTGCAATGATCACATTAGAAGTCTCAAGAGGATCAAATTCAATCTCCTTAGAGTCAATCATGTCTTGAATTTTATTTTTTAGATCCCAACAGTTGTTAGTGTCATGTCCAGGACTGTTGGAGTGATATGCACACCTTGCATTGGGATTATAATGGGGAGGGGAAGTATTAGGTTTCTGAGGATGATCCTTTAATGTAATCAGATCTTCCTTCAATATGTGTTGCAATGCTTGAGAAAATGACATATAAATGTGAAATGTCTCCTGGGTACATTCTGCCTACACTAATTGTTCTGTTGTTATTGTTATTGTTATACAGGTGCAGGATTAGAGATCAAAACTGCCCCCATAGATTAGTTGTAGTTACTCTTATTATGACCCTTATGGTTGTACACAACATTGGATTCTTTATTACCATTATAATACTTCTTCACAGTATTCAATGACGTAGCCACCTGAATTTTACCACTTTTGATTCCATTCTCAACATGTTCCCCTGTAAGTATTAGTTCAGTGAATTCGGATGAAGAACTTCCAAGTAGGTGATTATAGAAAGGACATATTAGTGTACTCATGAACATGTCAACCAATTCCATATCAGCCAAAGGAGGTTGAACTCTTCCTGCAAGATCTCTCCATTTATGTGCGTACTCTTTAAAGCCTTCCTCGGAACCCATGGACATACTCTATAGTTGCATGCGGGTTAGTGCCAAATCAGAATTGTACTGATACTGTCTATAGAAAGTTGCAGCCAAATCTTCCCAGGTATGGATATTGGTACCTTCGAGTTGATAATACCATTCCAATTGTGTTCCAGATAGACTCTCTTGAAAGAAGTGTGACCATAATTTCTCATCAGCAGTGTGTGGTTAAATTTTCTGAACATATGATCTCAAGTGCAACTTCAGGAAAGAAACGCCATCATACTTAGCAAAGGTAGGAGTTTTGAACTTAGGAGGAACGAAGACTCCTGAGACTAAACCCAATTCTTCAAAGTTAAAGCCAGGAACCTCCTAGATCTCCATAACTTTCAGACGCTCTTCTAACAACTTATACTTCTTGTCAGCAAAATATTTGTCATAATAATCTTCTTCTTCTCTAGCAAAATATTTTTCATAATCATGATTTTTTTCCAGTTTTAACACTCTTACCATCTTCATCCCGTTCGTCATTGGTGTACCCCAAAATTTGCCCTCCCATTTTTTCTTTAAAGCATTTTTTCAAGGCTCTTCAAATGGTCAAGGCACCCAAGGGTTGCCTAGTCAAGATGCACCTCTTAGACCAAAAGCTTACAACTAGGGTTTGGAGTTTCTCAAGGAAATTTGGTCTACAAAAGTCTCAAGTGGCTCCCATGTTTCTTCATAGGTCCTAAACAAGGCTCATGTCAAGTTTCAAGCCCTACATCACAAGTTTGCTCAGTCAATGGCTCAGATGCTTGAAAATCAACTGTATTAATCAAAAAGTCAACTACGGTCAACATACAGTCAAACTTCAAGATTTTTGGTCAACATCAACATTTTTAAGTGATATTCATCATTTGATCAAGTGTTGATCATGATTCCTCAAGGAAAGTCCTCAGATCATCAAAAGTCAAGAATTGTCAAACTAGAGTTTCCTTAGGAGAACTCAACTGAACTTTGACCAGGCATAAATTTCACATACTTCATCAACTTCTCCCTAATCAAAGCTAATTTTGAATTAAATTCAATTCTCTACAACTTTATTTTATTCTCAAGTCCAAAAGATGGTTCATTTGGAAGATATGATCTCATACATTATAGATCATTTTCAAAAGTCAACAAAAGACACTTTTTGTCACGACAACTTACATCAAGATAATGTCTTAAAAATAAAAAATGAACAACATATAGATTGTATAGGACATCTTGGTATTTCCAAAAAGTCTAAGATCATTTTCAAAAGATTAAAATTGAGCAAGTTTTGAGTTGCACAAGTTGGGCAATTTTCAAGAAATACATGAAATCTCAATTGAGTAAATTTGTGATTTTAAGTTATTGGGCCCAGCTTTTTGGAGTTCAAACATACTCATGATATGTCCAAGGACCTCTAAACCTATCCATGCATTATTTTGATTTTATTTTTATTTATTTGAATTTTTATTCATTTAAATATGAATTAAATCAAATAAAATGAAAAAAAAACTAATGGGCTAGTGCATATGGGCTTGGCTTGATCCATCATGAAGCCCAAAAATTTGTGGAAGATACACCCAATATGTCCAAGTTCATGCAGAAAACCAAAATGGCAAGAGATATTTCATTTTTGGCAAGAATCATTCAAATATGGCAAACTTTCAAATATGGAAAACTTTCAATATGTTGGATTTTTGTCTCATGGCCTTGAAAGCTTTGTTTTCTTGCCATACTTGCTCTTCTCCTCCCTCCATATATTGCACAAAAACTAAAGCCAAAGTACCAAGCATAGATATCTACAAGAAAGATCTACAAAGTTCTCAAAATTGCTAAAAGTTGTAAGAATTCGCAGCTATATTCCCAGGTGCTATCAGTCCAAACAAGTGAGAAAATCACATTTCTGAGATTTCCAGGAGTCTACTCGGGCCTCTTGCCAAGCCAATCCACGCCCAAAACATCTGCACCAAGTAGCTCCGGTTGGGTAAAAATTCTTAATTACAAACTTTCAATTCTTACGTTGAAAATGCTTTATAAGCATTCATGCATGTTCATACTAATGTTTGGAAAGTTTTAGCACCATTGATTTTTATTTTTGACGCTGGAATTTGAAAATTCCAAATCTAAAGCCTCAAAGGTGCGTCCCCGTGGTGCACCCCAAGATGTTATCCATACTGGATCCAGCGTAGAATTGGGTTTTGTCTAGTTTGGGATTTTAATTCTACTTCTTTCTCACCCCTCATTTTCATTTTTTCAACAAGGCCCATTTTGTCTCTTAGCTTTATTTATTTTCTTTTATTTAAATTAATTTCCTTTTATTAAAAAATCATAAAAATCATAAAATCAAAATCACAAAAATATTAGACTTAGGTTTTATTAATTAAATTGATTTTTTTATTAATTATTTTAATCATATTTTTCTTAATTAATTAAACTAATTAGAATTAGGTTGTCTTAATTTAATTTAATCATTATTTTTTGTAAACAAAAAAAAAGAACAAATAAATATTTTTCTTTTTATCACTTAGAACTTTTTTACGACTTTCTTTCTCCGCGTGCTTTACTTTATTCGCATTATTTTTCACAAATATATGTAATTGTACATGAGATGTAATAGTTAAAATTAGGACTCTTTACATTTTCCCCCCATTTTTTGGTTTGTAATTCCCCCCATCCCGAAGCATTGTAATAGTGTAGATTCAAATTTCCGCATTTTTATTTACCGTACTTATTTTAACTGTTAGATATATGCTAATAGGCTTGTATGGAAAGATTAAAAGCAACGCTTGAAAACCTAACACTCAAGATAAACATAATTGAAACACAACACACTCACACACGCGCACCTCTAAGGTACCTCCACTTGTTGCCTTCGGAATAAACAGTCATGACTCTCGAACGTAAGAGATTTTAGTGGTGACCCTTTGGTTTAAAGATCATAAGTACCTCGATGACCCTTTCGACATTGTAATTACTAAAGTATCTTACTAGTTGCTTTCGTGATTGTACGATGACCCTCTCCCGTCCCTCAAAAATCAACCGATAGGGCTACCTACTCACTAATAGTAGGATAGCACTTTCTAAAGGAAAAGAGGAAAATAACAAAAATTTCAAGTAGGTAGATAGCTCCTAGTTGCTTGCTCATAAAAACAATTTTTTCACACATACACAAACTCTTTTCTAAATATTTTCAAATACAAAAAACACTTTGTATACCTTCTCGCTGAAATGAGAAACATTACAAAGTTCACCGCACTAAGGCGTATTTTTAAAATATCTTCAAAACACACTTACACAAAAAATCATTTTCAAAGTGAGCTAGCAACTAAGATCCCGTAGGTAACTACGGATGGAAAGGGTGCTACCACCTTCCCTTTTTATAACCTACCCCCCTTACTTAGAAAATTCTCTCGAAAGGTCTTTCCTGTTCTTTTCACCCTTTCCTTTGTTGGATAAAAGAAAAGCCGGTGGCAATTCTTGTTAACCGCAACATTGCAACAAAATGCAAAACCAGTAAAGTCAGTTCTCCCACCGTATTACAGAACTGGCGACTCTGCTGGGGAATTATAAAAAGTGGGGTTACCTTAGAGTTAGATCATTTTAAATCGCTTTCCTTGTTTGCTTTGTCTGCTTTATTTTTAAAGGGTTTGCTGGGGTTATTGTTAAAGATCCTATATCCAGATCTGGGGCACCTTTTTAGCTAAATAGCAATAAATCATGGAGGTTGTACGGTGTAGACCGATATGGACAAAGTGATGGCTACGTTAGCTCAACACTCTGGCTTGTACTAATGTTCCTTGAGTCAGTCAAGGATAACATTAGGCTTCTTCATAGTGTCATTAAGCGCTAACTGACCTTTAAAACTTTTAATTGACTCATCCTAGCCATTAGAAAGTAGTATATGGCCGGCTTTGGTTCTAAATAAAGATTGGTTGATACTCGATGCCACACTCATTGAGAATGGACTTTTGGGATATTTCGGCTGCAATATTTCGATGCTTGAGCTGAAAAAATGCCTAAGAGAAAGCTCAATGATATGAGACTCCTTAGAACCCAGTTACTATTTCTAGGACAGATTGAACCAACTAAAACTTCAAGAAGGTACATACCTACAAACTCCATGCAAGCATGAACCTAAGGCTACTTGTGTGACTTGTTTGCTTCCATTATCTAATAACTTGAACTCCTTGCAGGGCTTGTTTGTTTTCATTTACTAACGATGTGAGTTCCTTGCAGGACCTATTTGTATCCATTATCCAATAACCTTGATTTCTTGCAAGATTTAATTGTTTATGTCACCTTACACTTTTGCTTGGTGCATAGCATACACATCATGACTTCATGTCATAGCATTTTGTTAACCATTTCAAGGATCTCAAAGGGCCTGTGATGCAGGTTATGATGAACCATACGTCTAGCAAGGGGCAAGGGGATTTGTTTTCCTCTATCCAATACTATCAAAGCACGATGTCTTGAGTCAGTGGCTATGACCCACTCGACATGGTGAGGTTGATTCTTGTAAAAGGACATTAATGATATTAAGTTCTTCAATCGAAGCTGCAGTCAAATTCAGTTACTAACATTTTCTTGTGTTTCCCCCATGAGATCCTTGAAAACATTGCATGTATATCATTACATAACAGGTATTCTCAAGACAGGTTTCTCATTTTCCCGCTGTTTATTTCAACAAGGAAAGTGGCTCTCAAACAGAACGACATAGATCTCCAAACTCAAGATGCTCAGTTCAAGGAAATATTCCTAAATCTATCCAAGGGGCAAGAAGAATTGAAAGCACTTCTCGCTGGGAACTTGACCAAGAAAAATCCTTACGACAATAAGGATGACCAGTTGGAACAACTGGAAGCTGAGATGGAAAGGATGAGAATCTAGATGAATAGTCAGATGGCTCTTATCCAAAATTTAGCTCGGGGACAAGAAGAGTTGAGGGTTCTCATCAGTAAGCCTCATCAGGACAGATACGACCGTCTGGGGAAAACTGCTAGAATTTGGGGCCTAATCAACGATCAATCTCTCTTGGAAGATGAGGAATCGAGTGACATGTTCATGCGGGAACATGTTGAAAATAAACTCAGGAGAAGTGAAATTCAGGGGACTGTATCTTCAAGTACTCAAAAGAGATCATACAACGGAAAGAAGGAGCCCAGTGTCGTGTACGACCAGAAGGGTCGTAATAAGAGTGATCTCAACCAATCTGTAGGGGTAGTGCGGATCTCTAATCCAGCACCGGTGCAACAACAACGACAAGACAATCAGCGTAAGCAAAACACGCCCAAAAGGAAATTCACCAAAATCAACATGTCCTAGGATCAAGTATTACAACACATTTTGAAGATGGAGTTGATAACATTGAAGGATCCTCCTCAGAATCCCAACACCGCCATTCCTCTGCATAACGCTAATGTGAGATGAATTTATCATTCCAATAGTCCGGAGCATGACATTAATAGTTGTTGGGCATTGAAAAATAAGATTCACGAATTGATCAATGAAGGGGTGCTGGAGTTCACACAAGATGGTCAGACTGAATTATTCTGCCATCCCAAGGCACACCATCTGAATTGACAAGTTCAGACGAAAAGCCTTTTTGTTCATTAGAATTTTCAAATTGTAATTTTCTTTTGATTGTTTGAACACTTATATTATGTTAAAATTTTCTATTCTATTAATGCATTGCATATGTTTGTCTTGAAGCAATCCATTCATTTTCACTCTACTATGTTTTTACTTTTCTGACATTTAACTCTCGATTAAAAAACTATAAGCCTTTAGAGGGAGGATGACGAAAATGATACCACAATCTCTACAATATGCTTTTGAACAGACCTTGCTAACGATGTACAAGCGTTCTTTCAAATCCTAAACAGTGGAGTTATAAGGAAGATAATCCCTAGTCAACCCCTTTGAGCCTAAGAAGTAGGAGTTTTTCTTTTCACATAAATTAAAACCCTTAATCATAACCTGGGGCAGGGTAGTTTATCAGTTAATTCAATGGTGCATTCAATCACAAGCTTTTCCTGCGTGCACGATGAATAGTGTTGAATATGCTCTTCTAAAGACAGTGATGGTTCCCCGTAATCACTAAAATAGGCATCCATTATTTTTCAAACAAAAATCCTGCTATGTCAAAACCTATGAAGGATATTTAAGGAAAAACGGGGACATCCCGCTGATTGTAATCACAAAAGAAACAGTTCAGGCAAAAGGTAGGGATAATAAAATAAAAAAGAGGTATCTACGAATCCTCAACAAAAAATATTACAAAAAAAATGATGACTGCCTTCTCAAATAAACTTTCAGTATCCGAACCATCACCGGAATATCATGGCAAAGATTCCAGACTCAGTTGGGATCTAAACGCATAATTAACTGAGTATAGGACTGAAAAACATCACGAAGAATGGGTTGAGTACAAATAAATTGAGCCTTTATCCTTTGTTTCTTGAACTATGAACCAAGCCACGCTACAACCCTTAAAAGGCCTAGCTGAAGCATGGGTTAGTTCGAAAGCATACTGTTACAAAAAAGGTATTCTGAATCCTATGAGGTTTACTATAAATCCTTAGTTAAATTCAATTTCTTACAAAATTCTGTTTGTTTACTAAAAATGCATTTTCAAAACTTCAAGATATACATAAGCTTTGCATTTTAAAAATTCATTGTTTGCATATGACTAATTGTTCGACAACAGAGAAATTCGCACAACGGATATTCAATGAACATAAATCCTCTCAATGAACAGAATCACCTCAGATGGAAAGACATTTCCAATATCAGGCCTTTCATAATCAAGGGACATGGCATGGTGACCAACTGATCTGGGGGCGATCGATTCAAGATTGAAGGACTTTCTCAAAAAGTGTCGAATAGCCAAGGGAAGACCTCCATCTGAATCACTTGGGGGATTGAACATGAGTTCTAGCAAAGGGCTACATACGATCAAGCAAACATTTTCCGGTAGTGTTGCAACACTTACTACTATGGATAGTGACAATTCTCTGCACCCTGTGAATGCAGACATAGTCAGAAAATACTACGCATGAAAAAAAAGACCCGTTAGGTTGACTGGCCTAGGAAAAATAAGAGAATCACGGTGAACCAAAAGAGTTAGGGAAAAAATTAGGCATATATAAATAAAACTGTACACCTGACAAGTCAAAAACCTGAAAAGTCGGCTTGGGCAAAAAAGGGTATCCCGGTGGACTGAAAATTTGAAAGGACAGTCCAGGAAAAAGTTAGGGATTAAAGTGTACGACTATGTCTCGTCATCTCATCACTTGTTTATCAGTAGAAGACATATTGCCCTGATTATCATTCACCAAAGGCTCTAGAAGTTGAGGTGTGTTCAAAGTCTCCATGAATCCCCACAGAGCAACTTCCTTGAGATTATCCCTACATGGTAATCTTTGCAAATTCATACATTCACTGCAATCTTCCCAACAGATCACTCTGGAAAATAAAGGAGTGTAGGCTTCCTCCCAGTAATATTTCATATCTATAGGATCCTAAACATTACAGTCTATCGGAATTCTTCTCCCTAGTTGAGTTTTCAAAACTGTAAAAGCCCCTGCAAATTACTTCTCTCCAACAGTGCGCATTCTCCTCGACAAAGAGCTTCCTTTAGCAGGATATACCTCCATCAATAGGGTTTATTTCCCCAACAGTATTTATCTCCCCAATGAGAACCAATCTCCCCAGCTTGAGTCTATTACTCATATGACAATGAGTCACTAGAAAAACTTCCCTTCCCTAGTGAAGTCATCACTATCCCTAGAGAATTGTTATTTTAATCTAAAATTAGATCAAATATCAGTCAACTCTATCCTCCTCAAACAAGCCAGAAAGTTATCCATCGATGTTATCCCCAATCAGGGTATACAAGGAATTATAACTCCCCAGTAGAGCAAAAAACAACCAAAGTTTTGAACTCTTCTTCCCCAAGCAGGAGTAAACACTCTCCAGCAAAGTTCCCTTAGAGAGTAGAAATAAATGTTCCCCAATAGAGTTTCATAAAATATCAAGCAGTTTATAAAGCCTCATCCCTAGTAGAGTTTATTTCTCTAGCTACGGAATTTCATCCCCCAGCGGAGTTTATTTCTCCAAATTGGTAAAATCTTCCAACATAACTCTTCTCTCCAGCAGGATTAATCAAGATAACCACCTCCAGAAGAGTAGCTACTCGCATCACAGGATTATTTGTTCTTCCATCCCCAGTCAGAGTACATGTAATCAATCCATTTCAGAAACCATGACAGGTTGTCAACTTTCCTAAAAAGCTTCTATCCTCAAGCATAAATCAAAATAACCAGCAGAATACCCTCGAACAAAAAACGGGAATCCCCAGTAAATTTAACTTCAACAAATAGTGAGGAATTACATTCTTCATCTCCAACAGGCAATCATGGATTTATTTTCCCCAATTCAACGACACTACAAAAATCAACTGATGCACTCACATATTACATTCATACATCATTTAAAAATGGCATAACATATGCATACAAAGCACATGCAACACAATCTCATTTATTTTGAGAACATTGTTCTGCAATGCATTTCATACATCATGACATTGCATACAACTAACTCTTTACCATTTTCGGAAAAGATCAATCAACAGACTAAACTCATCAACTACTGGTATGACCAGACCATCTTCTGAAAGACAACATCTTATGGCTCAGATAAAATTGACCAAAGATTTATTCTGATACTTCTTCCAGCGGACCTTTTTATGGCTCAGATTAAATCTACAAAAGATTTATTCTGATACTTCTTCTATTTAAAGACAAAGAGACCTCTTATGGCTCAGATTAAATCGACCAAAGATTTATTTTGATACTTCTTCCAGACAAAGTCGGGCATAAAGCATCTTCTGGCTCAGATTAAATTAACCAAATATTTACTCTGATACTTCTTCCAGTAGACCTTTTTCTGGCTCAGATTAAATCGAACAATGATTTATCTGATACTTCTTCCATTTAAAGACACAGAGACCTCTTATGGATCAGATTAAATTAACCAAAGATTTATTCTGGTACTTTTTCCAGTTGAAGATGGTCGTAGATAGTCGTTGGCTTGGATTAAATCGACCAATGATTTATTCTGATACTCCTTCCAGTGGACATTCTTATGGCTCAGCTTAGATTAGGTGTAGATCTATTCTGATACTTCTTCCAATTGAAGACATTTTTTTGCTCAGATTAAATCAACCAAAGATTTATTTTGATACTTCTTCCAGATAAAAACAAGCATAAATATCTGCTGGCTTAGATTAAATTGACCAAGATTTACTCTGATACTTCTTCCAGTAGACCTTTTCTGGATCAGATTAAATCGACCAATGATTTATTCTGATACTTCTTCTAGTTAAAGACACAGAGACCTCTTTTGGCTCGGATTAAATTAACCAAATATTTATTTTGATACTTTTTCCAGTTGAAGACGGTCGTAGATAGTCGTTGGCTCGGTTTAAATCTACCAATGATTTATTCTGATACTCCTTCCAGTGGACATTCTTCTGGCTCAGCTTAGATCAGGTGTAGATCTATTCTGATACTTCTTCCAGTTGAAGATATTTTCTGCCCAGATTAAATCAACCAAAGATTTATTCTAATACTTCTTCCAGATAAAAACAAGCATAAATATCTGTTGGCTCAAATTAAATTGGCCAAGATTTACTCTGATACTTCTTCTAGTATACCTTTTTTTGGCTCAGATTAAATCGACCAATGATTTATTTTGATACTTCTTCCAGTTAAAGACACATAGACCTCTCCTGGCTCATATTAAATTAACCAAAGATTTATTCTGATACTTCTTCCAGTTGAAGACATTCGTAGATAGTCACTGGCTCAGATTAAATTGACCAATTATTTATCCAGATACTTCTTCCAGTGGACATTCTTCTGGCTCATCTTAGATCAAGTGTAGATCTATTCTGATACTCTTCCAGTTAAAGAAATTTTCTGGCTCAGATTAAATCAACCAAATATTTATTCTGATACATTTTCCAGATAAAAACAAGCATAAATATTTGTTGGCTCAGATTAAATCGACCAAAGATTTATTTTGATACTTCTTCCAATAGACCTTTTTCGGGCTCAGATTAAACCGACCAATGATTTATTCTGATACTTCTTTTGGTTAAAGACACATAGAGCTCTTCTAGATCATATTAAATCAACCAAAGATTTATTCAGATACTTCTTCTAGTTGAAGACGATCGTATATAGTCACTGGCTCAGATTAAATCGACTAATGGTTTATTCTGATACTACTTTCAATAGACCTTTTTATGGCTCAGATGAAATCGACCAGTGATTTATTCTGATACTTCTTCCAGATAAAATGAACATAAATATCTTTTGGCTCATATTAAATCGAATAATGTTTTATTCTGATACTTCTTCCAGTAGACCTTTTTCTGGCTCAGATTAAATCGACTAATAATTTATTCTGATACTTCTTCCAGATAAAATGAGTATAAATATCTTTTGTCTTAGATTAAATCGACCAATGATTTATTCTGATACTTCTTCCAGTAGACCTTTTTCTGGCTCAGATTAAACCAACTGTAGGTTTATTCTGATACTTCTTCCAGTTAAAGACAATAAAGACCACTTCTGGCTCAGATTAAATCAACCAAAGATTTATTCTGATACTTTTTCCAGTTGAAGACGGTCATAGATATTCGCTGGCTCAGAATAAATCAACCAAAGGTTCATTCTGATAGTTCTTCCAGTAGACATTCTTCTGGCTTAGCTTAGATCAGGTGTAGATCTATTCTGAAACTTCTCCCAGTTGAATACATTTCCTGCCTCAGATTAAATCAACCAAAGATTTATTCTGATACTTCTTCCAGATAAAAATAAGCATAGATAGTGGCTAGCTCAGATTAAATCGACCCAAAGATTTATTCTTATACTTCTTCCAACAGACCTTTTTCGGGATGAAATTAAATCAACCAATGATTTTTCTGATACTTCTTCTAGTATACCTTTTTCTGGCTCATATTAAATCGACCAATAATTTATTCTGATAGTTCTTCTAGTTAAAGATAAAAGGAACATTTTCTGGCTCAGATTAAACCAACCATAGGTTTATTCTGATACTTCTTCCAGTTTAAATCCACATTGGATGGCATCTATAAGCCTATCTCCGACGACTCTCAATAATCTCCCTGAATGGCATCTTATAAGCCCATTCCCAATACAATCAGCCAACAACATTACCATCTTGCACAGGCGAGTGCAAATTCCTGGGCACTTAAGTGTTCAATCATCTTCTACCTTCAACTCACGAATGGTGGACATGCTAATCTAACTCTTAAGGTTTAAGAAGATTGAATAGGAGAAGTTGTTGTACCCCAAAATTTTCCCTCCCATTTTTTATTTAAATCATTCTTTCAAGGCTCTTCAAAAGGTCAAGGCACCCAAGGGTTGACTAGTCATGATGCACCTCCTAGACCAAAATCCTACAACTAGGGTTTGTATTTTATCAAGGAAATTTGGTCTCCAAAAGTACCAAGTGACTCCCATGTTTCTTCATAGGTCCTCAACAAGGCTCATGTCAAATTTAAAACCCTACATCACAAGTTTGCTCGGTCAAATGCTCAGATGTTTGAAAATCAACTATATTGATCAAAAAAGTCAACTACGGTCAACATACAGTCAAACTTTAAGATCTTTGGTCAACATCAACATTTTTAAGTTATATTCATCATTTGATCATGATTCCTCAAGGAAAGTCCTTAGATCATCAAAATTCAAGAAATGCCAAACTAGGGTTTCCTTAGGAGAAGTCAACTGAACTTTGACCAGGCATAACTTTAACATACTTCATCAACTTCTCCATAACCAAAGATAATTTTGAAGAAAATTAAATTCACTACAACTTTGATTTTGTTCTCAAGTCCAAAAGATGGTTCATTTGGAAGATATGATCTCATACATTATAGGTCATTTTCAAAAGTCAACAAAAGACACTTTTTGTCAAGAAAACTTCAATCAAGATAATGTCTTAAAAAGCAAAAATGAACAACATAGAGATTGTAGAGGACATATTGGGCTTTCCAAAAAGTCCAAGATCATTTTCAAAAGATGAAAATTGAGCAAGTTTTAAGTTGCACAAGTTGGGTAATTTTCAAGAAATGCATGAAATCTCAATTGAGTAAATTTGTGATTTTAAGTTATTGGGCCTAACTTTTTGGAGTTCAAACATACTCATGATATGTCGAAAGACCTCTAAAACTATCCTTGCATTATTTGGATTTTATTTTTATTTATTTGAATTTTTATTCATTTAAATATGAATTAAATCAAATAAAATGAAAAAACTAATGGGCTAGTGCATATGGGCTTGGCTTGATCCATCATGAAGCCCAAAAATTAATGCAAGATACATCCAATATGTCCAAATTCATGCAGCAAACGAAAATGGCAAGAGATATTTCATTTTTGGCAAGAATCATTCAAATATGGCAAACTTTCAAATATGGCAAACTTTCAAATATGGCAAACTTTCAATATGTTGGATTTTTGTCTCATGGCCTTGAAAACTTTGTTTTCTTACAATACTTGCTCTTCTCCTCCCTCTATATATTGCACAAAAATTCAATCCAAAGGACCACGCATAAATATCTACAAGAAAGCTCTACAAAATTCTCAAAAATTGCTAAAAGTTGCAAGAATTTGCAGCTATATTCCCAGGCGCTATCAGTCCAAACAAGTGAATAAATCACATTTCTGAGACTTCCAGGAGTCTACTCAGGCCTCTTGGCAAGCCAATCCACGCCCAAAACAGTCGCACCAAGTAGCTCTGGTTGGGTAAAAATTATTAATTACAAACTCTCAATTCTTATGTTGTCAATGGTTTATAAGCGTTCATGCATGTTCATACTAATGTTCAGAATGTTTTTAGCACCATTACTTTTAAGTTTTGACGCAGGAATCTGAAAATGCCAAATCTAAAGCCTCAAAGGTGCGTCCCCATGGTGCACCCCAAGATGTTATCCATACTGGATCCAACGCAGAATTGGGCTTTGTCCAGTTTGGGCTTTTAATTCTGCTTCTTTCTCACCCCTCATTTTCATTTTTGCAGCACGGCCCATTTTGTCTTTTTGCTTTATTTATTTTCTTTTATTTCAATTAATTTCCTTTTGTTAAAAAATCATAAAAATCAAAAAATCAAAATCACAAAAATATTAGACTTAGGTTTTATTAATTAAATTTTTTTTATTAATTATTTTAATCATCTTTTTCTTAATTAATTGAACTAATTAGAATTAGGTTGTCTTAATTTAATTTAATCATTATTTTTCCTAAACAAAAAAACAACAAAAAATCTTTTTCTTTTTATCACTTAGAACTTTTTTAGGACTTTCTTACTCCGCGTGCTTTACTTTATTCGCATTATTTTTCATAAATAAATGTAATTGTACATGGGATGTAATAGTTAAAATTAGGACTCTTTACATTCCCCCCCCCCCCCTATTTTTGGTTTGTAATTCCCCCCCATCCAGAAGTATTGTAATAGCGTAGATTCAAATTTCCGCATTTTTATTTTCCGTACTTATTTTAACTGTTAGATGTATGCTAATAGGCTTGTATGGAAAGATTAAAAGCAAACGCTAGAAAACCTAACACTCAAAATAAACATAATTGAAACACAACACACTCACACACGCGTACCTCTAAGGTACCTCCACTTGTTGCCTTCAGAATAAAGAGTCACGACTCTCGAGCGTAAGAGATTTTAGTGGTGACCATTTGGTTTAAAGATCATAAGTCCCTCGATGACCCTTTTGACGTTGCCTCAAAATATGATATTTAAACCTTAGGGTAATTACTAAAGTATCTTACTAGTTTCTTTCGTGATTGTACGATGACCTTCTCCCGTCCCTCATAAATCCAACGATAGAGCTACCTACTCACTAATAGTAGGATAGAATTGTCTAAAGGGAAAGAGGAAAAGAACAAACCTTTAGAGTAGGTAGATAGCTCCTAGTTGCTTGCTCATAAAAACAATCAAAAACAAATTTTTCACACATACACAAACTCTTTTCTAAATATTTTCAAAGACAAAAAACACTTTGTATACATTCTCGCCGAAACGAGAAACATTACAAAGTTCGCCGCACTAAGGCGTCTTTTCAAAATATCTTCAAAACACACTTACACAAAAAAGAATTTTCAAAGTGAGCTAGCAACTAAGAGCCCGTAGGTAACTACGGATGGAAAGGGTGCTAATACCTTCCCTTTCCATAACCTACCCCTCTTACTTAGAAAATTCTCTCGGAAGGTTTTTCCTATTCTTTTCACCCTTTCCTTTGTTAGATAAAAGAAAAGTCGGTGGCGACTCTTTCTAACTGCAACATTGCGATAAAACGCAAAAACAGTAAAGTCAGTTCTCCCACCATATTACAGTCAACTTTGTCCAATGGGATATTAATATCTTGAGCTCACTTGAATTAACCTCTGAACCTTTTCCCCATGTTAAGGATACCGATTGGTTTCTTTTTCTTCTTTTTATTCTCGTTGATGAGCGCCTTCAGTTCTTCATGCCCCTTGGATAAGCTTAAGAACATCTCTTGGAACTGAGCATTCTGAGCCTGGAGTTCTTTGACTGTTTGTTCGAGAGCCATTTCTGCTGAAATAAACAGTGAGAAGATGAGAAACTGTCTTGGAAACCTATCATGAAATGATATGTATGGCATGTAGATGTATATGCAATATTTTCAAGGACCTCGTCGGATTTAAATTTGTTAATAAAAAAGGAACAAAAACAAAGATTCTTATTAGTAAGTTCAAATTATAACCAATGAGGGTTACAAAGAAATAAATTATGACTCAAGTCTCCCATGGATGCTTCCTCTTTGTGTTGGCATATGCATTAAGGCTCTTCTCTTCGTGAAGTCATTTTGTCAGCTCCAACACTTTCTTCTCACTAGCAAAAAACTAAGTCCTGAAGGTGTGCCTTTCTTATTTCAGTTGAATCCAAGACTTATGTAGCTCTTCAAGGTCAGTAGGAATATCTGGATGAAAGATGGTATGAGGAATACCTCCTTCAATAACAGGCTCCATAATTACTGGTAGGACCATAGGATGTGGCATTATAAGATCTTGAGTACGAGATCACACCCATCTGAGGTAGGGCTCCAAGGGAATGAAGTTTTTGTGTCCCAAAATCTTGCTATCTATCTTATTCACCATGCCCTAATCACGTATAAACCTTAGACAGCAACCTTGAGGATCATTCTCGTAATCGAATATAATACCTCGGATAAGCATATCATGGGGACCGTCTCTTTGAGCATAACCGAATTGACATAGAGCTAAAGAAAGGTTGTAATTAATACCTCCCCTTATACCAAGGAGTGGAACATTAGGGAACTCCCCATAGCGGTCAATAATAGTGATGTGCTCTTGAGATTGGGAACACGAATATATATATCTGAATAAGAGAGTAACATCATCCTTTGAGACGACCTCAAACCTTGTTCATTCTTCATCATTGATTGGGGAAGGTGCGAAATAAACCACCTGGACAGTAAAGGTATGCAACACATGAGAGCCTCTCTCTTCCTTATAGTACGAGTGTAAAGAGAGTGTAGAATATCTCGAAGCAAAGTAGGCACAGGATTATGAGTAAGAAATATTTTAATGGAGTTCACTTCTATGAGTTGGTTTGGATTAGGGAATAGTACCAAACCATAGATCAACAGAGCCAAGATTTCCTCAAAAGCATGAAAACTCATAGCATCTAGAAACAACTGAGCTTTCTCTATCAGAAATTTAGTAAGAAGACATTTAACTTCACTTCTTGTTTCCCAATTAGACACAATGTCTGACCGCTTCAGATGTAAGACTGCTGCAATGACTTCAGGTTTTAGAGCTATCTCTAAACTGGTGAATGGTGTCTGATTAAGAACAGGTACTCCAAGTAGATTAGAGAATTCTTCCATTGTGGGTACCAACTGATAATTTGGAAAGGTAAAACAGTGATGCTTAGGATCAAAGAACTGGAACAAAACACTCGTCATGTCTTCTTCAAAACCCGAGGTGACCAAACTGAGTAGATAACCATGCCTCTTGGTGAATTGAGAGTTTTCAGGAACCTTTAAGACTAACTCCTTAAGCTTGGAAGGTACCCTTGTGAAGTTTATTCGGACAGTATTTCTGCGAGCCGAGGCTATAATCTGCAACAAAGAACAAAGATAAATCCCTAGGTCCTTGAAATGGTTAGTGAAAATGTTATGATGATATAATTTTATAATGTCATGTTCATGTTAAATAAGTAGCAAACACAAACAAGTCATACAAGAGCCTTAGGTTTAAAGGCTTGCATGAAGTCCATAGGTAAATACCCTTCCCCATTGAAGTTAAGTTGGCTCAATCTGTCCTAAAATAGTAATCGGGTTCTAGGAATCTCACATCATCGATCTTTCTTGCAAGCTTTATTTTAGCACGGCAACTGGCTTGCCACCAAAACATCCCGAAAGTCGAATCTCAATGAGCGTAGCCTCAAGTATCAACCAAATTTGGATTGTACCAAAGTCGGCTATCTCACTACTTTCTAATGGCCAAGATGGGTCAATTAAGGTTCTAAAAGTAAGTTAATGTTAACAACATCACACAAAAGCTTAATGTTATCCTTGACTGACTCAAGGAACATCAGTACAAACCAAAGTGTCACACTAAATGTAGCTATCATGTTAACCATATCGCTCTATGTCGTACAGTCTTTATGATCTATTTCTACTTACCTAAGGAATCCCTAGATCCGGGTGTAGGATCTTTCACAAGTAGTAATACTCAAAGAAACCCTAAAAGTAAAGCAGACAATTCAGACAAATAAAGCAAGTAAAAGTGATCTAAACTCTAAGGTAACCCCTCTTTCTCAAGTAGTTCTCCCTAGTAGAGTCGCCAATTCTGTAATATGGTGGGAGAACTGATTTTTTGGTTTTATCCAAATGTGTGGATAGCAAGAGTCGCCATCGACTTTTCTTTTATACAATATTTAGGAAAGGTGAAAAGAATAGGAAATACCTTTGATAGATTTTGAGTTCGGGGGGTAAGTTATGAAAAGGGAAGGTGTTATCACCCTTTTCATTTGTAGTTATCTACGGGCTCCTAATTTCTTAGCTCACTTTAAAAACTTGTTTTATGTGTTAGGTTTGAAAATATTTTGAAATGTCAATGTAAGGCTAACTTTGTAATGATTCTTGTATCAGTCCTCAGGAATGTATACAAAGTGTTTTGAAAATATTTGTTTGAAAAGTAGTGTGAAAAATGTATTGTTTGTGAGAAAAGTTTGTGAGCAAGAAATTAGGAGTTCCTACCCACTAAAGTCTTTCTCGTTAATCTCCTTCTCATTTAGAGATAGTATTATCCATACCATTAGTTAGTAGGTAATGTCATCTATTGGATGTGAAGGGACAGGCGTAGGTTCATCGCATGGTCATCGAAGGCAACATGTAGGGATACTTTAGCAATTCTACCGAAGGGTCATCGAAAGGACTAGATCATTTTGTAGGCAGCTCGAAGGGTCATCGAGGGATTATAATCTTTATTCGAAATGTACAATGATGATTTGATCGAGGGTCTTTTGCTAAAGTATATCCACTTTCGAGGGACATGACCAATATTCATAAGGCAACAAGAGAGGTTACCCTAGAGGTGCAAGTGTGAAGAGTGTATTGATTTAGTTATCTATCTTGAGAATTAAGGTTTTCTACATTTGTTTTTAGTCTTTCCATACAAACCCTAGTTACTAGCAGTTGAATATGTATATAAAAAATAAACTGTGGAATCTAAAGACCTATGCTGTTACATGGCTTTGGGGCAGATACATAAGTATAGAAATTTACGGGAAAAATAAATCTACACTATTACATCCTCAAGCAGATACATAATAGAAGAAAAATGCTAGAAATTACAAATCTACGCTATTACATCGGAGAGTGCGACCTATACACTTTGTCTAATAAAATTAAATAGTAAAGAAAGAAAATAGAAAAGAGAATGTTAAAATGAAGAAAAAAATTATGGTTTTTTTTGTAGAAAATAGTTTAAATGATGATAGTAATTAAGAACCTAATTCTAATTGATTTTAATATTAAGAAGAAAAGTTTAGTTAATTAATTAGTAAAATAAAAAATATAAGAAAAATTTAATCACTAACTAAAACCTTAATCCTAATTTATTAGTATTAAGGAAAAAAGATTAGGTTAGTTAATTGTTAATTAAGAGTTAATTAGTAAATAAAATAGAAAATTAATTAGGATTAGTAAAATAGGGGAAAAATAATTGCATGGGGTGGGTGTTGAACCCGTGCCCCTGGCTTCACAGGCGCACCCTATGGCCACTAGGCCAACGCTGCTTTTGTGATAGAGTAGGAATTGATCAATATATATAAAACTTGCGCGTTAGTTTGAAAAATAACAAAAAATAATTACAAGATGCAGGGATCGAACCCACACTCTTCACGTTACATGCCTCCGTCTCAACCAACTGTGTTATGCTGCCTTTGAGTTATTGAATGGAAACAAATAAATATATTATAAAACATGTATCAGAGAAGCATCGGAGCCCTAGCTCCAGTCGTCTTCTCCGATCAGCCAATTTTTTAACCTGCAAAAATAGCAAACTTTAAAACTTAAGAGGGGTCGTGTCCCCCTAATTGGGACCTCCTGAATCCAATGGTGGCATTAGTTTTGCCTGAAAATGATTGTGTCTTGAGATTCGAAGATAATATCTCAAACTGCCCTAGCCATGGCAAATCCTTATTCATGCGTTAAAGCTTTCCAACAATGCTTCTAAACAAGTCTAAACATCATCACGAATAGGTATATGTGCATAGAATCAATTCATAATGCATGAATAAAGAGTTAGAGATTAGAGAATTTTACCCAACCGGTGTGACTTGGTGTGGCTGTTTTGGCGTGCTTCAGGCTTCAAGGATGGTTGGGATAGACTCTTGGGATCTTCAAGAGCACAATGGAATTCTTGGAATGGATTGCAAGAGGCTGGAGACAAGGGTTTCAAGTTTCCCTAGTTTTGACAAAATTTAGGATTTTTGAAAGGGTTTTCTTGAGGCAATTTTCGTGTCCTTGATGTCTGACGATGTCATGTATTTATAATGGAAGATTTAGGTAAATAAAAGAGAATCAAATATCTTGTATTTCATGATCAAATATTTGATTGAAGTTTTGCATGAAATCTTTCTTTTTTAGGCCAATCATGTACCAATCAATCTTTACATGTTTTTTGCAAGTTGTCACCAACTTTTTAGACTTATGATTTGATTCAAAAACAGATTCTCATGTGTTATATCATTTATTTGGTATTTTATTTGATTTATTTTACTTTTAATTGAATAAAATAAAAAAAGAAATAAAAAGCACAAAAATAAATGAATTGATTAAGAGGTTTATTATGAGGCCATGAACACGTTTGGACTTTAAAAGATAGGCCCATTAGCCCAAAAATTCAAATTTGCTCAATTAGGATTTCATGCATTTTCTCAAAATTTCCCAACTTGCACAAATCATATCTCGCTCAATTTTTGTCATATGAAGGTGTAAGTGTTTGTTTGTTGGCATTATTTTTTGGTAAAACCATATTTGCGAATGTCATGACTGATGTCATAACATTCTGGAATAAAGGTACATTCTGCAGAAGGAATGTTCTACAGGAACTACTCAGTATGAGTGATTATCATGATCATTAAGCTATGATCATATGTACTGAATTCTACCAAAATCAGTGAGCAAGATACATGATGTCATAACCAATGTTAAGACATCATGTACTGATCTAGTTGTTGTGCAGATTTATTATTCCTGAGAATTTTCAGGAAACGGGTGTGCTACTCTGAGTTGAAGAATTATTGTCCAGATCAGCTGCTCACGTGGACATTAGGTTAACCTTGCTTAACTCTAATATGTTATGAAAAAGACCTAGACCAAGTCTTTAGGTTAACTTTAGTTAACTCTAACTATTTTTATGGAAGCCCTAAAAGAGGAATAGTCTGCTTATATATTTCTCACGAAGCCTAATGGACTGCAGCACTTTTGACAGAAGATCAATAAGGCACTGTATAGTTGTAACTACTGTGAGCCAAGCAATTATCGTTTTGATAAGTGACTTGGAGTAGGATTTGATTGTAAGGGTTGTTTATCACTCAAATCTTTGAAGCACGAGTGTTTGTGTCTCTTGATTAAAGCTTTGAAGCAAAATCAAGTGTGTGTATTGAAGAATGTCTTCATAATCTCATTAATCAATAGATTAGTATCACTGCTGTGATTGAGGCGGAGTGAGTAGGAACTCAGGTTTAAGTAGGACTTAGATTGAAGTTGCATTGGGTAGGTCTTAAGTGAAGGAGATAAACTGGTTGGTTTATTCCTAAATTAACACCTCTTATAGTGAATTTCCTCCCTGGCTTGGTAGCCCCCAGAGTAGGTGTTGTTACACACTGAACTGGGTTAACAATTGATTGTGTTCTTTACTGGTTTTTTTTAAATTACTGTTTGGAGTGTGTACAAGTTTGTCAGATACAGTGTCATAACATTCACTGTAACATTAAGTATCTGTTTCCAGAATTTCAATTGGCATCAGATCAGGCACCCTGCCTGTCTTTCTGGGTGAGATCTAGGGATATTATTTTCTGGCGCTATGGACAAGGAAGGAGGATTTGGGAACAAACCACCTATTCTGGATGGATCAAATTATGACTACTGGAAACCTCGTATGATTGCCTTCTTGAAGTCACTGGACAAAAAGGCTTGGAGAGCTACTGACAAAGGATGGAACCATCCCACCATAACTGGGAAAGATGGGACGACCAGTCTGAAACCTGAGGAAGAATGGAGCAAAGAAGAAGATGAGTTAGCCCTGGGTAACTCTAAAGCATTAAATGCCTTGTTCAATGGAATTGATAGAAACATATTCAGACTAGTACATTAATGTGAATTGGCCAAGGATGTTTGGGACACTCTCAAAACCACCCATGAGGGTACATCCAAAGTAAAAATGTCAAGACTTCAGATGCTCACTACCAAATTTGAAAACCTAAGGATGATGGATGATGATACCATTCATGAGTTTCACATGAACATCTTGGAAATTGCCAACACCTCAGGAGCATTGGGAGAAAAGATGTCAGAAGAAAAGCTGGTGAGAAAGATTCTCAGATCCTTGCCTAAAAGGTTTGCAATGAAAGTGACTGCTATAGAGAAAGCTCAGGATATCTGCAACTTGAAGGTTGAAGAACTCATTGGGTCACTTCAGACTTTTGAGATGGGGATCAGTGACAATGTTGACAAGAAAAACAAGAGCATAGCCCTTGTATCCAATACTGAAGATGAAAGCAAGGAGAGTGATGAAGAGAATATTTCAGAAGCTATAGCTATGCTTGGAAGGCAGTTCAACAAACTCATCAAGAGAATTGACCCAAAGTCAAGGTCAAATGTCAAGAACATTCCCTCTGACATTAGCAGATCCTATGACTCCAGCAGAAGAACTAAGTATGAAGAAAAGGGAAATCAAAGCAGAGGAATCCAATGCCATGGATGTGAAGGATATGGGAACATTCGAGCTGAATTTCCTACCTTTCTTAAGAAACAAAAGAAAGGAATGTCTGTTACTTGGTCTGATTGTGACTCAGAAAGTAACTCTGAAGAAGAATCTGCTAAACTAGTTACTGCACTATCTGGTATTTGTAACTCTGATAGTGACTCTAGTGATGAGGAAGTGACATTTGAAGAACTTGTTGACTCCTATAAGAAGCTATGTATCAGAAGTGCTGAAGTCTGTCAACAAAATGAGAAACAGAAAAAACTCATAGTGAAGTTGGAGGCTGAGAAGAAGGTAGACACTGATATTATAAGCCAACTCGAAGGTGAAGTTCAAATGCTGAACTCCAAACTTGATCAGATGACTAAGTCTGTCAAGATGTTGACAAATGGAACTGACAAGTTGGAAGAAATCCTTCAGGCTGGACAAAATGCAGGAAACATGTCTGGTCTAGGATTCGTGGCTGCAAAGAAATCTGTTGTTGACAAGAAGAAGACCATACCTGATAAACAAATGTCAAAGCAGATGTCACAACATAGCACTCAACATCAAGAACAGAGAAATATGAAGAAAAAGTATCAAAGATGGAGATGTCATCATTGTGGAAGGTTTGGTCACATAAATCCATTCTGCTTCAGATTATATGGATATCCTAATCAGACCCCATATGTCAAACCTAAGACTAACAAGGCACCATATACTCAACAGTGGAAGAAAAAGTCTGCAGCCTTGATAGCTCACACCTCCCTTAGAGTTTCTGCCAAGGAAGACTGGTACTTTGACAGTGGATGCTCTAAACACATGACTGGAATCAAGAATCTGCTGAATGATGTTAAACCTCATACTACTAGTTATGTCACTTTTGGAGATGGTGCTAGAGGAGAAATCGAAGGAATTGGAAACTTGGACTGCCCTGGAGTTCTAAACCTAAATGAAGTGTTGCTGGTAAATGATTTGACTGCTAATCTCATAAGTATCAGTCAATTATGTGATCTAGGATTCAAGGTCAACTTCACCAAGTCTGAATGTCTTGTAACTAATGAAAAACAAGAAGTTGTAATGAGAGGAGTCAGATCAAAAGACAACTGTTACTTATGAGAGTCTGAGAACACTAACTACTCTTCTGTATGCTCTATAGCCAAAGAAGAAAAGGAAGTGAAACTGTGGCACCAAAAACTTGGTCATTTACATCTAAGAGGGATGAAAAAGATCATATCCATGGAGGCAGTCAGAGGGATTCCAAGGCTTCAGATTGATGAAGGGAGAGTCTGTGGTGAATGTCAGGTTGACAAGAAAACTAGAATGTCACATCCAAAGACAAGACATCTGACCACCTCTAAGGTGCTAGAACTTCTACATATGGATCTGATGGGTCCAATGCAGGTGGAAAGTCTTGGTGGAAAGAGATATGCATATGTTGTTGTGGATGATTTTTCCAGATTCACCTGGATAAACTTCATTAGGGAAAAGTATGATGTATTTGATGTATTTAAGGAATTGTGAAAAAGAATTCAAAGAGAAAAAGAAGGATGCATTGTCAGAATCAGAAGTGATCATGGTAAGGAATTTGAAAACAGTAAGTTTGATGAGTTCTGTTCCTCAGAAGGAATCAATCAGGAGTTCTCTTCACCCATAACTCCTCAACAAAATGGAGTTGTGGAAAGGAAAAATGGGACTATACAGGAATCTGCCAGAGCAATGATACATGCCAAAAGGCTTCCTATTCATTTTTGGGCTGAAGCAATGAATACAGCCTATTATGTCCATAACAGGGTCACCTTGAGAAAGGGAACATCATCCACCATTTATGAACTATGTAAAGGAAGAAATCCTACATTGAAGTACTTCCATGTCTTTGGGAGCAAATGCTATATTCTGACAGATCGTGAACAAAGGAGAAAGATGGACCCTAAAAGTGATGAAGAAATATAGGATACTCTACCAACAACAAAGCATATAGGGTATTCAATTCCAGGACCAAAGTTATGATGGAATCTATAAATGTAATAGTTGATGATTGTGATACGGTGGGAGAACTGACTTGGGATTTGCGTTTGTATTTGTAAATGTTTCGGTTTAGCAAGAGTCGCCACCGACTTTTTATTTATCCTAAGGAAAGGTCAAAAAGCACAGGAAAGACCTTTGAGATGTTTTCATGGGGTCGGGGGGTAGATTATGGGAAGGGAAGGTGCTAGCACCCTTTTCATCCATGGTTATCCATGGGCTTTTAGTTACTTGTTTTAGATCACTTGCCTTTGTTTTTCAATTGCTTGAAATGGTGTTTTGTGTGTGTGGTTTTTGAAAATGTTTTGAAAAAGATGCCTTGTCTAGGAAACCTTTGTAACAATTTGTTTGAATGTTTTACAAAGGTGTTTGTCTTTTTGAAAATATGTTTCAATGTTTTTGAAAGTTTATTTTGAAATTGTGTTGAGATGTGTGTTTGAAAAATGGCAAGGATGTTTTGCAAGTTTGATCAAGTAACTAAGAGCTATCTACCCTAATTTACTCAAAGATTTTTCTTATGTTTTTGACCCTTTTAACAGTGTTGTTTCACCATTGTGTTTGATGAACAACCTTGTGTTAGGATGTTGCGCGGGTCATCGTATGTAATCATTGAAGACAACTTGTGAGACGCTCTAGCAATTTCGTAAGGGACGAGATCATTTTATCGAAGGCAACATCGAGGGTCATAGAGGGACTATGATATTTGTTTATCAAAGGGACATTTGCTAGAGTGTCTCATACTCGAGGGACATGATTGCATTTTCCTAGGTAACAAGTGAGATTACCCTAAGGGTGCATGTGTGCAAAGTGTGTTTTATTGCATGAATTTAGTCTTTGATTAGAGGTTGTCTACTTGTTGGTTTTATCTTGCCATACACACCTAGTTACTAGCATTTGTACAAAAGTAATAAAAAGTGCAAAAAATAAATCCTACACTATTACAACCATATTGAAGTGCATAAAAAATATGAAGGAAAAAATAAGATAAAAGAAGTAAAAAATGAGCTCCTTCGATTTGGGCAGGAGCAGCCTTCGATTTGCATTCTGTTGGCCTCCTTCGATTGGGACCAGTGGGACAGCATGTTGTGCCTTTCGACTGGGCCTAGAACCTGTATAAGATGCAATCTGCCTTTCTGCCTCCTTCGACTGGGGGTTGAAAGCAGTGAGGGAATGTCTTTCGATTAGGGGCTGGAAGTCAGTGAAGGCATGCTTTTCGTTTGGGCCTATAAGTCAACATGGTTTTCCTCCTGGTTGTCCCTTTCGTTTGACCTGGAGAAAGAGGGTAGAAGCCAGAAGCTTCGTTTCCTATTTCCTGTTTCCTGTTTCTTTCATTTCAAGCATTAAATGACAACATGGCCTGAGGCCATGCTAGTATTTATCTTTCAAACAGTTTTAATAATTAAAGTTGGTTCAGGTAAAAAGAAATTAAACGAAAGGGTTAAATTTTAAAAACATGTTAACAGGGTGGAAACGAAAGGAACAATGGTATATACATGCTTGAAACGAACAAAAGTATTATTTACATGTTATGCCATGAAATGAAAAGTTCAAGGGTAAGGGTGACTTACCTTGATGGAGGCTTTGAATTGGTGTGGGACCTTGAGTGGAGGCCCAGGGTTCTGGATTTAAAAGAGGGGGCCAACAGTTGCGCTTGGAATGCTGGATTCGAAGGAAGGAAAGAAACAAGTCTTATGTTTCTTTCCAAACTGGATTCGAAGGATACTGAAGAGTATTTGTTCTTCAGAATCGAAGGAAATAAGTGTTTGAGATTCTGAGTTTTGATTTCTCAAGTGTTGATGAACTTGAGAGTTTTGTTGTGTTTGAGAAAAATTGGGAGATTCGTTCTTCTGGTCCCCAAGATCCTCTTTCAGCTTTGCATAAATTCCTCTATTTATAGAGAAAAAGAATGGACATGTTTGAAAACAGCCAGCCTTGCAAAATAATAAAATAATATAACGTGACAGTATATGTGGGGGGCCTGTTGGCAGTTGAGGTGTAGGAGATGTGACTTATGCCTCTGACGTTGCTTGTGCTCAGACCAAATTCAGGTGGAAAGTTTCTTTTGTGACTAAAGTACTCTCATATGAAAGGAGAGAGCATGTAGCCTTTAACCAATAATAGTAGTATCCAAAAGGTAAATTTTAAAACCTTTGTACAAGCTTCTGACTATATTAAGATTTGGACGCAACACAGCCTGGCAAACGAGATTTGGTCTTGTGTCGAATGCAAGAGTGAGATCGAAGCACACCTGTTTGAAGGAAGCCTTTGCCTCAGTTGAAGCTTGTGGTCGAAACAAGCTAACTCGAAGGAAGCTATTGCCCAATCGAAAGCTCATGCTCGAAGGAAGCATATTGCCCAATCGAAGCCTGGGTCGAAGAAAACATATTTCCCAATCGAAATTCCGTGTTCGAAGGAAACAATGTTGCCCAATCGAAGTATGTGGATCGAAACACACATAAAGGGAGTCATTTCCTTGTGTGAGGGAAGTTCCTGGCTTCTGAATCGAAGGGTAATCCCAAGTTGCATTCGAAGGAGGCTCTTGCTCAACTGAAGTTCCCATCCAGGCACACAGAAGGTGAGTTCCCAAACGAAGACTTGCCTTGTAGGGGGTACATGTGACCAGTAGGTCATGGCCTTCGATTGCAAGCATGCAGGCAGCAAAAGACACAAACTAAACCTGCAACAAGAATTCACATGCCCAGGCGAAAGAGGCACGCTAGCAGCCACTTTGAGCAATCGAAGGAGGCCAAGAGTCAATCGAAGGGTGCTAAATCGAAGTAGGCTTGCAGGCAGCAAAATGTTCAGATTCGAAAGAGACATGCAGGAGGCAAAATGTCCAGATTCGAAAGAGGCACGCTAGTAGCCATTTTGAGCAATCGAAGGAGGCCAAGAGTCAATTGAAGGAGCTGAATCGAAAAACACTTGTTTTTATCCAATTTTGCCAAAATATTAATTTTATCTGTTTTCCCCCTTTTTTGACAGTTTCCTTTTGGTATTGGAAAATCCCAATACACTTGTTTAAGCTTGAACCTTGAAATCCTTGTAAGAAAAGCCTTGAGAATTGAGAGGGCAAATTTTGGGGTACAACAGCTGCCCCTGTTCAATCTTCTTACACCTGAAGAGTTAGATTGGTAATTTTGCCATTCGTGACTTGAAGGTGAAAGATGATTGAACACTAGAGTGCCCAGAAATTTTCACTCGGTGATGCGATGATTGGGAGAATGGTCTTAGAGATTCCATTTGGAGAGATGATAAAAAGTTGTTGGAGATGGGCTTAAAGATGCCATCCGAAGGTGTGACAGAATCTTGTCGGGGATGGGCTTAAAGATGCCATCTGGAGATGTAATGGATAGTTGTGGAGATGGGATTAAAGATGCCATCCAGAGGTGTGACAGAATCTTGTCGGGGATGGGCTTAAAGATGCCATCCAAGAATGTTTGTTGTAAGTGCAAGAAATGAGTATTAGAAAGGTGTCCATGTTTTGGAACATCTCTGAGCTGGGGGTCTGAATAAGCAATAGATTGACGTCCATGTTTGGAAGCACCCGTAAACTGTTTTCAGAA
The DNA here is from genome assembly GCA_948472305.1 of Vicia faba. NCBI lineage: Eukaryota > Viridiplantae > Streptophyta > Magnoliopsida > Fabales > Fabaceae > Vicia > Vicia faba. The sequence continues at coordinate 969,596,997 of OX451741.1, read as the reverse complement.
GTTGAGTCTGAACAAGAGATAGATTGACATCCATATATGGAAGCACCCGTAAACTGTTTTCAGAAGTTGAGTCTGAACAAGCGATAGATTGACATCCATATCTGGAAGCACCCGTAAACTATTTTCAGAAGTTGAGTCTGAACAAGCGATAGATTGACATCCATATCTGGAAGCACCCGTAAACTGTTTTCAGAAGTTGAGTCTGAACAAGCGATAGATTGACATCCATATCTGGAAGCACCCGTAAACTGTTTTCAGAAGTTGAGTCTGAACAAGCGATAGATTGACATCCATATCTGGAATCACCCGTAAACTGTTTTCAGAAGTTGAGTCTGAACAAGCGATAGATTGACATCCATATCTGGAAGCACCCGTAAACTGTTTTTAGAAGTTGAGTCTGAACAAGCGATAGATTGACATCCATATCTGGAAGCACCCGTAAACTGTTTTCAGAAGTTGAGTTTGAACAAGAGATAGATTGACATCCATATCTGGAAGCACCCGTAAACTGTTTTCAGAAGTTGAGTCTGAACAAGTGATAGATTGACATCCATATCTGGAAGCACCCGTAAACTATTTTCAGAAGTTGAGTCTGAACAAGCGATAGATTGACATCCATATCTGGAAGCACCCGTAAACTGTTTTCAGAAGTTGAGTCTGAACAAGCGATAGATTGACATCCATATCTGGAAGCACCCGTAAATTGTTTTCAGAAGTTGAGTCTGAACAAGCGATAGATTGACATCCATATCTGGAAGCACCCGTAAACTGTTTTCAGAAGCTGAGTCTGAACAAGCGATAGATTGACATACATATCTGGAAGCACCCGTAAACTGTTTTCAGAAGTCTTGAAGTTGAATAAGCATGAGTTGGTCGAGTAGATATTTGTCCTGTCTGGTTTCAGGTATTAATCTTTGACCTGAGAAAGAAAGGTAGTTTCCTGGCTTGTTACAGGTGTTAATCTTCAATCTCTTCATGTAGATAGTTTTCCTAGCTTGTTACAGGTTTTAATCTACAATTAGTCGTCCACAGATAGTTTTCCTGGCTTGCTACAGGTATTAATCCGGAACTTGGAAAGGTTGGCCGATGAGATAGTTGTCCTGGCTGGTTTCAGGTATTAATCTCTGACCTGAGAAAGAAAGATAGTTTTCCTAGCTTGCTACAGGTATTAATATTTAATCTCTTCATGTAAATAGTTTTCCTGGCTTGTTACAGGTATTAATCTACAATCAATCGTCCACAGATAGTTTTCCTGGCTTGCTACAGGTATTAATCTGGAACTTGAAAAGGTTGGCCGATGAGATAGTTGTCCTGGCTGGTTTCAGGTATTAATCTCTGACCTGAGAAAGAAAGATAGTTTTCCTGGCTTGCTACAGGTATTAATCTTCAATCTCTTCATGTAGATAGTTTTCCTGGCTGGTTTCAGGTATTAATCTACAATCAGTCGTCCACAAATAGTTTTCCTGGCTTGCTACAGGTATTAATCCGGAACTTGAAAAGGTTGATGGTAGCCATCTGTTGATTGACCTTTTCCTGAAAAGGTAAAACATTAGCTGTATGCAATGTCATGATGTATCAAATGCATAATGTCATGATGTTCTCAAAAGTAAATGAGATTGTGTTGTATGCACTTATCATGTATGTAAATAGGATGTATGAAATGTGAAATGTTAATGAGTGTATTTTTGTCTGGAAAAATAAATCCTTGACAAAATCTGGGGAGCCATTAAATCCTGGACTCCTGTTGAAGAGTATGTGTGTCTTCAAACTTTGCTTAGAATATTTCCAATGGATTCCTGTTTTGTTGTTTGAGGAGAACTCCGTTGGGGGAAGTTGAAAACTCTGTGGGGAGTATGTTTATTTCTGCTTGGAAAAGGAGTTTAGGAGTCTTAGTCGTTCGTTGCTCTACTAAGGAATCGAAGTTGAACTGGTATCTGGTCAGGTCCAGGTTTCGTAGTAACTTACTGGGGATTGTAGAGTAGTCTACTGGGGAAGAGGAGTTGTGGTCCTTTGATTTGTAGTAGTCGGAGAGGCAAAATCAAGCTGGGGAATCCTGGTGTTGTTGGGGAAATAAACCCTGTCGTCAGTCTGCTAGAGAGGTGACATCTTCGTTGGGGGAAGTCCTCGAGGATTCTTGAGGTTGATTCAGCTGGGGAAAGAGGGTCAGAGATTATACTCTTGCTAGGAGTCATCCTATGAGAAGGACTTTGGGGAGACTTGTCATTGCCCCTAGTAGCGAATGTTTGTGGCATTGCCAAAAAGTTTGATTGTATGTAACCTTTTGTTGAGATTGACGCTCAATGTCCCAAGTGACGGAGATGGAGACCTGCCCCTGGTTACTCTGCACTTCTTTGAGAGATTTCCTGGAATCTTGACTGGACTGCCCCAGGTGTGCTGGATAGTGACATGTCATGCCCCCTTGTTGATAGGAGATTTGTCAATGGAAGTGTCATCCTTTTTGAAGTGATTTTGTTCACTGGGAGAGCTTTCGTTCATCGGATATTCATTGTGTGAATTTCTCTGCTGTCAAACAAATAGCCAAATGCAAACAGTGATATTCAAGTAATGCAAAGTTTATGCTTGTCTCAAAGTTTTGAAAAATGGTTTTTTTAGCAGAAAACTTTTTATAAGACAAATTCAACACAAGATTTAGGGCAAAGCCTTACAGGAGTCAGGATACCTTTTGTAACAGTGTGATTTCGAACTAACCCATGCTTCAATTAGGACTTTTGAAGGGTTGTAACGTGGCTTGGTTCACGGTTTAAGAAACAAAGGATAAAGGCTCAAAGTATATTTGTACCCACCCGCTCTTCGTGATGTTCTTCGATCCTAAACTCAGTTAATTGTGCGTCGAACTCTATTCGAATTTGGAACGACGTTTTGGTGATGGTTCACACAAGTTGGATTTTGGAAGGCAGTCATCATTTTTTTTGCAACATTTTTTCATGTTGTCGAGGATTTGTAATGACCTTGTTCTTTTGATTTATTATCCCTAATTTTTGCCTGACTGTTCCTGTTTTCGAGATTACAGTCAGCGGGATGCCCCAGCTTTCTTAAGCCTCCTTTATAGGTTTTGGCTCAGTGGGCTTTTCTTTTTTTTAGAGAGATAATGAATGCCTATGAGATAAGGAACCACCACTGTCTTTTGATTCCAGAGGAATGCTTTTGATGTCGTTCGTTGTATTATGAACTGAGAGTTTTGCGACTTCAATGCGCATATATTTTTTTTTGAATTAACTGAGAGACTACCCTGCCCCAGGTTTAAATCAAAGGTTTCAATTTGTTTAAAAACAGAAAACTCCTACTTCTTTGGCTCGAAGGGGTTGACTAGGGATTATCTTCCTTATAACTCCAGTGTTTAGGATTTGAAAGAAATGCTTGTACATCGTCAGCAAGGTCTGTTCAAAAGCATACTGTATGAGATTATGGCATTGTTTTTCGTTATCCTCCCTCTAAAGGCTTGTAACTTTTAGCAAGAGTTGAATGTCATAAAGAAAGTAAAAAGCATAGTTTAAATGTAATGAAAATGAAAGGATGAATTCAAGACAAACATATGCAATGCATTAATGAAATAAAGTTTGACATTAATAGATAATTGTTTGAATAACAAAAGGAATTACAACTTGAAAATTCAAATGAAACAAAGACGCTCTCAATGATTTGGAATAGGAGCAGTGATCACGTTTAGAGTCTCTGGAGGGTCAAGTTCGATCTCCTTGGCATCAATCATGTCTTGGACCTTGTTCTTCAGAGCCCAATAGTTGTTTGTATCATGTCCAGGACTATCAGAATGGTATGCACATCTTTCATTGGGATGATAGGTAGGAGAAGAAGTATTTGGGTTCCGGAGAGGAGCCTTTAATGTAATTAGCCCTGTCTTCAACAGGTGTTGTAGCACCTGATCTAACGACATGCTAATCCTGGTAAATTGTCTCCTAGGTGTAACCTTCTTGTGCTGATTCTTTTGTTGTTGTTGGCGAGGTTGTCGTTGGACTTGTGACCCTGAAGCAAGTTGGGGAGCCTTTCCCTTGTCTTCTTGTCTCAAGGGGGGTTTAATGATGACTTGATCTTCAACCTTAGGTGTTTGCCCCACTTGGTTGTTTCGAAGCAGATTGTTAACGAGAACCCTAAGCTTTTCTTGTCTTTGAGCTAGGTTTTGGATGAGAGCCATCTGGCCCACCAGTTGTCCCATCATCTGGATCTTCATTGTTGCTAGCTCAATCTGTAGTTCCTCCAACTGATCATTCCTGATACTGCTTGAATTCCCTAGGACCATGCCCCTTGTGAGGAGAGCTTTCACTTCTTCCTTCCCTTTGGATAGGTTCAAGAACATCTCTTGAAGTTGAGCATTTTGAGCCTGGATGTCCTTGATAGTCTGCTCTAGAGCCATCTCTACTGAAATAAACAGTAGGAAGATAAGGAGACCTGTAAGGGAGAAACCTGTCATGATATGATGCATGATATGTGGATGCATGTTTTCAAGGATCTCGCGGGGTAAACACAAGAAAATGTTAGAGGTTGAACTTTGATCAACATCTTTGATTAGATAACTTTGTATTGGTGGATGTCTTTCCACGAGAATCAAGCTCACCATGTCAAGTGGGTCATAGCCCCTGATTCAAGTTGTTGCACTTGATCTTTGACGGTGTTTGTTTAGAGGAGAACCCTCTTTTCCTTTGGTAGATGTTTGGTTCAACGTGCCCCTGTATCAAAAGACCCTCGAGATCCTTGAAATGGTTATTGAAAATGCTATGGTATGATGTTATGATGTTATGTACATGTATGCAAAAGTAAGCAAGTGTATATACAGACAGTCATATTCACACAAAGCAAACAAGTCCTTAGGTTTAGGCTTTCATGGGGTTTGTAGGTAAGTACCCTCTTGAAGTTAGTTGGCTCAACCTGTCCTAAAATAGAAACCAGGTTCTAAGGAGCTCAATATCACTGGATTATTTTCAGTGTTCATTGTTTTGGTTTAGCCACTTAACTGGCGACCAAAATATCCCAAGAAAAAAATCCTCAATGAGTGTAGTATCGAGTATCTACCAACTTCGGACTGCACCAAAGTCGGTCATCTCACTACCCCTAAAAGAGGCCAAGATGGTCAAGTAAGGTTCTAAGAGTTCGTTAGTGCTTCATGACATCACTCAGCGGCCCCATATTCTCCTTGACTACTCAAGGGCTACCGGTACCCACAAATATGTCACACTAACATAGCTATTGCTTCAACCATGTCAGTATACCCCACACAGTTCCCTCACAGTTTATTGTTATTTACCTAAAAAGGTGCCCCCAAATCCAGGTGTAGGATTTACAACAAACCCAAACAAGGAACCCAAAAAGTAAAGCAATCAAAGCAATCAAAGCAAGCATGTAAAGGTGATCTAAAACCCTAAGGTAACCCCACTTTTAGAAAGTTCCCCAGCAGAGTCGCCAGTTCTGTGATACGGTGGGAGAACTGACTTGGGATTTGCATTTGTGTTCGCAAATGTTTCGGTTTAGCAAGAGTCGCCACCGACTTTTTATTTATCCTAAGGAAAGGTCAAAAAGCACAGGAAAGACCTTTGAGATGTTTTCATGGGGTCGGGGGGTAGATTATGGGAAGGGAAGGTGCTAGCACCCTTTTCATCCATGGTTATCCATGGGCTCTTAGTTATTTGTTTTAGATCACTTGCCTTTGTTTTTCAATTGCTTGAAATGGTGTTTTGTGTGTGTGGTTTTTGAAAATGTTTTGAAAAAGATGCCTTGTCTAGGAAACCTTTGTAACAATTCGTTTGAATGTTTTACAAAGGTGTTTGTCTTTTTGAAAAGATGTTTCAATGTTTTTGAAAGTTTATTTTGAAATTGTGTTGAGATGTGTGTTTGAAAAATGGCAAGGATGTTTTGCAAGTTTGATCAAGTAACTAAGAGCTATCTACCCTAATTTACTCAAAGATTTTTCTTATGTTTTTTACCCTTTTAACAGTGTTGTTTCACCATTGTGTTTGATAAACAACCTTGTGTTAGGATGTTTTATGGGACGGGCGCGGGTCATCGTATGCAATCATTGAAGACAACTTGTGAGACGCTCTAGCAATTTCGTAAGGGACGAGATCGTTTTATCGAAGGCAACATCGAGGGTCATCGAGGGACTACGATCTTTGTTTATCAAAGGGACATTTGCTAGAGTGTCTCATACTCGAGGGACATGATTGCATTTTCCGAGGCAACAAGCGAGATTACCCTAAGGGTGCATGTGTGCAAAGTGTGTTTTATTGCATGCATTTAGTCTTTGATTAGAGGATGTCTACTTGTTGGTTTTATCTTGCCATACACACCTAGTTACTAGCATTTGTACAAAAGTAATAAAAAGTGCAAAAAATAAATCCTACACTATTACAACCATATTGAAGTGCATAAAAAATATGAAGGAAAAAATAAGATAAAAGAAGTAAAAAATGAGCTCCTTCGATTTGGGCAGGAGCAGCCTTCGATTTGCATTCTGTTGGCCTCCTTCGATTGGGACCAGTGGGACAGCATGTTGTTCCTTGCGACTGGGCCTGGAACCTGTATAAGATGCAATCTGCCTTTCTTCCTCCTTCGACTGGGGGTTGAAAGCAGTGAGGGAATGTCTTTCGATTAGGGGCTGGAAGTCAGTGAAGGCATGCTTTTCGTTTGGGCCTAGAAGTCAACATGGTTTTCCTCCTGGTTGTCCCTTTCGTTTGACCTGGAGAAAGAGGGTAGAAGCCAGAAGCTTCGTTTCCTATTTCCTGTTTCCTGTTTCTTTCATTTCAAGCATTAAATGACAACATGGCCTGAGGCCATGCTAGTATTTATCTTTCAAACCGTTTTAATAATTAAAGTTGGTTCAGGTAAACAGAAAGTAAAACGAAAGGGTTAACTTTTAAAAACATGTTAACAGGGTGGAAACGAAAGGAACAATGGTATATACATGCTTGAAACGAACAAAAGTATTATTTACATGTTATGCCATGAAATGAAAAGTTCAAGGGTAAGGGTGACTTACCTTGATGGAGGCTTTGAATGGGTGTGGGACCTTGAGTGGAGGCCCAGGGTTCTGGATTTGAAAGAGGGGGCCAATGGTTGCGCTTGGAATGCTGGATTCGAAGGAAGGAAAGAAACAAGTCTTATGTTTCTTTCCAAACTGGATTCAAAGGATACTGAAGAGTATTTGTTCTTCAGAATCGATGGAAATAAGTGTTTGAGATTCTGGGTTTTGATTTCTCAAGTGTTGATGAACTTGAGAGTTTTGTTGTGTTTGAGAAAAATTGGGAGATTCGTTCTTCTGGTCCCCAAGATCCTCTTTCAGCTTTGCATAAATTCCTCTATTTATAGAGAAAAAGAATGGACATGTTTGAAAACAGCCAGCCTTGCAAAATAATAAAATAATATAACGTGACAGTACATGTGGGGGGCCTGTTGGCAGTTGAGGTGCAGGAGATGTAACTTATGCATCTGACGTTGCTTGTGCTCAGACCAAATTCAGGTGGAAAGCTGCTTTTGTGACTAAAGTACTCTCTATGAAAGGAGAAAGCATGTAGCCTTTAACCAATAATAGTTGTATCCAAAAGATAAAGTTTAAAACCTTTGTACAAGCTTCTGACTATATCAATATTTGGACGCAACACAGCCTGGAAAACGAGATTTGGTCTTGTATCAAATGCAAGAGTGAGATCGAAGCACACCTGTTTGAAGGAAGCCTTTGCCTCAGTTGAAGCTTGTGGTCGAAACAAGCTAACTCGAAGGAAGCTATTGCCCAATCGAAAGCTCATGCTCGAAGGAAGCATATTGCCCAATCGAAGCCTGGGTCGAAGCAAACATATTTCCCAATCGAAGGTCCATGTTCGAAGGAAACAATGTTGCCCAATCGAAGTATATGGATCGAAACACACATAAAGGGAGTCATTTCTTTGTGTGAGGGAAGTTCCTAGCTTCTGAATCGAAGGGTAATCCCAAGTTGCATTCGAAGGAGGCTCTTACTCAACTGAAGTTTTCATCCAGGCACACAGAAGGTGAGTGCTCAAACGAAGACTTGCCTTGCAGGGGGCACATGTGACCAGTAGGTCATGGCCTTCGATTGCAAGCATGTAGGCAGCAAAAGACACAAACGAAACCTACAACAAGAAGTCACGTGCCCAGGCGAAAGAGGCACGCTAGCAGCCACTTTGAGCAATCGAAGGAGGCCAAGAGTCAATCGAAGGGTGCTAAATCGAAGTAGGCTCGCAGGCAGCAAAATGTTCAGATTCGAAAGAGGCATGCAGGAGGCAAAATGTCCAGATTCGAAAGAGGCGCGCTAGTAGCCATTTTGAGCAATCGAAGGAGGCCAAGAGTCAATCGAAGGAGCTGAATCGAAAAACACTTGTTTTTATCCAAAATTTCCAAAATATTAATTTTATCTGTTTTCCCCCTTTTTTGACAGTTTCCTTTTGGTATTGGAAAATCCCAATGCACTTGTTTAAGCTTGAACCTTGAAATCCTTGTAAGAAAAGCCTTGAGAATTGAGAGGGCAAATTTTGGGGTACAACAATGATCACCATGAGGAAACAAATGTCCCATATGATGTTGAGACATTCTTTGAGACTTCAACTCAAGTGTCTAAAAAAGGATGATGTGCCTAATCCTACTCTATCAGAGTCTGAATCAAAGGAAGCTAACAACGATCCTTCCATCAGAATTCAGAAAGATCATACTAAGGAACTCATCATAGGAGATCCTAACAATAGAGTCATTACAAGATCTAGAGAAATCATCACAAACTCTTGCTTTGTGTCTAAGATTGAACCAAAAAATGTTAAAGAGGCTTTGACTTATGAATACTGGATTGGAGCAATGCAAGATGGATTGAACCAATTCAAGCAACATGAAGTATGTGAGTTAGTTCCTAGACCAGAAGGAACAAACATCATTGGCACAAAGTGGATCTACAAGAACAAATCAGATGCTGAAGGAGTTGTCACCAGGAATAAGGCAAGGCTTGTTGAAGGGGTTGATTTTGATGAGACTTTTGCTCCTGTAGCCAGAATGGAATTAATCAGACTTCTATTGGGAGTTGCTTGTCTCCTTAAGTTCAAGCTATTTCAGATGGATGTGAAGAGTGCCTTCCTAAATGGGTACTTAAATGAGGAAGTATATGTGGAACAGCCTAAAGGATTGTTGGATCCAAACTGTCCTGATCATGTCTACAAATTGAGGAAAGCTTTATATGGTCTGAAACAAGCTCCTAGAGCTTGGTATGACAGGTTGACAAAGTTCCTCACTAACAAAGGATACAGGAAAGGAGGTTTGGATAAAACTCTTTTTGTCAAAAATGAAGGAGGAAAGATAATGGTAGCTCAAATTTATGTTGATGACATAATGTTTGGAGGAATGTCAGATAAAATGGTTAAACATTTTGCTAACCAGATGCAAGCTGAATTTGAAATGAGCCTCATGGGAGAATTGACCTACTTTCTTGGACTGCAAGTCACACAGATGGAAGACTCAATTTTTTTGTCTCAAAGCAAGTATGCAAAGAATATTGTCAAGAAGTTTGGAATGGAGAATTCCAGTCACAAAAGGACTCCTGCACCTACTCATTTAAAGTTGTCCAAAGACACAAGTGGGGAAAATGTGGATCAAAGCTTGTACAGAAGCATGATAGGAAGTCTACTATACTTAACAGCCAGCAGACCTGACATTGCTTTTGTAGTTGGAGTATGTGCAAGATACCAGGCTGAACCCAAAGTAAGTCACATCAACCAGGTGAAAATAATTCTGAAGTATGTGAGTGGAACTTACAATTATGGCATGCTGTACTCTCATGGATGTGAACCAATTCTGTCTGGTTACTGTGATGCTGATTGGGCTGGTAGTGCTGATGATAGAAAGAGCACCTCTAGAGGATGCTTCTTTTTGGGAAATAATCTTGTCTCCTGGTTCATCAAGAAACAAAACTGTGTGTCTCTATCTACTGTTGAAGTTGAATACATAGCAGCTGGTAGAAGCTGTTCTCAAATGATCTGGATGAAACATGTGCTGACTGAGTATAATGTCACACAAGATGTCATGACATTGTACTGTGACAATCTGAGTACTATTAACATTTCCAAGAATCCTATACAGCACAGCAGGACTAAGCATATTGACATTAGACATCACTTCATCAGAGATCTTGTGGAGGAAAAGGTGATTAAGCTGGAACATGTTGCCACTGAACTACAACTGGCTGACATTTTTACCAAGGCACTTGATGCTAGTCAGTTTGAAAATTTAAGGGGCAAGCTGGGTATTTGCTAATATGTAGAGATGTAGCAATTAATTTTGCTTAAAACAAGGGATGAAAGAGATATTTTAGTCAAGTCTATTCTGATTGGGCTAATCATTTGTTTCCCTCTTTCTTTCCAAAATTTTAAGAAGTGGAATAGACATACGTATATCTCCCTCTTCTCTTTTTTCTACAACATTCTCCATTCCCTCAAAAGAAGATTTCACACACGCTGTCATTTGTTTTCTCAATCTCTCAAGATGTCTCAACAATCTGTGTCATCATCTTCATCAAAGGCAATTGCATCTTCCTCACCCTCTAACACCGAACCTAGGGCAATCGTAAACTGCATGGATGCTAATGTTCTTGAGATAACTCCACTTCATGAAATGGCAGCTGATCCTACTAAGGTCAAGAAGTTGTGAACCAAACATGCAAGAAGATCACAAGCTTCTCCATCTGGTAAATCTTCTCAACCATCATCTTTTGTTCCTCCAGAGATAGTTAATAGGGAAGGTTCTGCTTATGTGCATCAAGCTATTGCCAGACTAGTCACTAGGATTCTTAATGAGAATCACTCTGTTCCTAGCATATCTGTACCATTGAACCAAGAAACTGCTAGCCCTAATGTAGAAAGCGATCCAGATGTCACTCAGAATGTTGAGACACCTGATGACAACATTGGGAAATCTCCAGAAAAACCTGATGGTCACCAGACCCCTACTGACAAGGCTGTTGAACCTCCTGTCATTGATGTTGATGAAGAATTATCTAACAATGATTTAATTGCCAATATCAACCCTAGCATAGCTAGAAGGATGATGAGTAGAAAAGAGAAGCAGAATGCTGCCCAAAGCCCCTCCAAAGAGAAGGCTACTGAAGTTGTTCATGAGAAGACGAGGCCTGAGAACAAGGCTGAGAAGGCTGGAACTTCGAAAGGGAAGGGTAAGGTAAAAGCTAGGGTATCTGTTGGTAGTCTCTCAAAACCCTTTAGACAACCTATAGCCAAGAAAATAAAGGCTCCTGAACCCTCTGAATCTGATGAGGAATCAGACTTTGATTTTGATGTTGAGAGCAATGTTCCAGACATTCCTCTCAGGAAGAAACCCTCTTCTAGCAAACTGCCTAAGGTTCCTGAAGTTGCCATTGACAACATCTCCTTTCACCATCCAGAAAATGCAAGCAGGTGGAAGTATGTGTTTCTGAAAAGGATTTCCTTGGAGAGGGAGCTGAACAGAAGTGCAATTGAGTGTAAGGAAGTCATGGATCTAATAAAAGTTGATGGCCTGATGAAAACAGTGGTCAAGTTTTCCAACTGCTATGAGATTCTTTTCAAAGAATTCATAGTAAATTTGTCTGGTGGTTGTGCTGATGGAAAGTCAGCTGATTTTAAGAGTGTTTATATGAGACGAAGGAAGGTAAATTTCTCTCCTACTGTGATAAACAAATACCTAGGGAGGCCTGATGATGCTCAACCTGAGCTTGAAGTTACTGACAACCAGGTTTGTCAAACCATCACTGCCAAGCAAGTCAAGCACTGGCCCTTGAAAGGGAAGCTAACTGCAAGCAAGCTGAGTATGAAGTTTGCCATACTGCACAAAATTGGTGTGGCTAACTGGGTTCCCACCAACCACAAATCCACCATTTCCACAGGTTTGGGAAGATTTATCTATGTTGTTGGAACCAGAACAAACTTTGATTATAGAAACTACATATTTGATCAAACTTTGAAACATGCTGAGAGCTGTGATATTAAAGGCCCTATTGCTTTTCCCTCTCTCATGTGTGGTATAATCATTGATCAGTATCCTGATATCCTGGTTGAAAAAGACTCTGTGTGCAAAAGAGCCCCTGCACTTGGTTTTCACTATAAGTTGTTTCAGGGAACACATGTCCCTGACATTGTCATGACATCTTCTGAGACATCAAATGTCAAAGCTCATTCCAAGAAAACTGATATTATAGTTGTTCTAAAAGAAACCTGCAGAGAGCTTGATGCAAGAAAAAGGACTCTTGAAGAGCTGATTGTTAGTCTGGAACAGGAGGAGAATGACGAACAAATGAGGGAAGAGGATGTTGATGAAGAACAGCATGATGCTGCTGAAAATAGTGTTTCCTCAGGGGATAACAGTACCTGAAGGTCTGTGATTGATGAAAAGATTGGTGTTGGAACTTGTTACTGCTAAATGATACCTTCTCTCTGTGTATCTTTTTTTTTAATTTGCTTTTGGATGACTGTATAACTTAAAGTACTAGTACCTTTGGCCTCTTTATGGCTAAAAAGGGGGAGAATAAATTGTGGTAATTTTGGTAGAATTAGATATTGGTAGCTGTTATTTAAAAATTCTGCTGCACTCTAATCTCTGATTGTTTAGGGGTTTTAGCCAAAAATTTGCCAAAGGGGGGAGTTTGTAAGTGTTTGTTTGTTGGCATTATTTTTTGGTAAAACTAGATTTGAGAATGTCATGACTGATGTCATAATATTATGGGATAAAGGTACATTCTGCAGAAGGAATGTTCTACAGGAACTACTCAGTATGAGTGATTATCATGATCATTAAGCTATGATCATATGTACTGAATTCTACCAAAATCAGTGAGCAAGATACATGATGTCATAACCAATGTTAAGACATCATGTACTGATATAGTTGTTGTGCCGATTTATTATTCCTGAGAATTTTCAGGAAACTGGTGTGCTACTCTGAGTTGAAGAATTATTGTCCATATCAGCTGCTCACATGGACATTAGGTTAACCTTGCTTAACTCTAATCTGTTATGAAAAAGCCCTAGACCAAGTCTTTAGGTTAACTTTAGTTAACCCTAGCTATTTTTATGGAAGCCCTAAAAGAGGAATAGTCTGCATATATATTTCTCACGAAGCCTAATGGACTGCAGCACTTTTGACAGAAGATCAATAAGGCACTGTATAGTTGTAACTACTGTGAGCCAAGCAATTGTCGTTTTGATAAGTGACTTGGAGTAGGATTTGATTGTAAGGGTTGTTTATCACTCAAAGCTTTGAAGCACGAGTGTTTGTGTCTCTTGATTAAAGCTTTGAAGCAAAATCAAGTGTGTGTATTGAAGAATGTCTTCATAATCTCATTAATTGAAGAATGTCTTCATAATCAATAGATTAGTATCACTGCTGTGATTGAGGGGGAGTGAGTAGGAACTCAGGTTTAAGTAGGACTTAGATTGAAGTTGCATTGGGTAGGTCTTAAGTGAAGGAGATAAACTGGTTGGTTTATTCCTAAATTAACACCTCTTATAGTTAATTTCCTCCTTGGCTTGGTAGCCCCCAGAGTAGGTGTTGTTACACACTGAACTGGGTTAACAATTGATTGTGTTCTTTACTGTTTTTTTTAAATTACTATTTGGAGTGTCTGCAAGTTTATCAGATATGGTGTCATAACATTCACTGTGACATTAAGTATCTGTTGCCAGAATTTCAGAAGGTTATCTTGGACTTTTTGAAAAGCTCAAGATGTTTCTTATAACTTTCATAATGGTCATTTTTTTATTTGAATACTTTAACTTGATGCAAAGTGCTTCGAAAAGTGTCTTTTTGTTGACTTTTAAAATGACATGTAATGTTTTGGCTCATATCTCTCGAATGAAGCATTTTTGACCTTGAGCTTAGAGAGGCAAAGTTATAGAGAATTGAATTTCCTTCAAGATAGGATTTGGTTGAGTAGTTTCTAATGAAGTATGTGAAATTTATGCTTGGTCAAAGTTCAGTTGACTTCTCCTAAAGAAACCCTAATTTAGTAACTTTTAACTTTTGATGAATCTTGAGTTTTCTTAATGAACCATGATCAACCCTTGATCAAATGATGAACGTGACTTCAAAATATTGATGTTGGCAAAAAATATTAAAGTTTCACCGTAGATTGGTCAAATTTGACTTTTTGTCCAATAAAGTTGATTTTCAATCATTTGGCTAATTGACTGAGCAAACTTGTATTGTAAGGCTTTAATTTCGGCATGAGGATACCTTGATACATATGAGAAACCATGAAGTCCACTTGAGTCATTAGAAATCCAATTTCCTTTGAGAAAAGCAAAATCCTAGTTGTAGTTCAATTGCTTAGGAGGAGAGTTTGTCTGGTCAACCCTTGATAAGTCTTGAGCAATTGAGACCTTCATGTGCATGAGGAAGTATATTGAAATAATTTGTATTGAAAATGGGAGATCAAATTTTGGGGTACAACAACGGTGGCATTTTTTTATTTGATTCGTGCGAGTTAAGTCAATCAATTGGCTTTGTCTCAACATTTCTATTGCTACACTAATGCAGGCAGAATTTGAAATGAGCTTAATGCAAGAATTAAAGTATTTTCTAGGAATTCAAATTCATCAAGCCTTAGAAGCTTCCTATATTCATCAGATAAAATATACAAAGAACTTATGAAGAAGTTTAACATGTCAGAAAGTAAACCTGTTAAGACTCATATGCATCCCACATGTATTCTGTAAAAAGAGGAAGTAAGTACAAAGGTTTATCAAAAGCTTTATCATGGTATGATAGGCTCTCTTATCTATATGACTGCTTCTCATCCAGATATTCTATTCAGTGTATGTCTCTATGCTCGTTTTCAATCAGATCCAAGGGAAACTCATTTAACTGTTGTTATGAGAATCTTAAAATATTTGAGTGGAACTTCTAACCTTGGCTTGGTGTATAAGAAAACATCAGAATACAAGCTATCAGGGTTCTGCGATGCAGATTATGCTGGTTACAGGATATAACATAAAATCACTTCTGGAAATTGTCATTTTCTAGGTAATAGCCTCATCTCCTAGTCTAGTAAAAGGCAATCAACGATTGCTTTATCCATTGCAGAAGCAGAGTATATTTCGGCATCACTTTATAGCACTCATATGCTCTAGATGAATAATCAACTTGAGAACTTTCAAATATATGAGAATGGCATCCCCATCTACTGTGATAACACTGCTGCTATATGTCTCAATAAGAATCCTAACTTATACTCCAGATCAAAACACATATAAATTAAACATTATTTTATTAGAAACTATGTTTAGAAAGGGACCCTCATTTTAAAATTCATAGATACAGGCCATCAATGGGATGAAATCTTTACAAGACCCTTAGATGACGATAGATTTTTGTTCATTCTGAAGAACTTAAACTTGGTATGTTGTCCAGAATGAATAATTTCTATTGTTTAACTTGATTCAATAATTTATTTCACTAATAGTTCTACGAGTTATAAGATGACTGTCTCAGAAACATCTCAAATAAGAAAATTTTTTAGATCATTAAGATTGGTTATCAACAGCTAGTTAAAATTTTAAAAGACACTTGTCAATTCAAGATCTTGACTATACTGTTAGAAATACTTTGAGCAACGAAAGTTTTCTTGAGAATAGGTTAAAATTCTTCACGCTTTATCCCTAATTTGAATATGTCAAAACCTATTTTATTAAGGATTATTAAGCACACCATACCTATTTTAGTGTCTTAATTGTCTTCTTGTTTCATTTTTTCCTGAAACTTGTCTTGAAAATGACGACCTTATCTGTTTATTTCCTTTTCTAGCTAACTCATTTATTGCTCTATGCATCTACAGTCTGACTCCATCTGAAGGAAATTTTTTCTCCTTTCAGTCACGTTTTCTCTCTTATATTCACTCACAACCCTCATGCTTTTTCATTCTTCATCCATTATGTCCTCAAACACCTAACTTGGCAATGAGGAAAACTTGGAGATTCTTTTTGAAGAATATCATGACTTTACTAGTCCTCTTAATGGTGGTTGCAATCTGTCTCTAGCTATTAAATTTCAAGGTTGGCCTGGGTATTTTTCTATGCTGCATGGAACCGATTATTCAAACTTGGTCAAGAATTTCTCAAAAAATGCATTTGTAGGTGTTCATGGTATATCTGTTTGTTCATTCATATTTGGTGTTCCTTTTGTCATCACTCATGCCTCCATCTTTGGAGCTATAGGATGTGTTGGAACTTGTGGGATCACAGTGGATGAGTTCAGGCTAAAATACACATTTGTTGAAAAAATCATTTCCATCCATGATGTCTCATCTTCGTATGAGCCTACTAATCTAACAAAGCTTCTTTTTATTGGGAGAATTTGGTTCAAATTCCTTCGTAACAACTTCAGACCTTGAGGAGATAATCTAACCACTTTGTCTCATGATGACAGACTTTTCATCTATTTTCTACTCAATGATGTTAAGATTAATCTGCGTCAAACCATCTTTAATTATCTAAAAGAGTCCATTGTAATCTCTAGAAGTCGAAACAATTCCTTTATACCTTATGCAAGAGTTCTCTCTGAACTATTCTATAAAGCAAGTTTGGTTGGATTGATTCGAATGAATGGACCAGAAAATGTTTTTGTAGAAAAAAGATGTGAAATCTTTGGATCATATTAAGAAGTGTACAATTTCACCTTCCTTGTTTGTTTTGTTCTGTTTTCATTGTAATATCTTAACCATCAATGAAAAGTTGTTTCATTTGTGCCTAAAATACTAATATTTTTAATAACTTTTTGATTATGAAAAAAAGGGGAGAAAGTAGTAATGATTTTGATACATGCTTATATCTCTGAAATCAAATTGCTTACATTCTAACAAAACAAAATTATACATGCAAACTGTTTAGATTGTCTTTTCAGGAACATTGTGCACATCTCAGACAAATCAAGTTCTGGTACAGAACTTCTAATATTTCAAATGTTCTGAAAGAATTGAAAATCTGATAACTTGAAAGGTTAAATCAATAATTTATAATCAGATTCAGAAAGGATAACAATTGTTTGATACTCTGAAAGATCATAGGTTTATGAGTCAGGGAGAGATTGTTTATCCTAGAGGGAGTCTTCCAACTTAGGGCATTTTTCTTAAACTCTTATATTCTTTTTATGATTTAACCCTGTAAAATTGTTCTATCAAAATACATGGTTTTGTCGTCATAATAAGGGGGGAGATTGTTAGAACAAGATTTGTGTCTATAATATAAACTCAAAGTTTTGATGATAACAACTCATATATTTGATGAGAAATGTTAATTCTCTATTTTTGTGGTTGACATTATGTTTGGTAAAACTAACTTAGCATAAACATATTGAAATAAGATGTTCTATCAACTGGTGAAACATGTTGAACAAGATATCCTATGCAGGATCATTCGACACTGAGCCTGTGTGCAGCTGGACAGTTGGATGTTTTAGTTTATTTCAAATGTAGAATATTCTTGGAATGTTATGTTATCCTATGTGGCACTTAGTTTAAGGATTAAGAGATTCAAGCTGAATTCAAGGAGTATTCTTAGTTTCTAATTATGGAGATAATTTAGGAAACTAGTGATTGAAGTCCTATTTTTATGCAGAAGTTTCTGCATATTTTTAGCAATTGAATTGCTCCAGTTTTGAAGCACAATCCAGCCCAGAGGATTATTTTAAATAGACAGTCACAAAACTAGTTTTGGTGTGGAACTTACATTCTTTTTTCTTAGGGTTTGTGTGTGTCATTTGTGAGCCTCTCTAATATCATCTTGATAAAAGAGTAGGACTGTTCTTTTGAGTTGTAAGTTATGTCAATCATTCTAAAGCTTTTAAGGAGTGAAGGATTTTGTGTCTTTAAAGTGTGTCTTCTAAGTAATTCTTTTGAATTGTAATCTTGTCACTATTTTGTGACCATAAGGGATTTGAGAAGGGTCTCATACCTAGGTGAGTCTTAGGTAGAAGTTAAGCACGGATAGTGATTAAGTGAGTAGATTGTAAACTAGGTGAAAGTTCGATGTGGGTCTACAAATTGATACTATCTAGTTGACTTCGTCCTTGGCTTGGTAGCCCCTAGAGTAGGTGTTGTTGTACAACGATATGGGTTAACAATTCTATGTGTTACTTAGTTTTCTACACTGTTTTATTTGTTTTACATTGCCATTATTTTGAAGTCAGATTACAGTGTTTCGACATCTCTTAGGACATTTGTGATCTGAATAACTGAATTTCAAGAAACAATTTTAGTTTCTAATAGTTTCATTGAGTGTGCAGATGTCGAGATTTTGGATAGTCTTTCTAAAGATATCATCAAAAACACCATTGCACTCATCAGAAGAACTATTGTGAATGTTTTTAAAGAAACATCAGTAGTTTTGTTAAATGTTAAATGTTCGGCCAAAAAAGAGTCTCAATGAGTTTCTAAGAAGATCTCAAGTTTCAAAAGATCATAAATCAAAGATCCAAGAAGTCAAGATTCAAAGATCAGCTCAGCATCAGAATCAAGATCAGAATCAAGAGATATGAAGTCAAGATATCAGAAATCAGAGAAGTAGCTGACATAATTGTTGCTTCCAACTCAATCCAAAGATCAAAATTCAAGAGATCAAAAAGGAAAGAATTCATGATCAGAAACCAAGATGTAGCTGGCATAAGTTGTTTCTTTTAGCTCAATTCAAAGATCAGAGTTAAAGAGATCAGAAAGAAAGAATTCAACATCAAAATCAGATGTACTGACATAAGCTTTTGCTTCAGAAATCAGACATAAGATATGCAACTCAGGAAAGGTGATTATCAAAAATCAAGACCAGATCAAGACATAGTGGATCATGAAAGCTTTCATTTATAAAAAAAGAAGTTATTCCTCAAATTATTTGTTGCTTGTATATCTGAAGACAATGTTCAAATATCTTAAAGTCTTTGACTCTACAATAGTGAAGTATCTTTTGGATCATCTTCATTCATTATATCATAATCAATCCAGCAAAGAGAGAGGGGATAAAGATCATAAAGAGATATCTTCCAAGCTTACTACTTCAATCTAGAAGTAAAACATCAGAAGATAAAGTTCTAAGAAACTTATCCATGAAGAATATAGTACAAACAATACGCTTCAAATTCCACTACATGCTTACGTATTATACTATTTTGTCTCCCATGATGAAATGCTTCTGTTATTGTAGCTGGAAAGTGAAAACGACGTTTTTGTGCTACCAACGGTCTATTTTTCAAAGTCTATATAAAGAGACCTCGACAACATTTGAAGAACAACAAATTACTCAACATTATCAAGCTTGAATCAAATTGCTAAAATACTGAAAAACATCAAGAGAAAAGAAGAATCACTATTCAAGTTTTTATCCATACGTATTCTTCTAGATAAATATCAAGAACACAAAAGTTGTTGCTCATTATTGTGTTAAGATATTAGGAATTAAATATAAAGAGTTATTGCTCATTATTTGTGTTTATCTTAGAGTTCTTAATACAAAGAGTTGCTGCTCATTATTTGTGTTTATCTTAGAGTTCTTAATACAAAGAGTTGTTTCTCATTATTTGTATTAGAGACTTTGCTTTTCATTGTTGTGTTAATTTGCTTTTTAAAAGCAAACATTGTAAACATAGTTGATTGTGATTCTTCCTAGAATTGATTATTGCCTCAAGTGACTAGGTTGTTAGTCTGTAGACTTGAGAGGGATACAGTATCTTTTTATACTCTTATATGCTTGTTGTGAGTCACCGGCGGGTAGCCCATTTGTGATAGGGTGGTAGAACCGACTGTTATACTGGTTTTGCGTTTGTATTTGCAAATGTTATGGTAAGCAAGAGTCACCATCGACTTTTATTTTATCCAACAAAGGAAATGGTGAAAAGAATAGAAAAAGACCTATCGAGAGTTTTCTGAGTAAGGGGGGTAGATTATGGAAAGGGAAGTTATTAGTGCCCTTTCCATCTGTAGTTTTCTATGGGCTCTTAGATGCTTAGCTCATTTAAAAAATACCTTCTGCTTTTGTGTGTTTTGAAAAAGTATTTTTGAAAGTGCCTTAGTGTGGCGATTTGCTTTATGATAACTCTTGTATCAGCCCTCGAGAGTGTTGATAAAGAGTTTTTGAAAAGGGTTTTGAAAGTGTTTTGTGTATGTGTAAAAGTTTGTTTTTTGAGCCAGCATCTAACAACTATCTAATTTTACTCAAAAGGACTTGTTATTTTCCTCTTTTCCTTTAGACAACGATATCCTACTATTAGAGAGTAGGTAGCCCTATCGTTGGATGTTTGAGGGACATTCGAAGGGACATTTTATAGTCATGAAGGCAACTGGGCAAGAAACCTTAGTAACTACCCTAGGGTTTTAAGATCATTTTTACCGAGGCAACGTTAAAAGGGCCATTGAGGGACTTATGATCTTTTTAAACCAGAGGATAGTCAATAAAATCTCTCACGTTTCGAGAGTTTTGACTGTTTCTGAAGGCAACCAAAGTGGGAGGTACCCTAGAGGTGCGCATGTGCAATTGTGTTTGTTTTCAGTTATTTTTGTCTTTGATGTTAGGTTTGCTAATGTTGCTTTTAATTCTTACCATACAATCCTATTATCATACATCTAACAGTTAATATGTATAGGAAATTATAATGCGGAAAGTAAATCCTAGCTATTATAAGGCTTCGGGGAGGGGATTAATTACATGTCCAAAATGGGGAATAAAGCAGAAAAAGTAAAAGTCCTAATTAAGTTTATTACATCCCATGAGCAGATACATTGATATGAAAAATAATAACGAAAGCAATAAACGCGCGCAAATTAAAAAAAGGACGTTTAAAACCTAAAAGTAAAAGAAAATATTTGTGTTTGTTATTTTTTTGTTTACGAAAAGAAATGAAATTAATCCTAAGTCTATTTAGTTTTAAAGTAAAAAAATGGTTTAAATGATTATTAATTAATATAATTAAGAAAAATGCTAACCTAATATTTTTATGATTTTAATTATTTTATGTTATGATAAAAAGATTAAAAGAAATAAAACAATTAAAACAAATAGATAAGAAACAATGAATCACGGGCCTGATATGGAACATCAATGGGGGCGGTGCATATTAAAAAATCTACTAGGCCCATATATGCTAGCCCAAGATCCTGTGTGAATCCCAAGTTGCTGATTCATGAGGGTTCAACATGAGCGCTCAAGTCTGGAGCGTTGGATCTTACGTTGTAATGATCCAGTGGTGATGATCTGATGACACACGGTATGCTCGCCTGCCCCTGGAACACTGGATCTGCAAACAAAAAATTGAAATATAATATGGCAAGAGGCATGGACCGAACCCCTGCCCTTTCCTATAGTAACGTTGTAACACACAATGCCACTACCATTGGAACGGTTGTACTTTCGTTTATATGTACACAAAACATAGATTAAATATTAAACATGGCCCTAATTGATGAATACAAGACATGCACGCCCAGGTGGGGCCCTGACATTTGAATGGGCGAATGAAAAATGGCCACGCATCTCATGGGAGTCAAATCACTGTGCACGGTGGTTGACCACCATCTTCCCTGTTTGTCTCAAAATTGGATCCTGCAATATAAGAAATATCAAAACAAGTAAAGCATCCTACACCCCGTAGAATTTCCCCAGGAAACCAATGGCGGTGTCTGTTTATTCTGAAAGTCCCTGTATCACTGAGGACGAAACTCGTCTGAAGCTTTGCCCAAAAAATTCAAAACTTCATCCTTACGTCAAACCTCGCATATAAGGTGTTGTACCCCAAAATTTGACCTCTCATTTTTTTCCAAGATTTTTCTCTTACATGGGTGATTACAAACACTTGATTAAAGAAAAAATTAAATTTTTGAAGATAAAGGAGTCTTCGATTGGCATTGGGACAAGGTGCCTTCGATTGAAATTTGGACAGCAGTCTTTGATTGGCCTTGGGACAAGGTCTTTCGATTGGCATTTTAACAAGGCCTTTCGATTGGCATTTGAACAGGATGCCTTTCGATTGACATTTGGACAAGGAGTTTCGATTGGGAATCTAAAAACCTTTAATCAAGCTTTGGTCCCCCAACTTTGATTGAGCGTTGGACCCTCTTCAATACAAGCTGGACTCACTAGTCTTAGATTGGTCATTTGGCACTCTTCGATACAAGCTTGACTCACTAGGCTTCGATTGGGCATATGGCACTCTTCGATGCAAGCTTGATTCACAAGCTTCTAATGGGTGCTGCCCCCCCCCCCCCCTTCGATCAAGCTTCGATAGGCCAGAAGTCTTTCGATTGGTTTAGTTGGTTAGCGTCAGAGCCAATTGAAGTACAAGGCAAATAGGGACTCAATCGAAGGCCACAATGATGAGGCCTGGGGAAATTCGAAAGAAAGTGAGGAGGCTCCTACAAAGCCTTTGATTGATAGAGAGATGAAGAAACCTTCGACCAGTTAAAAAGGGAGAGTTGATGTTTCTATTGGTTTGAGTTGAAATAAATCCATTTTAAGGAAGTAATAATAGGCTAATTAAAGAGGAACGCTGGAGGGCATTCAAAGGAGCCAAATGTGTCCAGGTTCATCCCAAGGCTCAAAGGGGCATGGATATTTTAAAAAAGGAAGTATTTTAATGTATCTGATTTTTGTCTCATGTCTTTCAAAGCCATGGTTAATTTCTTGTTTCTTGTCGTTACCATCACACTCCTATAAATAACAGGCCTAAGGCACATTGCAGCAGGGGAAAAACACACGAAAAAAGGCGGGAAAAAACATACAAATATCAGAAACACTCTTCCCACACTCATTGGCCAAATACGACATCATATGCACAGCCTGCCTCACTAAAAAAAACTCCACAAAACTTTGAAATTGTTTCAAGTTTTTCTGAGAATAGTGCAGTCACCTTCAACCTAATTCCAGAAGCCATCCCCAATCATAACACAAGCCCAGCGCACCCCAAAACACCCCCACGGTAATAAGCAGTTTGGTATAATTCTTTGATTCAAACTTGTTGAAATATGTATTGTTAATCCATTTAATGCATGCATACATGTTTGTGATAATGATTAGAAAAGGTCTGATGTTTTACATGAGGGCTTAAGTGCTGAAATTGCAGGTTACCATGGCTATAGGTTTTCAAAACATACCACTTTCGAAATCCATGGTACAGACCGTTGCAGATCGAAACAACCCCAGATTCGGGTTCAGGGGCTGATTTCATATGGAATAGTTTTTTCTTGTTTGGTTTTGAAACTAACAAACTTGTAGGATTCAATATTAGTTTCCTTCACTTAGATTGAACAAGCTAGCTCGGAAGGTAAAGGAAGGTGTGCGCTGGATGAAGGACTTGGGTTCGAATCCCAGGTCAGACATTTTTGTTTTCTTTCTAACATGTTTGTTTGCAAATCCAGATTGAAAACCACCTCCTATCAAGAATCGAAGGATAGTTTCCTTCATTGGATCGAAGGATAACCATCCTCCTCTGGATCGAAAACTCCTTGTCCTCTGGATTGAAGGACTTGTTTCTTGCATTTCTTTCCTTTGTATTACGTACTCCTTTCTTAATTCTCTTTTAAATTAACTGTAAATAAAAAACCATAAAAAAATTAGGTTTAATTTATTTTTAATTAAAATTATTAACTAATTAATTTAGTTACTTTAACATCTTTCTTAAAATTAAAATTAAATAGACTTAGACTTTATTTTCTTTCATAAACAAAAAGATTTCCTTTTACCTTAGGATTTTTAGACGTTCTTTTTAATTCGTTTGCGCATTTATTTACTTTTTCATTTTTCAACTTATTGTAACTGCTCTCGGGATGTAATAGAAATTGACTAGGACTTTTTATCGCTTTCCTTTATTCTTTCAAGTTTCGGACATGTAATTAATCCTTAAAGCCCTGTAATAGCGTAGGATTTATGTTTCCATACTTTACATTTCCGCATTTTTAATTACTGTATATATTAACTATTAGTAATTTGGCTTGTATGGAAAGACTAATAACAAAATGTTAGCAAACCTAACACAAAAGATAAAAAATAACTGAATATAACACACATTGCACGTATACACCTCTAGGGTACCCCACTTTGGTTGTCTCCGGAAATAAAGCAGTCATGTCCCTCGAAACGGGGACGCTTTAGCAAAGACACGTAAATCAAAAAGATCATAGTCCCTTGATGACCCTACAGTTGCCTCTCGGTAAATGATCTAGTCCCTAAACAAAATTGCTAAAGCGTCTCCACAAGTTGCCTTCGTGACTGTAACATCCCTTCGAACGTCCCTCAAACATCCAACGATAGGGCTACCTACTGACTAATAGTAGGATAGAATAGTCTAAAGGATAGGAAGAAAAGAACAACCTTTTCAAGTATAAGTAGATAGTTCTTAGATGATATGCTCAAATAAAACAAACTTTTCACACTTACACATTTCAAAAACAATTTTCGAAAACATTTGTTTTGTCAACACTCTTGAGGACTGATACAAGAGTTAACACAAGTGAATCGCTGCACTAAGGCATTTCAAAACATTTTTCAAACACACAAAGCACAAGGTACTTTCAAAATGAGCTAAGCATCTAAGAGCCCGTAGAAAAATATGGATGGAAAGGGTGCTAACACCTTCCCTTTCCATAATCTACCCCCCTTACGCAGAAAACTATCGAAAAGGTATTTTTCTTTTCTTTTCACCCTTTCCTTAATTTGGATAAAAGAAAAGTCGGTGGCGACTCTTGCTTACTGCAACATTTGCTAATACAAAATGCAAAACTAGTATATAACAGTCGGTTCTGCTACCGTGTCATAGAACTGGAGACTCTGCTGGGGACTTATAAAATGTGGGGATACCTTAGAGTTAGTTCATTTTAAAACTATTTAATTGCTTGCTTTGTATGCTTTATCCTTGGAGGGTTTGTTTGGGTTGTTACTATAGATCCTACACCCGGATCTGGGGCACCTTTTAGGCAAGTAGTAATAGATCGTAGGGGCTGTGCGGGGTATACCGGAACGGTTGAAGCGATAGCTACGTTGATGTGACACTTTGGTTGGTACCGGTAGCCCTTGAGTAGTCAAGGAGAATACGGGGCCGTTACGTGGTGTCATGAGCATCAAATGACCTTAGAACCTTTAATTGAAAAACTTGGCCATTAGGAAGTAGTGAGATAATCGTCTTTGGTGTAGTCCTAAGTCGGTTGATACTCGATACTACACTCATTGAGATTTGACTCCCAAGTTTTGTTTGGTGGAAAGTCAGTTGTCGATCGGAATGAAACTTGTGGGAAAAATCAGTGATATTGATGTCCCTTAGAACCCGGTTACTATTACTAGGACAGGTTGAGCCAATTAAACTTCAAGAGGGTACTTACCTACAAACCCCATGCAAGCCTAAGTCTAAGGCTGCTGGTGTGACTTGTTTGCTTTCAACTTGAACTACTTGCAGGGTTTTTATTATCTAACAACATGATTTCCTTGCAGGATTTGTTTACAGTCATTATCCAATAACCTGGATTTCTTGCAGGATTTACTTGTTTACGCCACCTTACATTTTTGTTGAACACATAGCATACATAACAAAACATCATACCATAGCATCTCCTTAACCATTTCAAGGGTCTCAAGGGTCTTTGATGCAGGTTATGATAAACCAGACGTTTAGCAAGGGGCAAGGGGATTTATTTTCCTCTAGCCAATGTCGTCAAAAGGACCATAACACAATAACTTGAGTCAGGGGCGATGACCCACTTGATATGGTGAGCTTGACTCTTGTAGAAGGACATTCAACGATACAAATTTCTTCAATCAAAACTGCAAAATTCAACTTCTGAAATTTTCTTGTTTAACCCGCGAGATCCTTGAAAACATTTGCATATCATACATGTCATTGCATAACGGGTATTCTCCAGACAGGTTTCTTATCCCTTCGATGTTCATTTCAGCAGAAGAAATGGCTCTTGAACAAACAATCAAAGACCTTCAAGCTCAAAACCCTCAGTTCCAACAAATGTTCCTGGCTCCGGCCTAGGGGCAAGAAGACCTGAAAGCTCTGATCGTTAAAAACAAGACTAAGAAGGCAAAGAAACCGGCTGGTATCTTGAATTTGGGAAGAAGACTTAAAAGATCGGCCAAGAGAGCTCTGGATCTTGGAACTCCACCAAATGAGGAGGATAATCATGAAGATGATAACAATCTAGGGTCTGAGGAAGATGAACCTGACTATTCTGAAGAGCAGTATCCTCCTGCTGATGATAAATACAAACTATTAGAGGATCGTCTCAATGCTATGGAGATTCAGCAGATGCATAGCTTGGACTTTGAAGAATTACGGCTGGTTTCTGGCGTGATCATCCCACCAAAATTCAAGGTTCCCAAATTTTCCAAATATGACGGGGTTTCTTGTCCTAAACTTCACTTAAGGTCATATGTCAGAAAGATCCATCCTCACACTGCTGACCGAAAGCTATGGGTCTTTTTCTTCCAAGAAAGTTTCACTGGCACTCAACTGGAGTAGTTCTATCAGCTAGAAGGAACTGACATCCATACCTGGGAAGACTTGGCTTCTACTTTCTACAAGCAGTACCAATACAATGTTGACCTGGCACCAACTCGAGTGCAATTGCAGAATATGTCCATGGGCTCAAGAGAAGGGTTCAAGGAATATGCGTAGAAATGGAGGGATTTAGCTGGTAGGGTGCAACCTCCTCTGACTGATCGGGAAATGGTGGACATGTTCATGGGCACTCTGACAGGCCCGTTCTTCAATTTGCTTATTGGAAGTTCCTCATCCGGTTTTACAGAGATGGTTCTGACTGGGGAGAGGATTGAAAGTGGTACCAATAGTGGAAAGATTCTGATGGATGCATCTTTTATTGCTGAGAAGAAGCCATTTGGTGGCAAAAAAGAAATTAATGTTGTCTATAGCCAAAAGAGCCATAGCAAAAATAACCACCATTAGTCCGTGGGAGCGGTGTTAATGTCTAATCCTACACTTGTTCAACATCAACGGGGAAATAGGCGTAGGATAAAGTATCAAGAGAGGCAATACATTGATATTAATATTCCTTTGTCTCAAGCATTACAACAATTTCTAAAAGCGGAGCTGGTTACACTAAAGGATCCTCCTCAAAAACCTGATACCTCTTCTCCTAAGTATAATCCTAATGTAAAATGTGCTTACCATTCTGATAGTCCTGGGAACGACACCGATAGCTGTTGGACTTTGAAGAACAAGATTCAAGATTTGATCGACAACAAGGAAATCGAATTTGACTCTCCTAAGACCCCAGTGTGATCACTGCTCCCATGCCAAATCATGGTCAAAATTGAGAGTGTTTATTTCATTTGAATTATCAGTTGTAATTTCGTTGTTGCTTAAAAACATTTATATTTATGTCAAACTTTGGTTATTCATATTAATGCGTTGCATATGTTTTGTCTTGAATTATTTCATTTGTATTCATTATATTCAAACTGTGCTTTTTCTTCCCTTTTTGTGATATTCAACTCTCTATCAAAAGCTCTAAGCCTTTAGAGGGAGGATGACAAAAACAATACCACAATCTCTACAGTATGCTTTGGAGCATATATTGCTGACAATGTACAGGCGTTCTTTCTAATCCTAAACAGTGGAGTTATAAGGAAGATAATCCCTAGTCAACCCCTTTGAGCCTAAGAAGTAGGAGTTTTTCTTTTCACACAAATTAAAACCCTTAATCATAACCTGGGGCAGGGTAGATTTCTTAGTTAATTCAGAGGTGCATTCAGTCGCAAGCACATTCTTCATACACGACAAATAGTGTAGAGATACCCTCCAAAAGATGGTGATGGTTCCACATAATCGTCAAGACGGGAAGTTATTATCTCTCAAAATAAAAGCCAGCTGAGTCAAAACCTATGAAGGGTACTTAAGAAAAAAACAGGGGTATCCCGCTGACTGTAACCACAAAAGAAACAGTTCAGGAAAAAGTAGGGATAACAAAAACAAAAAAAAAGAGATCCCACAAATCCTCAACAAAAAAGAAAAGGTTACAAAAATGGCTGCCTTCTCAAACGAACGTTCAATTCCTAAACCATCACCGGAATATCAGAGCAAAGACTCAAGAGGGAGTTAAACACACAATTAAGTAAGCATAGGACTGAAGAACATCACAAAGAACGGGTTGGATACAAATAAATTTTGAGCCTTTATCCTTTGTTTCTTAAACCGTGAACCAGGCCACGCTACAACCCTTAAAAGTAATAGCTGAAGCATGGGTTAGTTCGAAAGCATACTGTTACAAAAGGTATCCTGACTCCTATAAGGTTTGCTATAAATCCTGAGTTGATATCACACTATTACAAAATTTGTTTATTTTACTAAAAAATGAATTTTCAAACTTCAAGACAGACATAAGTTTTGCATTCTTTAAATGACATTGTTTGCATATGGCTAATTGTTCAAACATCAGAAAAATTTGCACAACGAATATTCAGTGAACGAAGATCCTCTCAATGGACAGAATCACCTCAGACGGAAAAGACATTTCCAATAACAGGCCTTTCATAATCAAGGGGCATGGCACGGTATCCAGCTGATCTGGGGCAGTCAAGTCAAGATTCAAGGAATCTCTCAAAAATGCCAAATAGCCAGGGGTAGACCTCCGTCTGAATCACTTGGGGAATTAGACATGAATTCCAGCAATGAATCATGTGCGATTAAGAAAACATCTTCTAGCAGTATGGCAACACTTACTACTATGGATAATGACAATTCTCTGCACCCGGTGAACACAGACATAGTCGGAAAATACTACGCATGAACAAAGATCCGCTAGGTCGACTGGCATAGGCAAAAATAAGGGCACCCCGACGAACTAAAGGTTCGGGAAAAAATTAGGAATATACATATGAAAAAATCTGTACACCCGGAAAGTCGTAAACCTGAAAAGGCGGCTTGGGAAAAAAAGGGTATCCCGGTGGACTGAAAACCTGAAAGGGCAGTCCAAGAAAAGTTAGGGACTAAAGCGTACGACTATGTCCCGCTATCTCGTCACTTTTCTATCAGTGGAAGGTTTATTACCCTGATCTACATGCACCAAGGACTCCATATGTTGAGATAGTAGTCAAACCGTATACAAAATCCCTGACGGATATTTTCTCCAGCGGGTACAGAGGCAGGGGCATCCTGCTACAAGGTCACCGCCATATTATCAGTATGAAGCCTAATGGTGTCAGATTCTCATATCCCCGACTGAGCAAGAATCTCCAACTACTGCTCTAACACCGAAAGATCCCCCAGTGAAGTCGCCAAGTTTATCAGGATTCCCCAACGGATTTATTCTCAAAACAACAAAACAGAAATCCCCAGTGGAAACATTATAAATAAAGAAGATTCTCCTCTAGAAACAGTTCAGGTACGATCCAGAGATGGATGTCATCCTGACACTTACTCCATATGCTCATCTAGAAACGGTGCAGGTACGATCCAAAGACGGATGTAATCCTGACGCTTACTCCAGATTCTCATCTAGAAACGGTTTAGGTGAGATCCATAGATGGATGTCATCCTGACACATATTCCAGACTTTCTCATCAAGAAGCGGTTCAAGTAAAATCTAGATACAGATGTCATCCTGACACTTACTCAAGACTTTCTCATCTAGAAACAGTTTAGGTACGATCCAGAGACGGATGTCATCCTGACATTTACTCCAGATTCTCATCTAGAAATGGTGCAGGTACGATCGGAAGACGGATATCATCCTGACACTTACTCCAGATTCTCATCTAGAAATAGTTCAGGTGCGATCCATAGATGGATGTCATCCTGACACCTATTCCAGACTTTCTCATCTAGAAACGGTTAAGGTACAATCCAGATACGGATGTCACCTGACACTTACTCCAGAATTTATCATCTAGAAACGGTTCAGGTATGATCCAGAGACGGATGTCATCCTGACACTTACTCTATATTCTCATATAGAAACGGTTCAGGTACGATCCAGAGACGGATGTCATCCTGACACTTATTCTAGATTCTTCTATAAACGGTTCAGATACGACCCAAATACAGATGTAATTCTAATACTTATTCAATACACCTCCAACTACTGCTCCGACATTTGAGAAAAAATTCCCTAGTGAAGTCGTCAAGCTTTTCGGAATCCCCAACAGGATTTCAACAAAATCCGCAAGCAGTTCACAGATTTTTCCTTCCCCAACAGAGTTTATTTCTCTAGAAACGGAAGTTCATCTCCTAGCGTTTCAACTTCAACAACTTTGAATACCTACATTCTTCATCCCCAGCAACAATTAGGGATTTATTTTCCCTAATTCAGGAACACAGCAATAGAACAGCTGATACGTTCATACATTGCATTCATATATCATTTTACAAATGTCATAGAATGTGTAGTACGAATGCATATATCACAATATCATTTATTTTGAGAACATCATTTTCACTTCATGCATTATGACATTGCATACAGCTAAACCTTTATCTTTTCAGCTAAAGTCTATAAACAGACGAATATCATCAACTATTTACATGACCAGACGAATTTCTGGTACTCTGTTGAGGTAGAAATCGTCAAAGATTACTTCATTATCTATTGAGGTAGCAATCGTCAAATATTCCTTCATTATCTATTGAGGTAGGAATCGTCCAAGATTCCTTCATTATCTATTGAGGTAGCAATCGTCCAAGATTCATTCATTATCTGTTGAGGTAGCAATCTTCAAAGATTCCTTCATTATCTGTTGAGGTAGAAATCGTCCAAGATTCCTTCATTATCTATTGAGGTAGCAAAAGTCAAAGATTCCTTCATTATTTGTTGAGGTAGCAATCGTCAAAGATTCCTTCATTATCTGTTGAGGCAGCAATCGTCCAAGATTCATTAATCATCTATTGAGGTAGCAATCGTCCAAGATTCCTTCATTATCTGTTGAGGTAGAAGTCGTCAAAGATTCCTTCATTATCTATTGAGGTAGCAGTCATCTGAGATTCCTTCATTATCTATTGAGGTAGCAATCATCCAAGGTTCCTTCATTATCTGTTGAGGTAGAAATCGTCAAAGATTCCTTCATTATCTGTTGAGGTAGAAATCATCAAAGATTCCTTCATTATCTGTTGAGGTAGCAATCGTCAAAGATTCCTTCATTATCTGTTGAGGTAGCAATCGTCAAAGATTACTTCATTATATTTTGAGGTAGCAATCGTCCAAGATTCCTTCATTATCTTTTGAGGTAGCAATCGTCCAAGATTCCTTCAATATCTGTTGAGGTAGCAATCGTCAAAGATTCCTTCATTATCTATTGAGGTAGCAATCGTCAAAGATTCCTTCATTATCTATTGAGGTAGCAATCGTCCAATATTCCTTCATTATCTGTTGAGGTAGCAATCGTCAAAGATTCCTTCATTATCTGTTGAGGTAGAAATCGTCAAATATTCCTTCATTATCTATTGAGGCAGAAATTGTCAAAGATTCTTTCATATAACCCTCCAGAGGAAGTCCAACACGGACTCATCCTGAAATAGCCCTACACAGGTTTTCTTATAATACATCTCCAGATAGCAGTTAATTTCATTCTCCCCCAGTGGATTACTGTTAAGCCTGGATTTCAACCAGAAAAAAAAAAAGCAAACTTCCATATCTCCAATCCATAGATAACTCCTCAGTAGAGCCATGGACAACTGAAGTTCCTAGACTCTATTCCCCATAATAATTTCCTCAAGCGGGAGAGCAGCAACAATCAACATTCTCCAGCAGACTTCTCCTCGGACAGCAAGAACAGGAATCCCCCTACAAAGAGACCTCTTATGAAGTCAGCATCTACTTTGGATGGCCTCTTTAAGCCCATCTCAGACAACTCTCAATCATATTCTCTAAATGGCATCTTTAAGCCCATTCCCTACACAATAAACCATCACATCATCGAGTGCAAATTTCTGGGAACTCTAGTGTCCAATCATCTTCCACCTTCAAATCAAGAAAGGCAAACAAGCCAATCTAAATCCTTAGGTTTAAGAAGATTGAACAGGGGAAGCTGTTGTACCCCAAAATTTTCCCTTTGATATTTTTTCCAACATTTTTCTCTTACATGGGTGATTATAAACACTTGATTAAAGAAACAAAATTGAAGATAAAGGAGTCTTCGATTGGCATTGGGACAAGGTGCCTTCGATTGGCACTTAGACAGGAGTCTTCGATTGGCCTTGGGACAAGGTCTTTCGATTGGCATTTTAACAAGGTCCTTCGATTGGCATATGAAACAGGATGTCTTTCGAATGACATTTGGACAAGGAGTTTCGATTGGGCATCTAAAAACCTTCGATCAAGCTTTGGTCCCCCAACTTCGATTAAGCGCTGGACCCTCTTCGATACAAGCTTGACTCACTAGTCTTTGATTAGGCATTTGTAACTCTTTGATACAAGCTTGACTCACTAGTCTTCGATTGGGCATTTGGCACTCTTTGATGCAAGCTTGATTCACAAGCTTCGATTGGTCTCTCCCCCCCCCCCCTTCGATCAAGCTTTGATTGGCCAGGTTGAAGTCTTTCGATTGGTTTAGTTGGTTAGTGTCAGAGCTAATCAAAGAACAAGACAAATAGGGACTCAATCGAAGGCCACAATGATGGGGTCTGGGGAAATTCGAAAGAAAGTGAGGAGGCTCCTACAAAGCCTTTGATTGATAGAGAGCTGAAGCAACCTTCGACCAGTTAAAAAGGGAGAGTTGGTGTTTCGATTGTTTTGAGTTGAAAGAAAGCCATTCGAAAGGAAGTAACAATAGGCCAATCGAAGAGTAACTCTAGAGGGCATTCGAAGGAGCCAAATGTGCCCAGGTTCATCCCAAGGCTCAAAGGGGCATGGATATTTCAAAAAAGGAAGTCTTTTAATGTGTTTGATTTTTGTCTCATGGCTTTCAAAGCCATGGTTAATGGCTTGTTTCTTGTCGTTACCATCACACTCTTATAAATAGCAGGCCTAAGGCACATTGTAGTGGGGGGAAAACACACGAAAAAAGGCGGGAAAAACCATATGAATATCATAAACACTCTTGCCACACTCATTGGCCAAATACGACATCATATCTGCAGTCTCTCTCACTAAAAAAAAACTCCACAAAACTTTGAAATTATTTCAAGTTTTTCTGAGCACAGTGCAGTCACCTTAAATCCAATTCCAAAATCCATCCCCAATCATCACACAAGCCCAACGCCCCCCAAAACACCCCTACAGTAATAATCGGTTTCGTATATTTCTTTGATTCAAACTTGTTGAAATATGTATTGTTGATCCATTTAATGCATGCAATTATGTTTGTAATAATGATTAGAAAAGGTATGATGTTTTACATGAGGGCTTAAGTGTTGAAATTGCAGGATACCGTGGCTAGAGGTTTTCGAAACATATCACTTTCGAAATCCATGGTACAGACCGTTGCAGATCGAAACAACCCCAGATTCCAGTTCAGGGGCTGATTTCGTATGGAAGAGTTTTTCTTGTTTGGTTTTGAAAATAAAAAACTTGTAGGATTCAATATTAGTTTCCTTCACTTCGATTGAACAAGCTAGCTCAGACGGTAAAGGAAGGTGTGCGCTGGATGAAGGACCTGGGTTCGAATCCCAGGTCAAGCATTTTTGTTTTCTTTCTAACATGTCTATTTGTAGATCCAGATCGAAAACCACCTATTGCCCAGAATCGAAGGATTGTTTCGTTTATTGGATCGAAGGATAACCATCCTCCTCTAGATTGAAAACTCCTTGTCCTCTGGATCAAAGGACTTGTTTCTTGCATTTCTTTCCTTTGTATTACGTACTCCTTTCTTAATTCTCTTTTAAATTAACAGTAAATAAAAAACCACAAAAAAATTAGGTTTAGTTTGTTTTTAATTAAAAAATTTAACTAATTAATTTAGTTACTTTAACATCTTTATTAAAATTAAAATTAAATAGACTTAGACTTTATTTTCTTTCATAAACAAAAAGATTTCCTTTTACCTTAGGATTTTTAGACGTTCTTTTTAATTCGTTTGCGTGTTTATTTACTTTTGCATTTTTCAACTTATTGTAACTGCTCTCAGGATGTAATAGAAATTGCCTAGCACGTTTTATCGCTTTCCTTTATTCTTCCAAGTTTCTGACATGTAATTAATCCCCAAAGCCATGTAATAGTGTAGGATTTATGTTTCCTCACTTTAAATTTCCACATTTTTAATTATTGTATATATTAATTGTTAGTAATTAGGCTTGTATGGAAAGACTAATAACAAAACGTTAGCAAACCTAACACGAAAGATAAAAAATAACTGAATATAACACACATTGCACATATACACCTCTAGGGTACCCCACTTTGGTTGCCTTCGGAAATAAATCAGTCACGTCCCTCGAAACGGGGACGCTTTAGCAAAGTCCCGTAAATCAAAAAGATCATAGTCCCTCGATGACCCTATAGTTGTCTCTCGGTAAATGATCTAGTCCCTAAACAAAATTGCTAAAGCGTCTCCACAAGTTTCCTTCGTGACTGTAACGTTCCTTCGAATGTCCCTCAAACATCCAACGATAGGGATACCTACTCACTAATAGTAGGATAGAACTGTCTAAAGGATAGGAGGAAAAGAACAACCTTTTCGAGTATAAGTAAATAGTTCTTAGATGCTATGCTCAAATAAAACAAACTTTTCACACTTACACATTTCAAAAACAATTTTGGAAAACATTTGTTTTGTCAACACTCTTGAGGACTGATACAAGAGTAAACACAAAGCAAATCACCGCACTAAGGCATTTCAAAACATTTTTCAAACACACAAAGCACAAGGTATTATCAAAATGAGCTAAGCATCTAAGAGCCTGTAGAAAACTACGAATGGAAAGGGTGCTAACACCTTCCTTTTCCATAATTTACCCCCCTTACTCAGAAAACTCTCAAAAAGGTCTTTTTCTATTCTTTTCACCCTTTCCATAATTTGGATCAAAGAAAAGTCTGTGGCGACTCTTGCTTACTGCAACATTTGTGAATACAAAATACAAAACCAGTATATAACAGTCAGTTCTGCCACTGTATCACATAAGGGTACTAAACAATCATAAGCATTAGTATGAACACGTATATGTATACATAATCGATTTACACTGCATAAACAAAGAGTTTAGGTTCCACAAAATTTACCAAACGGTGCACTTGGAAGCACGGATTCTGGGAACGTACTAGTTTAAGGGATGCTTGAAGACGAACCATGGGAGTCTTAGGATGACGATAGGTGACTTGGTTTGGTCTGCAAAAGCTCAGAAATGGAGATGCAAATTTGACAGCTTTTGATAAACTTTTAGAATTTTGGAGAGCGCTTTCTAGACTGTATATGCGTGTATTTGGCATGCAAATGATGTTATATTTATCGGAGATGGAGAAACCAAGGAAATATGGAAAGAAATCAAGCCATAACCATTGTTTTTAAAATATGATTCCCTTTTGAAAATTTTCCAAAAATGCGAGATTTCATGTCATTTCCATCCTTGAATGTATCTGGTCATATTTGCACAAAAAATGGGCCCTAAGGCAAATACAAACCTCAACCCACATTGAATAATTGGGAAGTAATGAAGAACATTCGTGAAAATTGTTAAGATAGTGTAAAAAGATAGGAAAAATGCACTTTGAAATGTTATGTGTTGACACAATGCTGATATGCATCGACACAAAACTCTTCTTACTCCTGGAAAAAAAATCAGCACAATATGAGTCGATGCATAATGGGATGTGTCGACTCATGCACCTTTCCTCCCTCTGTTTTAGATCCTGGATAACAGTATGTATTGACACATAAGGCTTTGTGTCGACTCATACCCAATTTGTGTCTACACATACGCGTTTATGTCGACTCATGCACTTTTCATCCTTTTGTTTTAGGGTTGGATAACAGTATGAGTCGATGCATAAGGCCATGTGTCGACTCATACCCTGTTTTGTCACTAGAATGAGTCGACTCATATGGGTATGTGTCGACTCATGTTGTAGTTTTTTTCCTTAAACATTTGTTTTGAATTTGAACCTCTTTCAAGAAGCTACGGTGGCCTCCCTCTGTATTGGAAGTTCTAATGTATGAGCTTGTGTCTTCCAAATAATGCATTTCTTAAACTTGAGGATAAAAGATAACTTGTAGGGAACTGGATTCTCTTCAAAATGAGATTTGGTTGGGGAAAAATGGGTGAAGTATGTGAAATTTATGTCTGGTCAAAGTTCAATTGACTTTTGACCTAGCATAGTTGATTTTCAAACACTTGAGCAGTTGACTGAGCAAATTTGTAGTGTAAGGCATGAAATTTTGCATGGACATTCTTGAAGACATATTACGAACCATGTAAATCGTTTGGAGCCTTTGCAACCCAATCATCTTGGTGGACAGCGAAACCCTAGCTGGAGGTTCATTGCTTAGGAGGAGAATTTGTCTGATCAATTCTCTGGTCAACCTTGAGCAATTGAGGACTTCAATAAGCATGTCTTGAGTAAAAAATTGGAGGGAAAATTTTAGGGTACAACAGCTTCCCTTGTTCAATCTTCTTAAACTTGAGGATTTAGATTGACTTGTCTGCCTTTCATAATCTGAAGGTAGAAGATGATTGAACACTAGAGTACCCAGAAATTTACACTCGCATATACATGAAGTAGTATTGTTGGTTGATGATATTGAGAATGGGCTTACAGATGCAATTTGGATAAGATAACTGAGAGTTATCGGAGATGGGATTATAGATGTCATTCAAGATAGATGCTGACTTCATAGGAGGTCTCTTTGTGGGAATTCATGTTCCTGTTGTCCGAGGAGGAATCCGTTGGGGAAGGTTGATTTTTGTTGTTCTCCTACTTGAGGAAAACTCTGTGGGGAATAGAATCTAGGAACCTTAGTTTTCCAAGGCTCTACTGGGGAGTTATCTGTGGACGACCGATTATAGATTAATACCTGGAACCAGACAGGAAAACTATCTACATGAGAAAATTGAAGATTAATACCTGAAACCAGACAGGAAAATTATCTTTCTTTCTAAGGTATTAATCTCTGACCTTAGAAAGAAAGATAATTTTCCCGTCTGGTTTCAGGTATTAATCTTCAATTTTCTCATGTAGATAATTTTCCTGTCTGGTTCCAGGTATTAATCTACAATCGGTCGTCCACAGATAGTTGTCCTGGCTTGTTACAGGTATTAATATGGAACTTGGCAATGTTGGTCACATAGATAGTTTCCCCGTCTGGTTTTGGGCATTAATCTGTGGCCTACTGTATTTGTTGGTAAACTCGTCTTGCTCCAGGAGTTCATACCACTTGGTCGTGTAGATAGTTTCCCTGTCTAGTTTCGGGCATTAATCTTTGACCTGTTGTATAAGTTGATAGTGTTTGTCTGTCTGCTAATTTGACCTGAAAAGGTAAAACCAGTTTCATGCGATGTCATGATGTATGAATTGCATGATGCTCTCAAAATAAATGAGATTGTGATATATGCATTTGTGTTGCATATGCTATGACGCTTGCAAAATGGTGTATGAATGCAATGTATGAACGTGTCAGTCATTCTATTGATGTATTGTTGAATTAGGGAAAATAAATCCTTGATTTTTGCTGGGGATGAAGAATGTAGGTCTTCAAATTTTGTTGAAGTTGAATTGATGGGAGATGATCTTCCGTTGTTAGAGAAATAAACTCTCTTGAGGAAGGGAAACTCCATGAATTGCTTGGGGATTTTTCTGAAATTCTACTGTGGAATCCTGAAAAGCTTGTGAACCAAGCTAAGGACTTATTTGAGATGCCGGATAAGTAGTTAGATCTTCTTGTTCCGCTTGGGATATAAGAACATCTGACATCATTAGGCCATATGCTGAGAATATGTTAGTTACTTTACAGTAGGATGCACCTACTTCTGTACCTGCTGGAGAAAGTATCTGCGGGGATTTTGTGGATGGCCTTTAGACATTGTCCCGTTTCTTAAAGCCATTAGTAACTGTCTTTCTGATTTTTTATACGAGTATTTGTAAGCAGTAATCACATTCAAATGCATATGTTCAAAAATAATCACTGGACGTTTTTGAAAACAAAACAGAAAAATAAGAAACAAATAGTTTTGTACTTTCAAAGAGATAGTTTTGTATTAATTTGAATGAGCGTTTTTTGTACAGGGAGGCGAACATCCTAGTAAAAGAATGTCGTCATAAGAATGAAAACTATACAAAAATAGTATACAAATAAAAATAGCTATGTGAAATGATCCCAAGGGGTTCCCATTCTGCTATTGCCTTTATGTCTTCGAGCGTCTCATCTCTTTGTTGCTTGTCTGAAGCTGACTGGATTGATTAGTACCACTTGAGCTTGATAGTTGTTACCTAAGATTGGTTGTAAGGTGATCCAATGGGACATAGTTATATGCTTTAAAGCCCTAACTTTTTCCTGGACCGCCCCTTCGGGTTTTCAGTCCACCGGGATACCCTTTTTTGTCCAAGCCGCCTTTTCAGGTTTTCGACTTGCCGGGTGTACAGATTCTTTCATATGTATATCCCTAAATTTTTCCTGAACCCTTTTGGTTCGCCAGGATGCCTTATTTTTTCCTAGGCCAGTCAATCTAGCAGGTCTTTGTTCATGCGTAGTATCTTTTAACTATGTCCACGTTTACAAGGTGCGGAAGGTCGTCACCATCCATAGTGGTTAAGGTCATGGCTCCACTAGAAAATATGTTCTTGATCATAAATGGCCCTTCGTATGTGGGAGTCCATTTTCCCATGGGATCACCTTGTGGCAGGATAATACGCTTGATTACCAGATCACTAGCCTGATATACCTGACGTCTGACCTTCTTGTTAAAAGCTTTGATCATACGTTTTTGGTACATCTGACCATGGCAGACAACTGTGAGCCTTTTCTCGTCAATCAGGTTTAATTGGTCAAGTCGAGTCTGAACCCATTCATCTTCATTCAAACCTGCATCCTTCATGATTCTCAAGGAAGGGATCTGGACTTCAATGGGTAGGACGGCTTCCATATTGTATACCAAAGAGAAAGGAGTTGCCCATGTTGATGTGCGCATCGTGGTACGGTAACCATGGATAGAAAATGGTAACATCTCATTCCAGTCTTTGTATGTCACCGTCATCTTCTGTGTGATCTTTTTGATATTTTTATTAGCAGCTTATATAGCGTCATTCATCTTCGGTCGGTAAGGAGAAGAGTTATGATGATGGATATTGAATTGCATACAGAGCTCAATGATCATAGTTTTATTGAGATTGGTACCATTATTCATGATGATTCTTTCTGGAATACCATACTGACAGATAAGGTTATGTCTGATGAATCGGGCCACAACGTTTTTGGTAACAGGAGCAAATGAAGTTGCCTCAACCCACTTTATGAAGTAATCAATGGAAACCAGGATGAAGCGGTGCCCATTAGAAGTTGTAGTTCTAATCTCCCCAATCATATCAATGCCCCACATTGTGAATGGCCAGGGAGCAGTCAAGACGTTTAGAGGAACCGAAGGCACATGTACTTTATCAGCATAGATCTGACACTTGTGACAAGTTCGTGAATGCTGATAACAGTCTACTTCCATAGTAGACCAGTAGTATCCTACCCGTAGGATATTTTTAGCCATTGTGTGCCCACTGGAATGAGTGCCAAAGGTACCTTCGTGTAAATCTGCCATAATCTTCTCTGCTTCACTCTTATCCATACACCGAAGCAAAGTGGAATCATGTTTGCGCTTGTAGAGGATCCCATTACTGAGGAAGAACTTGGAAGAGAACCTCCTTAGGAACTTCTTATCATTGACTAAAGCTCCTTCAGGATACTCTTGGGCTTCGAGATATCTTTTGACTTCATGGAACCAAGGTTTGTCCACTACTTCTTCAGTATCAATCTCATGACAGTATGCTGGTTCATCCATTCTCTCAATAGTGATCTGAGGTGCTTCATTATCCCACCTGACCTTGAACATGGATGACATAGTAGCTAGCACGTTCGCTAGTTGATTTTCCTCTCGTGGAAAATGCTCAAAGGTAACTTCTTCAAAGTATGGAATTAGTGTCAACACATGCTCTCGATAAGGGATGAGATTAGGATGCTTCGTGTCCCAGTCTCTTTTGATTTGGATGATTACTAAGGCCGAGTCTCCAGATACACTTATAAAATTTAATCCTCAAGTCGATAGCAGCCTTGAGATCCATGATGCATGCTTCATGTTCATCCATATTGTTGGTACAAATGAAACATAGCCTGGCAGTGAAAGGAGTATGGCAGCCTTTGGGAGATATGATCACAACACCGATTCCATTGCCAAGTGCGTTGGAAGCTCCGTCAAAAACCATAGTCCATCGGGATCCTTTTCCAGGTCCTTCATCTGGTCCAGGTTCTTCACAATCAGTTACGAACATGATGTTCTCATCCGGGAACTCAAAATTCATGGATTGGTAGTCGTCCATAGCCTGATGAGCCAAATGATCAGCTAATACACTTCCCTCAATTGCTTTCTAGGTTGTGTACTGAATGTCGTATTCGTTCAGGATCATTTTCCATCTTGCTATTCTTACGGAGAGAGCAAGCTTCTCAAATATGTATTTGATAGGATCCATTTTAGATATCAACAAAGTAGTGTGAGTTAACATGTATTGTCTTAGTCGGTGAGCAGCCCATGCCAAAGCGCAACAAGTTTTCTCGAGCAGTGAGTATCTTGTTTTTATAGTCGGTAAACTTTTTGCTATGGTAGTATATTGCATGCTCTTTTCGACCAGACTCGTCATGCTGCCCCAGCACACACCCCATTGAGTTCTCTAATAGTGTTAAGTACATGATCATAGGTATTCCTTCAACTGGATGCATTAAAATTGGAGTTTCTTAAAGGTATTCTTTGATTTTCTCAAAGGCATTCTGGAAATCATCATTCCACTTCACTGCTTGATCTTTCTTCAGTAATTTGAAGATTGGCTCACAAGTAGCGGTTAGATGGGAAATGAATCTGGAAATGTAGTTTAGACGTCCCAAGAATCCCCTAACCTCCTTCTCAGTGCAAGGAGTTGGCATTTCTTATATAGCTTTAACCTTTTCAGGGTCTACTTTAATACCTTTGCCGCTGACAACGAAACCTAAGAGCTTACCGGATCTTACTCCAAAGGTGCACTTATTCGAGTTCAACCTTAGTTTGTACTTTTTTAGCCTTTCAAACAGCTTCTGCATGTCATCAAGGTGCTCCTCTTCAGTCTGAGACCTGGCTATCATATCATTAATGTTGACCTCTATCTCATCATGGATCATATCGTGAAACAAATCAACCATGGCATGCTGATAGACTGCCCCAGCGTTCTTTAACCCAAATGGCATAACTTTGTAATAGAAAGTTCCCCACTGTGTAACGAAGGTTTTTTTCTCCATGTCCTCAAGTGCCATTTTGATCTGATTATACCCATAGAAACCATCCATGAAGGAGAATTCCTTATGTTGTGCGGTGTTGTCAACCAGAACATCGATATGGGGAAGCGGAAAGTCATATTTGGGGCTTTCCCTATTCAGGTCTCTGTAATCCACACACATACGTACTTTACCATCCTTCTTAGGTACCAGAATAACATTAGCAACATGTCATGGGTAAGAGGTAACAACTAAGAAAACAGGCGTTGAACTGTTTCATGACTTCAACCTTGATCTTTTCTGACATCTCAGGACGCATACGACGAACTTTCTGTTTCGTTGGACGGCAGTCTTCTTTTATCGGTAGGCGATGAACCACAATACCAGTGTCAAGTCCCGGTGTGTCTTCATATGACCAGGAAAAGATCTCAACATAGTCATGTAGAATCTGAATTAACCGCTCTTTGACACTATGCTCCAGATCAGCACCTATCTTGACTTCCTTCTTATCCTTTTCAGTACCCAAGTTTACGGTCTCAACCGGATCTTCATGAGGCTGTATTTCCCTTTCCTCCTATTGTAATAGTCTGGCAAGTTCCCCTGGTACTTCACAATCTTCTTCACCTTCGTCCTCAGCTTGGTAGATCATATTTTCAAAGTCATAATTGGGAATAGCAGAACTGTTATCAATGGGATCCAGAATGGATGTGGATCTGCAGTTTGATATGTGGGTGTGTGTAAGAGCATAGCTGTTTTTGATAAAGTAAAAGGTAGAAAAGAAAAACAGAGAGCGTAAAATTTGTATGCAAAACGTCCAATGATTTATTAATGACATATGAATATGAAGCAATAACCCTCACAAAATAGACCATTGTGCCTCGGGTAAGACACAGGGCTTTAAAGTTT
The DNA here is from genome assembly GCA_948472305.1 of Vicia faba. NCBI lineage: Eukaryota > Viridiplantae > Streptophyta > Magnoliopsida > Fabales > Fabaceae > Vicia > Vicia faba. The sequence continues at coordinate 969,554,737 of OX451741.1, read as the reverse complement.
CAATTGTTCAAATATTACATATCCCAAAAAAAATCAAAAAGACAATTACTCTTGAATAAAAGTAATAGGAACAAAATCTTTGGCCTCCCAATTGTTGAGTCCATGGCTGGTAGTTGGGAAGATCCACTTGTCCATGACGTAGTCGCTATCACTGTCCTCCAGAGCATTGACTTCATGGTTGCTGATCCGTAATGGTGGTCCCCCGGCGCGAGCACGACGAATAACTCTTTGGGCCCCTGAAGTAAAACCCAAACCAAACTTGTCATATTTGTAGGGAATATCCGGAAGCTGGCCCCATATGGTACACCCACCTTCTTCAACTACTGCTTTGGAATCTCTTAGAGAAGTCATCTTCAACGGAGGTCTGATAGTCTTTGGAACACTGGTAGAAGTCTTGGTTGTAACAACTGTTTGTGGAAACTCCTCAAAGTTCTGATAGGGGGTCTCAATGAACTCGTCGTCTATTTCAACATACCTGGAAAAGTTCAGGTGGCTCACCATGTATTCTTCCTTGCCATGGACTGTGATAATATTTCTGTTGACTGGGTACTTCAACATCTGATGCAGAGTAGAAGTAACAGCACCGGCCCCATGGATCTAAGGTCGACCCAATAAGCAGAAATAAGACAGGCGGATGTCGATCACATAGAAAGATGAGTCAAAAGTCTGAGTACAAACTTTGATAGGGATGTCCACCTCCCCGTGCACCATTCTTTTGGAACCATCAAAGGCCTTCACCACAATGTTACTGGGATTCAGCGTGAGTCTTTCACAATCCAATTTGTCCAAAGCATTCTTGGGTAAGACATTCGATGATGAACATGTATCTACCAGAACATGAGCTAAGGTGGTGCCCATGCACTCAATAGAGACATGTAGGGCATCATTGTGTTTCCTTCCCTTGGGAGTTAGATTAACGTCGGAAAAACCCTGTCCATTATCAGCAGTCGGGCTGGAAACACAATTCTCAAATTGATCAGCAGAAGTCTCTTAAGGCACATGAGCAGACTTCAAGAACTTTACCAAAGCCTTGACATGGGCTTCAGAGCATAAAAGTAAGGCCAGCATTGATATTTTTGAAGGGTTCTTCCCCAACTGCTCCACGACATTGTAATCACTTTTCTTTATTATCTTCAGTATCTCTTCCATTTCTTTTTTAGAAGCCTCGGGAATGACTTCTTTGTGCGCCTTCGTCTGGACAGGCTCAACCAATACCTCTTTTCCCCGAGCAAAGTTACAGTCAACCTTAGGGAAGTTGGGTATCCCCCAGCAAATCTCAACATTCCCCATTAATATACGGATATTCTTAACAAGCATCCCCGGCAATCTTGATCTAAGATTGTTCCCCGGCGGTATACCAGACATTCAATGGAGTCACTTCCCCAATACAATTCAAAACTTCCCCAGGAGATTCCAATCTAGTTCCCTAGGAAAGTTGGAATCCATATCCCCAAGCAGTAAGCTTATCCCTCGCAGAGCACGAACGCGTCCCCCGGCTTTATTCAAAGAGTTATTTCCCTACCAGGATATAACTGGGTTATCCTCAGCCAAAAGCCATGAGAAGATCGTCCTCGACAAAGTCTTCTTATCCTCAGCGAAGTCTATCAACACTTCCAACATAACAATGGTATCCCCAGCGAAGTTATCATCAACATTCCAGCAAAGTATCTCTCTCCCCCACAGAGTATTGCTCCCCAGTAAGATCATTAGAGTACTTTTCTCCCCGCAGAGTAATTCATTCGCCAAGTTTATTCCCCAACGGAGTTATCTTCTCCTCCCGGTATTCTTGCAACTATCATCCCCAGCGGAAGCAAAGATCTATTCCTCAACATCAGCCCAGGAGTGACTTCCCGGCAACCCGTCAAGGATTTATTTTCCTAGACGAAAATACATTCATAAACATCACATTTTCATACATTACAGCATGCATATACGCATCATATCTTACAAATCTCATTTATATTGAGAACATCATTGCTTGATCCATATCATGCATCGCATATGACTGACCTTTACTTCTCAGGAAAGATCCAGTTAAATTCTCAGCTATATTTCAAGACTTTAGTCTGGTTCAGTTAAATCGACCCTAAGATTTTCCTGATTCTTATCCAGTCAAAGGCCTTCTCTGGTTCAGTCAGATCGACCCTAAGATCTCCCTGTTTCTTACCCAGTTGAAGATTTCAAGACCTTGTTCGGTTCAGTTAAATCGACCCTAAGATTTTCCTGATTCTTATCCAGTCAAAGGCTTTCTCTGGTTCAGTCAGATCGACCCTAAGATCTCCCTGTTTCTTATCCAGTTGAAGATTTCAAGACCTTGTCCGGTTCAGTTAAATCGACCCTAAGATTTTCCTGATTCTTATCCAGTCAAAGGCCTTCTCTGGTTCAGTCAGATCGACCCTAAGATCTCCCTGTTTCTTACCCAGTTGAAGATTTCAAGACCTTGTCCGGTTCAATTAAATTGACCCTAAGATTTTCCTGTTTCTTATCCAGTCAAAGGCCTTCTCTAGTCCAGTTAAATCGATCCCTAAAGATTTTCCTGATGAAGACTCAGTAGAAGACATCCAAGATTCTCTCAGCGTTACTGTTGAGGTAGTAATCGCCCAAGATTCCCTCAGCGTTACTATTGAGGTTGAAGTCGCCCAAGATTCTCTCAGCGTTACTGTTGAGGTTGAAGTCGCCTATGGTTCTCTCCCCGTTACTGTGGAGGTAGTAATCGCCCCAAGATTCTCTCAACGTTCCTGTTGAGGTAGTAATCGTCCAAGTTTCTCTCAGCGTTCCTGTTGAGGTGGTAATCGTCCAAGGTTCTCTCACCGTCCCGATGAGATAGTAACCATCCCTGGTTCATTCATCACCGTTTGAAGCTCCGGATTCAATTCCTGTAGCCAGTCAGGGCACATCTACACAAAGAGTTTGAAGACCAGCTCCTGTAACAGGCTAGGTAATCATTTTCTTTTTCAAGTATGCAAGTTCTCGCTAAGGAATCTCTTACGCGATCGACACACAGATGGCATTTATAAGCCCATCCATCTATCCATCACATCTCTTAGCATGGCATCTATAAGCCTATCATCCTATCCATCAATCTCCAAATGGCATCTATAAGCCCATCTCCACATACCTACAGTCTCCAAATGGCATCTATAAGCCCATTCCCACCATCACACTACTATGTGAGCGCAAATTTCTGGGCACTCTAGTGTTCAATCATCTTCCACCTTCGGATTACGAAAGGCACGTCAGCCAATCTGCATCCTCAGGTTTAAGAAGATTGAACAGGGGCAACTGTTGTACCCCAAAATTTGCCCTCCCATATTCTTCAGGATTTGCCAAGTCAAAGCTTCAAAATCTCCCCAAGGGTTGCACAGTTCAAGGGCCTCCTAACAGTCAAAAGCTAGGGTTTTGGTTATGGAAAAGAAATTGAAGTTTCCAAGGGTCCAAACAAGTCCCACATGCCTATAAACATTGTCAAGCATCCATATGTCAAGTTTCAAGACTCACAGCACAAAATTGCACAGTCAAAAACCCTAATTGCCCTACTGTCAACTGTAGGGGCAAAATGGTCATTTGACAGTCAAAAGTTCAAATTTTTGGTCAACATCTTATTTTGAAGCCACAAACATCATTTGATCAATTCTTGATCATGATTTTCAAAGCATGGCTCAAAAAGTCTCAAGATGAAAAAGTTTCCATATTTGGACAGTTGAAAAAGTCAACTGTAACTTGACCAAGGCATAACTTCCACATGGTTCATCAGAAAAATTCCATCCAAAGCTCATTTTGAAGAGAAAGACATTTCCTACAACTCCTCTTCACACTTCAAGTCCAAGAAATGCTCTCACAAAAAGTTATCAATCTCAACATTATAGGTCATTTTCAAAAGTCAACAAAAAGGGACTTTAACTCAAAGGCCATAACTTGAGATTGGTAAATCAAAATGACATGGGACCAAAGGCATTGCTAAGAGGACTTAAAGACCTTTCCAAAATGTCCAAGAACATGATCAAAGCTTAAAAATTGAGCAAGCTATGCCTTGTGGAAGTTGGGAAATTTTCGGGTATTTTGAAAAGTCAACTTTACTTCAAATGCCTCAAAATTGCTAATGGGCCACAATTTCTTCCAAGATTCATCATCCAAAGGCTATGCACGACCATTTGGCCCAAAGGGGATTTATTTCATCATTGTTTATTATTTATTTGAATTTTTAATCACCATTAATTCATTTAATAAAATAAAATATGAAAAAAATACTAAACAAATGTATTTGAATCTTTTTATGCAGCACATGCCCTCATTGGTTACTCAAGATTCGTGCACATCAAAAAGGAAGGATTTGGCCATGATTGGTATCAAAACACATGGAAAAGATTTGAAAATATTTCATTAAAAATCAAATATTGGATTCATCAAAACATGGATCTTTTGACTCAAATTTCTACCCTAATCCATTGGCATACATATACAGATGCAAAACCTAATGCTAAGAACCTTCAGGCTGCGCCTCATATCAAAAACCAAGTTTGCATTTTTTGTCCAAAATTTCAAAACTGAAAACTGCATTAGAGGACGATTCAAAGCTTCTAACCAATTCCAAAAGCTTTCTGAGGCATCACTGAACCTGACTGAATCCTTTTCCACGCTCCTAGCATCAAGAATTGGTATATAGAAGTCGAAATTTCTCATACTTTATGCATAATCGTATTTCAATTCCTGGGCATTTTCCATACAGTTTAATTGTTGTTTTGTACTAATATGGACCTTCTGAGTCTATTGACATTGTTTAATTGAGTTTTCATAGCCTATATGCAAAGTTACCATTGAAGCTTGCTAGGGTTTCATAGCTGCAAAATTAGGGGTTTCCTCTTCAGGAAAAATCAGACCACGAGACCCATGCCATTGAAACCAGAAGCTCATGACTAATCAATCCCATACCTCGCGATCAATTTATGATAAACGATGGCCTATTCGCTATTTTTTTCATGTATCATGTAGTGGGGGTTTAAAACCCCTGCAATCTTGTTTTATTTTTCAGGCAAAAAGCAAGGAAACGAAGAAGAAGGTTGTGTGTCATCCTATGGTTGGTAGATTCAAACAATTGGCGCGCGTTTTCATCACATGTCACTAATGATTTTTTTCTCTTTCATATTAATTCTATTCCATTATGCATACGAATAAACATGCTGGCTCAGTTGGTGGGAAGGAATATTTGCAAGCTTTGGGACCTGGGTTCGATTCCCAGGTCCCCCATATGTCTTTCTATTTTTTCTTGTAATATGATCAGGTACTCAACATGTCCAGATGACCACCAAACACGCAGCGCTGAGGCTTGCCACATGGCCACTGAGATCCATCCAAAAGCCAAGATGTGAATTCCATGGTACACCTTAGTCCAAGGGCCACACGCGCGCTGAAAAGTCAACCAAAGGCCTTAATTCATTGGGCCTGATTGCTACACTAATACCTCCAAATTGGGGTCAACACCCCCCTAGTGTTTGTATTTCTTTTCTTTTTCCTATTTTTATTATTTGTTATTCCCTTTTAATTCATAAATTAATATTTTCATAACATAAAAATACCCAAAAAAATTCAGAAACTATAAAATAAAAAATATGTTTTTATGTTTAATTCACTAACATTTTTGTAAATAAATTTTATTAATTGATTTAGTTTTAATACTAGGTTTAATTTTAATGTTTTTCTTAATAAACTAAAAAATGTAGAATTAGGGTTTTAAATACTTTTATTCTTTTTCTTTTCTTTTATCCTTATTAAATATTAATTATTTTTATAAATAAATTGCCATGTAAATAATTAATTTAATTTTAGGTCTAATTTAAACATTTTCTTAATAAATAAATAAAAAACAATTTAGAATTAGGGTTAATTAACTTTTCTTTTTAATTCCATTAATTCTCATTAAACTCCATAAATACAAAAAAACTCCAAAAATTCTTTCTTTTTTTATTTTAACTTAATTAATTTATTAAATGCAATTTAATTTCCTTAAAAGGGTCCAACGCCCTCGCATTCGATCATAATTCTAATTCGCGCGCTTATTTTATTTCCCTTTTTCATGTAATTCTCCCAAAGCCATGTAATAGATTAATTAGGATATTTATTTTCCGCACTTTATTTTATTTCAAATCGGGTCTTGGATTAATTTGGCGATGTAGACCCGCGCCTTTGTAATAGCGTAGGACCTTTTGTATTCCCGCAACTTTTAACTGTTAACTATTGCATGAAAGAATGAATGTCAAAATAAAAGCAACGCGTAGATCACCAATGCATGACAAGACAAAAATATCTGAAAACGACACACAAATCACACACCACCCCTAGGGTATGCCTCACTGTTGCCTTGCCCCTCGAAAGGTGGTCGTCGAGTAGAGGACGTTTTAGTAAGTCCTCATGTCCATGAACATGGCATGAGGGTAGCTTCTAAGGTGTCTTCCTATTGCTCTGGTGATCACCATGTCCCGAACCCTCGAATTGACCCGAACACCTCCAACGGTGGTGCTACCTACCTCTCAATGGTGGGATGGCACTATCTTAAGGACATTTACACAGCCTAATTCCTTAGGGTAGGTGGATGACTCGTAGATACTTGCTCTAATTCAAAACAAATCAAAAAACTCTTTTCACACTGACACTTTCTAAAAGATTTCAAAACAAACGCTTCACAACACTCTTGAGGACTGATACAAGAGTCGAACTGAAATTTTCAAAGAAACTTTTTTAAACCCACAGTTGAAAAGCAAACAAACAATTTTGAAAACACAAATGAGCAAGTATCTAAGAGCCCATGGATAACCATGGATAGAAAGGGTGCTAACACCTTCCCTTTCTATAATCTACCTCCCGAACCGAGAGCAATCTCTATAAGGAATTTTTCTGTGCTTTTGTCCTTTCCCTTTGGAGAAAATAAAAGACGGTGGCGACTCTTGCTTACCGCGACATTTTGCGAACCAGCGTTAAACAGTCAGTTCCAGATCCACCGATCACAGAACTGGCGACTCTGTTGGGGATAACTTAAAGTGAGGTGTACCTTAGGACTAAGATCACTGTGTTTTCAATTGTTTTGACTTGTTTGCTTTAAATTGTGGGACTGTCTTGGGAGTTCTATAGATCCTAACTCGGATCTGGGGATACCTTCTTAGAAAGTAGCAACAAGGCTGTGAGGGAACTGTGCGGGGTATACCGACATGGTTGAAACAGTCTGCTACGTTGATGTGGCACTTTGGTGTGTACCGGTAACCCTTGAGTTCAGTCAAGGAGAGTACGGGGCCTCCGCGTGGTGTCGTGAAGCATCAACTGACCTTAGGAACCTTAATTGAACTATCTTGGCCTCTTTAGGGTAGTGAGATAACTGACTTTGGTGCAGTCCGAGGTTGGTTGATACTCGATACTACACTCAATTGAGGGTTGCTTTCCTGGAATATTTTGGTCGCCTGTTCAGTGGCTAAATCGAAACGATGAACAATGAAAGCAATCCAGTGATATTGGGACCCTTAGAACCCGGTTACTTCTAATAGGACAGGTTGAGCCCACCAACTTCAAGAGGGTAATACCCAGACCCCATGCTGGCCTAAACTCTAAGGGCTTGTCTTGTGTGACTTGTGTGCCTTACATGTTTGCCTTTGTAAATATTTGTGGTGTGTTTAATCATAGCATCATGACATCATCCAGCATCATATGCATTGACTAACCATTTCAGGGGTTCGAATCTTCATCTTTGTTCTTGTTTTGTAGGACATGAAAACTGTTCGCAGAAAGACAATTCAAATCAGCCTTGTAAGGATCCCTCCTCAGCTTAAGGAGCTTATATCCAGGATTCCCGAGAGCTCTTCATTCAGTGAAAGACATGGAAGACTCATCAGCTTGGTCAATACCAACATTGAGGAAGATATGATAAAGGTCCTGTTCCAATTCTTTGACCCTCTGCATCACTGTTTCACTTTCCTGGATTATCAGCTGGTACCTACACTGGAGGAGTTCTCCCGGCTTCTGAAGATCCCTATCCTTGATCAACTACCCTACAACGGTACGGAAAAGGAACCCAAGCTTGAAGAGATTGCTAAAGCCTTACACCTACAATCATCTGACCTCAAGGGACATTGGGAGGTTAGAAGTGGCATCAAAGGGTTCTTAGCCAGGTTTCTGTTTGAAAAGGCCCAGGAATGTTGGAACTCCCTTGACTTACAAGCTTTTGAAGAAGTTGTGGCCCTCCTTGTCTATGGTTTGGTGTTGTTCCCTAACCCAGATCAGCTTATAGATATCAGTGCTGTCCAGATCTTCATGTCCAGGAATCCTATACCTACGTTGCTGGGGGACATCCTTCACTCATGTTACACTCGAACCATGAGAAAAAGAGGTGTCCTTATGTGTTGCACTCCTCTCCTGGGAAGGTGGTTTATTTCGCACCTTCCACAATCAGTTTTGAAGAACGAGCGGGGTTTGAGATGGTCACAACGGTTGATGACTCTTACACATGCAGATATACATTGGTGCCCCCGGTCCAGAGAGGATGTCACTATCATTGATCGTTGCGGGGAGTACCCTAATGTTCCTTTACTTGGAATCAGAGGAGGTATTACTTACAACCCATGCCTGGCTTGGAGACAGTTTGGTTATGCTCGGAGGGACGGTCCTCATGACATGTTAATTCCTGACATAGTTTTTGACTTCGACAACGATGCACAAGGACTTCGCCAGAGATTTATCAGAGCTTGGAGGATGCCCAGTAAGATAGACAGCAAGACACTGGGGCACAAGAATTCCATCCCATTGGAACCTTATCTCAAATGGGTACGAGCCCGCTCCCAGAAGTTAATAATGCCTTATCCTCATGTGCTCCCTGTGATCAAAGAGCCAGTCTTGGAAGGAGAGGTGTCCTACACCCTTCAACATCCTGACATGCCCACGTCCTGGGAAGAGATGCAGAAGAGCTGGATCCAGCTTAAGGAAGAACGGAATTCTCTTGAGACCAGTCTACATGCTAGTGAAAAGAAGGTCTTGGAGCTCACCCGCCTGTTGCACGAGGAGAGGAATCTCAACACCTACATAGCTCCAAAGAGGATGCGTAGTGTCTTTTGGGACTGATTTGCTTTGTAATATGTGCCCATGAGGCTTTGATGTACTGAACAATTATTTCCTTAATGATAACGTGTGTTCCTTTTTGTCTACAACAAATTTGAACTTTCGAACCCTTGAATGCATTGCATAAACACATATCATTCATCATGTGCATAGCAGGTTTTCTTCTTTTCAGGTTGCTTACTATTCTTCGCTGTTTATTTCAGCATCATGAACCCTGACTCATCATCAACCGAGATGTCTATCAAGGCTCTTCAGGCGCAGAATGCGCAATTTCAGGAATTGATCATGGGTTTGGCTCAAGGCCAAGAAGAGCTGAAGGCTTTACTCCTGAAGAAGGAGAAGAAGAAGAAGAAGAGAACTGTTCTTTTCAACTCGGGCCGAAGGTTTGGCAACACTCTGCAGAATGAAGAGGCTGGTTCTTCTATAGGCAAGAGCAGTCCCCAAGGGGGAAAGGTCCTAGTCCGGTAGTCTCTGACAACGAGACTGACTTTAATGAGGAACAGTATCCTCCGGCGGAAGACCCGTACAAGCAGTTGGAGGACAGACTCAATGCAATGGAGATCCAACAAGTGCCTGGGCTGGATTTCGGAGACTTGGGCTTATCTACTGGTGTGATTATTCCTCACAAGTTTAAGGCACCATATTTCACCAAGTATGACGGGGCGTCTTGTCCCAAGCTACACCTCAGATCTTATGTGCGGAAGATTCAACCGTACTCAGTTGACAAGAACTTGTGGATCCACTTCTTCCAGGAGAGTCTTTCAGGGACTCATCTCGAATGGTTCTATCAGCTGGATGGGACCAAGGTTCGTAACTTGGAGGAGTTGGCTACTGCTTTCTACAAGCAGTATCAATATAATGCCGACCTTGCTCCTACACGTACCCAACTCCAGGGTATGTCGCTAGGATCAAGCGAAGGTTTTAAAGAGTATGCACAGAAGTGGAGGGATCTTGCTGGAAGGGTGCAGCCTCCGTTAACTGACCGGGAGCTGGTGGATATGTTCTTGGGGACCCTATCTGGGCCATTTTTCAACCATCTTATCAGTAACTCATCTGCAGGGTTTACTGATCTTATTCTAACTGGAGAGAGAATAGAGGCTGGAATGAAGTCCGGCAAAATTCAGAAGGGTGCATCGGCAAGTTCTGAGAAGAAGCTCTTTAAGAAGGAAGCCAGTGCTGTATATGGGTCTAGAAGACAAGAGAAACCTGAGCGCCGCCAATCTGTCAGCGCGGTGATGATTGCTAAACCTGCTGCCGCTCCTCGGCAAACCAATCCACAAAGGGCTGAAAGACCCAGAAGGGAGTTTACCCGTCTAAGTATGACCCTATCACAAATCTTGCCGCAATTGCTATCCACCAACTTGGTGACTGTCAGAGAGGCCTCGAAGGTTGTGAATACGGCTTCTCCCAAGTATAATCCGAATGCCCGCTGTGCTTATCACTCCGATAGCCCGGGGCATTCCACTGATGACTGTTGGGCCTTAAGGAACAAAGTGCAAGATCTTATTGATGCCAAGGAGGTACAGTTTGAGGCACCTGAGAAGCCCAATGTTGTGACTGCTCCCATGCCTAACCATGGAGTGAATGCTATCAGGGAGGATGATGAAGTGGATGAAGCTGAGTTCGACAGCTAGATTTACCCGGCAACCGGCAGTGAACCTAGCAATTGGATTGCAAAGGACAACCTACTTGTTTCTCTTGTTACTGAGTAATGAATTCTTTTTTGTTATCTGTAATAAACAATTAAAACTCTATGGCCCGGTGTCTTACCCGGGGCACCGTGGCTTCATTTGTGAGGGTATATTAATTGTCATTTCATATATCATGAATAAAGATCTTGGACGTTTTCTCGCATTTCAAATCATATGCTCCTTTTTTTCTTTCCTTTCGTTATATATTGCAAAACAGCTGTATTTACACACACTCACTCATACAGGTTTCAATCCACTCTGGATCTCACTGGTAACGACTCTGCTACTGCCAGTTATGATTTCGAAAATCCGATCAACTTAGCCGAAGACGAAGGTGAAGATGATTACGAAGTGCCTGGCGAGCTTGCAAGACTGTTACTCCAGGAAGAGAGGGCAATTCAACCATACGAAGAGCCAGTGGAAACAATAAATCTGGGTACTGATATAGACAGAAAGGAGGTAAAGATTGGTGCCAACCTAGAGCTCAGTGTGAAGCAACGGTTGACTCAGATGCTACATGACTACATGGAAATATTTGCCTGGTCCTACGAAGACATGCCCGGGTTGGATACCGACATTGTGGTCCATCATTTGCCTACTAAGGAAGACTGCCCTCCGGTTAAGCAAAAGGTCCGCCGTATGCGTCCAGAGATGTCCGAGAAGATCAAGGTCGAGGTTATGAAACAGTTTGATGCCGGGTTCCTTGCAGTGACTTCTTATCTGCAATGGGTTGCTAATGTGGTGCCGGTACCAAAGAAGGATGGTAAGGTCAGAATGTGTGTCGATTACAGGGATCTGAACAGGGCCAGCCCCAAGGATGACTTCCCCCTACCTCACATTGATGTCCTTGTTGACAATACGGCTCAGCATGAGGTGTTCTCTTTCATGGATGGTTTTTCAGGTTATAATCAGATCAAGATGGCACCTGAAGACATGGAAAAGACTACCTTTGTTACTCAGTGGGGCACCTTCTGCTACAAGGTCATGCCTTTTGGACTGAAAAATGCTGGGGCAACCTACCAACGTGCCATGGTTGCCTTATTTCATGACATGATCCATCATGAGATAGAAGTGTATGTCGACGACATGATTGCAAGGTCCCAAACTGAGGAAGAACACCTTGATCATCTGCAGAAATTGTTTGATCGTCTGAAGTTGTACAAGCTGAGGCTGAACCCGAACAAGTGCACCTTCGGGGTAAGATCTGGAAAGTTGCTAGGCTTCGTTGTAAGTGATAAGGGTATTCAAGTGGACCCTGCCAAGGTTAAAGCTATTCAACAGATGCCAGTTCCTAAGATAGAGAAAGAGGTCAGAGGCTTTTTAGGACGCCTGAATTACATTGCCCGATTCATCTCGCATCTAAATGCTACTTGTGAACCAATCTTCAAGCTGCTGAAGAAAGATCAGGTAGTACGTTGGAATGATGAATGTCAGGCTGCTTTTGATAGAATAAAAGAATATCTCCAAGAACCACCCATCCTTATGCCACCGGTTGAAGGGAGACCTCTGATATTATACCTGACAGTACTTGACAACTCAATGGGATGTGTGCTGGGGCAGCATGACGAGTCTGGCCGAAAAGAGCATGCCATTTATTACCTTAGCAAAAAGTTTACCGACTGTGAGACCCGATACTCACTTCTTGAGAAAACTTGTTGCGCTTTGGTATGGGCTGCTCGCCGGCTGAGACAGTATATGCTGACTCACACTACCTTGTTGATCTCAAAGATGGATCCTATAAAGTACATATTTGAAAAGCCTGCTCTGTCCGGGAGAATAGCAAGATGGAAAATGATCTTGACAGAATACGACATTCAATACACGACTCAGAAAGCCATCAAAGGAAGTGTATTGGCAGACCACTTGGCACATCAGGCAGTAGACGACTATCAGTCAATGAACTTCGAGTTTCTGGACGAGAGTATCATGATAGTGACTGATTGTGAAGTACCTGGACCGGATGAAGGACCTGAGGAAGGATCCCGATGGTCTATGCACTTTGACGGAGCCTCCAACGCTTTGGGGTAACGGTATCGGCGCTGTGATCATATCCCCTCAAGGCACTCATACTCCACTTACGGGCCGGCTATGTTTCAACTGCACCAACAACATGGCGGAGTATGAGGCATGCATCATGGGTCTTCAAGCTGCGATCGACTTAAGGATCAAGTTTCTGAGTGTCTTCGGAGATTCCGCTCTCGTGATCAATCAGATCAAAGGAGAGTGGGATACGAAACATCCGAACCTTATTCCTTACAAAGAATGTGTGTTGACATTGATCCCCCACTTCACAGAGATAACTTTTGAACATTTCCCAAGAGAGGAGAATCAGTTAGCGGACGCGTTAGCTACGATGTCTTCTATGTTCAAGGTCAAGTGGGACAATGAGGCTCCCCGGATCATTATCTGGAAACTGGAAGAACCGGCATACTGTTGTGATCTCGAGACTGAATTGGTAACTGAGAAGCCTTGGTACCATGAGGTGAAGAGATACTTAGAAGCTCAGGAATACCCTGAATGTGCGTCTGTCAACGATAAGAAGTTTCTGAGAAGGTTCGCAGCGAAGTTCTTCCTTAGCAACGGCATTCTGTACAAGCGAAACCATGATTCGACCTTACTGCGTTGTGTGGATAAGACAGAAGCAGAAAGGATCATGGAAGAGCTACATGAAGGGACCTTCAGAACACATTCCAGTGGACACACTATGGCAAAGAAAATCCTTCGGGCAGGGTATTTCTGGTCCACAATGGAAGCTGACTGCTATCAACACTCTCGGACATGCCATAAATGCCAGATATATGCAGACAAGGTGCATGTTCCTCCAGTTCCTCTAAATGTTCTGACTGCGCCTTGGCCGTTTGTGATGTGGGGCATAGATATGATCGGTGAAATTAAACCTACAGCGTCCAATGGGCATCGCTTCATCCTGGTGGCAATTGATTACTTTACAAAGTGGGTTGAAGCAGCATCCTACGCTACGGTAACCAAGACTGTTGTGGCACGGCTCATTCGGCACAACCTGATCTGTCGATACGGCGTCCCAGAAAGGATCATTACAGACAACGGTACCAATCTTAATAACAAGATGATCACTGAGCTCTGCGAGCAGTTTAAGATACAGCACCACAACTCTTCTCCTTACAGACCGAAGATGAATGGGGCTGTAGAAGCAGCAAATAAAAACATTAAGAAAATTGTGCAGAAGATGACAGTGACTTATAAAGATTGGCACGAGATGTTACCGTTCACTCTACATGGGTACTGTGCCTCAGCCAGGACGTCAACCGGGGCAACTCCTTTCTCCTTGGTCTACGGTATGGAGGCAGTCTTACCGATCGAAGTACAGATACCCTCCCTCCGGATAATGAAGGATGCAGATCTGAGTGAAGATGATTGGATCCAGACACGACTTGATCAACTAAACTTAATCGACGAAAAAAGACTTGCTGCTATCTGTCATGGTCAGACGTATCAGAAACGGATGATCAGGGCATTTAACAAAAAGGTCAGACCACAAGAATATCAAGTTGGGGATCTGGTAATCAAGCGAATCATCCTTCCTCAGAGTGATCCAAGGGTCAAATGGACCCCTACATACGAAGGGCCATTTGTGGTTAAACATGTGTTCTCAGGAGGAGCCATGATTCTAACCAACATGGATGGTGACGACCTTCCTCACCCCGCCAATGAAGACATAGTAAAAAGATACTACGCATAATAAAGACCCGCTAGGCTGACATGCCTAGGCAAAAATTAGGGCTTCCCGGCGAACCAAAACGGTTCGGGAAAAATGAAGGGATGAAATGAAAAATCTGTACACCCGGTAAGTCGAAAACCTGAAAAGGCGGCTTGGGCAAAAATGGGTATCCCGGTGGACTGAAAACCCGAAAGGGCGGTCCAGGCAAAAGTTAGGGATAAAGCGTAATACTATGCCTCATTGGATCACCTTGCATCCAGAATCCGGTATCAACATCGAGTTCAAACGGCATCGATCAATCAACTTCATCTTCAACTAAGGTCATCAAGTGATGAGACGCTCGAAGATATAAGGGCAATAGCAGAGTTGGAACCCAGTGGGATCATTCATTTCACACAGCTGTTTTATTTTCTTTTGTACAAACTTGTATAAATTCTTTTGTTCGGCGGCGTTCTCTTACTAGGACGTCAGCCTCTTGTACATAAACACCTATTTACAGGCAATTCAAATTCAAAATCAATATAAATACACTTTTCAGCTCAAATTGCCAATTGTTTTTCCTTTTTCTGTTTTGTTTTGCGAAGAACGTCCAAGGTTCAGTTTGTGATATATGCACTGACAATAATTTGCTAACTCATGAATATTTGCATACGAAACAAAGGATTAATTACGGGTAACATTAGAAACAGGGGCAATAAAGAGTTGTCTAAGCGATCTAATTATTCTGTCCACCAAGGTACCAAGTTAGATTCAGCTGAAGAACACAACCAGTATATCTTAATTCCCCAGAGAGTGCGTCAGCAAGTCAATACACTCTCCCCAAGCAAAGTTACAGTCAACCTTAGGGAAGTTGGGTATCCCCCAGCAAATCTCAACATTCCCCATTAATATACGGATATTCTTAATAAGCATCCCTGGCAATCTTGATCTAAGATTGTTCCCCGGAGGTATACCAGACATTCAATGGAGTCACTTCCCCAATACAATTCAAAACTTCCCCAGGAGAGTCCAATCTAGTTCCCTAGGAAAGTTGGAATCCATATCCCCAAGCAGTAAGCTTATCCCCAGTAGATTCTGGAAGCTTATCCCTCGCAGAGCACGAACGCGTCCCCCGACTTTATTCAAAGAGTTATTTCCCTACCAGGATAAAACTGGGTTATCCTCAGCCAAAAGCCATGAGAAGATCGTCCTCGGCAAAGTCTTCTTATCCCCAGCGAAGTCTATCAACACTTCCAACATAACAATGGTATCCCCAGCGAAGTTATCATCAACATTCCAGCAAAGTATCTCTCTCCCCCACAGAGTATTGCTCCCCAGCAAGATCGTTAGAGTACTTTTCTCCCCGCAGAGTAATCCATTCGCCAAGTTTATTCCCCAACGGAGTTATCTTCTCCTCCCGGTATTCTTACAACTATCATCCCCTGCGGAAGCAAAGATCTATTCCTCAACATCAGCCCAGGAGTGACTTCCCGGCAACCCGTCAAGGATTTATTTTCCTAGACGAAAATACATTCATAAACATCACATTTTCATACATTACAGCATGCATATACGCATCATATCTTACAAATCTCATTTATATTGAGAACATCATTGCTTGATCCATATCATGCATCGCATATGACTGACCTTTACCTTTCAGGAAAGATCCAGTTAAGTTCTCAGCTATATTTCAAGACTTTAGTCTGGTTCAGTTAAATCGACCCTAAGATTTTCCTGATTCTTATCCAGTCAAAGGCCTTCTCTGGTTCCGTCAGATCGACCCTAAGATCTCCTTGTTTCTTACCCAGTTGAAGATTTCAAGACCTTGTCCGGTTCAGTTAAATCGACCCTAAGATTTTCCTGATTCTTATCCAATCAAAGGCCTTCTCTGGTTCAGTCAGATCGACCCTAAGATCTCCCTATTTCTTATCCAGTTGAAGATTTCAAGACCTTGTCCGGTTCAGTTAAATCGACCCTAAGATTTTCCTGATTCTTATCCAGTCAAAGGCCTTCTCTAGTTCAGTCAGATCGACCCTAAGATCTCCCTGTTTCTTACCCAGTTGAAGATTTCAAGACCTTGTCCGGTTCAGTTAAATCGACCCTAAGATTTTCCTGTTTCTTATCCAGTCAAAGGCCTTCTCTAGTCCAGTTAAATCGATCCCTAAAGATTTTCCTGATGAAGACTCAGTAGAAGACATCCAAGATTCTCTCAGCGTTACTGTTGAGGTAGTAATCTCCCAAGATTCCCTCAGCGTTACTGTTGAGGTTGAAGTCGCCTAAGATTCTCTCAGCGTTACTGTTGAGGTTGAAGTCGCCTATGGTTCTCTCCCCGTTACTGTGGAGGTAATAATCGCCCCAAGATTCTCTCAGCATTCCTGTTGAGGTAGTAATCGTCCAAGTTTCTCTTAGCGTTCCTGTTGAGGTGGTAATCGTCCAAGGTTCTCTCACTGTCCCGATGAGATAGTAACCATCCCTGGTTCATTCATCGCCGTTTGAAGCTCCGGATTCAATTCCTGTAGCCAGTCAGGGCACATCTACACAAAGAGTTTGAAGACCAGCTCCTGTAACAGGCCAGGTAATCATTTTCTTTTTCAGGTATGCAAGTTCTCGCTAAGGAATCTCTTACGCGATCGACACCCAGATGGCATCTATAAGCCCATCCATCTATCCATCACATCTCTTAGCATGGCATCTATAAGCCCATCATCCTATCCATTAATCTCCAAATGGCATCTATAAGCCCATCTCCACATACCTACAGTCTCCAAATGGCATCTATAAGCCCATTCCCACCATCACACTACTATGTGAGCGCAAATTTCTGGGCACTCTAGTGTTCAATCATCTTCCACCTTCGGATTACGAAAGGCACGTCAGCCAATCTGCATCCTCAGGTTTAAGAAGATTGAACAGGGGCAACTGTTGTACCCCAAAATTTGCCCTCCCATATTCTTCAGGATTTGCCAAGTCAAAGCTTCAAAATCTCCCCAAGGGTTGCACAGTTCAAGGGCCTCCTAACAGTCAAAAGCTAGGGTTTTGGTTCTGGCAAAGAAATTGAAGTTTCCAAGGGTCCAAACAAGTCCCACATGCCTATAAACATTGTCAAGCATCCATATGTCAAGTTTCAAGACTCACAGCACAAAATTGCACAGTCAAAAACCCTAATTGCCCTACAGTCAACTGCAGGGGCAAAATGGTCATTTGACAGTCAAAAGTTCAAATTTTTGGTCAACATCTTATTTTGAAGCCACAAACATCATTTGATCAATTCTTGATCATGATTTTCAAAGCATGGCTCAAAAAGTCTCAAGATGAAAAAGTTTCCATATTTGGACAGTTGAAAAAGTCAACTGTAACTTGACCAAGGCATAACTTCCACATGGTTCATCAGAAAAATTCCATCCAAAGCTCATTTTGAAGAGAAAGACATTTCCTACAACTCCTCTTCACACTTCAAGTCCAAGAAATGCTCTCACAAAAAGTTATCAATCTCAACATTATAGGTCATTTTCAAAAGTCAACAAAAAGGGACTTTAAGTCAAAGGCCATAACTTGATATTGGTAAATCAAAATGACATGGGACAAAAGGCATTGGTTATAGGACTTCAAGACCTTTCCAAAATGTCCAAGAACATGATCAAAGCTTAAAAATTGAGCAAGATATGCCTTGTGGAAGTTGGGAAATTTTTGGGTATTTTGAAAAGTCAACTTTACTTCAAATGCCTCAAAATTGCTAATGGGCCACATTTTCTTCCAAGATTCATCATCCAAAGGCTATGCACGACCATTTGGCCCAAAGGGGATTTATTTCATCATTTTTTATTATTTATTTGAATTTTTAATCACCATTAATTCATTTAATAAAATAAAATATGAAAAAAATACTAAACAAATGTATTTGAATCTTTTTATGCAGCACATGCCCTCATTGGTTACTCAAGATTCATGCACATCAAAAAGGAAGGATTTGGCCATGATTGGTATCAAAACACATGGAAAAGATTTGAAAATATTTCATTAAAAATCAAATATTGGATTCATCAAAACATGGATCTTTTGACTCAAATTTCTACCCTAATCCATTGGCATACATATACAGATGCAAAACCTAATGCTAAGAACCTTCAGGCTGCGCCTCATATCAAAAACCAAGTTTGCATTTTTTGTCCAAAATTTCAAAACTGAAAACTGCATTAGAGGACGATTCAAAGCTTCTAACCAATTCCAAAAGCTTTCTGAGGCATCACTGAACCTGACTGAATCCTTTTCCACGCTCCTAGCATCAAGAATTGGTATATAGAAGTCGAAATTTCTCATACTTTATGCATAATCGTATTTTAATTCCTGGGCATTTTCCATACAGTTTAATTGTTGTTTTGTACTAATATGGACCTTCTGAGTCTATTGACATTGTTTAATTGAGTTTTCATAGCCTATATGCAAAGTTACCATTGAAGCTTGCTAGGGTTTCAGAGCTGCAAAATTAGGGGTTTCCTCTTCAGGAAAAATCAGACCACGAGACCCATGCCATTGAAACCAGAAGCTCATGACTAATCAATCCCATACCTCGCGATCAATTTATGATAAACGACGGCCTATTCGCTATTTTTTCATGTATCATGTAGTGGGGGTTTAAAACCCCCGCAATCTTGTTTTATTTTTCAGGCAAAAAGCAAGGAAACGAAGAAGAAGGTTGTGTGTCATCCTATGGTTGGTAGATTCAAACAATTGGCGCGCGTTTTCATCACATGTCACTAATGATTTTTTCTCTTTCATATTAATTCTATTCCATTATGCATACGAATAAACATGCTGGCTCAGTTGGTGGGAAGGAATATTTGCAAGCTTTGGGACCTGGGTTCGATTCCCAGGTCCCCCATATGTCTTTCTATTTTTTCTTGTAATATGATCAGGTACTCAACATGTCCAGATGACCACCAAACACGCAGCGCTGAGGCTTTACACATGGCCACTGAGATCCATCCAAAAGCCAAGATGTGAATTCCATGGTACACCTTAGTCCAAGGGCCACACGCGCGCTGAAAAGTCAACCAAAGGCCTTAATTCATTGGGCCTGATTGCTACACTAATACCTCCAAATTGGGGTCAACACCCCCCTAGTGTTTGTATTTCTTTTCTTTTTCCTATTTTTATTATTTGTTATTCCCTTTTAATTCATAAATTAATATTTTCATAACATAAAAATACCCAAAAAAATTCAGAAACTATAAAATAAAAAATATGTTTTTATGTTTAATTCACTAACATTTTTGTAAATAAATTTTATTAATTGATTTAGTTTTAATACTAGGTTTAATTTTAATGTTTTTCTTAATAAACTAAAAAATGTAGAATTAGGGTTTTAAATACTTTTATTCTTTTTCTTTTCTTTTATCCTTATTAAATATTAATTATTTTTATAAATAAATTGCCATGTAAATAATTAATTTAATTTTAGGTCTAATTTAAACATTTTCTTAATAAATAAAAAAAACAATTTAGAATTAGGGTTAATTAACTTTTCTTTTTTATTCCATTAATTCTCATTAAACTCCATAAATACAAAAAAACTCCAAAAATTCTTTCTTTTTTTATTTTAACTTAATTAATTTATTAAATGCAATTTAATTTCCTTAAAAGGGTCCAACGCCCTCGCATTCGATCATAATTCTAATTCGCGCGCTTATTTTATTTCCCTTTTTCATGTAATTCTCCCAAAGCCATGTAATAGATTAATTAGGATATTTATTTTCCGCACTTTATTTTATTTCAAATCGGGTCTTGGATTAATTTGGCGATGTAGACCCGCGCCTTTGTAATAGCGTAGGACCTTTTGTATTCCCGCAACTTTTAACTGTTAACTATTGCATGAAAGAATGAATGTCAAAATAAAAGCAACGCGTAGATCACCAATGCATGACAAGACAAAAATATCTGAAAACGACACACAAATCACACACCACCCCTAGGGTATGCCTCACTGTTGCCTTGCCCCTCGAAAGGTGGTCGTCGAGTAGAGGACGTTTTAGTAAGTCCTCATGTCCATGAACATGGCATGAGGGTAGCTTCTAAGGTGTCTTCCTATTGCTCTGGTGATCACCATGTCCCGAACCCTCGAATTGACCCGAACACCTCCAACGGTGGTGCTACCTACCTCTCAATGGTGGGATGGCACTATCTTAAGGACATTTACACAGCCTAATTCCTTAGGGTAGGTGGATGACTCGTAGATACTTGCTCTAATTCAAAACAAATCAAAAAACTCTTTTCACACTGACACTTTCTAAAAGATTTCAAAACAAACGCTTCACAACACTCTTGAGGACTGATACAAGAGTCGAACTGAAATTTTCAAAGAAACTTTTTTAAACCCATAGTTGAAAAGCAAACAAACAATTTTGAAAACACAAATGAGCAAGTATCTAAGAGCCCATGGATAACCATGGATAGAAAGGGTGCTAACACCTTCCCTTTCTATAATCTACCTCCCGAACCGAGAGCAATCTCTATAAGGAATTTTTCTGTGCTTTTGTCCTTTCCCTTTGGAGAAAATAAAAGACGGTGGCGACTCTTGCTTACCGCGACATTTTGCGAACCAGCGTTAAACAGTCAGTTCCAGATCCACCGATCACAGAACTGGCGACTCTGTTGGGGATAACTTAAAGTGAGGTGTACCTTAGGACTAAGATCACTGTGTTTTCAATTGTTTTGACTTGTTTGCTTTAAATTGTGGGACTGTCTTGGGAGTTCTATAGATCCTAACTCGGATCTGGGGATACCTTCTTAGAAAGTAGCAACAAGGCTGTGAGGGAACTGTGTGGGGTATACCGACATGGTTGAAACAGTCTGCTACGTTGATGTGGCACTTTGGTGTGTACCGGTAACCCTTGAGTTCAGTCAAGGAGAGTACGGGGCCTCCGCGTGGTGTCGTGAAGCATCAACTGACCTTAGGAACCTTAATTGAACTATCTTGGCCTCTTTAGGGTAGTGAGATAACTGACTTTGGTGCAGTCCGAGGTTGGTTGATACTCGATACTACACTCAATTGAGGGTTGCTTTCCTGGAATATTTTGGTCGCCTGTTCATTGGCTAAATCGAAACGATGAACAATGAAAGCAATCCAGTGATATTGGGACCCTTAGAACCCGGTTACTTCTAATAGGACAGGTTGAGCCCACCAACTTCAAGAGGGTAATACCCATACCCCATGCTGGCCTAAACTCTAAGGGCTTGTCTTGTGTGACTTGTGTGCCTTACATGTTTGCCTTTGTAAATATTTGTGGTGTGTTTAATCATAGCATCATGACATCATCCAGCATCATATGCATTGACTAACCATTTCAGGGGTTCGAATCTTCATCTTTGTTCTTGTTTTGTAGGACATGAAAACTGTTCGCAGAAAGACAATTCAAATCAGCCTTGTAAGGATCCCTCCTCAGCTTAAGGAGCTTATATCCAGGATTCCCGAGAGCTCTTCATTCAGTGAAAGACATGGAAGACTCATCAGCTTGGTCAATACCAACATTGAGGAAGATATGATAAAGGTCCTGTTCCAATTCTTTGACCCTCTGCATCACTGTTTCACTTTCCTGGATTATCAGCTGGTACCTACACTGGAGGAGTTCTCCCGGCTTCTGAAGATCCCTATCCTTGATCAACTACCCTACAACGGTACGGAAAAGGAACCCAAGCTTGAAGAGATTGCTAAAGCCTTACACCTACAATCATCTGACCTCAAGGGACATTGGGAGGTTAGAAGTGGCATCAAAGGGTTCTTAGCCAGGTTTCTGTTTGAAAAGGCCCAGGAATGTTGGAACTCCCTTGACTTACAAGCTTTTGAAGAAGTTGTGGCCCTCCTTGTCTATGGTTTGGTGTTGTTCCCTAACCCAGATCAGCTTATAGATATCAGTGCTGTCCAGATCTTCATGTCCAGGAATCCTATACCTACGTTGCTGGGGGACATCCTTCACTCATGTTACACTCGAACCATGAGAAAAAGAGGTGTCCTTATGTGTTGCACTCCTCTCCTGGGAAGGTGGTTTATTTCGCACCTTCCACAATCAGTTTTGAAGAACGAGCGGGGTTTGAGATGGTCACAACGGTTGATGACTCTTACACATGCAGATATACATTGGTGCCCCCGGTCCAGAGAGGATGTCACTATCATTGATCGTTGCGGGGAGTACCCTAATGTTCCTTTACTTGGAATCAGAGGAGGTATTACTTACAACCCATGCCTGGCTTGGAGACAGTTTGGTTATGCTCGGAGGGACGGTCCTCATGACATGTTAATTCCTGACATAGTTTTTGACTTCGACAACGATGCACAAGGACTTCGCCAGAGATTTATCAGAGCTTGGAGGATGCCCAGTAAGATAGACAGCAAGACACTGGGGCACAAGAATTCCATCCCATTGGAACCTTATCTCAAATGGGTACGAGCCCGCTCCCAGAAGTTAATAATGCCTTATCCTCATGTGCTCCCTGTGATCAAAGAGCCAGTCTTGGAAGGAGAGGTGTCCTACACCCTTCAACATCCTGACATGCCCACGTCCTGGGAAGAGATGCAGAAGAGCTGGATCCAGCTTAAGGAAGAACGGAATTCTCTTGAGACCAGTCTACATGCTAGTGAAAAGAAGGTCTTGGAGCTCACCCGCCTGTTGCACGAGGAGAGGAATCTCAACACCTACATAGCTCCAAAGAGGATGCGTAGTGTCTTTTGGGACTGATTTGCTTTGTAATATGTGCCCATGAGGCTTTGATGTACTGAACAATTATTTCCTTAATGATAACGTGTGTTCCTTTTTGTCTACAACAAATTTGAACTTTCGAACCCTTGAATGCATTGCATAAACACATATCATTCATCATGTGCATAGCAGGTTTTCTTCTTTTCAGGTTGCTTACTATTCTTCGCTGTTTATTTCAGCATCATGAACCCTGACTCATCATCAACCGAGATGTCTATCAAGGCTCTTCAGGCGCAGAATGCGCAATTTCAGGAACTGATCATGGGTTTGGCTCAAGGCCAAGAAGAGCTGAAGGCTTTACTCCTGAAGAAGGAGAAGAAGAAGAAGAAGAGAACTGTTCTTTTCAACTCGGGCCGAAGGTTTGGCAACACTCTGCAGAATGAAGAGGCTGGTTCTTCTATAGGCAAGAGCAGTCCCCAAGGGGGAAAGGTCCTAGTCTGGTAGTCTCTGACAACGAGACTGACTTTAATGAGGAACAGTATCCTCCGGCGGAAGACCCGTACAAGCAGTTGGAGGACAGACTCAATGCAATGGAGATCCAACAAGTGCCTGGGCTGGATTTCGGAGACTTGGGCTTATCTACTGGTGTGATTATTCCTCACAAGTTTAAGGCACCATATTTCACCAAGTATGACGGGGCGTCTTGTCCCAAGCTACACCTCAGATCTTATGTGCGGAAGATTCAACCGTACTCAGTTGACAAGAACTTGTGGATCCACTTCTTCTAGGAGAGTCTTTCAGGGACTCATCTCGAATGGTTCTATCAGCTGGATGGGACCAAGGTTCGTAACTTGGAGGAGTTGGCTACTGCTTTCTACAAGCAGTATCAATATAATGCCGACCTTGCTCCTACACGTACCCAACTCCAGGGTATGTCGCTAGGATCAAGCGAAGGTTTTAAAGAGTATGCACAGAAGTGGAGGGATCTTGCTGGAAGGGTGCAGCCTCCGTTAACTGACCGGGAGCTGGTGGATATGTTCTTGGGGACCCTATCTGGGCCATTTTTCAACCATCTTATCAGTAACTCATCTGCAGGGTTTACTGATCTTATTCTAACTGGAGAGAGAATAGAGGCTGGAATGAAGTCCGGCAAAATTCAGAAGGGTGCATCGGCAAGTTCTGAGAAGAAGCTCTTTAAGAAGGAAGCCAGTGCTGTATATGGGTCTAGAAGACAAGAGAAACCTGAGCGCCGCCAATCTGTCAGCGCGGTGATGATTGCTAAACCTGCTGCCGCTCCTCGGCAAACCAATCCACAAAGGGCTGAAAGACCCAGAAGGGAGTTTACCCGTCTAAGTATGACCCTATCACAAATCTTGCCGCAATTGCTATCCACCAACTTGGTGACTGTCAGAGAGGCCTCGAAGGTTGTGAATACGGCTTCTCCCAAGTATAATCCGAATGCCCGCTGTGCTTATCACTCCGATAGCCCGGGGCATTCCACTGATGACTGTTGGGCCTTAAGGAACAAAGTGCAAGATCTTATTGATGCCAAGGAGGTACAGTTTGAGGCACCTGAGAAGCCCAATGTTGTGACTGCTCCCATGCCTAACCATGGAGTGAATGCTATCAGGGAGGATGATGAAGTGGATGAAGCTGAGTTCGACAGCTGGATTTACCCGGCAACCGGCAGTGAACCTAGCAATTGGATTGCAAAGGACAACCTACTTGTTTCTCTTGTTACTGAGTAATGAATTCTTTTTTGTTATCTGTAATAAACAATTAAAACTCTATGGCCCGGTGTCTTACCCGGGGCACCGTGGCTTCATTTGTGAGGGTATATTAATTGTCATTTCATATATCATGAATAAAGATCTTGGACGTTTTCTCGCATTTCAAATCATATGCTCCTTTTTTTCTTTCCTTTCGTTATATATTGCAAAACAGCTGTATTTACACACACTCACTCATACAGGTTTCAATCCACTCTGGATCTCACTGGTAACGACTCTGCTACTGCCAGTTATGATTTCGAAAATCCGATCAACTTAGCCGAAGACGAAGGTGAAGATGATTACGAAGTGCCTGGCGAGCTTGCAAGACTGTTACTCCAGGAAGAGAGGGCAATTCAACCATACGAAGAGCCAGTGGAAACAATAAATCTGGGTACTGATATAGACAGAAAGGAGGTAAAGATTGGTGCCAACCTAGAGCTCAGTGTGAAGCAACGGTTGACTCAGATGCTACATGACTACATGGAAATATTTGCCTGGTCCTACGAAGACATGCCCGGGTTGGATACCGACATTGTGGTCCATCATTTGCCTACTAAGGAAGACTGCCCTCCGGTTAAGCAAAAGGTCCGCCGTATGCGTCCAGAGATGTCCGAGAAGATCAAGGTCGAGGTTATGAAACAGTTTGATGCCGGGTTCCTTGCAGTGACTTCTTATCTGCAATGGGTTGCTAATGTGGTGCCGGTACCAAAGAAGGATGGTAAGGTCAGAATGTGTGTCGATTACAGGGATCTGAACAGGGCCAGCCCCAAGGATGACTTCCCCCTACCTCACATTGATGTCCTTGTTGACAATACGGCTCAGCATGAGGTGTTCTCTTTCATGGATGGTTTTTCAGGTTATAATCAGATCAAGATGGCACCTGAAGACATGGAAAAGACTACCTTTGTTACTCAGTGGGGCACCTTCTGCTACAAGGTCATGCCTTTTGGACTGAAAAATGCTGGGGCAACCTACCAACGTGCCATGGTTGCCTTATTTCATGACATGATCCATCATGAGATAGAAGTGTATGTCGACGACATGATTGCAAGGTCCCAAACTGAGGAAGAACACCTTGATCATCTGCAGAAATTGTTTGATCGTCTGAAGTTGTACAAGCTGAGGCTGAACCCGAACAAGTGCACCTTCAGGGTAAGATCTGGAAAGTTGCTAGGCTTCGTTGTAAGTGATAAGGGTATTCAAGTGGACCCTGCCAAGGTTAAAGCTATTCAACAGATGCCAGTTCCTAAGATAGAGAAAGAGGTCAGAGGCTTTTTAGGACGCCTGAATTACATTGCCCGATTCATCTCGCATCTAAATGCTACTTGTGAACCAATCTTCAAGCTGCTGAAGAAAGATCAGGTAGTACGTTGGAATGATGAATGTCAGGCTGCTTTTGATAGAATAAAAGAATATCTCCAAGAACCACCCATCCTTATGCCACCGGTTGAAGGGAGACCTCTGATATTATACCTGACAGTACTTGACAACTCAATGGGATGTGTGCTGGGGCAGCATGACGAGTCTGGCCGAAAAGAGCATGCCATTTATTACCTTAGCAAAAAGTTTACCGACTGTGAGACCCGATACTCACTGCTTGAGAAAACTTGTTGCGCTTTGGTATGGGCTGCTCGCCGGCTGAGACAGTATATGCTGACTCACACTACCTTGTTGATCTCAAAGATGGATCCTATAAAGTACATATTTGAAAAGCCTGCTCTGTCCGGGAGAATAGCAAGATGGAAAATGATCTTGACAGAATACGACATTCAATACACGACTCAGAAAGCCATCAAAGGAAGTGTATTGGCAGACCACTTGGCACATCAGGCAGTAGACGACTATCAGTCAATGAACTTCGAGTTTCTGGACGAGAGTATCATGATAGTGACTGATTGTGAAGTACCTGGACCGGATGAAGGACCTGAGGAAGGATCCCGATGGTCTATGCACTTTGACGGAGCCTCCAACGCTTTGGGGTAACGGTATCGGCGCTGTGATCATATCCCCTCAAGGCACTCATACTCCACTTACGGGCCGGCTATGTTTCAACTGCACCAACAACATGGCGGAGTATGAGGCATGCATCATGGGTCTTCAAGCTGCGATCGACTTAAGGATCAAGTTTCTGAGTGTCTTCGGAGATTCCGCTCTCGTGATCAATCAGATCAAAGGAGAGTGGGATACGAAACATCCGAACCTTATTCCTTACAAAGAATGTGTGTTGACATTGATCCCCCACTTCACAGAGATAACTTTTGAACATTTCCCAAGAGAGGAGAATCAGTTAGCGGACGCGTTAGCTACGATGTCTTCTATGTTCAAGGTCAAGTGGGACAATGAGGCTCCCCGGATCATTATCTGGAAACTGGAAGAACCGGCATACTGTTGTGATCTCGAGACTGAATTGGTAACTGAGAAGCCTTGGTACCCTGAGGTGAAGAGATACTTAGAAGCTCAGGAATACCCTGAATGTGCGTCTGTCAACGATAAGAAGTTTCTGAGAAGGTTCGCAGCGAAGTTCTTCCTTAGCAACGGCATTCTGTACAAGCGAAACCATGATTCGACCTTACTGCGTTGTGTGGATAAGACAGAAGCAGAAAGGATCATGGAAGAGCTACATGAAGGGACCTTCAGAACACATTCCAGTGGACACACTATGGCAAAGAAAATCCTTCGGGCAGGGTATTTCTGGTCCACAATGGAAGCTGACTGCTATCAACACTCTCGGACATGCCATAAATGCCAGATATATGCAGACAAGGTGCATGTTCCTCCAGTTCCTCTAAATGTTCTGACTGCGCCTTGGCCGTTTGTGATGTGGGGCATAGATATGATCGGTGAAATTAAACCTACAGCGTCCAATGGGCATCGCTTCATCCTGGTGGCAATTGATTACTTTACAAAGTGGGTTGAAGCAGCATCCTACGCTACGGTAACCAAGACTGTTGTGGCACGGCTCATTCGGCACAACCTGATCTGTCGATACGGCGTCCCAGAAAGGATCATTACAGACAACGGTACCAATCTTAATAACAAGATGATCACTGAGCTCTGCGAGCAGTTTAAGATACAGCACCACAACTCTTCTCCTTACAGACCGAAGATGAATGGGGCTGTAGAAGCAGCAAATAAAAACATTAAGAAAATTGTGCAGAAGATGACAGTGACTTATAAAGATTGGCACGAGATGTTACCGTTCACTCTACATGGGTACCGTGCCTCAGCCAGGACGTCAACCGGGGAAACTCCTTTCTCCTTGGTCTACGGTATGGAGGCAGTCTTACCGATCGAAGTACAGATACCCTCCCTCCGGATAATGAAGGATGCAGATCTGAGTGAAGATGATTGGATCCAGACACGACTTGATCAACTAAACTTAATCGACGAAAAAAGACTTGCTGCTATCTGTCATGGTCAGACGTATCAGAAACGGATGATCAGGGCATTTAACAAAAAGGTCAGACCACAAGAATATCAAGTTGGGGATCTGGTAATCAAGCGAATCATCCTTCCTCAGAGTGATCCAAGGGTCAAATGGACCCCTACATACGAAGGGCCATTTGTGGTTAAACATGTGTTCTCAGGAGGAGCCATGATTCTAACCAACATGGATGGTGACGACCTTCCTCACCCCGCCAATGCAGACATAGTAAAAAGATACTACGCATAATAAAGACCCGCTAGGCTGACATGCCTAGGCAAAAATTAGGGCTTCCCGGCGAACCAAAACGGTTCGGGAAAAATGAAGGGATGAAATGAAAAATCTGTACACCCGGTAAGTCGAAAACCTGAAAAGGCGGCTTGGGCAAAAATGGGTATCCCGGTGGACTGAAAACCCGAAAGGGCGGTCCAGGCAAAAGTTAGGGATAAAGCGTAATACTATGCCTCATTGGATCACCTTGCATCCAGAATCCGGTATCAACATCGAGTTCAAACGGCATCGATCAATCAACTTCATCTTCAACTAAGGTCATCAAGTGATGAGACGCTCGAAGATATAAGGGCAATAGCAGAGTTGGAACCCAGTGGGATCATTCATTTCACACAGCTGTTTTATTTTCTTTTGTACAAACTTGTATAAATTCTTTTGTTCGGCGGCGTTCTCTTACTAGGACGTCAGCCTCTTGTACATAAACACCTATTTACAGGCAATTCAAATTCAAAATCAATATAAATACACTTTTCAGCTCAAATTGCCAATTGTTTTTCCTTTTTCTGTTTTGTTTTGCGAAGAACGTCCAAGGTTCAGTTTGTGATATATGCACTGACAATAATTTGCTAACTCATGAATATTTGCATACGAAACAAAGGATTAATTACGGGTAACATTAGAAACAGGGGCAATAAAGAGTTGTCTAAGCGATCTAATTATTCTGTCCACCAAGGTACCAAGTTAGATTCAGCTGAAGAACACAACCAGTATATCTTAATTCCCCAGAGAGTGCGTCAGCAAGTCAATACACTCTCCCCAAGCAAAGTTACAGTCAACCTTAGGGAAGTTGGGTATCCCCCAGCAAATCTCAACATTCCCCATTAATATACGGATATTCTTAATAAGCATCCCTGGCAATCTTGATCTAAGATTGTTCCCCGGAGGTATACCAGACATTCAATGGAGTCACTTCCCCAATACAATTCAAAACTTCCCCAGGAGAGTCCAATCTAGTTCCCTAGGAAAGTTGGAATCCATATCCCCAAGCAGTAAGCTTATCCCCAGTAGATTCTGGAAGCTTATCCCTCGCAGAGCACGAACGCGTCCCCCGACTTTATTCAAAGAGTTATTTCCCTACCAGGATAAAACTGGGTTATCCTCAGCCAAAAGCCATGAGAAGATCGTCCTCGGCAAAGTCTTCTTATCCCCAGCGAAGTCTATCAACACTTCCAACATAACAATGGTATCCCCAGCGAAGTTATCATCAACATTCCAGCAAAGTATCTCTCTCCCCCACAGAGTATTGCTCCCCAGCAAGATCGTTAGAGTACTTTTCTCCCCGCAGAGTAATCCATTCGCCAAGTTTATTCCCCAACGGAGTTATCTTCTCCTCCCGGTATTCTTACAACTATCATCCCCTGCGGAAGCAAAGATCTATTCCTCAACATCAGCCCAGGAGTGACTTCCCGGCAACCCGTCAAGGATTTATTTTCCTAGACGAAAATACATTCATAAACATCACATTTTCATACATTACAGCATGCATATACGCATCATATCTTACAAATCTCATTTATATTGAGAACATCATTGCTTGATCCATATCATGCATCGCATATGACTGACCTTTACCTTTCAGGAAAGATCCAGTTAAGTTCTCAGCTATATTTCAAGACTTTAGTCTGGTTCAGTTAAATCGACCCTAAGATTTTCCTGATTCTTATCCAGTCAAAGGCCTTCTCTGGTTCCGTCAGATCGACCCTAAGATCTCCTTGTTTCTTACCCAGTTGAAGATTTCAAGACCTTGTCCGGTTCAGTTAAATCGACCCTAAGATTTTCCTGATTCTTATCCAATCAAAGGCCTTCTCTGGTTCAGTCAGATCGACCCTAAGATCTCCCTATTTCTTATCCAGTTGAAGATTTCAAGACCTTGTCCGGTTCAGTTAAATCGACCCTAAGATTTTCCTGATTCTTATCCAGTCAAAGGCCTTCTCTAGTTCAGTCAGATCGACCCTAAGATCTCCCTGTTTCTTACCCAGTTGAAGATTTCAAGACCTTGTCCGGTTCAGTTAAATCGACCCTAAGATTTTCCTGTTTCTTATCCAGTCAAAGGCCTTCTCTAGTCCAGTTAAATCGATCCCTAAAGATTTTCCTGATGAAGACTCAGTAGAAGACATCCAAGATTCTCTCAGCGTTACTGTTGAGGTAGTAATCTCCCAAGATTCCCTCAGCGTTACTGTTGAGGTTGAAGTCGCCTAAGATTCTCTCAGCGTTACTGTTGAGGTTGAAGTCGCCTATGGTTCTCTCCCCGTTACTGTGGAGGTAATAATCGCCCCAAGATTCTCTCAGCATTCCTGTTGAGGTAGTAATCGTCCAAGTTTCTCTTAGCGTTCCTGTTGAGGTGGTAATCGTCCAAGGTTCTCTCACTGTCCCGATGAGATAGTAACCATCCCTGGTTCATTCATCGCCGTTTGAAGCTCCGGATTCAATTCCTGTAGCCAGTCAGGGCACATCTACACAAAGAGTTTGAAGACCAGCTCCTGTAACAGGCCAGGTAATCATTTTCTTTTTCAGGTATGCAAGTTCTCGCTAAGGAATCTCTTACGCGATCGACACCCAGATGGCATCTATAAGCCCATCCATCTATCCATCACATCTCTTAGCATGGCATCTATAAGCCCATCATCCTATCCATTAATCTCCAAATGGCATCTATAAGCCCATCTCCACATACCTACAGTCTCCAAATGGCATCTATAAGCCCATTCCCACCATCACACTACTATGTGAGCGCAAATTTCTGGGCACTCTAGTGTTCAATCATCTTCCACCTTCGGATTACGAAAGGCACGTCAGCCAATCTGCATCCTCAGGTTTAAGAAGATTGAACAGGGGCAACTGTTGTACCCCAAAATTTGCCCTCCCATATTCTTCAGGATTTGCCAAGTCAAAGCTTCAAAATCTCCCCAAGGGTTGCACAGTTCAAGGGCCTCCTAACAGTCAAAAGCTAGGGTTTTGGTTCTGGCAAAGAAATTGAAGTTTCCAAGGGTCCAAACAAGTCCCACATGCCTATAAACATTGTCAAGCATCCATATGTCAAGTTTCAAGACTCACAGCACAAAATTGCACAGTCAAAAACCCTAATTGCCCTACAGTCAACTGCAGGGGCAAAATGGTCATTTGACAGTCAAAAGTTCAAATTTTTGGTCAACATCTTATTTTGAAGCCACAAACATCATTTGATCAATTCTTGATCATGATTTTCAAAGCATGGCTCAAAAAGTCTCAAGATGAAAAAGTTTCCATATTTGGACAGTTGAAAAAGTCAACTGTAACTTGACCAAGGCATAACTTCCACATGGTTCATCAGAAAAATTCCATCCAAAGCTCATTTTGAAGAGAAAGACATTTCCTACAACTCCTCTTCACACTTCAAGTCCAAGAAATGCTCTCACAAAAAGTTATCAATCTCAACATTATAGGTCATTTTCAAAAGTCAACAAAAAGGGACTTTAAGTCAAAGGCCATAACTTGATATTGGTAAATCAAAATGACATGGGACAAAAGGCATTGGTTATAGGACTTCAAGACCTTTCCAAAATGTCCAAGAACATGATCAAAGCTTAAAAATTGAGCAAGATATGCCTTGTGGAAGTTGGGAAATTTTTGGGTATTTTGAAAAGTCAACTTTACTTCAAATGCCTCAAAATTGCTAATGGGCCACATTTTCTTCCAAGATTCATCATCCAAAGGCTATGCACGACCATTTGGCCCAAAGGGGATTTATTTCATCATTTTTTATTATTTATTTGAATTTTTAATCACCATTAATTCATTTAATAAAATAAAATATGAAAAAAATACTAAACAAATGTATTTGAATCTTTTTATGCAGCACATGCCCTCATTGGTTACTCAAGATTCATGCACATCAAAAAGGAAGGATTTGGCCATGATTGGTATCAAAACACATGGAAAAGATTTGAAAATATTTCATTAAAAATCAAATATTGGATTCATCAAAACATGGATCTTTTGACTCAAATTTCTACCCTAATCCATTGGCATACATATACAGATGCAAAACCTAATGCTAAGAACCTTCAGGCTGCGCCTCATATCAAAAACCAAGTTTGCATTTTTTGTCCAAAATTTCAAAACTGAAAACTGCATTAGAGGACGATTCAAAGCTTCTAACCAATTCCAAAAGCTTTCTGAGGCATCACTGAACCTGACTGAATCCTTTTCCACGCTCCTAGCATCAAGAATTGGTATATAGAAGTCGAAATTTCTCATACTTTATGCATAATCGTATTTTAATTCCTGGGCATTTTCCATACAGTTTAATTGTTGTTTTGTACTAATATGGACCTTCTGAGTCTATTGACATTGTTTAATTGAGTTTTCATAGCCTATATGCAAAGTTACCATTGAAGCTTGCTAGGGTTTCAGAGCTGCAAAATTAGGGGTTTCCTCTTCAGGAAAAATCAGACCACGAGACCCATGCCATTGAAACCAGAAGCTCATGACTAATCAATCCCATACCTCGCGATCAATTTATGATAAACGACGGCCTATTCGCTATTTTTTCATGTATCATGTAGTGGGGGTTTAAAACCCCCGCAATCTTGTTTTATTTTTCAGGCAAAAAGCAAGGAAACGAAGAAGAAGGTTGTGTGTCATCCTATGGTTGGTAGATTCAAACAATTGGCGCGCGTTTTCATCACATGTCACTAATGATTTTTTCTCTTTCATATTAATTCTATTCCATTATGCATACGAATAAACATGCTGGCTCAGTTGGTGGGAAGGAATATTTGCAAGCTTTGGGACCTGGGTTCGATTCCCAGGTCCCCCATATGTCTTTCTATTTTTTCTTGTAATATGATCAGGTACTCAACATGTCCAGATGACCACCAAACACGCAGCGCTGAGGCTTTACACATGGCCACTGAGATCCATCCAAAAGCCAAGATGTGAATTCCATGGTACACCTTAGTCCAAGGGCCACACGCGCGCTGAAAAGTCAACCAAAGGCCTTAATTCATTGGGCCTGATTGCTACACTAATACCTCCAAATTGGGGTCAACACCCCCCTAGTGTTTGTATTTCTTTTCTTTTTCCTATTTTTATTATTTGTTATTCCCTTTTAATTCATAAATTAATATTTTCATAACATAAAAATACCCAAAAAAATTCAGAAACTATAAAATAAAAAATATGTTTTTATGTTTAATTCACTAACATTTTTGTAAATAAATTTTATTAATTGATTTAGTTTTAATACTAGGTTTAATTTTAATGTTTTTCTTAATAAACTAAAAAATGTAGAATTAGGGTTTTAAATACTTTTATTCTTTTTCTTTTCTTTTATCCTTATTAAATATTAATTATTTTTATAAATAAATTGCCATGTAAATAATTAATTTAATTTTAGGTCTAATTTAAACATTTTCTTAATAAATAAAAAAAACAATTTAGAATTAGGGTTAATTAACTTTTCTTTTTTATTCCATTAATTCTCATTAAACTCCATAAATACAAAAAAACTCCAAAAATTCTTTCTTTTTTTATTTTAACTTAATTAATTTATTAAATGCAATTTAATTTCCTTAAAAGGGTCCAACGCCCTCGCATTCGATCATAATTCTAATTCGCGCGCTTATTTTATTTCCCTTTTTCATGTAATTCTCCCAAAGCCATGTAATAGATTAATTAGGATATTTATTTTCCGCACTTTATTTTATTTCAAATCGGGTCTTGGATTAATTTGGCGATGTAGACCCGCGCCTTTGTAATAGCGTAGGACCTTTTGTATTCCCGCAACTTTTAACTGTTAACTATTGCATGAAAGAATGAATGTCAAAATAAAAGCAACGCGTAGATCACCAATGCATGACAAGACAAAAATATCTGAAA
This sequence comes from Vicia faba, assembly GCA_948472305.1. Taxonomy (NCBI): domain Eukaryota; kingdom Viridiplantae; phylum Streptophyta; class Magnoliopsida; order Fabales; family Fabaceae; genus Vicia; species Vicia faba. The sequence continues at coordinate 969,520,238 of OX451741.1, read as the reverse complement.
ACGACACACAAATCACACACCACCCCTAGGGTATGCCTCACTGTTGCCTTGCCCCTCGAAAGGTGGTCGTCGAGTGAAGGACGTTTTAGTAAGTCCTCATGTCCATGAACATGGCATGAGGGTAGCTTCTAAGGTGTCTTCCTATTGCTCTGGTGATCACCATGTCCCGAACCCTCGAATTGACCCGAACACCTCCAACGGTGGTGCTACCTACCTCTCAATGGTGGGATGGCACTATCTTAAGGACATTTACACAGCCTAATTCCTTAGGGTAGGTGGATGACTCGTAGATACTTGCTCTAATTCAAAACAAATCAAAAAACTCTTTTCACACTGACACTTTCTAAAAGATTTCAAAACAAACGCTTCACAACACTCATGAGGACTGATACAAGAGTCGAAATGAAATTTTCAAAGAAACTTTTTTAAACCCACAGTTGAAAAGCAAACAAACAATTTTGAAAACACAAATGAGCAAGTATCTAAGAGCCCATGGATAACCATGGATAGAAAGGGTGCTAACACCTTCCCTTCCTATAATCTACCTCCCGAACCGAGAGCAATCTCTATAAGGAATTTTTCTGTGCTTTTGTCCTTTCCCTTTGGAGAAAATAAAAGACGGTGGCGACTCTTGCTTACCGCGACATTTCGCGAACCAGCGTTAAACAGTCAGTTCCAGATCCACCGATCACAGTAATAGACGTCAGTCCCACAATTCTAGGGAACAACTTTATCAGAGGAATACGGTATTGGCCCAGGAAGGGTGATGATCAAGGGAGCAAACTTGGGAACAGATGTAATCCTGACGGGTCTTTTGGAGGAGACCCTGGGAGGATTGTCGAAAATGGTAATTACTGAGACATTTTCACACAGATTTCTTGCAAGGGGAACTTTCTCAAACAAAATTTCTTTGTTAACCAGCAGGCATTAGACACCCATCTTTAACAACAAACAACCATCTGGTAGAGACATACATAAGTGGAAACCTTCACCATGGCCTGGAAATAAACTGGCTCGCAACATATTCCTTTTAACAATTAGAAGAGGAGTAGCTAACTCATCCACGGAAGAAACAAACTGGTCATCGTCAATAGCATTGACACCCTATCCATGTTTAGGCATTAGTGCAGTTATTACATTAGGTGTCTCTGGAAGGTTAAACTCAATCTCCTTCGCCTTGATAAGATCCTGCACCTTATTTTTCAAAGCTCAAAAATCGTTTGTATCATGCCCGTAATTTCAGAATGGTAGGCACATTGAGCATTTGGGTTGTAGTGGGGAGATGCAGTATTGGGATTCTTAGGAGCTTCCTTTAGAGTCACCAGATTGGATTTCAACAGGTGTGGCAAAACCTGGGATAATGTCATGTTGATTTGGGTAAACTGTCTTATGGGCGCATCTGGTTTGTGTTGATTGTTTCGTTGTTGGTTTAATGCAGGATTGGAAATCATAACAGCCCCTACCGTCGGGCGATGTTCAGTTTTGTTTTGATTTCTTTGTCCATAAGCAGCACAGACCTCCTTCTTTCCAATGAAGGGTTTCTTTGTTGTATTGGAGGACGCATCTCTCTGGATCTTACCATTTGTAATATCAGCTTCTACTCGCTCACCAATCAATATCAATTCAGTGAATCCAGCACACGAGCTTCCAATCAGATGGTTAAAGAATGGATCTGACAACGTGCCCAAGAACATGTCCACCAGCTCTCTATCAGACAAAGGGGTTGGACTCTTCCGGCAAGGTCTCTCCACTTTTGGGAATAATATTTGAAACCCTCTCCAGAAACCATAGACATACTTTGCAATTGTGTACGAGTCGGGGTAAGGTCAGCATCATATTGGTACTGCTTGTAGATAGCAGCAGCCAGATCTTCCCAATTGCGGATATTGGATCCCTCCAGCTGATAGAACCATTCCAGCTGAGTCCCCTGCCAAACTTTCCTGGAAGAAATGTACCCACAGATTCCTATCAGTAGTGTGGGGTTGAATCTTCCTGACATATGATCTTAAGTGCAGCTTAGGACAGGAGACACCATCGTACTTAGCAAATGTGGGGACCTTAAATTTCTGCGGGATGACCACCCCTAAGACCAGTCCTAGCTCTTCAAAATCTAGTACGGGTATCCTATGGATTTCCATAGCATTGAGACGACCCTCCAGTTGTTTGTATTTATCATCAGCAGGAGGATACTGCTCCTCATAGTAGTCAGCTTCATCTTCCTCAGACCCTGGGTTGTTGTTTTCTTCCTTTGACTTCTCTTCTTGATTGTCCCCCTCATTTGACAAGGTTGTGAAATCTAGAGCTTGCTTAGCTGTTCCTCTGAACCTTCTTCCCAAATTCAAGACACCACTTGGTTTCTTTGCCTTTTTGGTCTTCTCTTTGATGATCAGAGCTTTTAGATCTTCTTGCCCCTTAGCCAGAGCCAGGAACATTTGTTGGAACTGAGCATTTTGAGCTTGAAGATCCTTTACTGTTTGTTCAAGAGCCATTTCTTTTACTGAAATAAATAGTGAAAAGAATAAGAAACCTATCTCAAAATACCTGTTTATGTAATGATATGCAATGTTTTCAAGGACTTTTAAGATTTTAAATTTGCTTATACGAAGAAAGAATAAACATTAATTGAATTCATAAGTTTTAATGATTACAACGATTCCTCTTGGGCTTACAATGGAAGAAACAAAGATAAAATGAAACTCCTAAATCAAATAGGACTCAGGCCTCCCATGAGCACATCCTCTTTGGTGAAATGTAGGCATTCAAACTCTATTCTTCATTCAGTTGCCTTGTAAGCTCCAAAACCTTCTTCTTACTTGCGTAGAACTGGATTTCGAAGGTGTCTCAATCCTCTTTGAGTTGAATCCAAGATCTTTGCAGTTCCTCGATATTAGTCGACATGTTAGGATGGAGAATAGTATGAGGTACATCTGTCTTGGCAATAGGTTCCATGACGATAGGCAGGATGGCGGGGTAAGGCATCATGAAATTTTGAGTGTGCGCTCTCACCCACTTAAGATAAGGATCCAAAGGGATGGAGTTCTTATGCCCCAATGTCTTACTATCCACTCTGTTCACCATGACCCAAGCTCATATGAACCTTTGACGGTACCCTTGGACATCATTCTCATAGTCAAATGCAATTCCCTAAACCAGTGCGTCATAAGGACCATTACTCCTAGCATACCCAAACGCTCGCAATGCCAAACAAGGGTTATAAGTGATTCCTACCCTAATTATTAGGAGAGGGACATTAGGGAATTCCCCACAGCGATCAATGATGATAACGTCTTCGGCAGATCGAGGACACCAGTGAATATCCGAATGCGTGAGAGACATCAACCTATTATACCACTACATGCCTGGCTCATTCTTTAACACATATCGAAGTAGGTGCAAAATAAACCACCTAGAAAATAGAGGAGTGCAACACATGAGGGTTCCTCTTCTCTTTGCAGTGCGAGTGTGAAAAAAGTGCAGAATGTCTCCAAGTAAGGTAGGCACCGGATTACGAGACATGAAAATTTTGACCGCATTCACATCAATGAGTTGGTCCGGATTAGGTAACAATACCATCCCATAAATGAGAAGGGCCAACACCTCTTCAAAGGCTTGTAAGTCTAGGGTATCCTAAAAATAGTGATCTTTCTCAAACAAGAACTTGGCTAGAAACCCTTTGACACCGCTTCTTGTTTCCCAATTTGTCACAACATCGGACCGTTGTAAATACATGGCTTGAGAGATTTCCACAGGCTTTGGGTCTCTTTACATACTTTTGAAGGGTAATTGATTGAGAATAAGCACACCCAATAACTGAGAAAACTCTTCCATAGTAGGCACCAACTGGTAATCGAAAAATGTAAAGCAATGATGTAAAGGGTCAAAGAGATGAAAGAGAACTTTCACCATCTCTTCATCAGGGCTTGAGGTGACCAAACTGGAGAGTCGACCATGTCTTTTAGAGAATGGGGAATTCTCAGGAACCCTTGATGCCAACTCTTTGAGTTGATGGGGCACCCTTATGAGGTTGACTTAGATGTTATGATGTTATGTAAAAACAGATATATACAATCACACAAACAGATTCTTAGGTTTAGGCTTGCATGGATTCCATAGGTAAGTACCCTCTTGAAGCTTAGTTAGTTCAACCTATCCTATTAATAGTAACTGGGTTCTAGGAGATCTCAATGTCACTGATCTTTCTTCATTGGGCATTGTTTTAGCGCAAGCCTCTTTATTGGCGACCGAAATATCCCGAAAGTCAAATCTCAATGAGTGTAGTATCGAGTATCAACCAACTTCGGACTGCACCAAAGCCGGCTATCTCACTACTTCCTAATGGCCAAGTTGTTCAATTAAAGGTTCTAAGGTCAGTTGGTGCTTCATGACACCATACAACGGCCCTGTATTCTCCTTGACTACTCAAGGGCTACTGGTACCAACAAATGTGTCACACCAACGTTGTAGGATCAAGCGCTTACCACTGAGCTAAAAGCAATTGCTTGTAGCCAAGGTGCTACTCTATTTCCTTATAGAGAATCTAACAAGGGGCCTACCTGGCCCACCTAACACACCTGTGTAGGCGCCCATGGGGGGATGTTAAGCCCTTCTAATCCCTAAGGTTGACGCTAGATATTTTAATCCAACAATCTCCCCCCCCCCCCCCCCAGTGTCAGCCGGTGGGATTCGAACCCATGACCTTGCTCTGATACCAATTGAAGAAGTGAAAAACACAAGAAGGGGGGTTGAATTATTAAAACTTGAAGTCAAATGCAGACAACACGTTATTTTTATCCTGGTTCGTTTGATCTCAAACTACTCCAGTCCACCCGTCAAGGTGATTTCGCCTCTCTCCAACGAGGTCTTAATCCACTATATTCAACTGAATACAAAGCTTCTTTAACAACTGCTAAAGCCTTCTTGAGTCTAGCCACAGATCGGTTTCTCAAGGAATTCTTTTACAGATAAATGAACAATATGTGTGTTGAATGTTTTCTAGGAAAAACTATATATCACAACTGTGATAATACACAAAATGAAGCTTATATGAAACTAGAATGCTAGAGCTATAGAGTAAGCAATTAGAGCTTTAGCAAACTGAATGAGTGAGGACGAAGATGATTGGCTTATGCGTGTAGGAGAATTGTAGAGTATTAGCCATTTCTCTTCTCACTGATTTATTTATATAGTCTTGGAAATAGATACGTTGCAGTCCATAATTCCATTTTAATGCTCATAACTTTCTTTCCTTTTTGAGAAGATCTTTGTCTGGGAATAAATCCGTTGGTAATTAACCTGCCTTGAATGTAGTAATATTGATACTTCAGAATGTTCTGCTTAATGAAAATCTGAGCGTTCTTGGCTTTAGCTTATTCTGGCGCTTCTGAGTGCTGATGACATAGTTAGGATCTTGATCAGAGTCAGAGTATGTTAAGTGCAGATTATGTTCATCAGACTTCAGCGTAAGCACATGTATTGATCTTCTGATGTGACATATCTTCTGATGCTGATGTTAATATTCTGATATTCTGATGCTGATTCCATCAGAGTTTCCTGTAAATACACAACATAATTTTAGGTAGTATCTATGTCTTATATAAAACTCATAATTCATTTAATCTTGTATTTTGTTATCATCAAAACTCTAACTGAGGATTGTAGAATTAAACTATGTTCTAACAAATGTAGCTATCATTTCAACCGTGTCGATATACCCCACACAGTCCCCACGATCTATTGCTACTTACCTAAAAGGTGCCCTAGATCCGGGTGGAGGATCTTTACAAGTAAACCTAAGCAAAAAACCTTAAAGATAAACCAATCAAAGCATACAAGGAAAGAAAATTAAATATTACCTAAGCTCTAATGGAACCCCACTTTTTATTTATTCCCCAGCAGAGTCGTCAATTTTGTGATACGGTGGCAGAACCGACTGTTATACTGGTTTTGCATTTGTATTCGCAAATGTTGCAGTAAGCAAGAGTCGCCACCGACTTTTATTTTATACAACAAAGGAAAGGGTGAAAAGAATAGAAAAAGAACTTTCGAGAGTTTTCTGGGTAAGGGGGGTAGATTATGGAAATGGAAGGTGTTAGCACCCTTTCCATCCGTAGTTTTCTACGGGCTCTTAGATTCTTAGCTCATTTAAAAAATACCTTGTGCTTTTTGTGTGTTTTGAAAAAGTATTTTTTGAAAGTGTCTTAGTGTGGCGATTTTCTTTATGATAACTCTTGTATCAATCCTCAAGAGTGTTGATAAAGTGTTTTTGAAAGTGTTTTATGTATGTGTAAAAGTTTGTTTTTTGAGCCAGCATCTAACAGCTATCTACTTTTACTCGAAAGGACTTGTTCTTTTCCTCTTTTCCTTTGGACAGTGATATCCTACTATTAGTGAGTAGGTATCCCTATCGTTGGATGTTTGAGGGACATTTGAAGGGACATTTTATAGTCACGAAGGCAACTGGGTAAGAAACCTTAGTAACTACCCTAGGGTTTTAAGATCATTTTTACCGAGGCAACGTCGAAAGGGTCATCGAGGGGCTTATGATCTTTTTAAACCAGTGGGTAGTCACTAAAATCTCTCACGTTTCAAGAGTTGTGATTGTTTCCGAAGGCAACCAACGTGGGAGGTACCCTAGAGGTGTGCATGTGCAATTGTGTTTGTTTTCAGTTATTTTTGTGTTTGATGTTAGGTTTGCTAACATTGCTTTTAATTATTACCATACAATCCTATTACCATACATCTAACAGTTAATATGTACAGGAAATTAAAATGTGGAAAGTAAATCCTAGTTATTACAAGGCTTCAGAGAGGGGATTAATTACATGTCCAAATGGAGAATAAAGCAGAAAAAGTAAAAGTCCTAAATTAAGTCTATTACATCCCATGAGCAGATACATTAATATGAAAAATAATCACGAAAGCAATAAACGCGCACGAATTAAAAAAATGACGTTTAAAACCTAAAAGTAAAAGAAAATCTTTTTGTTTGTTATTTTTTTGTTTATCAAAAGAAATGAAATTAATACTAAGTCTATTTAGTTTTAAAGTAAAAAATGGTTTAAATAATTATTAATTAATTTACAAAATTAATTTAATTAAGAAAAATGCTAACCTAATATTTTTATGATTTTAATTATTTTATGTTATGATAAAAAGATTAAAAAAATAAAACAATTAAAACAAATAGATAAAGAAATAATGAATCACGGGCCTGATATGGAACAACAATGGGGGGTGCACGTTTGAAAATCTAATAGGCCCATATACGATGGCCTAAGATCCTGTGTGAATCCCAAGTTACTGATTCATGAGGGTTCATCATGAGCGCTAAAGTCTGGAGCGTTGGATCTTACATTGTAATGATCCAATGGTGATGATCAGATGACACACGGTATGCGCACCTGCCCCTAGAACACTGGATCTACAAACAGAAAATTGAAAAATAATATGGCAAGAGGCAGGGATCGAACCCATTCCCTTTCCTATAGTAACACCTTAACACACAATGCCACTATCGTTGGGACGGCTGTACTTCCGTTTATATGTACACAAAACATAGATTAAATATTAAACATGGTCCTAATTGCTGAGTACAAGACACACACCCCCAGGTAGGGCCCTGGCATTTGAATGGGCGAATGAAAAATGGCCACGCCTCTCAGGGGAGTCAAACCACCGTGTGCGGTGGTTGACCACCATCTTCCCTGTTTGCCTCAAAATTGGATCCTGCAATATAATAAATATCAAAACAAATAAAGCATCCTAACCCCCTTATAATTTCCCCAGAAATCCAATAGCGGTGTCAGTTTGTTCTAAAAGTCCCTGTATCACTAAGAACGAAACTCGTCTGAAGCTTTTCCCTAAAAATGGAAAAACTCCATCCTCACGTCAAACCTCGCATATAAGGGTACTGAAAAATCATAAGCATTAGTATGAACACGTATATTTATACATAATCGTTTTACACTGCATAGACAAAGAGTTTAGGTTCCACGAAAATTTACCAAACGGTGCACTTGGAAGCATAGATTCTGGGCATGTACTAGTTCAAGGGATGCTTGAAGACGAACCCTGGAAGTATTAGGATGACGATAGGGAACTTGGTTTGGTATGCAAAATCCCGGAAACGGAGATGCAAATTTGACAACTTTTGATAAATTTTTAGAATTTTGGAGAGCTCTTTCTAGACTGTATATGTGTGTATTTGGCTTTCAAATGATGTTATATTTATAGGAGATGGAGAAAGCAAGGAAATATGGAAAGAAATCATGCCATAACCATTGTTTTAAAACACAATTCCCTTTTGAAAATTTTCCAAAAATGTAAGATTCCATGCCATTTCCATCCTTGAATGTATCTGGTCATATTTGCACGAAAAATGGGCCCTAAGGAAAATCCAAACCTCAACCCACGTTGAATAATTGGTCAGTAATGAAGAACATCCGTGAAAACTGTCAAGATAGTGTAAAAAGACAGGAACAAATTCACTTTGAACTGTTATGTGTCGACACAATGCTGTTATGTATCGACACATAACTCTTCTTGCTCCTGTAAAAACAAAATCAGCACGGTATGAGTCGATGCATAATGGGATGTGTCGACTCATGCACCTTTCCTCCCTCTGTTTTGGATCATGGATAATAATATGTATCGACACATAAGGCTTTGTGTCGACTCATACCTTGTTTGTGTCGACACATACGCGTTTGTGTCAACACATACGCGTTTGTGTCGACTCATGCACTTTTCATCCTTCTGTTTTGGGGCTGGATAACAGTATGAGTCGATGCATAAGGCCATGTATCGACTCATACCATGTTTCGTCACTAGAATGAGTCGAATCATGTGAGTATGTGTCGACTCATGCTGTAGTTTTTTGCCTTAAACATTTGTTTTGAATGTGAACCTCTTTCAAGAAGTTGCGTAGCCTCCCTCTGTATTGGAAGCTGTAATGTATGAGCTTGTGTCTTCCAAATGATGCATTTCTTGAACTTTAGGATAAAATAAAATTTGTAGGAAACTGGATTCTATTCAAAATGAGCTTTGGTTGGGTCAAAATGGGTGAAGTATGTGAAAGTTATGTCTGGTCAAAGTTCAGTTGACTTTTGACCTAACACAGTTGATTTTCAAACACTTGAGCAATTAACTGAGTAAATTTGTAGTGTAAGGCATGAAATTTGGCATGGACATTCTTGAAGACATATTAAGGACCATGCAAATCATTTGGAGCCTTTGCAACCCAAACATATTGGTGGACAGCGAAACCCTAGCTAGAAGTTCATTGCTTAGGAGGAGAATTTTCCTGATCAATTCTCTGGTCAACCTTGACCAATTGAGGACCTCAATGAGCATGTCTTGAGTAAAAATGGGAGGGAAAATTTTGGGGTACAACACCGTGCATCTGTAATCTATTGAGATTAATGGATTAAGTCCTTGTTGAAGGCAAAAGCAACTTGGCTGGTGGACAAGAGTAGCCTTGTTGAAGGTGAACTTATATAAACCAAAAGAGTCATTCTATTCTTTCCTTAGTCTTATTCTTTCTAGTTAGTTTGCGAAATAATTTTTTTTTAAAAGAAAAACAGCTTGTTAGAAAACCCAACTCAAACCCCCCTTTTCTGTTCTTCTCACCCTTCAGTATAGAGGTTCAGTCAAATTAAAAGGACCTACTCCTCTCCTCAAGAACTGGTATTAAGAGTTTCTATTATATACTTAAGAGCTTTTAGTAGGTGAAGCTCACGAACCCCCTTATACAAGGAAATGGTGGTTGTCTTACAACCACAATAATACAAGATAGATGATATGATCATTTGTGTATTCTCGATTGTTGAGAATGATGTGGACAAACTTCCTTTCCAGTTGTAGATTGAAGTGATTAAGCTTCTCTCTATCAAGTATCTGAGCTCAATATGGTTTAATAGGATAACCATTAACCTCTTAAGATTGTAACAGGCTGATCTTCAAACCTATGATTTTATACGAGCAAATAATGAACCTAATGGTAAGTTCGTCAATATTGAATAACTTCATCCTTCAAATGAACAAGGCTTTATAATAGCCTCAATGGAAGTTCAGCCATATTAATGATCTTCAACCTAACTAAATATCAGAAACTGATCACATAATCCCCAACTAAATCTTTTCACGGGTTTAACTTCCAACCACATATTTTTATCCCTAAAATTTATTATTTTCATCCAAGGTGCATAAATAACATCCTTGAAGAACTTTTACATTTCTACCCATCTAGAATTACGACAACATCTCACTCACAAAAGATCTTTCCTTACAAAGAATTTGGCTATAAGAACTAGTGAGAAAAAGTGAAAATAAAAACTTAGAGAGAGAGAGAGAGAGTCAATACACAATTCTTCTTCTGGATGATTTGAATCGAGTAATGAGACCTCTATTTATAGGCTTTAAATCCTCCAAAAGAGGAAACAAATTTGGATGTAAAATGACTGTTACTAATTGATTAAGCCAATCGATTAAATCATTTAAATCTAATGGTTATGATTTCCAATATAGGTAAGAATTGATATATAGTCATTGTTAATCGTATGGGTACATTAAAATTGCATAGTTTCACAAGAACACACCAATCTAATTGATTAACACTTTGTTCTAATTGATTAGATCCAATAAAAAAAAAATTCTGGATTTTTGAATGATCCCATCATTTTCTAAGCAACTTCTATATATTTATTCAAAGCATTTTATTTTCAATAACATTTTATAAAAAGATTTTTATGTGTGTGTGTGTGTGTGTGTGTGTGTGTGTGTGTGTGTGTGCGTGCGCGCTTATAGCCAACTACCTATATAAAGAATGGACTTTTTCTTTTACAAAAGTTTCACTCACTTACTAAATTGGAGTAACTTTCTAAGCCTGTGTCTGATGTATTCATTGTGTTGAAACCTTGAGATTTCCTTTTTGAGGCTTGTGATGTGATCTACTTGTTTTCCTTTGTTTAAAGCTTTATTTTGTTCTAAACCTTTGTTGCTCATTTATCAAATAAGACTTTGTCAATCTTCTATCAAGCCCGTGGTTTGCGTCTTTAATTGATTTAAGTACACTAGATTTTCATTAGTTGACTTTCTTTGCGTCTTTACTATGCGAAATATCATCTTTTTTATCCTTTACAATTATCATCATCTTGCATCTTCATCATGTTGAGTATCCATTTTCTCTTTTATAGTAAAACCAAAAACTTATTGCATCTTTGTCATGGTAAAGAGTTATCATCATCAAAACAACAACCTATTACCTGCAAAATAAGGTTCCACGTGTTGTATCCAAAATAAGCGTCCATGAAACTCAATCTTCTGTATCTGTAGGATCTGTCAATCATACAATCTATATTGGGTAGGGGATATGGATCTTTAATGCATGTGGCGTTAAGGTCGGTAAAGTCAACGCACATGTTCCATTTGTTTGATGATTTCCCTACCAAGACTATATTGGCCAGCCAAGATGGGAACTTAACCATAGTTATAAAGTTGGCACTTCTCAGCTTCTAGACTTCTTCATTAATGATTATTTTCTCCTCCTAGTCCACCTTGCCCTTTCTCTTAAATACTTGCTTCACTATGGAATCAATGGTGAGGCAATGACAAACCACTCTTGTATCGATTTTTGGCATGTCAGAGGGAACCCATACAGATAATTCTACGTTCCTCTATAATAGGTCGACTAACTTCTCTTTCTTAAAATCAGATAGGGAGGTTCCTAGTTTGGTGACTTGATGGTCCAATGGGCCAATATAGACCCCTTTTAGATCTTATATGGGGTGATACATTCACTCTTTTCCCCTAATCTATGATCCTTGCTTGTAGAATCTAACTATTGTGCATCCGGATGAAGGGAAGTTTTCGCGGAGACGTGCTCCCTAAGCTATTTTGATAACATTCTTGGGTGACCTCATGGTTCCCCTAGACCACTCCAACTTGCCCATCAAGTACTAAATAATTCTGGCTCAAATGAATGGTGGACACGACCACCCTGAATAGTTTGAGGAAGGTTCGCCCCAGGATAGCATTATGTGGGGACAAATCATCTACTATAAGATATTTTACTTTGATTGTTCTTACATTTTCATCCTAGCGAAACATCATTTCAAGCATTATACGACCTTCCCTATACTTGCTCGCCTAATCACCAACTAGAGAACCTTGGAATCATATGAGGTCCTTTGGGTTAACCTGGATCCCTTGAAAGGCACTCCAAAATGTTATACCCAAAGTTTCCCCCCTAAGATTCCTCATCATCTCATGTCACAATGCATCAAGATCACACATCCTGGTTGGTTCTCTCTTTCTACTTTATCCCATCTTTTAGTTTGCTCTTGAGAGGTTACCAAGCACCTTTAATTGTGTATCTTGTACATGTTTTCTTTTAACTAACATCAATATGTATATATATATATATATATATATATATATATATATATATATATATACATTCCTTTGAATGTTCATATTGTAGGTAATCACAATTGCATTCATCTCACCATCTAATCTAGAGTTTGAGGGGTGATTCTCAATCAGTTGGTTCTCTAATGGTTTGCAAGAGCTCAATCTTCAAGGCCAGGTCTATGGCATTACATATTTGTGGTTCAAGGAGCCCTCTCACTTTATTTAGGTCAAGATCTCCTCAAAGTTGGTGGTGGAAGTCATCAAGAAGATTCATAGGTTAATGTGGTTATTTCCATGCCTTTTTCAAAAAGCTTCATTGAGACTTAAACTCCATTCTTGAGTTTGCTCCAATACAACATCATTTCAAGGCCTCTTATGACTTATCATGCTTATTTTGCCAATAAAGTTCAAAAAGCTTCAAGGTTGACTCGACAAGTTTGACCTAATTGAGCAAATACTAGATTCAGTGATCATAAGTGCATAACTCTCTCAATTTTCAATATTTTGAGTTGGTTCCTTTTGTTATGGATTCTTATCATCGTCTACAACAACCTCTCTTCACGTGACAATATCCAATTGTGCAAGAAAAATCATCAAAAGTTGTAAGGCATTTCAAGTTATTTTGATACTCTCTGAAATAGGGTTTGTTGACTTCCAAGGGTCATATCTTACTCATTTTTTGAGATTTTTTAGTGACTCCAAGGACATTATTTTCTTTAAAGTGTCCTTAACAAGCTATATTCAGAAGTTTAAGGCTAAGTTTGAATGGAAGATCACTAAAATTTGAGAAAGATTACAAGTCTCCTTGAAAGGTCTTTGAATTCTAGGGTTTGACTTCAAATAATCATAACTTGGTCAATTTTTATCTCCCTGAGACCATTCTTTTTCCATAACAATCTTTGGGATGTCTAATACAGATTTGTTTTGATGTGCAAGACTCAAAGATGCTTGGAAAGTAGTTGAAAATTTGAAAAGATTATAGGTCTTTTGTGAATTTCCCAAATTTGTTCATCATCTTACAAAGATCATAACTCTTTCAAATTTTATGATTTTTGAGTGATCTCAATTCCACACTTAAAATCAAGAAGTCTACTTTATGTCATATTCAGATATAAAGATCAAATTTTAAGTGAAAATCCATGAAATTTTGAAGAACATTATAGGTCATTTTGAGGTTCAACACTTAGAATTTTTCTAAGTACAAAAGATCTGTGTGTTTTTCACAAATTCAATTGGACATAACTTTTTTGCTCAAGCATCCAAATGAAGTCTTTCTTGGCACATTGTAAAGATTGTGACATGGTCTTTCAAATGCTTCAAGAATTATGCCATAAAGCCTCTTGAGTTGGGTGTACCATAGATTTAAAGTTGGCACCTTCAAACTGATTTTGTCAAAATAATCAGATTTTGATTTTCATAATGTGGCTTCTAAACACCAATTTTGTGTGCGCTTTCCAGTTAAACATGTTTTAAAAAGTTGCCAAGACCGGATTAAGGATTGAAGCGCAAGAAATGGTTGAGTTTTGACAACTTTCAAGTCACACTTTTGTCATGATCAGGGTGTGCACGATTTTACTTGATTGCTTATTATTCACCCTCTCTCAGCATTGCATCATATTCTTCTATAAATAGAGGCCCTCTTTACATCATTTGGACAAGCTTGGACATCCAAAATCACCCTGTCAAACTCTCTCCAATTTCTTTGTTGATTCTTCATCCTTGAACTTCACTGAAGCTAACAAAGAAGAACCAATCCTTGACGTGTCCTAAATCGTGCTAGTCAAGTCAAGTTTCAGATCTCTGAATTTGAACTTTAACAGGTAGATTCCTCCATAAATTCTATCAAAATTTATTACTATAATAAAGCTCTCATCACCCTGATACTCATCGCATCATTTATTTTTAACTAGAAATGAGTTTTGATCATGAATTTTCAAATCTCTATTCAACTTTTTTCTTCTGGTTTTCTTCAAATCGACAGAGCTACAGTTTATATAAATTTTTCGCGAGGGTACCATTGAAATCGTCTTGAAGAGACGAAGCGAATTGCAACTAGTCTGAGCTCTTGGTTTTACAATTTAAAAGACATGCAATTCGCGTGGCTGGAGGTTGAAGATGACCAATGTGTCATCTCTCAACCAATGACAAGGCGCCACTTATTTTTTTTCAAATATTTTTTTTAATTAATGATCCGGTGGTTTATTCACTAATGTCTATAATATGCACAGCGTGCCAGATCTCTTGGATTTGATTACTAACGTGTTTTAACATTGATTCAATGGTCTACATAATTTTGGCTTTATTTTTATTTTCTGATTTTATATTTTCATTATTTTAAACTTCAAAAATTCATAAAAAAACTCATTTCAACTTCTAAAATTCTGAAAAAATTCTCAAAAATACTATTGATTTTTCTCTTTTTGATTTTTATTTTTTCACAATTTTATTTTGTGATTTGATATTTTTTTATAATTTTTCACTTTATTTAACTTGTTTTAATTGATTAAATATACTTTTCTTGATTTTTAAATTCTGGAAAAATTATGGAAGGATCCAATGACCTCTTGACAAATATTGGTGACTTCACTTTATTTTTATTTCTGATTTTACAATTTTTCAAAAATTTTGGTTTATTTTGCTTATTTCTTTAAATTTTAAAATAGTTTATGACTTTAAAAAATTCCAAAAAAAATTGTCAGCGGTTACTGAATCATGTTTGACTTCTTACTAGATTTTTAGATTTTTAGATTTTTATTTGGTGTTTTAGTATACTTTGTGTATTTTTACCAATTATTTCCCTTTTATTAATCTCTTAAATATTGTTTTATTAAATATTATTTTATTATTTTTATTTGGTCCTGATTTGGATGTTATTTTGGGACAAGTTCCTCAATCTCATTGGATCTTGGGTGTTGATAGGTTGAAAAACCAAATCCACCAAAATGGATGAATGATGTTGATGATATTTGAAACCCTAATTTCATATGATACATTCCTCCTCTCTTCAGCTTATCTCTTTCTTACTTGTGCTACATGTTGTTGGAGAATAATCTACATATCGTTTCTCTAACATGTGGTACATAGATTTCTATTGACCGGCCTCAAAATAGGTGTGACTTCTACATAAGTCCACTTACGATTGTTTAACATAGTGCTAAATTTGTCCCGATTCGAAAAATGATCATTCATGGCCCAAACTTATGTTTGCAAGCCCAACCATGTTTAACTTGAAACTTTTGATCCAATAATCTTGAGGTTCATTGTTAGGAGGCTTTGATCTTATCAATCATCTAATGAACCTTCATAAATTTTGGTCTAAGTGAATCATTTAAATGTCGTTGATCATATGAGTTTGTCTTGAGAATTTAAAATGAATGATATTCTTGACAAAAAGCAAATGAGAGTTGTTGATGAGAAGATTTGATTTCATCAATCTTCTAATGAGTTTTTAAATGCGAGTTTCAAGATGGTCATTTGACTAACCTCTAACTTATAATTCATTAACAATTGACTTTATTTTATGTTTTTACTTTGTGCTTTTACTTTTTGCCTTTTATCTTTATGCATTTACTTTTATGTACCATTTATTTTAGTATTTACATTTCATGTTATTTTTATCTTTGCTCACTTGAGCACTTATCTTTATTTCATTTTTATTTTTGCTCACTTGAGTTTTCCTTTTCTTTTTGAAGACACTTAATAACCAACTTCAACATTAAAAACTTTAAGGTTACTCGGACTATTTGGTTACTATCCTTGGAATTATGGAGTTGTAGACTTCTTGGACTTAGGATTAAAAGCCTTGGTTACCCTTGGGACCTTGTAACTCTATTGTTATTTTGTCTGGAGTTTGCGGGGTTTACCCCGAGACATTGGGTTGATTTTCTTTGTGTGTAGGTTATTTTGATTATATGATTTGTCTGTGATTGGGAATTCCTCTGTATACAGTTGTTACTCTGCCTAATATTTGAGAAGACTTAATGGATCTGAAGCTTGATATTCTTAAGAGGTTTAGTATCTTTACTGGATTTGAAGCTTGTGAATTCTACATTGACTTCATATATAAAGTGTTGGCTTCTTATTGGTTAGACGGTTCTTTTCCTTAACTTTTACCTTATGCTTTAGGATAGTTCCTTTATCTCCTCCCATCTTCTTTAATTTCAAAAATAATCTCCCTCCTTTTCAAAACTCTTCTTGTTTTCTAACTTGAACCACTTTCATAATAAACTTGAACTTAGGTCCATGCATTTTCAAAAACCTTTTCTTAACCAAACTTTAACCAACTTAATCATACTTTGACATTTTTTGTGAGAAGACTAAAAGTCAATCAACCTCATTCAAGCCATTTTTTTCACTTTGGCTTTTTACTTTAAAACTCTTTTCTCAAAAGATTAGACTCTTATTGATCCTTGTAGTGATGTGAGCTACTATACTTCTACGATATATAGTGAAGTGAGATATTTTCCACTTGGGTGTTGAGTGAGGCTTTGTTGATTTTAAAATCCAAGCTATATCCTCCACTTTGAGATGATGCAAATTCTCTGTTCTCATAATCGTGGGTAGTAAGTATGTTTTCCACTCGGATATGATGATGATGTCTCTTCTCTTAAAATTAACCAACAGACTTGTGTTTTAAACTTTTAAAGGAGAACTATGAGTACCCTAATCTCTTATTGCACAGAAGGTGGTACGTAGGCACTAAAGGTTTACAACCGCAGTGGGTGCAAAATTGTAAAAAAATGCTTATCTTCTCATCTCCACCATCTATTTTTGTATACAACACATATAGCCAAAATACACAAATTTTCAAAGAGATTCCCGCGAAGTACCGTGGATAGATTATCTTCCTTTTGTATAACCAACCCCGTACCTAGATTATCTTCCCCTCTATTTGGGTTATTCTCTATTTTCCCATTCCTCTGGAAACAATAAAGTGCAGTGGCAATTTTTATTTGATTTGTGCGAGTTAAGTCAATCCAATGGCTTAGTCTCAACATTTCTACCGCTACACAAAATAAGACACATGTTGGGTTTCCATGGTCAACCAATACTCACTACATATCACAACATCATATTGCACAGTGATGACCTTGGGATCATTGTCGTGAGGGTGAATGTTCTTGGCGTCTTTGCTAGAGAAAGTGTTGTTTTTTACTGTAGCTCTTCCTCCAGAGTTTTCTTTGTGTAAGCAGGCATGTCACTTGTTGTGAAAACCTGCTTATCATATTTTCTGCTATAAGAACTGTACTCTCACCCGTCGACGAAATCTCTTATGATGACGTTGATAGCAATATTGAAAAATCATTTTTGCATCCTCTAGGGGAGGGAGATGAAAACAAGGGGTAAGTGATGTGGAATATGGCCTAAGTCATTTTTTATTAGGTCCCCCGGTGCGAGCCTGTTGTACTTGCTAAAGTATGAGATGTGACAAACCATTATGTTTTAGGGCTGTCAGAGGTTTTTAGGATTGTTGTGGTGTTAGGACAAGCTCACGCGGGGAATGTGAGAAGCTTTGTATACCAGTGTTTATAGATGAAATTGAATGTCCTCCTCAACTTTAGGTTGGGGTTTTTTATAAGAATCTTTGAACCTAAATCTTAGGATCCAAGAAATAACACTCTTATCTCTCTGGGGCGTGGAGAATGAATGGTTATTCCTTTATTCTTCTAGGGGATGTGTCCTTTATCTCTGACTCTCTCTCTCTCTCTCTCTCTCTCTCTCTCTCTCTCTCTCTCATCACTCTCTCTCTCTCTCTCCTCTCTCTCTCTCTCTCTCTCTCTCTCCTCTCTCTCTCTCTCTCTCTCTCTCTCCTCTCTCTCTCTCTCTCTCATGCCATTACTAAATATGAACACATTCTTCCACATTTTTGTTCATGGGTGAGTAACCTAGTCAAAGGGAGATCGTTTCAGATGACAAACACTCGTTATGATAAATGAGTAAATATTGGAAACAAAAGGCGACCAAAACCCTTCTTTAGGCGATGAGCGTTACCCAATTGTTGTTAGTTTCTGTTTGGTTCAAATGAGGGAGAAAAGGGGGAAGAGATTTTACATGAGATATATTTTTTTTTAATTATACATATATTTGGTTCAAAAGTGAGGGAGATACGAGAGAAATTTTAATTAAAAATATGTTTGGTTCACAAAGGGATGAGGAGAGATTTTATTAATAATTTACATTTTTATCCTTATGATTTTATATAAGTGATATAATATTCAACCAGAGGTGAAAAATTTTAAAATAAATTTTTGAAAATAAAATTTGTAATATTGAGTGATTAAAAAATCATAACTTACCGCATAACGTTAAAAAAATAAAGTACACTTGATTCGTATTATAACTCTCAACACAAAATAAACTATGTGTTGATAACAATATTTAAATACATAATTTAACTTATTATTAAATATTATATAATAGATTACATAACAAAAAAAAAACTAATATAAATAAACATTAAAAAATTATAAAAAATTAATTTTTTACAGTGATTATAGTTTATATTAAATAAATAAATAATTTGAAGGTGAAGACAAATAGATAGCAATAAAGAAATATTACACAAAAAAGAAGCACGAAAACGAAAGAAAATAATAATTTTGAAATACTAAAATAAAATTTAATATATTTTAATAAATATATTAATTTATTAAATATTTAAATTCATATTCCGTTCTCATCCCCTATAAATCTCTCGATTTTTGGAACACAAAAAATGTGATTTAGAGAAAATTTTCTCTCCTTCTAACATTTTCTCTTCTAAAAATTAAACCAAATATATCTCATTAAAAATATCACTTCCACTGTCTCCCCTCACCTCCTGTCTCCTCTATCTACTTATAACCAAACACACCATTAATAAATATTGTATCAATATTGGGGTTGCCTCTATAATAGTGCTTCCAAATATATTAGTACAAAAATGTTTTCACAAAATAAAAATAACATTAGTTTTTATTTACTTCTTAATTAAGGAAACAATATAAATGTTTCCAAAAATAAATTAAATATAATAAAATCATTACACGATTAAGTCATTGGTTATTCTTTCATGAGTGAAGACCCATTTTAATATTTCACAAAAATTTAAAACTTAAATTAATCTCAGATAAAAGAAGAATTTGTTTTAATTCTTTCAAAATTTAATCAGACTATTTTAATCTCTATATTAATATTTTTTTTTAAATCGATTTTTTTTCTACTTAATCGATTTTTTTTCCTATTTTTAAATTGTGATTGGATTGTCATGTTGATTTATTTTGTATTTTTCATTTTTAAAATATTAAATTAGTTTTTATTTATAATTTCTATTTTATTTTCAAATAATTCACTATTTGAAAATATATAAAATAAAATAAAACCAAAAATTGGTCCTACAAGAAATAAAATTCATGGACCATTAAGTCACATTATATAATTTTACCACTAAAATAATGTATATTAGTGACAAATAATTTTATGATTTATAATAATATTAAATAATTTTAAATTTAAAACAAAATAAAAATAAAATAAATAACATAGGACTTCAACCAAAGTCTCTTATGGTTAAATTGGTAGTCACTTATATCTAAGTCAATTGTTGTTAATATTTCTAATGATAAATATTTAATTTAGTAATTTAGAATAAACATTTATTTATTTAAATAATACATAAATAAGTATTTATTTAATTTAAATAATACACTAATTAAAAAAGAAAATAAATCCTAAATATAATTAATTAAATAAATATAAATTAAATAATATTTAATTGAAATTAAATAATACATAAATAAATATTTATTTATTTTAAATTAATTAAATAAAATAATAATTATTTAACTTGATATTAATTATTTAATTATTTAATTAATTCAAATTAAATAATCAATTAATTTTTAAAAGTATTTAATTAATTTAAAATAATAATAATACTAAATTAATTTGATGGTAATTTAATTAATTATTATTTAATTTATTTTTGTTTGATTAATCATGTTTAAAATTTACATTTTATTATTTTATTTTTGAATATGTGTATTATTTAAAATAACTAAATAAGTAAATATATTCTGAATTATTAAGTTAAATATTTATTATTGAAAATATTAGTATTAATAATAGATTGATATAGTTGTAAAGTGACTATCATTTAAGTTTAAAAAAATTTGATTCGTATTTTTTTATTTT